>OU612058.1:160696469-163096469 GCA_914767635.1 Melanostoma mellinum | reverse complement strand
TCGCTTACTGCGACTGAAATTGATTTGTTTGGCGCCACAAGTTTTTGATGCCGCTTGGCGGCTAAGATTTTATTCATGCCTATACTTTGATTGATTGAAATTACTTTCCGTGAAGAGCGTGGTGTTATTTCAAAGTTTTGTTTCGCCGCTGGGCAGGTATTTTATTATTTAGTATCGATGCGGAGCGTAGACTCATGTTAATTAAAATTATAAGTTGAAAGGGCTTAATTTTTGGATGCGGTGTTTGTTGCGAAATGTGAAAGACCAAAATGAACTGAAAATGGGCAAAGGATCACTGGTCATAGAACAATTTTTGCCACCATGCTTCTTAGCTTATAGAAGTTTATACATTCAAGTATTTGCGGTGGGATAACAGTAAACCACTCAGTTTTAGCACTTGTCCATATCTGGGAAACTTGTCTTCTGGACGTCTTGCCGCACCAAAGCCCGTCTGTTTAAAGCCGGTGGGTAAGCCTAACAATTCGACTACCGTGGCGTAGTAGCAGAAGAACCATCCTAGAAGTACATCAAAGAGCCTTAAAAGCTTAAAGCAGCGGATATTGAACTGTCATTCGAGACATGATCATACTGATCTGGGGTCGAGTTATCGCATTACTTATCAATGAGTGATATTGCTCTTTCAAAATTCTCGCTAAATTGCACGTTATCGTCTGCCCGTGTATTTAATCAAATGATTCAAATTGATGAGATAATGTTGAATAATAAGACTAGACTGCTTGATAACGTGCGAGTGGTAATTGGTAATGATGACGTCACATAATTCCATCAAGTATTAACGTTAACGTGTGTAGTGAGTAGGCCTTATAAATATGAGCCTTTCTTTAAAAAGAAGTAGCGGCCATTCTTTCATAATACGCATGCGTATATAGAAACTAAGGATAGCGGCGTACCCCACGAAAGGGTGAAGCAGCTAATATGAAGAAGTTAAGTGTGAAAGCTGCAATCCCTTAAAGATCACGATGCTCGTAACGCTGGAAAAGGAAGAGAAAGAAAAAGAAACAGCGCGAATATCAATAGCCTCGGTATTTTTTTTTTGTTTTGTACGGCTGGTCAAATGAGGTTTGCGATACGATTAGCCACCATGCAAAAATGAATTAGAAGAAAACTATGTTGTCGATTATAGCAGAACCCATTTCTCCAAAAACTTCCTGAGAGCTAAAACCTGTCACAGCAAAAAAAAGAGACATTTCAAATTGGCGCCCAATTGTATGTTGGCCACCGTCGACATCGACGAATGTCTAAGAATATGACTTACAAGACAGCTTCGTTTCAGAGCTCACACAATTAAATTCACCAAAAAACTTCCAACACAACGAACAACATTGCAAATTGGCGCCCGAACAGGGACCGAATGCCATTCACAGTTCGCCAACGAGAGCGACTGCTGCGCTGGCACTGCAACCGACAAAAAATGCAGCACTTCGCCTAAACTTAAAAATGTTTAAAGAGTGCGGAATGAAGTGACTTAGATTGTGGCAAAACTGTTTACCTAAGACTTCCCAGAATGTAGTACTGCCATTTTGGTAGATTTTTACTTTGATTTTAGGATGTGTCTCCACAAATGTTCTCACAAGAACACTTTGAAGGGTAAAAAAGGATCGAAAAGCTCTTGTGCGGATGTTTTACATGAGCATTTTGAATAATTTGATCGTGTGGCTCGTGTTGATTCGTTTAAAACGAAGTCATTTGTGCTGAAAGTGGTAATTGCATTTTCTATTGTTTAATTTAAAGCGAGCTTGATGCTGCCATTTGACGCCAATGACGTTTGAGATCTCAAGGAGTTGCCAGAGTTAAGTCACTGTTTTTCTATTTGCAGGTTTTGTGATTCAAAAATACAATAATTTCAAATTTACATTTCCATGGCAAAACAAAAATGAGTACATTTGGGTTGACCAACAGGAATTCTTTTTCATTAGATGGTGATTTCGTTTTACACGAAGAAACACAGGTCGCACGACTTATTTTTTGTTCCCTCTAATGACTCGATTGAGGTAAAACAACCTAACACGACCTACATCGTAGGTTCACATAGACAATTCTTTGATTTTAAGCTCGAGTAAAGGTCAAGACTGAAGGAATGCTAATAAAAAGCAAAAAATAACTGTGATTTCCACAAAAACATCGAGTTCTTAAAAAACAGACATAAATTGTGAATTTTAAAACAAAATTTAACTGTACTTAAATTTTGAAATTCTCCTTTTGGCAAATTTTAGAACTCAGTTAGGAAGGCCTGAATAATTTCTTTCGAAATTTTAATTGGTCATGACAGTTTCAATTTTCATGGACGTTGACGCATCAGCTGGTATGATATCTAACCTAATTCTCAGCGGCATGAGAAATTTTATTCAGCCCACAGAGAAAAAACCTAAGAAATTTTATTCAGAAGAAGAGAGAGTGTTTTGATTCATGCTGTTAAAGGAAAGATAATTAGGGATATGAAGAATGTTTTCGTAAGTAAAAAATTGTTGTGTCCAAAAGGAAGTAAAAATGTTTAGTCCTTTGTGAAGAACATTAAGAGCTCCACCAGAAGTCATTCGTCCCAACGCTTGTCTTCAATGACTCCCCGTATATGTCAGCTCCATCTATAAAGCTAACTGATGCATCAGCTCATATGATATCTAACGTAATTCTCAACGGCATGAGAAATTTGTTCCTCACAGAACAAAAAGTATCATCCCCAAAGAAAATTCGTGGTTCGATTCAAGCTGTAAAGAGGCGATTAGGGATCGAGAAAGTAGTTTTCGAAAATTTAAAGACAACCCTACTGTAGAAAAACGAAATTTGTTCAAACTGGCCAGAAATCTCTGTAATGCTCACATACAAAAGGCGTAGTTTATGCATGACCAAAAAGTAAGGCAAAAAATACTGTTGTGTCCAAAAGGAAGTAAAAACTTTTGGTCTTTTGTCAAGAACATTAAGAACTCGACCACGTCATCGGTCCCAACGCTCGTCTTTAATGACTCTCCGTATGTCAGCTCCATCGACCAAGCCAATCTGCTGGCAGCTCAATTTGCTGCCAACTCGACACTTCCTTATAGCATATTGGCTCCGCCTGAGCTCGAGTCTGCAAATTCTTTGATGAAGCAGATATTTTTTCGAACTCGCTCGGTTGCGAGAGTCCTCAAAGATCTCAACATACATAAATCCGCTGGTCCAGATGGTATCCCCGCCGTTATTCTGAAGAGGTGTTCTTCTACGCTGGCAAAACCACTGCGTAAACTTTTCCATCTTTCCTATTCTGCTGGGATTTTTCCGAGCAGATGGGAAACTGCATTTGTCCAGCCGGTCCCTAAAAAAAGGCGAATCTTCCTCCCCTTCCAATTACCGTCCAATTGCACTAATGTCCCTTCTTTCCAAGGTCATGGAAACGTTGATAAACCGTCAGCTTATGAAATATCTTGAAGAACGAAAGCTTCTTAATGACAGTCAGTACGGCTTTCGTAACAAAAGATCCACTGGTGATTTGATGGCTTATCTCAAATTGAACGACTCTTTACACTGTTTTGGAGGAGGTAAGATTATTGCGTTTGATATTTCTAAGGCTTTTGATCGAGTCGAGCATCAATCTCACTTATCGAAAATGCTTGCTTTTGGTATCGATGAGTCTCTTCTTTTTTGGATTAGAAATTACCTTTCAATACAAGTTGTATTGGATGGTTTCAAGTTTGATAACCACTTCATAAATGCTGGTGTGCCTCAGGGCTCCGTTTTATCTCCGACTCTCTTCCTCATTTTCATAAATGATCTCTTATCTGAAACTTCTAATCCTCTCAACTGTTTTGCTGACGACTCGGCCCTTAGCTTTTCATATTCGTTTCCAAATTCACGTCCCTGCTCTTCGGATGTGGAACTGGAACAGTTGCGTATGATAAGCTCATTGAATTCTGACCTTGACAGCATTGTTACATGGGGTCATAAAAACCGAGTTGAATTGAATGATTCGACTACATAAGCTCTCATTTGTAGTTAAAGCTTAGCATCCCCCCATTGTCATTTTCCATGAATGATGGCTGTATCCCATAAGGCGAAAAGCTGTCAGTGCTTGGTATGTGTGTAAACGATGACCTTCGTTTTTTGAGACGATACAGGAAAGTCTTCAATTTATAAATGCAAAACTAGAGTAGGAGCTCCCATATATGGTCAGGTGCTTCTACTTTGCGCCTACTTTATAGGGTACAAAACAGAAAGTTAAGGCTGATGGGTGATAGTTAAATTGTAGAATCGATCGATTCTCTTGAACATCGTAGAAACGTTACGTGTCTCACTTTTTTTTTATCGCTTTTTTCGCAAACAGTGCTGTAGTTGAATAGCCAGCTGCATTGCTCTCCTGAAACAGTTAAGCACTCGCCTCGCTAGGAATGCTCATCAGTTTTAGCTCTAGCCTAGCTTCGATCGCACAGTAAAACATAGAGATTCTCTTTTTAGTCGCTCTACCCGTATGTGGAATGCTTTACCATACTTTGTTTTTTCCCTACATAGCTGCGTTACGACTCACAAAAGTTTAAAAGCTCCTTAACGGAGTGAAGTATACAGCATACATTTCTCTTCAAACGAATTTGAAAATGGCCTTGAATGTTCCTCCAAACTGACTTTTTATTTTGAAATCATCTTTTGAGTAGATCAACCACTGTGGAAACGTTCACATTTTTTGGAGTGATGATTTCTTTCGGGATGTCAAACCGCTTCGTAACGTAACGCGTTATGGCGCCAGCCGCTCAAATATCCCTTATTCTAACGCAAACTTCAGTTGTAGGTTGTAGTTATCACATGTCGGTCATTCCCAGACGCACACGCATTAAACTTTTTTGTAACTGTTGATGTTTTATAAAATCACGTAACAGTTTATTCTATAATGTAATAGTGACCTTATTTGTTTACTATAAAAATCATAATATCAAATACCAGACTATGGAATTTAGGTCATAATCATTCATACCATCACCCGATTGAGTGGAATTTTTGTTGAAGTACAATCTCAAAAGTTGAAAGCCGACTCGCACAACACCTTCAAACGCCCTCTTTGAGCTGTTTACCACTTCTTTTCATCTTTGCTGCCAACACTTGCTCGAGTATGTTTTCAATATATATATTTTTTTTTCTCCAAGACATGTTTTCCTTATCCTCTCTATTACCCCCAATCCACTGACGAGACGGGTAGGTACCAATGCCATAGACTTTTGCAAAAGTTTACACTTTACCGTATTCCGACGATCACACTGGAGCAATTTTCGGCACCTTTTACAAAGCAATTGCCTTTTGCTAGAAACTCAAGAACTCTATTCTCCCCTACATATGCTCAAGGGGTGATAATCAGGAGGCTGTTGGCAGTCTAGAAGAACCGCAAAATGAAAACCTTAAAGAGAGTGTGTTTCTTGTTTTTTTTTTTTTTTGTTCAAAAACAGCAACGAGTCGTTTTTATTTGCCACCAGTACATCATGTGTACGAGAACACATACGGAAAAGAAGAATCCTTTGATGTGGTGCATGGGCACTTCATAGAAAAGAGCCTATTTGGCACTTGTTGTGTGTATGAAGACTCCTTTCGGTGTGATTTAGAGATGAAAGAAATGAAATAAAAGAGCCGCATCTTGCTTATCATTTTGAGTGTTGTATATGCAAACTGGCTCCGACACAGTCCCTCAGAGTGTCTAGGACATACAAAAAGCTACAAAATAAAACAATTTGGAAGTAGTAAAATTAAAATTGAGAATTTACTGAATTCAAAAGAAGAAGAAAATCATCAGTTTAGTCCTCAAGTTAAGTGAGTGAGAGTCCTTATGTTTTTGGATTGAACAGAGCAGTCTTCTCGGAATTTGAATTGAATATTTTTTGACAAGAGGAGACTACTGAAGTGCGAGTAGGTACTGTGGGACTTTAGGCTACTGAATACTGAAAGGTATTACCTGATGAGAGCTCATAGTTGATAGGGAACGTTTGAGGAATGGAAGTCGAGTGGCTACTGGCTACATACGAGGAATAAATGCTTGTTATAGAAGTAAATATTTTAAATGCTGAAAACAAATAAATACGTGAAACAGAAACGCAGTTGCAGTTGTGGAATGGAAAAGTAGCAATCTCTAGTGTTGCACAAGGGAAACATTGGACCAATATTATTTCTAATTGTTGCAACCATCTTCAATTTCCAAAATATTTATTACATCTACATAAATTAGGGTGTCTCTTATTTTAGAGGTTTTCTTACCTGTTGCTTTGGTTCTATTCTATTTTTTAGAATGAAGTCGGCACCGATTGCCGTCATCTTCGGAAAGTGAATTTTGTTATGAAAGTAGGGCGGAGAAAGATTAAACCGAGCACTACCAGAAAAGTTCGAACAATGCTGCTGGGATGTGGGAGGTTCAGAAGTTGTACTATTTGAAGACGCCAACTACATACAAAGAATGGTTCAACTAGAAGTTCATTTGTAAATCAATTTGTTAGCCATATATCGAGTGAGATTTAGTTTGGAAAATAGTCAGAGTAATACCACCAACGGATATTTGGTGGCTGTGTTTGAACGGTTCGTGCGGCTCTGATTGGTGTCAACTTGGCGGCGCCCAGATGTTGCAACCTATAGTACAAGTAAATCGTGTCTACTACACTTCCGCGCGGTAGCCACTAGAAACTAAAGTCCCCTAGCCGTAGGTGACCTGCCAAACTGATAAGTGCGAGTGTTAAGAAAAGAGACGAAAGAGACGAAGAACAACACTAATATGCTCTGCGAGTAATGACTGACTGCTCCAATCTCAGTGTTCTACCAGAGTTTTTTGGGAGGTCAGAAAAACAGAATCCTCTGAATGAGCTAGCCGACTGGTCTTTCAGGGTCTTTCAATACTAGGAAGCGATTTTGAAATAGAGATGGTGGTGAATGAGTTCCTTGCAAGCCAACGAGAACTCTAACACCCTTGCAGCAGGGCATTTCACCTCTTTATGTCCAAGGGGATCCCAAACGCAGCTGGCCGTTCAGGTGGGGGGTTTTGCACGGGTTTAACTACCCAAACACGTAAAAACAATTATGACTTCAACGTTGACGACCCAAGCAAACGAAAAAAAGACAAAGACCTTAGGATTAGCACGTGAAACGCAAGATGCCATAACGGATTACGTATAGCTGGAGAATAAGCGGACGCCCAGGACTACTACACTGCAGACATAACCGCTATAGAAGACAGAAACTGCGCTTATTTGGGTCCCGATTTGTCGTTGGAGGAAGACTCAGAGATAAGGTGATTAGCCAAAATCCAGTCAATGAGCGTATAGTGACCATCCGCGTCAGGGCTAAATTCGCCAACATTAGCCTTATATGCGCCCACGCCCCCACAGAACAGAAAGACGACAATTCCAAAGACTGTTTCTACGAGCTCCTTGAAGAAACATATGAGCAGTACCCCAGACACGACATGAAAGTCGTTGTTGGCGATTTCAAATTTTAGTGCAAAAATAGAGAAGGAGTACATCTTTGGAAATACAATTGGTAAGCATAGCCAAACTTCCGAAAACGGACTCAGGCTAATCGATTTTAGTGAGGGGCTAAATCTTGTTGTAAATACGCGCTTCAAATATCTCAAAATTCATAAAGGTACATGGAAATATGCCGATCAGTCTACCGTAAACCAAATTGATCATGTTGATCGCAACGACGCAAGGCACTCTTTGAGTGTGATATATGTCCGAACCTTCCGAGCGGCCAACCTTGATTCGAACTACTACCTTGTTGTAACCAAGGTACGAATAATATATCTTGTTCACAACTCGCGCGAACTAACGCTGTGAAGCGATATGACATCGGAAAGTAAAAATCGCAAGAGATTTCCAGTGCCTTCTCCAATCGAGTGTCCCTCCAACTATCTTTGAATCTTATGCCTCCATCATCAAGCATTGTAGACCTATTGCAGCAATGCCAACAAACCATGAGAACTGCAGCCTATGAGGGTCTGCGATTCATTCAGCCACGAGAAAGAAACCCATGATTCGATGAAGAATGCAGGCAGGCAAATGTAGCCAAACAAAAAGTACAACAAATGTTGATGCAAAAGAGAACAGCTATTGTTTTCGACCAGCATATCGAGATTTATAATGACTCCTCAAAAAGAAAAAGAATCAGCCTCAGAAGAGCTCGTTTGAGGAAATTGAGAGATGCTATGACATCAGGAACGCGATTCGGAACTCTTACTTGTTACTAAATGTAAGAAGACCCTACCTGGTGGCAAGCCCCAAATCAAGCCTGTAAAGACCAGCAGGGAAACATAATAGTAGAGTCACAGTCGCTATTGTGGATCTGGAAAAATCACTTCTTCAAACTGCTTAACGGCGATGAAGACACAAATACCGCTGTCAGGCAGATTTCACAATTCAGCTTGGACGATTAACAAAAATGCCGTCTCCTCGACCTAGAAGAAGTTAAACTCGCCATTTGCCAACCTAAATCAAGTAAGACTCCAGGTGCTGATGGCCTTGATGCCGAACTTTTCAAGGAAGCTGGAGATCATCTGGGAAGTAGCATGACCCAACTGATTTGAATGATATTTATTTATTTATTTATTTATTTATTTGTTTACATCTACAAGCAATTTTACAGCTATCAGATATTTCATAATTGCACTCCAAGAAAAATAATAATTAACAAAAATAATTAGAATGTAAATAAATATAAGACTTCTAGTTTAAATTTATCACGACTGAGACAGAATATATCAATATTACCACAAGCTTCATTGAAATCCCTAACAGATCTAGATATGGTTTCATTACTTCCATATATCGTTCTATGTAATTTTTCTCTTAAGAACATTCTCGATCTTAAAGATCTTGAAGGAACATTAATAGGTACTAGAGCAAGTAGCGTAGGACATTTTATATGGTTACACAGTAAGTCTCTTATTAATGTTACACCATGAATAGTGCGCCTAGATTCTAATGATCTTATCCCTAGTAACTGACATCTAGTCCTATAATCAGGTTGCGGGTACCAACGCATTTGGAAAAATATAAATTTAGTGAATCGTCTTTGGATCCTTTCTAATCGATTAGAATGTGTAATGAAAGCAGGGCTCCAGATAACATCAGCATACTCCAAAATCGATCTCACCAGAGAATTATACAAGGTTAGGAGGACGAAAGGGTCTCTAAAATCCTTTGCATTTCGTTTGATGAATCCAACCATTACATTGGCTTTGGTAACCAAATAATCGAAATGGTTTTTGTACGAAAGACATTGATCAAGTACAATGCCTAAATCTTTAACATTAGTGACTCTACTAATTGATTTTGAATCAATGTGGTAATCAAACAAATGACAATTACTATTCCTTAAAAAAGAAATTGAATTGCACTTACTAATATTTAGATTAAGGCCATTGTTAGAGCACCACATTGACAAAGAATTGAGGTCTGACTGAACTTACAGACAATCATTTAAGTTACCAATTTTTAAAAACAACTTCAGATCATCAGCATATAGAAGACATTCACAATATTTTATGACAGAAGTAATATCATCAATAAATAATAAAAATAAAAGGGGACCTAAATGGCTACCTTGTGGAACACCCGAAGAGCACGTGAACTCGTTCGAAATAGTGCTACCAACCTGAACCTTTTGTGATCTTCCAATTAGATACGATGATAACCAACTAAACAACTGAGAATGAAAACCTAAGACTTCTAGCTTCCTTATTAAAGTTTCATGGTTAACTGAGTCAAAAGCCTTGCTAAAATCAGTATATACTGAGTCAACTTGGAACCTATCTTCAAAAGCACCAACAATATATGAAGTGAAGCAAGCAAGATTACTAACAGTTGATTTTCCAGAGACAAAACCATGCTGAGCTTCTGATAAAATTTCCTTTGTAACGAAATCGAGTCTATTTTTTACTAGGCTCTCAAATAATTTGGGGATAGCAGATAACTTAGTAATCCCTCTATAGTTCTCGATATTACTTTTATTACCCGACTTATAAACAGGAAATATATAAGACTGTTTCCAGTTGTCTAGAAAGTTTCCTTCAAAAAGAGATTTATTAAATATGGAGAGGAGCGGGACTATTAAAGAATTGCAGCAATTTTTTAACACTATTGCCGGTATGCCATCTGGACCAGGACTAACATTCGATTTTAGATTGACGAGAGCAGAATTTACTTCCATGTAATTCAATTGGATTAATCCAAGATCAATCCTGTTGACTACACTGTTTAATGAACAACTATTAAAATTAGACTTACAATAAACAGACTCAAAAAATTTTCCAAACAGCTCAACGGTAGAATCCAAATCCGAAGAATTAACATTTTTGAGAAACATGTCGTTTGGAAAACCCATAGAATTTCTTTTTGAGTTGACAAAAGACCAGAAAGGCTTACTATCACTCTTAATTTTAGTTTCAATATTCATGATATAAGCCTTATAGAGAAACTTACTCAGAACCACAAAATCCTTACGAAGCTTACTAAACTTCAAATAATCAGATTGAAGCTTGGATCTGCAGAATAATTTATGAGCTTTGCGTTTCTGCTTTTTTAAAACAAGGAGCTGCTTATTGCTCCAAGGAGAGCTTGACATTTTTTTTTTGTTTTTAAGAGGAACAAACCTATCAAAACCTATTCTTAGAATTTCAATGAAGCGTTCATACATATTTTTAAAATTTAAATTCATAAATTCATTAGACCATTCAATGTTTTCAAAATAATTATTAAGCTCAACAAAATTAGCTTTATTAAAGTTTAAAGATTGAAAATTGTCAGATATATTTTTTGGAATGAATCTATAAAATTCAATTACAAACATAAGCTCTTTATGATGCATTGAGTCATTTAAAAGGGAAAAATACGGGTTAGTTAGATTAACACTAAAATCATTGCAGCTAATGAAAACAAGATCTAAAATCTTCATTAAATCATTAAGAATATAATTAAATTGTATAAGATTTAAAGAAAAAACGTAATCGACAAATAAAATTTCAAAATCTTTAGTTATATTGTAAGGAATCAACATTTTATCAATTTCAGACCAATTCCAAACTATTTCAGATAAATTAAAGTCACCTAATACACATAGATTATCAGTCGAAAAGCACAAGTTGTTAATAAAATCAATATTACTTATATGTTTTTGATATAATTCAAGACTACTACTTGGAGGCACATAGCTAACTATAAAAAATAAATTTGATCTTGATTTCAAATTAAGTTTGACAGATATACATAACTGTTCAATATCTGTGCATGGTAGGACGACTTCATTACAGCTTAAATTAGACCGGACAGCAACTATGATTCCACCTCCACGCTGATCGGCAGATTTACAACGATCGAATCGATATATGTTAAAATAACGACAGTCAAAGAGTTCAGTAGAAAGAATTCCACTATAAAGCCAAGTTTCAACTATAATGATGACATCGTAGTGTAGATAACTGGAGTTAACAAAAAGATTGTTAACTTTCGTTCGGAGACCACTTGCATTATGAAAATATATTTTAAGCGAGGACAAACGAGCTGTTTCAGAAGACGTAGATGGTGTTATAGAGTAAGGCCCACTCAGTTGTTCTTGGGTCGTTGTTTCTTGTTGCGAAAAAAATCATGAACAACAGTATGCAGAGGCCAAAAAGATGTTTTGCATATCAAATTGTAGAGCTCAAGGTTCCTACCGACTCTAATTTCGAATGAAGAGTAATCTTTTTCCGGTGTCATAATAAATTTTCGAATCGTAAGGTTCGACACGCAAACTGAAGGAACATTTTTCAAAATATAATTTTGTATCAAATCCTCAGAGGTTGATGGAGAGAGTCGAGAAACAAAAATACTCTTTACTGGTGGTAATGCAGTGAGTTCTTCAGTAGTACATTGATTTGAGGTAGAATTACATTCAGTGGAAACAGTTGTTACCGAGTTGGAAAACCCCTCATCCATTATGGAAGCTATTGGGGCATCCAGTGGATATGTTCAGAAGAAAGTATGCCCGATGAATGGAGCCTCAGTATCGTGTGTCCGATATTAAAAAAAGGGAGACCCTTACACGAAAATGGAGACCTTCAAACGAAAAAAAGGTGGTGTACCTATATGCGAGTTTTATTTTCGGGTTTTTGTCCAAGATAATGTGAAGGTTTGCTGTATTGTGGACTTTTCTGGTTTCTTATATTATAGAGAGCAGACAAGGCCTTATATATGCGACTTTAAGAAGACTTATTCCTCTATGATTAACGCAAATGTGAAGGCTTCCCTCATTTTTTGGATTGGACATACGATTCTGAGGTTCCATTCATTTCTCTGACTATATCACGCAGATCAGCTGGAAAATGCTCATTTCCAACTGACCTCCAGCTGCCTTGAAAGGCTCTACTTAAGGCCATCAGTGCCTGTGGTCTTATTTGATGTAAGCCTACATATGCCAAGTTTAACTTCTTCTAGGCCAGAAGGACGACGTTCTTGACAGTTAAATGTAACATTCTGCCTGTTTGTCTTCGTAGCCGCTAAACAATCTGTAGAAGTGGTCTTTCCATACTCTCAGCAGTGATTGCGATTCTATTACTGCTGGTCTCTAAAGGCTTGAGTTCGGGGCTTGCCACCCTGGCATGGTCTCTTTACCTTTCGGTTAAACTTCTGAGTCTCATTCTTGTCATGACATGACATCTCTTTTTTTCCTCAAACGAGAGTTTCTCATGAAGCTTTTTCAAAAATTCATCTTCCCTTCTGTTCTCTTGATACATATGGTTGTACTGTTCAAAGAAGCCCTTGTTCTGTCCAAAATATCAATTTGCTTACACTATTGTTGTTGTATCTCGAAATCTGTCTGTAAGAAACTGTGAAGCTGAACTGAAAGTTGTCGCAGTGAAATCAGATTCAATTTCAATAGATACACAGTTGTGCTACTAAGGTTTACCCCTTTCTTTTAATTGCTTTATGACTTTTATCTCACTCCACAGGTATTTGCATTTATGGTCAAAAAATTTACAAAATATACGTCGATTGGAAAAGTTCTTAAGTATGGCTACACACTACACGCACACGGTCCTTATGTCGATGTTAACAAACAATTACGTGCACCGCGGCGCGGAGCGGCGGTGTAATCAGAGTCGATTTCATACCAATTGCATCCGACTTGCGAGGGGTTGTTGACATTGACTAATTTCTATCCAATAGCCCTGCACAAAAGTCCCTCATCTGCCCTTCTTTGTGCATATCAATGATTCTGTGGACTCCACGCCGCGCCGCGACGCTCCTGTTATAATTTTTTTTTTCAACTTCCAATATGTAAATAAAATCGAAGAGTTAAGTTTGTCGTTTATCTAGTGATGAGATCGTATTCGATGGATCGTTGCATTCGGCTGACCGACCATATGGAACCGATCAATTAGTTCGATAGCTGAACGCTTGCCAACGATCTTGCTTGATTAAAAGGGTACCTGCAAGCCTGCAACTGCTCTTCTTTGCACCAGACGCTAATGTTGTGTTGAAATTTTTTGCGCCTGTGCCGTTGCTCTTAATTTATTCGATTTTGTGTATTAAAGTAGTAACCGTCACCCACAGTTTACGGTTTCACTACTATACGATCGACTGAGTATTGGGAGGCAATAGGTACACACACACACACGATACACACTGTTGAATTCAAGGGAATTCAAATCTTTGAAAGGTTAAAAGTAGTCTTGCGAAGGCTAAATTATTGTGGTTGGTTTCGGTTGAATAGTTTTCTCATTGACGCTCGATAGGTTGAGTGTGAAAAATGTTTATCGGCTCTGTTATCATATATAGTTATTTTTATGAGTTTGTTTAAAAGGTACCTAACAGATGGCAGGCACTAAGGTGTAGAAGGACTTCCGTTTAAGTATGCAACTGCATGTCATCCTTAGGAGTTCAAGACAGTGTGGTGTCTTGAACCAGGTAAGTAATAAACGTTCGATTTCCACTATCGTAACTAATGACTTATGACTTATGAATAAATAAAATAAAAATATATAAATGAGGTGGCGCAAAAGAGTGGGGAGCCCCGCGGCCTAGCGCATTTCTCACAACCATGCCTTGTGAGGGGACCTACAATTTTTGGCCGATTGCCAACGGTTTTTCGTGGCAATGAATTCATCATCAGAGGACTTGCCTATTCCTTTGGTTATGATCGATTCAGGCGGCTTAGAAATTGATAATGAGATGGTATCAATGGATAAATTCTTAAATGCAAGCCTTGCAGTTAAGTCTCATGCTAAGCAAAAAAAAAAAAAAACTGCAATGCAATTAAAAGTTCCCAAGTTATAAAAGCAATTTAATACGTTTCGGGACATTCTGCTTCGAAGAGACTTTTTTGTCTGCATTCAGGAACTGATTGCTTTTCATATATTTACTATTTTTTTCTGTTAATTTATTGCTTTATGGTTAGTGTTTTGAGTTTAGTTCATTTTTTTTTTTATTTCAGTTAAATTATTGTTTCATTGCTGTCAAGATTTTTGAGTTGTTTATTTTTTCGTAATTTATTTTCTGTTGTTAATTTTCTTTTCTAATAAAAATGTGTTGAAAAAGACGTTTTTGTTTTTGATGGCGTGTTAAGCAGGATTTCAGGGGAATGAGGAGGTTGGTGATGCGTTGGTGGTAATTGGTTTCTTGGCACGATATATGTTTTGTAATGTGGTTTCCGTCTGGTGAAGGGGCAAGATCCCCCCATAATCCGGCGAGCTGAGCAGCGCATCGCAAGCGTGCCAGGTACCTTCGTCACGACACTTCCTTTTCCCTTCCTTTTCCAATATCCGTTTCCTTCCTTTTCGTTTCACTTTTCCTTTATCCTTTCCTTTTATTTCCCATACTCTTTTCCAATACTATTCTTCCTCTACCTCTACTTTCCCACTACTTATCCCAATCCTATTTCTTCATCCAGCTACATTTCGAAACAGCACCCCCTACATATTGCAAATGGCATTCATTCATTTTCATATTCATATTCATATTCATAATTTGTGCAAAACTTGCTTTTAGGAGTTCGGCTAATGTCAGAGTGCTGTGGTTTTACCGAGACATCGCTCCCACCACCGAACTAACTATGGAATGCATGAGCCATTAGCTCGCATGAGTAGGTTATTCAACTCTAATCCTTTTATTGCCGATTTAAACATCAGTAAAAATAGCTTAAAATTAATATTATGAACCAGTACACCATCTGCATGATTCATGGTTAGTGGAATTCTTATTACTGTAGTTTAAATTCATTTTTTATTTATAAGCCTTGTTTAGTAATGTTTCACTAGCTTACTTTGTTCTCTTAATGTTAATTTAATTTAAGTTTTACTTTGTTATATTTTGTAATGTTTTTTATTTTTTCCTCGTATACGTTCTCTTTGTGCTTGTGCTGACCAACAACTAACACTTGCATTAATGATGATGAAGAACGTAAAAAAGTGTGTACAAATGAGTTTGCTTTTTAAGTTCAGTGCCACTTAAGTCTCTGAGATGCAATCAACAGCCTGAATCTCAGTGGTCTACCAGAGCGTTTCGGAAATGTCCCATAGCGGATGAATTTGAATGACGAAATTAATGGTGGAATACAGCAGTCAAAATAGCAGAAACCCCTGAAGGAGCTATTTCAGCATTTTTGGGTTAAAGATCTTTCAGGGTCTTTCAATACTAGGACAGGGTATTGAATAGGGATGGTGATGAAGGATAAGCTCCTGGTGAGCTAACGGCAGCTTTCACACCCCCACAGCAGGGTTCTGGCATTAGATATTCCAGCCCTTTGTGTTCGAAGGGATCTCAAAAGGAGCTGGCCCTCTAGGTTGGGATTTGTGCGTGGGGTTAACTATCCAACCACGGATAAAACTTATGGTTTCGAAACAACCAAAAGCCTCAAAAAATTTCAAAACACTGTAAACTTTTAAATTGTAAAAAAAATATATTTTATTTAAAATGTCGCTTACGATGATTTTGCGAAAAGGACTCGATATATTCAAAAAATATAATCAACTAGCTGTGCCCGCGACTTCGTCCGCGTGGAATAGTGACTTACGGCAGCATTTTTAAATTTTTAGGCTACTTACATATTTTGCTAATAAGACACATTCATGCGTTTTAGTAAAATATTGTTATATTTTATTTAAGTACATTTTTGCACACGACGTTCTTACTTTTTTATCTTTTGTCAAATAAAAAAGCTTTTGCAAGTTTAATACACTCTAAAATGAGAAATGCGGGAAATCAATATAGTTTTCTCCCTTCGCTGTTCCAGTCATTATTAAAACTTTTATAATGCCGCATCCAAGATTTGTAATTTGTAGCTCGTAGCTGTGTTTCGTGGGAATATAGGGATAAAAAATATAGCCTATATCCTTTCTTAAATTTTAGACTATCTCTGTACAAAATTTCATTTAAATCGGTTCTGTAGCTTGGGCGAGAGATGATAACATAGAAAGACGAACAGACAGAGCTGTTTTTGCACTTATAATATTAGTAACGACTTCCGTTCCCGTAGGAATATGAGGATGAACTAGTGTTTATGTTACTCGGGGATAGTGTAGCATTCTAACGATGGAAAAATTTTCGAAATCGGTGTTGTAGCTTCTAAGTTCCCGTATACGTTCCAGTTCCCGTGGGAATTTAGGGATTAAATATGTAGCTTATGTCCTTCCTCAGGTTCTAGACTATGTAGGTTTCTATGTTCGACTATTATTAAAACTTTTCAAAATTATTGGCACGTACCGTCTTCTCGCGAAAGAAATTGGCGTCCAGTAACGAAAACTGTATTCTGACCTTGGCGTTCAAAAGCGAAAGAAATTAGAGAAATGCACAAGTCGTTGATCTAACCCGATGCTCTTAAGCCCAAACGATTACTAATTGGTTTGAAAACCACACACGTATGAGTTGTTGTATTCTTTTCAATCACAATTGATCTTGATTATTTAAATCTTTTCCTTAAATCGAAGTCACTATAGTTTGATAATGGCGATTGCAGTCAACATTTACTCACTCATCTGAATCAAGTTTTATTCGAAGAAGTAATAGGGCAGACCTTTTCTCAGACAACCAATTTATTGGTATGCGAGTTCACCAAGGCTAGGACTGTGCAGCAGCACGTCTTCTCTCCATCGAAAGCAAACTTAGAACAAAAAATCCCAAATCGTGACGAATTGCCTTTCTTTCCTTCCATTCCAATACCGGATTAGAAAAATGTGATTGCACGTCATTGACAGCGGCACTCACTAGTCACTACACTGTAATTATAATAAAGAACCCAACGAATGCAATGACAGAACGCAGAGCGATTACGCGATACGTGAATCGGTGACGTGACATCTCTGTGTGTACAGATTTAAAAATTTCTTGTGACATTCAACTGATAGAACTTCGGTGTCTTTTTTTTTCTCGTGTGGCTACGCATAATTGTTATAAATTCAAAGGAGATGGATGAATTGCTGGTAAATTACAAGACTCTTCGTGTGAAATGTACCAGACAGTGACAGAGTGTCACCTGAAAGATTTCTCATCTACATACATGTGACACAAGTAATTGCTTCGGACAAGCAAATAAGCGCCTCTAGTGATGAAATTCTTCTTCTCTTCTTCTTTGTTGAAATTATGGAAGTGGAAGCACACACATAACACAAACTGGAGGTACTATATGATGATATACCCTAGCACGTTTATTAAGGATAAGGATGTGTGTATTATTGTAATTATAGTGCCCGAAACAAGCAGAACTTAATGGAGCGTGAAACTGCCCAAGCATGACTACAAAATGTGACAGGAAAATGCCCCCAATATTTTTGGTTGAATGCGGGGTAAAGTCGACGTCGTCGGCTTCGTCGTCGTCGTCGCTGTAGAAAGACCATGGTCCATGGGAGAACTACAGGACCAGTTAAATCATCTGTAAAAAAGCGGGTCGGGCGAGAAAATTAAATTGGCCAGTGCTGAAATTGTACACATGCAGGTCGTTGGTATCGATGGTTGTGTGGGTGATGGTGTGGCGGTGGTGGCGATGAACCTGAAACGCATTTCCCATTCAGTAAAGTGAAGTCGGGATAGAGTTTATTTTTTTGGCACTGCTTCCTATACACACGCAGCAGGATGGTTGTATTTTTTTATAACATCACAAATTGCTATACCTACCAACATAAATAAAGAGGAAAACTTTTGCACCGAATATAGAAATCTAGCAAACAAACCGAACACTTTTTTTCATATGGAAAAAAGGTTTGCTGCAATCAATGTGATTACTGATTACATTCCTCAGGACACGTTTTTAGGAAAAAAAAAGAAGAAAAATAGAAACTTCAAACGAGGGTTACATTTGAATTGTGAGTAGAGTTCTACTTCGACAATTTGCACATCTTCCAAGAAAGACAATAAATGAATTTCAGTACGTTAAAGATTTTTTTCAGTATCATTTTTTCATCACCATATTTGAACAAGAACGGAAAAGGAAACGGAAACGAGAACCTAAAATCTACTGGACCGATTTCGAAAATTCTTTCAGCATTAGGATGCTACATTATTCCTCAGTAAAATTGGCTGTATTACATATCGATATTCACACGGGAACGGGAATGGGAGCTTAAACCTTTCAGGTACGTTCGGGTGTTCCTAACAGTTTTTGGGGTTTCGGCAATTCTGTGTGTATAACTCTTTAAATAAGTAAGACCAGAGTAAAGCCGGGTAGATCAGCGAGTTCAAATAAAAAAAAAAAAAACAGAGGATTTAATACTCCTGCGTCACTGGAGGCGTACAAAAATTTAAGCTGCTTAATGTTAGGTTAGGTTAGGCTGAGTGGGGGGTGCAGCCACAAGTGGCAACACCTCACTCGGATCTCAAGAATCCATTGTGCTCCCCGGGAAATCAGAGGATGAGGAAATGGGAGGATTGGAGAGGTAGATGGTTATTGTGGTAGGGAACTCTCACTGAACCATTTGGAGCCCTGAGTAAATTTCAGGACGTTGCTCAGTGGGAGATTTGAGATGTTGAACAGTTCGTCGAAAAAGTATTCTCCGAGGGTTTTTCCGAGTGTAGGCCAAGCTATGACACTCACAGAGGAAGTGGAATGATCCCTACCCTGCCTCCTCATCTTGGCATCCTCTACATAAGTCGGATGTGCTAATGCCCATTCTCATCATGTGGGTACCCAACGAATTGTGTCCCGTGAGAATGTCAATCAAAAGAGAGAGCCGAGGTCTACTTAGCTGGAGTAGAAATTCTGTTTTTTTCTTGGAAATGTCTGGCCAAAGGTTTCTAGAAACTCGGCATGAGCTGCTTAATGTGGTTATACGAACAATTACCACGAGGAGTTGAAAGCTTTTAAATTTGTAACTGTATGAGCTTAAGTTGTTCAATTTATCCTACGGCCAACCAAACTGCAAAAATGAATAGAACAGTAAGTGCACCCAACCTCAGGCAGAGAGCACAGGATGCAAGTTGGAAAAAATTTTAGTTGTGATTGATGATGCAAAAGCTATTCAAAACAACTTGAATAAGGAAGGACTCAAGGGTCTTAGCTCTATAGGACTTACAACACTTGACAGTATCACAATGAATCTATATGAGGGTGGCGTAGATAAGATCAACCGTCAACTCATTCAACCTAATCTACCTAGCCATCTTCAAAGTTATCGCTTGAAGAAATCGAAATGCTAAGCTAGCTCAATCCCCAGATTTCTAAGAACGGGCACTGCGAAAAATAATAATTGGGCTATCTGATGAGCTATGCGATTATGAGATTCAGCAATGAACTACAAGTCGTAGAAGATGTGCACCAAGAAAGCGTCTGAAGTCCTCTTTTATTTATGTGCCTAGATAACTAATTCGAAAGTATAGGTACCACCGACACCAAAGTACATATATTGTGCGGATGCTTTATATTGAAAGCTGATATAGACTTCTTGGGTTTCTACTAAAGAAGCAGCAAAGTTGTATTTTAATGGAGTTAATTTTATTGCGCTCTTCTTATGCCTTCGATAATCTTACAGTGCTATTCATATGCAATAAAAGATTATGGTGTACTAGGTAGGCCTGATGGATTCTATAGCTAAACCTCTTCCAGTGGGGAAAGGTTCGATTCTAAAGTCTAGAGGATTGGTGATGATTCTGGTTTTTTGTCTTTCAATTGATGGTGATTACAAATCAGGGTTTAAAGGCGGTGTTAATGCGGTGATTCTAGGCTTCAAATTGAAAAACCCTGAACCGTCGTCATGTTTCTAGGTCTCTGGTCCTCGTTCATCTGAATCGGTAGTATAATTTCTCAGTTCCAAAGCTTAGACTTGGATTCGCTACTCTCTTCTGGTATGGTGACTTCAGAAATGGTGAAATTGTGATTCCAGAAATTGACTAAAGGCTTTGATCTGAGATAGCAGGAGCCACAAAACTCACAGTGAGATAGCACTGGACACTGTTATGCTCACATGAATCTTTACTAGCCGACGCCCACGGCAACTAGCCACTATGGTGGGATGGCGTTTCCTCAGCGTAGAAGATCATTGCTTCATCGTTGTTGATTTTGTCTTCGATGTATCTCGGGTCCAGGTGACGGTCTTCTTCTGCTTTCCTTCTTACTAAAGCTGGCCAGGTTTTCCAGTAATTGTCTTCCAGATTGCACCTTGCACTTCCATTTTCTATTTCTGGCGGTTTTCTTGTGTATCGATTGGTATACAAGTCCTGTGCAGATGTGCCGAACATTTTTCTCGAATTCAGCCAGTTTTTAAAAGAATAAGAACAAATAAAAATATTTAACAAAATTTCTATTAATGCAACTATGAATCGTAAAATGGTTAGTTTATGGATAAGTCCGTTTACCCAGACACCATCGAATGAACTCGCAACGTCCAAGAAACATCCAACTGTTGTTTGGTAGTTGTTGAGTTTCCTTATAACGTCCCCTCGTAGCTTCATGAGTGGATGAAAAGTGGAGTGATGCCTCTCTCCCGGAATCCAAACTGCATGTTCGGCATGATGCCGTTGTCGTTGCAGAATGCCTTGAGCATTCGAAGAACCAAATCCTTCAGAATTTTGCTGAGGTTGCTGAGTAGGGATATGGGCCCGTAACCAGACGCAATGTTCCAGTTTCACATTTTGGGAATGGGCACGATCTTCGCCTTCATTATAGCTCAGAAAAGTGGCAGATGTTCATAACAACGACCAGAAAGATCGTCACCATCTGAGGAATTATCTTCAGGTTAGGTTAGGTGGAAGTGGCTGTCAGTCAATGAGTACATTTCCTAACACACTTAGGCTGCAAGGGCCCATTGTGATACCACAGAGATCAGGAAGTTAATCACCTACTGATCTCAGAAACCCGCTGTAAGATTAACAAGTTAATCACTTATTAATCTTCCATTACGGGACTAGCCGGTTAATCAGCTGCTAGTCGAACCACGTGGAACTTTTAATGTATTTTGAAAGACTTTTAGGGTCTATGTAAGCTAAGTCGCTAGTATCATCGAAGAAGAATTCACCGAGATGAGTTTTCCTCCTATGAAGTAGGGCAGGGCATGAGCAAAGAAGGTTTTGAACGGTTTCTTCCTCCTCCTCGTGCATGCAGCCTCTGCAGAAATCATTGGAAAACACACCAAGTCTTTTGGCGTGTCTCCCTATTAGACAGTGTCCCGTAAGAACACCTATGGTAGAACCTAGACACAGACGGTTCAGGGCCAGCAAACTCTTTGATCGTTTTGAGTCTACACACGGTCAAACTTTTTTGGTTGCAAGGCAGTTGTTACTCTCAGTCCAGTGTTTGTTATCCTTGAAGCGTCTTGTCTAAGTAGGAGTTTACATGTAGCGATAGGTACACCTATGTTGTTCCATTCTAAGCGTAGGAAAGTGGTCGTGCCCTTTTTGGCTAGTTCGTCTGCCAAACAGTTGCCTGGTATGTCCCTGTGCCCTGGCACCCATGAAAGGTGAATGTTAAACTGATTTCACATCTCCCTCAGAGACATCTGACAATTTTGGACCGTGATGCATTTTGTAGAGACAGAGGCAAGAGATTTAAGGGCAGCTTGGCTGTCTGAGAAGATCCGAATATCCGTGGAGGATATGACGTTTTCTATAAGCCAAGACAGCACCTCCTTAATCGCCAGAATTTCCGCTTGGAACACACTACAATGATCGGGTAGGCGGAAGAAAAGACTGAGATTCAGTGTTTCTGAGTAGATTCCACTTCCCACACCTTTGCTGGTTTTTGAACCATCGGTGTAAAAGTGTATTGCTTCATTTTCCATAAGAGCGCCATTTTCCCAAGCTTCTCTTGAAGGTATGGCTACTTGGAAATTATTGTCAAACACCAACTTGGGGGTGGTGTAGTCGGATCGATTCGGTAAGAATCTAAAGTTATCTAGAATGGTAGTGTGGCCGATTTGATTATTTGTCCACAGTGATGTAGCTCTGAGTCGAGTAGCTGAGCCAGCTGCGACTTGTTTGCTAAAGATATCTAGGGGTCTGAGATCTAGTAGTACATTGAGGGCGTCCCAGTGGGGTTGTCCTCAGTGCACCACTAATACACAGACTAGCCGTTCTTTGAACTTTGGCCAGCTTGTTGTAGTTGATCATCTTGTCTAGTTCTGTCCACCAGACTATCACCCCGTATGTGAGTATCGGTCTAATTACCGATGTAAACAGCCAATGGGTGATTTGGGGGGAGAAACCCCATTTCCCGCCAATAGCTTTTTTACAGGAGAAGAGTGCAACGTTGGCTTTATTTACTCTTTCCTTAATATTGGTTTTCCAGGTCAGTTTTTTGTCAAAAATGAGACCTAGATATTTAGCCTGATTTGACAGTGTGAGAGTTACCCCTTTAATAGTTGGGGGTTTGAAATCCGGAATTTTGTATTTCCTCGTAAAGAGAACTAATTCCGTTTTGTGTGGATTGATGTTCAGACCACAATCTGCAGCCCAATTGTTAAGCTTGTTAAGTGCTGTTTGTAGCAGCTCAGCTATGGTTTGTGGGTGCTTGCCTGAAACGGCAATTGCTACATCATCGGCATAGGCTATAGCTTTGAAACCTTCGTCCTCTAGGTCGATTAACAATTTGTTAACGACCAGGTTCCACAGTAGGGGAGATAAAACTCCTCCCTGCGGGGTTCCTCTATTGGCCATTCTGCTTGTCTCGTAGTTCCCCATTTCGGAACTAATGATTCTGCTGCTGAGCATTGTTGTTATCATGTTTTTGATGTGTTCCTCTATGAGCATCCCATCAAGAGCATTAGTGATTGCTGAATTTTTAACATTATTAAGTGCACCCTCTAAGTCTTGGAATGCGACGAGAAAGTATTCTTTGTAGTGCAGGGATTTTTCAATGGTGCAAACCAGAGAGTGGAGTGCAGTTTTTACTGATTTACCTTTTGTATAGGCATGTTGCGCCGTTGAGATCAGACTAGGTTTAATTTCTTGTCTTAAGTGTATGTCAACCATTCTTTCCAGTGTTTTAAGGAGGAAGGATGATAGACTAATAGGTCTTAAATCTTTTGGATTTACATGGGAGCTTTTGCCGGCTTTAGGTATAAAGACGACCCTAGCTTCTCTCCAGGCTTTGGGAATATATGCATAGCTGATACATCCTTTCATGATCATCTCTAAGTTATAGATGATAATGTCTGAAACCTGTTGCAGCTCCGCAGGGATGATTCCGTCAGGCCCGGGTGGTTTATAAGGCTCAAAGCTGTTTATTGTCCATAACAGTATATCTCTAGAGATAAGACCTTTACCTGATTGGTTGGCGAGTCGAGTCAAGTGCTCCTCGTCTGTTATTGTCAACGAGCTAACAGGGAAATGAGTATCCAGTAGCAAGTTTAATGTTTCTTCATATGAGTTGGTCCAGTTGCCGTTTTCATCTTTTATAGAACTTGGCATGTTTGGACTCGTCGATAGGATTTTCCTAAGTCTAGATGCCTCTGAGGAGTCTTCAATCTTATTGCAGAATTCTTTCCAAGAGGATCTTTTGCTTATTCGTAACCTCTTTTTGTAAATCCTAAGGGATTCCTTATATAGATCCCAATCTATGGGATTTCTGGAAGATTTGGCTCGATTGAAAAGCTTCGCACAACTTTTCTTGAGCGGTTCTAGCTCCTTGGTCCACCAGTGTGGTTTCTTCTTCCCTCTTACTATGGTAAGAGGACAGGAGTTACACAAGGCATGGTTAAGAGCACTAGTTAGATCGTCGACTTTGCTGTCAAGATCCTTGGGGTTTGAAGGGAAGCTATTGTCATTGTAGTTGTAACAATGTTTGAAGATTTCCCTGAATTTTACCCAGTCAGTTTTCTTATAATTACGGAAGCCTATGGGTTTTGGTGTGTCATCTGTTAGACTAAATTGAATGTATCTGTGATCAGAGAAGGAGCAGTGATCCTTAGATACAGCCCAATTTTTAATCTTGTTATAGATTGATTGAGATACAAAGGTAACATCTAAAACCTCTTGTCTGTTTTTTGTGACAAAGGTTGGTTCGTTACCGATATTGCAGATAAGAAGGTTAGTACTTAGTATGAAATTAAAAAGAGACTCACCCCTTTCATTTACGTCCGTACTCCCCCATACTGCGTGATGTGCGTTTACGTCACTTCCTATTATGAGATCCGCTTTGAGCTTTGTTGCGCTTTTTATTACGCGCTCGAGCGTCTCTCCTGGTAGCGGCCCCGGTTGGTCATGGCCTAGATAGGCGGAAGTGAGCCAGTAAGTCCCACTGTTGGTCTGCAGTTTTACTGTTGTGGTGTCGCAATTGCTGTAATTAGGTACTAAAAATACGTTAAGTGTTTTCATTGCCAGTATGCAGGATCTTGGTTCACCTTTGTCCGTCACATACAGCAGAGAATAATCTTTCGTCCTGAGTCCTTTTACCACGGATTTATTAATCCATGGTTCCTGGATCAGGACTATATCCTCGACGGACTTGCTTAGTCGGAGAAGGAGTCCGGCTGAGGCTTTGATGGAGTGTTGGAGATTAATCTAGAGTATTTGCAGCATTGCTACAATCATCCAGCTTAATCTCCAACACTGTAGCATTAAGGTCCTCCATATCTGAGGCGGAGTCTAGCAACTCATCCTCAGAAAGGAGAACCCCAAGCATTTCATCGTAGGAGTCTAAGACTCCACCTTTGTTGTTGTCGTCCTTATCGGAGGATTTGTTGTCAGTTGCGTCTTGATCAGACACTATTATTGTAGTCTTTTCGACCAGTTTCGAGCAAGACAGCTGTTCCAAAGAATCAGAGCAACTTGCCGCGTCTGTCTCCATGATGGAAGATTCGACGCTCGCAGTGGACTCCTTGGCTTCGGATTCAGCCGCTTGCTTTGGAACTTTTGCAGCGTCCTCATCTTTTTTGTATATTTTCAGTACTAGGCTGTCAAAGCCGTACTGAATAACACCCCCGCGTGCCGCCCCAATTTTTATGCAATTTTACTTGCCCACTTCAATCTTTCAACCTCACCCGGGGTTCTCTCCACTGCGGGTTTACCACCCACCGTTTCAATTACCCTTCTGGCTTGGCGACGTATCTGAGCGGGCTTTTTTTTTTATCTGAGTCCCCCCCTTGGCCGAGCTGGAGTTGTTAATCACCTCTTCCGCTCCACCAGTTGGAGGATTCATTGTACTCGACGAGGGTACGTACCGACCCGCAGAGGTTGCTATTCGCCTCTCCAACCCTGCCAGTCTGAACGGCCCTCCCCGTGTCCTTTATTTTAAGGGCATTCAAGGTGGAGACGGAGTCGTTGATCACCCCTCCATTTCCCCTTTTTGTTAGTTTCACCTCGTCCTGTCTTGATGATGGCACCAAAGCAGGTGAATTGTTTTCAAAGCTAATATTATCTTCAGGACAAACTTTGAAATTTTATCCGTTCCAGCTGAATTTTTGGGGCGGCCACTTTGGATCAATTTCAGTATGTCTTCTGGATTTGTGAAAATGGTGCCTTCACTGGGACCACATGAACCGTAGCTTAATGTTTGATTTCTTCTGCCTTCTTATTGCTCCCTTGTCGCGAACTCACTGTGAGTTGTACTGCGTTGAAAGAACTCAAATGGAAAATTGTCATTTTTCATTACAACATAAATTTTTCTTTGCTCACCTTGAAGTACAGCTTCTGAGCCAAAAGGTCTAAAAGTAGTGGAAAAACATTTGAATAGATTCGAAGGAAGTATATTGAATATTTATAGTATTTTATCCGGCTATCTTATAAGGGCTATGCCTCCTTTCATCAAAGTTTTTGAAATTTGAAGCTGCGATGAAATCATACTGCTGAAGAAAGTGGCTTAACTGTGCTCTTCTGTTGTTTTAAATTTGTTCGAAAAGGAGAAGGAAATGAAAATAAAATTTACGGTGGCAGTTATTAAAATGCCCATTCAAATAAACACACTTCTTGAAGTTAGGAACAAAGAAAAGTATGGTTGACACCAGAAGCCTAAATTAAATTTTGCATACAGAAATCGCTGTGGTACCTGTGGCGTGATGGTTAACCCAGAAGTCCGTGGTTCAACATAGGCAAAAATGTTTTTTCACGGGTATCGACCGCCTTTCGCGAGGAATTGGCAAGTCCTTAATCAATAAATTCATTGCCATGAAAAGAGCATTCTGGACTAGCCGTTCGGAACCGGTAGAAAATTGTAGGTTCTCTTACATTCCCTCCCAAGGAATGGTTGTGAGAAATGCGCTGGGCTCTGGGGTTCCTCGCTCTGTTGTGCCATTATAGAATATGGCTAGTGAAACGACCCATACTATGCTATTTTTGTAAGGAACCTTCAATTGGTTAGAAGAGGAAAGTATAGTCCTTGAAAATCAGTGGGGCTTAAAATTATAAAATCTATATATTTTCACAAGATTTTCGACAGCTAATCCCTTATGGTATCCACTTGCAAATACAAAAATATGCTGCTGTTGACTTTTACCTCTCTTGTGCTTCAACCATAACTACAAGTATATCCACTTGTTTAGAATCAATTTTCTCACAAGACAAGTGTGTCTCACTAGGACATAAAATCCCATAACGCTCAACGGTCTTTTTCACCTGATTTCTCGCACCACCGTTGAAACTTCTTCTGTAATCCTCCGATGATAAAAATGGAGTTTGTAATTGACTTAAATAACTAAGCGTAGACACCACCTAAGCGCTCCACAAAGCAATTTCAAATCGAGTAATCACATAGACGCAAACAACGGATAGCAACGAAGAAAACGTCGGACGGGACACCAAACGTATAACTGACGGGATGTGCTTTTCCTAAATTAAGATCTCAACTTCTCTCTCGACCTGAGGCAATTCACTCACTGCATACTGTGGTAGCAAATAAAACGACACATTGTAAGACGCACATAAAGACCAAGACCAGGAGAGGTATTATTGTCCATTTTTGGTCAACAATTTTGCTCTGACAGGATTGCGTGCAGCCGCATGATGAGCGGGCACTAAGTACAAAATCAATTTGCGCCGATCAATCGATGGAGAAAAACGTGCAACGCAATCGAATTGTCAGAGCAAACGAATGACGAGCGAAGTGAGAATTAGTGAGGAATTTTCAGATGTTTTGGTGTCTTGTACAAGTTTTCTTTTTGTTGACAGATTCGTTTTTTATATCTTGTATCTTGTGTTGTGGTGGACGAATGCGACATGTTGATGGAATGTGTACTTTCGGACAAGGATAGGAGAGGGCGGTTGATCGTTGATCGATGTTGTAATGCCAAACCAGAAGGTTAAGCTATGGCGATGGAAAAGATATACATATAACGACGCTTTAAATTTTCTGGATAGGAAATTAGATATCGATGTACGAGAAAGTATTTTTATTCATAGTTCAAGCTGATTTTGATAGACTTCGTCACAAAAGACAGAAACTTATGTGTCCAATTCACATGTGGTAGAGGTGAAGCCTTCAGCAATGTTGGCTTCAAATGTAAAATTTCGACAGTGCCCGTGGAAATATGTGGATGAAATATAGTCTAACGGGAAACCTATCGTCCTTATGTTAAAAGAATTTTTAAATCGGTTCCCGTGGGAGGATGGTCATTCAACCATTGCAGGAATCGTCCCTGGTCTAAACTTTACTTACACAAGAGTGGAGGGGTTAAGAAACAAAGAGAACTTGAACATAAGAAACAACTATATTATGTGTCTTATCATATTTTCTCTCACGTTGTATATCATGAATTAATGTGTCCGTCTCTTTTTACCGTCGCTTTTTTCGTTTATTAAAATTTCAAGTCAGAAAGTTGCTAAAGAAGTTCTCACTTCAAAAATCTCCATTCTCTTGATGGATTTTGAAATGACCCAAGAGTTACAAGAGTAGAAAAAGAAACACTGGAAGAGGAAGAAGAAGAAGAAGTTCAGCTGATAATATTGACTTTTTATTTTTGATTAAAAACTCCTCCTTCGTTGCAGTTCTGTAATACTTAGTAGGTTTTCTACTACGTGGGAGTGCAGGTTTTTCCACATGTATTGCCTTTCCTGAATAATTGGAAAGTCCTCTGAGAGTATGAACACCGAAATGAAAATTTAAAGTTTCATCGGAAGAAGTTGTGAGTGTAGCCCTTTCACTGGTATTAAATTGGAGGCAGGGATAATGTGTCTGAGAGTTGGGGAAGGCATAAATGAGTGTATTTCGCCATCAAGAATCAATACTTAACGTTCATGACTCGTCAAAGACGTCACGATGGACGAGTCTAGACTATTTCACTGATTTGCACAATTCACTGTGGCCATTTTGAGTGGGGACAGCTCCTTAGGTTGGTCTTCTAAGAAGATTTCAATCCATTCTTCTAGCTATCCTTTGTCGTAATTCGAAACCACGATGAGGGCGTAGTTTACGATTTGTTGACCAATGTCAACTAAAGTAGGCTGAGTGAACGATCCCAACGAACGTTGAACTGTGCAAAGTGAAGTGCATAGCGAATTGTGCATAAGCTCTTTATAAAAAGCTGATGGACGAACATAGCTTCGAGAGCTACAATCTCATTTGTTTTTTTTTTTTTAAAGTAAAATAGCATCCAGCACATCTAGTGAAGAACCACTTTTTAAGTCGTTTTTTCTTCGGAGTAGCAAGACCCGATTACCTTGTCACAACTAGTCCAACATTTGATTGGTGGCTGAATTTTAGACTAGAAGAAAAAAGGAAGAACTGAAGGGGCTGTAAAAACCACTGACGTCGTCAAGAATATTAAAGCTGAGTAACTGAGCTGACTGCCACTTTCATTTAACGCAGTGAAGCACAAGAAGATCAAATACCTTAGGTAGCGGGATAAAGTGGTATGTGATCTCACTGTCTTAGAACTCGAACATGTCCCACGGAAAGGAATGTGGGCGATAAAGTAACGAAAAGAAGTCTGTATCATACCTGCGAAGACTGAAATTAGTTGACTTGTGGTTGAACAACGTTGATGGGGGATATTGAAAAGTTATTTTCAATGCACTGTGTAGCCCAAACAGTGCGTTTTTGAAAAGAAGCTTAGGTTGAAATGGGGGCGTTCAAGAATCGTATCCGGATAGCTTTTTGTTGTTGTTCACGAGTTAAAACGTCTAGCAGAGTCACAAACCCACTTCTACTAAAAAGCTATTTAAACGTATCCGAGTTTTTTTGGTGTACCTTTCTATTCAAGTGACCAGCTGATAGAAATTTTATTTTCATTTCTATTCATGTTGATTTTTCGCTTTGGTGTGCATTTATTTCAGCATTAGAGTCATGGGAAATCGAAAAAAA
Organism: Melanostoma mellinum; assembly: GCA_914767635.1. NCBI lineage: Eukaryota > Metazoa > Arthropoda > Insecta > Diptera > Syrphidae > Melanostoma > Melanostoma mellinum. The sequence continues at coordinate 163,066,829 of OU612058.1, read as the reverse complement.
TAAATTATAATCGTCCAGCAAAGATATTTTGAATGTATTTCTGTTCTCAAAAGTCGAATTTCAATATTTCACAGCTGTTGTCTACAGCTATCTGAAAAAAGATATCTGAATCGTTCAAAAAGATATCTAAGATACGGCTATCCGAGATAGGCTATCCGATAGGTTCTTGAACGCGCCCAATGACGAACTCACCATGGTCTGTGTAAAATTTCGGCAGATTCGCATGCTAGTGAACAAGACTCATATTCCCCGTGAGTACGCACAGACGCGAATCTTATTTTCTTGATCTAATCGGAGAATTTTCTTGAATTCTTCATTAAGGATCTTACTTAAAATTGGTTTACCCCACAACCGGATCACTAGTGCGAAGCAGTTAAGTAGGAGAGCTGTTTCAGGATTGCAGAAGCTTAAGCTGATTTACAACTTGAGTCTGGACATGATTCACAAAAAAGGTTATGAATTAAATATTCTTCATTTCTCAAGCTAACTATACTATAGCTTATATCCTTATACAGCTTAAGGGTTTCTTAATTCAGAAACTAGCAACCTTGGAGCTTTCATCACTTCGAGATAACGATTCTTGTAACTGATGGAGGATGTTACTATGAATCCTACATATTGTGTCATAGTCCAGCATTTTAATCAAGGCACAGGTAGTGGGGATTAATTTCAACTCAATTCGGGTGAAGGGAAGTCGAGTTAATGGATTTGTAGTTGTTTTGGCGGTAAAATGCATAGCCTCGGTTCGCTCATGCCAAACTTGACTCTGATCATCAGATAAGAAAACTTCCCACGAAACCTATCGTTACACAATAAACTCTGTAGTAGTGCTGCTGTATTAGTTCCGAACACTGAATAGTGTACAAAAGTCACAATGGTTTCTTGGCTGAAAAGGGCTCTTAATAAAAAAAACCTAGAGACCAAATTCTCTACTACGAAAAGTTTCGAGATTATTTAACTTAAGTAGCAACCTATCCTTCATATAAGTTTATGCTGCTTTCGTTGAAGCACACTTATGCAATGTATCTACCAACTCGGCACGGTATTCAAAATATAATTCATTTATTTGTTAATACACCACCATTAACTCTTCCTTTTGCAGTCCTTCTTCAGGCATCCCAGCACCGAAAATCGCTTCGTGATAGGATTTTGCAGACGCCATATCCGCTTCCAGCATCGACAGACGACCTGAAGCATATGCTGTCACCTTACGATCCTTTGGCGACATTTTGTAGTTCGTAAGATCCTTTATAATTTTGTTAAGCAGCATTTTCTGCAGCTCCCCGTACTTAAAATTCTTATTCTGAGCCATGTTTAATTTATTCTTTCCTTATTTGTAGTTATAAAATGTAATTGACAAGTTTACAACACGGAACAAGTAAAATTTACTGCCTTTTCCGGATCTGCTGCCGTCTATAGTATAAAGATGTTCACCAGAGTAACGATGTTGACCTGAGAGTCTCTGCTGGACGTTGCTTATTGAAACAAAGCCGTCTTATTCTTGACCAACAACAAGAGAAGTAATGGTTTTCCCTCTTGTTCTTTATTCCTCTATGGTGCAAATGCATTTGATGTGTATGTAATGTACATACAAGGCATTTGAAAGATCTTGACATAGAGGATATAGAGCTCTCTTACATCTCAAATGCGTGCTTTTGATATCGATGAGTCTTCTCTTCATTCGATTTGAAACAAACTACCGTTCATGACAAGTTGTATCGGATAGCTTCAAGATTGACACCCACTTTATGAATGCTGCTGTCCCCCAGGGTTCCATTTTGCCTCCGAATTTCTTCCTCATTTTCATAAAAGATCTCTTGTCTGAAACTTCTAATCCTCTCAATTATTTTGCTGACGTCTCAACACTCAGCTTTTCATATTCGTTTCCAAATTCACGTCCCTGCTCTTCTGATGTGGAACAGGAACGGTTGCGAATGACAGGCCCATTGAATTTTGACCTTGACAGCATTCTCACATTGGATATTAAAAACTGAATAGAATTCGATACTTCAAAAATGTGCTGTCAACACCCCCCCTTTTGCCATTAACCATGAATGGTTCCTGCATAGAAGAAACTGAAAGGCTCTCAGTATTCGGTGTGTGTGTTAACGATGACTTTCGTTGAAATGACCACATATTTGAAGTCGCCAAAAATGCCACTAAATGCTTAGATTTTTTGAAACGATGTAGGAAATTTCTTCACCTTCTTATCTGGCTACAATTTGTAAGGATTATATCCGTCCAAAACTAGAGTAACTTCCATATCTGGTCAGGTGCTCCTCAAACATCTTTGTGCCTACTTGAAAGGGTACGAAACAGAGCGTTAAAACTGATAGGCGACAGTTCAACCGTAGAATCGATTGATTGTCTTGAACATCGTCGAAACGTTGGCCTGTTTATCTTTTATTGATTTTTCATAAACACTGCTCTAGTGTGATAGACAGTTGCATTCCTCCCCTGAGACAATTCCTTCAACGACCGCCTCGGGCCTCGCTGGGATTGTTCATCAGTTTAACCTTGAGCCCAACTTCCATCGTACAGTTAAGTATAACGACTCATATTTTCGTCGCACTACCCGAAAGTGGAATGCTATACCAGATACTTTGCCTTTTCCCACATTAAGACGCGGCTTACAAAAATTCAAAAACAATGTGCATCGGTGTCTCCTACATCCTACTATACCCTCACCTATTTTCTTAAATGCTCGACTGTGTTCTTTAAAGTTAGATGTGCGTGCTAATTATAAAAAAAAAAACTCATAGGCATTTTACAAACTCTCGATTAAATGTAGGAATGTAGCTCAAAAATTAGCAGTTATGTAAGGTACAAGTCACACTGTGCTAGTTGCTAGCTTCTTCTTATCAGCAGCTGCCAGTAGCAGTTCACATTATCGACTCCCAAACTGCAGCTTTTACCAGCTAACTGCGGCAGAAAACTATACTGGGTGTTTGACATAAGATGCGACAAAAGATCAGGACGAATAAATAACAAAACAGGAAACTAACTGTATGCAAAACACCCTGTTCGGACTTTGGCTTTTGAGCATCACTGGAATTGAATTGAGTTTTTGAAACAATCAAAAGTTTAAAAAACTAATTTGGAAAAAAAAATCAACGTAGACGTATGGCTTTGTTTTTGGTTGAGCATTGAGATTAGCACTAATAAGCTAGACACATGCATAAGTTAGTATTTTCGTCTATGATAATCAACCGCAGCAATACTATGATGAAAAAATGTAACAAAATTTGGTACCGCAACTCCCTTTTGCTGTTTCTCCGTTTTTGATGGTTTGATCGTCTTTCTTCAAATTTAATACCTCGCAAATACTTTTTGGACAACCTGCAGAGGTATTTTTAGAATTGTTTGTCTAGGTGCTGTAACGGTCTCTGCCGATGACTTATTTTTCTCGGAAACGACTAAAAGTATTTTGATAAGACTTCTAAAACAGGTTTGGTAGTAATTTCATGCAGATGGCTAATTTCAAGGTCCCAAAGTCGACACATATCGTTAAAAAATATGCGATTGTTTTAAGGAACTTATAATATTGCAAGTCATACATAAATTTCAATAAACAAAACACCGCCAGCTCCACACATTCTTATGCTTCTTTTGTGAAGTGAAAATAAAATTCAAAGCAAATAGAAAGGCTGTCTGATGCCAACAATAAAAATTAACCCACAATACAAATAATGAATAGCCTCTATGCAGTCTTCTGTTCAAACCTACTGTCACTTATATTCTTCCCAGAAGTTGCGCACCACTTTGCCGTTTGCCCTCCTCCATTCATGCGTATACAACAAACAGAATAGTGATACCCACTCTGATGGCCACCAAACAATTATTTTGTTTGTAGAGAAACGCCAACCGTAGCTAATTTTGGCCCATTGTCACTCGTAATAAATTTTGAAATAAATTGAGTGTTAAATGCTCGATGAAGCGAAACATGTTGATGTACATTTTTTTTTTCATTTCATGAAACTTCTTCCAAAAGTCCTGGTTGTGTGGAAGTGTTAGTGTGTTCTTGTCAATTCTTAGGAACACTACAAATAAATTGATCCATTAAAGTTGTCAATTATTGATATGGGGGTTGGAAGTGCCCTGTATGAGATGATGCATCTGATGCCCACCACTTTGGATGATTAATTTTGAGTTTTTAGGTTTTTCTTTTAAAAGCCAAAATGCGAATGTGGCACGAATAGTTTTTTTATGGATCGGTCGACAAAACGAAGTCAAAGTTGGTCTGCAAAATTTATTCATTCCACGTATGTACATTCTACGTAAAAGGATGATTGTGGTGCCTATGGCCAAAGGGAATCGTCAAAGCGGTCATCTCATCACCAACCAAGTAAACATAATACAGCAGCCACCACCAGGCCCGGGCAATTATAAACTTTGGTACGATATGGGTGGTGGCTGATGATGGCTGGGTGATGGTGATATGTGCAGCACAATTCTCTTCACGATGGTCAATGTATTTGATTGCATTTCCTGTGCTTAATCGTCTAGCGAATTAACTCAATAGCGAACAACAACAAAATGGTATATTACGCCTAAGGGAATTCGAATTCAATCGTATCCACGAAAGGATGTTTCGCTCAGGGACGACCAACGACGATATGCCCAATGCCCATTCACTATAGCAGACCGGCCAGTGTTCGTATATCACTAAAAGCCATTCACAGACTCTTGATGGTTCCGACGACGACGCATGCTGCAAAGAATAACTAACCATCAAAATGTTTCAAATGCATCTTTTTCGAGGACAAAAACGACAACGATATAACGACGGATGGATGACGGACGATGGGACTTTTCCTCTTCAATTAAGCTTCAGAAATAGATGCAAAAACTTAGCGAAGCGTTTAGTACGCATGAATGGGCAGCACCCCGTTTTAGTGACATGATCTGTGATGTGATGCGTGCGGTTCGTTCGGATTTTATTGTGTGGGGTTGTTCCAGCGAACGCAGCAGAAATATTAATATACCAGCGAATTTCTATTCTTTAGGCTATGCACAAGGATTTCTCTTTATATTTTTCTTGTTTTGTTTTTCATGCTCCGATTTGAGAGTATTTCCATCCATCATCGGTTAGCTGTGTTTTTGGAGTTAATTGATTGAAATATTAAGAGTTCAGAGTCAGACCGCACTAATTTAGTGTCACTTACAACATTCATTAATTTGTTCTATAAAAAAAAAAAAAACAATTGCTGCACATGACTACGTGTGGACGCTTCTGACTCCATTAGCAGATTTTAATTCGACACTATAGCATTTTAGTGCCTCAATCAGCTTCAAATCAGAAAGAGCAAATAGAAAGCTTGTGCCAGAGCTAGAAAAATGTTGATACTCTTGAATTTAAAAAAAAAAATAATAATAATGGTCAGTCCTACTACCAAAGTCTCATACTTTTATTTGAGGTGTGGCAAGAACGGGGGTGTCCATAAAAAGAGGGAGACTGGAAAGAAAAAACAATTTTTTATCCTCAAAACCTTTTCAGTAACAAAATTATGAGATATATACTCAAGTTGGGCGTAATGGTTGGCACGTCTGCCTGCTACGTGGCAGTTCGAGGTTTGAATCTAGGAAATATCCCATTGGCATCAAACGGATATATAGACTTTCGAGAGGAATTGTCACTCTCTTCGAGAGTAACCAGGAAGGCTGTCATAAGAAACGATATCTTCCCTAGACCTTCTTTGAATCGGTTACAAAGTTGTAAGTGTCTTCAAGACATCACAAGTTATTGCTGAGAGATATGGGCTGGATTCAATTGATACCAGCCATCTATGATCCCAAACAAAATTGAAGAGGGTGATGTAACATATATCTACATATTGCATTTCCAGTCAAGATGAACATTCTGATAGAAATCATCTCATTTGCAATCGGCTTGAAATTTGAAATTTTTATAATTTGAAGAATCTCTAAAAAAAACTCTACTAAAGCTTTTTTTAATGGAAGTAAGAAAATAAACTCTTTGTATAGACAGATCCAAAATCGTAAAATGTCTCTGAATGAGATGTCAAATCAGTTCAACATTCACCTTTCATGGGTGCCAGGGCACAGAGACATACCAGGCAACTGTATGGCAAACGAACTAGCCAAAAAGGGCACGACCACTTCCCTACGCTCAAAATGGAACAACATAGGTGTACCTATCGCTGCATGTAAACACCTACATGCAGACAAGACGCTTCGAGGATGACAAACACTAGATGGACTGAGAGTAACAAAACTGTCTTGCAACCAAAAAATGTTGGCCGTGTGAAGACTCAAAACGTTCGAAGAGTTTGTTAGCCCTGAACCGCCTGTATCTAGGGTTCTACCATAGGTGTTCTTACGAGACACTGTCTAATAGGAAGACACGCCAAAAGACTTGGTGTGTTTTGCAATAATTTCTGCAGAAGCTGCATGGACGAAGAAGAGAAAGACACCGTTCAACACGTTCTTTGCTCATGCCCTGCTCTACTTCATATGAGGAAAACTCATCTCGGTGAATTCTTCATCGATGATACTAGCGACTTAGCTAACATAGACCCTAAAAGTCTTTCGAAATACATTAAAAGTTCCGTGTGGTTCCACTAGCGGGTGATTAACCGGCTAATAATGGAAGATTAATGGGTGATCAACTAGTTTATCTTACATCGGGTTTCTGAAATCTGTAGGTCATTAACTTGCTGATCTCTGTGGTATCACAATGGGCCCTTGCCCAGGCAATGTACTCATTGGCTGACAGCCACTTCCACCTAACCTAACCTAACCTAAGAAATGAAAGCTAAAATTTACTCAAATTTGAATTGAGTTTTTATTTAAAATGAAACAAATTCATTTCAGCGGAAGTTCTCTCAAACAATTGATTACGAAAACGCGTGTTGAACTGTAAAAGAACCAAGTCATCGGTAGAAACGTTTGTCTTTAATGACTCCCGGTATGTCACTATGTCAACTCCATCGACAAAGCTGCCAGCCACACACTTCCTGATAGCATATTGAGCCCCACCTGAAGTTGGGTTCATAAATTCTGTGATGAAGCAGACATTTTTTCCATAATGACAATGTGTTGCGAGAGTCTTAAAAAATCTCAAGATATATAAATTCGCGAGTCCAAGTGGTATCTATTCTGAAGAGATGTTCTGAAAGGCTGGCAAAGGCCGCATTTTTTTCTGTCCTATTTTTCTGGATTCTTTCAGTCTGTCCAATAAAAGCTTGAACCTTTCTCCCCTTCGAATTTTAATTCAGTGACACTTACATCCATTCCTTCGAGGTCACGATGCTCTTAAGGCTGGAAAAGGAAAAAAAGAAGAATAAGTGCATGATGAAATATCTAGAAAAACGAAAGTTTCTAAATGGTCAAAAGTTCGTTTATCATATCAAAAGGTCCACTGATCATTTGGTAGCATATCTCACCAAAAAGTGGAGCCAATCTTTACACTGTTCTGAGAAAAGTAAGATTATTGCGCTTGATATTTTTAAGGCATTCTCTTATCGAAAATTTGTGCTTTTAGTATTCGTGAGGCTTTCCTTTGTTGGGTTTGAAACTATCTTTCCAATCGTTCAATATTACAAGTCGTTTACGATGGTTTCAAGATTAATGCAAGTGTGCCCCAGGCAGGGCCGGACCAACCATTTGTATGTAAGATGTGCAAATACACATAGCCCCAAAGTTCTAGACGTGCATTAGTAATAGAAAAGAAATTTCAACTAACAATTAAACCATTGCAGCCTAAAGAAAAACTGTCATTTGCATTTTAAACAAAATAAGTTGTTCAAGTAATTCCAGAATAACAACGTTCATCTCAGCAATGCTGAATTGTAATTTACACCACCTCAACTCTCATTACTGGCAACATTTCAAGTTCAAATAGATAGAATCTTACTCAAAATAAAAATTAAAATGAAAAAACCCCAATAGACCTAGAAAAGAGAGCTTTCTGAAAACGTTGCCTAGTAAAGCTGGGTCGGTCTTGGTCGCACGGCTCAATTCTGACTCTGACACTCCTCTTTATTTTTGTAAAGAATCTTTTGTCTGAAAATCCTAATATCTACCTACTTGTAATTGTTTCGCTGACGGCGCTACCCTTAGCCTATCATTTTGGTTTCCAACCACACGTCCCTAATCTTCGGAGTTGGAACGGGAAGGTTTTGTATGATTAGCTTGCTGCCTCATTGAAACCAAAAAGCTGTCAGTTCTTGGTATGTGTGTAATTAATGGCCTTCGTTGTAATGACCATAGATTTGAAGCCGCCAAAAATCCTGTAATCTATCCTCTAGATTTCTTGAAACTACGAAGGCAGTTTTTAGCTTTTCCTACACCGAAGAATTGACAGGTTCTTCGACAGTGAAGTTCACTGCCATGAAAAGTACATTTTCGATTATCTTCGAACGGAACCAGCAGAAAATTGTAGGCCCCTTTATTCCTGTTCAAGGTGTGGTTGTGAGAAATGCGCTAGGCTCCGAGGCTCCCTGCTTTGTTACGCCACCCTATGTATGTTTATGTTTATATGGAAGAGCATAATATAATAATATAACTTATAGATTAAAACAATTTTCGGTCTGGTTCTTTTCAATTATCTTTGCGCCTACTTGTTAGGGTTGATAAAAATAAATAAATAAATAGGGTGGCGCAACAGAGCGAGGAGCCCCTGGGCCTAGCGCATTTCTCGCAACCAAACCTTGTGAGGGAATGGAGGGGACCTACAATTTTGGGCCGGTTCCGAACGGCTAATTGAGAAAGCGCTTTCATGGCAGTGAATTTACTAACGGAGGACTTGACAATTTCTCGCGAAAGGCGATACCCGTGGAAAAACATTTTTGCCTCTGCTTGGATTCGAACCTCGAACCTCTGGATTAGCAGGTGGACATGCTAACCATCGCACCACGGGTACCACATAGCATAACATAGCTTTAAAACTAAAGCCTCCGAATTTTTAAAGAAATTTTAAGGGATAAATAGATGAGCACACATTTTAGTGACAGATAAGCCATAAAAAGTATGCAACTCAAATCAAAGCGTTTTTGCAGTTTCTTCAGCGGCAGAAACGGAGCTGTCATAAATTTTGCAGTCGCGACAATACAATTGTATGAAAACGTTGTTTTTTGCCATGTCGCTGTATAACCTAACTTTGACGCCACGACTGCAAAAACGCTTAGGTTTAGTATATCCTTTAATTTTCCTGTAAAATTATAGTTCATTTGTAAAATCGACAACTTTAAAGTCTTGCTTTTTCTGTCACTTTTATCCTTACCTATTACTCCGTTTCATCGGATTTCCCCGATATCTTTAGCGGCAGTTTTATTCAATCTTCAATACTTTCTCAGTTTTTGTGAGACATTTTCGATGCACTTGTGTTTTACTTCACATTTATGGCTCCTAAGAGTCTTAAATTTTCGACGGAGGAAATTCCATTGCAAAAAACCTTTCAGTGTGAATAAGGAGATGCGATGTAGAAAGTGTGTAAAGCTTGGTTCACGACTATGCTTTGACTTATTGTCCAGAATATTCTTGAACAATCCAGCAAATTACAAAATATTGACGTTGAATGTATGACATTCTCTGAATTTCCTATCCAAAAGGTAATTTTTCACCCTTTTTTGCACTTTACGTAATAGGCTCGAAAAAATAAACTTTCAAATCACGACAACGCCTACAAATTTGTCGGCACTGACAAAAATAAAGTTTTTACATAAAAAAAAGTAAAAAAAAATATATTGAGTGAACACAATTACGTTGTGCTCCACAGGAAATTCTCAAAAAGGACAATCAGCTCTGACATGCAACGATAAGGTGGTCCCCGAGCTTTTTTTTTTAATATTTTTTTTCCCTTATTTGATTGGTGTTCTAGTAGGGTATCTATAGTCGTATGCAACGCTGTGAATGTCGCCTCCCCCAACAACGACGACAAAATTATATTATCCAACTCTTTGGTTTGGATAATTGCACGAGAATTAAAATTAATATACTGTCATTGTGGGTGAATCTTTTCAGGCCTTCTGCGGCAGAGCGGTACCATGGTGGAGACGTCACCATTTATTAATGCCTCACAATTCTTGGTTGTAAAATTAGAAACGATAAAAATGTGAGGGCACGTAAATAGTTTGAGAAAGAAAACGAAAGGATTTAAGGACCTTATAATCAGGTAGTTAAATTCAGCTATAACGAATGTCATAAACAAGAAGCCTTTCTTCTATACTACTCACTACTCAGCATAGGCTAATGAATAAGTTTTTTTGACTTTTGATGGTAATGGTAATGGGGCTTGTGAAATGGGGTGGCATAACATTAGTTTTCAGTTGGTAATTTCATGTTTTCTCTTCGTTTACGTCAAGTCCTGGTACACACTTCAAGGAAAACAAACTTTTGCTATTTTGCTTATGATTACACGCACAGTTGTTTTGCATTTCATAGAACAAAATCCTATGGAGGGGATAGAATATATCAGAAAGATGCCATATTTCAAATATTAAAGTTATAACACAAAAGTGTCATTGATATATATTTACGAGAGTATACATTCTGTGCAAGTAATTATTGAGGATTAATGCGCAAAAGACAAAGGTAAACGCAAAGGAGTAGGGGATTTTATATGGAACGGATCTAGTTTTTTAAGGGGTCGTCTATTGATTATGTCACTTGGAGTGAACTTGGGGATTCTGAAAATTTTGGATTGTGAGTTAAGTCAAATCCCAAAAAATTGCAATAAAAACAAACTTGCGGTTATAGATAGCAGTTTCTGAGGTAACATTAAAACATGAAATTGCGATAATAGAAAACAAGAATGCGTCCTTCATTTCTGTCTGTCCGTAAATTAATTAACAACCCGAACAGCTTGACAGATTTTCTTCAGAATTTGAAGTTAGAGTCTGTGGGTTACCATACAGGATTGGTATTTGAAATCGAATCCCTAAGTTTTCTACGGCACCTGCCATACAATCAAGGAAGCAACCCTTATTTTTGTCGAAAACGACCCCAACAATTTCAATTGAATTTAATGTGAGTTATTCCCGGTTTCTTATGAGATAAAAAAAAGTTTTTGGAAAAACAGCACCGGTTTTTTTATTCAAACCCGATTTCTTGTTAGTGACTGATACTGATACGATTCTAACGAAATTTAATATTTAAAGGTGCGTCCACAATATGCCGACCGGCATATACAGATCCATTTCATTCGGTTCGAATTCGGTTCGGCTTTCGGTAAGGAGGCAGACAGTTCGGGACGTCCACACTAAGTCGGTATTGCCGATCGGCATAGTGTGGACGCACCTTAAGAATTCCCAATTTGTTGATAAAAGATTTAGTGCAAATATTTGAACAATTTAATTTTTTTGATATTTCTATTAAATTAAAAGAAAAAAAAAAACAGTTTTTTAAATATTTATAGTCAAAATATATGTTAGCAAGATTTTGAAACTTCAATATTTGATCTTTAAAAAGCTTACTTTAAAAGAAAGTCAAAAATAGAAAACAGAAAAATTTTGATTAAATATTTAGCTAATTAGCAGTTATAAGAAAATGTTGTTTCCCACATTTTCACATAAGACCTTCGAAATGTTTAATTTAATTTGTTTGAATGTTTTATGTGATTTAGTTAACTTTCATAATTAATGAGTGAATAGCAAGCGCGTATCAACTGAAAAATTAATCTTAGAAAAAAAACCTTTTTTGTAAGCATTTAGATTATGATGTTGTTTGTACTTGGCACACAATCGCAAAAACGTGCTACAAACTTGTGCCCATTCTCCATTCCATTCATTCAAAAAACTTGGGTTTTTGATTCTCAAAAACGGTAAGCCACGAAATCACCAAGATTTGTTGATATCAAAGAGCCTGACACTGTAAAGAGTAATATGGCAAAAAGCTGCCACTGTTTCCACTCTTTATGACGGATGTTGGACATGATGAAAAAGACCAGCGACAACCCAAAATTAGATTTTTTACCTGTTTTAGTTTTCTCCAAGTATCATAACATGTATGGGTTTTTGAGTGCACTAATTAATAAGCTTTTTTTTATTATTGTTTTGTTCATCTGTAAAAAATAAAGAAACTTTATGTTTATCAGGCATTTTCTGAAAAAAAGTGACCTCAAAGTCAAAACTTTGTTTGGGAAATAAAATTTGAAGACCACTTAAAATTGAAAATCTGGCAACTCTAAGCCTATAGGAGCTCAACTTAAATACAGTCTTAAAGATTGTTATTTCTACTAAAAATTAAGTCTAAGATTCGGTCTCTATCATCAGTATTGATAGAGATATCGAATTTAACACAGGTTAGCCTTTTTTTCAATTGTCAAAAAGTGATGTCGAAGTTGAGAAACGAACTTTACTGTAGAACAATTTTTTTCTCAGAATATGACCAAGAATCACACCCCAAAGGTTAATACCTGAATTACCGGAGACCCTGTATAGAGATCGAGGAAGGCAGATTAGAACTTCGATATCTGTGAAGCAAGAATCATTTTTACTGTGGCAATATCAACCAAAGATCCTCCTACATCAAGGCAACGAAATCGGCTGCACCAACATGAATTGGAATGGAAGCTCGTAGTAAGCAATGTGGTGCCAATAGCAATGCAAGATTCTTTTACACTCATGGCTTCAATATAACCTGATTTAGTTTGTTTCTCCTAGAACCATCAGTGATGGAAAACTGCATTCATTATTGTTTCATTTACAGAAGCCCAAATTTAGATAGCAATTCAATTCTGAACGAGTTTGATGTGCTATCTGAAGAATTTCTTCACTCTGAAATCGCAATTGCGGGTGATTTTAATGCACCGTGGTGCAGTGGTAGAGTGTTCAGTAGGTAGGCCGGATGCGTGGGTTCGAATCCCGCTCTGGGCATCTACTTTTCTTTCAGCCTCCCAGTTTCGTATGGACGCCGCCCTTGAGGTTATATGTGAAATAATTAACACCTTATTTCCACTACTGCAACACAGAAAAAAGGGAAGGCTGCTACCCTGGTAGTACAATGGACCGGTAATTAAGTCTGAGTTCTCTTTTTATTAAAAAAAAAAAAAAAATAATAAAAACTGAAGAAGTTTTCCTTAATGCTACGAAAACTCAATGTTGTCTCTTATCGTATCCGTGAATGGTACCTGCATCTAAAAAACCAAAATGCTGTCAGCACTTGGTACGTGTGTAAACGATGATCTTCATTGGAATAAAAACATATTTGAAGTCGCCAAAAATGCTGCTAAATGCTTAGGTTTCTTAAGAAGATGTAGGAAATTCTTCATCCCTTCTGATCTGGCTACAATTCATAAAACCTACATCCGTCCAACGCTAGAGTATAACTCCCATATTTGGTCACGTACCTCTCAAAAACTTTGCGCATACTCGATAGGGTACAAAACAGATTGTTTAGATTTAGATTGATAGGCGATAGTTCAATCGTATAGAATCGATTCATTCTCTTGAACATCGTCGAAACTCTAAACGTTACTTGTCTCTCTCTCTCTCTCTCTTGTGTCGCTTTTTTTATAAGCAGTGCTCAAGTGAAATAGCCGCAACACCCACTTTGTTAGGATTGCTCATCAGTCTCACTTTGAACCCAACTTCGGCCGTATAGTCAAGTATAGAGATTAGTCGCACTACCCGCATGTGAAATGCTTTACCCGACTCTATTTTTCCCCCACATATGGATCACAAAAATTCAAAAACAACGTACATCAAAGTAAGTAGAGTGATGCCCATTAGCGTGTTTGCTTTTAAGGCGGGAGTTCCAGATTCGAATCCCAGCAACATAAAATTTTTTTCTTACGAGCAGCACTTTTCGCAAGGAATCGAAAAATTCTCCGTGTCTGCCAGTGCTTTCCAATTAATATTTCGAAATAGGCAAAAAATTGTCGGTCTTTAAAATGCGTTAGGTCGCGAGGATTCCAAAGCTTTGTTGCGCCACCCTATTTATTTATTTTGTTCTATAACAACGAGACAATAAAGGGTTCACTTGCTGCATTTAGCAAAATGAAGAATCCAATTATTGACAGGATTTAAAGTAGGTACCTATTTATATATTCTACAACTTCCTTCAATGGAATTTCTTTCTCTGATCATCAGTTTAGAGGATATGAAAACTGTTTCATAAAAAAACGTTTTTCGTAGATTTCTACAATTTTACCCAAACTGTTGACTGTTCACTGCTTAAATGGTTAGCATGTCTGCCTATTGCATTCGATCTTCAAAGTTGTTTTGCCTTCCGTGAGCAATTAGAAAGCCTCCGCCCTCCGCCACTATTTACACTGCCACGAAAAGGAGCTTAGGAGCAAGCCTGGTAAAAATACATAATACATATCAAAAAAGATGTTAAAATTTATACCAGATAATTTTGTTTCACAAATATTTTAATAAAATTCACCATTTCTGAACATAAAACCTCCAGAAAGAGAAGCTTTTTGAAAGTAAGTAAGTAAGTAAGTTGCAAAAGCGTGCAAGAAGCTTAAGAAAGCGAGCTTAATTGTAATGCTTTGATGGAGAACAGAACTTTGCTTTAATTGGGCTAAACTATACCAACGGTCTAAGGGCGTTAAATACTTCCAACGAAACCCTATACCCTCTTTGCTTCTGCAACTGAACTTCCTGTTATTGTGTGTCATGTTTCACCGCATTTGTAACCTAAGTGAAACGAATTCATAACTTATTAACTGCAATCTTAACAAACAGACAAATTCAAATCGAATTTATGAGGCTGCTGAAGTCGCAGTTACGCACTAACAGATACCCATGCGCAATCGCCATCAATATTGTGGTTCGTGGTCGTTGAAGGTGTGGAATTACCTCGTTTACAAATCGTTCGCTTCAAAAGAGGCCTGTGTAAGCCAATTCATTTTACTACTGGGCGTTGCCTCTCCCCAATTAAGGAAATAAAGAATAAATTGTCAATAGGAAAATGAAAAATTTGTCTGTACCTCCAACATTGCACCCACTAAACTACCATTCAAGTGGAACTCTTTATCGAATTGTGCCCGTAGTGAATGCCATTTTCAGTGTTTTAAAAACATCAACTTTAATCGCATTCGCAACTCGAAAACATGACAAAATGCCCTGTGACTTTCAATTTGCGCTACTCACATCCTTTTAGTCAGGAATCAAGTTAACCGCCCGCCACCTGCTGGGATTTATGAACCGCGATACTGTAGTCGACGCAATGATTGCAAAAAAACGCCATCCCCTGTGGTGTTTGGTGCGTTCTTGATACGGCGTGGTTGTCGTCGCCAACAAAACACCCAGCGAAATCATATAATAAAAATTTGTAGACAAGTTTCGGAGACAATCGCACACCGAGTGCGTTTAACCAAAAAAAGTTCGACTGCTGCGGTAACAAATTACAAGAAAGATGTGATTTTGGGCATAATTTATAGTAAATTTGCGGTTTCATTGTCATTGTACAACAGGGTCTCGCTTTCAGCTTGAGGAGGAAATCAACAACCACAGGGAATCCCCCCAGTGAATATTTCTTCGAATGTGAATCGGAAAGAAAAGTTTCGGATAACAAAGTTAATGCGTTTGACTAGATGGGGTTGTGTTGAATGGGTGGATAAACCCTCCGACGATAATTGTATTAAATCACTTCGGCTATGCTTATTACCGCAGAGGTGGGTGTTTGATTGGAGATGATTGTGCGGTTTTGTATTCTAAAAAAAAGAATCTGATGTGTTGATACTTTTGTCTAAGCCCTAAATTGGTGCTAATGTTGTGGAAAATAATATTTTTTGCTCCATTCCACTGTGAGCTTAATTTGGTGTTGAACAGTGAACATCCTTGAATGGAAATGATTTAGGTTTAAAAAAGCGAGGAGAATCGAAACAGTTGCGGTGAAAATCGAATAAGAACAGGCGTTACATGGAGTTTTGCAAAAAGAGTTTTCATTCTGAATAGTCTGCTGTTTCAGCAGTTCTCATGGATCAAGTTGCCACTTTTTGAGAAATTTGTAACGATAAACGCTTAACTCATTGGAATTTTGAAATTCATTACAAAAGGGATGAAAATTTTTGTTAGGAAAACAGAAAGGTCATCGTGAAACACCTCCTCGTACAGCAATATAAGGCCATGAGAGCCAGAGCGGCCTAATTTCCTATGCGAAGAAACTGACCTAACTCACATAGGCTACTGTATCGCTACCAAACTTTATGAATGTCTATTAGAGAAAGATGGTATTACAACGCCATCTATGAATTGCTCGAATAAAAGAAGTTTTGAAAAGTTATAGTAAGGTCGCTCTTGCTCATTGCAACTTAGATATGGCTGGGTATGGAGTCTGACACATTTAGACGATAGAGGGTCCATTGTGATACCAGAAAGTTATCCACCCTCTGTACCCCATTTAGGGGATTAGGGAGTTGCTCACCCCCTAGTTGATCTTAGAAAATTGTTGGAAAAAATTTGAGATGTTATGGTAAACTTGTGTTGTGAAGAATCAAACTTGAAAAAGCCGCTCAAGAACATCTGACGATATTGCAATTATAACCTGTTTTGTAGAGAACAGCGCTCTTGTGCCCATATCTCAAAAGATATAACACCGAACCGAACCGACTTAGATCTTAAGGCTTTTAAGCTCAGTTAACAAAAGAACTCAAGCCTACCGAACAAGAACAACGTCGAGTCTTTGTTGATTGGGCCTTCGAAATGCATCTAGATGATCCGGAATGCAATCGAAAGTCATTTTAAATTAAGAGGGCTTTCAACCAGAATTTAATGAGCGTTTACTGACAATTTGCATCAGAATTACATTCGCCAACATTAGCCCCATATGCACCCACGCCCTTTTAAAAGAGAAAGGCGGTAGTTCCAAACATAGAAACATACTTGGCATTTTTAACGCAAAACTATAATGGAAGGAGGACATTTTCAACCTAGTTAATCATGAAGTGATAAACGCAAAACACTCTTCCAGTTTTAGGTTAGGTTAGGTAAAATGGGCTGACGGTTGGTCTTATTTCCGTCACACTTAGATCAATGTAGATCCGTTGTGATACCCTGACGTATTGTAACGTCCTAGAAACCTATGATTTTATGTCTGTTCGGTATTTAACCATTTTGTGGCCTTGGTGAAGTTTAACAGGCTGCTTTTTGGAGCGTCTGATAATTCTTCTAGTTCATTTAAAAAGTAATTTCCTAGAAATTTTTTCCGAGTATGACAGAGTGCTGGGCATTGACAAAGGAAGTGACTTGTGTCTTCGTGTTCGTCTTCGTCATTGCATCCTCTGCATAGGTCATCGGTGCAAAGACCCATTTTCTTTTTGTGATAACCTAGTAGGTTATGTCCAGTTATGATACTGACAAGCATTCGCAGTGAAGGTCTATTCAATGATAGTAGCTTTCCAGATTCTTTCTTATCATATTTCGGCCATAGTTTCCTGGAAGTAACACAGGAGTCTAGGCATTCCCATCTTTCATTGGATTTTCGTTTTATTTTGTTACAAATGATCTGTTTCATTTCACAGGGTGGAATCCTGATCGATTTATCAATGAGAGAAGGGTCAAGTGTTGATCCTTTTCTCGCTAGTTCGTCCGCTTTTTCGTTCCCGGTATACCACTATGACCGGGGACCCAGCAGAGTCTAACGTTATGCTGTGTGCCAAGAACCTTTAGCTCTTCGCGACAGCAAGAAACAAGCTTCGATTTGACAAGAGTGGCAGAAATCGCTTTTATTGCTGCTTGGCTATCAGTGAAAAAAGTGATATCAGCATGTGATAGCGCCATCATGGACACCTGTTTAGCAGCGTTTGTAACTGCCAAGATCTCGGCTTGGAAGACGCTGCTGTGATTTGGAAGTCTGAATGAACTGGCAAGTTTTAGACTTTCTGAGAAGAAACCTGCCCCTGTTCCAGCTTCCATTTTTGAACCGTCGGTATAGATTGATTCTTCCAGTGTTATAGATACTCGAAGTTTAGGACTTCTAAACACTAACATGTTTTAGCCAAGGCCAAGGTAAACGATACAAAGATATATTGTTCACTTTAAGCTGTGACGTCTGAAGGTAATAATGGCAAGAGATAGCCAATGCCTTTTCCCATTGAGTATCTCTTCAACTATCCTTGAATCCTGTGCCGCCAGCATCAAGCAATGCAGAGTAATGACCACTACAGCCTTTGATATTCTGGCTTTCACTCGGTCCTCAAAACGAAACCCATGCGCGGTTCGTTGAAGAATGCAGTCAGACAAAAACAGCCAAACTAAAAGTCCGACAAATGTTGATGCAAAAAAGAACAAAAGCTGCTTTCGATCGGTATAACGAGATTTACAAGGAGAAAAGAAGAGAAAAACACCGATTTCTAGAAAAGAAAGAGAATCAGTGTTTGCTGGGGATGCAAAGCCCGAACTCTGTAAAGGCCAGCAGGGAAACAAAGTAACAGAGACGCAGTTGCTACTGAAGAAATGGAGAGACCACTTCTGCAGACTGCTTAGTGGCGTTGAGGACACAAACTCTGTTGTCAGGCAGAATGCCCCGTTCAACTTGGACTATATCAAGAATGCCGTCCTCCCGACTTAGAAGAAGTTAAGTTTGCTAGATGCAAACTTAAATCAAATAAAACTGCAGGTGCAGGTGGCCTTGACGCCGAACTTTGCAAAGGCAGCAGGAGATTAGTTGGAAAAGAGCATGCACCAGCAGATCTGCATGATATGGTCGGAAGAAAGTATGCCCGATGAATGGACCCTTAGGTATTGTATGCCCGATCCTAAAAAGAGGAGACCTTAACGTCGCATGTAAGATCTTGTCTACTGTTATATGTGAACGTCAATAACTTGAAAGGTCCTAATTGACGTGGCTGCACAGAGCCATTTATATTTTCGGCATCCCTGAAAAACTCCTACGACTATGCAGGATGACTTTGGAGAATGCACGCTGCTCTGTCAAGGTCAGTAAAGAACTCACCGAGACCTTTGATAACGAAAAAGCTTTCGACAAGACGATAAACTGTCATGCGATTTCTTCAACATCATACTTGAAAGGATTGTAAGAAACTCCAACGTCAACACCAGAGGAACAATCTTTCAAAAGTCTGCACAAATACTCTCCTATGCAGACGATATTTGCGTAATAGGAAGAAAAAAGCGTGATGTCATACATAGGTGCTTTTGCGAGTATTGAAACAGAAGCGGCAAAAATGGTTTTAATGGTTAATGAGGGCAAAACGAAGTATATGTGGTCATCAAACAAGGACACATAACATCGACGAATTGGACAAAACGTCACAATAGACAGACATAACTTCGAGGTAGTACAGGACTTCGTCTACCTAGGATCCGCTGTAGACACGGACAACAACATCAGTGCGGAGATCAAACGGAGAATAACTCTTGCCAACCGTTGCTTCTTTGGGTTAAGAAGGCAATTGAGAAACAAAACCCTCTCCAGAAAAACTATTATTTTTATATTAAAGGAATTTATTGATTAAAGTTTATTTGATAAAACTAATTATGAGAAAAACATTTGATTAGAATAAAAATGAAAAACAAAAATATTAAGCTGAGTATAAAAACATAACCTGATCAAAATTAAAACTGCTTAATTAAAATGTAAAGTAAATTAACATTAAAGATAATAATAACCTTATATAAGACTTTAATCATCCCAGTCCTGCTTTACTGCGCGGAAGCATGGACCTTATCGAAAGCGGATGAGGAAACCCTTGGACGTTTCGAAAGAAAAATTCTCCGAATGATCTTTGGTCTCGTATGCGAAGACAACGTGTGGAGAAGAAGATACAACAACGAGCTGTATGAGCTGTACCACGACATGGGCATAGCCAGAAGAGTACGCATCGCGAGGCTACGATGGTTGGGCCATGTAGAGCGGATGGACCCAAACGCTCCGGCTCGTTGGGTTTCCGAAAGCACATTGCAGGGAAATCGCGGAAGGGGAAGACCTCGTCTTAGGTGGCACAATCAAGTGGATGAAGACCTCAACTGGCTTGGAGCGCGAAACTGGAGAGAGCTCCCCCGAAATCGAAGTCGTTACAGAAGGATGTTGGTAGAGGCCCAAATTCACCCCAAACTGTAATGCCCACCTAAGTACGTAAGTAAGTTAGTTACCGTTGCTTCTTTAACCCAAAGAAGGCAATAGAGAAACAAAACCTCTCCAGAAAAACCAAAGACCTTGATCATCCCAGTACAGCTATACGGCGCGGAAGTAACGGCCTTATCGAAAGCGGATGAGGAAACCCTTGGTTGTTTCGATTGAAACGTCATGGTCCTTGGCCTCGTATTACAGAATTCATTTGCTGTTAAAATATTGCATTATTCCTGAGTAACATAGGCAATTCTTCAACCCTTTTTTCCACAGGAACGGGAACGTAAGCAGGAACTTGGAAACTACTCCGCCGATCTAAAAAATTCTTCGTCGGTTAAAATGCAACTTTTTCTCGAGTAAAATAAGCTGTGTTTCCCATATTTCCTATATACGAGACAGGGACCAGCAACGTGAATCGGAACCTCAAAACTACTGATCTAATAAGTTCTTTTACTATTGAAATGATATATCATCAATTAGTAATATTGGCTGTATTTCATTCTCGTATTCCTACGGGAACGGAAATGCATAAGTTACTGAATCGATTTCCAAAATTCCTTCAACATTGAATGGTTCATTATCCCTGAGTAGCAGATACATTCGGTCAAAAGGTTAATATTTTGTGCTATTTTCTGTACTGTTGTTCCAAAGTATAACTTCAAGATCGCGCTCTTAAAGTTCCTAATTTCGAATACAACAAAGTATTATGTGACGTGCATTTTACCTTATCTATATGAAATTACAAAATCTATATATAGTCGACTCTCGTTAATTCCAACCTGCGATAATTCGAACCATTCTATAATTCACAGAACGACAGATACGACCGTTAAAAGCAACGAGGAAGTTAAGAACGATACATCAGAACCCTTAACAGAAGTGTCAGTTGAGGAAGCACGATCCTCATTCGATACCTTACAACGCTTCTGTCCACAAAACGGAAGTGAAAAAGCATTTCAGGTACTTTTTCTCTTGAAAAAGTTATTGAGCAGTCTGAGCAGCAGCAATGTGTTTTGAAGCAAAGCAGTATAACTGAGTTCTTTCGAAACATTAATTAATTCACATTATGAATAGGTTTATTTGTGCACACGAATGTACATGTATGTATAATACATACCTACATTGTATGTACACTCTAAACTTTTTTTATTGTTTTAGAATAGCGGTTAATAAATAATTATTGATCAATACTTAGTAATTCGAAGTTTTATTTATTTATAATAATTTATAACCATTCGATATTTCAAACATTCGATAACTCATAATATTTTAAGAGTCCCTCAAGTTTCGAAAAAGCGAGAGTCGACTGTATATCAATATCATTTGATAAACGGCTCCGTGTCACTAGGTCACTAGATCACTACCCCGCGGGGGTCAGCTAGTTAAAAATAGGATGATTGGTACTATCACGGCATTATACGATGAATCGAAGTGTCCCTGCTCTATATAGAGGAAAACTATCAGAGCTGAGAAAGTGGTACTATCGCATACAAAGTTTATTGTCACTTGTTTCCATACTAAAAATCACAGCGAATCGTCAATACGGCGCCAAATGACTAGACCGCTGCAGTTTCATGATAATACCATAAATGCAATGGTGAGTCCTCGCGGACAAATGTTGAGTCCATACGTCCATAGTTTCAACCGTGTCAAGTGATACGCTGCAGGTTAAGGTTTTGGGGGTGAAAATAAGGGAATTTATGAAACTAACAAATATTAAATACTTTGACAAAACAAACTAAATCATGGACGTTCAGTCTGTCACTGTCCTAATAATTTTTAAAGTTGAATTTTTCTCATAAAGCCTTCTAGGTAGATTATCATTACAAACCATAACTATTATTTTACCATGATTCCGTTAAGTAATTAGTTCCCTGAGAAATCCTTTTATACTCTTCTTGGCAGTAAGTAGGTATAAAAAAACTTCTTCATCTAAAGAAACAAACAAACTAGTTTCCTTTGTTCAGATTTGAATCCTTTTCTTTTATTGTCAGCTCCTTGAGTCAATACTCATCCACATAGCCATACTCATTCCTCTATCACCAAACAAAATTTTGCGATGATTTCTTTGAAGAGACAAAATGTAGTAAGTGATTGTACAACATTGAAGAAGCTATCAACCATAAGGGTCATTTAATTCGGCAAATAGGGGATGATGACACAGATATGCGGGCAATGCCAATGGAAAAAAAAGCCGCACGACAAAATAGCAACCATTATCGTGGCACACTCACATTCAATCCCCAAAAACAGGCAATCAGCAAAAAGGATGAAGCAGTTCCAAAGCTCAACTTTGATCATCAATTTCATTCAGAGTATCTGTCGAAATTGTTTTACTGGCGTCTTGTCCTTAAAATTATGTGCGCTTTTTGTCTCTAACGCGTCAGAAGACCCAGTGCCGTAGTATGTGTAGCTATAGCCACCCATCCGCACTCATAAAAAGCGAGGGGTGGCTCTGCTATCGATTAGGTGAAACTCTAAGGTCACATATGTCAAATGACTTGTGTTAACGGTATCACATACATTTGTCTTTCTGACTAATTGAAAACAGTAGATGTGTAGTATAGTAATAGACAGTTAAAGTCATATCCTGCGTAGGTTATATCTCCAATAGTTGGGCAAAGGGCGTTTTTTCGATGGCTATACGGCGATAATGTCTTTGACGGTTAAATCGAAAATTATTCTATGACCCCACGTTTGGAATTGAGTGGCTTGTTATTTTTCGGGGAGGGTGACTTTTTAAAATCAATTTCTGACTGATTGTCGAATTAACTTGTCAGAGCTCATTTTCAAAAGCTATACCTAAATACGAACACAGCGTTTATATGGCATACCGACGTCTACCGAACGAATGGAACAACCTCATGATATGAAGTTTTGACATTACACTGTCGTGATTTGATACCTTGATTTGGCTTAAGAGCTCATGTAATGTGACAAGCTTTTATTTTTGTGAGGCAATTACGGGAATAGAAAATGAGTGTTGTGCTTTCTAAGAGACGAGCATAAAGAAAACCTACGTAATTGAATTTTCCGTGGCGTCGAAGTCGTGTGGGTGTTTGAAGAAAAATATATAAGTCAGAAGACAGGACGATTATGTTCAATCTCATCATACTGTCAACTTGAGAAATCAATAGACGTCGGGAAATGAATAAAAAAAAAAAAACAACCAGTTACATAAATTGTTATACTATTAGCTTTGGAATCTTTTTTACACTACTTAACCAATAGTCACAGGTTAGTAAAATAAAAATAAAGACCACATTCATCTACTGGTGTACAAAGGAATATAAATATGTAGGTATATGCGATACCAATGATGAGTTATGAAATACAAAAATAAGTCTCATCATAGTGCAGAAATTTTGTGTCAGAAGGAATAATAAAAAAGTGGAGACAAAAAGCATTTACATTCGGTAATTCAAACAACTTCCGAGATTTCTTACGCTGACTATAGGTATTAGATGAGAAGTGCTAGATTATCTCTCGTGACTCACAGCTGCACTTCTACTTACGACTCATCATCTCATTAAAGCTTATTAAGGAGCTGTGTTGTGATATTGAGCGTTTTACGATTTTGAGGTGTCAGACAAATTATTTACTTACTAATTTAAACATTACATTTCGATGTGAACCCGGGTCTCAACCAACATGCAACATCCTCCGCTAACCATTTCGATTTCGGGTGAGCTCTCTCCAGTTTCGTTTTCTAATTAGATGTTGAGACGAAATCTTCTCCTTCCGCGGGTTATCTGCAATGTGCTTTTGAAAACCCTTCGCGTCGGAGGCTTGATGCGCATTCATCCCACATTTCCCAGCCATCGTAGTTCCGCTATGCGTACTTTTGTAGATATACCCATATTACGGTACAGCTACAGCTCATACAGCTCGTTATATTTATCTTTTTCTTCATACATTGTCTTCACATATTAGACCATAGATCATTCGGATTAGTTTACATTTGAAACGACTAAGGTGTTTCTTGATCCGCTTAAGATAAGGTCCTTGCATCCGCGCCGTATAGCAAGGCTGGGATGACTAGGGACTTATTAATGGTTATCTTTTCTAGACAGCGGTTTTATTTCTCAATTGCATTCTTAACCCATACCTAGAAGCAACGGTTGGCAGAAGTTATACTTCGTTTGATCTTCGCATTCATGTTATTGTGCCTGTTAGCGGGAGGGGCAATTTAAAAAAAAATCACTAAAAATGGGAAAAAATTATTTAAAAATAACGGTAATACCTACAAAGTCGTGCTATAGCATTTTGAAAAGCCAAAAACTTATACATTAATTTAAATTTAAAAATAAGTTGTTCAAATAAATAGTTTTTGAAATATAGTTTTTGAGAAAACCAAAAATTACAAACACAACTTTTTTCAATTTTTTTTTTTTTTTTAATTTTTTTTTCGTTATTGGATTTTTAAGTGAATTTTCAATAAAAAAAGTAAAGAGAAAATTCATCCTTTATTTCGTAAGTTCACTTAAGAACCCAATAACGAAAAAAAAAACTTAAAAAAAAAAAATTTAAAAAAGTCGTTTTTGTAATTTTTCGTTTTCTCAAAAACTACAGGTTATTTTGACATCCGGTTTTTTGTGTTTGATCAAAAATAAATAAGAGCATTGAAAATAAGCCAGAAAAATAAACTTAAATACGTAAAATTTGGAAAAAAAAGTGGTTTTAAAAAAAAAATTATGTTTTTTTTTCAAAATTTTGACTTTGAAAATTAATATTTCAAAAACTATTTATTTGAACAACTTTATTTTAAATTTAAATTAATGTTTAAGTTTTTGGCTTTTCAAAATGCTATAGCACAACTCTGAAGATATTACCGTTATTTTTATATAATTTTTTTCCCATTTTTAGTGATTTTTTTCTTAAATTGCCCCTCCCGCCTAAACGGGGGAAAATGGACCCCCCCTCCCATACGATTTTTTGCTTGTCTAGGTTCAACCTACACACCCTATCTTTTTGTCACACCTTATGCGAATCACCCTGTATAGGTGACGTTAAGGAGGCTTATCCCTCTATAATTGGCACAATTGTGAGGGTCTCCCTTTTTTAGGATCGGGCGCATATACGATACTGAGGTTCCATTCATCGGGCATGCTTTTTTCCTACCATATCAAGCAGATCAGCTTGTGCTTGTGCATGCAAGGTCGGCATCAAGGCCATTCTGCAGTCGGGAGAACGGCATTCTTGATCATCGTCCAAGTTGAATGAGTTAATCTGCCAGAAAGCGGAATTAGTGCCGTTAAGCATCCTGCAGAAGTGTTCTTTGCAGGTCCTCAGTAGCGACTGCATTTCTATTACTATATTTCCCTGCTGGTCTTTACAAGCTTGAGCTCGGGCTTGCCTCCCTAGCTAGATTTTTTTTACATTTTGGTAAAACTTCCGAGTCTCATTCCTGTCATGGCACCTCTCAATTTCCACAAACGAGCGCTTCTCATGCTGCTTCTTTTTCTTTTTGAGAATTCGATATTCTTTCCTTTTTCTTCATGAAGCCATAGGGTTCATCCGAAGTAGTGGTCCGAGTCGAAATTGGCCCCTCGGAAAGTTTGGACACCAATAACACTAGAAGAATGTCTTTTGTGAATCGCAAGATGGCCAATTTGCATTTTGAAAGCAGAAAGCGGATGCCCTGCAACATCATCAGTGTCCTTCTTCCCCTGATTTGTGTTAGAACACGATTTTCACCTCAGGCATTGCTCGAATTTTTCATCGAGAAGCTTGTAAAAGCAGCTTTTGGAATAATCGTCTTTCTCTTCTGTGTTTTCGTGGGTAGTTAATGCTGGCGAATTCAGCCCTGGTGCGGATTGTCATTATACGCTCATTACTTAGATTCGGCTGACGTTATCTCTGTGTGAACCTCCAAGTATAAATTTGCACCCAAATAAGCGTTTTTCCTGTGGTCTGTATAGCAGTCACCATAGTAGATATCGCAGGTTTTCATCGTCTTTATGCTTGGCCTTTTATATCGAACTATTTGCATGGAAGTTGTGTGCTTCGCAGCAGTTTGGGGCCTCCAAAAACTTCCCGGCTGTCCGTTAAGGGATCTCATGTACCGCGTGCAGATCTTGAGTTCTGTGTCTTTTTTCATTAACCTAGGTCGGCAAATGTAAAATCATTATTGTTATCCGAGAATGTTAGTTTTTTTTGGAACCTCGGCGTTTTTAAGTGGTTGGGTAGTTAGCCTAACGCACAAACCCCAACCTGAGCGCCAAGTTTTTTTGAAATCGTCTTGTACATAAGAGACCGACAAATCTGGAGTCATTATAGCCTGTTGAAGAGGTCGTAGAGCTGCCGGTGACTTGACAGGTGCTCATCCACCGCCATCTTTCACTTGGCATTACCATGTCCCAGTGTTAAGAGCCTGAAGGCAGCAGAATGTCGGGGATGGTAGGGATTTCCGTTTTTCTACGTTGATTTTACTTTTATTAAAATTGAAGAATACTTAGTCTGAAAACATGATCTAGAAGTCCTATACTTTCAGCATAGAACAACGCGCACATCAAACTTTAAACAAAATCGGTGGTGGTCGCCAAGTAAAAACTCTTTTTTTTTTGGTAGAATGAATGAGTCACAAAAAAATTTTACTTATACTTATTTTTTTTTTTTTTATAATCAATTTTGTTTTTACATATAAATAGTAAATGGTGAATTATTTTTTTCAGGCGAACAGTTTTCTTCTCAACGAAGGAAAGCATAACTCCATCGCTCTTTCCGCAGATCAAACATAGAACCTTTTGTCGAACGAATGCAAAACTCTGCTCGCCTTTTATTTAAATGACAGCATAAAAAAATGCCATGAATAAATAGTGCCATTTAAAATTCCAGTCAACACCAGCAACTCGTCGGCGGTAGCTTTGTACCGCTTCGAGCTCACAATCAAATCAAAGACACACGGCCAAGATAATTGTTCCGAGCATTTGAGCTAAGAACCTTACCTGTGCGGAGTTCTCATACCAACCCCATATGCTCATCGGGAAAAAGGTCCCAAAAAAATCCGAAAATCATTCGACGTAAGGATAAGGATGCAAACAAAACATCACCACTGGAAGAAATTATTCCTGGCTGCGCATTACGGAACAGTAGCCGCCTGCCGAAAAGCGACTACAAAACTCAACGATTTCACAAATTTACACGAGGTTAACCAAACCAGTTGCATTCCAAACTATGTAGTACCACAATTGGAATGCGTATCCAGAGAAGCAACAACCACCACCGTTCCGTACCTCACATAATGAGATGATTTCACGAATGTGTCCGCGGCAGCATGGGAAATGGACATGCACTTGGGTCTTTTTTATAGCCTTTCGACCGCATAGAACTCCCCGCCCGCCGCAATCCCGATGGACGTTAAAGAACAACGGCTCACGTCCTTGGACCTCTTATTTGTCTTATTCACAGCAATTCAGTGATTCGTTGTCGTTCCAGTATACGTCGCGGTCGTCGCGTCGCCTCGTCGTCATCTTCTTCTTCTTCTTTTCCTTCTTCAGGGGCAGTTGTGCCAATCTCGTTTGTTTGTTATTATCACACGATTTCTTAAGTGGTGCTATGGGTGCTCCGCAGCAATTCAGGCAGTGAGACGAAAGTCCTTCTTACCTGAGGAAATCCTCGTAAAGTTTGGCAAAGTGTCAGGAAAATCAATTACGTGAATGTCGCCTGTCCAATTGTTGTTTGCAATCTTGAGCTGCTATAGAAAGACGTTAGCGCGAGCGGTGCGTATTGTGATCAAAACCAAAATCTCTGACCGCTTGGATTGTTATTTGCCTTCAAACAACGGAGCCACTTATCAAACTGACACCTAACAGCGTC
Organism: Melanostoma mellinum; assembly: GCA_914767635.1. NCBI lineage: Eukaryota > Metazoa > Arthropoda > Insecta > Diptera > Syrphidae > Melanostoma > Melanostoma mellinum. The sequence goes on along the minus strand of OU612058.1, from coordinate 163,039,007 downwards.
TGCAAATTCCCCACAGAGAATTCAATTCTCTGCGAGAAGATTTATGCCCCGATGGGTTAGAAAACAAAATGCGTGGAAGAAACATATTCTCAAATGTGCTCTGTTTTTGGTTTTAACTAAACGAGGTTCGTATTGGGATTGAAAAGTGTAACTCAGAGGAGTCTAGAAACTGTTTTTGATTGCAATGGGTGCAATTATGCTATGGATTAAAATTATTTTATGAATTACTCAAAGGAAAGCAAAAAAAAATGGTGCTTAAATGAGCCTCAATCTTGAGAGGAAATCAATATCATGCCTCCGCGGACCGAAATGATCCGCACAAATCTTTGTAATATTCAAAACTTACTTTCAGGGTGAAGGGGCTGTGTAGCCCAAACAGTGTCTTTTGGGTGAAGTGACGAACCATGAACGTACGTAAGTTTGTTAAGAAAAAAGTTCTTTGAACTAGTATGCTAGTGGAAAACACTCAAGGCCCCCGTTTTTGTACGATGCGCATAGTAGAGAATGTGGCTGCTGTAGCGGAGAAAGTGAAAATCAATCAAATAACATCAAGTCGCCTCGATCTCAATAGGACATCATTCATCGCAGTAGCCTGAGGAGGATCCGTATAAAAAAGATCTTGGATTACTCGCTCACAGGGTCCAATTGACTCAACAGTTGAAGGTGAACGACAATCCGCTTTGATATCGCTCGGTAGTGCTGGTTTTAGAGCATAATCAAAGTGCCCCTTCAAAATAAAAATAAAGATGATAAGGCTGGCCTCAGAAGGCAATATCTACAGAATCTGCAAGGAAGAATAGAGGAAGAAGTGCGCTGAAATCCAAGCAAAGAACACACGGGGCATGTAAATCGGAAGCTGAAAAAGATTTCTATCATGGCTAATGATGCAAACCTTTAAGAAATTCGGCAAAACAACCTGAATTAAGTGGCGACCATCTTTAAAATAGCCACTCAAGAGAGGAGAAACGCTTAGGAGATTCATTCGCCGAAGTTCATTGATGATGCTTAAAGACGCAGCTTCTTGTGGATGACGACTAAAATCTGCAAAAGTGGTGACAGTATTGCGATGGTCTTTTGAATAAACAGTTTCCTTTAGTTGCACTTTCCAGAAGCTGAACCTAATTTAGCTAAAATGCCCCACACTACAGAGAAGCTATTAAGAGAGGTCCTGAGCCTTACAAGATTCCATATGAGTTTTGGGAAAAGATAACGATGACTTCTTAGATGGCTCACGATTCTCATCTCCAAGCTTATAGAAAGTGATAACCTGCCTAAGCTAAGCAGTGGAAGAAAAATTACCCCGTGCAAAAGTTGCAATAGCTACCGAACGATCACGCTGATGTCACTTTTAAGGTCATTGAGCGGTTAGTGGTTAGCTGACTATGGAAAATAATAAATGGATGATCAAGGATATCTACGTTTGAAGAGGTAGTGACGAGAATCAGATGTCCAACTGGTGTTACTGAAGCATTCCAAGTCGCACCAGGTGTACCCCAAAGTGGGGCCTTCAGCCATATAATCTTGATAACAGTCATTGAGAATCTGCTATAAGATATTGTAGGGAACACTAAAGCTATCATAAGTGAGAGTCCTACGCCTCTACAAGAGGCACTTATATCTTAATCACAATCACGCTTCGGCTTTGGCTTCAAGCTCATTAACGTCAGGTAAAAGAGAGGCTTAAGCTGCATTGTGATTCAGACATAACTCAAAGCAAAAAGTTAAGTTGTTTTGCTTTGCTCGCTTTGACAGTAAAAACCAATCACTATAAGTTATAACATCACCATCACAATTCAAAACGAACACAGAACGCTGGAACGTAACGTGGTCGAAACCGAAGCATGATTGTGATTGCGGCATTAATGTCTTGATAAAAGTGTAAAAATGGAGTGGGTGCCGTAATATTAAGGTAGTAGTCCAGTGTGATGGGGTTTTTCTTTTTTCTGAAGAATCACAGTTAAAAAATATTCTCCTAAATTTTCAGACTGAAATTTAGAATATTTCCAGAGTTATACACCAAAACAAGAGAGTGCCCGCAGAGTGAATGAAAGTGTTGTGAATATGTGAAAATGCACGGATTTTAAGGGCGGAGAAAACTGCAGAAAAGCCAGAACCTTGGGCAGGGCTCTTAAAGCTGTTACAAATGACGATTTTGAGGAAACAGAAGGATTGCACTGTATGTATTATTTGTTGTCAAAACTTTGAACTCGTTTTTCTCGAAACCATTTTTTTGAAATTTCGGTGAAGCACTGACTTAAAACTATTCAACCGATTTCGCTAAAACCTCAACCAGTTATTCCGCATATATATGTATGTACAGCTAAATACCTAACTTTTAAAATATTTTCATTTCTAAATAATAATTTAACTTTTTTAAACATTTTATCAACGAAAAAAACTATTAATTTAAACAAAAAAAAAAATTTTTTGTTACTGTCTTATTTTATTTTTTTTTGTCCTGGAGTTGCACACAATATGATTAAAAATATAAAATTTAAAAAGAAATAAATTTCTTAATAAAAATGTTGAAAGATCGTGTAGATCACCTCAACTCCTATTTGCGTTTCGCCCAGGTACGGCAATGAGCTCATCAGTTAGATGTTCTTCTTCTTCTTTCTTTTATGATAAATTATGATGCCCTCTAAGCGCTCGGTCATGCAGTAAGCGGCTAGCGGCTGAGCGGCAGTTCTAACTTCTAAGCGACGTATGGCCAGGCACTGAGCGACTGCTTTTGAGCGATTAGTAGTTAAAATGCCGTTGTCAAGAACAGTTCGCCGTATTTTACTGTCGGAAAATCGTTTGTATGTGTGGTGCTCATGCGATTAACCATCAATTAAGATCGAAATTTGGAGAATTTAACCATTTATTTTTGAATCTACGAAAAATTCCAGATAGATTCTGGCAATACCTTATGCCTTGCCATAAATCTGGTCGAGATTGCACAAACGAAATTAATGATTCAATGTTTACTTTGGCCATCTTTACAAATTAAAAAAGGTTTGGTTGCTGAGCCCTGAGCGGCGTAGCTTAGACGCCGCTCGCTCATAGCGTGGCCGCTTCTGTGTGATTTCATATGTTTTATTTTTTTTCCGCTCAGCCGATCAGCAGCTTGCTGAGTGGCCGAGGCCTAAGGATGAAAATCAAAATTCATGGAAATACTTCCATGGAGTTTTAGTTCTTATATTTACTTTTTGTATATTGTGACGTCTTGGAAGAAATAGGGCAAAATCGGCTCAGTAGCTTTTGTCGCATGTTCAAAAGAGTGATCTAGAGTTGATGTCAGACTTTAAGACAGATTTGTGAATAAACAAACAAACACATGCAAATGTTTGACATCAAACATTAAACAACCCAAAACCGGGAGGTTTGCCGATGATTTCTTGGATCATCGCGGAGCGCATTTCCCACGAGCGAATCCCAGTTAAGTGGGAGAACGCAGATCCTATGCTTGTACCGCCGGAAAAATCAAGAAGAAGAAGAAGAAAAAAAAGAAAAACATTGGGCTTTCAAGCAGCTCTGCTGGACTCTTTTCATAGCAGCGACTACAGAATAGCCACATCTGGGTCTCGGAAAACCCGAAATTATTGTAGAAAATCCAATTCATTGAGAGTGAAAATTTGGTGCAGTGGTGACTGAATTTTCTTTGAAAATGAGTGTGAACAACGTTTCAGTCAACGGTGGACGTTACAGGCGATGTTATCCGACTTGTTTTTTTTTTTTTTTATTGAATTTGATGACATTTGGTTAATCGTGCATCAGAATGGAGGCCCATGCCAAAAACTTCATGCCAAATTGGATCTTATAGGCGTCAAATTATTAATAGTCTTGACGATGTCAATTGGCGGCTTAGGAGCTGCGCTTCGACCACTTTGTACTTCATCTTTTAATCCTTCAACTTCAGTTGGAAAACATGAACAAAGTCTGTAAGATTAGAGGGACACAATGTGCGGTAGAATCTGGACAACTGTTGAAGCTCAGTGCCTTTTTCCACTTCATTCTAAATACGCACAGTGCAAGAACATAACCTTATCGATCAAAAGTTCTTAAACGAAACAAATTAAACTCTCAACTAGGGTAAAATAGTTTCCACTCCTACTCAAAAGAAATTAACACCTTCACAAACAACACGTTCCCTTCTTTTTTTATCGTTGAAGGAAATTAATAAACTCTGACGGTAGTTAATTTCTTCCAACACCCATTGCTCTTCTTTCCTTATTTTAGCTAAGTTATTCAACTTCTTACATTTAAATTTCTAATTAAATTGATAATCTCAACCAATTCACACGAATGGTTAAATATAAAACACATAGCACTGCTTCTGCTGCTCTACACCTTGGTGTTGGTGTAGTGCAAATTAGAGTGATTTTATTGCCAGATAGAAACTTTTAAATTGAAATTGTTTGCCAATGCCTTTTTCGTTGTAATTTAATATGGCTGCTTGTTTTATTTAGACTCAACCCTTTTTATTCGCTCAAGGCCCGCAGAAGTCATCGTTTCAAATGGAAACCAATTGCTAGGTACGTGTATTTACATACAAAAGAACAATGAAGAACGTAAAAAGTGCGTGACAATAACAAGAACAGACAGCTTCAAATTTGTTCGACAACTTTTCCATTAATAAATAGTTTTATTTAGCAATTGATGGAATATGGTTGCCAACCACGGTTAGTATATTTTTACCATAAAAAATTGTCACAACCCACGAAATATGAAAAAACTTTACATCCAAATGTACATACATAGTTAAAATTCAACTCGATATTCTTTCTTTGCAATAATGAACATCACTTTCTTTCAAAAACTTATTATTGGCAAAAACTGAGGACCAAATTCCAAAATCATCATGTGGATGTATACTGCCATTGTTAGACCTATTCTATCTAATGGCAATTTGGTTTGGTGGAAGGCGCTGAAAAAATCCACGCAATTAAAAACCCTAACCAAAGTACAAAGATCAGCCTGTATTTGTGTAACTGGTGCAATGAGAACTACACCAACCGCGAGCTTGGGAGTAATCCTCAATCTCACACCTCTTGATCTCTATGTTCAAGAAGCGGCAGCAAATAGTGCACTTAGACTAAACCAGTGCAATATCTGGAAAACCAGCCAAACAGGACACGCAGAGATTTTATCACGATACGCAGATAACAATATCTGTACTGATTACATAACTCCATACCTGAACTTTAAAAAATCCTTCACAACCAGCTTCGCCAACAGACAGGATTAGGAGAATGAAACACCTTAAATGAACGAGACGCCTATATCAATCTATACCGACGGTTCAGAAATGGAAGTTGGAACAGGTGCAGGTTTCCAGCGTCTTCCAAGCCGAGATATTGGCAGTTACAAACGCTGCAAAACAGGTGTCCATGATGGCGCTGCACATGCTGATATCACTTTTTTCATTTATAACTCTTGTCAAACCAAAGCTTGTTTCTTGCTGTCACGAAGAGCTAAGGGTTCTTGGCACACATCATGGCTTTAGACTCTGCTGGGTTCCTGGTCACAGTGGTATACCGGGAAATGAAAAAGCGGACGAAGTAGCGAGAAATGGATCACCACTTGACCAATCAATCAGGATTCCCCCCTGTGAAATTAACAAAACAAAAAAAACATAACAAAATAATCCGAACACCCAATGAAAGATGGGAATGCCTAAATTCCTGTGATACTTCCAGGAAACTATGGCCAAAATACGATAAGAACGGATCTGAAAAGCTGCTATCATAACTGGACACAACCTACTAGGTTACCACAAAAAGAAAGTGGGTCTTTGTACCGATGACCTTTGCAGAGGATGCAATGACGAAGACGAACACGAGGCTACCACTCACTTCCTTTGTCAATGCCCAGCAATCTGCCACTTTAGGAAAAATTTCTTTTTTAAAGAACTAGAAGAATTATCAGACACTTCAAGAAGCAGCCTGTTAAACTTCATTAAGGCCACAAAATGGTTAAAAACTGACCTAATATAAACTCATAGGTTTCAAGGCCGTTAAAATACTCCAGGGTAGCACAATGGATCTACATTGATCTAAGTGTGACGGTAATAAGATCAACCGTCAGCCCATTCTACCTAACCTAACCTTAAAACACTAAAGTCTTAAAAAATTTTAAAGAAGATTTCTTCAGTTGTAAATCAAAGCAAATAAACTATTCGACTTTTTAAGTAAATCAACAACCTAAACGAGATCGAATTGAGCCAATATTTTGTCAATTTTGACGCGACAATATGTAAAGAATTCCGCCACCGTTGGCAACAAGAACCTAACCTGACTCATTTACACAAGCACGCCTTCTTTTTATTCGTTACATTCAGGCTCAGCAAGAATATCAAGGTGACCAAAAGAAAAGGGTTCTTGCTTTTCCACGATACCTTCTTATTGTTGGCTCTATAATTTTAAATAAAACCGCGCTCTTGACATACAGCTAATTAATTCCACAGTTTTATTGCCACACAAATCAGAAAAGAGAGTTGGTATAAAACTAAAAGAAAGGTATATAGCCTCTCACCCGTCAAATATTCAGTGAGCCAAGTTGTAAGTTAGACATTCACGCAAGGAATCCACCACCCGTGAAACCAGGCTCACCTCACTCACCTGTTCAGCAGAGGGTGGCAATGACTATGGTAAAGGCAACAGCGAAAGGGTTGAAGAAAGGTGATGAAAGCAACGAAATGTATATGTGCCACGTCACAAAAGGGGCTCATTTGTTTCGAAATTCATATGTATGCGGTGTGCGGTCTAATAAAACCCAAACATTCAGACTATTTTATCTAAAAAAAGAAAGGGTTCAACAAATGTGCGTTCGTTTGTTTTCGAATGGGTGCTAGGTCGAAATTTGATTGTCGTCGATTTGTCGTTGAGTAGATATGCATTGAGTGCGATAATTTGTGGTCTTTTTACGTTCACGTTTTTGTTGGAATATATCGGTTTGTGAGTGGGAGCATGTCATGCTCCATTAGCTGTCGCATATTTTGAGTTTTTATTAAATGTTAACCATCCGGAAATGGGAGTTCATCGGGCAGTGATCTGTGACTCACGATTTTAGTGTGACGGGCCGGGCACGGTGCGGTGGCGGCGGGGGAGTAGGAGGTATTGATAATAACCCCAATTGAAATAAATTATTGTGATGTTGATCACGATAACTTTGGAAAACACACAAAGACGAATTTTACATTTGGGTTGACACAATGGAAGTGGAAACTGTTGTGTGATGTCGAACGCGTCGGACTAAGGCAAAAATTCGAAAACATTGACAGGATTATTGGTTTTTTACTTTTAACTTCGATACTGATGAATGCGGTCTGCCACGAAAAGAACACTCAATAAATTTTTGGTTACAATTTGAAGTTGGTTGAATATTTTACTAATATTGTTTTTGTTTTCTGTAAGTTTTCAATAGTTACTCAAGTATCTCCTTAGGTAACTTACTTTAGAGAGAGTGGATTTTCCGAGGATTGAAAAGCGCCAGGACCGAGGATGAAAAGCTGAAAATCATCCCCATCCCAGCCAGACGTCAGAGCAGAAACTTTTCTCACCGGAAGAGACTCCGTTATAACGGAACATTAGAATTATGAATCTGAATTAAATATGAACATACCATTCGGTATATAAAACTACAATAATTTTTTTTTTAGCATCGAAAATAAATAATAAAAAAAAGTTTTGCTGCTTCTTTAGTAAACCTTTTACCCGACGAACTTACCTTAGATAAAAAGCATCCCCACATTATACATAATTACATAATTCTATCATTCAAATTATTATTATGATCTTCAGATGGCTTAGTCACCTAATATCGAAAGCTTAATTCTCTCGTTCTCATATAACCTCTTTCTTGAACCCGGAATACAAGTACACCCTTTTGGACTTGGATGAATTGGACTTACAGAACCAACATCAGGAGTCAAAACCCAAACCGGAAACTCCTAAATGAGCTACTCTCTTATGTTTGGTTTAAAGGTCTTTTAGGGTCTTTTAATACTAAGACAGAATTGAAAAAAAGAAAAAAAAATTTAAGAATAGAAAATGACAAGATTATCAAGCTCCTTATGTCCAAGTGGATCCCAAAACGACCTTACCCTCCAGATTGGGTTTTGTGCGTGCGGTTTTAACTGCCCGATCGAGTAAAAATTCCATGGTTGCGAAACAACCTTACAGGTTCAGATCGCAACAATGATTTGACCTTTGACAACTCAAGCAAACGAAATAGGACTCCGGATCTTCACTTGAAACGTAAGACCTCTTAACGTATTACGTGCAGCTGGATCGGATGAAGTATCGGATCGGAGAATGTAATTGTCCAGGTATAAAGAAAATGAAAACCATTGACCACCATAATAGATGACTGTTACAGAAAACAGTTCGTAGCTTCGACAACAGGAACAACGCTTTTTTAGGTGCGGATCTGTCGTTAGAGGTAGAGTCAGGGAAAAGGTTGTCATCCAAAATCCAGTTAATTAGCGTATAACCATTCGCATCAGGGCTTAATTCGCCAACATTAACCTAGTATGTGCCCACTCCGCACAGAAGAGAAAGACGGGAAATTCAAAGACTGACTACGAGCTCCTCAAAAAACCATCATTTGCCTGGCAAATTGTAAGTCGCCTACGTCACATCCGAAACACGAACAGGAATTTGACATATTGTATATGTAGGCTGATGGCTTACCATATCTTGATCGTGTACTTGCAGGGTAAGAACCTCTTTTTTAGTTTTTGAGAAATTTAAAAAACACTAAAGGTACTTTCCTCCAGAAAACCTATTTTCCTCGCAGAATATTCTCCATGTCCAATCAGCGATAAACCCATAAATTCTAAGAAAGATTTTCTCATTTGGTTTTCTGTGTCACACTCAAAATTAATAGAGCATTGGTTATTAAAATAAAGTGACCCTTAATGGCGCACAATTCTGCAAAAATTGTTTGTAAAGTTAAAATATTTTTTCTAGAACTTGACTTTGAGACTTCCATTACGATGAAGATACAATAGATCCATTGTGGTATCAGAATGCACCCAACGGGCCTAAGTGCTTTAGTCGAGCTGACAGCCACTTTTTTCATAACCTAACCTAACTTTGAGACTTGATTATTCAAAAATAATGTACTATTAGCTTTCAAAAAACTTTAGTTTGTGGTAGTAAGTGGCTTAGTTGATTCTTAATAATTTTTTAAAAGGAATTAGCCAAATTTTTAATAGATTTCCCTTCCCTCCTAATACAGGGCGATGGACCGCACTCTCATTTGATTCAATTCTTAGAATATTGCAAAGAATCACATCACAAAGTATGAAATTCGAATTACGGGACACCCTGTATGTATCTTGATTTACATCTTCTTATTCAGAGTTCATTGCGCATGAAGAACAAGTTAATTATCTAAAATATTTTTAGTTCTTTTTAGAACACTCTCTGCATCTTTTAATTTCCTGTATTTGACAGTCGTCCAGTACATTGCCCCTTAGGAAATTTGTTCTATATGGAAATACAACATTAAACATTTTTTTAACGCCAATTTTTCTTATTCAGATTGAGTTTACCGAAAACAGGGGCCGAATTACAGCTCACGATATCGAGTGAGTGAGTAACCATTTTGGAATTACAGCATACGTGACCTCTCGTATCGTATTGCTCTTTAAAATTGTAATAGTAGCCGCATTTTATTATTGATCTGATCCGGATCAGATCATGGGCTTATAAGCGTTACAACAACAAAGCGAAATCCTGCTTTTTAGTTGGATCTATTTTTGTGATCTAAAAATTAGTTCTTCTATTTCACACAAGAGGAGACTTTCAATTGAAAACGTTGGTATCATTTCCAATATTTCCAATAACAACAGTATTGCCACTTGAACATTTTTATCTGTGTAAAGTGAAATATATTTTAGATAGATAGCGAGAAACTTCACATTTATTCATTTTTGTATAATACATGACATAATGAGAAAGTCTTACAAAACAAAACATATATTCGTGAAATTAATAAGAATTAGTGCAAAAAAACATACAGTCGATGGCAAAATTATTTGCACAATGTATTTTTCATACTGCATCTCTTCAACAAAGTGGTATTACTTTAAAGTAAAGTAGTTTTTAGATAATTGGGTTATTGATTTATCAACTCTAACATCTTCTTCAAATGGTGAACCCAAAGAAAAGAATCAGGTTTCATAAGTAGCGGTAAAAATCACAAAAAAGAAAACGGCAAAATTATTGTTACATTGAAAAAAGCTGGCAAAATTATTTACACAACTGTACTTAACGGTTTCGGAAATGAATCGGCAGATAAGCGTGCTGACTGATCAATGCCAAATTATGCAGGTTATTATTATGATTAGTTTAGCGTCACCTTTCATTCAAACAACTTTATTGGAATGGCTAGATCCAAAGAAATTTCAATAGAGACGCGGGCGGCGATTGTTGCAGAGTACAAAATCGGAGTTTCGGTTGGAAAACTTTCTGCTAAATACCATTGCAGTCGAAGAACAGTTTATTATCAAAGATAAAACGTGTGGAAGTCTAAAAAACCGAGTCGGGAGAGGCAGGAAAAGGGTTACTTCGAATAGGGAAGACACTCGAATTGTTCGTTGTTTTAAATGTAACCCTTGTGAAAAAGTGAAAAATGTGTCAAAAGAGTTAAACAAGGCTCGTGAGAATAATTCCAGCGAAAGAACATTACCTAGAAGGTTAAAGGAAAACAAAATTAAAGCCTACGTCAGCCAGAAAAAGCCCTACATTACACCAAAGAACAAGAGCGCAAGACTGCAATTCGCAAGGGAGCATATTAGTAAGCCACCGGATTTTTGGAGGAGTGTACTTTGGACTGACGAGACTGCTTGTTCTTTAGATGGTACTTATGGGCGAAAGTTTTTTTATTCCGATCCAAGGACAAAAGCCAAAAGACCCATTACGCAGCCCACTAGACATTCCAATGGAGGGAAAGTTATGATATGGGGGTGTATATCATATAGTGGTGTGGGACCACTTGTTAGGTGCTCCGATCATATGACACAGTCACATTATTTAGAGATACTAAATGATGTTGCACTGGTGGCAGGTTCTACATTCATCGGGACCAATTTCATACTCCAGCAAGATAATGCTCCCATACACACCGCCTGGAACATTAAAAAGTATCTATCGGAAGTAGGTCAAGAAACTTTGAAATGGCCTCCCCAAAGTCCTGACTTAAATGTAATCGAAAATGTTTGGCATCTTGTGAAATCCAAAATTCCACAAAACATAGGAAGATCTGCAGATGAAACGTGGAAAGATTTTATTACAGCTTGGAGTACCATTCCTGCAGAGCAAATTCAACATTTAATAGATTCCGTTCCAAGACGCCTTGCAGAGGTTATTGCAGCAAAAGGTGGAAACACAAGCTATTAGGTAAAACTGTGGCAATGAAACTATTGCGATTTTACTAGAAATTTTCTTTTTTTTGCTTTCAGATGCGTTACTGGAAGAAAAATGCCCTTGTGCAAATAATTTTGCCAGATTTTTTACATGTCACAATAATTTTGCCATTTTCTCTTTTGTGATTTTAACCGCTTACTTATGAAACTTCATTCTTTATTTTTTTTTTACCACATCAAGAAGATGTTGGAGTTAATAAATTAATAACACAATTATCTAAAAACTACATTATTTTAAAGTAATACCACTTTGTTGAGGAGATACAGTATGAAAAATACATTGTGCAAATAATTTTGCCATCGACTGTATATTATTATTATTATTATTAAAAAATCTTTATTTTTTCTTCTTCATTGTTGTACAATTTGAGATCAAATTAAAAGATTTACAAGCATGGCTTATAAGCCGTCTGCCGGTAAGATTTCTACTCTTAACATTTTGAGAGAAAAGAAAAATTATAAATTTAAGTAATTATACATAGTATGAAAAAAAGGGCTTTCAGTTTAGCTAAAACAAAACAAAGGCTTAAGTCAGTAACAATCTAGACATACCTAATGCATCAAATAACAAAAAAAGTATATTAAATATAAATGCGTTTTAGATATCTTCAAAAAAGGCTTTTAGTTTAGCTAAAACAAAAAAAAAATTAATGTACAGTGCATTAAAATACAGAAAAAGTACAATTGCTATTGATTACAAGTGAGTTTAAGAATAGGGCTTTTAGTTTAGCTAAAACAAAACAATGGTTTAAATTAATGGAATTTAAAATAAAATGCAGAAGTATGCAATAAAAATTTGTTAAAATATCTTTCATAGGCCTCTTAGTTTACCTATAACAAAACAAAAGGGAGCAGTTTAAAGACGTGCAATAACAGTTGTAAAAAAACGGGCTTTTAGTTTGGCTAAAACAAAATTGTAAGATATTTAATCTTTAAGTTGTACTAAGGCTGATCAACGTACATATTTCTATATTGAACCGCCTGTGAAAGAAACCGTATAAGTAACTTCCAATCACTCTCTCCATTCAGAACTCTTAAGCATTCCTCTAACGAGAGGAAGCTCTTATTGAAATGAAGTCTTCGGATTTCTTGCAACATTGGGCATAAGGCCAAGAGGTGGAAAATGTTTTCGGGTTCATTCAAGTTGCATAACGTGCAGTTCGGGTTTAGGTCAGTTCTATGTGGCCTATAATTGATCCTCAGCATCTCCGTGCGAGCTTTAAATATCAGACTCATCTCCGTTACTGAGAATTCTCTTCGGAAGTAGTTGGCTTCCCTCAAACTGTGGTTTAGTTTACTATATATTGTTCTCGATACAGAGTCTCTCGCCCGATCAAGAAATGACAGGAACATATGCTCATCAACGCAAGCAATGCAATCATAAAGAGCAGGCCTCCATGAATTAAAGTTTTCCACAGAGAGGACAAGAGGGCAGTTGTGTGCCGAAGCCAGCTCATACCAGTCCTTAAAAGGTGTATACCGACATCTTAAACAAACCAACATAATCCTTTTCTGTAAATTGTCGTTTGACCTTTGCATGACTTTGAGAATATAATCTGCATTAGCTTTTAAATTTCTCAAAAAAATGGGAGGCAGTCCAGACTCAACGTGAATCGCATAGTTCGGTGTATTTACCGGGAGACGGAAGATACGTTTAAAAAAATATCTTTGTATAGTTTCTATATCCTGTAGTTCATTGCACCCATAGACTTCATTCCCGTAACAGAAACAATTTTTGATTGTTGCATCAAATACCCTAAACTTAGATGACGGGTCTATATATTTGCTTCTAAAGAAATTTGACCACATGCAATTGATTGCTGCTTTAGCCGTTGCTAATTTTTCTTTTATATGAACTCGGAGATTCAGATTGTGGGTAATTGTGTAACCCAAGTATTTGAACTCTTTGACGACTTCTAAATTGACACCATCAAGTGTCCAAGTACGGTCATTTCCTGTGCTACGGTTCTGGGTTCTGAAAATCATAATTTTAGATTTTGATGTGTTGATTTTAAGATCCCACAAATCACAAAATTTTTTCAATTTGTTTATTTGAAGTTGAAGTGTTACTGGGTTGTCCGTTAAAACTACAGCGTCATCCGCATACAGCAGTACTTTGACAAATACATCACCAAAGGTAACACCGCCAGGTATGTGATCTTCAAGGTCATTTATATACAGTGAAAAAACTAACGGGCTTAGAACACAACCCTGCGGGACACCCACATCAGATCGAAACTGTTTCGATTTATTTCTTCCATTGGAAACAACAGCTGTCGTGTTTGAGATAAGCTGCTCGTATATTTTTATGAATTTGGTTGATAACCCGATGGTTGCCATTTTAAATAAAAGCGACCGTCTGTTGATTGTGTCAAAAGCTGACTTAAAATCAACGAATAACGCGTATAAATTTACTTTTTTGTTCAAATAACGTCCTGCGACACTCGTTAGAGCAAAAATTTGGTCAACCGTCGATAGATTAGCGCGGAAGCCAGCTTGGAAGCAACTAATTTTTTTGTTTCTCTCAACCCAAGAGGAAAGTCTGAAGTATAGAATTTGTGTAAATATTTTTCGGAAAGAACAAAGTACAGAAATCCCTCTATAGTTTTCAGGTAAATTATGGTCACCTTTTTTAAAAATGGCAGAAATGGATGCAGACCGGAAGCAGTTTGGAAAAACTTCTTCATGGTACATTTTATTAAAGAGCACCAATACGTATTCTAGAAACTGGGAGTTTGCATTTTTGTAGAATTCGGCTGGAATATTTGACAAAGTGCATGAGTATCATATTTCCCTAAAGAAAAGAACAAAAAATTTACCATTGAAAAAAAAGTTCGTAGGGCAACTCTGCAACTCTTTTGAAAATTCAGTTGAAAGAGCGAGTCTCTCACAACTTCCAACGGGAAATATGATGATCCAAAGCTATTTTATTATCAAGATCTGATCCGGATTGGATCATTGTGATAATAAAACGCGGCTAGTATCATCGAATATTCACTAGTAAATTTCGAGTTTCTATTAATTCATAGATGTCGCTGGTGTCTCTTCATACTTATTTCATTATTTTTTGGTAGGTAAAATTCATGCCTTTGTATAAAAAAGACAATCATGGCTGTTCTGATTTTCGTACGGATTCAAAACGGAAACCGAAATTGAATCCGTACGGATTTAAAAAGTGTGTTCTTATTTCCGAACGGATTCACTACTGATTTTTTGTCACAAAAACGTGTTGGAAATTAAATTTTTGTGTTTATTGGAACTGTTTACAGCTTTATTACATGTTAGTGCTAATATAAGTTTATTATTATTCAATTCTAGCAATAAATAATGTTCTACAGAATTCATTAACCGGATTCAATTCCGCTAACAAAATGATAAGCGAATTGAAAACGTACGGATTCGGAATTGAGAACCACAAATATTCTAAAACGGGAGAATATGGTATCCGAACGAAAATCAGAACAGGGGTGAATATGTATTCAGTAAGAATTTCTTTCTCAACTGAAAAACTGATTAAGAATTTCGGAAAATTTAAACATAAAATACACTCGAATGTTGTATTAAATGAAATATTGATAATAGATGGTTTCGATAGTCTTTCATGTATGAATTAGAGAGCACTTTATGCATCGAATGAAATTCCGATCGATAACTGATGAGAGAATGCCGAATTGTGGTACTAGATGACTCGATATCGTGAGCGGTAATACCAAATTCCCATAATTCCAATACGACTTATTCGATAGCGTGTGCCGTAACTCGGCCCCAGATTTTCGATTTATAAAAGGCTAAAGCATCCTAATTGCAGGAACATATTTTGAGCATCTACTAGACCTTTATCATTGGCTTAAAAATGGTTGAAAACTAGATTTGAGAACTTTCAAACTAGTTCGTATGTTTCGTCGTATGTTTTCGAGACTTCCATTCTTTTCATTATTTTTGATCTATTTGACTATTCTTAAAAGAAAAAAATTAGTAAACTATTTTTTGGGTATCCTCTTTTTCTAAATCCCTTTGTACATTATTTTTTCTTTTGTATTTTTGAGTGCTAGTATCGCTGTTTTCAAGGATGGTCTAAATTTAGACTTAATTTCAAAACAAAAAACCACTTAGTTTATGTGCATTTCCTTCATAATGTTTACGTTTTATATCTATAAGAATTTGTCATAAAATGACGAGTTAAAAAACAGTTTGAAGCTAGTTAAATAACTACAAAATCTCAATGCAAGCTCTGCACAAAAGAGTTAAAATCATTAGAGAAAAGAAGCAAAAGGTTTTCACACCAATTTGTCATCGAAACACCACAAAAAATAGATTTAAATATAAATCAGCCATCAACCAAGTAATTTTTTTAACTGTCTTAAATATTAAGACTAGTCCCGGGATCCCGGGATTGATATATCTGAATCCCGAAATCCCGGGATTGAAAAAACCTCCCGGGATTGCAATCCCTAGGACGATCTACATGTACAAATTTGGCCGAGTTCACCAATTTTTGTTCCTCGGCTATGGAAAAGGGTGTTCAAGTTGATACTGTCTACACTGACTTTGTGAAAGCATTTAGCAGAACCAATTTGAACATTTTATTGGATAAACTCAAAGCATATGGCTTTGATGGCACAATCCTAAAATGGTTCGAATCTTGTTTGATCGGGCGGAAGCAAGTAGTTACCATAGGAAACTACCATTCGAAAGAAATTCAAGTTTATTCGGGAGTTACTGAGGGCAGCCATTTAGGTCCCCCATGTTCTCATTGTATATAAATGACATCGTCAACTTTGTGGAAAACTGTCGAATTCTGATTTATGCAGACTATATCAAATTTTTCAAGATTATTTCAAATTTAAATGAATGTTTTGATTTTCAAAATGATCTCAACATATTTGAAACCTGGTGCAGATCTAATGATCTTGAAATCAATATTGCAAAATGTGCGGTTATGACTTATGGCCGAATTTTGCATCCAATTATGAAGAACTACATATGTTCTCAATGGAAATAATTTATCAAGAGTTGATAGTTTAAAAGATCTTGGAATAGTTTTTGATAAGAAACTGTCATTTGATCTCCATATTGATTATGTTGTATCCAAAGCGAATTCCCTTTTAAGGATCCGTATACAGGAAAATCTCTTTTATGTTTACTAGTTCGTCCTACACTTGAATACTGTTCCATTGTTTGGTATCCCAGTACATTAAAATGTATCAACCGGATTGAAAGAGTTCAAAAAAATTTTTAAGGAATTTTACATTGACAGATAGTGCGATTTTAAGTTATGAGAAGAGATGCTTATGGCGCTTTCCATTGGTTTCACTCGGGGAAGCACTCATTTTAAAACCAATGGAACACCCAAAATTGTTTCTACTCAGTTCAACGTAATTTCCTTTGTGTGAGTGAAACACCTATGGCTCTTAAAAAATATTCCTTGAAGAAATTTTTCATTTTGACATTGGAGTAACATGTGTTAGTGCTTCTGAGTCGATTCTCACTTCAAATCGAGAAGCGGCTGTCACTCCTCAGAATCATGAGAAGCGATCTTTTTGCACCAATGGAACGGTTTGAGAATGCTTCTGGACGCTCCTGGACGGTTCTTTTCGTCCAATGGAAAGTGCTATTACTGTTGGGAGTTAAAACTCTAGAAAGGCGAAGAAAGGTTTATAGCGTAATGTTTATACGGGATATCTTGTGTTTTTCTATAAAAAGTGAGTGTTTGCTTTCTCTTATTTATTTTTATGCTCCTTTCAGGTCTTTGAGAACTAGGCCACTTTTATATGATGTTCGTCATGAAACTTTGTATGGACAACGTGAGCCTATCTCTCGTTGTGTAAGGCTGTTCAATTTAATGGAAAATAATCATTTCTAAATTAAGTTATAATTGAATTTTTGTAATGAATATTGCTTTGTAAAAATCTGTTGATTGAGGGATCGTAGAGTGAAATAATAAATACTAAATACTAAGCTAAGCTAAGCTGTATCGCACTACAGGTTACCAAGCTCACTATTACATTATGTCAAGGATCACGATTAGGGCATACGTTGGGCAGTTATAGGTTTGTCCGTTGAGGGTCGCCTGGGGTTGCCACAAAGCGTTTTTTTTAAACCTAAAGTTTTTTGTTTTTTGAGCCTTAGGGTTGACATAGGTTTTCCCTCAACTCGCCCTAGGTTTTTGCTGTAGCGAGTTGAGGGCTTTCAAATGGTATGTATTTTCTTATAATGACAGAGATTTGTGTGTGATTTGTGGTTTAGCGTTTTTAGAGGACTGGAAAACTCAGGTTTTTTTTGACAACTTATAGGCTTGTCAAGAAAACCTGGGTCAACCCTGGGAAACGCTAGTCATATGGTATAAACGCAAGCTGTCACTTGAATATGAAACAAAGAAAAAAAGGGCACAACATATTCATGCCAAATGAAAAGAGCAAACTGCATCAGTTATCATTTCGAAATTTAACTGGCATCTCTACCTCACAGTATACTGCGGCCAGCGGTGTACACTGTACTATGGACACTTCCGTAGAATCTCACTTGAATTTAGAACGAGAAAACGTTACTTACCCCCAATGTCCTGTAGGGCTATTCCAGAAAGCGCGGCGGATCATCGTATTTAAAGCGATAACTAAATTGCGAAGCACTTGGATTTAGGTTATTTTGAAAAGCGAACATGGTTGGAAATTAAACTTCCAATATTTCCAATTATCCATCCACTCAAATGTCATCTATTTCCAAATTTTTCCAATGAAAATTCTAAGTTTTCCCTAGGTATTCGCCAAAAATATTTTCATGATTGGAGATAAAAGCAAAATTCTTGGTAATCAAACAAAATTTTTAAATGTAATTATATTTTCTATGCAATTTTTTTTATACATTTGAAGGTGATGCTGGTTATACTGTTGAGCCGTAGTTAATAACACCATATATGTAGAACAGTTCTTGGGAACATTAGTGAAGCAAAGTATAATACGGTGCATTTATAACGTCCAAGTACTTAGAGAAATGTTTTGGAGCTCTCAAAGGAGAGTTCCGATGTCTCTTGCACTCAAGACAGCTTTATTACCAGGCGGAAAAAGCAGCCTGGATTACTAACGTGTGTGCCATGTTGCATAACGTTTATTTAAAATCATTAATAGCCGTAGGAAATTGCTATCCCTTCGAGTTGCATAAACTCAACAAGCACCAAAAATTGTGTCGTGGTGTGTTATTGAGTCCTTTAATAAAAAAAAAAGAAAATTACTCTCAATTCAATTGACGATACATAATTAAATTTTTCATTATATTTAGATTTTTCTATCAATCCACTTGCAATTCGATACTACAATATCTATCACTTTTGAAAACGAAATGATTTATGTCAAAAAGGTATAGTTTCCACGAAAAAAAAAGAATGAAGTTTGTGGTTTTGCTTTCCATTGAAAAAAAGTTAAAAGTGATTCGCTTTTGAGAATACGAAAATCCATTTCCTCCACCATCAGCATCAGCATCAGCCGCGCTTTCTGGAATAGCGAAAGTTAATTTGGGTATTCCTCAATTTGTTATTGTGAATTGTGTTTTCTGAACAAATGAATTCACTTTGTTTTTTTTTTTACTGAATTATCTGTAAAACTAGTTGCTGCTATATTTTCTGCATTTCTTCATGCCAATGTTAATAAAAATATTACATATGTATTACTTATATTTTTTTTATCACTTTTTAGTATTTGTTTAATGTTTTTTTCAGTGGAAAGCATATTGTTGTGAGACAGGAAAAGGAATTCCTTAAATTTGTAGTTTGATCCTGTTAACAATTGAAGTGTGCTATGTGTCAAGTTTCATACATCCACTAACTTATGAAATATCTTGAAGAACGAAAGCTTCTTAATGACCGTCAGTAAGGCTTTCGTGGCAAACGGTCCACTGGTGATTTGATGGCTTATCTAACCGAAAAGTGGAACCAATCTTTACATTGTTTTGGAGAAAGTAAGATTATTGCGCTTGATATTTCTAAAGCATTTGATATTCGTTGGATTAGAAACTACCTTTCCGACCGTTCAATATAAGTTGTGTTGGATGGTTTCAAGTCTGATACCCACTTCATAAATGCTGGTGTGCCCCAGGGCTCCGTTTTGTCTCCGACTCTCTTCCTCATTTTCATTAATGATCTCTTGTCTGAAACTTCTAATCCACTTAACTTTTTTGCTGACTACTCGACCCTCAGCTTTTCATATTCGTTTCCAAATTCACGTCCCTGCTCTTCGGATGTGGAACTGGAACGGTTGCGTATGATTAGCTCATTGAATTCTGACTCTGACAGCATTGTTACATGGGATCTTATGAACCGAGTAGAATACAATGCTTCGAAAACTCAGTGCTGTCTCTTGTCGTTGAAGCTAAACATTCCCCCATTGCCATTATCCATGAATGGTACCTGCATCGAGGAAACCGAAAAGCTGTCAGTACTTGGTATGTGTGTAAACGATGATCTTCGTTGGAACGACCACAAATTTGAAGTCGCCAAAAATGCTACTAAAGGCTAAGGTTTCTTAAGACGATGCAGGAAGTTCTTCACCCCTTCTGTTATGGCTACAATCTATAAGGCCTTCATCCGCCCAAAACTGGAGTATAACTCCCATGTCTGGTCAGGTGCTTCTCAAACATCTTTGCGCCCACTTGATAGGGTACAAAAAAGAGCGTTAAAATTGATAGGTGATAGTTCAATTGTAGAATCGATTGATTCTCTTGGACATCGTCGAAACGTCACCTGTCTCTCTATTTTTTATCGTTTTTCTCAAAAAGAGTGCTCTAGTAAAATAGCCAGCTGCATTCCTCCCCTGAAACAATTTAGCCGCAACACCCGCCTCGCTATGAATGTTCATCAGTTTTACCTTGAGCCCAACTTCGGTCGTACAGTCAAGTATAGAGATTCGTATTTCAGTCGCACCACCCGAATGTGGAATGCTTTACTTGGCTCTGTATTTCCTCTGCATTACGATTCACAAAGATTCAAAAGCAACGTGCATTCAAATCCTCTCCTATTTTCCTAAATGCTCGCACTGTGTTTTTATGATATTATAAGGGTAGTCATAACCCCTTGATGTGCGCGTTAATTATATAAAAAAAAAAACACTTAAAATTTTAACAAACTGTGGGCCTTACCTGGGCTATGTTCAAATAATTGCCAACTGATGCCTAACTACCTTCTTCTAGTAATGGGAGTTTTTGCTTAAGTTATTCAACTCAAGTGATCGATTGAGGGTTTGTAAAAGATTGAATTTCATATAAAAAAAAATCGCCTTTGCTCAGTCTAAAATAACCATTAAAACTAACTTTATTTATCAGAACAATCCATACATTCACGAAATCACATTGTGGTGTCAGGTAAGTCTAATAATTGCTTTGTATCGAAAAATTTGCTTTTATTCTTTTCTGTTGAACTCTGTTTCTTTTTTTCCCATAAAATTGTCAATAATCAGCCCTATCACAGATTTCGTAGAAAACTTCCACACGTAAGGCTAAGACACGAACTGCGAAAATTTGTGATCATAAAATCCGAATGGAATCGAAGAAAACAATGCCAGTTGCCACACTAAATACCGCCATGGTGGTTTTCGAAATCAGCTGTTTTACGCCAAATGTGCGAAATCATTCACATTTTTCGGCAAACACAACTTCTTTCCTATATTAAGACGACAAATTATTATTCCACTCGGAATTGGTGATACCAAATCTACGAATTTCGAATTCGTTCCACTCCGAATGGATCATGCGATACTTACATCGGGAAACTAAGACTTTTTTCGATTGCGATGGAATCTGTGTT
Organism: Melanostoma mellinum; assembly: GCA_914767635.1. Classification (NCBI taxonomy): domain Eukaryota; kingdom Metazoa; phylum Arthropoda; class Insecta; order Diptera; family Syrphidae; genus Melanostoma; species Melanostoma mellinum. The sequence continues at coordinate 163,017,801 of OU612058.1, read as the reverse complement.
AGGACTGAATATTGCATCCAGCAATAAAATGACTTTTGAAACAATATAAAAATGGATAATACCACTTGAGTTTTGACAGTTCGCAAATCGCAAGCAGTTTCAAAGTTTTCGAAAATAATCGTAGTAATTTCAATTCCCTTCCGATCGAGCAATAGAACATGGGCGTAAGATGGTAACTTCCAGAATCTACTGTTCAGCATTTGGCTAGCTGTGCATTCGAAAAAATAAAACAAATAAAACTTAAATTTTTTAATATATACTTTTATTTCTTTTTGTGTCAGTTTTGTTTTTCATTTTCATTTTTTTGTCGATTTTATATTTTTATTTAAAATAACAAATTTACAGATCTCCGTTTTGTATGTATATTCCATTATACATTATATATTAATTTATATATATATATATGCCTTCTTGTTTGTTTGTTTTTCTTTTAATTTTATTTAAAAGTGTTTTTTTTATTTTTTACTGTGTTATTTTTCCTTATGAATTCTTTCTAATAATTTTTTTACACAATTTTATATTTTTTTAAAAGGTATAGTATGTTTTAATTATCATAGTTAGATTTAATTTTTAAAATAAACCTAATTACATTTTAAGATTTTTAACTTAAATATTTATATACATACAATTAGTGATTTTGTTATTTTTAATTTTATGTATACCTAATTGTTTTATGTTTTTGTTTATTTTTTGTTTTTTTTAAATATTCACAATGAAATAAGACAAAAAGTAATATTTAGCAATGCAAATAGTGCTAATTAACTATGAATAATATTGCTTTAAATTTTTTTATATGTATATAAATAACGTGTTTTTACTTTGTTGTTAAATGTGGGTGATGTTTTTTTTGTTTTACTTAATGTTTTCATATAGGCATGCGGTTTCTTTTCTTTTTTTTTCACTTTAATTTTAATACAAACTTTAAAACTTTTTGTTTTTTAATTTTACAGAAGAAGAAAGTTTGTGATATCCAAGGAGTCAAAGGAAGAAATTTAAATTTTTTCTTTCTTAAAAATAAAATAAAAAGAACAACAAAATTGTTTGCTTATTTTTTTTACTGTACGTATCACACTTTGTCGTAAGGAATTAAAATATAAACACAACTTGACTTAATTTCTTTTTCTTTAACAATTCTCTCTCTCTCTCTCTCTTTTCCTTATAGAGTAATAAGAACCTTATGAGTGCACATGAGTAAGATTTAATATACATTCCGAATTCGTTGCCCAACTGATATGTCATTGATGTAGTGTAGTTGTGATAACTAGTAATTGTTACAATAATTGCAAACAATTCATTAATACTGTTACGCTATAATGCCTACAATTGTTTTTTGAAGGCTTCAATGAAATGTTTCTTAAATATTTTGTTTTTCTTTTTTGCAAAAAATTATTATTAACTTAAAGAATAATAGGAAAGTTATGGATACAATTAAATAAAAATCAAAACTGTCTTTGGTAGCTTTACTGATTTAAAGGGCTTATGTCAGAATCTAAGGGTGATTTCAAAAAGAAAGGGTGATTCTCATGTAAGAAATTGATGTCGAGTGTTGTAACATTCTTTTCTATACTCGTAGGGTGGGAGGATTGCTATGGATTATCATACACATTATTTTTACTTTAGTATCACGAGATTCAAGTTCAAATTTTGTATAGGATTCGTTAGACGCTCAGCAGAAAAGTGCTTCAAAGGATTGACATTCTTGCTATAATTTGTCAGTTATGGACAAATGGACCTTATCAAAAGCGGACGAAGAAACCTTTGGTCGTTCTGAAGAAAAACTCTCCAAATGATCTTTGGTTCCGTAAAGACAATCTGTGTAAAAGAAGATACAACAGCGAGCTGTATGAACTTTACAGTGACATGAGCATAGCTAGAAGAGTACGCATTGCGAGATTACGATAGTTGGGCCATGTAGAGCGGATGGACCCAAACGCTCCGGTTCTACGGGTTTTCGAAAGCACATTGCAAGGAAAATCACGGGAGGGGAAGACCTCGTCTTAGGTGGCACAATCAAGTGGATGAAGACTTCAACCGACTTAGAGTGCGAAACTGGAGAGAGCTCGCCCGAAATCGAAGTCGTTATAGAAGGATGTTGGTTGAGGCCCAGGTTCACCCCGAACTGTAATGCCCACCTAAGTAAGTAAGTAAGACTTTTATTTCTGCCATTTTAAAAGTTAGTTGCCAACAACGTGCTGAACAACTCCTTTTCCTTGTGAACAGGGCCCGTATAAACGAATTACGAAACACGAAACAGAAAAAACCAAGCTCAAAGTCTAAGTTTCCCGACGTAACTATCACGTAATCCGTTCGGAGTGGAACGCATTTAGAAATTCGTAGATTCGGTATCACAAAATCCGAGTGGAATGTAAAATCGTCGTCTTAATATACGAAAGAAGTTGTGTTTTGCGGAAAAATGTGAATGATCTTGCATATTTGACGTAAGATATCTGATTTCGAAAACCAGCATGGCGGTGTTTAGTGTGGCAACTAGAAATGCTTTCTTCGATTCCATTCGGATTTTGTGATCACATATTTTTGTAGTTCGTAACTTAGTTTTCCGTGTGGAAGTTTTCTACGATGGAATCTGTGATAGGGCTGAACACAACGATCGCCAAAAAAAGCCGTAAATTACAATGAGTACCTTGAAACGTAATCGTAACGTAAGGAGAGATATTTTGCGATTAATACGTGTTTTGTATTACAGGTCGAGGCCCATTGATCACTTTTGACCATTTACCTTTTAACAATGTACGTTTGCAAATATCAAAAGAACTTAACTGCCGTTTTTAGTTGTCATTCTTTACTGTGTGACCCAGCGACGTAACACAATGGGCACGTTCAAGAACCTATCGGATAGGCTATCTCGGATACCCGTAGAAATCTTAGAAACCTTTTTAAACGACTTAGATATCTTTTTCCACACTGCTACCAACAAAAACTTTGAAACATACAAAATTCAACTTAAAAAAGAAAAGCATTCAAAAGATCATATGCTTCAGTCCCAATCCCGCTTCGACTTCGACTTAGACCTCGTTACGTGCCTACGTTTTGAGTTCACTTTGATTTGAGATTATGATTTTGTTGTTTGTTTTTTTTACTGTCAAAGCGAGCAAAAGTTCAACCAAACTGAATTTGAGCTGGACTCACGTTACGTTACGTTACGTTACGAACCAATGTAACATCGAAGTTAAAACGAAATTGCTAGAGGATGTACTGATTTCCTATGATTGAACTCATAATCGTTATGCGATTCTCGGATACCTTTCGAAAGCTGTTTGGTAAAAATTGATTTGTGCCTCTGATTAATGTTTAACACCTAAAAGCTACCCGAATACGATTACTGAAACGCCCTAAATCAATCGAAAAATCAAATAAACACAACTTACGCGATGTTAGGAAAACGCGAGTAATATGAAAGTACCCTATACGCCCCAACTGAAAAAAGGACACAAAAACTGAAACAAAAAAGGCTTACCGATTAAATGACTGAATAGCATGCGTTTTGGAAGTGCTTCGAAAGGAAAAGAAATGGAACTCGACTGTTCAGAGATGTCGCTGCAATGTCAAAAGAAATACTTTTACGTTTTTCGCAACTAAAAAAGTCACCCCTAGAACCGTGCCGCAAGGCCAACTAAGGATATCAACCACGAGAACCGCGCGGTAAAGTCAACTTCTGATATGGACCAGGATACCTATCGTTCTGCTAACATCTTTTAATCCTTGTTTACTGATGTATTTTTTTGTGGCTAAAGCTTCGTATACAACTGTGGCTCAATTTCTTCAGCCAGTCAATGATCTTCGCGACTTGTAAAATGTGTAAGATAAATTGAGAAAGAAGTAAACCAATTTCAAACAGAAAAGATCTCACCTTACCTTTTCGATTCACCCTTAAACAATAAATCCTAGGACACCATTCTAATTGCATAAATTGCCTTGAAGAAAATAGAAAAAAAAAACAGTGCCAACACAAAGTCTTTGGCGAGACACTGTCTGTTTTTTTTTATGTGCTCACCCTGCGAGCCAACTCATTCAATTGAAAAATTAATTTTTTTTCTGTTTTTTAACTTAAGTTTAGTTTTTTTTTTTTTATAGTTTAAAACCTAAAAGAAATTTTTTTTTCATCTACTCTTATTTTTTTTTTTTTTTTTTTTGTTATTATTTTATATATTTTTTTTTTCTTTTATCTACAAAATGCTATGCGGTTTGTATTTACAACATGTGTCAATGTGGCTTAAAACGCCTCTTCTATACCTAAAATGTCTTAGCTTGTGAATTATATAAGTCTTAAAAGTAAAGGTGTGTGTGTATGTGTGTGTGAGGAAGATGATTTTTTAAAGAGAGCCCGAATGGGTTAACAATTCGGTGTGTCACACGTCGTCGAGATCTATGATGGACGACTTGTCATTGTCGTCCGCGGAATACAAATGTCACTGATCCGATTGCGGTGATTGCTTCCCTGATCTCCCATGTAGGTGGTGATGATGGTGTAGAGGACTCTCTTCCATCGAACTATTTACACCCATGCTGCTACCATTGTGCTGCACTTCAAGTCCGTTGACCATTTTTTCAATGTTTTTTAATTCTGACGGCGAACTTGACCGTTGTTTGAGTAGCGATGGCGGTGTGGTAGGTGACATGGAAATGGGTCGCGTTGGGGGTGAATTCGAGGAGGCACGTTGATGTCTTGTTGGGCTTGAACTAAGGCTTCTTGGACCATTATCGCCACTGATGTTTGTACCCTCACCTGAGCTACCACCACCAGTGCCACTACATCTTTGATTGTTTGATCCGGGCGTAACGGCGTCAAATGCTGAACCTAGACTTCCTGGTAGGTTGTACGGTGTAAATCGATGGCCTTTGAGACCTTGTAATGGTGACACCGGCGAATGACCTGAATAGTGGCCAAATAAGGCGGGATGTTGAGCGGCTAACGCTAATTGCGCATTAAAAAGCAGTCCCGGATTGAGACCTGGATTCATTGCGGCTGCTGCTGCCGGATTATGCAGCAACGATAATGGAGGTGGTGGATAGAGTCCATGAGGATAGAGATAAGGCAATAGATGAGGCGATGGATGAATCGGTGGACCGACTGATATATTCGGAGCCGGGTACGAGCCAGCCGCAGCACCGTGCGCTTCTTTGGGACTTCCTGATGAGGTAGGACGAAACGCCCCTCCTGTACTGCCTCCCACACTTTCCGAACAACTAGAATCACTGCCGTCGCGTTCAATATCGTCCGATTGCAAACGGCGTCGTATTGCATCTTCGTTTGAATGGTCCCCAGCACCAGCCAAGTGGTTGAACCAAGCTGCAAGGGCTTTAAATTGGTTAAAAATTGTGTTAAAATATCTGAATTGAGAAAAAAAGTGTGTGTGGGAGTGTAAGGATATATAAATATGAAGTTGGTTGAATTGGAATCGAATTTGGATATCGCTTAGGCTTTTCAAAGCTGACTTTCTGAGACAAATCAAAAAACTATTGACCATTGCTAACGTAAAGGAAATAAAAAGCTTTGGACGGGATTAATGTTTTTTTAAGACTGATTTCATTGTTGTAAGTTTGCCTGCCCTAATCTACAAGCAGCTTTTTTTCTCTATTAACAAATATTTTGTGGGTATACCTCAAGTGAATATTCTGAATTCGACAACATTGATGATAATCCTGAAATCAATATCAGTTTTTCAGGTACCTTTTTTAATATAAACAGATGAATAGCCAAAATTAAAACACAAATCTTCTTTCCGCAATGTCAAATTGAAAGGCTTCAAACTCTGTGTGGTGCCCACGGCGTGATGGTTAACCATGTCTGTCTGTTACGTGGCAGGATTAAGGTTTAAATTGCAGAAGCATCAATCGTTGTTCACGAATATCGCTCGTCTCGAGGAACGGAGGAACTACCAAGTCCTCCGATAGTAACTCCATACATACGAAAAATACTTTCTCTGGACAAAAAAAGCAGGTTCCTTCCATTCCTCACAAGGCATGGTTGACAGAAAACCCGCTAGGCCCTGATGCTCCCCACTCGCTTACGGGACTTTGAAATTTGCTCAAAATTTGAAGAATAGCTGTTTTCTGAAGATATTGTAGAACTATTTTTTACCAATGAAGTTTCCTGATGTTGATTTACTGAGCACGTAACAAATGCAACAAACAGAAAAGCCATTTTAAAAAGCTTACGCAATGTCCAGCAACTATGAATTTTCTTTGTCAAAGTGCGAACCTCTAATGTTTTTGGAACTTTCAAGCTACAGCCAATAGATACTTAAAAGGTGTAAGAAATTGGTAAGACTTGCTTTGAAGAAATTGGCACGCGACACCATCATAGGTATTAAGTGTTAAGCTCGACATTGCTTCCATTTATGTAAAAAACCTAACAAAAGTTTCAGAAAATTCCTGTCACTTACTATCTTGTCTTTGTGGTGCCTGTGGTTTTCGTTTCTGTCTGTTACGTGAAAGGTTCGAGGTTCGAAAAATTAAAAAAAAGAAATCTTTTCTTAAGTACTGGCAATTTCTTTGATTTGATCTCGATAAGCCGTTCCAAGTCGGCAAAAAATTGTGAGTCCTTTCTCTTCAATCACAAGGTATGGTTGTGGAATTGCGCTAGGCTCCGAGGCCCCGTTCTGCTGCGCCACCAAATTTTTTGTTCTAATCTCCTGTGCACACAAACACAAGTGTTCTGACTTAAGATGTGGAGTTAGCTTGTTTTTTTTTGATAAAAAGCCAAAGATTTTTTAAAATGCTCTTTAAAATTGATGAATATAAGTTCAATAACCTAGGTTATCTATAAGGACTTGAGTCATAACTTTTTGGTTTGGTTTTAGTCAGCTCTCAACTTTTATAAGCTCTGTGTAAGGTGATTGTTGATAAGAAGACTGCAACATTTTTGCTATCCCGTAGAAGAAAAGAATGTAGAAAGTTTATTGGCGTTGCCAGCGGGCACTTCTCTTTTGCGAAACACTTAAACGTGCTAGGCATAAATGATACCACACTCTATGAATCTTGTGAAGAAGATGAGGACACCGCGAAGCACTTCTTGTCGAATGTTCTGCTTTTTCTCGCACGAGGTTACAGATATACTCGGCGCAGACATGGTGAGAGCTGGTAACTTAGGTTCCTTATCATGGCAGCGTCTTTCGGTTTTCTACGAACAGCTGGGAAGCTATAACAAAAAGAGGGTTGCTATCTGGTAGTTGAAAGGACCGGTATTTAGGTCTGAGTGCTCGAACTGGCATTTTAAAAACCTCCAACAAAAAAAAAAAAAAGATAGTCGTTTTCGAATGAACACAGGAAATTTAAATTTGGACGACTACAATTGGAAACAACCGCCTCAGCCTGTGGTCACCGTGATACTCTTTGGCCTACGAGAAATTCCACAACTTGATGTATAAGACAAGAGAAACTCAGCGGCAGAAGTGTTGTATTTGTCACAACCATCATCGTGGAACTTCTGTTTCACACAGGGTAAGGTCAAATAAAACCAAAATGGAGGCCTGAAGTTCTGTGCATCAGATGAAGTCTGCACTGAGTCGAGAACAGAAACGAGTATCAGCAGAAATATATCTTTGGTCAGTCGCTGTTTCAATGGGGACCAACTACGTCTTAAAACCCTATCGAGAAGATCCGAAAGTGTACAAACGTTTGGTGTTGGTCTTTTTAGAAAGCTCGCTTGTGCAGCTTGCCTCCACAAACGAAACAATGTCCAACCGATGCCGATGTAGTCAACCGAATTATGCTTCTGCATAGTTTACAGCGAATCGTTCAAAAAATTACGTCTGTAAAGGACAAAAGGCTGGTGTGAAGCGAATAGTTGTCTAGTTTTTGGACCTGAGTTCCAATCTTCCTTTTTTAAAATGAATTGCTGTAAGACCACTTTTCTTTAAGTAACAGACTGTTTTGAACATCACCAAAAATTTGTTTCGTTTTTTGTAACAAGTGTAGTTATTTACTATTCAAAGGTGGATTTTAGAATCAATTATCAACTTACTCTGGGTAGTTCTAAGTCAAAAAACTATTTACTTGTTTTGTACATTCTTGGCTCACACTCAATAGATTGCCATTCCCACAATACCACATGAGAATGACTTCAACATCACTTAATGCATTCCTGGATGAAGTTAGGTATTGACATGAAAGAAGAGCCCACATGCTCTGCCGTCCTAAGAAAAAAGGGCGTAGCGCCAAAAGTGAAAATTGAGTTTGAGGCAAATTTTAAATCATTGATTATTTCCGAATCGAAATACGAATCCAACGAATAAAAACGGTAAAAGCCCATTTGAAGGCGCATTTAACTCGAAACTACAGAAATGGAGATACGAACTTCCTTGTAAGGACAAAAGTAACTGTAGAAAACATCGAAACTAATAGAAAGTTGCTTGATTACAATATCGACGTTTCGTTGTTGCTTATTTTTCGCACTGATTTTTGGATTTTGAGCTGGTAACTTCACTAGCCCCCTACCAGAGGTAAGGTGTATTTGTGGAGTTTCAACCGAGCTACTCCTGTGATCAACAACTCTGTACAATCATCGATACATGTCATTAATTTCCCACAGCTGAACGAGAACTTTCCTTGAATAAACTTCCAGTTTGATGTTGGAATTCCACAATTGACTGGGATTTCTACACACAAAATTTTACCTTGAAATGCAAAATCAAGCTCGTTGGTTTAACAGAAGCAGTTTATTTTTATACTAGATTTTGGGCTCATGTTTAATTTACTAACTCCCTACCAGAGGTGAGGTGCATTTAAGGAGTCTCAACTGAGCTACTCCTGTGGTCCACGAATCCGTACACTAGGGAGTATTATAAAAGTAGCTTTCAATAATTTTACATATAAATCGATATGCGTCATTAAATTCCTACAGCTGAACGAAAAGTTTCCTTGAACAAGTGGCCATCTTGATGTTAGAATTTCACAAATGACGGATATTTCTATAAACAAAAATCAACTTTGAAATACTAAACTAGGTTCGTTGGATAAACTTAAGATATTTAATTTTTATACATGTTTTTGAGTGAAGTGTGTGCGACTTTACTAACTCCCTACCAGTGGTGAGGTGTATTTGTAAGGTCTCAACTGATCCAAATCCGATCTCTCACCTTGAAGGATAAGTTTCCCTAAATAAATTGATGTTGGAATTCATCATATGACGGGTATTTTCTCTGAATGAAAATCTACCATGAAATGCTTATGCACGCTCCACACTTGCGATACTTGTCGCAAATTCTATATTCACCTACATTCCAAATTCAAAACCTTATATCAACCAACTTTATTTAAATAAACTTGTTAAATATGTAAATATTGGTCTTAAAAATGTCAATCATACCTGAGTGTTGATGCGCATGCATCTGTTGCAGCGAATGGCTTAAAGGCAACAAGGGGCTTTGTGGTGGTCCAACCACATCCAGCAGCTTATCATCGTCGTCCTGATTGTCATGGGGATGTGGACGACCGGTGTGTCCTAGATGCAACGGTGCTCTGCTACTGCTCACGTGCGTCGGATTTAGTTTATCCGAATCAGATCCGCGATTCGACATTAACGCCTGCCTGTAACAACAATTGTTATGGGAGTTTGTTCATTAGAATATCATCGTTTCTCTTGATGCAAATCATAAACAAAAGAAAAAAAAAATTAAATAAATAACAAAAGTCAAAAGTATCAATGACCTCTTTATGTAATTTCAATTGATACTAAGCTGTAATAGCACCACTTAAGAACGTCAAAAGAGAGTCTTTCTTTATTTAACCCCATCAAAGAAAGCACCCACTTAAAAAGCCAAAACAGAACGAAAACCCAATACCCAACGCCAATCTATGTGTACTTACGGTTAAGTCTCTTCTAATTACTTCGAATGTGGTCGGTATATGTTTATACTATTTGCTTGTCATCATTTATTTGATCACCCAAAGGACCACTTGCAAAGCCCTTCTTTGTTATGTCGTCTCTGTTTCGAGAGGGCTAATTTATTAGCGCACCAAAAGAACCCTTTTTTGTCCCCCTTTGTCTAGCAGCAAAAATAGACTGCCGGAGACTATAATCCCACAAAAACATCCTTGTGGTTTCATCCCTCTGCCTCGATATTATTCTGAATTCTGATGATGATTATAATGCTCAATGATATGGCATTAGACGTTTAGTTACTTGAGCACACCGCAGGGATTAGAAAAAGGATAGTATTCAAAATCGAAGGAACACCACTGTGTTGCTAGAGCAATTGTCAACTTCTTCTTTTGTTGAAGTGAAAAAGCAAAGAGTCCTAGTCATAAAAGTAGTCTCAATCTCAAGCAATTATCGCGGTGTGGTGTGTGTGTGTACAACGGTACATATTTAACCAGTCCATTTTTACTTAATTGAGCAGCACCTCAGTGGAATAGTGTTGAAAAAAGAATTTTCCGGTGTTTTGCTTGTGATGAGGAACTTTTTTTCACCGTCTACCGCTTCCGTAGGTTCCTCGCAAAAAGTTTTGAATTTATTTTTGTGTTTTTTTTTTTTCTCTACGTTTTGTAAGTACGAGAGTATACTTGTATTGTGAACTCTATGATGCAGAATGAGTGGAGTGCTTTACTGTTCATGCAATTGATTCCCTTTCCTATGACGGACGAGGGTTGATTATGAATGCCCTCTGGGCATTCTGCAGCATGTTTTGATCGTTTAAAAATTGCCTGCTGGGCTGGGTTTGCAACTGAAATGTAAGCCTAGACAATATTCTTTTTTTTTTTGGGTTTGTTTGTTTGTTTGTTTGTTTGCATTCGGGAACAAAACAATTTAACAATACTTTTAAAAAACGATTCAGGTAGGTACTATACTGCCGAAAGTGTTATGATGGCAAAAGTTTTTGTCGGCTTATATTGAAAATAAATTGGTCTTCAAAGGGTCATGGTATCTCGCATCGTATAGCTGGTGAAACCTTCAAAAGGATATTTTAATGGCCGTGAATCGGACATTCGTGAAAGTTTGAATTTCTGATTAAATAAACTATTTTATCTTTTCGATCCTAACTGGCAACTAAATTTAAATATTGGTAAGTTATATTGCTGAATATTACTTTCCGATGAAAGTTCCTGCAGTTTTTGAAGGGCTTTCAGTAGCTACTTAGATTGTCTCGTCCATGTCTTTGATGAATTTTGGCTTATTCGGAGTCGGAGTCAACTCTCCTTCAGTCATTTTACCATCCTTTCCAGCTATTCAATTATGGCCAATTATGAGACATATGTACCTATTTATTCGTCGGCCGCGGTAAGTTTTCATTTTAGTATTTCTTCATTTTGTTCACAAATATGCTTAGGAATAGAAATACTCGTAGGAGAACTACGCACTTAAGCGTTGTTTTTCAGAGACACGACCCTTAAATGGCTTTCTGATATTGACTAGCTCAATAAAAAATTGTTCACTTTAAATTTTCTCTTAAGTGGACAATGACAGCGTCGACAACAAACGTCGACTACGAAACAAAGGATTCCTCTCTTTTCTGATGTCATGATGAGTTTGAAAGATATTTGCGATTCGGTAATTCACTCACTACTTCCGTTCTGATGATATGATGGCGATCTTGTCTTTATGACATTATTTGTTGCACATAACTAAGCCGATTGGCACCTTGATTATAATGAGAATTAGTACATAGGTCTTGGTATCACAATGGATCCTGTGTGGTCTGTGTGTCGATCTCCATATACCGACAGCCACATCTAACCAGACCTAACCCAGTAGGTCTTTAACCAACCCACCCTGAAGGTGTTCTGAAGATATTTTGACGTAATTATGATGTTTAGGTATTAGAGTTTGAGAATTAAGGAAGACAACTATTTTCCTTGTTCATTTTTCGAGGCAACGAGTATTGTGATCTCTAAGGGATCACAGTTATTCCACTACACTGCTTCATACTAGTGATCCGCTTATCCGTTCGTAGCACTAGGTCTTTTGTAAGGGAATGAGAATTCGACTTACAATCTAGGACATGTCAAACTTTTTTTTTTAGACAAAACACAACTCTAGTTTAAATTAAAATAATACTAGCACAGTCGTACAATTTGACAAAGCCAATACGAAGAAATCTGTGTTTATAGGCCTCCATTCATAACTGAATACCACCACCTCATGCTAGACAACAATGAACGTGATTGAATAAAATGTGAGTTGCTTCAAATACTCAAGCCATAAAATTCGTGTTCATTTTGCTTCCATCCTTTAGTTTTAGTTGGATGGAGGGTGTTTTTTTAAATACTAGCTGGACACTCAGACCTAAATACTGGTTAGCAACCTTCTATTTGTTATAGCTGCCATGATAAGGAGCCTAAGTCACCAGATCTCACTGCGAGAAAAAGCAGGACATTCACAGAGGAAGTGCTCCGCGGTGTCTTCTTCTTCTCCACAAGATTCATAGAGTGTAGTATCATTTAAGCCTAACATGTTTAAGTGTTTGCCCCATTGCAACGCCAATAAACTTTCTACATTCTTTTCTTCTACGGGATAGCAAAAATGTTGCGTTGGGAAGCATATGTTTGGTCTGTCTGCATTCAATGGAGGCATGCCATCTACGGTAGTGCTCTTGACAGACCACCTATCGACGGTTCTGGTCCTGAAAAAGCTACCTGAGATCCTTGCCCCGCAAGTTCATCGGCGATCTCATTTCCAGTAAGGCCTTGATGGCTTGGAACCCAAACGAGACCCAGAGAATTTAGTCTTCCGACCGCATTCTGAGAGCTCTTGCATTCCTGGATCACTTTCGAAATATTTAGAGGGTTGAGAAGGGCTTTAAGCACAGCACAGATAAACATGTTCAAATTGCTTTTACACTTTTCGAGCACAACAGAGGATGGGGGGTGTAGCCGTAAGCGGCAACATCTCACTTCGAACTCGTGGATATATTGTGTTCCCCAGGATAACGGAGATTTAGGGGTAGGGCGCAGGAGGTAGGAAATAAATAGGATTATGTTGGTGACTAGGCTACTACACTTGAGGGACCTCACTGAACAATTTCAAGCCCTAAATGAACTTTAGAATGCTATTTAGTCGGGATTAAAGATGTCGCGCACGTTGTCAAAAAAGTACTCTATAAGGGCTGGTTAATAGTAACTTGGCCAAGCTTGGGCACTCACAAAAGAAGTCGAATGATCCTTCTTTTGCTTCTTGGTCTGCTTCTGCATCCTTTGCATTAGTCGAACGTACTAACGCCCATGAGTTGTGATCCGTGAGAATGCCAATCAACGGAGAGAGCCGAGGCATGCTAAAATGAAATTGTAATTCTGTTCTTTCTTTGGGCATATATTTCTGTAAGCTCGGCAGGTTTCTTAAGATGACCACCTGTTATTGGCAGTTTTGAGAAACGTTGCATTCTGTATTTCCTCTAGTGAATTGAGTACAAAAATGTTCGTCTCCCCGGATTTGATTGAAGTACCGATTTTAGTCAGCTTATCCACCACTTCAATTTATCCGTTACTTCTCAGAACCCAAATTAAAGTTACTGTGTTTATTTTGATGATCAACCGCTTCAATCATTATGATAGCTTTCTGCTAATTTTGTGACTATGAATGATATAGCTTTTATGGCCGCCTGGCTGTCTATGAAGATGTCGATTTTTTGTTGATTAATTTTCGTTTAACAATGTGATAACTTTACCGCTCATTAGCATCTTACTATGTGACGATTATATTTTGTTCTTTTCCTTTCAGTCAAAATGGGCTGTTTTACATTAAGACCGGTGCGTATGTCTCAACCACGGCAGAGGTATAACAATTAATTCCAAATCAGTTAAAAAACTTTGGACTCAGATCCAAAAATTTGGATTCATTCTCAACATGAACAATTCAACGCTGCCAACATGGTTTTCATATCTTAACTTCGGTCCTAAGCGAGCTACAATTTTTTGAATTTTCTGCGTGTACTGTGACTGATTTGCTGATACAAAAGCTATCCGACAGCAGCGCCACCTATATGCATTTTATCCTAATGCCGATAATGATTTGAAATTTTGTCCGTTCATTTTTCTATGCTTTGCTGACTGTAATTTTAATCGGAGCTTAGTTCTTATCGGCAAAAATGTTTTTCCACGGGTATCGCCTTTCGCGAGGAATTGGCAAGTCCTCCATTTGTAGATTCATTGCCATGAAAAGCGTTTCTCGACTCGTTGAAGCGGCAGAAAATTGTAAGTTCCCTTCATTCACTCACAAGGTACTGATTGTAAGAAATGCGCAAGGCCCTGGGGCTCCTCGCTCTGTTGCGAAACACTTTTTAACGAAGTTTCCAAAACCAAAACATCCTGTTTCTTACAATTTTGCAATTTTCGATAACTTTTTAAGCAACTGCCCGTATATCGGCGATAACAATTTACAAGTGTTGTTCTGAAGTAAGGGTTTTTATTATGCAAAATGAAGAAACGTACTGACCACAAACATACTACCAATTGTCAAACCTCTAAAAACAGTGTTGCCAATTCGAAAACCAAAACTCTAGAAATGCCATTAAATCCTTTAAAGTGTAACTTAGTAAGTGAAGAAAAACTCATGTTTGTCATTTTCTCGTCCATCTTTCGATTTGCGCATTTCAAAAACAAACATTACACTGCATTTTGCATGAAGTTCAGTTAACAAAAGATTTTAATCCTACGGACTATCAAAAACGTCGTGTCCTTACTGATTGCTTCCCTGAAATGATTCAAAATGGTTTGGGACCCGTAACACAAACCTACAAGTACTTGTAAATCAAGTGAGTTATGGCAAATGTAAAAATTTCTGTTACACAAAGCTGCAAAGTGGGCTTGTTCTCTACAAGTGTAATGAACGTAATTTTACAACCGGCTCTTCAGGAGTCTTCAGGAGATTTGTGTGACAAGCCCTTGGAGTTCCATCGAAAAATCATCTTCAGTCCCATATCAACTCGGTGGATGCTTTGACAAACACAATTACCACATTTGTGACTCAGAAACTCAAGCTTTGTTGCAGAAAAACCTCTCCGTCCTCAACGTTTGACTAGAACAGTTGTTTCGATGAATGGAATAGAATGGAAAATAGAAGATATTGATTCGAACGATGCTTATTCACAGGACTACTCCCAGCTGTCGTTACTTGACCCAAAAGCAAAGATATGATAGCCCTTTTGAGTGAAAAATTTTCTGACCGCGTGATAACTGGAAGAGGCGATCGCAATTGACACTCGAGATCTTCTGATTCAACGCCTTCTTTTAGAGCTTCGTGAAGGATGAGGTCTATAGCAATAGCCCTTAATTGATTCAACTTATTGTTGGAACTATTGAGAACATACGAATGGCCGCATCCGTGTCACGTTTTTGTTGTGTGGTAGGTATGAATGAGCCCTTTCTTCGAAAATCTTCTAAGACTAAATAAATACCCTTCAATAATGAGCAAGGAGGAAAAGTTTAGTCTTAAAATACTTACGCATTTTTTATTTAGGAATGCCCCGCAGCAAGTACTGTCAATTTCAACGCTCTCCATAAATTTTTTATACAAGACTCGTTAAACTACTGCGATCCTACGGGCTGTTCAAAAAAATCGAACTTGAAGTATAAATAGGTAGGGTGTGCGTTTCTTTCTTAACCATACCATTCAAACCATTTATCGTATATGTGTACTTGCTCTGTAATTTTCCAAATTTGAAAATAAATTCTTCTTGTTATATTATCTACGTGTACGCCTATCATTTTGCGCTTTGATCATAAATTCATATGTGCGACTTTTAACACTCAACCATCTCCACCACCCTGCAGGGTACCGTCGACTTCGTTCGCTAGAATTTGTAACAAGAAAGTCAATAAAAAAGAGAATGTGAATAGAATTCCATTAGAAGATAATTGCTTCAAAAACTACCCCGGCTGGGTCGGTTGACGTTGGCCTGCTCTGTGGTTAACAATTTTTGCTAAACCATGCGCCCATGTTGCACAGTATCTTGCTTCAAAAGGGTAACGAAGCAATAAATTTTGTTGAAATGAGCTTACATGACATTTTCATGTCATTGCACTGACAACCTAATCTTCACGTGTAACAAACATCTTCTTCGTTATTCCCTATAACCAGAACCACCCTTCTTCACATTACGAAAACCGACTGATTCTTAACACCAAACCAAAAAAAAAAGACGCGAAAAAATAATTTGCGTCGACTAATAGCATTAGGAATGGTAAAGAGGAATCGTCACGTCACAACAAACGAGTGTGACACATTATTCCATTCAAGCTATACGAGGAGGATTCTATAAATTGATTGATTGATTTTAATTTCCTGCATTATCATGATCTCATCCTTAATCTTTAAGCGTAAGCGGGGCATTATTCCAAGCAAACAACGTTTATTCAAAAAAAAGAAGGAGAAAAAATGGGGAGTAAATAACTCAAGTCACCCTAGCTCGACGCCTGCCGCTGCCGCTGCCGCCAGCTCAAATAAAAAAACAATTTATCCGAGATTACCGGAAATCCGATACACCCGTCCGACATCGTCAGCAAAGCAGGGCAACCGTATACAAATCCTGCATACTCTTGCCAGGACATTCATCTACTCCCAGTCCCAGTCATTGTCATCACAAATCCATTTGGACAAACAGATTGATAGAGTCTACAATTTTTGTGGCGAATTCAAACCCAGAAATGACATATCAATTTGACTTTTTTCCTTCTGATGTGCCTGTCGAGTTCGTGTTCTTGGACAAGGGGATGATGATGATAGCTTTAATCATTTTCCTTGTCAAGGGGGTGGATATATGTAGTTCGTGTATATGAGAATCACCAGAGTCAGAGCCGGAATCGCTTGACAGTGCCAGCATATGTACGAGTATAGTGTCTCTATGATGTCGTTGTCGTTGTCGTTGAGAAAGACGACAGTTAGCTGCTGTTCTGATGGCTGCCAGTCCTGGTGACACCTACACGCGGAGACTATAGAAACCAAGAGTTGACAGCTAATGTTGTATTTTTAACGTTTGAGTACACACAAACAAAGTCGGAAATCTACTCCCACAAATTCCAATTCTCTCATGGAATTGGTATCTGCTTCATGCACTCTACACCATCACCGCAATTTATGGGGACTTCTTTTGGCTTTAGTGACACAGTCAGTCGGTTGTTGTCGAATCACGTATTCTGCTCACGACTTAGTATTTTCAGTTCGCTGATTAGAGTGTAGAAGTATTGTTTTTGACGTATGTCGGTGTGTCCGCAAAGAACAGGGGTTGAGGTTGCGAATTTTAAAACAGAGAAGCTGATAGCTGGTAAGGACCTTTAGCTGTTCGATTTTGTGCTTAGTTTTTCTTTTGGAGAAACATTCAATTCATTGAAATAGTGGAGCTTTTTGAAAGAGTTTTTTTGTGAGTGCTACCGTTGCCTATGTTGAAACACTTTTCACAAAAGACACGACTAGCGAATCGTTAATAGTCGCGAGTTTTTAGGTTTTTACAGTTCATTCATAGAATGGCAAGCACTTGCGGATTTGACTTTAGTCATTAATAAAGGTATATTATATTCAAAGCGAATCTGAAGGAAATATTTAATCACTAGTTTGTGGAACGCGACTAGATGTTGTGGATTGTAAAATATTTCAGAAATTGCTGAAAAAAGGGGGCTGATCGCTTGAAAAATATAGAGTTTCACTTCATACGAAGTGGCATGGTGTGAAGAATTTGACTTTGAAGCTATCATATACCCAAAGCGAGGTTTAATTTGAACGAAATTTGTATCTTTCAGTTTATGGAACGCGTCTAGATGATGTAGATTGTAAATGATTTAAGAGTTTTCGGAAAAAATGATGCTGGTGACTTGACAATATTAGGTTTCACTTCATATGTATCGCATGCAGTTGCGAACTTTACTCAAAGAGTATCGCATACCCAGGTTTAATTTCAACGACAATTTTATCCAGAAGTTTGTGGAACGCGTCTAGATGTTGTAGAATGTAAAATATTTGAAATTCAGCTGAAAAAATCAGGCTGGTCGCTTGAAAAGTATTAAAATGCTTCTAAAATTGTATTGAAAAAATTATTCGCGGTCGCAACTTTGTAGTCGCGCACATGAGTTGTTGTATAATTTGGAACCGCCCAAAGATTTTACTTTTCAGAGAAGCTTATACATATGTACTTATTTTAAAAGATGTAAGTGTAGATTATCCCAAAATGAGTAGAACTACCAGCTTTAGCCGCTCAAGACAGCCAGCATCGAACAGCGCGACCAAAAGCTATTCGCTGTCGCAAGTTACTGGTAGCGCGAGAACAACATGACTTCTTTTTCAAATTTGGAACAACTCTCAGATGTAATTTCTCAGAGAAACTCATAAAATCTTTGAAGTGTAGCTTATCCTAAAATAAGTAGCGCTACCGACTCTAGTCGCGTACGACAAGCGGTGGGAATGGATGATTCATACCTAATGTCCAAATTAGCAGCCATCGCGCGACCGAACAACGAGCGACGGATGCTGCATCGGACGATCAAAATAACTATATTTTGTGTCACGCGATGGGGTAGCGCGCTCGCATATGTTTGTTTTATTATCACTCAAGTTTTATTATTAACGCTTTTCATAATCAAACTCGTAGGGGAGTGCTCCTATCAAGGAAAAACTATGTGCGAATGACTCTACGAAAAGTATTCTGGTTGGTCCAAATCAACCAGTTTGATTTTTGTCGCGCTGCTCTTAGCTAATAGCAATTGAAAATGCAGACTGGTCGCACGATCTTATGAGCATCTTGCGACTAGTATTAGGACACGCATTGTGGTAGCACTACCAACAAGCAACGCGAGCGACCGAAGTTCATCGTTTGGTCGTGCAGTGCAACTCCAAAACAGACAGAGTCATAGACACATCCAACAACGCGACCAAAAACTATTCGCGGTCGCAAGCTACGAGTTGCGCACGCAAATGCGCGAGAACAACTTGACTTAAATTTGGGAACAGTCCTTAGATTCAACTTCTCAGAGAAGCTCAAATAATCTTTTAACAAGATGGAAGTATAGCTTATTCTTAAATGAGTAGCGCTACTGACTTTAGTCGCGTACGACACCCAGTATCGAACAGCGCGGCCAAAAACCATTCGCGGTCGCCAGCTACGAGTCGCGCACGTAAAGTTCTACGACTGAATTCATCAGAGAAGCTACTATACGCTATTTAAGACATGCAAATATAGCTTATCCCTAAATGAGTAGCGAAACCGACTTAAGTCGCATACGATAGCCAGCATGAATAGGTAAGTGATAGGTGCATGAAACAGCGCGGCCACTCCAACCAAAAACTTCGCATCACAAGTTACTAGTAGCGTGAGAGCAGCATGATTTCTTTTTAAATCTGGAACAACCTTCAGAGAAGCTAAAATACACTTTTAACAAGTGGTAAGTTCAGCTTATCCTAAAATGAGTAGTCGCATCGACAGTCGCTAGGAATGGATGAGTCATAGACACATCAAAAAACGCGACTAAAAACTATTCGCGGTCGCAAGTTCAAATTCGCGCACCCAATAAAATGTTACGTATGCTAGTTTTGAAAACTTCTAAGCCACCACCGCTCTGTATTGGAACGACAAACTAAATTTATAGGATTTTGCTTCTACAGGGTGTTCTTAAATTTGCTAAAAATAATTAAAGTCCATTAGGAATTCTTATATACTTACTTTTTCTCTCTCTTCCCAGCACCGGTGTCTCGAAAGCCTTTCGCAAATGGATTATTGTCAATCTTTAATTGAGTTATCTGTAAAGTGAAATTCCAAAAAAAAAAACATTACAAAAACACATCTGTGTACTCACAAAGAAAAAAAAACTTACTTTTTCATTTTGATATGCAGTTACAGCTATAAATTCAGTTTCCTTGAACACATACGTCCGAAATGTTGAATACGGTAGTTTCAGGATGTCATTGGCTCGTACCAAATGAAATCTCGGCTGATATTTATGCATCGAATTGAGAATGGTCTGAAAATACAAAAACAAACCAAAGTTGGATCATTCAGATTATCAAACAGTGACACTTTACCTTACTATAAACAGAAAAACAAAAACAATTTCTTACTTGCCCTGTCAATGTCAAACAATAAAGTTGTCAAATCTTGATTATATGTATTCGCAAATGGAATGAGCAGCCCCCCATAGCTTTCACCATGGCCCACCCAGATTGTTGTCATTTAGTTATTTTCAATCTCTGGAAGGCTAACGTGATTAACATCATAAATAAGTTTCAAAATTACACCCATTTCCAGTTATTTATCACTTAATTATCCTTTATTTTGAATTCGACAAGTAAGAGAGGGAGAGCCAGATTTTATCGCTGGGGATAATTAACGAATCAGACCGTTTTTTTTCGTTGGCTCCTTTTTCGAGGTTGAATCTTTTTTTTCTGTCTTTCTTTCTTTTTATTGAGTGTCCCTCATTGGGAGCGCAGCCAGCGGTGTGGCTTGAAAACCTTGTTAATCTTGTTTTACGGTAATTAGTGGTAGTCTCTGGTCTTATAAAGGTACACACAGAGAACACAATGCACTTGCACATGCACATATGACAGCAGCGCCAGTGTGTGAGGTGTTATGCGTGTCGTCGCGTCTAGTCTACAGAGGATACAAACTTAAACACTGATATCTCGTTTAATCTCTTTAATTGGCGATAAAAATCTCTTAAAAAGTC
This sequence comes from Melanostoma mellinum, assembly GCA_914767635.1. Classification (NCBI taxonomy): domain Eukaryota; kingdom Metazoa; phylum Arthropoda; class Insecta; order Diptera; family Syrphidae; genus Melanostoma; species Melanostoma mellinum. The sequence goes on along the minus strand of OU612058.1, from coordinate 162,997,200 downwards.
GATGCGGCCGGCGCGCAACAAAATAAAGAAGAAATAGGATTTTCAATTCCAATGACAATAATATACGTGGTTTTTATATATTTGGGGAAAAAAGGCATCATCGCAGACCCCACACATGCAATTTTACATTTCCTGAAATGATCGTCATTAGTCTTCCACACTTTTCGATTAATGTGCGCCTTTTTTTGTCTTAAAAATAACAATTTTATTAATTTAACTCGATGCGTGTGTTGGTGATATTTGAAAATATTTACCTCTGTCTTTATTATGACGCCAGGCATATCTGTCTTATGCCAAGTGATTAGCTTTCAGCGCTACACTTTGGCTGAAGAGAAGACCAACAAATTAAAAAAGGAATACATGGGAGTCGCACAGGTTCGGTTTTTACTTTTTTTTTAAAGATCTGGTTTTGGGTGCTGATCAGCAAAACACGCGAAAAACCTATCGCGATTCTGGGATCGAAATTAGTTTTATATCTCGAGACAAAGTGGTGAGAAGAAGTTTGAGAGTTTTGTTCTGGGCTCATTTAAGGTTGACTGTAATCAATTCCAATGAGCAGTAGCGTAGGAGTAGGTACATCGAAATGGGTGTCAAGTCAAAAGTGAAGAAACACACGCATTTGATGAACTACTTTTCGGCCCTATCGTGGTAACCGTCGCGGTCGGAGCGGAACTCTCTCCGATTTTCTACCGTTTGGAGACATTTTGCTTCGTGGTAGGTCTCCGATAGGCCGATTCGATGTCCTCCGATAAGTTTTTGCTGCGGAAGGTTTAAGTTTTGGGAATGCAATGCGTTGCCGCATTTATTAAAAGTTCAACGATGACAACTTCGAAGTACAAAATTGAATCTCAGGAAAAGGATGCGTTGCGATAAGGCCGTTTGTCTGTCTTTGAATAAAATAAAGATCATAGGAAATGGCTGCGCAAAAATAGAAGGTGCGGAGGTAGATTTATAGTCGGTCCAATCAGGGATCTTCTTGAAAGGTATGATTAGGTTTGCTTGGGTGGCGGTGTACTCGCAAGTAGCAGCACCTCACTCGGATCTCAAAGGTCCATTGTGCTCCCCGAAATAACAGAGGATAACGAGGTAGATGGGTGTAGGAGGTGATGATTGAAATGGTGACTAGGTTATTCGGGTTGAGAACCCTCATTGAACCATTTGGAGCCCTGAATTAACTAAAGAATGCTGTGCCGGGGTAGGTTACTGATGTTGACCAGTTCTTCGAAGAAATATTTACCAAGGACTTTTCTCCTAGTGGTAAAGGGTCACGTTAAGATACTCACAGAGCAAGTGGAGAGGTATACCCAGGAGCATTAAACCAAAAGAGCGTTTGCTAAATGCAGAAATTATAGGTTGACAAAAGATTAATGGACACATAAGAGATCGGGCATGTCCAGAAGTACAAACTGGCAATAATTACTCTCAATTGGGGGTAGATCTAGCCATGGGGTTTACATTTTTTAATTTAATTTTGGTGGGGCAAAACCCCCATTTATTTGGTTTAATACAAGCAATTTTTTAATCTAACTTACAATCTAAGAAGCTTAATAGTTAAGACTTAATTGAACAAGTTGGGGGGCTTAGGAGACGAAGCTTTAGGCAGGGAGTACTGATATTAAAGTCAAAACAAGAAGAGTAAGAATTGACAGTCCTCAGCATTCAGGAGATGGGTTCATTGAAGCTGAAAGAGGTTCGATGGTTGGAAAGATAGAAAAGGCGAGTATTACGAGGGTAAGTATTTAGAGAGATGGAGTCGTTGAGGGCTGCGCAGTCAATGGTACCTCTGAAAAATCGGTGAATGAAGAAAATGTCAAATATTTCTCTTCAATCTTTCAACGTATTTAAGATGAGAAGTTTGATTCGGTCTTGAGGAGGTAATATTAGAGGATTACTCCAATTAAAACCTCGAAGACCAATTTGAAGGAAACGGCGTTGTATGCTCTCAATTCTGGCAATGTGCATTTGTTGGAAAGGCGACCAGACTTGACAAGCGTATTAAAGGGATCGGGTTGTGAAGGGATCTGCAAATTATTTGGACCCGCTTCACGATGAATTTGCCTCAAGAATTATATCGTCGATATGCTTGGGAAAACTCAGCTCACGATTGCAAATAATTCCAAGGACAGTGATCATCTGAGAGGGGGAAATGGTTTGACTATTTAGAAAATAGAGACGGGATGGGGATTTAATGTGTTTACGTGAGAAAGTTCTTGATTGGCACTTTGGAAATATTAAGCTCCAAGCTGTTTTTGTAGCACCATATTGAAAAATTGTCGAAATCCAGTTGGAGGTGGGAAGAGTCATCGGAAGAAGAAATGGCTTGGTCAAAGTAGTATCGTCCGAGTAGAAAGAGATGGAGGAGTGTTTTACGATCATTCCAATGTCGTTAATACTAAAAATGAAGAAGAGAGGGCCTAAATGGCTGCCTTGGGGAGCATCGGATGTAACTAAAAAACGGCTTGATAAGACGGATCTGAACCGAACGCTGTGAAAACGGTGTGTTCTAAACAAGAAGAAATCCATCTCAACAGAATGGGTTCAAAGCGAGGGTGGAAATTTTAAAACGAATAAGTTTGGGGGGCCTTTCAAACTTAAAATGAACCCTTGTCTTAATGGTACATCTGCTGTTCTAGTCAAGTTAAAAGCTTATGGAAAATATGACACAGTCACAGCTCCTCAATTCTAAAAAAAAAAAACTATCTACGCCACTGCCGAAGAAGCTGACTAAAGCACCAGATGACAATATCATTAATGGATCATCTCTGAGTGGGAACGTAGCCAGAGCTGTGTAGTTTTGAATGTTGTGACTCTCTGTAAGTGAGGAAGCTATATCGTCTCATAGGTGCTCTTGGTGTCATGAAACAAAAATGTGTCGTTTCCTATGCGTTTTAACTTTAGGTTGGAATTCTGCGAAGCCATTGACAGCAGACTAATAGCCTAATTAGAAGGAACACAAATCGATTAACTGAATATTGAAACAAGGAATGAAAGTGCTTATCAGGTAGTGAGTTGGTGTGTGGCATCGTGTCGCATCGTAGTTGGTGGTAAAAGGTTGACTAGAGTCAAAGTGTTAAATGTTTCTGGGAAAAAGTGTTTCTATTGAATTTATTAAAGAAATATCATTTGGTAGATTGCAAAAATTAATGTGAAAGATTAAAACGGTTTTTGTATGAATTGAGTCTATTTTGCAACGAACAAAGAAACATTCGAATAAATAGGGAGGCGCAACAAAGCTAAGGAAACTTCGAGGTCTGACGCATTTTAATTATTTGCAATGCTATGCCGACTTCGTTTGGCTTTGTTAGAAATAGCTTTTCAAGGCAATTCCATTTCTTTCGGAGGAGTCGCCAATTCGACCACGAAAGGCCATACCTCATACCCAAAAACAGCATTTTTTTTTTGATTTTTGTGGGGTTCGAACCACAAACCTCCCACATATACGGAAAACACTGTAACCATAATGCGACGATCACCATGAATAGAGTAACATTTTCAAAGAAAAATAACCAAAAAGTTAATGCCTCACTCCATCGAGTTGTGCCATGACCAGTTCAATTGCTCTTCTGAATCAACCAGAACCACCAAACAGAAAAGTCGATGACTAGAGTGTATTGAAAAAGAAGTCGAGGCTTCAAACTGGAATCCTGAGGTAGGTGGGTATTTCACCCATCATTGAAACGTTTAAAGACCGAAATTCACATGAGCTCCTTTGCCTACAAGACAAAAAGGACAACATTTTAGTTACTTCAAGACAATAAATCATACATAAATTGGAACCATTAAAAAGTAATGGGATATCAGCTAATTGCTACCGAAAAAACGAAATAACTATAAATGGCGCCCAACGTGGGTTCGAAATTGACTAGCCGTTTTCAAGATGAGCTAAGTTGAATTCATTTATCACTATCAACTTTCTTGCAAAGTATCACAAGTTATTCCAACACTGACAGTTGTTTTCCGCTTGTCAATTTCGTAGCTACGCAGAACAAAATCAGTCATTGCGAAATACTGCAGTTCGAAAGAAGGGCTGTGTAACCAAAACAGAGCGACTTTTGAAAAGAAGTTTTGCCGATAATGAATCAAAAACCGCTCCTACGCAAGTTTGTGTACACAGTTCGTGAGTGGCCTAAACTCGTCCCCGTCACATCGTCCGGTTCACATAGTCGAGAATGTGGCTGCTGTAACCGAGAGTGTAGGAAGGATTTGGACGACCATTGGCAATGCTACACAGCCCATGTCAAAATCGAGCTTTTGCTCACCAAATTCTCAAATCGTATACTCTCAACCATCTTGGCGATGTCAATAAGCCGTCTTGTAGCTCCAAATCAGCCCTCTTGACTTTTTTGTCGGGAACCACGAAGACCGATGCTATGCCGATTCTTAAGTCCAAAATCGTTCAATCAGTCCATGAGCTACAGCCCTAACCCATCAACAAGGACTTCGATGACTTCGTCTTCTATTTTTTCACCAGTCGAGTGTGTTATTTCCCATCGTCCCATTCGCTGGTTTGTCTATCAGCCAGTAGGCGAATCTGCAATTAAATTTCACCAACATTTTAACTCAAAACGATCCCCTCGATGCTGAACTCCAAGCTCTAAATGCAAAACTCTCAGTTTTTTGACATCATGATGGCACAATAAAGTTCAGAACTTAGGTTCATCCAACGCCATTCACAACTTGGTAACACGTTTATCTCTCTGCCTCTACCAAGTAATAACCTTAAACAGAAAATCACAAATCAATTCATTTAAGATTTCCGTCGCCACCAATACCAGAGCACTCCTGCTGATCTGGGGCCCCCTGAAAAATTTCTCACACTCATCAAGAAGATCGCTGGCTACACACTATAGAAATATTTTACGATTATTACCATTCATCTACGGCAGATAAATACACCAGGTACCCTATAGCCTCCCTATAGCATCTGCATAAAATAAATTTTAAGTCTTGAACCCGTCTGTTAGGTCGTTAAAACGAATAAAATCACAAACGGTACACAAAACGATACACTGATTTGAGATGGAACAAGATCCGTAATAGATACTCGATAGTGAGATGAGGATGACCCTTTGGATATAAATACTGGGCCTGGAATAAACACCTCTTGATGCCTTGGCGGAGCGGTGTGGCGGCGGTCGCATAGACTTTGCGCCTAACACTAGAATTAATAAAACAATAAAGCATTCTAATTAACTGGTTGGGTTTATACTCAAACTCATATATTTCTATAGACAATAGGCTTGGGTTTGTTTTTGTTTTAAAAAGGTGAGTCCAGAAAAGAAAATACAATCGACGGCATCAACGTGTCAAGAAAAGGGCACCAGCTTTCAATTGTGGCGTCTTCTTAATTACACTTGCTACCCAAAGAAGTAGCCATCGTAGTGGGTTGTTTCTTGGTCTTCTTGGTCTTTTCAAAAAAGGGGGCTTCCCGAGTCCCGAAGCTGTACACAAAAGAAAAAGAAATGATGGAAATCAAAGCGACGTGTTGTTCAAATGATTTAATTTCATTTGATTTTCCGTTTAATTTTTTACAATAATAATTTTTCTTTTTTCATTTCATTTGGACTAATTAGTTTTAATAGACAGACAGCAGCCTGGATTATTTATTGTGAAAAAGGGGGATGGCAAACGGGCATTTCACAATTCGTTAAGGCACTTGATGGACAGACACACATGGGCTTTCTACACTCTTAACTGCTGCTTATACCTGTTGAGTTGGCGTGGCAGCATTCATCTAAATGCCATGGTTGCTGCTGCTCACAGATGATTGATGATGTATTAACTTTGTTTTCTGCGTGTGCACACCTCCTCTTTTGGACGTATTATTAGGAGATAGGATTTTTATATTTATTTTCTTCTTTTTGTTTCTGTTTTTTTCTTCTTCATTATGGTGTATAAGAGAGATCACTTGATTTGTCTTAATTTGTAAAAGTTTTAGCTTTAGAAAGAAGAAAAGTTGTTGGTGTAGGTAGTACCTGAGGCTTTGGCAACAGAACGCAGCTCCACATCGCACAGACACAGCAACAACTCCACTTTGGGAATTATTACTGAAGGAATTAATAAATCACATGGCACTTATATGTTTGCTGCGGGCTTATGAGTTGTTTGATTTTCTTTTGCCTCATTTGGAAACGTCTGCGAGATTGTTTGTTGGGGTGGGTATTTGGCGCCAGCAGGGAGGATTTCAATGATTAGTCTACAAAGTAGGTATATGAAGGCGCAAGTCAGACGCTTGGAATTCGGTTGGTTTTCGGGGTATAGTCATGCGGCTTGAATGCGAATGGAGAAGAGATTTGGATTGGTTTGTTGTGATTGAATGTTTTATAAGGAAATTATGATTTTTGTTTTCGCTGTAAGAAAGTAAAACAAACTCTTTTGCGAATAGACATTGGCTTGTGGATAGCTGAAGATCAATACATGGCGTATAAGGGATGACGAGAGGAAATCGGTCTTCTTTAAGGCGGGAGAGTTAAAAGTTCGTATTAAAATTACTTATTACTGTCACGCCCGTAATTTCCTTGCAACGTCTAGAAACTTTTCTAATACCCAAAAGATGGCAGCAGTAGCGCTACGGTCATTTATATTCATACCTTCTGGGTACTGCAGGGCATTGAAATGTAATATACACGAAAACATAATCAAACATTCTTTCTTTGATCTTTGTAAAATTAGTTGAAATGAGCTAAACCGTTCTGGAGCAAATTCGTGATAAACATTCTCACAGAAGCTTTGAGTATTTATGGGGTAAGCACAATATGCCGAAGGGGACTAATCGGCATGCACCGATGATGGGCCTCCCTACTTACTAAAAGCTGACCCGAATTAGAACCGCATGAAATGGATACAATTGCCGCCCGAAATAGTGTGGACGCACCTTTAGGTTCAAAAATGATGCAAAACTGGGAAAGTATAGGATGCAAGTGTTTGGAAGAGGGGAAGTGCTGAGACATTTAACAATATAAATAAAATAAAATAATGAAGCAAATACATCTTCACTTTCCTGCCCTTTTGTAACGTGTGCTTTTCTTAGACGTGTGATTTTCAATCTGGCAATACTTTTCTCGGAGTTGGTCTTTTTGACAACTGTAACTTAATCATAAACGCAGTGAAAACATTCAGTTTGGGGTGCCATTTTATCGTTTAAGCCACACGACCACTGGAAATTGCCTCGAAACCAAATCGCGGTTGACACCGGTTTTTACATAATTCCAAGTTTTAAACCTGTGAGTTACCTCCAAGATCGGGCGATTTAATTTAATCTTAATTTTTAGTTTTGGTGGGGGCAAAACCCCCATTTATTCGGATTAATACAAGCTAATTCTTAATCTAACTTAAAAACTAAGAAACTAATAGCTAACGTCGATGAGGAGGATGACTTAAAAAATGGAGTTTTACGCAAGGGGTGCTGAGGCTTGTGCAGTCGAAGGTTCCAGAAAAAACACGGTGAATGAAGAAAATATCGAATATTTCTCTTCGATCTTTCGACTTAGGTTCATGCTGAGAAGCTTGATGCGATCTGTGAAGGTAACGAGGGAGAATCAAGGGATTATTCCAAGAAAGACCTCTCAAAGCGAATCATAGAAAACGGCGCTGAATATTTTCAATTCTAGAAATGTGAACTTGTTGGAAAGGGGACCAAACTTGGCAGGCATATTCAAGGAGAGGGTGAACAAAGGTAATGTACAGAGAACAGGTTACGTAAGATTGGGAGAATTCTTTTGACCATTGCTTAATGAAACCAAGTGCTGAATTTGCTTTTAGTATAACATCATCGATATGTGAGACAAAATTGAGTCCTTGGTTGCAAATGATTCCGAGATCACGATTCTTCTCAGCTGCTGAAATGGTTTGGTTGTGAAGGAGATAGCAACGGAGAGGATGATTCGCTTATGAGAGAAGGTTGACTCTCGGAAATGTTTTATATCAAGGTTTTTGGAGCACCAGATAGAAAAGTTGTCGAGAAAGTGAATACAATCATCAGGTGAAGAAATGATCTTATAAAACTTCGAATGGTTAATAATTAATTCGAGATCGTTAATAGTAAGAATGAAAATAATAGGACCTAAATGACTACCTTGGGGGACGCCGGAGGTACCTTTGGGGAAACTCAAAATTTCACACAAAATACTTTCGAAGATTTTGGGTATATAGAGTGTTTTATTATCGGGCGGTAATTTTCAACACCGTATTTTTGGCCTGTTTTGTGGATAGGCGCTATAAAAGAGGTTTTCCATACTTGAGGAATTACTCCTTGAGAAAGGTATAAAGTGAAGATTTTTGAAAGGGGTAGAGAAAGCGAAGGCGAACATTTCTCTAGGAGTATGGCAAGGGATATGATCATTTAGCTTTAGAAATGGACCAACCGAGAATTTTGACAAATACTCAAAATAAGTATCATAATTAACAAAAGATTCGTTGGCGAAAGATTGTTTAAAAAAGTAAGCGAAAGAGTTGGCAATGAGGAGTGAATCAGTTGACGTTATGGAAAGATAAGGAGGATGGGTACTCATCAGATTTTCTTTTTTGTAGTTAACAAATTTATAAAAGGACTTACGAGTCGCTTGTTAGGTTGAACACCGTTGGACTTTTTTTGTGGGGTTATTTGAAGTTGTTTGTCTAAGCTCGAGACAAATGACGCCTTGGAAGAAAAAATTCACCACGTTATTGCTGACATAAGACCCCAAATCCTGCAAAAAAGTTATCGAAAATCGGGGCTATTGTCTGGCCACTTGCCCGAAATCATTTTTAAAATATAATGGCATTATTTCTTCCTGAAAACCAAGTCTAAAAAAACACACTCTGTTACAAAATTTACGATTTGTTATTTGAAGGCTGTGCGTCTTCTCTTACTCGCACTACAAATTTTGAATGACAGTTAACAACAGAAACAGACAAATGTGCAATGCATGAATTGAAATGCATTACGTACAACCACCTACATTAGGTGGATGCGTTCAACTTTGAAAAAATTTCATTGAATTTCAAATGGATGTGTTGGTAGACCATGCTTTTAAAAATATTTAAAGTAAATATTTGAAATAATTTTAACTTAATGTTTTTTTCTTTTTGATTTTAAGGAGGGCAGACTTTTAGAGGAGTGTCAAAGAGCATTTTGATATGATGAAGAGGTACTGCCTCCCCCTAAAGATGAACTTATGGCATAAATTTTTCTCTCAAGTCACAGGCCGACACTTCAATGTTATTATTGGTAAGGATTTTCATGATGTGTATTTAATGTTAATTTGTGAACACACGAAGGTGTAAGTTTCCTTAATCCATCTCATCGATCAAAATTCCAGGTAGGATGTTGTCAATATTCTTATATCAAAGCTGTTCAACGAAATTCCCTAAGACCCTAGGTATCATAATTCATAATTCATATGCCAAACAGATTACCAACACAACCAGAACTCGAATCAGAGTACAAAAAGGGAAATATCGCATCGAGCGTCTATTAAACTTCAATTTGTGCGAACGCGAAGTGTGTGTGACGAATATAATCGTATATTGAACATATGTGTTCGGCTCGAAAGATTGCTTACCAGTCAAAACTCGAGTGCATCACAACGAGTTCTCCACAAAAAGAGAATCGATGAAAGATATTACTCCGTTGCGAACATGAACCGAGAGCACATACAATTCGCATCTGTGATCTGTAGTGAGCTCTGACTTCGCCACCACCCATGTTATTGTGACAACTACACGTAATTTATCAACAGACAGTCAAACAGTTTAGTGGATGTAAAAAGAAAAAAAGAAAAAAAAAACATAATCAAGGTCCTCACGTGTATGTGGGCTTGATCCCCAGCTGCAGCTATATAAGTTCCAACTTCAATCCACTTCAATTTCTTTCATTTTAATTGAATATCTCCCCACATGGGGTTGTTCTTTGGAAGAGAGATGCATAAACCGCGTACACACAAACACACACACCTCATATCGCGTCAGTGTCGACACTGCATAAAATTATGACTTTTTTGTCGTCCCACACGCTCAGCGACAGTAAACTTAACATTGCGCGTTTTTAATCTTTGACACATCATTTGCGCGCATTGGATTGCATACATGGGTTTTGTTTAATTTGACGAAGGAGCAGATTATCTCGCCAATGCAAAGGATGTAGGTTGAACGCATGTATCTTCTCCTCAACGATGCAATGTTTTGCGGCCTTGAGTCCAGAGTTATTGATCGGAAAGGCTGATTGCGTTTGAAATTTTGTGCAACATAATCTCATAACAAAGCGCAAGTCTGCATTGCAAAAAAAAGGTTTAAGCGAGAGAAAGTTGTCTAAACCAATGAACTTTACTTGAAAATTCACATCTTATCAGTTTTTTGAGCTGGTACTACAAATTTCGGGTGATTTGGAGCAGGAAGACTATAACGTTAAAACAAAGAATTATGAAATTGTAATATAATCAAATAAATGAATGGATGAAGAGATAACAGGTTACCCATCTACGAAAGTTAAACAAAATGAGAGAAAAATACACAAGGAAGGACAGAATAAAAAAAGGCCCCTTACCACTGGTGTGTAAGTTTTATAAAATGAAACTTTGTCTTGCCTTAGTGAATAGCGATTTTGGTCTGTTAGTGACCGTGGCCTAGTGGTTACGTGAGCTTAACGGGTTTACTCTGATAAATAATAATTTTTACAGATTGAGAACTGTAGAACTTTTTTTGAAGAAGCTGCACTAAGCTGGAGAGCTTAGACCACTTACGGGCTATTGTACTACCAAGGTACTTTTTTGTGGGGTAGTAAACGAGAATAATTATGTTGTAATTTCAATTGAAACAGGGAGGTTCAAAGAAAAGTAGACAACCTGCGTTGAATTCGAAACCACGCGCGATCTTTCGACTAAACACTCTTTCACTGCTACACTGCCGTTTGTCAATTAGCAATGCTAGATTGTAATAATTGTAGTTTTGAAGTACTAACTGTAACAGCCAGACTTAAGCACCGATCCATTGTAGTCCCTGGCAGCTTAAGAAAACTACAAGACCCAACAATGATAAGGAGTTTCAGTTTACCAGCTTTCACCTAACCTGCCTGCGTTGAGTGCTTAAAGCCTGATTCAAAGACAGATGCAGAAGAAATTCTTCGCAGTATCAGTAAGTAGTCATATGGAGTAGTTTCCAAGGTTAAATGTTTTCGAAACAGAAGTATGCCATGGCAAAACCAAAAAAAAAAAAAATTAGCTTCCAGCTTTTTATGCTAAAGAACAGCGATATTTCAAAAATTTGGTTGAATCCTCCGAATTCCATCTCCGTTAATTTTAAGGACGTTTTACAGAAGTATTCTGGACAGATCCAGTCACTGATATGTAGACCGGATGTAGACCTTATACATTTAAGCAAGATCAAAAGAGGTAAAAAAGTTCTTGCATCATCTTAAGAAACCTTAAGTATTAAGCAACATTTTTGGCGACTTCAAATGTGTGGTCATTTTGAAGAATTGAATTCTGATCGGTTTTTTCTACCCCATGTAACAATGCTGTCAATGTCACTGAGCTAATCAAACGCAACAGTTCCTGATAAAGGGATAAAGAGTTTTAGAGACAAAAGCTCGTTTATGAGAATAAGAATGAGAGTCGGAGACAAAATGGAGCCCTCGGACATACTAGTATTTATACAGTGATTTCACCCAACAGAGGCAAACATGTTTTTGTCGCCTTTCGCGGGAAATTGGCAAGTGCTCCGTTATAACATTCATTGACATGAAAAGGGCTTTCTCAATTAGTATTTCGGAACCGGCAGAAAATTGTAGATCCCCTCCATTACCTCACAATGCAAGGTTGTGAGAAATGCGCTACATATACATTAGCAACATATTTTCATTGGCAGCATGGTGTAGCATGATTCACCTGCCTATTGAGGTCATACCCTTGAAAAGGTTTCAAAACGACTGTTTATATGTAGTCTTATCAATTTAAAGACTAAATGACTAAATTCCTTGGGTCCCTAGCCACAACGAATCTTTATTTTAGGTTCCACAAAAAAAGACACCCTGTGTAACGAACTAAATTTTTAATCTAAATCAGTTTTCTTATGAATAAATTAATATTTGAAATTTAAAGTCTCAATTATCCGTAGGCTTCTGCCCACCACAGAAGAAATGTGTCACACAATTTTTCACAGCACAAATCCCTATGCGTCGTCGGTCGATAGATGCCGTCGCGTCGTGTCCGCAGCTCATCGCCGGTATAAATATTCAACTTCTGCCGATAGTGATTTAAAATGGTCTTATTCCTTATACTACTTTTCGTTATAACCAAAAAAAGACATTTCGTTAATTACTAAATTATGCAAAACATCCCGCACCAAGAGGATGAAGAAGAAGAAGCAGAGATGAATTGTATAGAAAATAGCCGCCGCCAGAACAGATCATCAACACCAAAACTTTTTTTTCTCTCTTTGATATTCTTTGTGATAAATTAAAATCATTTACCACCCAAGAGTCTCCCGTTGTTTTTGGTTTAAATAAAAGAAAAATATATATGTGTTTCTAATCAACGCATAGGAATAAATTATTTGAAAAGAAACAAAAAATCGTCCGGAAGAGCAGTCTCTGCTCTTAACCGGTCGTCGTTTGAGCTCAGATGAGCCTTTGGATGCTCTTTGTGTGTCTTTGGTTGCTAATTTGCATGGTGAGACAATTGGAAATTCAATAAATGAATCTGGGATTAGGTTGTGTACAGTAGCAACAGCGTCTTATCAGTTTTAATGTATCACCATTGGCATTGTTTTTCATGTAATTTATGTCATTCTATTTCTTTTATGTCTAAAGTCGTCTAGTTTTGAATAAAATTACACCATGAGAAGCAACACCGACGACCAGCGAAGTGTTTAATTTGTTTTTGAATATAAATTAGACGATCATTGGATGGTCGGTGCTCGGTGCATATGGGAGAACTAAGCTCACATAGTCGCAGAAGAATGTGTTGAGAGGTTTGTGAAGGGCCAAGTATAATATCCGTGGGTCGACTTGGTCACAATTATAAGCGGAAAACGCATAAGCATAACGCGTGCGTGCACTGTATAAGCTTTTTTAAACCACCCAGAAATTTGATCCCATTTGGTTACGCATTTAGTGTCTCGATAATGTTATCTGTGAATGGGAACGTTTTGTGCGGAGTCTAACGAACTATTTATGCATTAGCCGCATGAATAAATTAAAATTTCCAATCAGACTGAGGGGAGGACTGATTTTAAATTTAATTTTCCTCTTTTTTTAAACTAACCTTGTTAATTTTAACGGTTCTTCGTTGTTTTAGGAATTTTAAATTGGAATATTTAAGCTGTGATGTGACGGATTCTTATCTAGTTTATTGCAACACTTGGATATTACTTTTTCACCGTTAGATGTACGAATTTTTGGATCATATTTTTCGAAGTTGAATGGGAAATCGAATTAGGGAAATTCGATCTTCATCGAATTTGAAACGGAAAGCATCTGTTGCTGGAAGCTACTGAAAGTGACACCGCACACAAGTTCCAAATGTATGAGGTCTTGAAAGAGATTGTTTTATTGCTTTAATTAAAAATGAAAATAGGTGCGAATAATCTGTCAACTTTTACTCGTTGGACCGTGCGTCTTAAGTTTTTTGTTCGAATTCTTCTTTACCCCTGGTCTCCACATGCTTTAAATCTATCGCAGCTAATACAGCAGCCTTTGAATGTCGCAAGAGGAGACCATTATCTTTTTCTTCATAGTCTGTGATAGACAGTATACTCTTATAGTAGGGTATCTATCACAGCTATTAAAGCAGAGTAAACCGTCATCTGCATTTATGTAATAACACCATTTTGTTACTTCGTTGTTGTGTTTGGTATAAAAAAGTATACTACAAAATGCCCAAAACACAAAATCTCGAAGTTGGTCTGCTTTATAGTGCCTGTCTTATTCCTGCTTTCTGCTATGAATTTAAAGCAAGTTGAGACACAACGTTAACCAGTGGTGGACTACCCAGGGGGCGGTTCAACTAGTTGAAAAAACGTGAGTAAAAAGCTTGTAAAACTCCTTTTTCAAGCTGAAGCACCTCAGCTTTGCCGCCCTGGGCCTCTCACGGGCTTAGTCCACCATTGGCGTTATCTACGTTTAGCGCAAAAGAGTGACAAAATCGTCTCTGAATTTTGTATTTCTGTTGATCTACCATAATTTCAAAAAGACACTCAGATAGAAAAGTTAATTTATAAGAGTTGACATATGTAGTTTTTAAAATCAAGCTTTAAGAGCTGGAAAAAAGAATTCAGCCATAGTTTCTTACAATTTTCTCCGACTCGAAGGACCAAAAATGTTTTTCGTCTAAAATGTTTTTACTTCAAACTAAAGTTTTCTAGGTTGACGTTCAATCTTGAATATACACAGCCTGTGGGATGACATCAAAATAATAATAGCGGTCAACAACGGCTTAACGGAGATCCTCTTGAAATCCTAGCCTACTTAAGAAGTTCGATCCCTGGAAACTGCAAGAATGTCAATATTTTTTTACTGACAGGAGACATGAAACCCTTTAAATAGACTTCTTTCTTATCTACCTAGGCATCGCCGTTTTGAGTGAATTTGGGTCAAAAATTTCGATCTAAGAAGGGTCCAGTTTTATTCTTCACTTAGCTCATTCTTCTGAGACAGGATCTTCTTTTTCAATTGACTGAGGTTTTCTATTCCAACTGCGTAGCTGGTGTCAATCCTCAATAACTCTAAGTATCCGAGCCATCGTAGTCTCGCGATAAGTTCTTTTCTAGCTACGCTCATTTCGCGGTGCGGTTCATACAGTTTGTAGTTGAACCTTATTCCCCAAAAACATTGTCCTCACGGACGGGACTAAAAATTGCTCGGACTAGGTATCTTTCTTTTCGAAATGACCACAGACCTAGGAAGACTCGTTGATCCCTCAATGTCTTAAAATAAAAATAAATAAAAAGGGTAGTCCCACAGAGCGGGGAGATTCAGGTAGTGCCGCATTTCTTACACAACCATGCCTTGTTGGGGAATGCAGAGAACCTACAATTAATTGCCGATTCCAAAAGGCCAATAGAGAAAGCTGGAATGAACTTACCATCGGATGCGTTTTCTGTGGGGAAAAAATTCTACCCAAATAAAACTCCAGTGCAGAAGTTTTTGGGTTTGGATTTATTCTGGTTGATTAATCTTTAATTTAAAAGTTTTTGAACGTCTTCATTACAATTCGCTTCTTATTATACGTTCTTGGCTACCCTATACTTTGAAGTCTCGTTCGGACAGCAATTTTAGGTCCCAAAACTCACCAGAGATGTTGACCTGACTAGTTTTGGTTGGTATTATGGAATCAAATTCAGTGTTAGGCTCAGAAATCTCGTTGAACAGAAATTCATGTTCGCCGGATAAGCTTAACATTTGATGCATGTCGTTTTTTTTTACAAAAAAGGAAGTGGAAGGGCGCAAAAAAGCTATGAGACCTCGAGGCCTAAAGCATTTCAAGGACCTACAATTTAATACCGACTTTAAACAGCGAAACTAGAATGCGCTTCTGATATCAGTGTGTGAATACTCTCACAGGACTTCCCAGTTTCTGCAAAAGTCGATGGATGAAAAAAAAAAAATCTCTGATGTTTCTAGAACTTGAACCACGAACTGCTACGCAAAAGGCAGACATGCTAGCAATTATGCCACCGGCACGACAGGGTTGTTACTTGTGCTCTATTTTAGTTGCCGGTTTCTTTAACTTTGAAACGAATTTAATACAGAATTTGAAAGAGAAGGATCTCTGCAAAGCCGACTCTTTAACAATAGGGTATGTTTGACTCGTATTTGGCATTGATAGCTCCGACTATGCAATCGATAGCAATCATGTCGGTTGAATGAATTAGAGCTCGTGATTGTTGCCAGATGCCGCATAAATAATATTGCTGTGAGAATTTCATCGGCCTGTCAAGTTGATTACGAAAAAGTTGACGCTTTATCACAGGGCAATGATATTTATTACTTAAATCCATTTTGTTTATTTATTGTCCGAAGACAAGATTTTAAGGACCATTCGTTCTTTTGGCGTTGTATTGTCGTCTTGTGGGATCTATTATGGAACATGCAGTTGTTTTATAAAGCCCTGCTTTCCTTATGCCTACATTCGGATCGATTCGAAATAATCCAAAGCGGGATAAAAATTTATATTTTTCCAAATGCTCTTGAGCCCTATAGAGATATTTCTGACAAGCGGTCTTTGGTTTTACTTAAAGCTTTCAAGTTTAGGGTCATAAATAAAAGAAATCAGTTGCGAATAAACTGTGAGTGGGAAAGGGAATGTGAATCATGCATAGAGCCATAGAGTACAGATTTGCGCACAACTCAACTTCATCCTCCAAAAGAACCGGAAGAAGTTCGTCATTCGTCATTTGTCAAGGCAAGCAAACAATTTTTACGCTCGTGTCAAAATTGATATTTCTTACGATCCGACAGGCGTTGAAGCGATGGGCCCCTTATAAGCGTGGTCCTGTAGCACCTCCTTCTCTTTCTACATAGCTAATACGGCACTGTGTCTATGAACACACGTTTTTCAAAATGGCGACCAAAGCAAAAACTCACTAATCTATTTCCAATTATGAAATTGTTCTGTTGCCATTTTCACTGTTCCGTTTTGCATTGTGCTCAAACAGAAACGGGTAACTTAACACTTCAAAGTCATCATAAATCATAACTATTGCCTCATAATTACTGCGGATGAACATAAACAATTATTGGATAGAAACTTATGTCCGTAGCACCCGAAGTTGAGCATAGTTTTTTCCCTGCACACTTTGACACGATATCGAATAGCCAAAGCGTACCTACACAACTAATCGACAAGAATGAAATATTTGCGTTGCATGCATCGCCTGATGGTCGATGCTCGCGCGATAATCAAACGTCAAATATACGTGTCTGTCCAATCATTTAAACAGGATTGCATCTTTCCAATTTGCGCGCACTTGATGGCTGGTTAACAAAGGAAAAGAGAGAAAACAATAACATTCTCACTCTACGAACAGCAAAATCCCTTTCAATTAATTTTTTTGCAACACAAAAATGAAAATGAAGAAAAAACGAAAAGAAACTCAAAAATCATTCAAGAATCGCTGAAATTATGTGACAATATTTTAACGATGGCAATGTATCAATTGACATAGCGCGTCAGAGAGGAGCTCCTTGCGGGCTATTTACATTCAGCTTTAATGACAATGATGGTTTTGCGATTGTTGTGCTTGGTAATTTCGACAAGTGCAAAATGGCTGCGTGAAGTGTTTGTATGCTCCTTTTCCTCTCTTCGCTGTAATATCTTAAGTTTTTTTCTTCCATTTTTCCTGTCATGTCGGTTCTTGTTTTCATTTTCACTCATCGTCGCCGTTCGTCTTCGCAACGCGTTGTGCAACTGCAGTAAAACGCGTGTAGTGACAAACGTGAAAATTTGCAATAAACCAAGAGTCATCGTGTTAACACCACAATGTTAGCTGTGCATGTTCGTGTACACGTAATGATATTGATTGTGTATAGAAGAAGGGTGGTAATGGACAGCGGTTGATATAAAAATACACCCGAGATTCTTGAAACACCTGACGGAATGTTGAACAAATGTTACTTGATTTTTTTTTCTGCTTTTTTTGCATGATGGTTGAAGAAGCAGCTTACGGAAAAATTAGTATTTGAAACCGAGAAGATGTATCTCAACATTCACTGGAATACTCGTAGTTCAGTGCCATCGTTGCCAGCACATTTAATTGTCATTCAAAAAATGCACATCGATGATATTTTTATGACAGGATCATAATAATATTATCATGCTGATGAATGATGATAATGGTATAAGTCATCATTATCAACGTCAATACTGCGGCCTCGAGGAATCGAACTGAGGGCTGACGGCTGTGGCCCATCATAACGCCTTTGTGCGTGTTCGATGTGCGATGCCAAACAAGGATCGTAAATGTTTATTGGTCTATAAGTTTTGCTTAAGTGCAATCAATACAGTCAGTCAAGAAGGCGCGCTATATGACTTGGTGCTGTGCAGGGCAACATAAGCTGTCATCTTCGTGTGCAGATGCGACTCACGGTTGTTTATGGCATTGTTGAAGTATAGTCATTAGGGTAAGGCTGGTATATATTGGTATGAAGTGTTTAGTATTTCTCAGAAGCTGGTTTTGACTTTTGATTGACTTTTACTTGTTTTTAACTAAAGTGTAGGTACATTCGTAGAGCGCTTATCTTTGGTGTCCTTTACTTGGATAACCTTAAAAGTTAAAATATATTTACAACTAGAATTAGTGTTTGAAAAGAATTTGCTTCGAAAACATTGTCTTCTACGGCATCATATAACTCGAGATAATTTTTCTTGTGTCGTTAAGTCTTTCGTGTTTGAAACTTTTTCTTCAGTTGTCTTTAATTTATTCAAATTCGCTGAAGAATCAAATCTTGACAACACCCATCAGAACTAGAACAAACAATATAATAACTCCATTTCAATATAAACAAAAAAAACCTGAAGAAGAGCGGGTGAAACCCTTTGCAGAGCTTCTAATTTGACGTTTTTTTTTTATCAATTGTATAATATTGGAAAGGCGTAATAGAGAAGAGATGCACAGTATGTGTATAAAGAAACTCATTTACATTTTTTTTAAAGAGCAAAAGATTGGTGCCAAGAGATTATTTTGAATGTATGTATTTCATATGTTATTAGGCGATCTATATGGAAGAATTGGATTGTCACAAAATAAGCATTATGGTGTTGGTACCACATTTTAAGTGAAAACTATTAGAAATTCAAAAGATGAAATAAGTGATGCCAAAGGAAATAGGATTCTGGAACTTGCGGATGAATACGACTGCAGCGTTTTAAACGGGAGCTGCGAAGGAAATTTAGTTTAGTTTAGTTTAGTTTAGTTTATTTCATCAAGTAGAGATTTATATTCTCATTTAGATTACAAAAAAATAATATAGTGTATAAGATAATAATAATAAATACAATAATATACATAATAGTGATAAAAAAAATAAAAGTATAAATAATAAATGATAAATGTTAGAGCGTTTGCAATACTAACAAGACGTTTTTCTTGAAAGAATATCTTGAACAATAATTGAAAATGTCAATTAGATCGACTACTTCGTTGGTTTCTCTGATGCAACGAGCTATTGGTCCATTCCTACCATAATTAGTAGGCAGGAATGTTTCCCGGAAATGAAAAGGTAAACGGAGACTCCTACTTGGAGAATAAAAATCAATTCGCTCTAGCAAGTTTGGGCAAATTATATGGGCTTTAATGACATCTGCTATTAACATAATTGAAAAATATTTCCTTCTAAGCTCAAGTGTTCCTATGTCGAAAAGTAGGCACCTGACATTATATGGTGGCCTTTCAATATGCCAGTTCAGTTTATTAAAAGCATATCTCGTAAAGCTTTTTTGAATTTTCTCTATTCTATCAGAATGTGTTTTATAACATGGATTCCATACCACGGAACAATATTCAAGAATAGACCTAACAAGTGCTACATAAAGCGTTTTCAGTGTAAAAGGGTCTGAGAACTCTTTTGCATTCCGTTTAATAAAACCTAGCATCTTATAAGCTTTATTGACTATGTAATCAATATGAAGTGTGAAAGATAACTTGGGGTCTAAAATAACTCCTAGTTCCTTTTTTTGACTAACCTTTTCTAGTGTTATACCATTGATAGAGTAATCAAAAACTATAAACGACTTTTTCCTGCAACATATAAAACTTTCACATTTGGACACATTTAGAAAAAGTTGATTTTTCTTACACCACTCAGCAAGCTTTGTTAAGTCTTCCTGGAGCAAAAGACAGTCATGGACTGTGTTTATGTATTTAAATATTTTTAAATCATCTGCATACAATAAATGTTTAGAATGCTGAAAAATATCTGGTATATCATTTATGAATAAATTGAACAACAATGGGCCAATGTGACTTCCTTGTGGAACTCCTGAAGTAACCTTAATACATCTTGACATAAATTTACCTATCTTAACGTATTGCAGTCGATTTAAAAGATATGAACAAATCCACTTTAATAAATTTGAACTGAATCCTATTTTAGACAGTTTGTATAATAAGATTTCATGATTTACCCTATCAAAGGCCTTGGAAAAATCAGTGAATATAATATCGGTCTGACAACCCTTTACAAAACCATTTATAACTGAGTCACATAAAATCGTAAGATTTGTGGCTGTAGATCTTCCTTGGACGAATCCATGCTGTGAGTCAGATATGACTTGCTTAGTAAGAAAATTAATCTTGTCACACACAATCTTCTCGAACAATTTTGGAATAACCGATAATTTACAAATCGGCCGGTAGTTGCACACTTTTTGCTTCGAGCCTGATTTGAAAATCGGAGTTATAAAAGTCTTTTTCCATTCGACTAAAAACTGTCCAGTAATTAGAGAGGCATTGAAAATCTTGCACAGTGGTAAAGCGAGTGATGCAGCACATCTTCTTACAACTATTGGAGAGACACCGTCAGGACCTTCACTTTTGTTTTCATCTATAGCATTCAGTGCTTCTAAAACTTCTTCCACGCTTAAATGAAAGCTATCTATATCAACCACATTTGCTGAAGAAAAATCTGGAAGATCATTCGGCTTCTTGGGGTCATATACGGACTCAAAATAATCAGCAAAGAAATTACATATTGTGGGCATGTCACTAGATGTGGATCCAGTATATTCCATGCAGTTTGGCAAACCTATGTTATTTCTTTTAGTATTTATAAAGCTCCAAAAATGTTTGCTGTTATTTTTAACTAGTGATTCAGCAGTTAAAACATATTTGCTGTACAAAAACTTATTTAACACATTAAAACTTTTATAAGCCTTTAAATAATTTTGATGACATATCACGCTATTTTTATGTTTTTTATATACTTTATAAGCCTTGTTTTTTCTATTCTTGAGGTTTGATAGTCTTTTGTTAAACCATGGCGGATTAGAATTAAGAATTTTTGTTCTAATGGGAATAAAACTGTCAGATGCATACTTTAAGTACAATTTGAAGTTATAGAACGATTGAGTTAGGTCTTGGTTTTCAATTAGAGCAGCCCAATCGATTGAATTAAAAAACTCATTCATTGCATCAAAGTTACCCCTTCTGTAATCATAAGATACAATGCTTTGATTGGATAGAGGGATAAAAGTCATAAGTTTACAATTAATTGATAAGCAAACATGATGCTGTTTATTTTCTACAGCTGGAAATTCAAGTTTATCTAAGTTTACTTCAAAGTCTTTATCAACAAATACTAAATCCAATATTCGATTAAGTGAATTTTTAACATAATTCATTTGCAACATATCAAATTGACTAAAAAAATCAATAACAGTAATTTCAACTTCAGTTTTTACATTAAAAGGAACTAAACATTTTTCATCTGAATCAAATTTCCAGTTTACTTCTCCTATATTAAAATCTCCAAGACAAATGGCATGGTCAGATGGACCCAATGTATTAAGAATAGATCGGCAGTTGTGTAAATGAATATTGTAAAGTTCGAGAGGACTCCTTGGCGGAATATAACTTCCGCTTATTAATAAATTTACATTTTTACATAAGCTAACAACAACAATGAGTTGATCAACATCAAAAGTTCTGTCGGTGTTTAAAGACAACAGATCAACTTGTCTTGATACATACTTAGCATGAATGGCAACAATTATGCCTCCCCCTCTATCTAAACTTGTTGTCACCGGACAACGATCTTTTCTATAAACAACATATTGATTGCTTTGAAATAATTCTGATGTGAGATGACTATCATTTAACCAAGTTTCAGTTAATATAATTATTTCATAGTCTTGAGAAGCAAAATATAAATACAAATCACTTAATCTAGTTCTTACTCCTCCAACATTTTGGTAATAAATATTTAGTGCTCCAAAGGGGGGTAGTGCACTAGGATCTTTAGCGTTATCAACATCATCAATAGCCATAACATCAACAGCAGCAGGGGAAACAGCAGTAGGAGGAACAGCAGTAGAGGAAACATCAGCAACAACAACGCCGTCAACAGAAACATTGACAACATCCATTTCATAAGCAAAGTTATCATCAGCAACAGCAACATTATCAGCAACAGCAACATAATCCAAAAACGCAATAACATCATCAGCAGTGCCAGAGATACGACTCAATCTCACGTTTGATTTTGTTTCGTTTGGAGCGCCGTGTTTTTTTGTTGGGATGAGAAATGCCTAATCCGAACACCTACTGGCCAAAAATTTTCGTTGAAAACCATCAAGGCAGCATCCACAGGAACACCAATTTTAAAATTGACAAAGCGTAAATTGTCCGCAGATTCATCATTACGCACCAACTTATAGCATGCAAGCTTAGCAACATCAATTTGTAATTTTGAAGCAGCATATGTAGCAATCGATTCATGTGTAGTAGTAGGACGAAAACTTGATAGGTGAAACCATTTAAGTTTCTCTATAACGTCAATCCCATCGAAAGCATTGTTATTGTTTCCAACAATTACATTTTTTTTTGTTAATCGACGAGCATTTTTTGCATTAGCCGCACCAGTCTCATTTGCATCAACAGACAAATCATGATCAGTGTGCAAAGCAAGAGACGCAACAGCAGCGAGGGGCTCAGCGATAGCGGGGACTTCACTAACATCAGTATTGTCTGTTATTACGGAAGATGATATCGGTGCATTCGGTATTGCTTTCGAGTTGTTCACTGCAGGCACACCCACTGAGCGGGAGACAGTGCAAGAGAGATTTTTTTTTTCTTTTTCAATGTTTACGTTTAATCGTTTAAGTGCAGGAGAAGACAAATTATCTTTTTTATTTAGAGAAATTGATAAACGATGGGTGTCACTGACCCCTGTCTTTTGACGCGAGCGAGTAATGATTTGAGATTCACTTTTAGTTAGATGAGTTTTATCATTACTAAGGTTTTTTTTTAAAGAGGTTCTACCATCTAGCTTTAGATTATTAAATTCAGTTTTTAGTTCAATAAAAGCCTCAGAGAGTTCATTGAGTTTTGTTAAACACTTTCCAAGGGAACTATTTAAACAAACATTACACCTCCAGCAAATGTTGTTATTAGCATTAAGAATTTCAACCAGATTTTTATTAACATTTATGCATTCAAAATGAAAGTTATTAAAACAAATGCCACATGATATTATGCTCACATTATCAATAGATTTATCGCATTTAACACAGATTAGAGCCATTTTTTACTTGTTAGTAAATAACATATGCAAATGATACAGACAGCAAAAAAGAGAAAAACACGACTGCACTGCACGACTGCGAATGGACAAAAAAAAAAAATGAATGAAATTGTAAAGGAGAATATACTTTTGTTAGAGGAAATGCATGCTCGGTAGTGGACTATTGTCTAATAGCGGGTGCCTGGCACTCTCAAGTAATCAATTGTAAAGTAGGAATAAAGAATTACTCAGATCACATGCCACTGGAAGTAACGTGTAGGAAGAACACTGAAAAGGCTGAACATAGTAATATAAGATCACTTAGCCTCCTACCAAAATTGTTTTGGAGTGACAAAATTCGCATACCTACCCTTCCAACAAAACCTTAATACGGAGCTGCAGAGACTAAGCCGATCAGGAAGTCCAGCAAATATAGAAGCCTTGACTGAAGCTGTCAAAAATGCAACACCTACCTTAAATGAAAGAACGAAGGTCCCAAATAAACAAAAGTGGTTTAATAGGGACTGTGAAAAGGCTCGAATGAAATCATTTGCGTTCCTTAAGACATGGAGAATATACGTGCTGATATTTTCAGAAAATTATATAGTGAAGCAAACAAAAACTTTAAGCAGATCTGCCAACTTAAAAAACGAGCATTTGATGAAAATATGATTGAAAAGATCAACATGTCAAGATCATCTGCGGAATTTTGGAAAGCTGCACGGTATATAAACGGAAAACGCAATAACATCGCGAGGTCACTCCATGCAGCCGAACTCCGTGAACACTTCTACGGGCTCCTCAATCAATCATCATCACTGAACTTTCAATACGCAGCTCCTCTAACGTTTGACGAGTTTTTAGATGCACCATTTGAGCTGAAAGAAGTTCTAGCTACTATTGAAGATTCAATGAACAACAATGCACCAGGAGATGACAGGATCCCCTTTGAAATCTACAAAAATTGTACTCCGGAGTTTTACTCAGCTCTAACAAAGGAGTTCAACAGAATAATTGAAGCAACAGATATAACGGATTCATTCAAAAAGACGCAAATTTTTCCGCTACATAAAAAGGGTTACTTGGAAGATCCGGGGAATTACAGAGGTATATCATTCCTCAACACATCCAAAAAACTATTTAGTTCAGTATTGTATAAAAGGATCACCACATAGATAGAAAATAGGCACGTGCTGCTGGAGTTCCAAGCTTCTACCGTTGATAATACTTTTACACTTTTTAACTTAGCGGAGGTATACCAAAATAAGAATAAAAAGCTTTACACCTTATTTGTAGACTTCCGAGCTGCATTTAACTCAATCCCACGAGAAGCATTATTTTACAAACTGAGCAGAATTGGGCTCTCAAGTAAAATTATTAATACTTTAAGAGTCATGTACGAAAACAACTTGGCCTATGTTTGGGACGGTGAATTCGTATCTGAAGAATTCACAACATCTATAGGTTTGAAACAAGGATGCAAAATGAGAACACTACTTTTCAATCTTTATATCAACGATATAACTGACTCAGTTCGTGGAGGAATCGAGCTAAACGGGATAAAAATCGCAGCACTCTTGTACGCGGATGACATTGTGTTCCTGGTCGATACAGTAGACGGGATGCAGCTTATGATCAATAAGTTGGCAGAATACTGCAAAACATGGAACCTAACAATCAACTTGGAGAAGTCTAAAATGATGAATATCAGACGTGGAGGAGGAAGATTTTTGCGAAAAGAAAAATGGTACCTCAACGGAGTGTCTATAGAAATAGTAAAAGAATACAAATACTTGGGGGTCCGATTCACCACGAATGCTAATATGAACAAACATCTTGAAAATAAACTTGCGGAAGCTAAAAGAGCGGTTTCTGCGGTGTGGAATAAACGTATAGATAACAAAAACGTGTTACACAGTACAAAGCAAAAAATATTCAGAGCAACTGCTTTGTCAATACTGCTTTATGGAGCCCAAGTATGGGGATATAGTGCGTTTGAAACGTATGATAAATTTCTTCGCTACTTTCTGAAAAGACTATTCATATTACCAAACAGCACACCTAATTACATGCTGCATTTGGAGACTGGAGTACCTCCCTTATACCTCGACACTTTAAAAATGCACCTAGACTATGTAGTCAAGATACTTGAAATGAAAAATGAAAGGTTGCCAAAAATAATCTTAACCAGTTTATTAGTAAACAGAAGAGGATTTGTCAAGGAATTGGACCACTTAGCAGCAGTAGGTAAACTTAACTGGAAAATCGAACTAGATGAACCTGTAGCAATTGTAAAGGCGAAGTTCACCGATCTTCTGAATGCAACCGGTTTCAGGATGTAAGAGTAATTCAAAAAGGAAACCAAAGAATCCCAGTATAGGATGATTTACAGCCAACTGAATTACAATATGGAAGCAAACACGTACTTCGTCAATTCAAATAAAGTTAACTTAATAAGTACGATCTTCAAATTGAGAGGCGAACTTACAAATTTAAACTTCGTACCTCACAGACCTTCTTTGGGTTAAGAAGGCAATTGAGAAACAAAACCCTCTCCAGAAAAACCAAGGTAACCTTATATAAAACCTTAATCATCCCAGTCCTGCTTTACGGCGCGGAAGCATGGACCTTCATGTCAAAAGTACCATCTTGGACAAAATTCAGCACGACCGGCTCAGTTGGTATTGTCATGTTCAAAGGAGAGATCCGCAGAACCCCGTCAAAAAGGCAATATCGTACAACGTTTCAACAAATTCGCGACGAAAAAGAAAAGGCAGGCCAAAACACTCCTGGTGCAAGCAAATGCAAAAACAGCAGCATTTGGTTGGCCTCAGACATGGAACAATCCAAAACCGGGAGGCTTGCCGACGATTTCTGAGGTCAACGCGGCGTACCCCACAGGCGGATCACTAGTGTGAAGCAGCAAAGTGGGAGAGTTGTGATCGCTTCAAGATCACTACTCGTAACGCCGAAAATGAAGAAGAAGAAGAAGCATGGACCTTATCGAAAGCGGATGAGGAAACCCTTGGTCGTTTCGAAAGAAAAATTCTCCGAATGATCTTTGGTACCGTATGCGAAGACAATGTGTGGAGAAGAAGATACAACAACGAGCTGTATGAGCTGTACCGCGACATGGGCATAGCCAGAAGAGTACGCATCGCGAGGCTACGATGGTTGGACCATGTAGAGCGGATGGACCCAAACGCTCCGGCTCGTCGGGTGTTCGAAAGCACATTGCAGGGAAATCGCGGAAGGGGAAGACCTCGTCTTAGGTGGCGCAATCAAGTGGATGAAGACCTCAACCGACTTGGAGTGCGAAACTGGAGAGAGCTCGCCCGAAATCGAAGTCGTTATAGAAGGATGTTGGTTGAGGCCCAGGTTCACCCCGAACTGTAATGCCCACCTAAGTAAGTAAGTAAGTACCTCACAGACAAGACTTGCTAATACTCTGCAGCATCTGTAATCTAAAGGTAAGGGAAGACGTTTTTAATTTTCTTGGGTCATGTCCAATTTTCAAAGAAATCCGACTAAGGTGGTTGGGAGCAAAATTCATAGACGAAAGCAAAGTAGTCAAAATCTTAAATGGAGAACAA
Organism: Melanostoma mellinum; assembly: GCA_914767635.1. Lineage (NCBI taxonomy): Eukaryota > Metazoa > Arthropoda > Insecta > Diptera > Syrphidae > Melanostoma > Melanostoma mellinum. The sequence continues at coordinate 162,970,416 of OU612058.1, read as the reverse complement.
GGCTGGGATCTGTTGTATAATTATGCAGTCAACGCACTTCGATATCGTAGCAAAATAATAAATGAAGATTTTTAAAAAACACAAACTTATATAGTAGTATAATAACTGAATCATACATTAAAAATTAAACCTTAATATAGAAAATTAAAAACTTATTGTCAATTTGGTAGGCGCCCTTAGGCCAAACCATATATACTTTTATTTTTATTTTTATTTTATTTACATTGTAAATACTGTTGAAACAAATTGAAATAATAAAAAAGTAAATTAACTAACTAACTAATTAACTATTTCATATGTAAACTTTTCAGGCGGATTAGGTAAACTTTTTGACAAGGTTTTGAACGGACTAACAGCCGGTGAGGTCTTAAGAGCGTTACAACCAGAACCCTTCATGATCAAGGAAAATCTCATAGCATCTTGTCATTTTAGTTTAATTTTCTTCAACATACAAATGACAGTGGTGCCCGTGGCGTAGAGATAAATAAGCATGTGTGCCTTTTAAATGGGAGTTCGAGGTGCGAATCCCAGAAACATGAAATTCTTTATCACGGGTACCTAGTACCTACCTACCTATCGCCTTTTGTCAGGGATTGGCAAGTACTTCCAGAGTAGTTGCATTAAAATAAAAGCTAAGCTAAGCTCAACGCCAGTTATAACTTTGCTTTGAAATGGAAACACTCAGTGCAAAATAATAAATTTATTTTATTACTTTGATGTGAAAAATAAAAAAATCGCAAATGCTTTATACATTAGGCTCCAAATTCCTCGAGCTCTGTTGCCCATTCATGGATTTTTACACATGATTAACTTGTTGTTTCGAACAAATTCATCTACTGCAAAACAAACTCTCCAGTTTTCAATTTCAATCTGGGGCTGAATTACCGCACACGTGATCGAGTGATACGTGACTGAATTATGTGTTTTTGGCATTACTTCTCATGTTATCGTGCATTTTAGTATCACAATTTGACATTTTTTCATCAGTATTTGAGTGAATTGAAATTGATAAATGAGCAGCAGGCTGAGCCAATTTTGAAGGAAAAGTAGGTACTCACTCGATCACTGACTCGGTAATTCGCGGTAATTCCTGGCAATCGAAAATCTTGGACATTACTCACAGTGTAGGTACTTCAATTAAACTGACTTGAAAGTCTCTAATTAAAAAAACCTTCCAAAAATTAATAACTTATCTGAATTCCTAAATAGTAAAAGGCTTAAAGTTCTTTACTCAAGGTGTTTCCTGATATAAGATCGGTGGAAAACCACCATCACTACCACCGACCGCCATGAAAAAAAGGCAATAAAACTTATCGAATCTGTCAGTTTGTTTGGAATACATTTTCAAATTAAAATATTCAATTGTTTGTAAACTGCTTCATTGTCTCAGCTCAGCTATACTCTCAACAACCCACCAACTGGTTTGCTTATTTGTTTCTCCCAGTTCGGAAGTCGTTACACTTTTTTCCCAAAGAACTGGTATTTCTTTGTATGAGCAGAGGCAGAGGGTAACACTATTCACTACCACTCACCGTTGTCCTCTCCCTGATGTTGGTGTGCCTTCACAATTATTTAATTTCGTTTTGTGAATTCCTTTCTTTATCGAAATTTGACATTTTTTTCTTGTTACCGCGTCGTGGACCGGCACAACTTGAAAGCCAAACCGCATCACTTTACGGCTGCTATTATCAACGACGTCCACACACAGCCAAAAGAGGGTAACTAATTTCTAGAGAGATAAGACACGGCAAATGCTCCCTGTCCTCCTCTACTACCTGTGCGAGGAATAAAAATACGATCATCATCCAGAAGCAGAAGCTAAATGCCTTTCTTTCCATCGCGCGTTTTGTCTGACCTGAAGATATAGCCAGGAGCAAGGTAACGCGTTAGTAAAACGAATTGATTTTCTTCGCTGGAGGTTGCTGACCACTACCAGGCCCCCATATCAGTGTGTCGTCTCTTTTTCCTCTCCTCGCCCATATATAGGATCTGTATACAACATTGTCGCCATCACTCTTATGACTTTACTGAAAGGTCCCAGCCGCAGAGCCGCACACATAAAATGACTCTTTTAAACGCTACACTGCCTGAGTGTCACTGCTTGGAATGAGTTTTCACTGATAAGGAAATGCATCATCGCGGGGTTCGTAACATTGCATCTCATCCACCTTTGCCACCTTGAAGCAGGAGCCACACATATATGCAGCAGAATAAGTAAGTTACATTGATAAAGGTGTTCACATTCGATTCGATAGCACCTTTTGAGATCGAGCGACATGACCGCAACCAGTCTTGCCTGTCATCAGGACCGCCGCCACTCTTAAAGTGGATAACATTAGCTGTGATGCTCTGGCTGGGTCTTTGGTGTTGCTCCTGTTTGGTTGCGGTAATGATGTGTAATCGAAGGCTTCCGTCGTCCGTTGGTTGTCTTCGTTCTTCACCTCAACTAACTCTGATGTTGTTGTTGTTGTTGATGATGGTGATGATGACGATGACGATGATGATGATGATGATGATGAAGCGACAGAAAGCGCCCGGTAGCCGCTGGACGCGGACATAAATCGATAACACCTTGAGTATTTTTTCATGTTCGGAGGCGAACCATTAAGAGATTGTTTTTAGTGTTCATTTGGGGTTTTATTCTTTACCAACCCCCTCCTTCCCCGATCCACCCACACTTACCTTTGCTTCGATTTAAGGTCGTTTGGCGGTGTTATGGAGTGATAAATTTGCATACCTGTTGTATCCGGAGTCACAGCGCCATTGAGTTTGCGACGTCTTCTCTGAGCTTCGAAAAAAACGTTAAGAAAATGATATTAAGGATCACTTAGGCGGTATCTAGACAAAGATTCCTTAGCCACTCTGTCGTCTGTGCGAACCGACAGTTCGATTTGGCATTTAAACATTTAATTCGAAAGAAAGAAGAACAACGACTCCAAGGCATGGGAAGCCGTTAAAATTATATTTTCCAGCTGAAGGTTTAATTATGTTATAACCTCAGATGGCGAGGTTGGGTTACACATTGGAAACATTTGTATTTCATTGAAATTGAAAAGGTTCCACGGAATTTATCAGAGTTCTTACAACCACGAAACACAAAGAAGAGATTCAGTGGGGTCTTTGTTTACTCTGTAAGACGAAATTTAGTACTGCAACTGGCAGTCTATTACTGCAGCACAAAATCTAGTGTTGTAGGACAAATACACAGGAACAAATACCAGTTCATGATGGTTAGCATGTCCTGCTTGTTACGTGGGAGGTTCGCAATTCGAACAGAAGCCAAAAATGTTTTTCCACGGGTAAAGCCTTTCGCAAGGAATTGGCAAGTCCTCCGATAGTAAATTCACTGTCATGAAAAGCACTTTCTTCATAAGCAGTTCGGAATCGGCACAAAATTATAGGTCCCCTCCAATCCTTCACAAGAAATGGTTGGTTTACTATTAAAGTACCAGATTTGTCTGTTCACATAGAATGTCATCCCAGTCCCCACAAAATTTACATAGCTTGTTTACTTGTTTTACTGTTGCAAACTTGGCCAGAATCAGTAGCATGCTTTGTAAGGCTTCAAAAGTGTTAAATCTCCACAGTACCTAAACGATAACTTGAATGGATCTTTGAGATCCAAGTGTCGCCACTTTGCGGTTACACCCTCCAACCTAAACGTCAACTTCTAAGTTGCCCCTCCATAAACCACTATTTTATATCCATGCTCCAAACATGTGGAATAAATAATTCATACGCTTGATTTCATATCTCACCATAATCAACATATTCAATTAAATTAACGCCAATTTCCTCATCACAAGTCGCAGAAAGAAGTCTACAAATGCCATTTTAATTTTTATTGTAATTTTAATTCTAATGTCGCCCCGAACGATAAATATGATTGAGAACAAACATTTATAAGTTGCTGTGCAAAAAGCTTACTTATATTTTATATATTTTTAGTACCTGAGTGCGCACCCAGGTTTGCCAAAGTCACTTCGTCTTACTTTAAATGGACAAACTATTCTCATGGGTATGGTTAAAACAACTTGACGTGACGGTCGACAGTCGATGCAATTTTGGCAAAAGCCAGTTAGTTGACCGGTTGCAAAAAAAAAGGAATATAAATTAATTTTTTATATTGACGCTCATCACTAGAGTGACCAGAGTATGAGTCACTCAAGTCGGACAAGCCAAATAAGGTAGCCGCTACTCGTTTCCAATGCGCATATTGACTGTAAAAGGAAAAAAAGAGAAGAAAGAAACAACACAAGGTAGGTACATTCAAATCTCGCGGCTAATGAAGAACATGATGCTGTTGATTTTGTTGATGATAGTGATGATGGTGATGTTTGATGATTTGTATGCAAATTTGGCAAACATTCGGTTATCGATTGTTGGCAAATAAAAAAAATGAGAAAAAAGTATATTTTTTTTGGCTTAGCGAAATTTCAATGAACGGTTTCTTTGTTTTAGTTTTAAATTTGCATAATGGCTACCGTGTTTTTTGGTCCATGCATCGAAACCACCTTCATCTTCAAAGAAGTGCCGCCACACTGCTGGCTCTTGACTCCTTAATGAACAAAAACATGGATTTCGAAACAAACGGAAGCTTTGTCTTTATACTTGAATGAATTTATTGTGTTTTTAATAACACGTCATGTTTTAGTTTTATAACAAAGAGTTTCAAAAAAAAAAACGGTTGGGAGACCTTTAAGTGGACAGAAAGTTCTATATAGTATTTGTGTAGTTAGTCTTGTGGTGTATCCACACTAAATGCGTTCCCATGTGCCTAACTATGCCAGAACCTTAACAAATACAACACCCTTGTGTAAATGCACAGCCATCTTACCGAATATCGTGTACGCCATCGTGCATCTACACTAGAGAAGCTGTTATCGGAGCTAAGTCCTAGTGTCAGTAACGCAGACAGAACACAAAATGAGAAACAAACATCCACCTTTACAGGTGACAACGAGCAAGAACGCATCCTTTGGGCAGGATCTAGAAAGTGGCTCTATAAATTTCCCAGTTCACACTAAAAACAAATCGCGGGAAGAGAACTCGTTTAAACTTAGATGGAGCAATTGTGGTGTAGTAATGGTTAGCGTACCAGCCTGTTACGTAGGAGGTTAAAGGTTCGAATCCCAGAAACATTAAGAAAAAGATATTTTTCCATCTGTATAACCATTTCGAGTAATCGGCAATTTCTACTATAAAAATTTCCTGTCATGAAATGCGCTTTCTCAATAAGACGTTCGGAATCAGCAAAAATTGAGGTCTCTTCCATTCCCACAAATTTTACGGTTGAGAGAAAATAACTAAGCCCATATGCTCCCCGCTCTGTTGCACCACTGTATTTATTTTATTTTATCTAAATGAAGAGAACTTAAACCAATATGAGTTATAAAACTAAAGACAGCTCGTCAGAAACAGCAATTATTTATTCACTAAAGGCTGTACGTTATTAAGTAAGTACTTTGAATTCAGGGGTCGAATTACCACATCAGTGATCGAGTGAGTGAGTACTATTTTTCTTTCAAAATTCGCTCTATATTTTACAATATCAGTCTGCTGTTCATTTATCGACTTCAATTCGTTCGAATACTGATGAAAGAATGTCAAATTGAGGCAAGTGCTCAATATAGCGAGAAATGATGCTAAAAACACATAATTCAGTCACGTATTACTCGATCACGTGTGCGATAATTCGTCCCCAGAATTTATTCATAGACGTTTTGCAATGCAGTTAACGAAAATTTGTGGTAAACCCGGGTAAGCCCCTAATTCGTTTTCACAACTGGAAGGTTATCAAGATTGAAGAAGCTTTGATTGAAGGACGAAAACTCTGCTCTGCCTGCTGAATCCGTAGGTATGATAAGTTGTAAGGAATACATCGCACGTGTGTGCAAAGAAACGATGAGCTGGACAACTTTACTGCTTCAAAAACTTCCCTTAACGCCCTAAGTCCAGGGATGTTAACACCCATCGTTTAATCACAATTCTCTAGTGTTGATATGATAGCTGATGATCTGAGTAATTGTAAGTAAAAGGCTGAAATTGGTTTGGATTAATCTAAAATACTCAACTAGTTTTTGACTAATTTTGTCATAAAAACGGAACATGGAATGTAAAACTAGCAGTTCTGGACAAACCTTAGCTTAAAATCCAACTAGCAATGGATTGCGGCCGGTGTTCAGATATAATAATTTAATTTGACCAATAAAAAAATGGATGGTCGTAAATGGGTGGGCCAAATGTCATGCTATTACTGTTCAAAGTTATCTAAAAATTTTACTTTTTTTGGTCTCATTAAACTCGTGCAAGACGGTTCGTTGCCATGAAATCTGTCTTTGGCAACCTTGCTTCAAATTGAAAATGATATTGAGAACAATAAATACCATGTTTACGAATTTGTGTTTGGCACATACTTGCAAGTACCTGTTGGGCCTATTCTCTGTCAAGATCGTCGAAGAAAGTATAGATGAAGCTGTGCCATTTGCTGTAGTCAGAGAGGCTAGTGGGATTGGAGGTAGGAAACTGTTTCATTTCGCTGTGCATTTTTGCAGCTTAAGAAGGGAATATTGTTAAAAGATCCGTCGTAACAATTTCGTACTACGAATGCCAAAATGGAAGCATCATAGGCGCAGCCGCAACTAATTTTTTGCTACGAAATTTGTCCCTCTTAATAAATTAATAAATAAGTTCTAAAAGTTGCAAAAGAACATGTTTTAAGGGCTTTACAATTGCCATTCGTAGTCCGTAATCGTTACGAGGTCCTTTGAAAGGGGTAATTGTAGAGGATATCCATTTTTCTGCATGCTTTTGCAAGGAGCCCCAGGGCCTAGCGCTATTCTCACAGCCATGCCTTGTAAGGGATTAGAGGAGACCTACAATGTTCTCCTGGTTCCGAATCCAAGCAAGATCAAGGCTATAAAACTACAACTCATTTTTCTCGTCATTTTGAATTATTTAAACATTTACCTTGATCCTCAATACTTTAACCTTCCAGAGATATTTCATACCAAAGAATATCTTCACCATGGTAAAAAGATTATAATGCTATTCGAGCTCTAATCTTCATTTTGCTCTGTTGTCTTTCTATATAGAGAAACGAGAAGCATAAAACAGAAGGACGACAACAAAAAAAAAAATACACAAACGTAACCTTAACTTCATAGTATTCTTTTCCCTAAAGGACATAATATTGTGACTATTTGCTTTGGTTTTGTATACAAATTGTATGGTGCACATCGTCTCCACAATACCTTTCCAAAAATATAAAAATCAAGCAAAGGCTTCGCGTTTGACACAAGTTAAAGGCTTTCATCCGCTTTCAAATTTGCTAAGGAACATTAAATGAATTTTATTCCATTTTGGTCAGATATAAAAACTCAAACAAAATTAAGTAGATACTGTTCCCTGCTCACCAGGCCCGTGGTAGTAATTTCGGACTATGAATGCCAAGGAGAAAGGATTAAGAACACCTTCCTAATGAATGTTTTGCAAAAGCTACTTACACCTTGTTTATAATTTTATCAATACCAACAAATTTTGTTGCAAAAAATTTACTAAGATTTACAGACGCCCTCTGTAATGCTTTCTGTAGCAAAGCCCATGCTATAAATATCAGACTACGAATGCCGAGGTAGTCCAAAATTGTAACAACATACTCGGCCCCTATAGTTTTATCAAACTTTTCTAAAAGCCTTACCTTGAACATGGCAAATCTGTGCAAAATTGTATTATTGGGTGACAAAAAATGATAGTTTATTCCTTGTATCCTTCTGTAAACCATTAACAATGTAAGCTATAAGACTTTTTATGTTTAAAAGTAAAAACTGTAGTCAATTTTTTAATAATCGAAAATGATAGTTTATATCTTAAGCATTGACACACATTAATTGAAAGGAGCACCTAAAAAAATGAAAAATAGACATTCTTGGATCACCTCACTTTGTATTTATCTTGGCCACCCTGGTAACGCTTTATGGGACCCTAGCCCATTTAATTAAATATGTAACCATCGCATTTCCGAAAGCCCTATCCAATTAAATGATTTTTTGAAACACCCATTAAAGCTGTTTAGTTTATGTAGATATGAATATGTAAATTTTGTGTGTAGACCCCGGCCACCTATGACGTACCCAATTCGACACATGTCAATAGCTTCATTGCTTCCTTTCACCCATAACAACGACGACAGCACACACACAACGAGAAACAAAACATGGTTACAACTTTTCAATGGGCTGCTGCTGCTGGTGCTGCTGTAAGCTGGCTGGGGCCTACCGTTTTTTGTAACCACTTGCTAAGCACGTCCATAAATTTCTATCGTTTTGTTATGCTGTCGTCGCATTCCGGTTTTAGCAAAAGGGCTATACACACATGATCCCACGATCTCTCGCCGAACAACGTGTTTGTTCACACACAGCATCCGATTGATCTTGCTGACCGATATCATTTGTTTAACAAAATGTGGATCTACTTGGGGGTTACACGGCCAAATCAACGACTGCGTCGTTGGTGACGACAGCTTGACGACTTCTGATCCTGTGGCTTGGGAGAGGGAGACGAATAAAAAAAAATATCTCAAAACGACGGTTTGTTCTTTTTTTGCTGAACGATGATGCCGATGCACCACCACCATCGCGTCGCGTCGGCCGTGACTTCTCAACTGATGATGATATGATAATGTTGCCCTGACTATAATAATGCCAATGGCGAACAATTTTATCACCATTGTCTTTGAATTTGTATTTGGGAACACATTCGCTCCACCAGCACCAGGGTGTCGATCGTCGTTTCAGGAGGACATTTACATTTTTATCGAACTCTTCGCGACGACCAGAAAATTGAATAAATCCCGTTGATGTAAATTACTTTGGGAAGCCACAACATATCCCAAGTGACCTCGAAGATAAAGAAAAAAGATTAGCGAGCGCGATGTGATCTTTCCGATTATTTATAGAAATGTATTTACACACAGCCAAGTGAGAACCAAAATCGGTGAGTGGATTGTCGTTGCTCCTTAATTGAGCAACATTAAGGGGTTCCCAATAATAATAAATCAAGAAGTATAATGGCAATTGGGCTAAGGACTGTATGTATTGCACAAATGAGACATCAACTTTAAATTAGCATAAATTTTCCATGACGGGGTTTCGACGCTACTGGTGAAACAATTAATGAGATGCAACATTTCTGGCGCCACAAGATCAACCTTCTGTGATCACACCGATCGATAAGTGCTTGCATATGGACCTTTTGCTTTAGCCTAGCTCTTTTCTCTATATCAAAAAACAGTTATTATTCTGATAACCTTCTACTTATTAAGAAAGAGGTGACTCAATTTTGAAAGATGCGTCAAGGAATCAGGACGCTCTTCTTTTTTGAATGCGGAGGTACACCGAAAAGGAAGTCAGATTTTAACTTTTAGCAAAAGGTCACGAATGATTTATGAAAAACTAACGAGGGTACGACCCAAATACAATAAGATATATTTTGTCTTACCTGCTCGTCATCTATTGGGGACCTCCTCGAGAAAAAAGTGCATTCAAGTGCAAGCATAAGTCGGTTCTGTGAATAAAAGTTGGGGTAGACATAAAAACATTGTCAAAATGGTCGTACTTACACGCAATGTCAACAGACGAATTCTGACTAGGACACTTTCTATTCATTAAACTAACACTTATATCTGACACCGACACCTCATTTTTTAGGGACAAGTCCTTATTCCAAAGGATATTAATTCGGGAGGAGTTGTATTTTATGTTGTTAAAATATAGTTTCAGTTGATTCGTGACTTAACGTAAAGACTATGCTCTGAATTGCATTTTTCGGTATGGAAGGAAGGATATTTACTCTTATTTCGATAGTAAAAGGACATGTACAACAATTGGCGTTTAGGTAAAACAACTGAGGTGTAATAGGACATTTGTGTGGAATGAAGTGCCTTATTTTTTTATTAAAATCTTTCATTAAACAACTTCATGTCTCCTCAGCCTGATCATTTTTTTAGAAATCCTAAATGCCTTTTGGCCGTTTGCTACTTTTGGTGGTAGGTTCCTGACAATATCAACTTTTTCACATTTCTTTAAGAAGCTTTCACTGCGAAATGTTTGAACGAAAAACATGATTCGCGAGGATAAGAAGACTTTGAAAATAAGAAGCCAGAGGTGTAAAAGCTGAAGAATTAAGCGAGTTGCACACACACCGATTTAGGACAGCCGATTTTATGCCGGTCGTCAAAATTTCAATGGTGAACCACATGTGGGAACGGTACCTGGCACACACCGCTGATCGGTGCCGGTAAAATGTCCACTGTCACTGTATCACCGGCAGCGGCAGTACCGGGAAGTAGTGGCGAACGTGATTAAATACATGCTTGCACACGCACCGATTGTTACCGACCATTCATGCATGGACAGAAGCTTGCTGCGCTCGGAAAACCGCTCTGGTTTTAAACGATAGTAAATAAAATACATTACCGGTAAAAATCCGGTGATTGTGCTAGCACTCTGCTACCGATAAATTGTCGGTCGATTTTTTGCAAGCCGTCCGAAATCGGCGTGTGTGGAACTTCCCTAAGGGGTTCAAATCATTGCCATCAGAAATTAGTCATGACTCATGGCAATCGAGAGAAAGAAGAGAATGTTTTTCCTGCAGCGAAAAAAAAATTTACTCGGAAGAGCCTACCTCTGGAGCCAGATTCTATAAAAAGCGAAACGAAAGCGATCAAACGTTTTTCAATGCGAAAGATATTGTAAATTGTTCACACACACGAAAACGTTTGTTCGCTTTTTAAATACAGAATTTCACCCCTGTATTTTCAAATTAACACGAACAACATCAATTCTCTAAACGAAATGGTGATACATAAGTTTCATGCACCGAAATCAAAACTTGATGTAGAAAAGGGAGATGAACTGCTGAACAAGCAGTCAGTTGAGAAAATATCTTTGCCAAACCAAATTTAACGCAAGAGTGTGTTAGTTCAGGGAATCCTTGAGGATTTCCCACTTTTTTTTGGGTTAGTGAAACAAAATCAGTAAAATGCTGTTATCTGATGGTGTAAACTGTCATCTCTCATCTATCATCAGTAACCAGTTCTCTCTCATCCGTCATCTATCATCTGTCATCTGCCATTGGTCATCTGCCTTCTCGCCATCTCATCTGTCATTCGCCATCTATCATGTCATCGGTCATCTATCATCTGCCATCTGTCATCTGTCATCTCTCATTCGTCATCTATCAATTTTCATCTGTCATCTCTCATTCGTCATCTATCAATTTTCATCTGTCATCTGTCATCTGTCATCTGCCATCTGTCATCTGGCATCTGTCACTAGCCACTTGTCATCAGTCATTTGTCATTTGTCATCTGTCATTTGTTATCTAACAACTGTCATTTTCCATCTCTTATCTGCCATCTGCACCCTGTTATCTACTTTCTGGCTGCTGTCGTAAAACTACATTATGCCAATTTCTACGCCCTTGCGTACTCTGCTTTGAGCTTGAAGCTCAAATAATTTAAAGGCAAGTTTGTTCCAGCGGGGATGAAGATTCTTTGAATGCCAGCAGGAGACGCAAGGCTATATAATTAAAAGATTATACCTCAGTAAACGTCTATTTCGGAATGTATATAGTTAAAGTTCCAGTTAGGCTATTTGCAATCAGCAGATAAGGCTTTTGACAAAATCTGGTTAAGCTTGAATCTCACTTAGAGATGAAATCCTTGGTGTCTATGCCACATGACCGACATACTGGCCAACTTAAAGTTGGCCAGTATGTCGGTCAAATAACAGCGTTATTTGAATGTTATGAAATGGACTTTATGGATCATGTTTGTCAATTGTATCTGTTAAAGATTTGTAAATTGATGGTCCTTTTCAAAAACTTCATTGCCACTATTGTCAACTTACTAAAAGTTAAACTGATATTATATCCGAAAGTACTTTACTGACTGCAGTACATTCTGACAAGATTTATAGGTACTGATGTGTTCGTATCGACGCTATAAACGAAAAAATCTTGCAATCAGAGTGTCGATGCGTCTTTATAATTGAAAGATTTGACAAATACGTCGAGGAAGTTTTCGCTTTTCATTCTGATATTTTTTGTCATTTAACTGATTCAAATTGTTTAAAAACAAAAACTTAAAGGAATAGGGTACCGTAAAAAAGCTCGGAAACCTTAGGACCCAAACGCTTTTCAAGGACCTGCAATCTTATGCGGATTCCGAACGCCTATACGACATAGAACTCGCTTATCATGACAATGCAATTACTCTCGAAGGACTTTAAAATTTTTGACGAAAAGCAAAATCCCTGATCCACGAAACAGGATGTTTCTGATGGGATTTGCACCTCGACCTCCCACGTAAGAGGCAGATATTATGCCTAAAATCCCTTTACGGCCACCACATTTTTAAACTAAGCTTCTGAAAGGAACCAACAATAATTTGCTTTTTTCTGAAAACGACATTTGTATACCCTTGAGGGCTTGTGAAACATCCTACGACCGAAACTCCACATTTGAATTTAACAATCTAAGTGGCTATGCTGAACGTGGGTTCCGTTCCACTGTACTTTTCTATATCCGCGATTGCCAATATTAAACCCTATCACCATCATCGCTGTCAACTCACATATATACCAGCTGCCAATTCAATCGAATCGAAAACGAGAGATGTTTTTTTTATAAATTTCACAAATCCACTGCAGCAATAATTGTGCGGGCCATAAGTAATCTTATGCCACAACAGAGCCTTTATGGGGCCGCTGTTGCTGCCGCCATTCAACCTTCAATTACGGTACTGAGCAAACAAAAGACCACGGAAAACAATTAAGTGAGCCCTCGCACACACATTTATATTTCTACGAGTAATTATTGTAAATTCCACCTCCTCCACATATCAAGTGGGCGCTCGCGATTTAGTAATAATAGTAATTATAAAGTAATTATAAACCAGCGAAACAATAGCTTTCTGGGCTTTGGGTGATGGGGTTTGGTTTAAGTGCGAATACCACATACGGTTGCGCAAATATGGATTTTTAAGGTGAAGAGATGCAGCGATTTTGAAGAGCCTGTAGGCGCACAAATTGACGCTGTTAAGTTGTTAGAGAATAATCAACGACGACCATGGGGTTTTCATAGGCAAAGAAAGTAGGATTTTGCAATGTAGTACATAGACACACCATGTCGATGTTTGCCAGTGAAGGGCTTTCTATTTCTACAAGAAGTTTTGGATTGGTTACGTTTTACATTCTTGTCCATTACTCAGGATTTTACTATGAGAACGTAATTCTAATTAACCTTGCTATTTACTTACAGCAAACTTTATTGGAAACATAAATTGAACGTATTCAGTTCCTTGTCTCATTTCGATGAGGTACAAGTTCGGAATTCGTGGGAAGTAATAAGTCTATCCGGCCAATCACTAGAAACACGAAGCATGCTGAAAAAAGGTGTAGGTAGAAAAGTACTTGTAGAACGGATGGACACCAATGCTCCGGCTCAAAGGATTTTCGAAAGGACATGGCAAGAAAATCGTGGAATGGAAAGGAAGATCTTGCCTAAGGTAGCGAAATCCAGACGAAGAAGACCTCAAATTGCTCAGGGCACGGCCACGTACTCAGCGGCAAAGCAAACAAATTTGAGAAAAATTAAAAAATAAGGGACACCGCTCTGCCACCCAGTTTTTCTATTTTTCTTTTTTCCGCTCCATACGGGGTCCTGCCCTAAAAGTGTAAAACTGAAGAGAGCTTTCCCCAAGTGGAAATTGTTGGTAAGGATGTTGGTTGAGATCCATTGTTTCCATTGATTACAGTTAACCAAAAAAAATTTTCATTTCTACCTCAGTAAGTAGGTAAAGGGAAAAGGTAGGTGTTTAGGTTTGTATGCAGCACAGTGTCAACGCAAAAGCACCTGCCAGCAACCACATAAGGACAACAAATTTACAAAACATCTTTAGAATAAACAGTTGCGCATAAATCAGAGATATTCAACATTATATCTTTATTGATATTTTAATTATCGTAAAACTTAACGTCTTTACGTATTTACAAACTTTTAAAAATGTAAAATCATCAACTGATTTGCAAGTTAGATTTTGTAAATTGCTAATTTTATTATACCACATATCACATTCACTCTAATGAGACAAACGCCACACATAAAAACAAACCAAATTAGGAAATTGTTGCGGATGCAGACTGTTTTATAGACCGCTTGACAATTTGTCATTTCGCTCTAGTCGAACACAGACGACAACTGACAAATGTATCTGTCAGCTATTTTCTTTTAATCGTTTTCACAAGAACAACGACTTTTGAAACGTCAGTAGGTATTGTCATTAATTTGCAAAATAACGGGTTTTACAAATATTCCCAAAAATAAAAACTTAACTGCCTGTTTTCGTCTTAGAAATTGTAAAGTTATTATAATGTGAGTAATGGGGAAGCTGTAGATACGAAAGATCTTGTTCAACTTATAAAGGGTGTTTTTTTTAAGCATACACATTCAAATGGAACACGTAAAAATAAGTTTCATTGTCATGGTATTGGGTTTTAATAAAAGGCATTTTAATGCGCTGCTCTGAAGCAAGTCTTTTCATTGCGAGATGGCGAAACGTTCTGACCACAAATCTTCCGCCAAATTGACAATCACTAGAAACAGTGTTGCCAATTTCAAAACCAAATCAATTAAAGAAACACAGAAGCTCACAGAGAATAATCTCGTCTTCTTTTACAGAATTAATCTTAAAACTAAGATACCAATGGATTCTCATAAGGTTTAAATTTTAGAAGGTCTTCAACTAGAGACGTGTTGATGGGGTGGGATTCTGGCCACAGTCTTAAGATGATGTTACACTTTTCTTTGCCTTTTATTAAGTACTATTTATCACTCTTTTTCAAAAAAAAAAAAAAAAAACTTGAAAAACTGTATATGCTTCGTATCTGTAAGAGGTGCACCATTTAGTGGTTTCTTTTTAAGTCAAAGGTTATTTAGACACTGAGAAATGTTTCTCGATAGAAATTTTGTCATTTTCGTACTTCTGCGGAACGAAATGACGCACTTTAAGACTGAACCAAACCAAAGCGATTTTCTGTTTACTGCAGCGGCATAAATGTTTTTGGCAGAATTTCTTTCGTCGCGACAACTGCAAACGTATGAAAACGCCGCATCGTTCTTGTCGCTTCAGTGCAGACACTCTCATGTAGCGCTATGCAAACATTTTACAGCTATATTTTCCGCTGCCGCAACTGAATAATCGCTATGATTTCATCAAACCTTTACTCTGGAACGGAACAAAGTTCGGAAATATCGAAAACCTGTTTTCAAAGTTAGTGCTGATTCCTGATTAGAAGATTTATCGTTCAATCGTCCAACGTCTATTAAATCGTCAAAAGATTTTTTCATGTAATTTTGCTGTTTGCTGTACTGTTTTTATCAACTTTCAAATTTTGGCCACTTTTTCAGGTTATTTTGCACCTTAATACTAACTGAAGAAAGTTGTATAAAACGGTACAGATTGACCCAAACTTCAAGTACTTTTCATAAGAAACAGAGAACTGACGGTTCTCATTTCAGTTCAGTTCAGTTCAGTTCTCGATCGCGATGTTCGGTTTTTGGTGAACCAAATAAAGTACAACTTCTGTATCCGAAGCTGACGCAAGTTGCTCAGTGACCACAGTTAATATTGACATTGAAACCCGAAACAAGATGGGACAGAAGCCGTCATTAGCTAAGCAGACACATAAATGCAGCTAAATCAAATCAAAGG
Source organism: Melanostoma mellinum (assembly GCA_914767635.1). Lineage (NCBI taxonomy): Eukaryota > Metazoa > Arthropoda > Insecta > Diptera > Syrphidae > Melanostoma > Melanostoma mellinum. Next base: position 162,954,644 of record OU612058.1, on the reverse strand, counting down.
TGGAGCGTTTCACACGATCTTTACACGCTAAGTCATTTGACGTCAATTAAAATGTTTGAGTTTAATGAAAATCGTATGTAGCGATTGTGAGACTTCGATGTATGAGTATGAAGTACATTGTTCTTCTAATGATCTTAAGTGCACAATCTTGATGGCCACTTTCTGAAATTGGATTTTAATCTCTAATTTTGGTTCAACCTTGAGTTCAACAATGAAGAAAGGTTCCACAGTATTGGTTTGAACCCTGAATTGAGTTTATCTATACCGACTATATTCTACCGTTTGAACTTGAGTTCAAAATTCTCTTTTCCGTAGTTGACATTATTTTGCAGCGGTGCAAAATTGAAAACGTTATGAAAAAATACCTACAATAATAAAATACGTACAGTGATCTCAATTCACATCCATAAAGTCCCATTTAGACAGTCAGTTCTCAGTTCAGTTTTCAGTTCAGCGTGTAAATAGACGTCAGTTCGATGTTCAGTTGAGCTTTTTTTTTATTTGAGAAAAATCAAAATCAGAAAGAAAACTGAGAACGGAACAGAAAACTGATGGTAGTTCCATCAGTTCTCAGTTCAGTTGTCAGTTCATTTTTAAGAGTTTAAACATCAGTTTAACTAAAAGCTTAACTGATACCACAACTGAAACTGAAGTGATCGCCTAAAAGGGCGTATCAGTTTAATTTAACTTTGCTTTGACGAACTGTAGAACTAATGGGGCCATTGTTGTACCTGGGCGAAGCGCAGAATGAAGTGGAGGTCACTTGAGCTTAATTTTCATTTAAAATCAAAACTCTCCGCTTAAAATAATAAATTTCTTTTATTTATTTTCTCTGTGATCTGAAGAAGTTCAGTCTGAAGAAACGAATGAGTTCAACTTTATATTAAAACTGATGTTTAGTTCAGTAGCAATTTAGTTAAAATTCGCACAAAACTCTCTGCAAAACTGGACAAAATACATCACAAAAAATGCCTGATGGGTACTCCGCACCACTTTGACCTCAGAAAGCGTCGGTAAGACGGAAGATGGAGCTGCTTTCTCGCGCTTTTATCCTCCTCACGCTTATTCGTCTTCACAAGTTGCTTTAGTGTTGATCATAGAACTTTTCACACTTGAGAAGCACATTTTCATTCAAATATGTAAATGTCTGCAATAGGCATTCCCCCACTTCCTTTTAAGACTTTTACGCATACGTAAAGTGATTTTGAAGGGATGCATATGTATAGGCTCTTCACTTATGATGGCTCCAGCATCAGTAAGGAATAGTTGATGTTCTTTAGTGTTCTGTACTTTATTCTACAGCTGGTAGGCAAGCAGAGTCATTAAAAGCAAAGGACTCAAGACCCCTCCTTGCTGTACACTTACTGTTGTGATTGGAAATGCTTCTATAACTCCACCGGGACATTTAAGCTTCGTCACTGCTGCTTCAAATATCCAAATCCTTGATCATTGGTACATGGGCCTCTCTGGAACTCTTCGTTGTTTGAGGGCCCCCCATAATCCATATTGCGATTGTCAATACTGCTTTTTAGAAGTTCAGGTATGACGAAGTTCTTTCATTGGGATTCTTATACTTTGGATTAAATCAGTTGTTAACTTACTCGCGACAAAGCCGCATTCGTTATCAAATTGTTTTACTATACCCGCTTAAGGGTCTTCAAAGTACGGGACATCCGCTTGATCGCACGGTATTTATGGCAGCCTCGTGTTTTTTTTTCCCACTGTACATTATAGGACGTAACTTTCTCTCCATTGTTTAGGAAGAAAATGATCACCTTTATGAGCTTGTAGATGACAATCGTGAACCATCTAAGCCTGATCCAGAGCTCAGATGGTATTTGGTCTGTCCCAGCATCTTTACCATTTTTTGGAGTTTTTAGCTGCTTCGCTAACTTCATCGACTGTGATACTGGGTATTTCCTTTCAAGTAAGGTTTCTGAAAAGTGCTCTCGAAGTGAAAACTTTTCATTCAAAGGCCATTACAATACTGTTGCCACCTGTGCAGAATTTTGCCGTCATGCATTAGAAGCTGCCTTGAGCATCATCGATGAACTACTTCGACAAACTAATAATATGAGCAGTTCTACTTCTTTGAGCGGTTATTTTGAAAATGATTGTTTCTTTTTCAAGTTGTTAGGTCATACTTCTCAAATAGAATGGTTTGCATAAGTCGCCGCGCGCTGGGCAGAAACCTCTTCCTGCTTCCGATACATGCCCTCTGTGTTTTTTTAATTGTAGTTTGTGTTCACTGCTTTCTTGCCGCTTATGTGTTCCACTTCGAGGAAAGCCTTTTCGTCACTATTATTTGACAGGCACTAAAAGGGACTTTATTCTTATTTCGCACTGTTTAAGGTTCATCATTCCACCATCTTTCTTTCTTTATACTGTCGGTAGTGTCTTTAATTGATCCCAAATTCATTAAAGACAGCTTTTGCCCCAATTTCGATAAGATTATGCTGCCTCATCTCATTTGCCTATTGTTTACCTAACCTCAAAATCAATACAATACTAGAAGAAGTATCCAAAATAATAATTCATCCGCCTTCTATTCAACTGTGAATAGCAAAAAACAGTTGGAAACAATGGATCATTTCTTTACCTGCGTCTACTAACTCCACAAAAGCTATGAAATTATAAAACATTAATTAAAATAAAAGATTTCTTCCAAAAGAGACAACCCAATTTGAAATTTATGCATATGAAGTTAAACGACTCTTAATCCGGCCTAATGTAGCTTAACACCTGCTTATTTAGGGCAATATAAACAATACAAAAAATGTTCACGCTCTTGTAAAAGATTAGCGGCCTCATTAGGTCTAAGGTCTTAGCCGGATTGAAAAACCGTTCGTCTGTTTGAAAAAACCCTTTTTTGGAATCATTAAAAATTATATCAAATAAATTTGCCAATTTTGCTCTTTGTCATTCAAATTTCGTAGAACTTTTGTAAGAAGGCAGATTTCATTTGGAACAGAGACCATCGGCATAGTGATGAAAACCTAGGCATAGACCAATGGCGTTTATAATGCCCTGTAAGCCAAGAAGTCGTAGAACAAACAGAGTCACTGAATTTAAGACAATTTTAGAAACTCATCAGTGGAACACTTGAACCCCATTAGCTCAATGCTTGGATAGGCTAGAATTTATCTGAAATATAAAAAGAAGTCATTTCGACTAATTACTAAAATGTCTTTTGCATTAATTAGGCAAAATACAAATAAAAAAAAAACATTAAAATACCTATCGCCAAATAAATTAAAATACTTTTGTTTCACCATCTCGAGAGTTGCTTTTCTTTGAGGAGAGAACCTCTTGAGTCGCATAAGTGGGGAGAGCTGTGCCGGCCGCCGCGTTCGATCGCATCAAGTAGGTATATTTGTATCATATTCTGTAGGTTGTTTTAATCACCGCATGGTGCCCTCTTGTCCGTAAGGGGACTGTTCAACGGGGCTCTATACACAAGAAACAAATCCAAATCCACCATAAAGCTGCTTTATAATATTCAATTTGATTCTCACGCTCCAAATCTGGGTGATTTTTATCGCACTAGGATTACGATGCAGCGATAAAATATAACAAAAAATAATAACTTTTCCCATCACCTATAATAAAGTTTATTACGTCGCGTCGAGTCGCTGCTCGCTTGACCACACGCTTCGAAGTTTAATAAAAAAAAAAAAACAGAAAAATATATGAGGTACCTTTAAAACACTAGCGCACAATGGGCACACGTAAGTCATTCAATTAGTTAGCCATTTATGGATAAAAGATTTAAGATTGATTATGAAGCAATTTTTGTTGATTTTTTCTTTGACGACACGACGAGGACGGTGCATCCGGTTTTTTGGGGTACGGAAATCCGTCGTTTGGATTTATTGACATTCCATGTTAGCCGTCTTCATTAGGCAAATTAATTTGTCGTTTTCAGTGTTTTCCGTTTAATTTGTGCCCAGTTATTATCAGCTAACCGAATTCACATGATTAGTATGCGATGCATAGCTGTGAATCATAGTCTCTCTTCTCTGTTTGTGTGAGGTTTGTGTTTTGGCCATTTTTGCTTGTTTTCTTTTAATTTTTGTTTTAGTTGTGTGGCATTTTGTGTGTGCGGTTGGTCGTAAAAATAGATAAGTGACATTCGATAGTGACTAATGGGCTCGACATCCCTGACGCACCCGTGAAATGTATAAAAGCCCGTAATATCAAAAGAGCTAATTATTCCTCGTCCTGAAATACGTGAGGTCCCATGGCAGATACCGGGAATGTCGTACTTTTAATGTGTTTCCAATAATCAGTGCGCCTATTAGCGGAAGAGTTCTGATAGCGAACGCTGTTGTGTACATACACATTGATATTGGATTTGGAAATGGAACACGAATATGGTGATGGTTTTGCTTAGATTACATCGGATAACATTTTGTATTTATTGCCAGGGGGCAGTTTTATGTAATCATCAATCCAGGGTTTAGTTTGACCGCAACTGTAATCGATTTTATTAGGGGGTGTGATTTTCAATTCAACTAATACTTCCCTTCCCAACTTGCATTTGGGAGATGACACAAATGAGTGAAGAAATTGACCAAAGCAAACAGAAGGTAGCAGGTGTTTGGATCAGAACCTTTGAAACAATTAAGGAGATCTTTCCTTCTAAATTCAAAGTGTTCTTTAGTTCTGCTCTGAAAGAGTTCTTTGGTGACAATCTCAAAAGGTCCTTTGGTTCCAAAGAGTTCTTGGGTATTTGATTGAAATAAGTGCTTTAAAAGAGTTCCTTAGTTCTGCTCTCAAAAGGTTCTTAATGAGTTGTTTGCTGTCACTGTCACTGTTTCTGTACCCAAAGAGTTCTTTGGTTCAAATCTCAAAGACTTCTTGAATACTGCAATATGCAAATCTTTAGTCCTCAGCCCCGATCTAAGAGTTCTTTCAAAGAGTTATTTCCAAAGAGTTCTTTGGTTCTGTTGATCCTCATCTAGGCTTCTCCTGTCAAGGAATTCTTTGACTTTGCTCTCGTCTTTACGTCTTTACTTTTACTTTCAAACAGCTCTTAAAAAATTCTCAGGTTCTACTCTTAAAGAGTTTTCAAAGAGTTCTTCGGTTCTCTTCTCATAGAGTTCTCAAAGGTTTATTTGCTGGCACTGACCCTGCACGCAGGAAGTGTTTTCTTCCTTAGTCCTTAGAATCTGCACTCTATGAAGATTACTCTAATTGTGCTCTCGAAGAGTTCTAGAAGTGTTCTTGAAGAGCTCCACAAAAGTGAAATGCACTCAAAGAATTCTTTGTTTCCTCTCTCAGAGAGTCTTTTATGTAACTGATGATTTTATGTAACTTGTCTCTGTTCTCAAAGAGTTTCTACGTACCACTTTCAAAGAGTTCTTGGACTCTGCTTATCAGAACTGAGCTATTTTTTCAAACAATTTCTTAACCACGACTTGGAGTACTTTAAGGCTTACTCAAGCAAAGCCCAAACGACGAGATATCAGAAAGAACCAGCATGGGGGCGTGTCAGCGTCAATCTCTAAAGCGTAAGCTGTAAGAAGCCATATAAGAAGATCCCATCGCGTCATTGGAAATGCACTCTTTTTGAAGGAGCTGGCTTTTGGCTGTTTTTCCAGTTGTCCTTATCAAGTGATTCAGCTGTCAACATCTGCTTTCTTAAGTTTTGATTTGATTTGAAACTAAATAAATCACCTTTCGCTAAAAAAAGAAGTTACGCCCATAGAAACAACTACGCGTACCTACAGCTGGAAGTATCGTTAGACAAAACCAGGCAAAAAAAAAAAAACAGTGGACGAAAGTGGGAGCTGAACGTCAATAGCAATCAGACAAAGGAAAATAGTAATATGTATCTCCATCTAAGGAGATACATTACAAGGAATGCCTTGTTCAATTCTCTCTAACGACAAACAAAACTCAAGTCAGCTGGAACAAAAAAACCAAAAAAAAAAAAATAGTCAATTGTCTCCTCCCACTTAGGAATTGAGACTGTAAAAAGCATGTGCAAGTCATCGTTATCCTCGCATAGACAAACCCATGATTCAAAAGCCAAAAGCAAGCCTGTATGATTCACGCCAGCACCAGCCACCAGCACCAGCACCAAAACATCAGGCACAGGCGGGCACACACATTCGCCGAGACGATTTCTTATAAATACCTACCTTCGGTTTATATATTTGTGCACAAAAATTGTGTATTCCTATTTATTGATAAGGATCTAGCAATCCAATTTGTATCCTGCCAATGGGGACCAAAAGGGTTCTTCTTCCTCTCCTTCTTTTCCAATAAATTAAAAAAAAAAAAAACATAATAAAACGAGTAATACCAAAAACCATTTCAGACGGTACAGGGGGGCGACAAACAAAATGACTAAACCTGCCTGAGGATTGGGAACATAAAGCGGGTGGTTGGGGTAGGGGAAGTAACATCCTAACAAAACACCACCAACAACCTGTCCCCAGATATTTGTTGTATGACGAAGATGATGTGAGCTGGCGAATTCCACTTTTCGGTTAGCTCCTGGGATCTTTGCTGGCTCCTCGTGATGATGTTCGTAACGACCATGATGATGATGATGGTGTATATAGATGCTCAAGGAAATTTCAAAGGGTGGCCTTGTTAGCCTAAAGACAACGACGACGAAACAAACAAAAAACAAACAAAACACAAAAAAACAACCCAAGCACTGCAATATTGTCTTATAAAGCTGGCGACGAAGCTTCAAAGATGTTCACAAGATCAGTTCACGTTTGTTTTTAGAGAGACTTTTTTCGCCTTTCTTTTCTTCGATTTCTGAATAAGTAAACTCGACGACGACGACACAACGTCGATGGCAAAAGGGAAATACGCGCCGCGATTTAAAGTTAAGATTTGAATTTCCGACCCATCTCGAGAAAGAGAAAGGGAAAACGAACCCGCACTGGCGCCTGCGGTCTTCATCAGTTCCCTTTGAGGTATTCCAGGAGAACAAATCTTATGAGAAATGAATGATATCGCAGTAGGTTGTGTGTGTGTGTGTGTGTATTGTGCTTGGGACAGACAGACCAAGACGACCAAAGCGAATTTTTATTTTATTCATATATTTTAGTATGCATGCATACCTGGTTGACTTGGTGCAAAACGAGGTCCAAGTCCACGTCCAGGTCCAGGTCCAGGTCCACTAACTAGAACTGGTGGTGGGTCATTTGTGGTACATACCAACACATGTTGTGTAATAGATGTAAAAGCAAGGCGACTGCTTGGCTTAATATTCGACATACCGCCCAGGAGTATCGTCGTCGGTCGTCGCTCAACGGTCATCGTCATCTCTGTGTATAGGAGCAGAGAACCGCACGTTGGGCGCCACTTAAAGAGCAAAGATGGATCTTTGTTTACGGAGAATCGTTTGTGTGTACACGTGCGCGCATGTTTGCTATCCGTGAGCACATCTCATTTTGTTTTCGCGAGATTTGCAACAATCCAATTACATGAATGGTCTTTGACATGAATCCAGGATGGTGCAGCAAACAGCGGCAACAGCGGCAGCCTATATTGGGTGCTGCTCATTCGTCTTTGCCACTGCGCGCCGTTTATTCGCAAATGCTTTGTGTTATCGCTGCCGTCGTCGTCTGTCGTCATCATCGTCGTCGTCGTCTTTGGGAAACACACATTTTGTATAGCCAGTGCTTGGGCAATGAACGAAACTCTGACATGTACACTTTAATGATACCTAATTAGCGAGCCTCTATCAATATCACATTAGTTTTTATTTCTATAGATGTTGCAATCATGCGGGTCGTTTACTCTCTGTCAGAGGTGGTTTTAGTTTTGTTTAACACAGAAAGGTATATCTATCTATTAAGTGCTAAATGGTTCGTGGATTGGACCACCCTCTTCGTGAGATTTTTCACAAAGGCGTGAACATTTGAAGCCGCGATATTTTCGTAGAAGACAGTTTGTAGTTTTCTTTTTTTTAGGAAGTGGGGTGATTTCTACTTTTTTAATTTTGAAAAAAGAGTATGAATAGATGTGAGTCTAGCGCCGAAGAGGATAAGGGCCCAGGGATCTAGCAAAAGGCTCAGGGATTAAAAAGGAAGCAAGAATAAAACCTGGAAGCTTACGCAAGTGCCATATGGCTGTCTACAGTTGACGACTCAGGGTACACTTTCAGTGTAACAGTATCTACAAAATTGAAATGCAAGAGTCATCTGGAAAGCTTCAAATATAACCTTAAAGATGGAACCACTCGGCACCTTAATTAAGGGGTAATGTTGGTACATTCTTTGAACGGAGCCCATTAAAATGTCAGTGTATGTATTTAGGAATATTTTTACGAAAATGGAAAATCTACTATCGAAAGTCCGTACGCCTACGCGATGAAAAGAGAGAAGAGACACTATGTAAGGGAACCATTCAGCTACATTCAACTCAGTGGTATTTTATTGCTTCCTTTTTCTGTCTGTTTCAAGTGCTTGGCTATAACACACTTTGTTTGAGATGTGGGTGTGTTCATAAAACATAAACTCTAAGCGTTGTAGAGATAAGCGATTAATACGAGTTTTAGATAGATAGTTTTTATTTATTCAAATTAATTTTTATCCTATCAAGTTGTGGTCCAAGCGACTCTATGTGCCGAAGCTTTTGCTCCTTCTCTGTACTCCAGTAGCTTCAGTTCATCAACTTTCTCCACCAGCTGATATAAGATTGAACCCCAGTTATCTACATTTCCAATGCTAAGATCAACTTCCATATTGCATTGAAGCGCCAGATCCATCCATTCCGCGTACCAGCATGACTTGTTTTCCACCGCTTTTAACGTCGCTATTTTTGGAAGCCTTGTATCCGCCATTTTCATTTCCTTCAGTATGTAGTCTATCTGCAACTTTAATGTTTTTATAAACAAAAGTGAAAGTCCTGTTTCGATCTTCAATAGATAATTTGGCGCATTAGCAGGAATATGGAAAATTCGTTTAATATAGAACCGTAGGAGCTTCTCTACTAGTACTACTTTATGTTCTTTATATCCCCACACCTGTGCCCCATAGAACAAAACTGATTCAGCAACTGCTTCAAAGACTATATTTACTGCTATGAGCAATTGCTCCATTTGAAAAACATTCTTTCCACGTCCCACTGATTGCAGCTTTTGCCTTTGGTAATTTTTCGTTGAGGTGTTTACTCAAATTGAGGTTTGACGAGAGAAGGACGCCTAAGTACTTGAACTCATTCACCAGTTCTAATTCTCCGCCACTGTAGTACCATTTTTCTTTTTTCGACTTCTTCTACCACCTCCTTTTTTAAAAATCATTGCTTTGGATTTTTCTTGGTTTACTGTCAAAAGGTCTTACAGTAGTCCCCAAGCCGGTTTATCATTAGTTGAAGACTTTCAGAGGAGCTGGTTAACAACCAGTGTTACCGCGGGCTCAAATTTTGACGAGTCCCAGTGGCTGAAAAAATGAGTCCTTTTGAAAAAAAATGAGTCCCTTCTGTTTTTTTTTTAAGTTCATTTCAATAATACAAAAAACCTATATATTTACATATATAGTAAGTAGACATAAATAATAAAAATAAAATAAATTAAATTCATAAAAAAAACAAAAAATACAATTCACATTGTGCTTACAAAAATATCACAATAAACATCTTAAAAAATTTTTTTTTATTTGAGTCTCTTGTTTTAGTTTTTAAGTTCATTTTAATAATAGATACAAATAATTAATATACTGAATGTGTGCGGGTCAAAAATCAAAATTAAATACAGCACACGGATGTAAGCAAGAATATAAGAAAAATATAAAAAAGATGACAAAGACAATTGACAAAGAAAATATTGTTTTTGCTTTCACTCAAACAAAGCGCCCCTATGAGTGAATCAAAGAAAATGTTTGAATGCTGACACAGCGTTCAGGTGTTCAGGAGTGAAATAAAAGCTACGTTTACACTATGCATTCTTCTCAAAATTAGTTTTGTCTACAAAATTTAACAAAGCTTTTGAAAATATTAATTAACGTTGACTTCAGAGTAAAGATGAATGATTTGTATAGAGGTAACTTGGATTCGTAAAAAAATGAGCCAAATCTAAATTTTGTGAGTCCCCGAGCCAAGTTAAAAAAAATGAGTCCCTTTTGGCACTATAGTGTCCCCGCGGTAACACTGTTAACAACACCACATCATCCACAAACATCAGTCTCTTAATGCCTGTATTTGCATGGGGAACACCCCCATCCAGCAGATCATCTATGTATAAATAAGGAAAACAATGTTGGGCTCAAGGCGCATCCCTGTTTCACACCTGATTTTGTCTCGAACCAGTCTGACACCTCTTCTCCATTCAAAAAAGCAGCTTGGTTCCCTGTGCATATAGGTTTTGTAAGACTGTTGCAAACTTAAGTGATACTCCCTACAAGTACAGCCTATAAAGCAACGCATTTCTGTCAATGGAGTCGAAAGCTGCCTTGAAATAAAAAAAAAACGTGTAAAGTTTCTTACCCAGCCGGGTACTCAGGATATTATTCTGCCTTATCCATTCATCTAGCCGCTTTATGAGGATCGCCGTAAAAATTTTATAAGATGCATTCAGGAACCAGATTCCCCGATAGTTTTCTGGGTTCGCTAATGATCCTTTCTTGTGTATAAATATCAATGCATCTTTGAATCCTTGCGGTGCCATTTCATTTTCAAAGACTTTGTTCATTAAGTGGCAGAGCTCGATTTTCAGCAAATTCGAGCCATTCTTATAAAATTCTACAGGAATGGTGTCTGGACCCGGTGCTCTGCCCTTTTTCAAACAGTCGAGTTATTACGAGTTGCTTCCCTCAAATATTATAAATAAACCTGAAAACTATGTTGTGCACTTCGTTGTCGAAATACCTGTCCAACAGTACAACATTCACGAAAATACATAACGGTAAAGGCGGATTAAAGGGTTTCAACCGTTTTTTCTGGATGTACTTGTTGTAATGTTGAAGCAGTTCCTAAAAATCAAAGCTATTCTTTTCTTCGCAGGCACTGACATTGCAAAAACTCAAGCATTATACTTGTAATCAGGCCAGTTTTCGCTTCCGAAATACGTCTGCATTGCCCTGCGTTCACCTCTTGTCCATCATAGATGTCTCTACTTTCTTTAAAAAAAAATAAACAAAGCAAACACGACTACTGTTTTAATATCTCCAAATACCCACTCATTACCCCTCCACATTTATACATTTTGTGTGAACATTTCCATTTTTTTCCAATCAAATACTAAAATACAAACTATCACTGCCACCGTGTTCTGTTTCCCCGCAATCATAAAATGTGTTCATGGAAGTTTATCTTACACACTATTCCTGAACCCACGCCTTTCTTTTTTTGGTTATTTATATTTATTGGAGACATTTACACATGATTAGGCTAAAGTGGCTACCACCTTTGTGTCTAAACTTTGACATAAAAAACTAAGTTTAACCACAAAACAACGCACATTAACGACATTCATTAGGGGTTTTTTGTTATAGAAGAATGTGAGAGTGTAGTTAAGGTATTCTTTTTTGAATGAATGAATTCACAGATGATATTCCTTCTATACCATTGACTGTCATGTTCAATTAATTCACAGCAGTGAATAGCAATTTGACACGCTAAAATCATGTCAACACGAGCTCTGCACAACACTATACTAATGGTATTTATCGAATAAAATCGAGTAAAAAATGTGACACATAAGTTGTAAAATATTACAAAAAAGACATTCGTTAGCCGATCTATCACATGCTCTAGAGTGCCACGCTACGACAGCCACCGTGGCCGCGAAGCACCACTCCACCGCCACGCCGACATGAAATATACTAAAACTATATGGCGGAATGTTCTTGTTGCACCCAACGTAATTGTGATGTAATTGCGAGAGAAACACAAAACCAGGTGTGGAATGTGTTACTTACACGTCAGTGCAATGACAAGAAATGTCACTTTAACTTTTGTATTAAAAATTCAAAAACTTTTGAACACCATTTTTCCAAACATCACAACGATTCTCATATGAGCAAAACCAGTTGAACGAATAGACTCTCATGCCAACCCTTATCATCGTAATAAATATTAATTACATAGCTGCAAGGTGTTTTGCGCAAAACTGTTGTTGAAATCTTTTGAACAAATCACTCAATGTGATATGCAAGTGGTAACTAGATGTGTATATGAGTGTGTATTTGTGGACGGTATAAAATAATTGTCCAATTAAACGCAACTGTGGACAGTGACACAGGAAAGGAAGATGGTGGCTTCCTTGGGAAGGGCCCTGCTGAGAAAACCGGAAACATGAAAACTTCTTTCTGAAGCACCAGCAGCAGCAGAAGCAGCAAGTAGAAGTATAAGAATAGCTGGCGAATCTATTATTCAACTAGGAAAAGCGACAACGACGTCCGTCCGTTTGGTGAGGAAAATATTATTGCAGAATGGGTTTTCCGCAGGCTGAAAGGAAGCACGCTTATATGAGGGTTGAAAATGCAATGAGTGAGAGCTAATTTTAGGAATATTTAACCAAGTTTGGGAATATAATTTAATCGTATTTTCTGCAGAGAGCTTCTATTGGCGTTCAGCTGCTTCAAACGAAGTGGGGTTGTTGGCGACACAGTATGGCTGACAGGTAGTACTGTTACGTCGAAATGGAAGTATTTATGCTCAATACTAACTTTTTCAAAGAGTTGTTCACACGAAATTTCTATGAAACCAAAAATGGGCAGAGACAACCGCTAAGCTAAGTCAAAGATAGCCTACAAGTGTTTAACTTAGGTAAAGTTCCAGAAGGAATATGGGGATGGAATACAGTCTTTGTTCCTGAAAGTTAATAAAGCAACATAGTTTTGGTAGAATTTTAGAAATCTTCCTAGTAGTTTTTAAGTCACCTCTTCGTTCCGCCAAAAACCAAAGTTTCAAATAGTTACTCAGGTATTCGGGATGGAGACATATACAACAAATCGAAAACCCTGAAAAGCGGTCCGGTCGTTCTGGAGTTAAAAAGGCTCGCACTTATTATAAATGATTCTTAAACCCATCGAATAAGCGTAGAGTAGAGTAACTACTGTCGAGAAAATTCCGCCATCTTCTTTTATATACAAAAATGCTCTCTAAGCTGAAGTTCTTCTTCTCACTGCGGTTGTGCGTCTAGATTGAGATTAAGTTGACGGCAACTGAGATGAAGATGCTCCATTTGTCAGCAGGAGCATAAGAAGTATACAAACAGCCGTTGATGCCATCACTTTAAAAACTTCATTTAAAAAAAAATTAGGAAAACGCGGCAAAGTTGGTATTGCCAATGTTAACAGGTGAGACCCAGAGAACCCCGCAAAAAAGAAGATTATTATATCCGGGCTCAGTACCTCAGTCGTCGACAATGCAAATATAAAAAATAGGGTGTCACAATAGAGCGGGGAGCATTGGGCCTAGCACATTTCTCACAACCATCGCCTTTGTGAGGGAATGGATGGGACCTACAATTTTCTACCGATTCTGAACGGCAAATAGGTAAAGCTCTTTTCTGGGCAATGAATTTACTATCGGAGGACTCACCAATCCATCGCGAAAGGGGATACCCGGGAAAAATCATTTTTGCATCTGTTGGGATTCCAACCTCGAACCTCCCGGTTAAGAGGCAGACATGCTAACTACCACGCCACGAGTACTATGAGTCGCAGGCTGGAAAACATACCTTCTTGCAGAACTTTCCTCAATTTCAGAAGACATGCACAAAATAGTTGGTCTCAACTCTGACTGTACCTTTTTTGTTTGGGATTTCGACTTATTCCATTTTTTAACCAAACACAATGTGAATCACATTAAGTGAAAGAAATTCCCGAAAGAGACTAAGGCGCAGCAAAGCTACGGAAAAAGGAGATACAATCATATTTCTAGCGGCTTATTGAGAATGCGCTTTTCATGGCAATGTGTTATTACTGTCAGAGGACTAGTAGTGAAAGACACTTTTTTCTAAGGTTTCCGGGATTCGAACCACGAACCACCTTAGTCAAAACACAGCGGAAACCTCTGGTGTCAGTCAAATATCGAAACTAGCCGCATGCGCTATTCTGCTAAGATGCCGCGCCCGCCGTCTTAACAGTAACAGAACTTTAGCATAGAATAAAGACACAGCTACGAACTGAGCGACAAGATATCAGATCTGTATTAATTCGACGTATACTGACTATACCTTGCTTAAGAATAGCTGCTAGCATCGAGAAGAGGATACAGCAAGACACAACGTGTACAGCAAAGAAACCAAGTCCCACAAAAGGTGTTGAAAGTATTTGAAATACACTTCGTAGTCTGACCAACTTGTATAATGTCAAATCGTTAAACTTACTTAATGATAAAGCTGATATTGTTGAGATCTAAGATAGAACGCTTACATGGAAACTGGAATCGAAGCTGTTCTGCTGCAGAAAGGAACGAGAAAACTCTGAATACCCAGAAATACGCAGTTAAGGCCTTGTATATTTATTCTATAGTACTATCACAGTTCATTGTTATTTTCAAAATGAATTTGGAATGTTGTCCAAAACTTTTTTTCATATAGCTTTGTATAGGAAAAAAAGTTGTGGACAACATTCCAAATTCATTGTGAAAATGAGAAATGAACTGTGATAGTACTAAAGAATAAATATACAAGGCCTTAACTGCGTATTTCTGGGTATTCAGAGACTGTATAGCTGTATTTTGCTACCACCGCTTCGGTTAATGTAACCGATTCTTGGGACTAGAAGGAAAGCATTAATATAGAAAGTGTCAATCTGCAATATGCACCCACGTTGTGGTTCGTGTTAGTTTGTGTAACACGATCAAAATCAAGTCATTTGAGCGACGTCATTCTAGCTTTGCACCAAAAAATGCTTTTCGCTTTACCAAGCCAAAGCGATATCAGAAAGGTCAAAGTGATGCCAGACAGTACTTTTTCTGATACAAAAATACCATATTAAGGTGCGGTTTTGTTGCAGCTGAGTACTCCTATCATCAGCTCACCAATGGATTTTACCATAAATGAACATAAAAACAAATTAATACTGAGTACTTTAAGTTAAGTGCTAAAGGGCAGTGATGAGCTGATTTCACAGATTTCAATGTGCATTGGTATTCCTCTTTTCCTATGTAGTAGGTAATTCAGAACAATGTCGTTTTGCACTCAATTGATATAAGTATTTCGTCTGTTCTGCAGTATTTTTTGGCCATTCTTGGGCTGCTTACTACAGAAGCGGACAGAAAAGGCTGAATGCCAATGCCAATGCAAAGGAAATGGCTTTGGGATTGATCAAGCACTGAAGACTCCTAATAAAAACACAGCACTGCGATTCTCCGAATGAAGGTCCTAAATTGTGAATGATGACAATTGGCTTATTTAAGAAATTCAATTGTTTCTTTTGTTATGTAAGAAATTGCTTTGTTTCGACGTCCAAGACATTTCTCCGATATACGTCCGTATTACGAGTATCGAATCAAACTTTCGCCTGGAAGCGAATGTTTCTGGAAGGTTCGTTTAAAGCGGTAATACAGAATTAAGAAAGAAAAGCTAAGTAAGAGCGATGTGTTTCGAGTTTGCTGTTGAATTGGAAAAGGTAACATTAACATGCAATAAATTCGATCCGCTAAAGTTTTCGCTTCCAGTCGAATGTTCGATTCACTTCTCATAATAGAGGCGTATATCCCAGAAAGGTCTACCAATCGAAAAAGCTTTTTCCAAGTAATTTTTTTCCAAAAAATAGGAACAATATAAAATTTAAAAAAAGACAGAGGTCATCTTCTCTGCCAAACAGCCTGTTGGCTTGCAGTTTTTACACAATGAACACTTGAAAAACTTTTAAAAAGAAGGGAGGTAGATAGGTTTAGATATCCATACAGACCACACAGAAAACATTTAAACACACACATAGGTTATGGTGGATAGAAGAAGTGCCTCAAGCCCCCAAAGGCAAGCAATTACCACAACAATCAAGTTTTGAATACTTTTATGAATTGTTGCTTACTGTCGCTTCCCATTCCCAACTGAAAAACAATTCCATATTTTACAGTTTAAAGTCATTCAATGGTTCAAGAATAGCCCGCCCGCCCGACAACAAAAAGCTGTGAGAATCTTTTATGAGGGTAAATTTTTCCTACCCTCAGTGCATTGTTATTAAAAACAAAAAAAGACTAAGCTATATGGGTATACAATTATTGTATCTGTCAATTTGAAGTGTCTTTATCAGCTCGTCGCATGATGAAAACGAAAAAAAAAATAACTCATTGCATTTTGTCACCGCGACGACGACGTGGCTAATGAGATTGAATTTATTGTCATCTCGTGACGGAAAGTTAATCCTCGAGGCTATTTTACTTCAACTTGAGCACTTGAGGAGGAGGTTGAGCGAGGAGTAGTTAAGGCTGCCATAAAAACCGTGGAAGTGGAACTGACTACGTCATGAGAGGGTGTGGCGTGGCTGGCCTGGCACACTTAATTAGTATGCGGTTTCTTGTTTGTTTTGTTTTTTGTATTTTTCTCCAACTTCTTGCCTTACTTGCCCTGTTCTGCTTCTGCCTACTACGAGTAAAATCGAGTATACGCGAAAAAGGCCTAATGGTTCAGCTTCCATGTTTGTTTTTATTTTTGTTGTTTTTTTTCGCTGCTCTTGTTGCACAATGCATACTCGTACTCAAGACTCAAGACTCACACATAGTATATGTGATAATGGTGTCCCTTTCGCCTCGATATTCTCTTCTTATTTTTATTCAATTCCTTTTTTCCTATACGAAGGTATTTGCATTTTTATTCGTGTGTTAATTATCGCACTCTTGCCTCTTGGGTATGTTTTCTGTGCATTTTTTTATTTTTTGTTCTTCTGTTTTAGTTGAGGGAAGCCATTTTCTTGAATGCATGACAACAAATTTCGACGAGTAAGATGATGTTGATGACGAAGGCGACGCGACGGTTCTACCTTCCTCTGAAAGCATATACAGCCAAGATGGTCGTTCTGAAAACGTTTGGTGTGGTGGTGGCGCTTTAAAGAACTGCCAAGTGAGTTGCCTATCTTTTCTTTGCTTTCTTTCGTTATATTTCTTCATCCAATGCACTGTCAAGTGTAACTTGACACCAACCTCGACGACAACAACGACAACCCTTGAGCGAAGAACAACTCTCTGGCGTTGTTTTGTATGTCCCGTCCCAGCCCAGCAAGATGATTCTGATAAGCAGGGAAGTAAAATATAGAAAATCGTTGCCATTTGCATATTATGCCTACTCGACTTGATGCATGTTCATATACCTACCTACTACTCGCTTCATTTCGCCATCCTGATGCACTTGTTCTGTCGTTCGCGGTGTTGCGTCGGTGGTGCGGAGACAGTTGTTGTACCTACCCATCTGCATCACTTCCAAGATGTCTGTCACTACATTTCTACTCAATTTCATTGCAAACGCACTCTTGCCTTTTTGCAATTTTACAAATTTCGTTCTAAACCGTGGGACATTTTTGTTTATGAATCTTGACAACAGTAAGCGTTTTTTTGTCCTCCATTTTTGTTAAGCACGCAGAACGTAAATGTAAATATGTGTGGAATATCACACACTCAAAGTGTTAGATAAGAGCAGCAGAAACCTCAAGAACTAATATGGCGTCAAGTACTTGTTTCGAGCGAAGAAGACAGGATAATAGGAGAGGAGTTTGTTACGTTGATCAAGTTAAACAACAAAATTTTCGCTTGTCACGCAGAAGCCAAGTGGCAATATTCGAGCCTAAGCAGAAAAAGCTTCACATAATAAGACCTAGATATGAAAGAAGTGTCTTCACAGTGCTTAAAAACACAAAACATTTCCTAGAACACCACCAACTCATCATAACTCTTCCTTTAGAAAATTCCTTGATAAGCTATCGATTAAGTAAAAACCAAAGGACGAATATAATGTTTTGGGTTTAAAAATAGCCAATTTGCATTCAAAAACACCTGTTCGTTTATAGGCGAAGGGTAACCAGACGACTATAGGTGATTTGAATTGGTTTTTCCCCAATTCAAAGGAAATGTTTACTTGGCAAAGAAAGGACACAGTATAAGGCCTGATGGAACGAACCAGCACGTGGGCTTGTCTTCAGGGAAGTAAATATTGGGATAAAATAAATTCAGAAAGAAGCGTTTGAGGAAAATCCTGGTATACTTATATTTTTGCAAGTATTTGATAAAGACAAAGAAAAGTGGAGGATTCAGAAGAAGAAAAACAATATTTCCCCCAAAAAGAGCTATGCTCAAGCAGGGTGGGCTCATTTGAGTGCAACAATCTTCTGTGCACCAGTATTTTCATTATAAGGTGCAACAAGTGTGTCCTGGCTGACTCGGTCACCTCCTCAATCTGCAAAGTGTTTGCTTCTTTTTAGGAATCGAATTGAAAAAATGTCATAATCGGACAATGCCCCATAGGTAGTAGATATGTCAAAAGGCTGAACGTTAAATGACTTTTGCAAAGTTGTATGGAATAGGATATTCTGCACTTCTGTGTAAGCCCTTTTTCAATGATCCAAGTGGTCTTATGACAATATAGGTCTTCACTGTCTCCATCGCTCCATAGAAAGCTATAAGTGATTTAGATAGTGAGCTTCTTTCTCACATTATTTGGGGGGGCCCCCACTTTGCCGCTGTAGGCAATCAAATCCATTTCGTTCGATTTGAATACGGGTCAGCATTTGTTAGGGTGCATCCACACTATAACACACAAACAGATCAACTTTACTCTGTTCGAAGTCTGGTCGGCTTTCTGTAAGAACGAAGGCTAAGGTGACTGTGTAAATCCTGTGGAGAGGATGACAAAATGGCGGAGCACTTCCTCTGTGAATGTCTTGGATTTTCTCGTATCAGCTTAAAGATACTCGGTGCAGACATGGGAAAAGCCTTCTTATAATGGCAGATCCTTCTGGCCTTACTAAGGTGGAAAGCTATAACGAAAGAAGGCTGCTATCTGGTAATATTTTTTCATCAATTGAATTTTAGAGGGATAAGCCTCCTTAACGTCGCTTATCTAAGATCTTGTCTGCTGTAATATGTGAACGTCTGAAACCCCACGTCAACAACTTGATAGGTCCTTATCAATATGGTTTTAGAAAAGAGAAGTCCACAATAGACCAAATTTTCACATTACGGCAGATCTTGGAAAAAATCCGAGAATATAATATCGATATTCACCATCTTTTTATCGATTTCAAGGCCGCGTATGACAGTATTTACAGAGACGAGCTGTACAGAGCCATGACTTGCGACTATGCAGGATGACTTTGGAGAATTCACGCTGCTCCGTCAAGGTCGGTAAAGAACTCACCGAGACCTTTGATGTCGAAAAAGTCTTAAGGCAAGGCGACAAACTGTCATGCGATTTCTTCAACATCATACTTGAACAGATTGTAAGAAACTCAAACGTCAACACCAGAGGAACAATCTTTCAAAAGACTGTACAATTACTCGCCTATGCAGACGATATTGACGTAATGGATGGAAATAAGCGTGATGTCATAGGTGGTTTTGCGAGCATTGAGACAGAAGCGGCAAAAATGTGTTTGATGGTTAATGAGGGCAAAACGAAATCCTGCTCTACGGCGCGGAAGCATGGACCTTATCGAAAGCGAATGAGGAAACCCTTGGTCGTTTCGAAAGCAAAATTCTCCGAATGATCTTTGGTCCCATATACGAGGGCAATGTGTGGAGAAGAAGATACAATAACGAGCTGTATGAGCTGTACCGCAACATGGGCATAGCCAGAAGAGTACCTACGCATCGCGAGGCTACGATGGTTGGGTCATGTAGAGCGGATGGACCCAAACGCTCCGGCTCGACGGGTTTTCGAAAGCACATTGCAGGGAAATCGCGGAAGGGCAAGACCTCGTCTTAGGTGGCGCAATCAAGTGGATGAAGACCTCAACCGACTTGGAGTGCGAAACTGGAGAGAGCTCGCCCGAAATCGAAGTCGTTATAGAAGGATGTTGGTTGAGGCCCAGGTTCACCCCGAACTCTAATGCCCGTCTAAGTAAGTAGGTAAGAATTTTAATTGATGCAGGATTACTGCCTCTTCAATTTGTATACTGTATACTGCTAGTTTTTTAAGAAGACATACGTTCAGCGTTGCCGTCGAACATTTGTCCACTTCACCGACGACACTCCTTTTCTCTTAGCTTAGTTGCCGAGAGTAGTGCCCGAAATACCAAGGAAATCAAAAAGAATTGGCGATTTCGCCAATATAGTTTCATGCCATGTAAAGCGCTTTATCGATGAGCCGTTCATAGTCGGCAAAAAATTATAGGCCCCTTCCGATCCCTCACAAGGTATGGCTGGAGCAAACGAGCTAGACCCCGCTCTGTTGCACCACCCTATTTAGTTTTTATTTAGTTGACGAAAACGGATAGTTTCTGATTTTTCCGGACAATTACTTCCTGACGCTTAAACAAATTTTAGATGATAACTAAGCTAACACACCTTTAAGTGACAGAAAAGCTCGGCAAAATATGTCACTTAGAGATGTGTTAGTCTGGACATCCTCTAAACTTTCTTAATAAATGCGACAGCTGGTTTCCAAGATAACAGTTGTAGCCCTAAAAATCCAAAATGGTGGTTTTTTCACACAATGGTGGCCTTATACCTACTTGGCTTCTCCAGCAATCTTCGGATTGTTATCATTTTCGACAATCTCATTTAAAACTTTGTTTCTTCGAGTCAAAACCTTGTTCTTCATTCGCCTGCGTTTCCATTCGAAAAGTCATGTAATTGCTTCATGCACAATCTTACCTCAATTCGATCAATACGAATAAGCCTTTGATTGCTTCGCTCTAAATCAATAAAAAGTATCAATTTTTATTTTTTAAAGAATTTGATTCTTTGATGTTGTGATTAATTTTTTCCCACGCTTGTGCGTTCTTTTCCCAGACCCTTAATGGAAAATACCCACCTCCCATGAATTGTTCGAACGTCAAAGTTACACAAATTCCATTTGATGTGGCGATGTAGCCCTAAAAATCCATCACTCTACTTATTTGTTTCATGTAACCAAACATAAGAGTTACCTACCTTTCTCTTAATAAATAAATATCCGTTTCTTCTGAGGTCAAAGAACTGTTTATCCCATCGACGATAGCAAATGCAATTTATAAACTTCTCCCATCCAAAACTTATCCTGAGTGCCATACCTAATCTGCTAGTGATGATAATTGCTTAATTGGCCAACTTCTGAACAGATTACCACCCAATTGCATTTGAAAACTTGTTTGCTTTGTCCATGATGACAAACCTCTTCGTGTAGGTAGGGACATATTTCACTGCCTTGCCTAGCCCCTAGTCTCCTATCCTTGTGTATTTGTATTTACGCCTAAAACAAATCGATTGTCCGAGGATAAAAGACAAACTTTTTAATTAATTTCGATTACCATAAGAGCCAACTAATCCTACCACCTGATGACGACTACGACCAGAGACCCCAAGCAGCAATCCCACACACAAATTATAAAACTTTAAGCCGGTTCTTTTGAATCGACAGCCATAGCATTGTTGGATTGATATGGTCGGTCTCGTTTTGAAAATCAAAGTGAATACAGAATCTTCGAATTATTGGCCATTATACCCGATCAGGCTGCGGTGCGGCGTACACAGCGGGCGTATCGTGTTGAAATGATCTTTATCCGATCATCATCATTGAGAAAAGCTTGTCTGATGACGCGAACGACGTATAAACGAACTACTTACTGTCATTCGCAAGGGTTCTTATTTTTCTAGCACTCAAAACAGTAATGGGTACCTATATCTCTATCCCCAAAGCGGGGTTCAGATCTTTGGGATTCTTTTTTAATCGTCGAAGAAAAGTAAAATGTAAAGTTTTATGATTTGGTGATGGTCAGAGGCTTATTAACCATTATTGTCACACAATCTCCATAACCCCGCAAACCTATTTAGTTTGTGAAAGACCCCATCATTGTTTTCCTGGGAAATGGACAGAAGTTCACCATTAATATTTCGGTGGTGGTGACAGAGAGATCGTGTCCTGCACCGAGATACATTCATACATAGATCCAGAGATAATGATAGACAAAACGTGGGTAACGGCAGACGTGACAAACGCAGTTAGCGCCATGTAATTCGTCTATTTAACATTTGTTCTTACCAAAATGGAGTGCGTGATCATAAAGTGAATGACGCGACGCGACGCATACCCATACATATTTAGTTCATATAAAATTTTCTTATTAAATAATTCAACTTATTGCATACTAATCTGCGTAAATGTCTCGGTTTTAAGCCATGGCGCCACAAAAAAATTAAAATTACTTAAACGAACAGGAAAGATGTTTTCATTGTGGATGCGCGCACGTCAGCTGCTTTTGTGTGTTTCCAAATAATTCATTAATATTTTCGGATAATTATGACCTTAGTGTGTACAAAATAGCCCTTCAAACGACCCTATAATAATCATTGTGTCATAAAAACCATTTTGAAACCCTTGAGGCGAGTTGTGTGTACCTGTGTGGCGCGCACGGACGCTGCCTCTGGTCGATGACGGACAACACAAGAAACGAACCAAAGAACCCTCTGGGTACTTTTTATCAGACCATTCTTAAGTAGGTATGATGAAGACGAGAGAGAAAGAGAGAGGTGAAAACGGAAAACAAACATTGGTAATTTGAAAACAACAAACTAATAATAATAAATCCATGGCTTGTTAGAGTGCACGCAGAAATTCAAAGGGAAGTGTGTAATTTATATATCTAGCGAAAATGGAATAGTATAAATAATGATTTAAATGGTCGTTAATCATTTAAACACTCTGCCTCTGCCTGTGCTACGAAAATACGAATGACGAACGAGACTGACGTATCTTAACCCAATAAAATGTCTTAAGCAATAAGTGGCCTGAATTGAAGTTGAAGGTGTTTTGGAAAAGAAGAAGGCTGTCGGCTGTCGTCGACAAGCACGAAAATTTAATCGTAGTATCTTGAAAAGAGGAAGAAACAAAATTCATGATAAGTGTGTATCAACAACTTTGATTCCTGTTTGATATTTATGATTTTTTTTTTTTTTTAAAAGAAATATGACGGAAAAACATTTTGTTACCAAAGAAAGTAGTGCCAAATATTGCTCAAGAATTTCTGGCGTTGTTTTCCATTTCATTCAAAATAAAGTATTTATAAGATACAGTGAAAGCTTTAGTAAATGGACACTCATGAACTTCCAATTTTTGTCCGGTTAAAGAAAAAATAGAGAAACCTTGTTTTTAACTTTTATATAAAATTTTTACTGTATAAAAAATTCATTTTAAGATTGATTTTTCAACAAGTCACCTGAACTATTTGTATGATAAGTGTGCTCCCACAAACAAGAAAAGTTTCTGACCTTAGTTTTCATTGTCATTATTAAACGATTCTATCAATCATAAGGAATTATGTATTGAAATTGAAATATACACTTATTTAAAAATTAATAGTAACAATTCATTATCATTTAACTTTTTATTGAATTTTATTGAACTTGATAATTATCTTGAAAATATTGACTGGAAAACTGAATTTTTAAACTTAGATTTACAAAATATGTTCGTTCGCTTTCGCAGATTTTAAATAATGATTTCAATCAATTAGTGCCACACAAAAAAAAAAGAATATTTCCAAACCACCATAATATAATAACAGGCTGACACACTTTAAAAATTTTAAAAATAATTCTTTCGCTTAGTATAGTAGAAATCAAATGATTTGGCTGACCAGGGGGTCGATTCTGTAACTGTGAAGCTGTGAAGTGATAAAAAATATCACATTCTCACAGCGAATCCGATTCTCGCTCTGTGAAAAAATTAAAACAAACGTCAAAATTTCTTCTCATGATAAATTATTTATCACAAAAGAATTTGTCCGTGAAGTTCAAATTTGAAAATGGAAATTAAAAAAAAAAAAAGGGAAAAGGGCTTCAATAGCCCAAAAACAGTTTTTAGATTTTTTTGAGCAAACAATTACATTTGCAGACCTACATATAACTGTTGACGGTTAACATTTTCGTTCAAATGCGTGGACGGAACTAGGTGTTCAGTTGAACAACTAAGGGGGAACCTTAAAAGAGGGACAGAAATGGAGCAAAGATCTTGTGTAAGTTTTATAAGTAAAAACATTGTGACAGACATGAAATCACTAAGAATAAGTGTTCGAAGTCGCGACACCACCGCGAACTACGGCCTCTATTGTTAAATACCAACTGAATAATTATGCCTGACATGTTTAGAAATATTTTTTTTACAAATAAAAACTAAAATTGACGCAAAAATGACAACATTTATAATTTAGTACCTACTTTTTAGTACATACGCATCAAATTTTTTTGTGAAGTGATAAAATGAAAAAGCTCTGTGAAGACTGAAATGAAATAATTTTTATCACTTCACAGTTACAGAATCGACCCCCAAATACAGTTTTGTAATCTTCGCAGAGAGTTCAAGGTGTTAAGTAAATTCTCGCACAGAAATTATATTATGCAGGTTGGATTCAATTTAAAAAACGACCCAAAAAGTTTTTGGTACTTTATAAATTCAAAACAAAATTCGCTCGGGATTCCGAATTCCATGTTTTTTTAAAAAGCAAGAGTCTGATGAAATTGAAAACACGGTTGAGCTATTTGCTCTTTTTTTTTAATCGGTCTATTTCAACACAGATCAAGTATAGGATCCTTACAGTTAGATCTCAAAGATGTCTTAGAAGGATTGCATGATGTTAAGCCAAATGCTAAACCTGGCTTTAATGGTATTCCTGCGATACTTTTGGAAAGATGTTCCAGTTCTCTGGCTCTTCCATTACTAATCATTTTCAATTCTTCATTGTCATCTGGACTGTTCTTAGATGAATGGAAATCCTCTTTCTTGATTCCAATTTTTAAATCGGTTTCTAAAAACAATGTAGGGAACTACAGAGGAATTTATAAACTACCTGCAATTCCTAAGTTTTTTGAAAGCCTTGTCAAAAAAAGCTTGATTTCCTAATAAAGGAACATACAAGTGCCCAACACGGCTTCATATCGGGAAGATCAACAATCACCAATTTAACATGTTTCTCTTCTTTCGTTGTTGACGCTATTGTAAACAAAGATCAAGTGGATGTTATTTATTCTGATTTTAGCAAAGCGTTTGATTCGGTTTGTCACAAAATACTGTTTTTAAAATTGGAATCATTTGGTCTCCACTCAGGCTTCCTTCAATGGATCTGTTCCTTCCTCATAAAAAGGGTTCAAAAAGTTGAAATTGACGAATTCACCTCAAGGTAGATAAATTTTACCTCTGGTGTTCCACAGGGTAGTCATCTAAGTCCCCTACTTTCTATCATATTTATTGGTGATAATGTTAACTGTGTCAACTTCAGCAAATGCAAACGCAGACGATCTGAAACATTTTTCTGTAAGTAACTTCTATTAGTGATTGCCAAATATCCAATTGGATCTTGATAATCTATTTCGCTGGTGTGTGTTAAACCGCTTGAATCTAGACGCCAAAAATGTTTTGTGATTTCTCGCTCAAGAAAGAAAATCATACGCAAGAGTTTTAATATTATCTTGATTGCAACCCTCTTCAGAAAACTGAAATATTTAAGGATTTAGGCGAGCTTTTTGACCCCAAATTCTCTTTTACACCATATATAGAAGCTATTGTATCAAAAGCTAACTCAAGCTTAGGACTTATCAAAAGGAACTCCACAGACTTTACTAACCCCTATACCCTTGTGTCTCTCTATACCTCACTAGTAAAACCCAACCTATAGTATGCAGAAATCGTCTGGAAACCTCCCCAACAATGTTTTTCCGGTCGAATTCAGAAAGTTCAGAATAGGTTTACGAAGTATGCATTTTACAAAATGCGATGGTGCTTTCATCCAAATTCCACAGCTAGGCAGTCTTCTAGGTTTGCAGTCGCTCAAATCACGTAGAACTAGTCATGACATAGTTTTTGTGCGAGACATTTTCATATAAAGTGTCCTTCCTTGTTGTCCTTAATTTGTATTTATGCTCCAGAAAGGCATAAATACAAAAAGAAATCTTCTTTTTAAATCAAGGCACAGAAATAATTATGGCAGTTAGAGAGTTTAATGACATTTGTGGTCGTATTAATTTAGCCTTCTCCAGAGATAAATTTCAAAATGAATTGTATTACTTATTTTTAAGAAATTGAAACCAATTTTGTTATAATGTGTAATCTGTTGAGCTCATTGCTCATAGGTGAAATAAATAAATAAATAAATATCAAAACTGAGCTTTGAGCAAAACTTACTGTGCGATTGCGAAATTAACGATCTTGGCACGGCCGTGGAAAATTTGTCATAAAAAAAAACAGTTTGCTTTTTGTTTGATTCTCTTCATTCATTTTGTTTCGGCTTTAATAAAAAAAAAAATATGGTACCAAATCTTGGTACTACCAATACCAACAAGCTTTGTTACTCCTGCTGACATACGGTGCATCTCCATCTCAGCTGCCATAAACTTATCCGCTTGTACATTGTGAATCCTATATGACGCCTGGACCGTAGTGTAGGCCTCTTCAGCTTTGAGGACGTTTTTCTATCACTTACGGCATTTTTCTTTTAGTTCCCAACAGATTCATATTCTCAATTTTACTTCCTCACAATCCCAGATTCCTTTACAAGGAAACAAAGGACCTAACAAATAATAGAAAGAATTAGCAATTAAGTTCCTACCCCCGCGCCTCTTGCACCAAACGAATTCCTTCAAAACTCAAAAATCTTTCAAGTTTTATGATTAGGTACAACCTTATTCATATAATCAAGAGTGAGAACAAGAATCCCACAGTCACAGAGTCGTGGAAAAGAAATAAATTTTATTATTGTCAGTTTTTGTTCATTTTTTTGTGCCGAAATTTCAGGAGAATGCAGAATATTACATTCCTCCTTGATTCACTTACAAAGCACTACAAAGAATTTCTTAAAGCGAGCAACATGTCTTCTGCCTGGAAGTTTAAAGTCCCTGCATTGCATATGTATACACCACAGTAAAGGGACAGGAAAGCGAAGTGAAGACGACCGACGTCTTCCCAAAAAAAAGGAGAACTCCACCCAATGGTTATCAGCCATCTTACTTCATTCTCCTGGTTCGTTTGATATTATTTGGAAATTTGCTTATCAGCGAGTGCTCCCCTTGGCTTTCAACTTGAAATTACATGGCAATGAACACGAAATAGAATTAAATTCGTTGGCCCCCGTTTGTATTTTTTTTTCTTTCATAACCTTTTGTGTTTCGGTGCTAAAATTGTTCAACACCCACAGACGTCATTGACTTGAAAGCCTCCCCCGACCACACAACCGAAATCGCCAAGTGAAATTAATGGGCCATAGTTGGTTTTTATTACATTTTAACCAGGATAATTAGATTCATGTTAAACACACCAACTGCGAGGCAGGTAAAGCGCTAAAAATATTATGTTAATTAGATCTTTGTCACGACGCGACGCGACCGTTGACGACTACTGTGGCAGAGCGGGAGTGGTTCATTTTTCACCTACAAACAAACTCGGATAGCACTCTACTCTCTAACAATAAATAATAAAAAAAATTAAAAAAAAATCCCCTCTTGAATCCTGTTACAGGCGTCTTGTGTAATGTGATGATTACCCGCACAACCAGATTAAGTCTGGTTTTGAAGTTACCGAGAGTTTTTGATTTTACAAAAAAGGAGTCCTCAAGAAATCTATTCGGCGGAAAGCATCCCTAACCGCATTGTCTTTTGTCATCACTCCACCCGCTACTGTTGAATTCTTTTCTCTTTCTTGTTTTGTTTTGTGTTTGTAGATAGGTATTGTTGCTTTACCTGTCGGAGACGTAGTTTAGTTTTCTTATCTTTTGTGTCCTGCGGGATAAACTTCCATTTATGAATCGTCTCTTTGTTGTCCTTTTCGGCATCTCTCTAGCACACACAGGATTGCAATTTACAGTGTGGTTTATCTGCGAGAGGATGATAATTTTGCGATTAGCTTGGTTTTTGGCTGAGCATATTCAATGAAGCCTGCAAACCACTTTGTCGTGGCTGTCTATTTCTATTTAGTTCATCCGTCTGCTCTCTTGTCAACCGCGCTCTCAGCAGGATATATTTAGGGCGCTAGCATTTTTGTGTGTGTTGCCTTTGTTTCTCTATTGTCTAAAGAAATTCCTTCTTTATTTTTACCTGAACTGCGTTGTGTTGTTCGGCATTTTAGAAGTACTCAGCGTAAGTCTGATGAGAGTATCTTAATGTGATCACAATGAACGAGCTCAACATAACAAGGATCAATTCTTCTTTTTATAAGTAAGTGGAGGGAGTTGAGTGAGGATAGATATATATAATAAATTTGTCTTCATCTGTCGAATGAAGGATCTTTCTTTGTCCTGTGTCAAGATTAGATGATGTTTTGAGATAAACAAAGAGGCATGACCAACCTATGACGTTAAGGACGATGAGGGAAGGATCAGAAAATGAATTGGCTATGATACAGCAGGAGGTGAAGGTAATTCTTGTATTGCAAGAACAAATGTGGTGTACTCGATAGCAATCTTTAATAAAAAAAAGGAAAGGGTGATTTGAGAGAGTCTTGTCGAACAGACATTTAAGAAAAACTCCGTTGATAGGTATAGTCTTTTACATCTTATCATGAAAAAACAGCACCTGGATTCCGTAACTTTTAAGACGAGTATCGTCTAAGGTACTGAGAAAACGCGTGTAAAAACCAGAAAAAGTTTTCCTTCAATCGTTGAAAGCGAAGTTACATGAAGCAATCTCTTGGCGTTACAATCGACGATTGGACGATAGTCGTCTATACTATAAATCCAGGCCCAGTAAACCAAAAATTAATGATAAAAAAATGATACGTGCAATGCCACTGTAACTGTCTCCTACTCCTTTTGCGATCTAATTACCACCTTTTGCCTCTCGACAACCGAAAGAGTTTTCGATTTGCATCAGTGATGGCATTACAATTTAGTTTGTGTTACTTTATTGTTTGAGCTGTTTTGATATTGTCAATTAGTAGAAAAGAAAGTAAATTAAAACCAATCAACGAATTTACTTATAACAAAAATGTAAAGTCACACTTCATTAGACTTCTTCCCCCACCTATGGTAAGATTTTTTGCAATGAAAGCACGATACGGCTTTACTCAAAAGGAACAAAAACGACCAGATCCTAGACTTGAGTACGTTAAAAAAAGTTTTCTTCACCATACTTATAAGCAGTTTCTTCCTCAAACCGAGAGATAATACGTCAAGACGTAACGTACTTGAATTTTTTATCATAAATCAGTAAAACGTTCATATCTCTTCTTTTGACCTTATCAGTCAGTAAATGAAGGGATTTCTATTAAAAATCTGAAGGAATCTCTTAATTTCAGTAATAATTACAGACACAATTTGGCAGTAAGTTCTTAAGTTGGTCATTCAAAGACACAAGTGCCACTTCATATCCGTAAAGTAAGCTCGTTTATATTTTCAACGATAAAAATAATTTGACAAACAGCTTTTCGAATTTAACGAATGTCATGTTGAATTATTGCCGTAATATCAGAGCTCACACTCATTGTAAATGAAACCATTTTTCCCGGCTGTCAGTCTCAGTACCTAATCGTCAATGAATTTTAATTGTGCTGTGCAGCAGTGCGAAGAAAAAGTAACATTGCTTATTCTTTTTACTGAATAAAAAAGTAAATATTCTGCAATTTGTTATAAAGATGTCAAAGACAAAGCGAGTTGGTGTTTGTAGTGCGGTTTTGGATACATACAGATCCTGTTATTCGAACTTGGATCTTTTGAATACTTATGAATACTCAAAACGAAGTATTAAGAGTTACATGCAAAGGACTTTGAATAGTGTCTTTGATAACATTATGGAGGACTTGAAACTATTAATAAAAAAATCACAAAGCGAACACCAGTTGACTCATAAGTTGTATGTGAGTTCAAAACTGTATTAAATTTAGTTATTTTATTTTGTCATCATATGTCATCCGTCATCATATGTCATCCGTCATCTGAACTCATTTTTGAAGAAATAGGTACACGGGAATACTGATCGAACTCCAATACGAAATTATATGAGAATAATTTAAACCTAGTTGAGGCAAGTATGTGAGAAAAACAAATTTGAAATGACCTTCACATTTTTGAGACTATTTTTGAAACCATTTAACTATATTATACGTTATTTTCCAAAACAAATAGTTGATGTTAGGTTAGGATGGCTGTCGAGAAAACGACGCCAACGTATTTAGTATTTTACAATGAGAATTTGCGGAATTGGCAGAATTGGTGGGAAAGTGCCAAGTAATTTAAGGGCTCGCCTGGCTATGGGAGAAGATGCGGATATTCGACGAGGATATCACCTTTTCTCTGAGCTATGATGGAACCTTTTTGATCGACAGAGTTACTGTAATACGTTGCAGCAGTTAGGGAGAAGGAATGAGTGAGTTATATTTAGTACTTTTGAGTACAAACCGCCACCAACTCCATCAACGATTTTCGTATAGAAATGTTCAACTTATTCGAATGGTGGCCTGAAAGTTCTTGTCGAAATTCATTTTGAGGGAGGTGTGAACCAAGTTACCAGTTGGCCAGTTGAGTTATTGGTATATTGGCATGTGGGTCTAGGACCAACTGATGTGTTCACAGTCGTTTGTTTTCTATACATAAATATCGAGGGGTTAGAGATTAAGGAGTACGACTAAAGCAGCGGAATGTGTTGAGCAAACAGCTCCGCTGACACACAAATTTGCTGAGATTGGAGTTCAAATTATTGATGGAGTAATTATTTGCAAGATTTGTGATGTGAGTGATTTAAATTTTTTCAGTTCATTTTTGTGGTTTTGATTTGAGTGGTTTTCGTGAGCATGTTTTCTTGATCCCACAATAGCGACGTCATCAGGGTACACGATTACTTTGAAACCCTTAGCTTTCAGGGTCCATGACGACTATGTGCGAAAGAGGTGGGGCCAGGACTCCACCTAGCGCGGAGCCTCTGCTGACAGTTCTTTAAGCAGAGAAATCACCCAAGTTTGAGTGGATTATCCCGATATTTAGCATGAAATTAATTAGTTCCACCATTGAGCCGTCTACTTTAAGATTCTTTGGTATGCTTCTGCAATTGCAGGGTTTTTTTCAAAAATTAAAAAAGGGGGCTTATGTTAATCTGGAGGTTAGGTTAGATTAAGTCAAAATGGCTAACAGCACTATGGACCATTTCGAGCTTACAATGAAGCGGGAGAGACACAGGGCGTCGATGTGATTAATATCACGTCTCTCTAATCTGGAGGACTCAGACCTAATCAATTGGAAAGATAGCACCCTTTCTTGCTCTTTTTGCATACTAAAGTTGTAGGCAGAACACACAGAGTGCCTCGTTTACATTATAAACTTTAGATAAACTAACTCTACAGATAGATCCACGAAATACGGTCCTTGCAGCTCGGGCCACAAGCTCTATACGACTCATTCATAATCCACAAGAGAAATGCTTGCAAGACTCATTACATAGACCAAATAACAAGCGACAGTACGCGGTTAGTTGCAAAGACGGTTCCTCATCCAGACAAGAGCATCATTCAACTTGATCAAAGGATAGTGATGTCTTCCAAGTTACAAAATCGTTCAAACATTATCTTGATTATCATTTAAGAGCGAATCAAGACTGCTTATGTACACAGCAACACTACGAGTGATTATGTTCAACTTATAACTCAAATAACTGATTATACATTGTTGCAAGCAATAACTTTGGCTTACTAAAACAAAAAGCCAAAAAGCCTTTTGAAAAGGCAGTCTGAATTGTAGGTACTTACAACGTGAGGTGAACCTCCATTGCTTTAACAGAAAACTTAATAACAGGAATAACATTTCTTAGGATTAAATATTTTAATAGCGCATAAAGGCGTTACTTGCTACTTCGTCACATAATTTTAATTTATTGAAGTCTTTTCAATACAATGATTTTAATCGCGTTGAACTGTGTGAGCATACGGTATCCGGTTTTAGTTACAAGCTGAAAATAAAGAAACTTGTTGTTCAAAATAAAAGCTCCATTTATGCCAGATATAAAAACTAGCCATGCTTTTCATGCCAGTGGAGTAACTCTCGGAGTACTTGATAATTCCTTGAGAAACGCTATACCAATGGAAAACAAATTTCATGTTCCTGCGATTCGAGCTTGGAACTCTCACGTAGTAATCAGACATATCAACCATTGACCCACGGATGGAACAATACCAGGGGCACTGTCAAAGAAAAATACGAAGTAGTCTAAATTCGGCCATACGTTAAATATTATAAAACAAAATTGAATTGAATTTGCCTAAGATTTCACTAAAAGTCTCAAGAACGTTCTCGTATACTTTAAGTCAAATATCAAAAGCATCAGCAGTAGGTAAGGTAAGGGTACCCATTCAAAAAAACAAAACAAAAAAGTTTAAAACCTGACCTGTAAAAGATCTCGCTTGAACTCAGTTAAGCGGAAACTGCGCTTAATCCCATAAGTCAAACAAAAAACAATCCGACTAACGACAACATGACGCACGGCGCGGCGGCGCCAGCCTTACTCGTAATACTCCAAGAGTGTTTTATTATGCATCTTTGTAAAGAGTCCATATACAAACCAGCCAGCGTTCAGTACGCGCGGTTCTTGAAAAGTAGAAGCAGAAGCGATGGATGGCAGAGTGTTGACATCTCAAATGGTGTTTATCTTAATTTCCTAGCTACTTGTTCATCAAACCAACCATGAACGATTCGGTGAATATCACAGAAATGTCGGGGACACAAACAGAGTGGAGTTTTTTTTTTTATTTTCTTCTTAATTTTCAACACGTTGCGTTGCCATTGCCAGTAGCTGAATTAAAGGTGTTTTCTTGGCACCTTTAAACTCACACATAAAAACCATCAACATATTTAAAATGTGAAAATGAAAATTTTAAAACAAATATGTACCTACACATTTATGAATGGGATACGAGTAGATAAGGAGAAGTGAATAAAAAAAAAAAAACGTAGGCCTTGTTTATACTTTTAACAACAAAATCTGATACGATTTTGAAATGTTGAACTGTCTAAATTGTTTGTTGAGAAGTAGATTTTGTGAATATAGGTACTTCCGCTTATTAGCTTTAATCTGGAGGAACAATGTCCTCGATTTTTGTCTGCTGACAATGTAAGACACAGCGCAGTTTGCTCATCTGTGCGGTGGAAGTGCTTGTAGACATATTTGTACAAATACTTTGTCTTTGTTTGTCACTTGAAGATAAGTAAACTTACCTCTTTGGTTTTTGTTTATTTTAAGACTTTTCTTTGTGAATTTGGATGCTGTCGTATTAGAGTTCAAAAATTAGTTTGCTTGACTTTATCGGTCAACTGTCGACCAGATTTAGGGCCAGTTGCTCAATCGAATCATAAATTTAAGTTCTACATAAAGTTCTACTTTAGTATGGGGATTTTATGTAGAACTTAAGAATTCCGGAACGTCTCATACAAAAATGAAAACTTTATGTATAGAACTTAAATTTATGATTCGATTGAGCAACTGGCCCTTAAGGAACTACTCTCTCTCTCTTGTCTATGAATCGGCAACATTTGAAGGACTACATACGTCGAGATAAAGAAGGCACGCACTATATGAAATAGAATCAATCTAAGGTTTACTCGATTTCGACCTAATGCCTAGGCTCGTATTAGAGCAAACGATACTCGTAAACAACTCCTTGTTTCACTTTCGGATTTTCAATGATAAATTGTGCTAGATACCAGTCATATGATACTATGAGTTTCTTCATTGAGCAATGGTGTGTGGGGTAGTTTTAGTACAGGAATAACACAGGCCTGCAAAATGAGGGTCATAACTTCCTCTCTGGAATTTGATAGCTGATTCTAGGGTAATTTGGTACGCTGATTACGAAAATGTCCATAGTTTTTCTCCATCACCTCCAGATTTTTCAAAAAAAAAGGTACAGATAGAAAATAGGAAAAAAATCACAAGTTTTCGCATTAAAAAAATATATATTGAAAGAAGTTCATTTATTTAAATGCAGTTTTTAAGATCATTATTTTAACAAAAAATTAAGTCTAAGATTAGGTCTCTATCATCAGTATTGACAGAGTTATCGAATTTAACACAGGTCAGGGTACACCAAAGTTAGCCTTTTCTTAAATTTCCAAAAAGTGATGTCAATGTTGAGAAACGGACTTTAGTGTAAAACAATTTTTTTCTTAGAATATGACCAAGAATCTCATCCCAAAGTATGTCACACGAATTACGGAACACCCTGTATATGAATGAGCTCATACCCCTTTTTCGACATGTTTATTACGAATTACTTATACTCATCATGTAGTAGTTAACAAATTACTGATTTGTATTGATGTCTATGTCCCCTTACACTAATTAAATGCAATAAAAACTAAGCTAAGGCAATTTAATGACGTTTTATAAATTTTAAAATGCAGGCGTTCAGACATTTTAAATATTCAATATCAAAAAATCCTGACGTGATGGATTTTTTTCATTATTTTTATCGTAATCAGCACATCAGAATCTATAGAAAACGTTACTCAGATTTTAGAGAGGAAACCCATTGCAGACCTGTGAATTAAGCCCGTATTACAAATAACGATACTCGTAAAAAAAAACCCGTCATCGTTTCTGTTCGATTAGGTGTACAACACTCGTTGTCATTTACCACTGCTTTTGGCGGCCATTTTGTGTTCGATCTGAAATTTTCATGGAACCACACTCGTAATTCATAAAATCGGTCTATGTTATGACTATCGTTGATTTGGGTTTTTCGTTTCTCGTATCTCGCTTTTCGTAATTCGTAATACTGACCCTATGTTGTCATGGGCTCGAACGTGAGAGGTTGGTTTATACGCTCCTTTGGCGGATTGCCTCTCGCAGAAAATTTGTAACTCCTCTGATGTTATTCGAAACAGACAAAAAATTATAGGTTCACGGCTTTACTTAGAGCAATTGTTGACAGAATTGCAACAGCCCGAGCTTGTTACGCAGTGGTACCAAAAAAGACTAAACATTTTCACGCGTGTCCAGCTGAAAAACTTTACCTTTGTGTTAGATAGTACGAGCGTTAGGAAAATAGGAAAGGATTTAAAAGAAGATGCCAATAAACACACTATTTTAGTGCAAAAAAAGATAAAAGCTACTGACAATGCATTCCACATTCGTAGGGTGCAGCTGAAAAGGAATCTCTGTATCTGGAAGTTTGTCCAGAATCGGGCTTAAGGGTAAGCTGATGGACATACCTAGAAGCGCAAGTATTACGGTTGAATAATAATTTAAGGGCAGGAATGCAACTGGCTATCTCACTAAAGCACTTTCTATAGAAAAAAGCGATAAGATAAAGATAGACAAGAATCATTACGACTGTGTTCAGGTATCGATTATGTTCCCACCTCCAATCATTTTGAAGGCTCTTTCCTAAACAGTCAATTCGATAAGATTCAATTAAGTTGAAGTTGAAGTTTAAGTTGCATATTATGCAATTTACTTGAACTTCAACTTAATTGAATCTTATCGAATACATATTATGTATGGGAGTTTTACTACATCTGAAAACAAACGTATATGTTGTCGACAAGGGCCAAGTCAGAAGGGCACACAAATTCTTGAATTTTCAAAGAATGACTAAGCATTTTGCGACATTTTTAATGATGTCAAGTGTGAGATTATTCCACAAGAGATGGTTGGATAGGCACAATGCACAACGGCGCTTGAGAACTGTTCAGTTTCATAGATGTAAGATTCACTCATGGACAGTGGCAAGAAGGATGAGCTTCTCTTCAAAGATAAGAGACACCATTTTGGAGCCATTAAATTTTACCCCATTAAACATTGCTCTGTCAAGGTCAGAATTTAATGAGCTCAACACACTTTGCCATTCTTGTTCCACGTCCGAAGAAGAAGGATGCGATTCTAGACACGAAGCAGAAGAGCAGATGGTTCTGTCGTCGGCAAAACAGTTTAATGAATAAGTAAGTAAGTAGTTTGAGGCAGAAGATCGTTAAAGTAAACGAGAAAAAGTGTCGGACACAAAACGGAGTCCTGAGGCACACCAGCAGTTGACAATAATGCACCACCCCGAGATTATTACGCTCAAATATTTGTCTAAGCTGATGACAGTGATGCCAAAAAATGACTGAATATTTCCACACTTCTCTTCCAGTTGAAAAACTTTGGTGGACAATTAGGAGGACATTTTGGTAGATTTTCTCAATTTTCTTGAAGACCGAGCACAATTTTAAATGAGATGTCCTTCACTTTGTCTTAAGACTACTAACGAGATCGTGAACCCAAAAAGCAACAGAATCATTCTCAAATATCTGCGTAATCATCACTCTAAAGTCAGTTTACGTGAAATCAAGAAACGTTCACCAAAGTATTCTGCACAGAAATGATTTTCAATAAAATTTTCGCAGAGTCAATAGTTCCCAAAATAATTGATTGTAGCGTAGCGCGTAGGTTATTCCGTGGTTTTCTGGTGTTTCGTGATTAGTCAATGCTTAGCCGACTGTAAAATCCAGGAATAGGTGCGTTTCTGTTGCACCTCAGCAATCCCATAATCAGCTCAGCAATGAATTTTAGCACTGGCCACAGAAACAAATCAATATTGAGCACGTTTTGATCCGTTTTTGCGTTGAGTTGTAAAGTAAAATGCTGACTTACCGCATCAGTGATCGAGTTTCGAGAGAGTGAATACTATTTTTAATCCCAAATTCTCTCTATATAACACAATTGGACTTCAATTCGTTCAAATACTGATGAAAGAATTCCAAATTTTGGTAATAAAGTCCTCGATAACGCGAGAAGTAGAACCAAAAACACATAATTCAGTCACGTATTACTCGATCACGTGTGCGGTAATTCGGCTCCTGATTACAACTTTCCTGAGTTACGACAAAAACTATTGTCAGATCTTTCGAAGTTGCTCGAATTACTCAATCACTTCAATTTTCTGTTCAAAAAGAGATTGAGAGATAATAAACTGATAGGTCTGGCCTGTTCAAATCTTCATTTCGTCTGAACTTAGCTGAAGAACTTGGCCTACGCAGCCAAACGCACTTAGCTTTCCTTAATTTAAGGTGTTTCTGTTTGAATATGCCCATTTGCCCGTTTCTATTCCAATTCCTTTGATGTATTAGACCAAACCTTTTCGAAAATGTTGAGAACATGATTCTTCCACAAAATAACAAAGTTTTAATAATTCAAAGGCACTATACAAAAGACACAAATGTAGTGAGAGATGATATATAAATTACCCTGACTGCCATCTTTACCTTTTCTTCGTTCATTCTCTAAGTAGTTAGGTAGGTGTATCGTACTACTACAGGACATATATGTACATATATTCAAGGCAATGGACGGACACAACCCCAAAAAAGACGTATCCCAAGTGCTACACAAGTAGTTCTTTGATTTTCTGTTTGAATTGTTTCTCGAATGTGAAATACACTTGTGCTTTACTTTTGGGCTGTATGTCCTTTTTTGGGACACACGTCCACACAAAAGAACACACACTCACGTGTTAGTACACCAACCACATATGTTGAGCTCATCCAACCGTGTTTCCATTTTAATTGTGTCATCTTGTATTCCCGTCGATGCAGATGATAGCTTGGAGTATGAGTTAGGACTAAAACATGTCCTCTCTGACAAGGGAGAAAGGACATAAATTAAATTTAACCAAATATAAGGAGGTAAAGTCCTTGTCGTCGTTGTTCTTTGCGTTACGTATGTAGGTAGGTATAGTATGGCGAAGTATGTTGTAAGTGAACGAGAGGTTTTCTCTTCAAAATGCGACTCAATTGCTAAGTACGGACCAAAAATATTTCAATGTAGGACGTGTCCTTGTATCCTTCAAATTATACGCTTCGTTGAGATCAAAAAAGATTTTTTCGCCTCATAATAATTACCCAGAGCTTTAGTTAGCAATCGATAAATGGTTAAGGATGTCCTTAACCAGGATTCTTTTTGATTGAGTGTCTATCCGTAAACCTACGCATCTAAAAACCTACCTTCTTGCTTCTTCTTTAAGTAACTTTTCTAAATTTAGTTCAGATCCTTGGAGCAATCATTGAACTTTACATCACGCCTATTGGGAAATCTCGCGTCTACACCCATGTAAATCTATACCTACATCGATTCAGCCGCATCTGCTTCATTTTTCGAGTCTCTATCTCTGTAACAAAGGCACAAAGCACATTTGTAAATTTGTGTTTACCCCTTGCGGTAAATTTTTCCATATACCAAATTTGAAATTCTTTCTATGCCTTTTTTCTATTTTTAACGTCTCTATAGCAAGGCGATGTATGGAAAAAAAAGTTACGTTGGCCGATAACAATCGTTTCTAGGGTGCGACCTCAAATGAGTTTGGTCATGAATGCCAGGGGCTGATTTTTTTGTCAGGATTATCCAATTGAAGATTATACACACAGAAGCCCGACACCGATATAAGACCTACACCGAGAATCAAAATTAAAATCTTATTAACACAAACGTATGCTTTTTTTGCTCATGTTCATTTGTCGTATCCAATGCTCGACAGAGCCTTCAACAAAGCATCCCTTGCACTTAAAGAATTATTCTGAGATGTCTTGCTCAGGTTAGATGTTGTTTTTTTTTACATTCACATATTATTTATGGTTCACGATTTTTTTATTTTAACTGACAGTGGGGGTAGTTTTCGTGCTGCAGTTGAACACGAAACGTGTTAAATGCGAAAGATAGTTAAACGCACATGGGTTGGTCTTTCGTTATGATATATTCAACATAACACTTCCATTTTAAATGGGGTGCAAGAAAAATAAAAATAATACTTAAATGTAGAGCACGAGTATGTTAACATGCATCCCTTATAGTAGACAGGCGTGATTGTGTGTGTTTTTTTTCTTTTTTTGAATTTTAAATGCACGTGGTACAACAAGGGATGTACTGTATAACACCACTGTAGAACACAAAAAGAATATGGCCGACTTTTATTTTTATTAATGGTTGTTGCTCTTGAATATGTTGGTGTGTAGGTATTGCTTACGCACTAAGTGCCCCATATGATTCTACTCTTGCATTTGCGACAGGGTGACACTAAATAATTCGTTTCGTTTTGCAGTAATAACAGTGAGTTTTAAACTAGAGACAGACAAATGTAAAAATTCTAAAGAACATTATATTCTTGGTAGGACAACATTCTATTCTCCTTCTCCCAATTTGGGCGCCATTTAAGAAAAAGAAGAGCATCACACATTTTCTTGAGATCTACAACTAACAATAAGACTTATCTTGTAGGAAACAAAATTTTCGATAATTTTTTAAT
Organism: Melanostoma mellinum; assembly: GCA_914767635.1. Classification (NCBI taxonomy): domain Eukaryota; kingdom Metazoa; phylum Arthropoda; class Insecta; order Diptera; family Syrphidae; genus Melanostoma; species Melanostoma mellinum. The sequence goes on along the minus strand of OU612058.1, from coordinate 162,915,355 downwards.
GCGCTTTTTATTGTAAAATTAAAAATGATGGAATTATGCACATGTAACAACTGACAAGAAAATTAACTTAGAAAGTTAGCCTTCATCTTTGTTTTACTATAACTTTTTGACTTTAGGTTTTACTGCAAGAAGTGTTGTCACCAAAGTCTAAGTTTTTCTATATAAAACCAAATTTCTTCCGGAGTCTTACTTTCTGCTCCAAATAGGGATACCAGACGTTCCCCTAAATAAACAAGAAATCAAAAATAGGAAGCATTCAATTGGAAAAGATAAAATATTTTATAAGAAAACTTTTGAAAACATGTTCCTTTAACACTTCCAATGAACGTTCAATTTTTTTTTTTTTTTAATTTGAGCATGTGTTGTCATTTATGTTTACAAAACAAAAATTTTTTCTTGCGTTCGAATTTTGCAGAAAAGTTTATAGTGGTTTATAGAAAAGAAAATGAACTTACAACGGGTGTTGGGAGAAAAATTAGGAGTGGATAAGTTTCGAAGTCGGTGACCTGTATTATCTGCATCTCGAGTCTGTCTCGAGTTTTAAAGAAGCGACAGGATAATATGTTAAAAAAGAAACAAAAGTTAGGTATAGAAAACATCGGAGTCGCAGAGTAAAATCAAAAAGTCAACTGTGGAAAGAAAGTGTTATTTTACGCATAAGCTGAATTTGAGCGAGAAGACGTGCACGTTTGGGGACCCTCTCGGTCGGTTTCCATTTTACTGTGGGTAAACGTTTTTTGATACCCTTAAACTTTATTTGAAGCTGAAACAGTAAACACTTTTTGCCATTTAAGTGAAAAATACACTGAAAAAGAAGAAAAAGTGAAACTTAAATGCTTCATGCTTCACATGAGAAAAAATTTAACGGCAATTTAGGCAAAGGAAGAACGAACTGAATCTGTATTTTCTACTCTGTAATTAAGGAATATGGCTCCTTATAAACGAAGCTTTATCAACATTTGATCTTTCTAAAGCGATAGAACAATGATATTTTTGTAGATCAAAAAACCTTATCGTGGAAAACACATCAAAACCTTATATTTTCAAAAACAATGAGCTTAATTTGTAAGAATATTCGTAACAGGTCATACACCTTAATAGATTTTGACAATTGTCTAGACCCCACCAGTGGTGAGGTTCTAGTCAGCAAATTTTAGTAGAACTTCAGAGTTATGAATATAGGGTGTTTTCTTAGAGGTTTAGAACTTCAAATTGAAATAAACCCAAAAAAATCTTTTAAATGTCTATGAATTTGACTTTTTGGAAGGATAATTTTATGCATTTATTGCCATATTGCCATGGTTTGAATATGATTTCGGGCATGTGGCCGCGCGGCTGGCTCAAACAGTTTTTCGAGCTTTTGAAGCCGAATTTCGGCAATAACACCACGAATGTTAGCTCCCAAGCCCCCTAAAATTTCTGGTTTGTTGACGTAGACGAGCGACTTCACATATTCCTAAAGAAAATAATCGAATGGTGCCAAATCACACGATTGACTGGTCCACTCCGCAAAATGATGCGCTCATCGAATGTTTCCTTCAATAAATCGATTATGACGTGCGCTCTGGGGCATGTAGCGCCGTCTTGTTGAAACCACATCTCCACATTCATGCCATCGAATTTAGGAACAAAAAAATAGTCGGTTATCATGGCTCTAAGCCGGTCTGCATTTACTTTAACTGGCTCGCCAGCATCATTTCGGAAGAAGTAAGGCCCAATGTCTCCACCAGCCCATAAAGCACACCAAACAGTCAGTTTTTGTGGATATAATGGCGTCTCAAGGTACTCATGTGGATTCTCTTCACTCCAAATATGGCAATTTTGCTTGTTGACGTAACCTATCAGCCAACAATGAGCCTCATCACTGAACAAAATTTTGTAATGAAATCAATCTCCTTTTCGGCTCATACACCAAAATCACGACGCATCTCATGATTTCGCGGCTTTAATTCTTGTACAAGCTCGATCTTGTATGGTCGTATGCCAAGATTTTTGCGCCAATCTTCCATAAAGTTAATGGACAAAGCTCCAATTGCTGCACGGTACTGATTCGATTCATTCGGGTACTCTTCAACATTTTGCTATACAGCGGCAATTGTTTTTTCGGTGTGCACTATTCACGTCTCTGCGTATGCGTATTATCACATAAAGAATACAGTAAACGTTGTGTGAAAACGATCCATGGTTTACCGAATTAATTACTCTGATGGACGATTATGTCGACCATAAAATGGACGGTTCTTGCGGTAAGCTTCGCGAACTTTCGAAATAAATCTGCACGACGTTCATGATGAACATTCGAATTTCTTCATGTGAGTTTAATTCCCATAAGAAAGTGGACTTATTTCCCACCGGTCATGGGAACTAAGTCCACTTCATCAAAGTGTGCTTATTTCTCACATAGTGGGAAGTAAAACCATCAGTGGGGTTATTTCCCGTGGCCTTATGTCCCCGCACCTGGCAAGCCAAACTGAATATAAATGACATTAAAGTTGGGTGATTTGACCACAAAATGTCAGTTTTATTCCTATTCGAAAAACCAATCACTAAAAAAACATCCGAGTCAATGATATTTTGGTAAATCAAAAACCATATCCTGGAAAACACATAAAACCGCATATTTTTAGGTACAATAAGCTTAATTAGTAGGAATATATGTAGCAAAATTTGTACTTAATTAATTTTCACATTTGTCTAGACACCCCCACCAGCGGTGAGTTTCTAGAGTAGCAGACCCTTCTGCCTTAATTTTTTGTGTGTCTACATTCGAACATAACACTCGCATCGAAACAATACAAAAAAGTGTTTTCTATTATTTTTGCTTTGGTTCTACGATATTTTTTCGAAAGCTTGTCCAAAAGTTGAATGTTCAGATATTTTATTGAACTTAATATTTTTTTACTATAAGCTATTGTAATCTAAAAATTTTTTTGAAAATATATGTAGAATGCGTAAAAAAGAAAAGTTATTAAATCTTCCATATCGGAGATGAGCTGTTTTTTGGAAAATCAAGAAGTATTTTCCAAAATGGCGGCATCAGCATACTCCGCAATCAACATGCCATTTCTAATGTTTTGAACTAGAAAATTCCTTTCTTAACCCTTCCGATGAATTGATTTTCCGCTTTTCGGATCGAAAGGGTTAAGCAACGTCTTGTTAACTAAACATCATAGCATCACAACAGAAAACAACATCTTTGCTTGAAGTATAGTGTAGACTCTGCATAGGAAACTGGCAACGCAAACATACTTACATAGTATGAGAACGAATACGTACTTCCAGATGATTTGCATCCCACCTCACACTGCAAACCATCAGCAAACACACAAAACGCACCAAAGCAAACACAGCAACAGAAACATCAAATCAAATGTTTCATCGTCTATCGAAGATGACGCAACATCCTCTCTATTGCAAATGAGACTCGCAATGGGACGTAGGGCTTTAAAATGCACTTAATAATCTCCTCCTGTTTTCTTTTTTTTATTTTTCATTTCGTTTGAACTATTTTTGTTTTAATTTGCTTATCGTTACATACAGCGTGTTTCCCATATTTCCACAAAGCTAATTCTGCGTTTGATCTTAAGCCGACTTCTCTGTGTGACTCGATGCGCGCGGCTTGACCAACCGCCACTCAACTATTCCCGCAGAAGCAAGCATCAGCAACGCCACCGTCCGCGTCCGTCGCACATTTAAGAGAGGAGAACCCGTAAAAATATGAGTAAAGGGGACCGCGCGCCACGATAAAAATGAAATAAGATGAAAGTAATGTACTTACTTACAAATTTATTTATTGATGATCATCGGTTGGCGGCGATTGCGCTATCCGCACGGCTCAACTGTGGCTGGTTGTTTTATTTTAGTGTATGGACCACTATTGGCGGTGCGGTAGGTAGGTAGATATCCGCGTATCTTAAAGTTCGCCAATGTATCTTTTTGCATTTTTATTGGAGCGGTTTAGGCTGATTGCGGCGCTCTCGAATCTGCGCGCGCACGCTAACAACCAGCAGGGGGTGGGCGAATCGGTTAAATATGTTGATCGGCGCGTGAAGGTGCCATTCGCACTGTTCTCCCTCTCGGTTTATGGATATTTGTGTCGGGCTATTTCAAAGCAACCGACTTTGTGGGAATTCCGCTGCGCAAAACATGTGAGTGGGTAGGAAGGTAGGTATTGGTATAGTCTGCGCTTACCACTTGTCTGGTATTGGCGAATCGAGTAATCTATCGATTTATTTACAAGCAGCGCGGTGCTAGCGATGGCAAATGGCGCAACGTGTGTGTTCTACTCGCAGTCTCTTTGCTTAGTGCAATGCCTAGCATTTTGTCTAACTACTACGTGGATTGGGACAGAGAGTGTCACTTTAAGTGTCAGATATGATATTGATTGGGGTCTCCGGCCTTTAGATTGCTCCTTAACCTCCCAAATTACATGTATTTGTTAACCCGAATGACATCATGCCATAAACATACAAACAAACTTCGACTACCTCGTCAAAACATTTACAGAGGTGAAGGGTATTCCTTCTTCTAGGTATCAGTATAATAGGTGTAATTTATATTTTTCACTTTACCTGAGGCTAGTGAAATTTCACACCTGACGGATTGTATATAGAAACTCATTTTTTAAACACGAAGGGTGCAAGTTGTACTCGTAGTTTGTGGTTAGCTAATTACAAGCAGAAGTAAGACAGTTGTGCTTCACAAGATGGCTTCCTTTAAAAAAGTATTTGGTGGTAATTGTTATGCTCACTTTATGATAATTGGCAAGAAGTTCTAATGAAAACAGTGATTTGCAACCAATTTAATTATTCGAAGGCTTCTGTTTTTTAAGGAGACAACAGTAAATAACCATTAAAGGCTCCTTAAGACGAAGAACATGAAATATATGTTTCAGACACCATAAGCTGTAAAGGTTATTTCAACTCATTTGACATCCTATGGAGTTCACAATAGAAAATTTCCAAAATGGCTGACAACATTTTTTAGTTGAAGACGCTATAAGTGGTCATGCGGAAAAACGAAAAAGGGAAAAATGAATAAATTTCGATTAAGTTGAAGAAATTAATCCTGATACAACTAAAATCGATCCCCAACTTCTGTAAGGCTAGGAAGAATCTTTTAAAACTGTATAATGAGAGCCATGGTACCAGTGGATTATTTAATACCTACTTATCAAATCAAATAAGGTGAGAAGGTTTAGCTTTTGGAACTAATAAAATATGAAGAAACTTCTAATTTACGGAGCTTTTCCAACCTAAGATCTTTTTTAAACGATAGCACACTGATATTTTGGAAAGATTCCATTTTGTTAAATCGAAAAGAATATATCCTGGAAAGCATACCAACAATTTACATTTTTAAGTACAATTATCTAGATGCGTTGTAATTTTAACGTTTGTCTAGAGCCCCCTACCAGCGGTGAGGTTCTAAAGAAAACATTTGCGATGCACTTGAAAGTATTTAAATAATCTCGCGGCTTAATTACTTTAACCAAAAAACAGAGTGATATAAGCTTTACGTTTCATTTCACTTGAGCAATGCGTATGAAGTAGATTTTCATGATTTTTGGGTGTCTACAGGCCAGCTTATTCAACCACATTACGAATGCAATAATAGTTTGGTCTTTAAAAGACACATATTTAGATTAAGTAGCTACACCTTTAATTTTTTTTTATTTTTATTTTTTAAATCTCAACGAAATTAGGTTTAGTAAATTTCTGGAACACATCCCCACAAAAAAAAACGCCCACATCTGAAATCATACGTCAAACGTCGATTTCAACGACAATTTTTCCTGAAAAAAGGCGAATACATACAAAGTTTTGACATTGACATAAACAAAAAGAAAAAAAAAATGACTAAAAAAAATAATATTCTAAAATCTTAATAAAGCTTATAAAAATTCGAGCCAATAAATAATTTTCTCAAAATGAATTTGATCTTAAAATTTTTGATGAAATTGATTACTTTGCTTACTTTTTTAGTTAAAATTTTAGTGTTTTTTTTCGAAAAAATTTAGATTGAGAAAATTTCTTATATTAGTGTGGCTTTTTCTGTTTTTCAAAAATGAAAATGTTTTAAAATTTTCAATAAACAGATAAAACGTACAGTACTTACAAATCCATGTTTATCACTGATATTATTTGTTAGCTTTAACTTATGAAATGAGACGACTTTCTGCATCCATTGTTCACCGGTAGTTGGTGAGTCCGGGTGGATGTACATACGCTTTGGCATTTCTGGATCAGCTTTCCCAGCTACCATCCAACGACTGTGAAGAAGAAAAAAATTGATTTTGAGTGGACATGAATGAAGTGTATAGATATATGAATTTAAGTTAATTTAGCATTTACTGCAGTTATCCAATCAACTTGATGGTTTCCGATCTTAAAAGCAACTGACAAAAAGTAATTAAAATATCTTTATCTAATATTTATACAAAAAGCTGGTTTCTAGAAGTGATGATTCGGAATCTTGAAGTATGTTCTATTTTCTGTGGGGTTGACGACAAGGCTCACTTCTTCACTTCATTAATGACGTGAATAAACTGTTCAGACAGACCCGTGGCAAATTCATCTAATGGGGTCTTCTCTCAATGTTAAGAAGTTTTTCTAATTAGAAGTTTTGGTATATTTCAATTAACAATTTGACGTTACAAACACAAATTAAATCTTAAGTCCACATTTCGGTTATGAGATCAAAGTTTCAATTTCGGACCCAAGAAACAATGCTCGATGGATAAAAGTGCATTGCTTTTTTGGAAGTTAGTTGCTTTCAATTTTCAAGATGCATACTCAAGAAAACTTAAGAACATCAAATTGTTTCTTTTTGTTTTTTAATATCGATAAGTAATAAAGTCTAAAGACTAAAAATGAACCGAAATTTGAGCATTCCCAGCAAACAAAAGGCGCTTTTGTGAAGATCAAGAGCTTAAGTTTGGCAGCACTGTTTTCATCGACAGCCATTTTGTCATCTACCGTGTGATTCATCATTAGTTGAAGTTTCTAATAGAGAATTGACTGGTTGTACAACACATGCATATTGTGTCAAATTATTTTGAAAAACATATAGTGAAGGCAATTGAATTTATTTTTTTCCTAATTCCCGAAGTTCAGTACAACAGATTTCGGAAAATCTGAAACGCAAGGCCCAAAGGAGAGAATTTTGCTCAAACTGTAAGAGGTACGAGTAAATAGTTAGACCAATGTATGAACATGCTAAAAGATATTGAAATCAAAGACGGCTGCAATGAAAAATCGAATTGTCCCATAAAGGATTTTCTAATAGAGAATTGACAACATTGAATTTAGTTTCTGAACGCACCCTTTCAATAATATTAACAAACTGTCACTGTCAACTCATTCATACCATGATGAAAATGTATAGTTTCGTTTTCATCATGGGAATGTAACCGAACGAGCAACGTCTGCAAATTACAAAAACAGTCTGCTAAAGGTCAGTTAACCCCTAATTCTGGTCGTAATTCTCGCCCTAGTAGACAGGCTGTAACAAGCTTAGTGCAGAAATTTGAGTCTAAATATTAGTTGTGCGATGTTGCCGTGTCAGTGAAACAACTAGTTGGCCTAAGTGTCGAAAATATCGCTGCCGTTCATGCGTCCGTTACAAGCGACCAAAATCAGTCAATTCCATGGAGCCAAATTCCCTCCAACGAATCGACAGCTAAAAATGTTCTCGCGGTTGTCATATGAACTTAGTCGAGTTTCATTCATAAATGTTCTGATTGTATTTCAAGCCGATAATACAGTTTTTAAAATTTCTCAAATAGTTTAGGTTTTCAAAAAAAGTTGTCAAGTAGGGTTTACACAACGTTTACTCTATAAACGAGAATACTCATTATCAGAATGCGTAACGAATGAATTATTGCAATTGTATTGATTTGATTCGACATCGTGAGCAACAATTGTTTCTGTGTCCATCCACTTTACGTAAGATTGTAAAGTTTGGTTTGCTGGCTACTGGTTTATAGGTACATATAATCCATGTCGGTCACATCCATCCGGCACGACGACAGCGTACAGAAGGTGAATAGGAAGGAAGCGAGATTGCCCGAGTGATCCCTACTTTCACAAGAAAATTTCGTTCGAAGTTCATTTTTGGTCGAATGGCTACGTCAATAAACAAAATTTTATCATTTAGATTTTAGATAGTCCTCAAGGCGTTGTTGAAACGCCGTCACCGCACAGTGATTTTTAGCGGCGTATATCTGTTCAGTATGTATTCAGAATTTTCGAAATAACTTCTCCCAAAGTGTCTTTCCTTTGAACTAAAGTTTTCGGTACACTAACCTACAGTGGCGTGGCGTCCATATAACACGATTCCTACCGTCTTACCTTTTAAAATTTGTCGCTTGTTCATAGAAAAACCAGCAACATAATTCTACAACTAAGCAGTCAACATCCTATCTTTGCCCATACACACAATGTTCTTCAAGCACTTTTAAATTTGCGAGATACACACACAATACAAAAAGCATACACAAAGCATTGAAAATCGCCACGCAGAACATATTTTGGGTGTGTTTCTTTATTCATTCTGGATATTCGGAATATTCGGAATACCATTTTTGCGTTTCTTTATTCAATGGAATATTCCGGATAAACTATTTTCTTGTTTCTTTATTCATTCTGGAATATTTGGAATGCATTCTTTTCATTCCTAGTCAAGAGGTGGTTTAAATGGAATATTCTGTAGTTTGACAGATACATACATACTTTCATTGTCAGTTGTTGCTTGTTGCTAGTTCTGTTTCTTTATTTATTCTGTTCTGGATATTCTGGATAAATATTTTGTCTTTTCTGTGATTTTCTATTCCTTATTCGGAAAAAATAAAGAAACACACCCTTTATGTTTGTCCCTGTCTTTCCTACGATATACTTCCACCCCGGTGTACCGTGGTGCCACCCTTTTCAATACACGTTCTTATTGAAGAAAGTAAGACGATAATTTTCGTCTTACCAAGGGTCCTTTGAATCTAAAAGGCTATGATTAGACCAATCGTCTCCTATTCGCCAGTTGTTTGGTGGACAATGCTCTCAGGTAAATATATGTTTTTGCATCTTTCGCCAGATTTCAAACAACAATATGTGTTGGCTATATTGGGGCCTTCTCCAGCACTCTGTGAGCTGCTCTCGACGTACTTCTGAATCTTGCTCCCTTTAATACTTACATCATAGGGGGTACTATGGCACAATTCGCACTAGAGTTTTAAGGAACTCGCAAGCAGCGCATATCTTTTGACTAACGTCTAATGGATATGGATATGCCACCAGTCAGTCAATTTTGGTGTTCTTCCCTTCTTTCTTAATCGGAATCAATCATAAATTTGGTCATTTCAATCTACGTTTGGTCATTTTTATTTTCATTTTTGGACACATATTTTTTTGGCAAGTGGCAACCGTGGTCTTACTTCCATGTCTGCTTGGAAAAAATGATACAGTTTTCGCCTTTGAGTAATGTATGGTGAATTCGGTTTTGTTTTACTGTTTTGTTTTGTTCTACTGATCATTGTTTTGGATTATTTGCGATAAAATGAATTTTAAGTAACGTGCATTTGCAAAAACTGTGGAAAAAAAAAAAACTAAAAATTCTAAAAATTGTGAAAAGTTAACGTTGAAGAGAACTGTTTTGATTTAATTATTTGAATGGCTTTGCTAAATGTTGAGTGTTGTTTAACTGATTACATTTAAGAAGAGGAAAACCAATGAAATGAAGTTCTTATTTTTTTAATACTAGTTACGTTACTTAAAATTTTATTTTATTTCCACATAGGCTTCTTTTGAAGCCGCTTTTTTTATGCTTTATCTAAGCTCATTGTGAATTTTAACGAAAATGACTTTAAGTATAGAAAAATTGGCTTCCATTAATCCAGGTTTGGAATTTAAGGTACCTACCTTCTATTTATTCCTTATTAATATGTGTAGGTGATTCATTTTTCTCGACTTACCATTTGAAAACATCCACGCCACGCCACTGCTAAGCTACGTCAAGTAACAAGACATTAAAAAGGTACAATATTCATCAGCTATTGAATCTTGTAAGAATTTTTGTATGTCCCGTTCCGGGTCTGACATCGGTGAACAAATCTATAAACTCAGTTTACAGCTTGCAATTGGTAAACACGTAATGTGCGGTTGATTGAGGATATGTGTTAAGAAGCGGTGACGAAGTTTTGATGTCCAACTGGAGTCACCCAGACATTTCAAATCGCAGTAGGTGTACACCAAGGAAGCATCTTGGATACTCTATTCTTTACTACAGTCATTGACTACCTGCTGGAAGATAAACTACTCAACACCAATGAACACCAACTATTCTTTGCTATCGATGAAACTGTCATAAGTGACAATTTAACATCCCTGTAAGAAGCACTGAACGAATGAGCAAAAGTTTAAGAAGGAAATGGGTACCGTATTTGTCCAAAAAAGACTGAGTACTAGTGTTGCACATTTTCTGATCCAGACATGTCTATATTCCAGACACTAAATTGAAGCGAAGTGACTAAAATTTAATTATCTGGGATCAATAGTGAAGCTATTTGCATTGACAACATCAACAATCGAGTAAACGTAGGGTCGATGAAGCAGTGAGAAAATTCCGCCATTTTTTATACTAACGAAATGCTCCTTAAACTGAGGCCAAGACTCTTCACCGCGGATGTGAGTCCTGCACTTGCACTCACATACTGTTCCAGATTTTGGACAATGTGAAAAGTATGACAGGAAGTTGACAGCAGATGAGATGAGTACGACATTCATCCGTATTGAAGTAACAATATGCGTTTATTTTGAAAAAGTTAAAAATGTCCGGTTTCGAAAAAAGAGAATAACTGTTTCTTTTTTCTTATAAAAGGATTTTAAAACAAACTGCTATTACAAAAGCTCAATTTCAGCTTATGTGCAAAACTTCATTGCTTTATATCTTACAGCTCAGTGCCAGTGGTGTAATGGTAAGCGTGTCTGCCTGTTATGTGAGAGGTTGGGAACACAGAAAAAAAGTTTTTCTACGGTTTTTTTCTTTCCCGAAGAATTGCCAATTTCCCAACAATAATTGTATGTCATGAAAAGCGCTTTTCCGATTAGCCGTTCGGAATCGGCAAAAAATTGTAGGTCCCTTTAATTCGCTCAAACAGTATGGTTTGAGAGAATTGTTCTAGGCTCCCGGGTTCCTTGCTCTATTGTGAGACCCTCAAAAAGAAAACAATGTTTTGCTGATCAGATTTTAGCAAGTTTTTGCAGCGCTGCCATACAAAAAAGCCACTGCCGGAGCGTAGACGCATATCAAGCGAATTTAGTAATAATATGGATTGTCTGGTGGACCAGCTGAGACTCATCTCTCAATAATGTTTTGGTGGAGGTACCTTTGGATTATAATTCATAAACGCACTTCATCGACGCAATGTCACGCACTGCCTCCTTGACAGTTTGTTTCATGAGCTCATCAGCACACATGTTGATTTGGAATGAAAATAGTTTAGCCTGCGAGAAACCTCGGCATTTTTGACAGCACTAGAAGCTTCTCCCTGTCAATTACTTGCTTAAAATTTAAGGAAACTCATAAGAAGTACCTACTTCCTGCGTATGTACATTGTACAATGTACATTTGTACATGTGCGATACATCTACAAGCTGTTGTAGCTAGAAATTGATCCATTTTAATTGACAAATGCGTGATTCGTTAAAATTTAAGAAAACTCAAACTCACCTATTATGAAATTTGTATCGATAGTCATCGGCCGCCACAATATCCAGCAACAAAATATATTTCGCCTTCGCATCTAGTCCTGAAACCCGAAATTTCATTTGCGGAAACATTTGTCTGGAAAGAAAAAAAAAAACACACACAAATAAATAAACAAATCGAATGAAGCTAATTTTCAAATTTAAATTCCCTCAAATGAATAGAAGGTACCTAATATTCAGAAAGTAGGTATAACAAAATCTGACAGATATAGATAAACAGATAACCTAAACCCATCGCTCAAGCCGTCATCTGCCACATACATACACACACCGACACCGTATAGTCGTTGTCTCAATTGATTGTTTTCCATGGGCGGTTGCGGGCATTTCCCACCCATATAATTATCATAATACTGCCCCATCTCGATCAAGCGCCGCACAGATTTTGTCCAATTTACTGGCGCAGAGGAAAGCCCCAACTGCATCAGGCGCACTAACAACAAATATGAAAATTATATCTTTGGGCCAACAATCACTCAATCTTAAACCAACAACTCGTACAACATGATCTCGACGGCGGCGGCGGCGGCAGTGTCCAGGTCATGAATCAAATTTAACGAACGAACGTCGTCTACGGTCCATTCGTCTGTCCGTCTAAACGGAAAAATCCACACGAAAAGAAATACAAAGTACAGAAAAAAAATCAAAATCAAAACGAGATGAGTTCAGAATGCGCACAGGGAAAAGTGAGACTAAATCGCTCCTCTGCCCCGGCTGGAAATTTCTTGGTCAGGAGGAGCAAGCGACGACGACGACGCTTCTCTGGATATACTCTACCATTATGAAAAATTCTTAACTTCGATATTATTGAAGACTTGGCGCCAGTTAGCTTCCCATTTCATTTTCCATTATCCTCCTGTACGGTCGCGAAAGATATCTTGACTTCGCGTTGGCATCATGGATACAACAGCATACAAAGAGGAAGCTACCTAACTGCCTATTACCATCTCTGTTCTCTCTCTCACTGTCTTTCTTCTTCTCTTTTTCATTTTCGGTTTATTTTTTTCCTGTTTGTTCGTTTGTTTGTTCTAATTGAAGGATACCTTGATAATGCTGCGGTCAAATAGTTGGCGCAGCCACACGCGCTTCTTTTTTTTTCTATCGCACAACTCTGTCAGTCAGTTTCTATAGATACAAAGATGACAGATAACCCCAATAGCTCAAATCGTTTCTCGTTTAGCAAATCGAAAAGAGTAGGTTGTAGGTAACCCAACTTTAACACGTCTCTCGAACTCTCCGACACGACTGTTTTGGCCCGAACAGCCCTCTACTGATGAAGGTATCTTTTTAACACTACTCCCAACTTGCACTTGCAACGATCGGTTTTTTTTTGTTAATGTTTTTGGTTGTTGCCAAAACCCAAAAAAACTGCAGACATCATTCTTATGGAGGGTATGACTACTCGATAGCTTGTTACAAATTCAGAAGAAAAATGTGCTGCTGCTGTTGCTGCTGCTGCTGCTGGAACTCTTCGTCCAGGCGCGCGAGAGATAATCATTTTCTGAAATGTCTTGTCTTACATTGAGGAATGAGTGTTGAGTAAAGATTTCTTCGTGTTTGGTTTGAAGAAGTTTGGTTTTTTGCTTTTTTTCAACAAAATATCTCTGTCGATCACGACAATAATGATGATGATGATGATAATGATGATGATGAGAACTGATTATGGGTCTGCTGTAGAACCTGGACAACCATCAATGTGGCGACAGCTCTGGAAACATTGTGTCCCACTGTCTATAAAAGAAATGCCAGGGAGGAGAGCGAAAAAGAACTTTACGAGCGTAGAAGTTGATAATTCGATGATGTGGAATAATGCGGACGTTTATTCATTAATTATTGGTTGTGCTGCTAAGAAATCACAAACATTTCCTCCGGAGTTCAGCGTTAAGGGAGTTTCTGTTTTTTCTTCATTTTTTGTGATCTTTTTTTTCACATGGGTTTTTTCTAGAGACTTATGACAAGAAAGTGGACTTGATAATTCAAATTGTACACAAAAAAAAACACATTGAAAATGATCATTTCCAGTTGAAAAAAGGCTGACATTTTCAAGTGAAGAGGTAAGCCAAAGCTCGAATAATTGGGTTATTGAAAATAGAATATTACCAGAAGGTAGTTCTTCCTGTGGAATATAAAGCTGCTTTTCAAAAAGTGAGCTACAGCGAAAAAAAAATTCTCTGGAAGACCAAGAAGTTATTGATGAGCTTTATCAATTTACATGACCAAACTTCTGAAAAAGTTTATTGAAATTTGATATTTTTAGAGCTTTGGTTTCAAGAAAGGAAAGAGGTCCTATATTTCCAAAATGGAGATCACTTAAAATTCTCGTAGTTTACTTTGCGCTTTCGATTTATTTTGGGTCTGGACTCTGGAGTACCGTAAGGTGTCCATCTTGGACACCTCTTATTTGATATCTGTCATTGATTGCGCCAAGAGAACAATTTTGTTTTCTTTTATGCTGCAGTAGTTTTATAGTCATTATATCAAGTCAAGTCCAGCTCCAAAATGAACTTCATCTACCCGTTGCAAGTGGTAATAAGAGTTTCCTGGAATTCTAATTTGATCGAAGGGGTTAACTAGCACTTATCAAAAACTTCAACCCTTATGACATCATCTTCAGAACCATATTTAGTTTTCCGGGTTTTAGGGGAAGTTTTGATTAACAATGTTTCTAATGCGTTAAGAGTCTGTGATTTAAATCAGACAATCTATCTGCCGTCATTACAGATATTGGCAGCATTGAAACAGAAGCGGCAACAATAAGTTTAGGGTTGATTAGGGCAAAGAAGTATATGCTGCCCTCAAACTGTGGGCGAGAAAGTATAGACATACATACTTCACATATTTTATTATAATTAATCAGCTTTGTTTATAATTGGATTGTTTTCATTTCGATATCCCTCTCTTCTCTCTTCAAACCCTTCCCATTAATTTGTTTACAACAACTTATTTTCTTTGTTTACATAGCAGTGTGGTCGGTATACCAATTTTAATAAATGATAAAATAGAAGCGTCGTAATCACCTTACGAACTCTACTTATGTAATTTTTAGCATATCACTCCTACAAATCATCGCAAAACACGGTGCAAAACATCACACACACAGCACCATACAAATATCACAGCTATGAGAGGTCAAATGACCAATGTGAATGTCATACCTCGCTACAAAACGCACTGTCCTACAAAATGGCGCCCAACGTGGAGCAAGGGAATAAGTTAAAACAACTTATCTTGAAGTGCAGAACTTGGCAAAAGTTTTTCCTATTCCGAAAAGGCGCAATGTTTCACTTCGAATGACTTTCTTTTTGTGCTGGTGTGCGCCGTTTCCAATATTTAAGTGAGTTAGACGTTTAGAAAGTGTGGAGAGAATGTAGGCGTCAGTGACTTTTTGCTCACATTAATGATCTTTGTCTCTATTTAAACATAAGTCAAAAAGAATAACTCAAAACTTCTATTTTCAAATGCAGATATATTAGTAACTAAAACTTTTCTGTAATGAAATCTTGTTGAACTTCGGATGGAAGCATAACATAAGATTTTTGATGACACTAGAATTAAATTTCATATGGACTATTTGCAGTTCCTTTTCAAGACTTTTGATATAATCGGTTACTTGCTTCTTTGTTTTAAACTTGGATTACATTTTAATTTAGGTGGAAAGAAGGCAAGTTTAATAATTTGAGAAAAAGAAATGCTTTCTAACTTAGCCGTTCGAAATCCTATGGAAATGCGTTAAGCCCGGGGAGGTTTCCATAGCTTTGTTGAGCCACCTTTTATTCATTTTTTATGTGTATACATGTCAACAATTTATAGACACAAAATATTGTCTTTTTATGCATAAAACTATGAAAACCAAAGACTAAAATTTGCCCAATCAGATCGCGAACCCAAATTGTTAAAATTCAGAGACTTGTATATTTAATTTTCCTAGGATCACCCTGAACTTAGATAAGAGTTTCGCTCATTTTGATGGTTATGGACCATCAATAAACTCCACAAAGAGCGGAGAGCTTTCAGTGTGTCGAACGATTTCCTATTTAGTCCTACTAAGGTGTGGAATTCTAAATTGCACTCAATAGCGACAACGCGAAATATAAAATATATTTTATTAATTTGAATCGTAGAATCACACACTTTCAATAAATATTAAAATTATTCAATGCTCACGCTGTCAAGGACACTAGCCATGTTCATGGCTTCCAACGACCTTCCCGTGAATGGGTTCTTCACACATCACCACCATCAATAAAAAAAATCGCAGTACCTATAAACTTGTTCCCACCCTGCTTCTCATTTTAGATTCCATGCTTCACGTTGTCACGTCTTCAAATCGCCATTATTTCATTACCAGAATATGGCTTTGTGTCGTCTTATACCTAATTGTTATCGCACAAATAAATTTGAAAACTGATTCCGAATTTTAATCACGTCTCGTTAAAAAAAAAAAATAATAATAATAATAATAAAAACACAGAAGAGTAATAATAAACCATCACAAAAGCAGCCCCACTTGATTGCGCGCTGAAAGACTCTAACCAATTTTCTCCTATTTGAACGCCAACACTGTTCAAATGATTGGTGGCTTAAAAAACGCGATATAAATGGCGAAAGGCTTGCGTGTCGTTTGTTGGATTTAGTATATATATGAGGAGTATATTCAGCCAGCCCCCACCCTTCGATTACACGCACACTTTTACGCGCGCGATTTTCAAATGCCAATCGCACGAGTAATTGTTGAAATGTGATTAAAATGCCCTTGCCTCCGATGGTGGCCTCAATGATTTGACAGTTGATGATGGCAAAAGGTTGGAGGAGCTGGGAATCGAAGCTCCTTGGGATGTGCCTGTTTCGTGTGGAACAGTGCGTCGGGTGGTCTATTCCTTAGTCGCACATAAAGCTGTCACCTTCGATGTAAGTATACTTTTGGTTTTAATTTTTTTATTTCTTTCTTCAACTATGAACACGGAATAAAATATCAGCTTAATGTTTTACCATTAATAAATTCCTGTTGAGGTTGCCAATTTAAATAATACGTGGCGAAGGTATTATTTGATTTTTTGTTTTTGTATTCTTCTTGTGTATTTTACCCAGAAACGGAATCCTTGAAATAAAAGAGTATCCATCTGGGTGGCAGTGTTGCTTGAATGTGGGAAGATTCTTTTGAGATTGCTGCGTTGCAATAAATTGATCATAAAAAATAATCAGTTTCGCATATTTAAATAGTTGCAGCTGTCAAAATAAATACAAAAATTATTGTGTGATGTAAGTTTAAAGGAGTATATTGGTGGATTTCGTTTGAAAAAAGAAGTTGTTGAGAATTGGAAATGAGTTCTTATTCTCTTATACGTAGGTACTATGAGCAGGATAATGTATTTCGATCCAATGCGATTTAGTTTTTCCTCTAAGACGATCACGCACACGATCGCGAAAAAAAAAGGTAGAACTGCACACTCCTAATACAGACGAAATCAGCGTTTGGTTGGCCTCAGATATTAAGCAATCCATATCCGGGAGGTTTTCCGACGTATTCTGAGGTCAACACTGTGAATCACATGTGAGGATCACTTCTGCGAAACTGATAAGTGGGAGTTCTCTTCCCTTTGAGACCACGATGCTCGCAGAGTCGAAAATAAGGAAAGGCATAGAAGGGTTCTTTTTCTTAGAATTTATATAGAAAACCGGATGTAAGCCCAAAGCAGAGTCTTTTCTGCAACTAGGCCCATATCGAAAAAAAAACTAGCTTGAAAAGATCTTTTAAAGCTTTTAAGCTTTTTCTTTTAAACTTGTGCTGAATGTGCTTCTAGAAAGACTAAAGTCATTCCATCAACGCATGAAACCCTTTTACTCTGGGGAAACGTATTGAATTTACATGGGAATAATATTTTTGGATAGGGTTTGTGCAGGAGAAGTGCACAATATAATCTTTATTGCAGTGCAACTAATCTGAGATAAGTTCTTAAGGAAAAATTACTAACCATAACTAAACATTCGATTGAATTACCGTCTCTATCTATTTCTTGATGCTTAACGAATGTACGCAATGAACAGAGAAAAGCTTGAAGGTCAATGTCTTTTGACTAAAAAGCTTCCAAAATAAACCAATAAATGGTTGTCACAACAAAGCTATGGAAGCCTTAGAGCCCAATGCATAACAAAAGGGCCTTCAATTCGGTTCTGAAATGCTGAGTTAGCAACCGCTTTTCATGGCTGTGTGTAAATATCTCCGGAGGACTTTTCAATTCCTCGAGAAGGGCAATACCGTGTGAAACTTTTTTCTTCTGACTATGACGTTAAGGGATTCGAGCTACGAACCTCCCACGTATCCGACATTCATGGCTGTCATTACGTCACTAGACGAGAACCACAAGAAGCATCGAAGTTATAATTATTATTAGAAAGTTTTTGTAGAAGTTTTAGTGGTCGCTAGATTTTTTTCTCTTCCGATTTCTCTGTTGAACCCACGCTATTCAAATTTATCAACTGTTTTTTTTTTTTAAACTAAATGCGGCCTCCACTGTACGATCAAAGAAAAGTGTAATCATTGCGTAATGTCACAGTGTCAGCAGTGACCAAACAAGGAATAGTTGTTATCACACTAATTATAATCTCTCGATACAAAAAAGTCTACATCCGCATTTATAAAGTACCTCTTCTCCCAAATGCCAGTCGAATGTGTTGCCTATACATTACTTTAGAAGACGACCAATTCATTAAAATTGTCACTATCCCGTCTCGAAATGGATTATTTATGGCTTCTAATCAACCAAAATTTCATCACTTCTCTTTGTTTTTGTTGAGATCATAAATCACACGATCAACATTCATTGGAGATAAGTGCTTGCCATCCCGGACAGGAGGCATGGTGAGTGTAGTCATTGGGTATTGGGTGAGCTGTGTAAAGAAACATAAGGCAGGGTGTCGCGTATACGCATACTCGCCGTATAAAGGAAATGACCTCTCTTTATGTTAAGAACTGAAATAAATTCTGAAGATTTGAGTAATTATCTAAAGATATGTCTGAGAGTATAAAAGTCGTTTAAGTTATGCCGATCAGAGATGAATACACAAAGGCTTTTGTTTTTAAGTGATCTTTAGTGTTGATTGGTTTGTGAAAAGGCAAAAGGTCGAATCTCGAACGTTTGTATGGACAACAAAGATTCATCATAAATTAAATCATGATACAGAAAGTTTTGAGGAGCATTTTGAGTCGAGATTGTAATCATTGATGTGATTTGTTTGTTTTTGGAAATACTACCCAAATAAAGACAGTCTAATTTAGTGATGACAATGAGTGTTTGTAGAACAAGAATAGATGTACATATTCGAGATTTCACTGTGGGCACATCGCAGTGAGCATACCTTTAGTCGGATTGAGCGAATTGGACACTCACAGTAAATTGTACCGATCGTAAATTTGCACTGATAACCTAGATGCAAGAGTAACTTTTTTTAGTTGTTTCGGAACCGGCTATAAAGAGGAACTCATTTAGTATCAGAAGGGAAAGCTCTCTCGTGCTGTCAACAATGACTTGGAATGATTGTTATTTCCTGGGGCTCCGACTTTGGTTTGCGAAACTTTCAAATCTCCCTATTATTCGAAAACATATCCGAAAATTCACTGTGGGCACAACGCATCGCCATCATCTATGAATGATTACTGCATCAACAAAACCGAAAAGTTGTCAAAACTTGGTATGTGTGCAAACGATCTTCGTTTGAATGACAACAAATTTTAAGTCGCCAAACGAGCTACTAAATGCTTGGGTCTCTCAAGACGATGCAGGACATTTCTCACCCCTTCTAATCTGGCTACTATTTATAAACCCAACATCCGCCCAAAACTAGAGTATAAATCTAATATCTGGTCAGGTGCTAGCCAAACATTTTTGGGCCTGTTTGCTAGGGTACAAAATAGAGCGCAAGGACTGATATGTGATAGTTCAATTGAAGAATCGATTGATTCGCTTGAACATCATCAAAACGTTACCTGTCTCACTTTTTTATCGCTTGTTTCACAAAGAGTGCTCCACTGAAATAGCCTGTTGTATTCTTCCCCTGAAACAATTTAGTCGCAACATCCGCCTCGCCAGGAATTCTTATGAGTTTTACTTCTAGTCCAACTTCGGGCGTACAGTCAAGTATAGAGATCCAAACTTTAGTCGCACTACCCGTATGAGAAATGCTCTACATAACTCTGTTTTCCCTCATCACGTCACGATTCAGAAAAAATCAAAATCAATGTGCATCGGTGTCTCCTTTTAAATCATGCCCCTTTTTCCTTAATGCTCGCACTGTGATTTATGATATGTGAATGGCATAAGGATATTCATAGGCTTTGATGTAAGCGTTAGTTATAAGAAAAAATGCAAAACCCTTGAGGTCAATACATTCGAAATCTCTACGACAAAAAGATGAATTGAGAAAGTCGATATATACGCACAGATCAAGAAGTTCTAATCGCAAATATAAGAAAGGGAAAGTTGGTTTTTGAGGCAAGATATATAAAGATATTTAAAAATTTCATCATCTTCGAAAAATTTGTATCGGAAATGATGCCTGAAAGGGAAAGCCCCTTGAATGAATCTCCCTAGGAAAATTCTTCATTCGTTATCTTTAACTTGTTTCGCATTCGCTCTTGGAGGGAGATAGAAGCAACAACATGTGAGTTTTCTTTTTGTTTCGTTAATTTTACAAGTAAAAACGTTTATGGGAAATTCATTTCGAAGGAGATTCACAATCGCACGTAAGATCCCAAGGGCCCAAGGGAAAAAGATATTACAAATCGACCCATTCTGGAGAATAAACTCGGCTAGGATTTTAAGCTTCACCAATAAAACTTCACCATCACCAATTTCCAACAAAAGATGCTTCGTCCGACTAAAGTAAAACTTGTGTTTTTCAATAAAATATGCAAAGTCTTTTTCGCAGCACTGAAGGTAGGCATTCTCGTCTAAAAATAAAATCTTGTTAAAATTCAGCATTTTTTGTAAGCAGTTCACCTGCCATCTACCCATTCGCAATTCGTAAAACTTATCCAAAAGTGACATTTCAACTGTTTTTAGTTCGGTTTTGTTGGTTATAAGAAAAAAATTAATACAAAACAGTTTTTCCTGCTCACATTTTTTCCCCAGCAAAGTTTCCCCATCAGATGTGTGTTATTTTTTGCTACATACGATCAACAAAAGTCGCAGTCGCATCAAAATTCATCTTCGTCCAATTTGACACGGCACTTCACAACTTTAAAAGCAATTTGATAAGATTCGCATCCCCCCTTTTAGGTTATTTCGTATTATTTTTGAATGAAGTTCTTCAAGAGTGTCCACTGTCATCCTTGTCTCTGGGCTGATGTTTAAACAGAACAAGAATTGACTCAACTGTTACCCTGTGACACATTTATCACGATGCATCGATCGGCAAAAAGGGGTCGTTTACATTGTTTTTTCCATTTCAACTTTTTTTCCTTCAATGGCAAATAGGGGATGACTGACGTTCAAGCGATTACCATGTTATGTATGTAAATTTTATTACAACTTACTTTTGGATAAAAATTTGATTATAAAATTGGCATAATCTTTATATGAAAATAATCGTCGGACAGGTGCCCCCGTCCATTGTCGATTGTAAAATTTTATTTGACAAATAATAAATGTGTGGGCTTTGGTATCTGCGATGATGGATACATCCATCTGTGGATCTCATCTGTGCATCTTTGGTATTTTAATTGGATTTGATTTTCATACAAATTATGGACGGATGTGAACATTTGTTTTTGGCTGGTGCTCAGTTTAATCTTCGTTTTTTTATTTTCTTATACTGTTAATTAACCCGACAGGTGTGTTAGGCGCATAAGTCTGTCTGTATCGCCGGTCCTTCGTCGTCGGTCGTCTCATCCTACAATTTGATGGTTCTTTTTTCAAGCAGGCGGTGAATGTATGTTAGAAAGATGATGATGCGAATAGATAACAAAAGGAGAAGATACACACAAAAGGTATCAACGTTAACCAAACAAACAGTAGTGTGACATTTGTGTGTTTTCCTTGGAGGTACGAGTGTAGGTATATCTACCTACCTACTTTTAACTGATGGCACAGAGCTAGACACATATAATGATATATCCTTCAATAAATAATAAAACAAAATTTATCGGAACGCCTCCTTTTGGCGTTGGCAGTTAGTCCAACTCATCAACGTTTTGCTGGTCGTTTGTCTTCTTTATTCTATAACATTATAGAGATCTTAATCTCGCCGGGTGTACCTATAACTACGAGTAACATAACAAAATGTGTACCTACTTATCGATACATCGGGGTGGTCATCATATTATATACGTGGACGGGACGTACCTATAGGGAATTCTAAACACACGGCGTAATTTGACTCGAAATAGTTTTTCTATACTTCAATGAAGTTATTAAAATTCGATTAAGGTTGCAAGGAAAACAGATTTTGTGTAAAGAATGAGTTGCTTCTTATAATGAGACTATAATAGACGATGAGAGGCTATAAATTCAAAGAAATCATTCACACGCTAATTGGCATTGTGTTTTATGTACCATCAGGCCGTATGTATTAGACAATGAAGAAATGTTATAACTTAAAATGGCACAATAGACATAAACCATAGATAAGTTTATGTTCCTGACATATTTTCCGGCCTTACTTAGACTAAGAGGAGAGGAATGAGTGGCATGAGCAAAAGTTATGAGGATTACGACTTTTTTGATAGTACGCTTGCTAACCTGTCCAGTGTTACTTTCTTAGGCGAGCATTACAGTTCGGGGCGAATTTGGCCAAAACCAAAACATTTGCCCGAAAATTTCGAGAGACGAGGTCTTCTCTTTCCGAAAGCCAGCCAAGCCGGAGCGTTAGTGTCCATCCGCACTATTTGTAGTCTCGTGATACGTATACTCTTCTAGCTATGCCCATGTCACGGTAGAGATCAAAGAGTTCGCTACGGAATCTTCTTCTAAAACATTGTATTCCCATGCAAGAAGAATTTTTCTTTCTAGATCAAGAGTTTCCTCCTCAGTGTTGGAAAAGAACCAATCCTCTGCATCGTGTTGCAGGGTTGAGATGACCAGAGTCCTCTGTTTGAGTTTACAAGCAGCGACTGGGAGCGATGTTATTTCGCGAATTTAAAGCGGATTCTATGTTGAAAAATTCCCAGACTATCGAGAGGTTTTCTCTGTTTATTGTGAAGTTTCTCTTGATGTAATCCAAAGTAGTTGTGATTCCGTAGAGGATTTACATGTTGTGCTGATTGACTTCGAAAACTTATTCAATCGATAACTACGAGATCTAATATGCGTGGCCCCCAGACGACGAGGAGTTCCAGAGAACCTTGTGCGCATGATTGAGGACTTGTAAGAAGGAGCTGTGACGAAGGTAAGATATCCAGCTGGAGTCCCCGAAGTTTTCTAAGTAACAGTTGGCGTACCTCAAGGTAGCGTCTTAGGTCCTCTACTTTTTATTATAGCCCTTGGCTACCTACTGGAAGTCAAAGTACAGAACACTAAATCAAATCAACTATTTTTTGCTTTCGATATGGAGCCATCATAAGAGGGGATCCTACATCCCTACAAGAAGCACTTAAAGCCAAAAGAAGAGTGTTAGAAGATATGAGGTACCGCATCAGTCCAAAAAAGACCGAGTAATTGTGTTGGCCGTTTTCCAATCCAGACATAATATTCCCAGACATTTATTTCGATGAATTTGTGCTTCCCAAGTGTGAAAAACATAAATATCTGGCATTTATAATCGAGTTAGCTTTTTAAAAAATGGAGTGACCAGAAAACTCTGCTTTCTTTTGTGACAGAAAAATGCCCCCATAGCTGAAAGAAAGACTTTACACCCCAGTTATGTATCTAGAACTCACATACCGCTCATAATCCTGGACAATTTCACAGGGTATGAGATTAAGTGGACTGTGGCTGGGATGAGGATGCTCCGTACGACAGCAAGAGCAACAAAGCCTGATCGTATTAAAAGCACCAGTATCTGTGGAAATCTGTACGTCAAAAATGTATTCTTGCAAGAAAGAGAGACTTAGTTGGTATTGTCATGCTCAAAGGAGAAATCCACAGATGTCTGTCAAAAGGGCAAACTTATATAACCTTCAGACACGATCGCAAAGAATTAAAAAGAAAGGAAGACCGAAGCATTCCTGGTACAGAAAATGTAACGAAATCTTATTTGGTTCGCCTGCACACATGGAACAATCCAAAACCCGGGGGGCCAACTCTTTCTGAGTATCTCAATGCGGAGTATTCACTAGCTGTTTAAAAGTATAAAGGAGTTCATTCGAAGAACAATGATGTCTTCGAGATAATGATGCTGGTAACGGCACGGCGGAGAAATTCTGGCTAGAGCATTGTTTGTTATTTGAACGATTCACAGTTCTCCTTCCCGAAACTTAACTCTAGAAAATACTCACTCGCTGCGGTGCCCTTGTTACGTTGGGTGTTCGAGGTTCGAATCACGGAGCTGCAGTGAATGTTTCGTTTTGTGAATGCACTTATTCATTGTCTTACACACCATTCAGACACCATTCATCTTAATCCAAATTAATACACGCACTGTACTCCCTTTTAGTCAAAAAGACAGGTTCTCATTCTCATTCACTTAACTGAAACAATCCTATCTATGAACATGAAAAAATAGTCGTTGTCATCCCTCATCATTCGTGAACATTCGCTTTTTTTCGAATACAAGCGAATGGTGTACCTGTGTGAGTTTAAACGGTCCATTCATTCATCATTCATGGGCACAAGCAATGCGAAGGCTCGTATTCACGAGTGTTGTGTACTTTTTCTACAAGCATACCACTTCTGTCATCATTGCGAGTGTGAGACTGTGTACGGCTTGTTTTTCGGGGCTGGTTCGAAAGCGCAAGTGATTGCACTCATGCAGTTCTGTTCCCATTAAAAACATTCGTTTGCTCTTCCACTTTTATCACCTTTTACGAGGAATTAAGAGTTTCTCCGAGAGCAATGAATACACTGCCATGAGACAGGATTTTTTGATTATCCGTTCTAAATGGACAAAAAACTATAGGTCCCTTTCATTCCTCAATAAGTTATAGTGGAGATAAATGCGCAAATACCTGGTGTTCCCCAAGCTTTTTGTGCAACCTTATTCATTAAGCGAATATCTTAATACTCCTACCTTCACTGATGATAAACTAAGCCGTTCATACGATTAACAAAGCGTTTGGTAAAACGGAACTAAAAATTACTTCACCCAAGGTACCACAATTAAATTTTCGAAGGGTAAGAACAATTTTGAAGAAAGCAAAGGCTAAACTTCAATTTTTATTCATACACAAATCGTGGCGCCTGGAGCTCTGTCATTTTCCAGCCGTTTAAGTGAAACCCCTATCATAATAAGGGTGAATGTCAAGAAAGTATATCTTTTACACCACCCAACAAAAACGAAAAATTAAAAAAGGCGTTGTTCATATGGATTCAGATGGCAGATAATTTTTTGATGATGGTCGTGAAAGCAAAAAAGAGTATTACATTTTCCAGGCCTGTATGCTCTCTATATTTCTAGATATGTGAAGTAGTTTTTGGGTAAGCTTAAGTATATCCGCGTCATGCATCCTTCCAAGGACACCTTTCGGAAACTTATTCCGACAGATGAAGAGTACAGATTGGGTTTGGTTGAGCGAATCACTAGCGACAAGCGGTTAAGTGGGAGAACTCTGACCCCTTCGAGATCATGACACTCGTCACGCTGTTAAAGGAAGGAAAAAAAGCACATGATAAGATTTGGTGGAATCATCATAACCAAAGATCTCATCTTAGAGTTCGATACCCTTCTCTATTTCACCAGCCTATAATGGAAAACACCTTCCCTGTAAAGCACTTTCAAGTCAGTGTTAAATACAAAGAAGTACAAGAACGTCTTCTCCCTGTAACAACAATGTAGTCATTGCATATCTTTCTAGAATCAAAAACAAATCGCAAATAGCAACAATCTTAGTCTCAAACACAATTCAGAAACCTAAGCATCTCTGACCGCCTCCACTTGGGTCTACAACGTGAATACAATCTAACCAGCTATCTTCGATTCGATTTTTGAATTTTTTTCTTTTACGATCACCAATTGCCCTCGCATATTACATGAATATTTAAACAACAACAACAACATAATACCACATCAATGCAGAATGCATCCTCTGTGGTAAGAGAGCCTTAACATAATGCATCCGCATGTTCGCGATAAATCCTGCGAACTTTCAGTTCCAAGACCAACAGAGCACACGCACTTCGCCTTGTCCATATTCTGGTTGCCTTTGAGCGCGGCTCTGTGGTAGGTATTTAACTGCATCGTGTGTCTGTGATGTTTCATCCACGTAGGTCTACATCGATGGTTGCAGCAACTACGTGTCCATCTTGTGCCGTTTTAGATACTTACATCGATTAAAGTTTTATATGCAAGTTGTTCTCCTTGTCCGGTCGGCCGGCGCGGCGGCGCGGCCGGCACAGCGAACAGCAACATGTGGCGATGGTGTATAGGTAAACCTAGGCAGGATGTGTGTTTTTGTATCCTTTCTGTGTGACGATTTCCTCCTTCTCTCCTTTTTATATTTTGAACACAAGACTCGTGTGTGGGTTTTGTAAGTATCGCGATATGTTTAGAATTTGTTTGGAGTTATAAACAACAACAGCTTCGTTCATTGAGCGAGAGCAGTCTTCTTCTACTGGTTGAAGATTTACAAGTTCTTTTGAATGATGTTCGTCGGATTGTTCCTATACGTATCTATATATATCTACTCGAGTAGCAACCCCCCAGAGACTTTAAAAGACAGCGGACACCCTAAGCTCCAATCGACAAACAGCTTTCGAGTAAATAGTGTGTGGGTGGTGCACTTTAATTCTCTTATTTTCCATATACACTCTGTTCTTGTTATCTGCCAGAACGTACACAAGTGTATGTATATGTACTACTCGTAGAATATCTAGGGAGAGTATCTTTTATGTGTAAGCAAAGTTTTAAATGCGCATGACCGAGTTTCTGGACTTTATAATTATATATCGAATGAGAGGAGAGATGACCAGCACTTGACTGCGCGTTTGTGTGAAAAGAAGGTAGGTGGACGATAAATGACATTAATTTACAACACAGTAAGGATAAGGTTCGTAAAATAAAGGCTTGTGTATTGAGAAGGGGCCATTAGGTCCGCAAGCTCTTAACAAAACAAGCGACGAATTTGTGGTTTGTAGAGACCCATCCTTTTGCTAAGTAGGGTGGAGAAATGAAGTATAGCTACAGCCTCCTGCAATTCAAGTCCATAAGCAACAAAATCTATTTGCGGACTTATTCGTCTCCAAACCAATAATCTTATTGTTCAAAGGCCTCAGCAAATACTTAGGTAGGTGTGTCATTTCAAATATGACTTGTAGGCCCTTCAAATACGATACATTTTAGCTAAAAGTCAATACTTTAGAGATTTAAGAAAAACGAGGAACTAAGGCCGTAAGGCTTTTAGTACAAGAGATGATAGAATTAAAAAAAGGATAGGAAATAGTGTTAGAGATCAAATTAGTAGCTTTTCTGGTACGGTAGTGCGTATGTTTCGTTCTTACGCGAACATAGAGTGGTATTAAATATCCTTATAATGTTATGGAACACATTGCGAGCATCAGGACAACCGGAAAGGATTCAATATGAGACTACAGTGCACATTGATTTTAAACCTTTGCATCGCAATGTAGGGAAAAACCTAAGTTTGGTTAAGCAATCCACAACCGGGTGAAGCGGCTAAAATATGAATCTTATACTTAACTGCAAATCCAAAGTTGGGCTGAATACAAAACTGGTGAGGATTCATAACGAGTGAGATGTTGTTGGGGAAAAATGCCGCTGGCTATTTCACT
Source organism: Melanostoma mellinum (assembly GCA_914767635.1). NCBI lineage: Eukaryota > Metazoa > Arthropoda > Insecta > Diptera > Syrphidae > Melanostoma > Melanostoma mellinum. The sequence continues at coordinate 162,887,718 of OU612058.1, read as the reverse complement.
AAAGCGCTGCTCGTGAGAAAAGCAATGCAAAGGCAATAGACATGTAACATTTCAAAGATGCTCAAGAGAATCAATCGATCCTCACTTAAACTTTCACCTATCAGTACAAAAGTTTTGTTTTTTGCCATGAAAATTAGGCGGAAGGAAGTTTGAGAGGCACCTGATCACACATGGGAGCTGTAGGCTTTTTAAATTGTAGAAAGATCAAAAGGGGATCTCCAGCATCCTTTAAAGACTGTTATCCAATCTTCAGAGATGGTTCCAAAACCAATGAGGGGTCTGACACTGGCTTTGTGGAGAACGACAACATACGACTGCACACTTCTTTAGGATCATATACGCATCCGTTTTCCAAGAAGGTTGCAACCCCTGTTTTCCAAGCGGAGGCGTGTGCTATTCAAATGGCTTTAGGCCACGTTACGAACAATGGAAAAACGGGGAGAAGTATCTGTGTTTTCAGCGTTCTCGTCTCTCTTGCACAATTCTCACTTGAGCTTTGAGGAACTCGCAAGCAGCATATCTTTTGACTCACGTCCAATGGATATACCGTCTGATACAATGATCCAAAAACTCAAACTGCATCATAAATACTGAGCAATTTTTCCCTCGGTTCAGGATTGGTTCACTCCAGAATCTGAACCTGGAGAAAACTGTTATTGAATCTTCACAAATGATTCCAAAGCCGACGATGGGTGTGCCGCTTTTGCCTTGGTGGAGAACGCCATAGGACTGCACACCTTTTTAAGATTATGCGCATCCGTTTTCCAAGCGGAGGCGTATGCTATTGAAATGGCTTTAAGCCAAGTTTCGAACAATGGATGAACGGGAAAAAGTATCTGTGTTTGCAGCGAAGGCGACGGCCAAGCAGGAATAAAAGAGCTCTCTGAATGCGGTCGGAAGACTAAATTTTTTGAGTCTCATATGGGTTACAGGCCACCACGGCATAACGAGAAACGAGATAGCCGATGAACTTGCTAGGCAAGGATCTCAGAAAGTTTTCTCAGGACCTGAACCGTCGCTAGGTCTGCCAGCGTCCTCAGTGAGTGAGGATTTCAATCAATGATTGGAACTGCCAAGAGCACAGCCGTAGATGGCATGCCTTCCAACGTCAATAAGAAGACTGCAACATTTTTGATATCCCGCAGTAGAAAAGACTGTAGAAAGCTAATTGGCGTTGCAACGGAGCACTTCTCTTTTGCCAACCATTTAAACCTGTTAGGCTTAAGTGATACACACTCTGTGGAGAAGATAAGGACACCCCAGAGCACTTCCTCTGTGAATATCCTGCTTTTTCTCGCATTAGGTTACGCGCAGTCATGGTGAGAGCCGGTAACTAAGGCTCCTTATCATGGCAGCGTCTTTTGATTTTTTTCGAACAACTGGGAAGCTATAACAAATAGAAAGTTGTTATCTGGTGGTACAATGGACCGGTATTTAGGTCTGAGTGCTCCAGTTGGTACTTAAAAAAAACCTCCAACAGAAAAAAGATCCTTTTAAGAAACATAAGTACTTTGCAGCATTTTTGGCAGCTTAAGATTTGGTGTCACTTCAAAGAAAGTCATCGCCTACAGAGCTGCCAATAAGGTCCTAAATGCTATTCGGAAATAGCAAAGCCTTACCAATTTAAACGTAATAAGCTCTGTTGTACATATGAAGGAATACTAAAAATATTAGTATTCCAGCGATCATTCGAGACAAGCAAATTTTCAGAGCACTTACTACCAATAAAAGTGTTCAAGTTTCGAAAAATTTGTTTTCATAGAATGAGTGAACTGCTATTCAATGTATAATTCAATCTCGAGCGCTCTTTTCTTTGTGTCGAGTGATTACTAAGTTCCAATTAATAGCATCATGGGCATTCGAGATCCAGTTTCATTGACTATTGTAAGTATCATCATATAAAGAGTTGTCTTAGAAATAACACATTCAATCTACTGAAGGAAACAATCCGAAAATCGGAAAACCAGTCAAATTGTTGCTCATAATATTCTGGGTCATCTTGATATAAATGATTTAAACATTAAAATCCACATACATACTTATCACTTATTTACACAATAACCATTGGAACCGCCATCCCACTGATGATAGACTGAACGAAAATAAGAATAAAAAAACGAACGGCTGGGCCGGTAAAACAAATTTCTACGAAACAAGTCGCCGCAAATAGCCTAGCTTCCATGAACTTCCTCCTCAGTATTAAAGATTTTTTTCCCTCACTTTTTCAAAATGAAGAAAATTTAAATCGGAAGTCTAGAAGGAAACAAACAAAAAAACTTCTTTCTACTAAAACGCCGCCGTCGATCTTAATAAGACAATAAATAATTTATTCATAAGCGACACATCCTCTCCGCGAAGAATAAAGAATAAAACACTAGACTGGACACAAATAAAAAAGAAAAAAAATTAAATGGCAAAACAAAACTCCGTCCGTCATTCCAATTAACCAAAATCAACATTATCATTCAATTTAAGGCCAAAGAATTAAGAAGGTCCATTTCTTTTTTGTACCATTTCTGTTGCTAGTTTTTTTTTTTGTTTTGTTTTTCTTTTTTGATGTTTTGTGAAACGGCAAACAAAACATTATATTGTCATATCCCGTAATTAAATCCGTATGTGCGGTGTCGTCTGCTGCTACACACTACTTCCATTCTTCTCTCATCTGTCATAGGCGCGCATCATCTGATCATCGTCGTCATTGCCGACAAGCACACATCATGCCCAATCTTTGGCCTCGCAACATGACAATCATTGCCAATTGTAATTCTTCTGTGCTGCTTCTGCTTCTCTTTTGTTTGTGAGCTTTTATATTGCACACAAAACTATACTCCAGACAAAGAGCTTAGCTGATGTGGAGAATGGGTCAGCGATATTATTAGCCCAGTCAGTGTGAGTAGTCACAAAAAAAAATATAAAGCATACACAGGTCTATACCATCATCAGCCATCATCATCATCATCGGACAACAGGCATCAAATAATTATAAACCATAAGAATACATGCCCCAAAGGATTAACCTGCTATGCTGGCGCTGAACGGACAACACACAAAAACAAACACACGGCTCCATTATTGACGATCAGTTAAACAAACACAAGCAAGCGCACATATTTTGGTGATGTACCTGTGTGCAGTTTCGGTTAGTTTAGTATAGCATGCCGAAGGGCGAAAGGAAACCACAAAGTGGAATTAAAAGCAATTCAATAAGCAGAGGAAACCGAAAAACGCTGAACGCTGAACGCGGAGGTATAACCAGAAATGAAGGTGAAGGTTCTGCTGGTAATGTGTTGGTCCTGTGCTGGGCTGGCTCTGATGATAGTCGTCTGGTCGGTCGTAGCAAAAAATAAAAAGAACGATAAACACGATGTTTCAAAATGTTGTTCTCATTTTTCCGTTTGAGTGTTTTACACCTGTCGGCTGAGTAAATGTTTTTCTTTTTTCTTTCCTTTAGCAGGAGCTGCAGCAGTAGCAGAATGAGTGTAAAAATTGACCTCGTTTTGTAGAGAGAATGTGATAGCAAAGTGTTTTTTTTTTGTGGAAATAGAGTTTAAACTTCTTCAAGCATCCATTACATCTGTCTGGTATCTAACAACAAAAACAACTATGACAAAAAATCCATAGAGGAACCATGCAAGCTGTTTCACTTTTCCCTAAAGTTTGATCATAGCTGTGTTTTATTGGGAATCTATACTCTCGTTTGCAAAGCATCGCATACAAGAAAACAACGATTAGTAAACTAAGTCAGTGTTCAGAAGTGAATAGCCTGATAAATGGAGCTTACGGAAAAAAGTTGCATTGGTGAGTACAGCGTTTTATTGAGCGTATTCGTGAAGATGACCATAAAATTCAGCCTAATTGCTCAGTCCTGACACGTGAGCTTTCAGATCATAGATCCGAGTTGTATAGCCAAAGACTCTAATGTAAACTATTAGAATTGCTATACATCCACATGTCCTTCTAGATCACAACTTCAATTTGGAAATATAACTCTTCACTCAGTATGGAATAAATAGCTGTCAAAGGCATCAATGAGCAAGATCTTAAAGTTTTCAATTACCGTCGGGAGAAAATAGTTTCTTTTTAAAGAAATCAGACGGAGTTGACATCAAAACAATCCATTAGTTTAATTTCCTTCAGTCGCATGCGTCTTTCATTAAATTCAGAAATTGCCATTTTTCGTCCAAATAAAGTGAAGAATATGTTAAGAAACACAAAGAGTCAATTGTTCAATCCTTTTTCCAATCACTTTTGCAATACCACCCTGCAGATATTCTGAAGTCTTGCTAATGCTTACATTAAAAAGAATAAATAAGATAAAGTAAATAAAGTTTAGCTACCAACAGTGGCAGCACTTGGATGAGTGTTGAAGTTCTTATGTTTTTTTTTTATGTTTTTGCTTCAAAAAAAGCTCAAAATATTGACCAGAAATTCCGTTGTCTCGGCATTGTACACAAAAAAAAAATAAATTAGACGTTTTGTTAGAAACTTACACAATCTTTTAATAGACTAAGGGAAAGCCTAGTTACCAACAGTGGCAGTGGTTGGATGAGTGTTGACATTCTAAAGCAATTTTTTTCTTTAAAAGAAGATTCTTTGTCTCCACACTGTTCACTTAAAAAAGAAAATATTAGTTGAATTATTAGAGACTTTTAAAATCTTTTGATAGACTAAGGAATTGGTTGATTATCAACAGTGGCATCACTTGGATGAGTGCTAACATTCTCATGTTATTTTCAGTACTCATTTGAATATGGAGTAAGACGACTGTTTGGATATCAGAAGCTGTAGACAAGAACTGGTAGCAGAAATAATCACTCCGAGAAAAGAGATAAATTAATTTAATCAATTTCCATTTTCAGCGCTGATTAAAGGGTAACGAAAACCAGGTTTTGAAGAGTCATGATACCTTTAATCAATGTCTTGAGAGGAACTAATTTCTAAGGTTATAGAGTGCCACTGGTAGTCAGTAGCGTAGAAAGCTTGGAGGATCTTTATATCCATCTTTTTACTTTTAAGCGAAACGCTTTTAATTCAACCAGCTGGGCATATGATTGATGCGCTCGAAAGAAGATATCAGATTCTAGATTATCTCTATACAGATGATAATAAATTTTATAAAAAAACAAGAACTTATCTAGAGACAATAGAAGGAATGAGACAGACGTACACCTTCAACAAAATACTCCTTCTAACGAAAAAACGCGATCCCACGATTGTCGAGGTTGCAAAAGCAAAAACGTTGTAAGACACCGACCGAAAATGATCTATTGTGGCCAGATACTAACGGACGCATCCAAAGACACATGACGTCTGTTCAGATATAGGTAAACCATGTCCAAGCAAACCTAAGCTTCTTTTGGTAACAACACACTCAGTTTTTATATAACTTTTAAAGCTTTCGCGGTTGTATATTGACCACCTCGCCGCTGAACTTACTTTGATGGACAACGTCCTTAAAACGAATGGGTATTCCAAAAGACGAAGAATATGGAAGCCAAAATTGCCACGGGAAAGGGATGAAGAAGAGAAGAAAGCTTTTCTTCCTTACGTAAAAGGACTAACGGATAAAGTTGGGAAAGTGTTGAAGAGGTACGGTGTAAAATCCATCTTTTTACCACCAAAAAAGGTGAAAGACTACCTCCAATCACCAAAGGACCACTTTACTTTAAAGATTCCGGGCGTCTATGTAGTCCCTTGCAGCTGTGTGTCTTCTTATGTTGGACAAACCCAACAAAGTGTTGCCACCCGCTTAAAAGAACATATAAGTGCTGTCAGCAAAAAACAGCGGGAAAAGTCGTTTTGGTTTTAGCTCAAGAGCCTCATTATATCCCTCGGCTTATACGCGAAGCGATTGAAATAAAACACCATCAAAATTTCAATCGCGATGACAGCATAAAATTGTGGCGTACATGGGACCCCGTCATCAACATCGCACGGCCTATTCAGATAGCCATTAAAACATCCAGCGATATAGTGAGCACTGTTTGCTCCCAATCTTTTACTCAGCAACAACAACAGCTTCAAATAGAACCGTCTACGCACCGCTACAACTTGCGTAGTCAAAGAAGAGAATAACATTTCAAAAAGCGGAAACTGCTGTGACCACGCTCAATGTAACTTGAACCGAAACGTTCGGGGTGAGTACAGTAGTGCACTCATTTTATATAGTTTTAATATTAACGCGGCTAATCCGAAATCATAAAGATCTTAGTTTGACACTCAGTTTACCTGTACCGAAACAAGATTTGGGCTGAAGAGAAAAGTACCGTAAAAGAACAAGCATCCGTACATAAAAAAAGTCTATTTGGATTTGGAAGCAAAAGCACAGAAAATGTAGAAGGAACAAGGAATCCTGAGAGTCTGAAAGCAGAGGGCGTTAGACTACTATGCTGATCGCTGAGCCTGTGAATGGTAAACGGTTGAACCGAAGTGAATGGTGTAACCGGAAACACAGTGACGTAGGCCACTGAGTAACACAGTTCGTCACCTGAACATAAGCATCTATACTGCTGTCCAAGAAACAAGAGCGTACCCTATTCTTGTAGTTTCGAGTTAAATATATTTTACTGTTTTTGGTTATTTCATCTTCAAATCGGCATTGCCATATTTATTTGTGGTTTTGAGGCGTTTAGACTCGGAGTATGGCTATTTGTTTTTACACAAAAATAAGACATTGTTCAACGATTTCAAATATGCCTAAGTTTCCTAGGACGACAGTATAGCTGGCTGATGTTATGTTGGCTTCATCAAAGCAATGAATAAGACGACTTCGAATAAAAAATGACTGATTAAAGTAAAAACAAACAGAAAAAAACGCTTCATACACCTCCTGGAATTTCCATATAAAATCTACTTTCTTAAAAAATTTACTCCAAAGGGATCGAAAAAGAAAAAAAGAAATACAGGCCCCCCGGGTCTCGTCAAAAGAGCAAACGATAATTTCCGTTTCAACCTTCATGTGAATATTTTTTTTTCGTATACTCGTCCATCTTCTCTGTTGTCCATTCCTATAATCATCAGCAAAATAAACACACTAATCGATCAATTTTTTAACGAGGATATCCCCTGCTAATAAGGTGTTGATCTTGTTCGATGTTTCGATGGTGATGATGATCATTATCATCATTGTGAGTGAGTGAGTGTATATATACTGCGATCATGTAATTAATAGTGCTAATAACGGCTCCGATAATAACCATATCTCGAGCTAGCATCTCGTGAATATTTGACTCAATTTAATCGCCTCAAACCGGCACTTGCCGATCAACAATATCCAACACACAAATATATAAAAAAAGAAGAAAAAACTTCAACCGACCACTTTGTTTATAAAAAAGTTATACTTGAATAACACAAATGACTTGTGGCTACTGCGCTACTTGAGCCTTGAGCAAACAAACACACCGAGACATTAGTTCCAACACTATTATTGCAATAACCGGTCCAGAGCACAGCTAAATGGCGGTAGTGCGAGTCACGCAAATCTAATGTCATAGAATATTAAAAGTTTGAAATATTACAAACGCATAGCACGGACCCTGAGTGCTTGGCGTAAATGCAATTAAATTAATATGTCGGATTTATCATTAGGAAGAGGCGTCTGACAAGTCGTCGTTGTTGTCGTTATGTCGTCGTCGTCTATAGAGACTCAAGAGCTTGATGAGTTATTGTGTGATCTAGGTGACACTATGTTTAATTTATATGAGTACTCTGAGTCAGATAATGTCATTGTGGACTGAGAAATAACTGTGATATAGATAATTTTATTAATGCGGGGGAATAGCGCCATTCAATTCATTAAAATAAAAAGTTAGGAGCCTACCTCTTCAGAAATTGAACTTGAACTTTCTTTATATAATGTTCAAACTGTACAATTAGTTGGACAGACTTCGTTTGATGGAATGTGGAGGGTCTGATGTAGTTTGCGTTCACACTTATCAAGCTTGTCGTCCAACTTTATGTCACATACCCTTCCACTCCGTCCAATTTCTAGATTTTCAAACATTTTTGAAAACCATCAAGTTAGACAAGCGGTCGTCTGAAGGGTTCACACTATCAAGCATTAGTTGTTCAAGCCAGTCTGTCCAACTTGTTGTACAGTTTGAACTGGGCTATTGGTACAATTTTGTATAACTGCAAAACAATCAAGGGAACAAGGAAAGTTTTCAATAAATGTATCTCCATCGTGAGATTTAGGTTGTCGTATAGAGAATTACCTTGATATCTCTGTAAAAGAGAGTCCAGATTATGCCAGATGGCAAACGGATGTATTGGGTCGGGTTCCGCTCGGAGAACCGATCGGGACGGAATGTACGGTTATACCGATTGGCTTTACTATATGCCATTGGGCATATTAGGTAGTATGGACGCACCTTATGAATGGGATCAATCGATATTATACAACCGCCAACCGCTGCTTAGAAGGCAGTTGAGAAAACCCTTTTTTTCCTTTCCCTTTTTTTCAAGAAGGGAGGAACTTTTCAAAAAGTGCAATACCGATAACAGCTCAAAAGGAATCACACCCACTTTCGAAGCACTTTGTTTACAGCCCAGGTCCATTAAGGACTGAAGCTCCTATGTTACTAGAGAAGTATGTATACCAAAATGTTACCAAGAACCGTGCTCTTAGGATTCAAAATTACCGCCTTAAGGCTCAAAATAAAATAAGAAATACAGTGGCACAAAAGAAAGAGGGCAGCCCTGGTACTTAGCGATTTTTGGGCTAATAACACTCGTGAGGAATGGATGGAACCTAGAATTATTTGCCGATTTCAAAATGTTCCACGAGAAAACACTTTTTGTGGCATGCAATCATTATTGGAGGACTTGCCAGTTCCAGCTCACCTCACATCCTATTTTAATAAGGACTTCAGTGAGTTTCTATTTCAGTTGAAATCTATCAGCTGAACTAGTTCGGTTTAATAGTTCAGGAAATTCGCTACACTGTTGTTTGAATATTCTAGTCAAAGTAGGTCCTTTGAAGTTCTATAAAATGAGCTGTAGCGATGCAAGGTAACTGCTAACGCATTAAGACCAATAATAGGACCATTGGAATTCGCATAAGAATACAAGGAATTGTCTCGAGTATTTCAAACCACAAGGAGCTTACAATAAAGTGACAGTGGATATTTGTTTTCAAAACATGACTTGAACTATTGCAAAAAGAGATCTTTTAAATGAAGTTATTGTCCTTGAGCGAGGGTAAAATAGATCATTTACCAACAAATCTGTTGCATGCGTAGCCCAATGCGGCTAATGCCAACCTTCAGATTCATATTCATATTTTTGAAACGTTGTTGTTAACGAAGGACCAGGGCTAGGAAAAAGTAGAGGGCTTTCTACCAGCAGTACTAACAACAAGAAGTAGCTGGTAGCCCAGCCACACTTTGGCTCCTACTCGTCAGCTTCTAAAATGCAGAAGTTGTTTTTGAAAATACGTCAAAAAAATTATCTGGGAAAAATAGAGCACTTCCGGGACAGTTGGTATTTCATGTTCAAAGGAGAGAGTTCAGTAGGGCAATATCATTCAACCTTCAGGACATGATCGCGAAGGATGGAAGAATAAGGATGGAAGACAGACAAATCTAACGACATCTGCATTTGGTTTGCCTCAGATATAGAACAATCTGGAAAGCCGGAAAGTTTGCCGACGCATTTTGACCTCAAGGCGGTTTGCTTAGTAAAGCGTTTTCTAATATTCATTTACTCTCAAGAAGCAATCTTTCCAGAGCTTCCGAGCTTCTTAATAATCTTTTGATGATCGTCACTTACCTAACAATTGTCAACAAGAAAGCAGAGTTTGCGCCCTTCAAACCTTCTCCTTCTCTTGTTTATGAAGTTCACCATGACGAAATATAAACATTTTAAAGTTTTAAAAACTTTTAAAAAAAATGAAATCGTCATGAATTTTGCAAATTCAAGCCAACTTCACCATCGCAGCTCTCTTAGCCTATGCATAAATATTTTACAAATGCACTTGAGTTATTATTTGACCCACTGTACCTACTTAGAACCACGGTGCGGCGATAGTCACCTATACCTGGTAACTGGTTTCCGCAACTTCATTTCATCAAAATTCACAATCCCGCTGAAAGGGAACTTCCTCATATAAAGATTTGCGCTATCCCCACATTTAATTGTTAGAACAATTAATTTGCTGGTCAAGTCTTCATTATATAAACGCCGTGTCGCCGTCGCCGTCGAAGTCTTCAAATGTGCGTCTCGTTCTCATGTGCTTTATGTAAGTACCTACCAACCAACATCGCCCGCATTTTTAAGTGTGCAGCAAGCAGTAAGCAACTACGCTCAGAACAGAATCGTAAGCTGATGCTACGCTGAACATGCACATGATTAATTGCATTTCACACAGATGTGCTTGCATCTCTCGGCTTCAAGCTGTTCCAATTCATTTCACAAACCCAAACCAGATACCAGATGTACATGCCGAGTGCAATCAGCCAGACAGTGCCTGAACACAGCTAACAAAACAGTCATTAGCACGTTATTCAACAACACCACCATCTATCTCATCTCACCATTTCACCACATCGTGAACATCATCATAACCAGGTATGGTAACCACGAAACAGAAGATTATTATATTACAGGTAATAATAATAGAGCCTCGTCCAAACGAACGAACGAACGAACGAAGCTAAGTCTTTGCATGTGTCCGTGGTTCGATTGCGTTGTCCCGCGTGCATGTCTTCGTGTTCGACACTCTCACAACTCGTGTTTTTGCCATGTTCTACTGGCGCTAGCAAATAATTCGCACCTACAGCGGGCCGAAGCCAGAGGTAATGTGGTGGTGGCTCTTTATACATCTTACGCGACCTAAACCTCTCACCTTTACCTACGCTTTTACAAAAATTCCATCACACACAGCACTCAGCAGTCAGCAGGCAGCACCTTGAATTGAATCTGAATGAGGGATCTTGCAATGGGCTGTTGAATAGCGCCACATCTCCTTGTTATTCATCCATTCATAGTCAAGCCACCAAGAAGTCACCCTCTCACCGTCGTCATAGCATGGCAATGGCAGTAGTTCTAGATTTTGATTTCACTTCTCTACCCTACCCTACTTTACCTTACCGCCTCTGCTTCTGCCCTAACCAGGTTAAACGTTAGACGCTTGCCTTTTTTCGTATATTCATTCACTAACACCAAACACATATACACGAGCCCTTTTCTTATTGTTTTCGCTATGCCTTGCTTCTTCTAATTAATTAAAAGCACGTTTTAGATTTAACACCATTAAAACCCACAATTCAGCGGGTGTTGTGTGCTGATGGCAGCTAGAGTATGGGTCATGCTACGGTGAGTGCGGAAGGAAACTTCTTTGAACACATGCATTCATAATACACATGCAGTACATGCTGTTTTTCTCTTTTATTTTAATTTTTAGTACTGACTAAACGAAGAGAATTGAAAAAGAAAAAAAAAAAACAAAAACAAAAGCTCACGCACACCCCAAAAAACTTACATAGGTGTGATTTTTTCACACTATCATACAAACAGTGTTTTAGTAGAGGTTTGAGGTTGATTGTTGTTTCATAATAAAATCTTTACTACAAAAAGAGTTACCAATGTGTTGCAAGCACATGGCACTTTTGTGACAATTTTTTTTTTCAACTCAGAAGCAGTGGCTTTAAAACTAGAAAGCTCTGTAAATGTTTAAACAGATGTACTGCCTAGAAGTAAGTTTTATAGTTGAGAACATACACGTGTTCTCTGTCTCATAAATTAAAGATCAGTTCCATTTTTAGCTGTTAAAAAATGGTATTATTCTTTAGTTTAAAAAACGAATTCAATATGTTTATTTTTTCAGGCTGCAATGATGAATTTCAGTACGATCAAGAAAATATAAACGTTCTGGATGGAAGTTTTTTATTTCATAGTAACATCAACCCAAAAATAATCAAAAAAATAATGGACGAAGATTCTGATTACTTGGTTCGGCGATTATCTGTTCTCGGCATTGAGCTCGTACTGTTTGAAATAAGTTAATGGATCTACAACCACTTCAAGCATTGCATTTTCTTAGTTTAGCTTACAAAAAAAAGGTTTGAGAATCGAAATCTTGAACAAAGACTACAATAAGGGTCAGCGAGCAAGTTTCGATTTCGAGGCAATAAGACGATGTATATTTTTGTGCCTTTAATCAAAACAAAAAGACATTGCAAGTCACAAAAATCTGAGTACAACATTCTTTTACTGTAAACAACTTTTTAGGCGTCCAGAAACATAATTTTTGTTTGAATCCATCTCATAATACGAATCACAATGTTGGACAGTGTACAAAAAAGTATGAGAGTAAGCTGACAATCTGCCATCTTGAAAAATTACAACATGGCCGATTAAGTTGCTAGGAGGAGAAAGCCAGAGAATCCACTAAAAAAAAACAATATCAAGCAATTTGAGATCTCATTGAAATATTTTAGGATTCTCTCAGTTTCAGCAAACCGAATGTAAACAGGTAAGCAGTATTCTCAGTCAAATTTGACGAAGGATGCGGTATTCGAAGTGAAAAAAAATACGTATCTAGTTTACATTTAGTTTAAGTACGGTAAGATTAAAGTGGCTGTGAGCTCGGTTAACACCCTTACGCCCATTGGGCCCAAGGTGATAACACAATGTATCATCAACATAATGAACTAAGCTGATCTGACATCTCTCTGTGATATGACCTGCAGTTAAGGGGTAGAGTAGACTTAAAGGAATTTGGAGGGATTTGATGAAGTTTTCATTCAAAAGCAAAGTATTCGTCTTGATAGTTTTTGAGCACTTTTCCATTCATATGACAAGACCTACCATCAAGAAATTCGTCACCAAAAGTCTTGTCTTGTTGAAGACCAACATAATTAATCGAATAGATACATAAACCCTGTTAAACAGAACGAGAAACCCCGAATTTCTCACAACCAACCATACATTACGAGGAGTACAGTTTCCAAACGGCTAGGAAGCGCTGTTCATGGCCATTAATATCGGAGGACTGCCATTTCTTCATGAAAAATGAAACCTGTGGTAGAACATTTTTTTTGATTTCCGTTGAAATTCGAGTCTCAAACTTCCCACGTTTCAGGCTGTATCTGCACCTCAAGATGCTACACAAAATCCACATTCTGCATTTTTACTTAACGGGTTCCAGTTTTTTCAGTAAAATTGAAACATAAGATGTTGCCCAGTAATTTATTGTAAGAGTTTGTAAAGGCTGGTTCAAATACAAGTTTCTTCTTGGAATTGCAATAAATTTAACAAATTCAACTTCTCTACTGAATTACGGTTTACAAACTTTCAAATTACACACAGACAACACAACGTTTTTGAAATGGATGCCTCGGCTGGTTTAAGTGTAGTCCATTGTGTCAGTCAAACTTAAAAAAAAAACTGTTAATGGTTTTGGGGCTTACGGATTGCTGGCAATATATAGGCCTAAATCGTTTCCATATTTCCGAAATAACATCGGTTCTTCACGGTTCACATAAAAATAAAATAAATAAAATTCGAAGTTGACACCAAACAACAAGAGGTATGTGTTTTAGAAAAGAAAAACAAAGTAGGTACTGCGATCAGATCTCAAACGAAAAGCACTTGGTTCATTTCTTTCTACTTTAACAGACAAAACAGAAAAAAATTCCACAATTGTATTTTTCAAAAAGTCACCGTTACAAAGTGCGTTTGAATCAAAACAATCGCCTTTGAACTATAATTTGAAAAATGAGGGCAAAAACTAAAAAAGCCTGTAAAGCATTCTAGAAAACCATTATTTCTAGAAAAGTGTTAGCTTTGCTTCCACCAGTGACACGGTGCACAGTGTGCAGGGCTGTAATTCCAAGAGTTTTCAGCAACGTCTTGTACGGCATCGTAGCAGCGTAGGGTGAAGGCGGATCACGATCGGGTAATGGTTTAAGGGCCCGACAGACCGGTAACATAAACGAAAGTGTCGTTGAAACTGGCATACATGCGAGCAAAACCAAAGCTCACCATCGCACACTCTGGTCTCATGAACACGTGGATCTCTTGTTTTTGAGCTTGGTTCTTCCTTGGTGGCGTTTTTTAAGTTCTTTGAGTCGTTTAAAGAACCCAACCCGATGGCGAGAACCAAAAATACTGAAAATTAAATGTTTTATACAAAGAAAACTTAATTTTTTAGGACATCGTATACATAGCGCTTATATTACCCTCTTTCCTAATAAATAGCCTATTGGAAAGAATATCCTTGAATGACCATCTTAAAATTCCGCCCCTCCCACAAGGCTCGGTCAAATATGTGTGACTTTAATAAAAATGTCTCCTTATTTTGATCGTAAGTTGCTTTTGAAAAAACTTTGAATCTAATTTCTCGTTTACTCTAGTTATGTAACCACGACCACACTGGCATTAACACATTCGCTTTCAATTCTTCCCCCTTCCGCTTAACCATACTGCGACAAAATGCCCCTCTCGCACTTCAATACTTGTTCGACTATAGCTAAAGGTACTATCACACATTGCACAACGCCACATGTATGCGCTAATAGTCCAGGCGAATATTCTTACATTTATTATGGTCGATTTCTTGTGTCACATTACATGCAAATATGCGTCGAGTTGTTGTTTTCTTTTTTATTTTTAATATAGAAATACACGTCAAGTGAATGAAAAGAATATGATTTCCTTTCTTTCTGATTTTCGTCGCCTCCGTTTCATGCCGTCAACAGATTCATATTCGTAGATACGAGTAGACTTTTCTTTTTAACTTTCATTATGAATCTGAAGGTGTTTTGCAAAGAAAATCATAACACATTTGCTCAATTCAAAGATTACGGCGTAGGTACACAAAGTACACCATGTTGAGACATACACATAAATGAAAAAGAATAAAACAATGCAAAAATGACACCAACACCACATCATCGAGCCAAGGTGTGACTCGATGACTTGACGACCTGACAACGACTTGGCGACTCTTATCCGTGACATGTGTGTGATGTGAAACGCCAGGCAAATTCATAATTAATTAAACGGATGAGAATCATAGCAACACCTCGTCTTCTAACACCTGCAACAATAAAACAAACAAATGCTCTGCTAAAAAAATGAAAAATAACACGGCAGCAGAAAAATTAAAAACAAAAATAAAAAAAGAGGAATATCAATGGAAATTCACTGTCAATGGCGGGAATGATGGTGGCTTGGTGGTGATTGTTAGGCCATCCCGCCACCCGCTCTTTAACAGGCATAAGCCCATAGCTTTAGTTATAAAGGCGCGCAAAACAAACAAAAGCCCACGGAAAGTGTGAATAATGCGGACATTAAAAACTCGATGTTCTGCAGGCATTAACACTGTGCGCCACTAGATGCATAAAAAAATTTAAGTATCTTAATGCACACAACAGTGGGGGATTAAGATGGAGTGCGGAGCGGGAGGGTTTGAGATACGCACTGCTGTAGTGTGAATGTGATCCATGCGAGTATTATTTTCTTGACTTTGTATAAGAAAGTTCGCACACACAAGATAAAAATTGAATAGGGCGACATATGTGCGCGTTAAGCGAAGCACGGTTGCGTTTTGCAATTTTCACACATTGAGCGGACAGGGTGTTGTGTGCTAAGACATTTAAGTCCATCAGCGGTCAGCCAGGGCAGTGTTAAACGCAATAACGAATTTATCTTGGAAAATATGCCAGTCTGTCTTTTAGAAGTATCGCCGCGGCACGGCCGCCACAGTGTCTACTTTAATTATGATTACACTATTTTGCTGTTTGACTAATCGGGTGTTGTTTCCAAAATTATCAAATTGAACCTTAAGCTGTCGAAGGTTAGAAGGGGGAATCTATAAAAAGTGACGGTCATGTGTTATGAATACGTATCAATGTTAACGTATAAGAAACAAATGGAAATGATAGTGGTCAGCTGTAAGGTATTCGATAATTCTATTACTTTCTCCGGCCATTGCGGCACTTAGGTCGAAGACACTTTAAGGAGTTTTTAAGTTTGACTCTTTTATTTCAGTCGACAGAGACAAAATCAGAGGCCCGAGTTCCTACATTAACGGTAGGTGGTTGCTCGGCAACAGTCCCATCATACTTTCTTAGTACGGAGTCCCGTTCCGTTTTTTGATTCCATTCAGTTGATCGCACACTCGCGAATTTCAGGAAATTGACATTGGCCAGGGTATGCCCTAAATTTGCAACTGAAGGTTTTCAGACCGTTTCCCAAAAGGAGGCTCATTTGTAACTGAACGACCAGTCTATTGGAAAAAAATGGCGGCTGCGTATCCGTCCCGAATATACCTTTAGGAAAGTAATGGCTTTTGAAAGGAAACCACAAAACTGATACGACCGTGGGCGGAAATGGAAATTGCCACAAAAGTTTTGGAATGCCTTTGGCTCCACGTATAAAAAAGCATTCATGCAAATGAAAATATCGGCTTGCTCCTTGCTGAAAACATTGTCAGTGGCGTCGTTGTTTTTATGTCTGAGCAGATGCAGTAGAACTTGTATGTGCCAGGTGATTGCTTCCATTCTTTCGCAGTCGTGATCGGATCAGAGTTTTTTAAAATACTGTCGTTTCGAATGGGTTTTTGAATGACTCTTTTGAACGTGAGATACCAGCTGAGCCTGTAGAATTCTATTCCCTGCAAGACATTTTTTACTTTAGGGATTTTCCGGAGTTCAGAAATGTTGTCTCTATCAAGCCTTGCTACTTCTGCTGCCATAAAAAGAATCTTCATCTTCGCTTTAATCAATTTGCTATAAGATTTTTTTGTACATTTTCCAACTGAGGCACAACAAGGGTGTCTCAAATTCAGGATTTCAATCTTAGAAAACACAGGTCTTCTCCACACTTTTTCAGACTATTTTTATTCTGTTGTGGCTGTCGTCATCAAGATTTGCTTAAAGCTCAAAGCACTAAAGGGTGTAGAAAATGTTATAATATATTTCACTCCGTCTTCGACGTGCTCGGGCTCTGTTAGAGCAGAGTTCTATACCATTTAAAGCGATGGTAAGAAGGCATCAAACACACAACCGAAAACGTGGCTGTTTATCAAAAACTCCAGTCAAAATATCGATCAACCTTTCATACAAAGGTACGCCATTGTTCATAATTTCTTAGAAAAGAGTTCCACGTTATTGGTCAACCAAGAACCACATATAACCAGGACGCATTATTGATCGAGAGAGTCTACCTAACCCAGACATCCATTACCAGGGTTCATATAAAACCATATTGCCGACAGTTTGCGATTGGAATACAAATAATTTATTCATTTACCTTTTCTTCATCAAAATTAAACCAAATAAAAGGTATACAAATATAAAAAGAAACAAATTTTGTGTCTGATAAAAATTACGGAGACACCTCATGAGTGCATTTCAAGACTATGATCGCATCACACATCGCCCTCACCTTTTATGAGGCATATCACGATCTTTTTGTTTTTTGTTTTTACACCATATACAATATATTCTCTTGAGAAGTTGTTGTGTTTTGTGATATTCCTTTACTACCGCCAAAAAAGCCAACACCAAAACAAATGTAAGCGACAAAAAATTATGAAACAATTCAAATTTGATTCACCGTGATTGTCATTTAATATTCAAAATGCGTTTTTTGATGATTTTTATATAGGAGAAGGTATTTGTATATGAATACTTCTACCTACTTACTCATTTAGTAAAAGACAAAAAAAAGTAGTGGGATATTTCGGTGTTCCATAATGGAAGTCTAGACCCTAAACAGGCTATTTATGATTTGCAACATCAACGTTTAGGTTAAGTGGCTACAATACAACCTCTCCCTGGCAAAACTGTTGAAAAATGTTAACTGACATTGTCTAAAAATTCAATAAACAAAGTTTTTAAATAAAAAATGAAAAGGTATTAAGTGCAATTGAAATGATCGCTATAAATGACCAATGGTGAAGAGCCTTGCGAAACGGTTCGACGCCACTGTGCGGCACCACTGTAGCATTTCTTTATACTGAGTCAGTTTTAATGGTAAGGACTTTGTAAGCTCTGACAGCAAATATAAGGAAAGCAGCAGAGTACTTCTTCAACTCTCTGTGATCAGCACTGTGTTTTCACCAACTATAAGAAGTAAAGTAGTGAGGTTCAATTCGAACGGGGCAAAATAGGAGATGATATTGTGAGTGCAAGAGCCCAACTTCAGAAGAATTCACGAATGCGTTGCAGGATTAAAGAAATCTAATCTATACTAGATTAGTGTTTGAGGCTCGCATGAGTGTAACTTGTCAGCAGGACCGGTCGGTCAGAGGTGAGATAGCGCCCCTTAAAAGATTTACAGAATGCACCCTTTTCTAGGCCCAGTGCAATTTTTCATCTTGCAATATTTTAAGCTAGGTTCTGTTTTGAGCTTGCAACACTGCGGGTAGTGTGAATTCATTCGCAAGAAATAGTTAAGCGTGATTGTGGTGCCCATGGCGTTATAATAGTTAACAAGTCTGCGGGTTTCGCGAAAGGCTCGAAACCAAAACAAAATTTTTCCACGTGTATCGACTCTCGCAAGGAATTGGGAAGCCCCATTGCCATGAAAATCACTTTCTCGGAATCAGCACAAAATTGTGGGTCCTCTCCATTCCCTCACAGGTATGGTTGTGAGAAATTCACTAGGTTCTCGGGGCTTCCCGCTCTGTTGCCCACCTTATGTATGTAAGTACGATGGAGGTTGTTATTTTGGAATTAATTGAACACGAAAACACATTTCACGCTGTTGGACAACGGCTGACAGTTAGAAACTTATGTTAGTCGAAATAGCTGGTAGTTTAAGTCGATCTCTATCTTTGATCGGAATGGAGACAAAGTGGACAACATTGAAGACATTAGCTGTCTGGCCATTCGAAAAGCGAATTAAACAAATTTTGTGACTCTCATTATCATTTAAAAAACTCGGTACATTCTCACAAGCACATGAAGTAGTTCTCACGTAACTGTAACCGTAACCAAACACGACTGTAGCTCATATCGCCAAATAGAAAAATTGAAAATCCATTTGCATTTCAAAAGGACGACTCTTTTGCAGCCAAGTAAAGCTTCCTCTTCTTCTTTGGATTCCCCACATTCTGAATGCATATGTACCAACAAGCACATCTCATCTACATGTCTAATAGAGCCTTCGAAAAAGCTGCAGGGCTGTAATGTGTGCAGGGAGGATATCCTCCCTCTGAAATAAAAAAAAAAAACACAATTGGCCGTCAATATTCACTAACGGGAGTGCCTTTCTTAAACATTTTCGGTTATTTTTCATATTCCTTTTCAATTTTTTTTTTCTCATTTATTTTGTTTGTGGAATATGAGAAAGATAAGAGGCATAAAAACTATACAGTGGTACACATTTGCGTATTAAATTTCTTAAAATCCCTTTTCGGCGAACCAAACCATCATCGACAACATTGTATAAGAGGGGATCGGCATCGGAACTCTTTTTTATTAAGTTCCTTCAGCCCTTTTTACCGCCACCACAAGCCACTGATATAGCAACATTAGAACCAAACTTTTCCTATGGAAGTAGAAAAGGTAGAAGAAAAAAAAAAAATATAAAAAAAAAAAATATGAAAACCTTTCTCTAGAGCTGCGGCTATAACATGAGTGTAGGTACAACGACGCAAAAGACGACGAAGAAAATGTGCTTCAACTGATTAAAGAAGGTGTTCTGTTGTTGGTACGGTCGCAACATAGTAGGCATAGGTTTGTATGAGAGGGGGGGTATACCCTCTCGCAGATACTTAAGCGCACTTTGGTGAGTATCCGTTTGACACCCTTTTTGTTGCGGTGCAATGACGAACTTCTTTGAGACAATTTTTCTTCTATTCTGGTGGGTGCTGCGGGAAAACAACAATCCTATTAGAGAGCGCAAGAGGAAAGCGTAAAAGGAAAAAAACATAAATCCACACACAACAAACACGAGGAAATCATGTACTCTTAAGCCGCTGCTAGATATTTATTCGCGACACCCCCGATGTTGGATGAGTGTATGTTAAATACTTCGAAGTGATACTTTTGAAGTGACAGATACATGTTATTGTCGTTTAAATGGATTTCGTCAAGCAGCAAGTGAAAATGATAGAAGGGGGAATAATCTTTGTTGCTTTTTTAAAAGTTCATTGAGAAATATTGCCGGACTTTGTGTGTTTTCAATGTGCGTAGATATATTATAGCCGTATAGGTGGGTTTCCTTTTGTAAAAAAAAAGGCTCTTTTGTCATAAAAGGGTTAACCATCGATATGGTGGAATAATCCGGCTATGGATTCAATGACAAAAGACATACGCTTAGAATAACCCGATGAGTTTTAAAAGCGAATCATCGAACTTGCCCACTCAAAGCAACACTTGCGTCTTTGAAGAGGAGGAAAAAAATTGACTCTCAAGGTGTGATTCTATGTGGAGCTAGAGTAAACATTGACAGTCCGAACCTACTATGTAGACTACAATTGGAAAAATGAATTTCTTTCTATTTTTTTAAATAAAAATAGAAGATTATGTAATTTTACGACAGTTAAGAATGTACTTTCATCGTTTTTCTCAGAATTCTTGAAGAATCAAGGCTTGTAAATGCTTAACACCACTTTTTCTGATTTACTCGGTGTTTGTTGGTTGTAGTCTTGTGAATGCTCATTGATTATTTAGATACGTTACGACGTACATAAAATGAGAAATTAACATGTGCACGATTATGAAAAATTTTGTTTTATTGGATAAGGCTTTAGGCCGTTTTCATTCGTTGAAATAAAACACACTCATAGTTACGCACGTCATCACTTTTTTTCATTACAAAACTTATTACTTTGATTGAACATAAATATGCAACAATATCAGCCCGCAGAACAACTCGGCGAACTTTATAGTAAATCTGATTTCCCCCACCAGCGGCAGGGAATCAGAATACTCAATTTAAATTTTAATATGCTAAGAAATGAGAACCAAGATAACTTTGAATTAATCATTGAACTGGTTTCAATTAAAAGAGTGATTTTGATGCCTTGTTTGAAGAATAGGCTGAATATTTATCTTTTAAGTAGCTTCTACACTGCCCAGTGACTAAAAACTCACCCAGACGATGAACATTTCAAATGAAAGGTATAAATTGGTACAAATAAAAAAGCTATCCATGTCTGTAGGAGATTGACTAGAACACAAAATAGAAATTCCAACAAAAAACCTCAAGTCACGATTGGCATAAAAACTCTTAAAGACTTTAAACAGACTTCCACAGGGACGATAACAAAAACACCCAAATCCTATTTGACAAAACTAAGTTTTGAAATGTGCTTTACATTCTTTACATACACACTTATAGACAAAAAGGCCTGCACGGTCTGCATTTAGTCTGCCAGTGGCGTAACTAAGGCTGGCAGAGGTGGGGGGGGGGGGGGGGGGGGGTTGAGGGCACAAGGACATCAGTGGCGTAGTTGATGAAATAATCAAAAATTTATTGAGGAGCACCAAGTCGCAATTAAAATTATCAGGACTCGTTATTTTTTCCATAGAAAGTGAAATATCAAAAAAAGTAGATTTGAGTCAAGTAGTTGATCAACTTTTCAGAAAAAAGAATTAATAGGGTGGCGCAACAGAGCGGGGACCGAGGAGCCCCAGGACTTAGCGCACGTCTCACAACCATGATTTGTGAGGGAATGGAAGGGGCTTCTATTGGGACCTGAACTACGAACCTCTGGGTTGACAGGCGGACTTGCTGACAATCACACCACGGGTACCAGAATAAGAAGAAGAAGAAGGTGCATGAAAAATGAACTCGTATTTACAATCGTAGCGAGTAAAATTATGTACACAGTTTTTTTTTCTGTGACCATCTTTAGAAAAAGGGGAGCAGGCGTTATAGTAATTAGAAGTTAGAGCAAGACTTAGCTACGCCACTGTTTTTTGACTAGAGAGTAGAGTAAAAGCTGAGTACGGACGCTTCGGTAGCACCTAGCACCATTTATTTGTTCCTCTCCATTTTGTCCTTTCGTCCTCACTTGCTTTGTTACTTCATTCGTTTTACTTGACGATGCGTCCCTTAAAATAGCGATCGAAAAATCTCACATAGTCACTCTTAGTAAGTAACTATCAATCAATAATTTTCCTAGATCGTTATACATGGTTTTGGAGGACATCACACAGTGTTCTTTGTATCTTCAATGCTTTTTCAACAATGTAGTACTAAACGAAGAGGTAAAGAGTCGTAACTGGCTCACGATTCTGTGACTTGCTGACAAAGACTGTTAACTGTTCTCCTTCTCTGTTACACAAGTTTATCGTTATTGATTCGCGGTCGATACTATGAACAATGTAAACAATTGGGTCGACTTGTTGCTTCAACAAATCGATCATTATGAACTTCGACAACGCAACGGTTAGACATTAGGCGTATATCACATTTGGCTGATTGTGAGTATTTGTCACATTCCATTACGCGTTCTACTTTTGTGTACCATTATAAATATTAAGCCTGGCTCTTTCTTTCAGCTTAAGGACTGCTAAATTAGTACGTATCCACTTACAAATTGCTTGCATCTTCAAAACATCTTCTAACCGGCAAACTATACCTAAGCAAATGTTTTTTCCTCTTAATTTAGGGTTTCAACTTAACTAACTCACTGAAATCACAAATTGGACAAAATGACAGCAGATACGAATTTTTGATTTGCAATTCTTAATTCTCCTCTCCTCTTTTTTTATTTTCAAAAAATATGAACAAAAAATCGAAATTCTCAAACGAATACATTAAAACAACAACAAAAATCTCGACATGATCCGCCTATTTGGCGCCAGAAATATCAAATATTTTTGATTGCTCGCATCGTTTTATTTCGTTTCACCTCTTTGGAGTACATTCGTCCTGTGGACTGTGCGGCAATGAGGAGATAGGGCCAAGTCGTTTGGAAGGTCTACAATGTTTCTTCTGTTGTAACATACATACATCCAGAAGAAAGAGCACACACAAAATGCAAAATGAAGAAGACGAAACACAGAATCAGAATCAACAACAACCTCACCAACAGCAACAACAACGTATAAAATGTCAAAAACAATGAAAACGGTCCGGCGATTTTGACAAACATTTCCTAGATTACCACCGACAGATCAAAGGAAGCGCTAAGCGCAGTCTTTTACATTTTATTCGTTCGCGCATTCAGTGCTTGTGCTCTCTCACTCTGAACAGAGATACATACGTCAGATAGGACCCGGGACGCTGCTGGTGGATGCGGAAAAAAAGACTTGGCGCTGATGGTAGAGGTAGTTCTTATGTACCTTGTACAAGAATAGCAGCCCCATTTGTCAGCTGGGTCAGTTCAAGACGGTTACTCTCTAAATTAATTGAACCACTGCTTCAACTTTTTGCATATACGGTTTGTAAGATGTCATCTTAATGTTAAGCCGTCGCGTCGTCGCATCGATCGCTTAGAAATTGACCGAAAAGTATTGATTTCGGTTTCTTTCCCGATGAGATTTCCTCAAAGGAGAGTTGTTTGGCATGACGAAGGTTGCCGTATAGCACGAGTTTTGGCTAATCCTATCCTATCCCGATGCTGATGATGCCGCTGCTGCTGCTTGTCTGCAGCCAAATGTCCAACTCTAAAAGGATTAATTAATCGCCAAAAGACAGAGTGGAGTTCGTCACTTTTCACAAGAAATTGTCCCAGCCACTTGTTTACACTTGAGTGGAACAAATTTATGCAAACTGATATACAAAACAACCGTTCGCAGTCCCAATTAGGTACCCTTTAGGACATTAAATTATCGCTTTTAATTGTGTTACGGTGTGCGTCCAAAAATAGACCCAAGATACCGCCAACGCAGCACCGCAGCAGCACCACAGTATAACGAGTTCCATCTTTGCATACCTAATTAACACCAATGTGACTCTTAACAGGCATGTGTGTGCCTGGTGCCTGCCTACGAGTATGAGAGGTGTCTCCAAATAATAATAACAATTTTAGAGCAGACGGCATACATTCATTTTCGGACACTCGTCTAAACACCAGCACAGTCTGTTGGTGGTGGTCACGGATAAGTTTATAATTGGCTCTGCACAAAGGGTTATCTGACTTCAGCTAATTGAGAATCTAATGAGGTTATTTAAACAACAACTGTAATGCTGATTATTTCATTGTTATTTTTAAATGAATTTTTTTATTTCGGTTAGTAGGTAGGTTGAGGTACGCGTATTCGTTTGCAGTTGCCATAATTTGAAGACATATGATGACGGATTTGTGTACAATAAAATAATTCGGATACTTCGCTTTTGGCAGTGTCAAGTTGGCATATTAAACAGGCGCTCTGTCTTTGATATGCCTAACGGACATCAATATGGCATGGGAGCGACTTTTTTATGACTTAAAAGAAAAATGCCTTGGGACGTGTTAAATTTGGTGGCAGATCGTGCAGATTACGCGTGTCAATGAGACATGAAAAACATTGACTTGCGATTCAGTAAGGTACATAACCGTGTAGCAAAAGATAAAAATGAATTGCCTTGGCATGATTGTTTGTGTGTACCAATCTGGTCCCACAGGTACACAAACACCAACATCATCGGAATGTGCGATGGTTTTCAAGCTGCATTTTAATGTAGGATCACTTAGAACAGTGATATTTTTTATAAAAAGTATCTAAAAAGAATTACGGCACTGTAGGTTCAAAATTGATTCATGTTTCCTCATTTTGTGTAGCATTTGATTAGGGAACCTCACCTCAACTCAAGTCATTCGTTTGGAATGAGTTATGATATCGACAGACACGAAACGAAAACTTTTCCTGTTACTGTTTCAATTGAGACTGGGGAAGCTACCTTTCCAATGCCTAAATTAAGGTAAGCCATTGCCACCAGACTGAGTGACAAGTTTACTTATCCTCTTCTGACAATTTGGTTCAGACACTTGACCTATAGAGTTCTTCATTAGGGCGCCATCTACCAAAACGATGAGCTTCAATGGAAAAAGATGAAAGCTCAAAAAACTTTCAAGGTCTTATATGTATGCACACAATCACACAAGTTCTAGACACTTCGGCCATCAGCTTCTCGCAACTTAAGGCATTACTCAATACTCCTAGAACAGAGACATCTTGTAAATCGGGTTGCTTCGTGTTATTTAAAGGGGAAATCTCATGAATTTCGTGTGAAAAGTCCGAACTTCAAGATCCTGAATGGCTTAGCAGACTTTTTGGTACAAAAAATCGCACCAATCGAATTTTGATACATTCGCGCGTGTCATACATGAAGAATGGCGCAAAACGAAATCACTCAAATGAATTAAGGAAAAAACTAATTCGTGTTTCACGAACTGCTATGAGAACAAGAACTTGCGAGTCATTGAAGGGACTAGACTGTGGTTAGTTCGTTTTACACGTCATGCGGATATAACACGAACTCATTTAAGAGATGCCACTTTTTACAGATGAGTTCGTCTTACACACCTTGAGTTCTATTTCCTTTATCGACTGAAATGATTTAGAGCTAAGTACTCATAGACATGTAAGAGTTTGGCATTCTCAAAAATACCAAATTTACTGAACAAATGAGTATCTATCAATTAATTAAAATTTACTTAAGTTTGTTTATACAAACTGTTAGCATTGGCATAGCTTGTGACTAACGGGATGCTCTTAATTATAACTTGTGTGGAAATGGAGAGTCCCAACAATTCTTTGCCGAATGCGGAAGGCTTAGGAAGAAGTCTATTTCATGGCAGAGTGGTATGTCTCGGAAAATTCCATGCGAAAGGCGATACCCGTTCAAAAATAGTTGAAGGTTTCTGGGATCCCAACTTGAATTTTTAACTAACATGTTAAGACAATCAAAAACTGTTTCAGCTTGCTTTTCAAAAACTTTATAGATATTGTAATGAAGATTTGATATGACAAATCAGAAAACAACTATTGCAACTGGAGAAAATACCACTAAGGCAGCAAAGGGAGGAGTTCAGGGCAGTATAACATTCACCTGTGCTGGGTGCCGGGGCATACAGACATTCCAGGAAACTGCAAAGGAAATGAACTCGCGAGAAACGGAACACTACTGCTCTTCTCACCGAAAACGGAGAGTATCGGCATATCAATCCCTACAAACAAACTCTCGCTCAAGCAGGACGCATACAAGAAAACCAATCTGAGATGGCAGTTTAACGTGTAATGCTCCGAAACAGATCTGGCACAAGTTTTAGATCTTGAGCGGTCGAACGACTTGATTTCTGTCAAAAGAAAACACATTAGTGCGACGATAGGTGTCGTCACAGGACACTGTCTCAATTGAAGACATGCCACAATGCTTGGAGTCGCCTCAAATGATTTTTGCAGAAGCTGTATGGATGAAGAGGATGAGGAAACTATTTCCCACCTTCTCTGTTCATGACCAGCTTTAGCTCACAACCGTAGGATACACCTAGGTTCGTGTTTTGTTTATGACCCTAGTGACCTTACTCACATCGACACCCTGCATCTCTCTCGCTTCATCGTAAGCTCGAAATGGTTTCATTAGGGTAAAGATACATTAGATCAATTGAGGTATCACAATGAGCCCAACGGGTCTAAGTGTATTAGCCGAGCTAGCAACCATTTAAACCTGACCTAACGAAGCTGTCTTGATTTGCTCTGTTTATAATACCTTCCATAGAGCTATCAAAGAAGTTATTAAAGTAGCAGCATATGCGGATAAACACTCACCGTTCTTAGGCCTGCCGTTATTTAAGTTAATCAAAAACGCTGCTGCATTGCGGACAGAAAAAATTCTGACCAGATCATTTCTAGATATGAAACCTGGGCTAACCAGACGGATGATTGTCCTTTATAAGAGCCCGGCTAAAGATGTTCATGAAAGTAATTTTTCGGTGCACAAATCCGCCACTGCGACCCAAGCAAGAGCGTCAGCATTATCAGCATCTGAACTAAATTCGCCTACGCCAGATGGCTGTTTGATTGCTTCTACAAAAGCTAAAAAGCTGCGATTTTGTTGTTCGCTTGCATCTTGTAGGGAATTTCGGACTAATCTCACCTCTGATGTCGCGTTACATAAAGAAGCAAAAAAATATAAAAATACAAACGCGAAAAAAGCTATGGGAAAACAACACTTCGAAACACCTTTTTGGCAAGTCCAGAAACTTCTTCAAACGAACCAAAAAAAAAGACAGGAGGCAGGAGAGACAACTGAATGTTCTCCGGTAAAAAAACCCAGTGATTTCTCAATAAGCCGTTTAGGACCGGTAGAAAATTCTAGTTCCTCTCCATTGCTCCACAAGATGTCGTTGAGAGAAGTGCCCTAAGCCATGGGGATTCCTCGCTCTGCTGCGACATTCTATTTTTTTAATTCAAAAAGAGATGAACTCAAAAGATAATCAGCCCAATCACAGATATCATCGTAATCGAAAAAAATCTAAGTTTCCCGATGTAACTATCACATAATTTATTCGGAGTGGAACAAATTTTGAAATTCGTAGATTCGGTATCACCAAATCCAAATGTAATATAAAATCGTCGCCTTTATATAGGAAAGAAGTTGTGTTTCGCAGAAAAATATGAATGAAAATCTTTCACATTTGGCGTAAGACAGCTGATTTCGAAAACCAGCATGGCGGTATTTAGTGTGGCAACTGGAAATGCTTTCTTCGATTCCATTCGGATTTTGTGATCACAAATTTTCGTAGTTCATAACTAAGCTTTCCGTGTGAAGATTTTCTACGATGGAATCTGTGATAGGGCTGAATAAATTAGTAAATGAATAAGTATTTCTAAATTTCGGAGAAATTCTCAAATTTTTATTTTTATTCCGAGTTCCACAATATGACTTCGGCCATTACATTTTTTCACTCAAAACACAAATTCTGGTGATTTACTCTGCAATGCCTACACGTGTGATGCATGAATGCTAGGAAAGAACCGATCCCTTATTAGTTCAGTACACTATAAGAAGCGTTTTACCTGAACCGATTTTTATAGAAACAAACCAATGATATTAAAACTGCAACCGTTCTCTTTAAAAAGCTATAAGCATAGCGATGAAGACGTAAAAGTTTTTAGGTTCCGGTCATCAAAAGTGAAGCTGGCTAATAAACCTGTTGCCTCTTTCTTAGACTGAGATAATCTGAAACGCACCTGAAATATCTTTCAAGCACTTCGTCGGTATCGTCGTAAGTAGCGATCTACCTCGTCCTTAACTATGCTATTCCCCCTTATGGTAACTGTGGTTGCCATTTCACAACCACTTTGAAATATTGAAGGTAGTTCAAATTTTCCTGCTACGTGTGATATGATAGATATGATTGTTTCCGAGAGCTTTCCCCATTTACTTTACAAACTTATTTCATTTTACTTAGCGCATCTTCCCTATATGGCGGACCAAATGTAATTAAAGTGATGCGTTTTTAGCTGGGGTATGTTTGATTGTACATACTCTAGTAACGACCACAGGCATTCGCAGGTTCTTGTCTTTAATGGGATTCGTATTTTGGGCTAAGAGAAGTTCACTTCCACTGGGGTGTTATTTTTTCTACCCCACCAACATGGTGTTTCCCTCTTTACTGGTTTTTTCTTCTTCTTTTTTAAGTAAAATATATTGCAGGCAAAATCTTAAATTGTAAAGGTAGAGGGAAGCACGTGCTCAAGTAGCTGTCTTAGGATTACTAAAGTGAATAATTTTATACAGGCGTTCAACGTGTTCAGAGGCAGACACACTTACACTTCATAAGAGTCTCATCGTATATGGTGTGTGTTGATGGTTTTTACCAACAAGCCTCAGGAACAAACCAAGAAGATCATCCTCCGATAACGACTCTAGTCGATATATGTAGGTGAACTTGTATGTTCAGTTCGCATTTATGCTTCACCATATTTGTGTCATTATCTAGACTCGAGAGAGAGGTAATGATTAGGAGTCTTCGTGGGAAAAAAGATTTTTGTATTTCGTTTGGTAGTTGGAGAGAGAAAAGTCGCGCCTAATGATTTTTAAATTTTTGTTGATTTTTTGGGGTTTAATGTGAAAGCCTAAAGGGGTTTCTATTCACCGTTGATTGAGTTTTTCAAATCACATTTTCACGTGTGTGATGGATTTTTGTATTAAAATTAATTGTACGTAATGATAGATGGTTATTTAATGCGATTTTCCACCACTGATGCGTTTGTCTAACTTCAATTCATTTCATGTTTAACTAGAAAATTAAAATATCAGTAAAGCTTATTTGTATGCTTACAGGTAACGTCAAATTAACTTATGACAAGGTGGAATTAACTAACATGATGAATGTCTGATTTGAAAAGCTCACCATACCCAGGAAAGGGAAAACTTGTTGAAATAAGAAGAACTGAACTGAACTGAACTAACGAGCTGTTTATTATAAACAAAAGCGACTGATTGCTGGGAGCCGAAGAAACCGCCGATGAATACTTGACTGGAAAGTTCGAAGCTATTAAGCATTGAGTACAATTAAGCTTGAAAAACTCACAGAGTAAGTCGTGATAATTCTTGGTCCGCCTTCAGCTCAACTTTGTTTTGACTCGAAATTCTGCCAACCCCATGAAGACAATTTTACAAAATTAACATCGCATTTTCCAGGAATATCACTTCCTTATATAAAATTGTGCACTCTCTCCTCATCACTTGGGGTTGTACTGGAATTTCCCATCAACCGAACGCTAATCACTGCCTCCGCACTTAATGACCCGCGCACCCTAACTTAAGCGGCCGGTCATAACTCTCTTCATTTGTTATTATAATCTCTGCAGCCCGCCCTAACGGTATTTTAAGAATATCTCCTCAATTTGCATTATTTATTGGGTGATTTATGCGTCGAAACATTGCTTCAATTGGCCACCACTTTATTTAGAGTCAGTTTTTGTATGTGCCATTCTGCTGCTGCTGCCACCCCAGGCCATCGTCGGTCGTCATGTCTAATGATAACAATTTTAAATGAATTTCATCACATTCCGTCTTCAACTCAACTCAACTCCGACCGACCGGCCGGGCACCAATAATAACAGTACACCTATTAATGTTGTTGCTGTACGTACATCGCTGTCCCCCCGCAGTACCCACATCACGACCTTCTCCGCACTTTAATTGTGCAAGACGACGCATGGGGGAGCCTTGTAAAAAAATCTGGACTTTCTCCCACACCCATTGCATGCTACTTCTGGGTGAATGAACATCTGTCGTCACAGACAGAGACAAATACAGAAAACGCTCTGTCATTGGACGTAACCACGACTCAAAATATACAAATTGTCTACCCAAAGAAAGGAGAGACCTCCTGCTCATGACCTAAGAGGGAGGGCAGCCAGCAGGTCCCCCAGTTTTATTAGACACAGTAATTATTAGGTTTCCCTAGAAAAAAAAAACACGGAATATCTAAAGGGTGCGTGTGACTCCTTGTTTCTAGTGAGTTTTGACAAACTGTCAGAGTGACAATTGCATGGTAGAAGCAGACTAAATTCTGGTGGTTAATCTGTCAAGTTTGGACGGCTGTTTTCCCACAAAAAGGTATGTCCCTGTGTCGCACCAATTGCACTCTCTCCTTTAGAGTACTATGTTCAATGTTGATACATAATTGACAGTATTTTGTATTTAAGAGCTCGCCTCTTCTAAAGAGACATGAACAAAGTATGGGTACCTATGTGCTATACTAATTCTGGGGGAATAAAACATAAACGCGTTCTTCAATAGGTGAACGGATTATCCATTTAAGTTGATTAATCCGACATGAATTAAACGAGTTACGTCCGCTCTAGCTGTGAGTTGCCACATCTTATAGTTCTTCTGATGTGCACATCAAGGGGGTGGTTGGGGATGAAATTTACAACACATGTACAGCATTATGCGGCGCGAAATTTTGCGCTACCATCACAGCATGAATAAACCGCCAAATGGACTAAATACTAGCGGAAAAGTCTGTCAGCAGAGTTGAGAGTGGCGAATCCATGTGACGCAACCGCGACGGGCGACGTGCAAAGTAGAGAAGTGGTTATATATCTGAGTGCTTGCACTCAATGTGTCAGAACGCATATGACACATGCATGGCAGAAAATTTGAATCAGATTTGCGTTGTTTGTTACTGTTGCTCTCTAGGGTGATGTGGATGGATACAAATTGAGATGTTTGCAGAGTTTAGTGTGGTGTTATGCTGGCGGAATATTTATACAGTTTGAATGAAAGTACACTTTTTTCCGGATTTATATTGCCATGCATTGAGAAAATAATCGTAGAGAAAAAAACTAAACAAACTAATACGAAACCTTAATTCAGCTTGATGTGTCACTGAATAGGGGTTTTGAGACGTGTGACTTCAGTTATTAGTCTTAGCGATGTTAAAAGGCAAACAAGATTGCGAATTTTATTAAGTGCTGTCAAAAGATGATGCTGGTAAAAGTAAATGAACTCTCATTCGGTGTTCGTTCCAATAAGAATGACAAGATCATCAGAACAAGAAAACTGATTGTTCTTTTTTGAACCAAATAGGGAAAAGCGGGGGAAGTTAGACTCCTGTGATGTAAGCTGAAATGTGTAAAAAGAAGTTACATAAAAGCCAACTTTTTACTTTTTCACTCTTTTGAATTCGAAATTAAAAATTAATATTCTGCCGCAACAAAACTCTGAGAATCTTAGGGTCTAACGCATTCGAAATTGACAATGTTTATTTTTCTACTGATACCAAACTGCTACCAAACCATAACTCGAAAAACTTCAGCACAGGCACTTTTCGAGCACTACGCGATGATTATGGTCGCTATAATCGATCGACTAGCGAGCTAGTGGTAAAATTTAAGAAAAAGTTTGAGTATAATTGAATTGTTTTAA
Source organism: Melanostoma mellinum (assembly GCA_914767635.1). Taxonomy (NCBI): domain Eukaryota; kingdom Metazoa; phylum Arthropoda; class Insecta; order Diptera; family Syrphidae; genus Melanostoma; species Melanostoma mellinum. Next base: position 162,855,936 of record OU612058.1, on the reverse strand, counting down.
GGCCACAAGCAAGTCAAAGTACTGTTGATTATTCGAGTTGATCGATTTCCCGGCGTATACAGCGATTGAACTCGTCGGCCGGCGATTGAAGATCGCGACATGGCCAATATGAGGATCTAGTAAGACAGAAGCCACACAACACGACCAATTAAAAGAAGTATCCTGGTCGCTAAATAAAGTTGCGGAGAGCATCAAGCGATTTTAAATCAGGGGCCGAATAGCCGCATCAGTGATCGAATGAGTGAGTACTATTTTTCTTTCAAAATTCGTTCTATATAACACAATATCAGTTTGCTGTTCATTTATTGACTTCAATTCGTTCAAATACTGATGAAGAATGTCAAATTGTGAGAAGTAAGGCCAAAAGCATATGATTCAGTCACGTATTACTCGATTACGTGTGGGCTAAATCGGCCCAAACTTTTTTAACTACGCAAAAACCGTGCATACGTGACGCATTTAAAACTAGCTTTTTCTATGTTATACTTCAAAAGAATCAGAATTCGAAGTTGCGAAACTTCACGAGGTGAAAATTTGAATGACTCTGTTTTTAACTGCTAATTCTAAACATTTAAATGTGTCACTGTGTGTTTTTTAGCCTTACTTTCGAAACCGGAAATGATTAAAAAACCAAGAACAATATAAAACCTCGGAACCTAACAAATTTTAAGGACCCTCAATCTCATCCCGATTTCGACGCTGAATTAGAAAGCGTTTATCATGTCACTGTGTAATTTCTCTTGGAGGACTTGCCAATTTCTCGTGAAAAACATTTTGTTTCTGATTTGTTTTTGGGATTCAAACCACGAACATCTCACATAAGGCAGGCTTGCCAGCCATTTCTCCAACGCTTGCAGAATCATTATGCCCATTGCTCAAAAAACTGATCAAAAGTTGGACTTCCCTATTACGCTTAATTCGAGCTTACCATGACTCCCGTATGCCCGAAATATTTTTTAATCGCCTGTGCATATGCGTGAAAATTTATAATAATAATGAAAACTTATTTTTACGTGTCTTTTTGAATTTGTGTACCTATAACAAAAACACCATCTACAATTCAGCAACTTTATGGTATAAGTGTTCACATTTTCCGTTTTTTTTTTTATTTTCGTTAGCGGTGAATAGATTTTCGACTAAAAAGAAAGAAATTTAACAGCTGACAAACAAATAGTGGAGTAAGGGTGAGCATGTCTAGAGACATGAGAAGTGATAGTCTGCAAAACCTATGAAGTGGAAGTTGTAACGAAGCGTCACAGTTTCCTCTTCCTACTTTATCTTAAGAGCCACATTTAAACCTTCCAGTGTTTTTATCATCTATTTATATTATTTAATTATTTTATTATTATATTTTTAAAAATTTTTTTTTTATTATCGCTGAAATCACATCCCGTAAATGCATAGTTGTTTTTCATACTTGGCTATGAAGACCAAAAGTTGTTTCAAATCGGAAGCTTTTGGGCTAGACAACATGCATCCTAAGTTCGTTAAATTAATTCTCCTTTCCTTATACACAATACAATATTAAAAAAGCGAACTTGCCTAAAACTACTTAAAAATTCAAAAGCTATTCCAATCCTTAAGAGATCTAACTCACAAAAAAAAGAATACAGACCAATATCAACTCTTCCATTTATCTCAAAAGCATTTGAAAAGCTTGTAAATCAACAGATGACGTCTTATTTAGAAATCTTTCAACTAACTACATTTTGCAATCTGGTTTCAGAGCAAAACACAGAACAGTACAACAGCACTTTCCAAAATAATCGATGACGTACGACAGCAAATAGATAAAAATCATGCTACATCGCTCGTCTTTCAAGATTTTTCAAAAGCTTTTGATACAGTCTCATAAACAATATAATGGCATAAACTAAAGTACTTTTTCCATTTTGAGTCGGCAGCGTTATTGCTAATTTCACCGTTTTTCAGCCACAGAAGCCAAGCAGTGTTTGCCAACTCAAAACTTTCCAATTTTCTTCCTACCCATGTAGGTGTGCCTCAAGAATCTATACTATACCCACTATTGTTCAGTCTATTTAACAACGACTTACTTACCACCAATGCTCAAGCACAACAAAATTCATATGTACGCTGATGATGTACGAATTCACTTGAGTTATCCTCTTAGTATGACAGAAATAAATGAAGATGAAATGAGAATAGTAGTGTGGGAAAGAGAAAATCAAACTCAATACAAATAAACGCCAGGCAATTGGCATTAGCAAAACGATCCTTGACGTAACTAATTTACCACTCGTAGAACGTAATGACACATTGTTAAATTACGATCCAACGTTTCTGTTTAAACTTATCAAGAGAAAAATTCTTATTATCTCTACGAAAAGCTAATTTTCCCAGTGTTGCAAGTAAACCATTCTTATTATACCACCTTCTAAATAAGGAATTTCTAAACAGTTCTTCGTTCATGCTGCTGGTATTTGGAACCCCCTGCCTAGCAACCTGAGCGGACAGCTATAAGTTAATTGAAAGCTAGCTAAGAAATTTATATAAACGCTGAAAGTATTTCATATTTCATAAGATAATTAAAAATTCACCAAAACTTATTAAATATCTTTTTCTCTGTCATTTCCACCTTTTTCTCTTTTCTTGAAACTAAATACGTTCAACCATAAAAAACATTATAATTGTTAAATATGAAACTTATATAAAGGAAGATAGTGGTTATTTAAAACTTTTTCTTTTGAATCAAAAATCTAGCCACTATGTTTCAAAGTATATCGTATAAAAATACTTAAGTTTGAAATAAAATACAAACATTGGAAACAAACATTGAAAATTGCGAATAACTTCTGAAGGAAGCATTTTGTAAAAAAGTGTAAAAATTCGTCTTTTTTAGAAAATCAAACTTCCTTTAAGGAAGATGTTTGCAATTTTTCACATATTGATTTGTACGTGAGTTCTGAAACTCCAAAATAAAAGAGCAAAATCAAAAAAACATACCATTTTTCAAAGCTTGATTACTCGGAAACGGTTAGTCTGAGAAAAATTTCTTAAAAACACCTCTTTTAAAGGAAATTTAATTTTCTACAAAAACATTTGTCGTTAAATTTGTTGGGCTTAAAATAATTGAACAGTTTCGACGCTCAAGTAAGGTAAGGCCTAAGAAAAATAAAAAACCATTGATAGACCTCTAAATACTTTTTTTTGGGCTCAAACTATTTTGGAATGTTTTTTTTTAGCTATCCCAAACAATACTTTCAATACGGTTTTTGAAAGAAAAAATAAATTTTTTAGCCCAGTCTAATGGATATCATCTTTTGGGAGACTTTGTGGTCAGAGAGTAATTACACACTGCCATTAAAAACGCCTCTTCACTTAACCTTTCGGAATCGGCATAAAAAAGTAGGCCCTTGCAGTTATCCAAGGTTTCAAAAGCTAATTTGAGCCACCCTACTTACTTACTTATTTGATCAACAAGTTCTCGAAATTTTTAAGAGATACCTCTTGCCTCCCTCTTTTTTACACTCTTCTTGAGATGCCAATTATTTAGATTGAATCGCAATCCATGTGCAAATTTTCTTTTCAAAAACGCTAACTGCACGAATTAAATGTTCTTTTCTTTTAGCCAAAGTTTTATAGGAGTAGCTACCTACTCCTTAATTCAGATAATCGTTTTTGGTTGGACCTAGAAATTACCTATCGTAGAACAACAAGTGTGCTTGTACTTTACTTTGAAAGTTTTTTGTTCTGTCCGTGATTTATATACACCTGAGAGTATCAGCAGGGTGCATAGATTATAAGCTGCATCTCAACGATGATAATCAGAAAGCATAGCGCAACCAGGAGAAGGTAGACACACAGCAAAGGTATGGAAAACTTATTTCAATTGAGCTCAACATATGCGCACCCCGGATGATAAAATGCATGTATTTACTTACTATCAACCAGGTATACGTACTACCAGGAAAAAAAACAAATTGAGAAAGTTTTCATGAAACTTCCTCCAGTGCATTTTAGCGGTTAGAAGTGGTAGTAGCATAGAATATGAGAAAGGATGATGTCTATTTTCCACCAGCGATTATGGTGTTGCTCTATTTGAATATTTGTGAATACGCGCACCCAATAATCCCTGTAACAACTACTGATGGTAATAAAATCAGTATACGGAAAGGTTATTTGTTTGCGCCAAAGCCGGCCGGATTCGCGACTTACAGTTTTTGGTATCCGATTTGGGATTGTTGAAACAATCCCTAAACATATATGATGTCTGTACACCTGTACACCTACCTACCTAGCAACTTCATTGGTAATAGGTGTGAATAGGTGCTAAGCGAGTTTTGAGGTGTTTGCGTGATGTCTTGTTTTTTGGTTTTACTATATGGCATACATGTGAATAGGTAAGTATATTTATTTTTGGAAAAAGAATTCAATTGTTTTGCAATAGAAATGTGAAGTGTGTTGTTTACGGTTCCAGGATGTATACGATGTGGTGAATGAATGAGGACAATGGGTGTACGATTTTGTTTGTATATTGCGTTTACAAATGTTGAACAAAACAAATGATTTGTAGTCACGTCAAAGCTCATTTAGCAAAACACTTATATGGGAAGTTACCTGCAATAACTTGGTTTACACGACCAACGTATGTAGGTAATAATAATTCTCATTTCGTTATGAGCGTCAAATGAAAGTGTGTGTGTTTTTTATGAAAGTGCGTGTCCACTTCATTTGAAATCTATATTTATGTTGCGTTGGGATTCAAAAGGGTTTAGGACTTTAATTCTGTATGGATGTTCAGAAAACATGCACTTTAGGTTTTTTTTGCACTTAATCTTTAGGTGAGTGAGAGGTACTTTAAACAAGTAACTTTGTGGTGTGCCTAGTAATTATGCTATAACTAGTTTTTTATTGTTAGTTTACGTACAAGTTGATCAAGGCGCAATGTGCTAATCTACCCCAGAAAACATTCTGCGGACTTTCCTATCCGCAGGACATGGCTAAATCGAAGAAGAGAGAGTATGGGCGATTAATGTTTAAGTAGACAAAATATGTTGATTAAGTTCTGAAAGATTGGCGAAGCAACATTATGTAGCTCTCTCTCTCAAACGACGGTTTCACCTTATCCCAATAGAAGAAGATAAAAACCGTTTTTTACAAGATGTTTAAATTTAGTTGAACTTGTCTAAAGCTGTTCCTATTACTACCATTCCATGGAAACTGAAAACGAAATGCTTTTTGGGGGTTTTGGTTCCCAAATAAAAATAAAAATAAATAGGGTGGCGCAACAGAGCGAGGAGCCCCTGGGCCTAGCGCATTTCTCACAACCATACCTTGTGAGGGAATGGAGGGGACCTACAATTCTCGGCCGGTTCCGAACGGCTAATCGAGAGCGCTTTTCATGGCAATGAATACTAACGGAGGACTTGTCAATTCCTCGCGAAAGGCGATACCCGGAGAAAAAATATTTTTGCCTCTGTTGGGATTCGAACCACGAACCTCTGGATTAACAGGCGGACATGCTATCCATCACACCACGGGTACCACTTGGTTCCCAAAAGGATGTTCAACTACAATATTTGTTAGATTATTGAGTTGCAGGAGTACGTCTGATTGGCTTAGAACTTTAACCACCAAACAGTCTCACTTAAAAGATAAAAGATATTTGTGGTCGCAAAGCCAGAATTTCTACAAGACTTGGATTAAATGAGAGTGATACGAATTTCTCTTCGACTCCTTATCGCTGTTGAGGGGATCATAGGACTGTTTTCTGTAGGTAAAACTTTGAAGGTGGTTGGAAAACAATAAGATGTAGTATAAAGTTATAAATAATGAAGTATTGCTTTGGAAGGTACGCGTGTTGTCTTAAGAGATCGTTAGCTTCTTCTTAAGACATCAGATTTAATAAAAAGTATTAAGTGAAGCTCGCTCCATTTGGCGCAAATTTTTGATAATGTGAACACTTGATAGTCTTTAAACTTGACAAGGTAATTAAAAATACAAAAATCTAAAAAGAAATAAATTTTTATAGAGACATGTTAAAAGGTCGTGTAGATCACCTCACCTCCAAGTTTGCGTTTCGCCAGGGTCCGGCAATGGGTCATCAGTTTGATGTTGCCGTACCCTTCTTAGATGCAAACTTTGATCGGATAACACTGACACTTATAATAATATTTCACGATAAAGTCTTTATTTTTAATCAATATGTGAGAATAATACATTCACCCTACATAAAGAACAAAACTGTTTTCTTCTCCAAAACTGCCTCAAAAAGACTAAACGCTCACTAGTCTCAAGATTCAAACTATTCCAGGAAGCAAGGAGCAACTATGTTACTTTGTGAAGTCGCCAGGAAAACCCTATGTAACCTCCACTAAATACCAGCTAATGAGGCCTATGAAAGCCAGGAGAAAGCAGATATCTCAGCAGAGTACTTCTGAGCGATTTTGTCGGCTCTGAATCTATTCAGCGATGCAAATAAAAACCGATTCAATTATAAAGTCCAGAACAAACCACTGGAAGAATTAAATAAACTTTTACGTAACTCCTCCAGTGAAAGGTCTTCAAAACGGTTACCAATGTAGGTACGCAAAAAATCCAAATTCTCTGACAGGAAACCCTCAAAACTTGTACCGGACTATTAACTGTTCTTTAAAAAGTACTCATTGCGAGATTGTGGCTGGGACATGTAGAGCGGATGCAAATCAACGTTCGGACTCGACGGGTTTCGAAAGCACATTGCAAGGAAATCGTGGAAGAGAAGGTCTTGTTTTAGGTGGTGCAATCAAGTGGTAGAAAAACTCGGCCGACTTAGAGTGCAAAACTGGAGAAAGCTCGTGCGAATTCGAAATTGATGCAAAAAGATGTTGGTTGAGGCCGTTATTAATCACGAACTGTAATGCCCACCTTAGAAGCTAAGTGTTCTAAAAAAATAAAAAATTAAGGAGGTTCTTAGCAGAGACTCTATGCCTCGAAATAAAAAAACATGATTTCTTTGCCTTAAAAATAGAATGCTTTGTTACAAGATCATCGCTTTGGATAAACTCAAACTCATCCACCAGGATCTGATTTAGTTCAGGATCAAAAGAACTACTACGAAATTTTCCAAAGATTGGTAAAATAAGTTTCAACTGGATACTGCAAATTACCACATACTCTGATCATATCTATTTCTACGTAGCTCACTTCAACTTTTATGCTTCCAAAGATATGTTGCACTTGAAAAAACTATCAAATACATCTCGACCTCCAGTCGTTTGAAAATAGTGAATAAGAAGTGTCGATCTGAGATACAATTAACTTTGGAAAAAAGGAGGTAGGAATTCTTAAGCTTATGATCTTTTAAAAGAAAAAGACAGGAAAGACGAGGTAAATCCAATACATGTGATAGAAAATAGGATCGAAGAGTTGACTATTGGATTACAAGTCAATGACGATTCTTTACAATTGCCAAACCCCAGTTATGGGCTTGCATTTTGATAACCAATAATTGTTTCAAAAAATACTTTGAAGGGCACCACATGGACCTACTTATTTTTTAAAACAAGCAAATATATTCAAATTGCAGATGACATCAGCTATATTGGTCTCACTGATGTCATTAACTGGCATCCTATGCCATTGAGTGACAAAAATATGTTTTCATTGAATTTATCTAAACAAATTTCAAGTTTTTAAACCAAATTTGAAAGAATACCATACTGAGGAACATATTCAAATTCCAGATGAAATCAGCCAATTGTCTGACTGATGTCATTAACTGGCATCCTATGCCAATGATTGGCAACATTTTGTTTTCAGTAGCTTTAGAAGACGGAAAAAAAGGATTTTTATTAAAATAAGTTATTTCGCGTTTTCACTTCGGTTGATTTGCGAAAATGGTGGGGGCCTCAACAATAAGTTGTGAGGAAGTTAAAGGGACTTTTACCCGATTCCAAACGGCTAAACGAAAAAGCGCTTCTCACGAAATGATTATATTTTTCGAGAAAAAAAAACAACTTCTTTTCAAAGGCGATATCCGTGGAAAAACTTTTTTTTCAATGATGTTTCTGGGATTGGAACCTCGAACTTCCAACAGACATACTAATTATAACGCACCACATTGATTGGAGTTAGTTTCGAGCGAATTAAATTAGAGTCTTTAGACTTGTTCATTTCAATTATTTATCATTTGTCTTTTGTCTTCATTTCATTTATTTGTCAACGACCATTATGGATTTGAACCTACGTTCATAGTACACACAGTCTACAGGCCCACGTCGGAGTGGCTGACCTTTGGTTGAGTGTCCTATCAATGTATGTTCCTACATTCAAAAACGAATATAAAACACAGTCATTACCAACCTCTTTTGCTCAGTTTTTGTATATAATTATAATAGCACATCATTAACGATGAAATAAAGAATATGAATGTTTAAAAAAAAAATTGTTACCTGCCACATGGAGATCAACGCCGATGGTGATAATTAACAGTAGATAACACAAATACAATGTAATTGTACTCACTATAAACAAAAAAATTTTACAGCACGAGACTCGTAGGTACATTCACAGAATTATTTGTTTTTTTTTATTTACTCGTAATTTACTCAATGGAAACGGATTCGCATGTTTTCACTTTTGTCATTGTGGAATGACATGATAGTGGGTTGATTTATTTTATTCTGTACCAGCTAAAACTAATTGGATTTTCAGGTAGGTATGTGTAGTTAGTTTCATATGATGGACAAGATATGAAATTGATTTATGCACACTTTTATTTGCAAACATAGAAAGAGCAACAATTGGAATGAAAAATTGTTGATGATTTTGATGGGTTTTAATGTCATTACTTAATTACTGTCAAATTTATGAACTGTAGATGTGATTTGATTTAAATTAGTACACTATCCGAAAAAAGCTTCGGATATTCTTTTTGGTTTATTTTAAAACAGGTTGTTAGAAAAATAGACCGATTATTTTATTTTGGGATATTTGGTGAAAAGCGTATTTTTATGTACTAAGCGGTATTGTCCACTGTTAAAACACGAGGATATATCGTCCTTGCGTAAGTATTTGCAAAGTGAATAGAACATATTCAGACTGTAAAGTGAGAAGAGAAGAAAAAATGTTGAAGATGTGGTCGAACGAACTCGCTCTTTTGCAAGTTGGAAATTTTGAACAATAATTTAGGATAGATGCGAAGTTTTTAACAAAATAAAAAAGTTTCGTGGCAGGGTTGCCATATGTCTAAGAAATACTGGGTTTAAAAGACAACTCCATCCAATTTCTTCTTCAAAAATCAAAATTAACTATTAAATCTACTTTTAATATGTACAATTGTCATCGTTTTTTTTATCGTGGTATAGAAAAAATTTAAGTATCTTTAAGCCAGCTTTTCCATAAATCAGTCTTTTATTTTTCAAAGTTCTTAACTTAAAGAGAGCCAAATATTCTTTTTAGATGTAATGTGCATCCTGATCTCAAAGGGATAACAGATATCTCATTTTACTGCTTCACACTACTGATCCGCTTGAGGGATACACCGAAAAAAAATCCAGATACCTAAACAGTTGAGTACATCAAACATTTTGTTTTCAAAATGTTTGAGAAAGTGAAAAAATTCTTAGGAAAATAAGTTCATCATATCAAAAAGACTTTTATAAAAATATTGGAATGAATTTATTCAAGTGCTCATTTTGACACGAGTATTTGTTCCAGCGAATTCGATTTTATTTTCATGAAACTGAAAACGTGAAGGAGAATAATCACATCCCACAAAGCTGTTGCCATTTGGCACAACTATTTTGATTCACAAAACACATTTGGTTATAAACAAAGTAATGAAATGATTGCGTCGCTTTTGCTTTTTCATTGAAAATTTTAAATGACTGATTTTTATTTTGGTTTTAATTGAGAATTATTTGACATGCGACTTATTCAAGTACTCGAAATGAAAATCAAAGCACACACACACACACATTTAGAGAAAAAAACAAAATTGAAAACTATGCTAAGGTGAATACAAATGAATTTTGAGTATTTTATTTTTAGAAGACTGACTACACTAAAAAAATCTTATCTGGAAGGACAATTAAGGTTAAATACCATAGTACACGTTGAAATCGTAGAAGTTATCGATGACAAAGTCGATTTTAGAGGAGGTACTGCTCGCAGATATTTCATAAAAAAATTCATTTCAAAATAAAAATTACTGCTCTCAAACCATAATACACACAAATTTTTGTCAAAATCGCCGCTTCGAAGAAATCTAGGATACACCAAAACGGTTATATGGCAGATACCGCCATTCTAAAAACATGAAATCCAATACCACAACGCCTCTAGTAAAATGACAAAAAAAACCTCGGGTGCCTATTTTTATAGAGATCAAAGGAGCCATTAAGGCTGCATCATATGGGTGCCTATCTTTATACACCTATATGATGCAGCCATAGACAATATCGCAGGACGAGGCTTGCCAACTATCCCGGATTTTGTGTGATGCACCACATTCAGAGAAATACTGGCCCGTCCCACAGGCAACCCCAATAAAAACAATTGATTCATTTCGTATTATAATTCTATAAAATATAGGCACCGCGTATTTTAGTATGCAGGGGATAGCTTAGAACTCATGAAAACCATCAACGTCGCTCCTATATAAAAGTATTTTAATCTTATAAATAACTATATAATATATAATATAATAATAATGGTACCCGTGGCGTAATGGGTAATATGTCTGCCTGCTAATTTAGAGGTTAATGGTTCGTATACCAACAGAGGCAAAAATGTTTTTCCACTGGTATCGCCTTTCGCAAGGAGTTGGCTAGACCTCCGTTAGTAAATTCAGTGCTATGAAAAGCGCTTTCCCGAATCTCCGTTCGGAACCGGCAGAAAATTGTAAGTCCCCTTCATTCCCTCACAAGGAAGTGGTTGTGAGAAATGCGCTAGGCATTTAAGGATTTTAGTTCCGCGGCTTACGAATCAATACAAAGCATGGCATGGGTATCCACTACTTTCACTAACTTGACATTGGCCCAAAACTTTTTCTAGGGTTGGAAAGCTTATGCGGAATCCACTTTTCGAATGACTGAGAGTCCGAAAGGATTTTATCTTATTAGAAACTGACTGTGAAAATTTATAAGCACACCTGAAAAAAATTACGAATTGGGTGCGGAAACTGAATAAATAGAGTATAAAAGAGTTAAATAGTTTATTTCGCTGCTTCTTGGCATCCTCAAAATCAGAATTTAGTAGATAATCAAATTCAGATTGAATAATCTCTAAGAAAAATTTTACTTATGATTTTTCAAAATCAACATCCAATTTAGTTTTGGTAAGAGAGATTTATCTCCTTATATAAATAAACTAAGTATTTTAGATAATATTTATTATAATTTTAGAACATGGGTAGGGTATTAGGAACGGCATTGCCCATGATGCATTTACGATTATTATTTAAAAAAAAAGGGTTGCAAATGTTTTTTTCTATAGCAATTACTTTTTCTTATTTGTGTTCTAAACTTTAGACTTTTTTTTCTATATGGTGGGTCTACAAACCTTTGGGCAACTATACTTGCTATAAGCTCTTAATAACAGCTCTACACATCCACTTTAATAAGCTTATGGAACTGTTGATTGAAGAAGGTCCAAAGATTGGGGGAAAAAGTAATATCATCAGTAAAAATTCAGGACATCGTACGTCAAAAAATTCAACAAAAACATTTTTTATTAAAAAAAAAAAAAAATAAGAAAAGTCAGAGCCATCCTTTAGCATTTTCAGTGTTGGTTTCAACATTTCGTAAAAAATAAAATAGTATTAAATATTTTACATTTTTTGTAGGTACCTACCTAGGATGTGCATATAATTATGTTACAGATACCTACTACAGATTAGGTTATGAACACACTTGCTACTTTTGCAAAATAAGACTAGTGTCACAAGAATATAATAAGTTAATTTCGTATCAAGTGCTGCCAAACCCTTATATTGTTTAAAAAGAAAGACACTACCAACCTTAGTTTACCGATATCGAAAAGGGCGTATGAAAAACTTTAAAGACATGTATAATAATTTTAGGTTTTATCTTTCAAAATACATTCGTTACGTCATAAACTAAGCTAATTCTATGATGAATTTAAGTAAAGATTCATGGTTGTTTTTCATATTTTTGTTTATTTTTTGTATTTAATATAAAAATCACAGCTATTTGTTTCTCAATTAGGTTTTTTTTTAGTATTTAGTGCTATTGCAAGTGAAAAAAAAGTTCCATTGAAATAACTTAACTCGGCAGTATAAACAGAGAATTGTGAATACTTTAGTGACAATTTAAATTATGGATTTTTCATACCAATAAATCTCACACTTTTATTTATTTAAGCTTAGGTGCATTTTATTAACTCAACATTCATCCTCAGCTACAATTTTTTAAATTGTTGTGTGTATTTAAATACTTTTACATGAGCCTGATTAAGACAAATTAAAAGATAAAATATAAACAAAAAGTTTTTAAAACGTATAAAAATATTCTAAGGAAATATTCGACATGTTGAATACTGCTAAAAACGTATTTGAAGCTTGGAAAATGAAGATGCTTAGTGACAATTTTTAAAATTTTCGTTTTTTTGAGATGAAGTTTTTAATAAAAACTAAAAAATTTTGTCTAAAACTTTTTTCTCTATATTGTCTTGAAAGGTTATTTAACTAATACTTAAAGTGCGGTGCATACAAAGTGCATGCAGTTAATAAGCTTTAAATGCATTTTACTCAAATTTTTTAAAAATTCACTTAGCACCATTATCTTCCAAAAGCCTCACTTATTTAACCCTGGAAGGACATGCATATCTTACATCCTTCGTCGAATCGACGAAGCTCAGCTTTAAACCTATCATATCCGCCTTCAGTTCACCTTGATCTCAAAAATTTTAAATGAAACTCTTAAAAATATTTTTAAGTAATAAAGTAATCTATTTATATGCAGTATCGATATGTCTTTGGCCCTAAAAATAAAATTTAAATTATCAGTCCATCATAGAAATCATAAAATAAAAGAGGCATTTGTTGATTCGATGAAGGATGTCCTTCCAGGGTTAACAATAGTAGGTACCCATAAATTGTATTTTCTGGCATTTAATTATTTGGGGTGTATTGTGTGGTATAAGAAACATTTACGATCAAAAATACACTTTTTTATTAATTATAATTTAGTTTTAAAAAACTCTTAGCTAAAATTAAACTTAAAAATTGAGGCCAAATCATGTTGGTTTATTATAAAAAAAAAATACAGGCAATATAAACATCAAGTGGTACCTGCATTGTTATGCACTTTTTCATGTAGGTATTTTGAGCGATTTGGTTTGCATTTATGAATAAAGTTTTTTTAATCGCAAAAAAGACATTTGAACAACTTTTTCTTTTTTCAGTTGTTTTGAGATAAAAAAACATTTTTACTATAATTTGTCACACAAGGAAACATTAAGGATATAAAAAACAGCTAATTGTAAATTTAAGCATAGTTTCTTATGTATCGTCGACTGTAAAAGCAAAATCCAGAAACAAATGTCTCAGTAAAAAATAACATAACCATTTCCACATAACAAGAAGAAAAATAGTCATTGAAAAAATGAGGAAATTGTTTACCTAGCTTAAGACACCTGAAACTAAAGGGTGAGTTTGGCCGCCGAATGTTTCAAGTTTAAGTAACAAAACTATCTCGTGGCGAAAGAATGTCTTTCTATATCGAACATCAAATCTTCCACGTAGATTCGATATTCCATGTAAAATTGCTTTTTACTGATATCCCCTTTTTGCGAGGAGTTGGCAAGTACTCCGATAACATTAACGATGCTTTTTAACGTTAGGCCCCAAAGGTTTCCATAGCTTTCTTGTGCAAACGTATTATCTTTTTTTTTTTAGTTGAAAAATCAGTTGAAAAATACTACTATCACTTATAGTTGTCACTACTACCTTGGACCATTGTGAGTTTTCTTCTTCTAATTCCCTACATTACATCTTCTTAAAAAAGTCACAAGGAGAAAAAATTATTTACATACAAACATAAGAACTTGCTTTTATTCCCTTGCTTCTTCAAGACTTTGGCAAACATTTGCAAAAAGCGATCAACAATGTAAGTGCGCTAGTAAAACTTTGTTTTTACAAATATACAATTTAAATTGTTCGCACTGCTTTATTTGAAGACCAAAGAATTTCAAATATCTGTTCAATTTTACAGAAATACCTGCGGATATGCTATGCTTTGTGTGTGTGCAAGAGATTTATTCAAAGATCATTCTGAACTTTTGTATAGGAGCTACCCTGACACATAATTTAATCGCAGGTCATTCTATTCCTTCATACATCATACTCTCTCAGAAGTTACCCTGTTACATGTTTAATTCTCTTGAATGCCACGTTCACCATTACTTAACACTTTTCTCATTCTATTGAAATAAAATTCAAAATGGCTGTTCCCTTCTGATCGTCGTGTTGATTCAGCATAGTTTTTTTTTTTGCATAGGTATTTACTCACCTACCTACCTAAGTAGGTACGTCTTTTTATATTACCCTAACACCCTTTCAATGAATCTTAAAGTTGACGAAGATGCACTGTATTTTTTTTTTACCCGCGATCGTCACCTATGTATGTATCTACTGTCTAAATATTATAATTAAGATATTCAAATAGTTAGATAGTTTTGCTCTACTCACTTTGTGCATAAATAATATTTATATTCTCCGTTGTACAAACTTATCTCAATTTGAAAACATTTTTCATTGTCTCTTATGATTAATTAAAATTGCAAATGCCGACGGCAAATAGAAAAATTCTTCTTAACGTTTCAAAGCGTAGTATGGATGGTTTTTAAGGTTTTAGACAAAACGTCAAAAAAAGAACGTTAGATATGTATATAAGTGCATTGAGTTAGCTTTGAGCAATAGGACGCAAAGTGCATCTGAACTGCATAGGAAGGTAAAAGATTCATGTTCTGGCCAGTTTCCGAATGGTGTTACCGCGATTTAATTCTGCTGCATTAAGTTCTAAGTTAAAATCTGTATATTCTTACAAAATTACAAAATTCTTTATTTTTTTTTTTTCTATTTGCGTACCGATTACAAAAAGATTAGATTTTAAACAATTCCACGGCCTTAGATTTGGCATTGGTAGTTTTTGAAAAAAAAAACTTTTAGGTATTTTGCTGGCACGACTTTATAACAAAACTTTAAACGCGCTTTTTCAAAACTACGGCCACGATTTCTCGAGTTCTACTGAACCGATTTACGTTAACTACTTATCTTATTGAAAAATAGATACAGTGTCTCAAAGTAATAATGGGACACTCGAAGAAGAACTATAATTTTTGTTTTTTAATAAACTTTTAATATGATCAATGATTTTGATGTATATTAATTATACTGCACTTTTTAATCTTATGGAGAATTAAGCATATTTCTTAAATATAAAGGTGTCCCATTATTACTTTGAGCCACCGTAGTTAAGATGTTGATTGCTTTTTACGACAACTGAAGTACATGCCTCTAGATCAGACTACCGCATTAAGTTTTAAAATTCACGTGTCCTTTTGCCGTACATTTCTGTTGAAAGAGTAACATCTCTCAACTATTTGCTAACACTTAATTTCTTAACGGAATGAATAAAAGTGGTTAATAAAATGTACCTTCAGCCGGTACGGGCCGAGTACACCACAGTTAATGTTTATATTTTCACTCTCTAGAACTCTTTTTTTGGAAAATACTATTTTCAGCTAACTATTGTCGAAAGAATTGTATTTATTTCGACTTATTCTTCATTTCTCATAAAATGATTCCTAAGTCTAGAAAAAGGTAGTAAAGTAATTTTCAAATCGGAAAACGATAGGTGGGAGAATTGTGTTCCCTTCGAGGTCAAGGTGTTCGCAACACCAAATAGAAAGAATAATTTGCCACCATTTTTTTATGTCTATCAAAAGTCCAAAACTGGTAGGAGTCCAATTTATGCAACAAAGAATAAAGATTAAAACGTCACAAGTTTTTTGTTCTGATCAGCCAATTAGCCGGAATCGTGGCAAAAGTGCGAGCCGATTTTATTGAGGCGAGGGTGTTCAGAACGTTCGCTGTAACTCATGCTCTTCACAATATTTTTAGCTTAAAATTTATTTTTATAATATAGATATCTATATATGCTAATAAATGATAATAAGCTTAAAACCCTAACTATTTACTAGCCGTAAGAAATAAATCCCTTAAAAACAGGCTGTCACATGAGATGACCCCCTCATATTTTTAAATTTTGGAAAAGCCTAGTTTTTTGAAAACACTGCAGATATTAGGTGAGTTTTTCTCGCCACTCGGTAACCCTTTAATCAGATCAGAAATTCATAATACCACTGAACACTGAATAAATCATTACTGTACTTTTCAAAGTTTGCAAATTGATCCCAGCAAAGAACTCAGAGACAAAAGTAAAAACTTTTGTGAACTTTGTAGGTAAATTTGAAAAATAAAGATGTCCTTACTCATTTTCACTAATTAGTAAGGACATCGAATATTAATTACCGAGAAGTTAAATGCGAGAACAGCGTTTTTTTCATATTTGCTGATTAAATGACTGCTGAGATGCTACAAAAATGCACCAATTTGAAGTTTATCTGCAATATTTTCTCAATGGCTTCTAAAAAAATAGTGATCACTTGACAGAAAAAGTCATGTAGGTATACTAAAAGAGTGAAAAAAACTAATTTTATATCACCTTCCCATACAAAAGGCACCACTGTACTCTCAATTGCTTAAATTCGTGGTTAATGTGATGAACTAACTAAAAATATGGCATGGAGCATCTTCACTAGAAAAGAGCAAAATTTACTGCACAAATTCGACAAAACTTAACATCTCTAAATATTTTCCAATGTCAAACTGAAAGTCGATGTAACGTTGTTGAGGGGACCTGATAACATTTTTTATTCCGTGTTTTAATTGCGCAAAACAAATAGAATCTGCTGAGTGTAACTAATTCCTTCTGTTGTGTTTTTTAATTAAAAATTGGATTGATGTGTCAATTGTAGAAGCTCATTTTTGTTTTTTGATGAGCCCAACGACTGAGAGTAAGCGAAGCATTTCTATTAAAACGTGAGAACGTGATTCTTAGAACTGTAAAAACAGTCTATGTATTATTTACCACTTTTCTTAAGTGAAATTGGAAAACCCATCCACCAAAGACAGACTCTATTTTACGATATAAAATATTTAATTGACAACAATGAGTTTTGTGTATCAACGAACCTTTTTTTCACAGCACAGTGCTGCCCAAACAGCACGAAAAAAAACAAGTTATTACAAATTATGTAAAATATTTGCAGTCCTAACGCTTGAATGTCAATTTGAACATGAATTCTATACTTCTTCCTATTCACCTTCTATAAACTCCATAAATTTGGTGTAAATCTGATCTTTGTTTTGATTTTGGTTGCGATATATGAAGCCTTCAAGTTTTAGGAAAAGGAACTTTTCTAAAATGTCAAGTGATTGTCAATTGATCTCACTGAATGTACTTCAGACCGCTTCATCTGCATGAAGGATGCAATCACACAGTCTGCGTTTTCAAAAATTAACGTAGTCTACTTGAAATATAACAGTTTTAGTTTTTTTTTTCCAATTTTCTACGCCTTTGACAGCATAAGAAATAAAAATCTACATCTATTTACATGATCGCAAGTGTTGTCAAGGATTTGCATATATTCTGGTGTAGTTATACAGAGTTGAAAACACAGTTTCAGCGCTGGCTTTAATGATTTTATTCTTAAGGTTCTATCAAATGAAAGTTTTTATTCACGCAGACAGATCTTTATAAAAATATTCTGGAGTTACGGCACCAGCGGAAACGCAGTTGCCAAAATTTCTGTTGTCGGAACAATTACAAGTACAGGAAAACGCGTCCTTCCTTTTGGTTCAGTGTATGTAATCTCATATACAGCGCTTTGCAAATGTACACCAAAACTAATCGCTACCGCTTCTACAAAATCACTTTGCTTTGGAAAAAAATTTATAGGTACTCTTTCACTTGCCAATACCTAAGAATTTAGAAGTTGATCTTTGTCAAAAATCACAAAAGCGCTCTGTCTCCGGTCTTTTTACCTTCGATTCGCTTTGAAGGAGCTCTGTGTCTTCTTTTTGTGTTTGCAATTGCAGTGAACTGTCAAAATAGGCCAAATATAAGCCATTCTTGAGCGTTTTCGTAGCGTAAAGTTAGCTTGCAGATTCTTTAAACAACACAGCGGCAGATTAACGGGGGCCAAGACCCTTAACAAATTAGCACAGTTCATTAAGTGTTTTCATTAGTGGACAACAAAGGAATACAGGATTATTAAGAGATTTTCACGTTTACACGCTCGAAAAACGAAGAAAAAAATACAGTAAATTGCTGATTCATAAAATGCAAGTCGCTCGATCTAGGCCAGAACTAATTGATTTTTTGTGGTTGTTCCTAAAATGACATAAGGATAGATTTTTTCAAGCGCTATCTAACTTTATAGTTTTTTCTTCTTTTTTCCGGCAATCAAAAAGGGATCACAGCTCTCCTTTTCAACTGCTTAACATTAGTGATCTGCTGGTGGAGAACTCGGCTAGCTCTAACTCTGAGGTCACTTACTTGATTTAATGTATTTAAATATATGAACACGGAACCTGAAGATATCCTTATTCTTATTCCCGTGATCATAGCAAAAGTTAATGCAAAAACGTATTTTTCTCTAAAATTTTAGTGCAAATTGATTGCAATTTAGCCTGAGTATGACTTTTTTATGAAATAAATTTAAGCATTTTGATTGTTGCTTTGTAAGGACTTCAACTCCTAACTAATAATAATAAGCAACAAAGAGCCAAAATTTGTTGAAAATAACAGAAATTTGCTTGCAGCAAATTTGACTTTTGTTTCCGATATCCTCGGATCCTTTAAAAATTAATCTAACCGATTCCTTAGCTACCTACCTAAAAAGTTTTAGCAAATCGCAACCGGGAAAGAAAATTTTCCAGAAGATTATCTGGGAGATCGACTCCAAGTAAAAAACAATAAACAAATTCTTTGTTTCTTTTTCTTTTCTATAAATCCAAGATCAGATCGTTTTTTTTTTTAACTTTAGTAAATGGTTTTTTTTATTGAAAGTATCGATATCGGTATTGTTGTCTTGTTGCAAAATCGCTTATGCACTCTGCAATCATAAGCTTCGCCAAATATTCACAATTGAAATTTAATGCTAACTAACTTCCTTTTGTTTTTCTAAAAAAAAATTAAGAACTTATGCGTCTTTAGGCAGAACAAATGAACCTATCTAATGTTGGTAGATCATTTTACTAAACGTCTGGCATATAAATACGAGTTTTAACATTTTTTGTATAAGAACTTGAAAGCTTGGTAAAATGAAGAGTGCAAATACTAACTACGTTGGTGTCCTGGTGCCTAAAATGGCTACAGTTAGGTGCACGCACCAATTTTTTAAACACAGCCCGCTCATTAGCTTAAATCATTATTTAGCCGATGCACAAGAAATTCTTATTGCCTTAATTTCACGAGTCGGAATGTCCACAAAAGTTTATGGCAATGGAATTTGGGACTCTGTAGTTAGATTCTTTTGAACTTTTCCGAAGAATACTTCGAGATAGACTTAATAAAACGAGTCTTTCTAATAGATAACATGTACACCAACAATAGGAGTCTTTTTTCCATGAGAAAAATTAGGCATACTTTCCTTAATTTTGTGATTCAAAAGAACTATTTCTCCACACATTTAACAGGTATTTCCCTGTCTGACACTTTTCTACTTCATTTGCAAAACTTGAAATCTTTGATTAAAAATGAAAATCATTATGCGGCAGTATCAGAGTTTATATAACCTGCTTCTGTTTTATTCCCTCAACTACCTACTAAACTGGACTGTATGGCTGATATTAACTTTTGTCGGTGACTGCGATAAGTTTTTTACATAATCTGTTCTGCAAGTATCCACTACCCATCACAATTTGCTATCCAGATGTGAGAAAATGGCAAAAACAACTCGGCTTGTTTTGCCGACGGCTAATGAAAATGCTTATGGGTAGCTTTATAGCAAAAAAAACTCACCTTCCACTTTTTGTTATCACCATCTCCGTGCCCAGCTTGTGAAATTTCTCCCACAAATCTTTGCCCTCTAACGTCACTTTGGGATCGTCGACGACCCCGTCGTCTTCAGGTTGCAGCGCCCGCAAAGGTCTCATACCTGGATGTAATTGATGTGCGGCTACCGACGCTAATACAACGTCTTCGGCTGTCGTGTAAGGCGTCCCCAATGGATGATGCGGGTGCGGATGATGCGGTGGAAACTTGTGCAACAAACCACCCGGATACAGACTAGGATGAGGACCAGCCGGACTGCCAGCTAGTGCAGCTAGAGCAGCGGCAGGAAAATACGGTTGCTGGGGTAAATGTGCTAACGCTGGATGTCCTGGAACCGTCGAATGATGCGAATGATGCGGATGATGTCCTAAACTAGAGGCAGCCGCTGCAGCGGCCAGGGCTTGTTGATGCGCTGATAAGGAGTTGTTGTTATTGTTACTATTGCTATTGTTGGTAGAGTTACTATTACTACTGTTGTTATTATTATTAGTTGTGTTGTTGTTATTGTTGTTATTGGTGTTGTTGTTATTGGTGACAACGGTCGGAGATAGCTGAGGCTGTTGTCCGCCAACAGGCGAGGACTGACCGCCGCACTGTAATTGCTGCTGGGCGGCGGCTAGGGCTGGCGTTAGAGACGTTTGTGGATGCTGCTGCTGCTGGTGGAGTAATGGCGATGTCGGAGAAATAGATGCCGCAGCGGCCGTCGCTGATTGCTGTTGATTACCCGCCGTCAACAGCGATGACACGCTGAAGTCAGTGGGTCGGGAAAGCTGCAGGAATGGATGATATGCCATCCCATTTGCGAACCTACTGATTGGATCTTCAGATTGCTGAATGAATTCTTGAACGTCGTATCTCATTACATTACAATTTTAGACACCAAAGTCGGAAACACAAAAATTCAACTCTCTTTTCTTTTCACTTTTAGTTTTTCACTTTTTTTGGATATCTTTTTAGATTTTTCTCTTTTATGCTCAGGTAAAATTTTTTTTCTTCTTCAAATAAAGTTACGCGAAATAATATACACAACACGATGATGATGACAATGATGACACTAGAGAGGATTGCACTTAGATGACGTTAGTCAACTATTTAACTATTAAGCACTTTTTTCTGTAGTAATATGCGCATAGGATTATGTAGCGTAGGCTGGTTAATAGAAACTCGTAAGCATTATTCTTTGTTGTGTGTTAACAACGAACCGACAAAATACTCACAACAAAACGTTTACTTTTACTCGGCGTGAACACCACACATTTAACAAGCGAAGGTGTCAAAAGCTTTCAAAAAACAATTATGCGAAACTTTTTCCTGCCCCCAACAAACAACTCACATAGAAAGAAGTCCCCCTTCGGGATTTTACAACAAATCTGTCGAAAAGGTGAGGTGAAAGGGTGAAGAAAGGAAAAAAACAAACGTCGTCATCGCCGACACAGAAAAAAAGGTAAACACACACGATACGAACTTAACGCCGGTCGCTTACGAACTGGTTAATACATACAATCTCCAATACAATGCAACCCTCTTGTTTTCACTAACAAATCACCCACACAATGACATTTTCGCACACACAGCCGCAAAACCCACCACTCAAGAAAAACAAAACCAATTCAAATTCCATTCCAATAAGACCAACAGCAGCAACTGCCAACGTAGAGGTACGAACATCATGGAGCGCGCACAGCACAGCATAACCAACTTTTTTTTTAGACAATTACACTCCGATAGATGTGAAGCTTCAAAACACAGCAGTCGTTAGTCGTTACCTCTCTTTCTCTCTTCGGGTTGTGGAAAGGTGAAAAAGATTGCGCGACACACATTTGTCACATGAAACAGAAAAAAAAACCAACGACGACTTCGAACAAGAAACCACTCAAGAGAATTCTAATAAGACTTGACACCAAGCCGCCACGGATTATCCTCACTAACACAATCTAACCTCCATAGTGTCAAACACCAATTTGTGTGAAATAATGTAGCTGCCCTTGTCTTGCACAAAAGTAAGACCGAGCAAGAGGACGATAAACCAGAAAGACCACTTCTGCTGCCTCTGACCATTTTGTACCTTTCTCGCGTTGGTTATGTGTAGAGGCGACAAGTTTAACCACAGATTACACACACTCTCTCAGCAACGAAACCCAACCAACCGGTCGACAGAGATCGACAATGAATGAAAAAAAGAGAAGCAACACCAGGAGTCCTAAGAATAGATACAAAAATGGTGACCAACCGGGTTTAGTTTTACACCCCTCCCCCTCTCCAAACAACGGCACATGTACACACTCAAGCACAACGAATGTCACATGAAATCGCTGCCACAAGAAACGTATGAGATGGCAATAGAATCCACTGAAGATTATCGTTGTCGCCGTCGTATTCTTGAACTATCGTCGCTGCTGCTGCCGCTGCCGTCGCCGTCGTTGGTGTCACCTTTTGCTTTAGGAGCGGCGCAAATATGGCTAACTTTGACGTTTTGTGTAGTGACAACAAGAGTGTGTGTGACCCTTGATAGAGGTGCTGGGCTGGAACTTTTTCGCCTGCGTGAAATGGGGTGGCATAATTGTGTTATGTAGAATTTTAGTAGGTTTTTTTTTCATTGTATTTAATGTCTTTTGTCATTTCACCTTGTCGTGGTGAGTTCTTGACGAACGAAGAATTTAATTTAAAATCATCAACAGTAACAGCAACTCCACTCTCCATTTCCACCTAAGAATCCTCGATTCATTTATCTCTTCTCTTGACATCCACTTCTTGTCGAGATCATAGCACAGCAGCATCGGCAGTAGCATCCCCTCTACTTGACTATGGTGAGTATATAAATACTATCGTCACTCTTTTGTAGGTATACCATCGTATACCTACCCATGCAGTGAGCTGAGCTGAGTTTTATTTTGTCTTTCGTTGGTATACTTTAGGAAGTGTCGTGTTTACCATCGCACCTACGGTGTTGATCTGGTGTTTGACTAGCGCCTTTTCCACCCCATATTCTTTTAGCGGCTGCCCTACCCCCAAACCACCAACTGCTCACCACCACCACATCATCGCATCGCCGACGAGCCGACGC
The DNA here is from genome assembly GCA_914767635.1 of Melanostoma mellinum. NCBI lineage: Eukaryota > Metazoa > Arthropoda > Insecta > Diptera > Syrphidae > Melanostoma > Melanostoma mellinum. Next base: position 162,832,785 of record OU612058.1, on the reverse strand, counting down.
GACGAGTCGACGAGAGTAGTTTATGCACTTATACACTTCGGCCGGTATTTTGAGTTCATTCTTCCCATTGATTACGATGGTAGTAGTGTGGAGTAGAGTGATAGAATTTGTAATCATTCATCCATTCTTTAGTGTGAGATGAGTGTTGGTGTTTTTTGGGGAAAACGAAAAGCAGAGCAGAGTGTAGAGCTGTAGATCTGTCAAAGTGGCAGCACGGCGGCACCGTGTGGGTGTGTGTTGGACAAACGTTTTGTTTGTGTAAAAATTCCTCCCTTAATCGGTGTCATCTTTTGCACATGAAATCGGAAAGATAAGTAAGGGGGCGCATTTAAGTTTGAAAATATTACGAGTACAGCTACCAGCTATCAGCAAACCAGCCACCAGCCAGCAGCCACCAACCACCCAATCAAGCCATCCTTACAACAACTGTCAAAGTGTGAGAATTTGTAAGAAGATGTGTGTTTGCTGATGCTGCTCACACACACCAGAGGTGTCATATAAAGTTTTTGTCATTTTCGGTGGGTGGAAGACCTTTATTTGTGTTCCTGCTTTTGCTGCTCACTGCAAATCCTTTGATGTCTCTCTTTCTCGACGTCCAAGAGCTCAAGAAGGTGTACTAAACTACACACATTGATAAAGGCCAAGTGAAAATCTAGCCGACTCGTCTAAGCAACATCAGGCGACGACTGCGACACCCAGGCATAGCTTGTTGGTGATGGCGACGACGACGACGACGAAGGTGGCGGTGGCGGTGGCGGTAACGTTGATGGTGACGGCGACGGCCGACAATGAGGACGACAACTCCAAGGAGAATGACGATTGACTGATACTGAAGTGGTGTGAATTGTGTGTACTTTAAGCCACTCCTTCGTTTTTGTGTATACTCTGCACGGGTACGGTTTGCGATGCGAGCGATTGGCAACCCTCAGCCAATCACTTGAGTAAATATCTGGGGTTCCTTTTTACTTTTTTTTTTTATTTTCTTCTCTTCTTTGTTGTGCTTTCGAAATGGTGTTGCTGTATGGTGTGCGAGAGCTGTTTTTCCTATTCTTTTGCGTGTCCGTTCGTCTTGTTTTTTCTGGTCATCCAATTTTTTTTTGCTTTTTTTTTCTTTTTTTAGCTCACTGTCTTCACACATGTGTGAGAGGAGGAATGCTGAGTGAGCCCGGATTTTCTTTTTATATTTGTTTGGTGTGCCTCGCTCCTCTTGGCTGTGTGTTTAATTGTTTGTAAATTCTTTGTAGATGGCGTGGAAGCATGTTTTGCAAACGAAAAGACGAGGAATGGTGTAAATGCCGATAGATTTGTATAGGAATTGTTGGCCAAGTGGTACCTTATCTACACACTGCCTATACCGACACCAAGCAGATTTATGAAAATGTTTGTTCTATTTCGCAAATTTTTTTTTCTAAAAGTGATGAATAAGTTGTTTTGATTGAAAAATGTCACGTCGTGGTCATAGAAACGTAAAATTTGTCAAAGACACTGATTTTTGAGAAAAAAAAAATTTTATATAAGAGGAAGAGATGTCAAATTAACAGGATGGCTGATACGATTGGGTCTGGGCCTGGATTTTCAAAACTAATTGACAGAGTTAATTAAAAGCTGGGATATCGACCTATATCCTTACAGTATTGCAAAGTAGGAGATGCTGGGGAGAGGATCGAAAGTATCCCTTAAAAGGAACCAACGTATAAGCACTGCTGGCTTTTGGAAAAATTCTACGATAGTAATTTTTTTTTCTGAAAAAGAGATTTATAAATGGTTATGTACATAAGCACAAGTTTCGATCGTTGCCAAAAATATAAAGTTGGTATAAAACATCTGCGAACACTGCAAAGACTTTATAGCGACAGAAGATTGAACTGAGTATCATTAAATTATTTTTAGTGTTTTAGTTTTGACATGATTAACGTAGGAGCTGAGTCATGTTTTAAGTATTCCTAAACAAATAAGTTTTCAGTTAATTTCACTATTTCAATTATGTCTTGATGGAGCCTATAATTAAAACAGTAAATATCTACGGCGCCTAAAGCACGATGAATGGTTTGCTTTATCAATAATTTTTCCGAAAAACCAACTGATTACAAAAACTCTAAGCAGGCACCAAGCCTACGGTATGATTAATCTGTACAGGATGGGTAGTTTTGTAACGAAAGCTGGACTTTGCATGAGCTTTGGCTTTTACATTTATAAACGAAACGTTTACATTATAAACGAAAATTTTAACTTTAAATTCTTCTCTTTTAAGTCCAACGTTTTTCAGCTCAAATTAAACTTGACTTAAGGTTTTTGAAAGGTTTTTGGTGAAATCAAACTAAAAAAAAATAAATGAAAAGGTTGGGGCAACAGAGCGAGAAGCCACGGGCCTAGCAAATTTCTCACAACCATTGCCTTTGTGAAGGAATGGAGGGGACCTTCAATTTTCTGCCGGCTTCGAACGACTAATGGAGATGGCTCTTTTTTATGGCAATAAATTTACTATTGGAGGACTTGCCAATTATTCGCGAAAGGCGATACCCGCGGACAAAAAGTTTTGCCTCAGTTGTGATTCGAATCAAGAGCCTCTGTATTAACAGGTGGTCATGCTAACCATCACGAGACTTACGCGGGCGCGCTTTTTAACATTTTCCAAACTTTCATTTTCTTTATAATTGGCAGAATATTGATAAGCAGAATTTTGAAAAGCAGAATTTTGAAAAGCAGAATTTTGAAAAGCAGAATTTTGAAAAAAGAATTATGACCCCGGCAGAATTTTGACCCCAACCCGACTATGACTTTTTGATTTTTTCTTCATTGTTTGATGCACATTGCACATAAATCCTTAAAATTTAAATGGCGTGGAAATTAAAAAAGGAGTTAGATTTTTTGACCACAATTGACTGTGCAACGATCGTAGCATTTTTGAAACTTTGCTTATAAAAGTCGGATCAGCAAATGCATAGAGCTCCAAGAGGAGCAATGAGTACGAGAATTACCAATTAAGCATGGAGCGCTGCTGATACGAAAAGGAAAATCCTATTCAAAACGGCAGGACGGAATCGTAAACGAAAAGTTTGGCTAGCCTTTACGTTGTGCAGAACGCTGCTAATCTAAGACATAGGTTCTATAGGTGGATAATTGTAATAAATGTTTAACTACAATTTTTATAATCCTACAAACTTTTTCGTCTATCAGGTATTTCCCCGTACAATTAATGCTTGCGAAGTTTTAACAGCTCTATTGACTTTTTTGTAGTGTGCCAAGAAAATAGCGAAGTTACCGCTGCCCAACTTCAAAACTTTCCAAAATATTTGAAAACAATTCAACCATTTACACAAAAATTTGTGTGAGCGTTCACACGAACGACCAATGTCGGGGTCGTTCAGACCAAAGTTTTTCCAACTTCATAATTGTGGAGAGCCATAATAACAACACTCGCAAAATGGAATTAAATTTTTGGAAAGAGAAAGCAAAAAAGATGAAATAATTAAATAACGAAGAAAAACAAATTATAGTGAAAACTTTTGTAGATTCATTTTGATAATCTTAATTATTTCGTTAACTACCTACTGCTTGTGGCACTTAACTTAAATATTTCCCGCTGGATTTTCTTTCACAATCTCGTCCTGGATGTATCGAGACCAGGAAGAAATCCGGTTTCTAGTCAGCAGCGTACTGGGCACTTAACAAGAAAGCCATCAGCCTAAAGAAGAATAAATTTTATCTTGTGCAAACGAAAACTGTATTTTGCATTTAAGCCTAAAATGTAACTCAAATTATGAAAATTCAACTTTAACAAGAAAAAGGACTTGATCATTAAAAGAGCGCTTATTGCAGATTTCCCACAGCGTGCTAGTTCTGCTTCCAATATATTTTTTACAAAAGAAAACTCTTATGATCGAATAGGTACTTTTTGTTTGTGCCGTCGGTGTTTGATTGTAAGTGAGTTCGGCACTGGTCTGCAAAGGTTTTTTTCGTGTTCCAAAGAGCAAATCATATTTTCTCTGAAGCAATTTTTTGCTCTGAATTCTAATGTGGCGTCTGAATTGCTCTTTTACCTCACGTTCTCGAGATATTGAACTTTCAAAATCAAAGTTTTTTGCGAGAACTTGTTTTATCATGCTTGAAATTTTAACCTTAAAATAAGCCATTGCTCTACCAACAAATTGGTTTGCGCTCAATCTAGATCAAGCCTCGAAATTGCTCTATAACATCTAGATATTAAACTTCAAAAGTTGTAACGCAAGGTCATTTACTATTTTGAAGAGTCTCAAAAAGTAATTTGAATCAGATAAGACTTTTTTGAAGGTTCAATATTTCGATAGGTTGACATGACAGAGCAATCAATTCTCAGGCCAAATTTGAATTCAAGGCAAAAAACTTCGGCAAAAGTTAATAATTTGCTCTTAATTGCGAAATCATTGTCGAGCAGTGCATTTTATAGAAAATATGCAACATATAATAGGCTTTGAAGCATTGCACGATTTCCACATTCTTAAATGATTGACCATTGTTATTGTCAAACAAATAAAATGTAAGCACCTAAATACCATTGGACCGATTTTAATTTGATTCTATGTGTCTTCGTTTCGAGAAGCAAAGTACTTAACTATTTGAAACATTATATTCCCACCAAAAACGGAACACAAAGATTTTAACATTTTGATGTAACGAGTGCATTACATTTTGTGTCATAGACTATATTTGTTCCGCATGTTTCCACGGGAATGGAAAACTAAGGGCTACAGAAATGATTCCGAAAATTCTTTCTACAACCCAGCGGGTGTTCCTGCCATTTTATTTTATTTTTCCAAATTTAGCTTAGTCAAATCTACTAATATCTTTTAATTAAGGTAAAAATCAATTCGAGTTCTGTATTTTCTCTGTCTCTTTAAACAATTTTTTAGCTATATGAGTAGCTGAATTGTAGGCCTAAAGGTATTCTCCAGATCAAAACAAAACATACTATTACATTTAAAAAGCTGAAGTTTTAAGTTTGATGGGGTCACCCATGAAAAGAGGCTCAAATCTTGTTTTTGTAAGAATGTTCAAACTTTTAAACTTCAAAATTACTACAATGTCTTCTAAACTACAGGTTTTATCTCAAGTCTTCTTTATAAGTCTTGTTTCTGAGCGAATTGTGATTAAACAAAAGAAGAAAAACAGTTTTAAGGAGTATCTTTGTATATTATAATATAAAGGTTTTTTAAGAGTTAAGTTTTTCAGGTTGGCTGCAGTGGTTGGTAATAGCGTTCAAAAGTCATCTGTTTAAGTGAAACGTTTTGAGTACACTCTTCCATTTCACTACTGAAAGACTTTCCAAACGAGCAACGTTTGCCAGTTGTTGAAATTTATTATTAAAATTTAAAACTCGTGCTCAAAAAATAAGCTCCGTTCTTGGTGATCGGATACGTTAATAAGCAAAACTGTCGCATTTAGATTGATAAACAGTCACATGCCATACAAGAATTACCGATGCATCCCGAAAAACGACCGTTTGGTGTGGTTAATGGGCTGGTTTCATCATTGGCCAACTTTTCTTCAAAGACGACCGTGGCAGAAAAGTTACCATCAACAGCGAACTGTATCCAGCAAAGACACGCGACTTTTTTGCCCGTTGGCCGAATTGATCTTGGTAAAAAAGCAGTTTCATCAAGACGGTGTCACCGCATATATTGTGAAACAATGGACATGTTGAAGGATGAATTTAGTGAGCAGCTTATCTCTCTAAACATCCCTGTGAGTTGCCCGCCAAGATTACCCTCTCTTGATTATTTTTGTGGAGTTATGTAGAGACGTTATTCTATGTGGACAAACCGAACACGATTGAAGCCTTACAGGATAAAATAGTGGAATACCGAAATACTCGAAAAAGTGACACAAAATTGAACAAAGCCACGGACAACATTTATATAAAGTCATCTTCAAAACGTAGTTGGTAAAAGCCACTTTATCGATCACAATAAACGCATAGAATATGATGCAAATTTCAGTGTTATATTCGAATTTCTAGAAAAATCTAAGCTTAAAAATCATACTTTGGAGTATTCACACCTGTTATTTCCGGTCACGACGGATTACGGAGATTAAACATAGTGCATGTACCTCAGAAATAATGTAGCATTCCAAGAATAAAAAAGTTTTGATATCACTCCAGTATTTACCGAGTGTAACAAATATACAAAGATACATTTCATTTTATAAGTAGTATGGATATGAGTTGAGCACATTGGGAGTATGTGGAACCTACTCATGTTCCTGGAACTCATTAATTTCCGTAATGCACATTTGTATTTGGATTTATTTCAAACCGAAAAAGAAAATGCTTAATCAAAAGAGCAAGAAACAAACTAAAAAAATTACTTGTACTAGCAGCGTTGTTTACTTTATTAACACTACACAGACTGTAGCTACATAATACCTTCTTTGTAATTAGATACACGAACATTGGGTTTGCGGTCATTACCCCTTTTTACATATTTTTGTTTTGTTCTTAACTTGTCTTGCACACACTTCATTGAAGTTTCATTAGGATTAATTTTGTAACACTCAGTTGTACTAAAGCAGAACAGAATGTTATGGCTCTGGAGCTGTACTTTTGTGCGTCGACCGACGGTATTTTTGACTATTCTAGCAAAATAATGCTTCACTACTGTTAATACTTTTTTGGTAGAGGATGTTCTTTTGTTATGTATAACAATTAAAAATAAATAAATAAATAGGGTGGCGCAACAGAGCGAGGAGCCCCAGGGCCTAGCGCACTTCTCACAACCATGCCTTGCGAAGGAATGGAGGGGACCTACAATTATCTGTCACTTCTAATCGAAAAAGCGCTCCTCATGACAGTGAATTTACTTACGCCAATTCCTCACAAAAGGTGATAGTGGTGCAAAAACATTTTCATTTTCTGTTGGGATTCGAACCGCTTAAAAGATAAAATTACGACAAGGGCACCACAAAAAAGATTCCAGCATGTCCCCACCCTACTGATAAATTGTTCGCGATGTTTGAGTTTAAAAACAAGAATTCTTGCTGGGCACTATATACCAACGTTTGTGTACGACAAAAAAAACGTTGAGCTAAAAGAAATACATTCACAGACAAAATTCAGCACCGATTTAGCTTTTTACGATTTTTGTTGATATTGTTTGAAAAAAACCCCCAGTCTTCACAAGAATGAGGAATGATGAAGATCCTCATTCATTAACATCGGGAAACTATTATTTAATTAAGACTGCATTTGGAATTTACATAAAAGACCATTTATTAATGTAAAGGCAGTGGTTCGGCCAGCAATACCAGTGTTGTGATGTTTAAAATGTCTTCCTGTTATAACCAGGAGGTTCATAGTTCGAATCTCAACAGAAACATGATTGTTTTTTCAATGATATCGCCTTTCATGAGGAATTGACAAGTCCTGCAATGGTAAATTCATTACCATGAAAAACGGTTTCTTCATAAGCCTTTCGGAACCGGCACAAGGCATGGTTGTGAGAAATGCAATTGGTCCTCATTCTATTGCGCCACACTCTATTCATAATATTTATTTAACCACTCGTTTTGCTATAGGTTTCATAAAAAACTTTTCATCTCATTCATGAAAACCTGTTTTGTAAGAACAATGAAAATTTAATAGGTTTTGAGATTTCTGTGTAAATCGCGTTTTCGAATCCTGTGTATTCTGCTCTTCAACGCAATAAAAATGAAAGTAGAATTTGATTTGAATTCTTCCAACTGCTTTCTACAAAAACTTCCGAGTTTTGTTTCAAGCCTCTCGTTATTTCTACTTCTGTCGGAACCACTGAGGAGGAGTTTTGTCTTTGAACAATTTTACTGTTAAATAGTTGGCTCCAAACATCTAGAAGTTTCGCATTTGTCTTCACCGTTCCTTAAGAAATTTTTTGTAGGACATTTCAAGAAAATAAATCAAAGATTTAAATTCGCTAAAAAGTGTGGTATTTTCCATCGCTCAATTTCTACACCATTCCGATTATTATTATTACCTCTCTCGATTTCCCTCATCGTCATCCCCAGAAAACTCCTTAAAACAATCAAAACTGCTGGTGCATGTGGTGTAATGTTTATCATTTCTGCCTGTTACGACGGAATTGGAGCTTCATTTTCAACTGCAGAAGGATCAAACTGATTTTCCACGACTTTCGGGGTTCACGAGGAATTGACAAGTAGTAAATTCACTGCCAAGAAAAGCGCTTTCTCGATTAGCCGTTCGAAATGGACAGAAAATTGTTGGTCTCCTCCATTCCCTGACAAAGTGTTTTACACATGGAATCTAAATAAAATAGTCTTTGAAAATCTTTAAGTCACGAAGATTCCATAGCTTTATTGTAACAGCGAATATTTTTATCCATTTGTTCAATTACGTGAGCAGCAATACGTATGCCCATTGAGCTTTGCGTGGCTTGACGCTGCCCTTATATTTTTTCGAAAGCCTACAAAAACCGAAAGTAGGTATTTGTGGTTTCCTTAGTTATGGCGCCATGAATACTACGATCTCGAAGGGGAAAAAGTATTTAAAATGAAAAAAAAAAAATTCAAAAGAATTCAATAGTTCGAAGCCACTTATCAAGTGAGCAGACAATTAAATAAAAAACAAACTTGCTTCCTTTTTGAAAACGATTCACGTATAGACATTTATTCGTTTTAAACCCTAGATTCAGGTCGAAGCAATTTAAAATAATTATTTATAATTTGACTAAGAAAAGATATTTCAATAGAAAATAACGCCTTGGGGGCTCTAATAAAGCACTCTGACTTCAAAATTCAATTATGGCTTAAGCAAAGAAAAAACTAAGAGTTTTCGTTTGTATCATGTTCACTTGTATGATTTTGAAATTAGCTAAGCTCAGACACCACTATTGACTCGAACTAGCACCGACTCATATCAACTGAGAATCTTGAGCAAAAGTTTAGAGACATTTGAAAGAAAGAATATCCTTGTTCCTTCAGAAAATCCAGCTAAATTCGGTTATAATCCGAATAGCCTATAGACTCATAGGCAAACTTCTACCAGGCTTCATCTATTTCCATTTATATAAGTTTTACGGAGAAAAAAGCGGTCAATAAAAAGCTTATCCACTTGATCCGTTTTCAAGACAAAGCCGCATCGCAAGAGCTTAACATGATCAATGACACATCACTCAACAATCGTGATTTCAGTTCCTTGACAAATAAGAGCCATAGGCAAATGAATAAATAGTATGCATCGTGCCCTCTCCTATCAATCCAATTTATTAAAATAACAAGAATATGCTCACTCGCATTGTTACACATGAGGTTTGTGTTTCTCTCTATGTATTAACAAACATGTCATACATAAAATAATAAAACTTCTTTTAGAACTGCCAAATTTCTTTCTTTCTTTCTGCTTTCAAAGCCATATAGCGATAGTGTCTTGGCAAGCAGAGAAGTCATAAAATCGATTTTCCTTCTTTCTAGACGTCCAAGAAAGATGGCGCACACCATAGGAAGAGCATAAAAAGAAATAAATACGCAAAACTATAATAATACCACTCCTGGTAGGTAGCCCAATTCCAATAAAATGACAGAAAATACAGAAAATACATGGATACATAAAAAAGAAAGAATTTCTTATATTGCAGCCAAAAGTGAACGGAAAAGAAGGAGGCAAAACAGACAACAGAAGCGCAAAAAAAGGTCGACAAAGATAGTGTACCATCTTATCTTGGGCAGCAGTGTGACACAAAAAAAAGAATTTGCCACAAAGATAAATCGATTTACTAAAAAGAAAAGAAATTGTCCAGAACACCCACGTCAGGACATTGTCCCGCAACCCATACCCACCCTCTATTTGCTAACATTCTTCTTTTTTTTGCAATTTCCAAGAGTCACGTTGGGAGGATTTGTGTCCTTTTCTGTTCGGACACTTTTGGGGTGACTTTTGGCTCCATAACCACACACCAGAGGGAAAAGAAAATTCAAATACACTTCTACATCTACAGCTATACAAGTCTAAAAAAGAAGCAAAAGGGAGTCCTTTTGGTAATTGCTTTGAATGAAAGTACGAAGAAGAAAAAGTATCCACAACCGACAACAACAAAAGTGACATGGAAAAATACTCCAAAAACTACCTCGGGACGGGAATAAATGAAATAAGATTTGGAATAAAGTTCTTTTTTATCCTGATGGCTTTGGGTGTGGGTTGGGGTTGGCGTTTGCTTCCCCCAGTCTTAGACACAGATTGCGTAACGCACGCGAATAAAGGGGGGTAACTCACTCCTATACACAATTGTTGGGCTATAAAACGGATCGCACACTCTTGCGGTCCATGTTCAAAATCGAACGCGTTCAGCGTAGAGAAATGACCAGTTCTTCCTTCCTCCTTACAACGACGGATGGAAACTTTCGACGAAGAATAGGGCTGCGTATCTTCAAAAGTCAAGTTATCCTTACATGAAGTACACCAGTGAAGTGAGTGAATAGGGCTATCACTCGTCAGGAGCGAAAGTGGCATTTTTATGAAATTGAGGCCAAGTGCTGGGATGCCATTGCAAAAGCTGCGGGTTTGATCGAAGCAACTGCCTCGATGCTTTTTATCTTCTTTCATTTTCTCAATTCTTTCCTATGTTTTATTAAAACTTTAAAATTAATAACCAGTGGTTAAGTCAAGTAAATTAAATTTAAAAACTACAACAAGGCCCGCGGAAGGTACAACCGACCCTGGGGGGTAGTTTTCATCTCAAAAGAAACCCCCAGCTCGCTTATATTTATTATACACAAACACATAAAGCCGTTTTATCTTTTATTGTTTTCGTTTCTCCCATTTTCTGTGCTTGAATGATGGACGTGTTTTAATCCCATTCCGAGAAAATTTCGAAGATACTCGAGGAATCCACGAGAATCAATTACTTACTCTTGACGCCAGGCAGCGCCAGCGCCATATCACTACAGAAGAAGGGAAGGTAAGAGGAAGCGAACTGATTCGATTCCGCACTCGAGGGAGAGAGTCAGAGCTAAGCAGGAATTTGCGATTTAAACTGAAATTATCAATAAATAGGTAGATATACCAACATTGTAGTGATAAGAATTGTTGGTTTGTTTTTTGTATTTTTTCGTATTTCACAGTGAAATGAATTTCACGCTTAAGTGCAGCGCGACATGCGACTATAACAAAGAACAATTAATAAATCAGTTGCACTGTATTTAACGTTTGGGGAATGCTTTTATATGCGGATAGCGGATGCTTGCCACCTCGTAGTGGCGCGACACGTATGGAGGATAACGCCGCGCTGACTGGCAAATATTATGTGGTGGATTGTTGTACTTAATTGGCGATAAGGGATCTATTTGCTGTCGTGTGTACGTAAGTGTAGTGTTGATAATGATTTTTTTGTTTGTTATTTGTCTGCCATAAAAAGGATTTCAGTGCACAATAAGTGAAAAAGTTATATAAATGAGCTGCAGAAATTTTTACTATGTAATGACAATATGCATACCACAGAGGTACTTTGCCTACTTCACTTAGTTTTGCCAGGTGATGTATGATATGACAAGTATAGCTACCATCGGTAAGTACCCACCTAGTGGAATACTTAAAAATTGATTTTTTATTCATTAAATCCCTAGACACTTGGGCTTATAATTGAAGCCATTTTAACAAGGGATTCGTGTATAGTTTCGATTAGAGATTAAGATAAGGAAACACCAGGGATCGGGCCTTATTTCACAGGGGGATAATTATAGCGATTAGAAAAAGATCCATCAGAATTGAAAACAATAACCAATTCGAAATCGAAAAACAAAGTAATGAGTAACTCTGCACAAAAGAGCGTAGTTTGAATTGCGAATGCAACGGGACGCAAGTCTTCCAGTAGAACTTTTATAAAATGAATCGTTTTCTCGGCGGTACCCGAGCAGTGATGGTTAGCATGTCTGTTGTTAACCGATAGGTTCCTGGTTCGAATCCTAACAGAGGAAAAAATGGTTTTCCACGGGTATCGCCTTTCGCAAAGTATTGGCAAGTCTTCCGTTAGTAGATTCATTGCGATGAAAATCGCTTTCTCGATTAGTCGATCGCAGCAGAAAATTGTAGGTCCCCTCCATTCCCTTACGAGGTATGGTTGTGAGAAATGCACTAGACCCTGAGGCTCCTCGCTCTGTTATACCACCCTATATATTTGTTTATTTAATCGATTTCTCCGAAATGAAAAATCAGCTTTCTTTAAATTTGACTTAAAAAAGATCGATTTGTTAGCAATTATGAAAAACTGAAAAATAAAATAAAAAATATGGGCATTCATTTAATTTATCCGACATTATCGATCCAGAGTTGAACCATTCGTCGCTATAAAAAATTCGAAAAAATAAATAAATAAAATTAATTCAGAATATGTAATCGAGGAAACGCTTTTCGTTACAGTAAAATTACTAACGGAGGATTTGCCAACATTTTGCAAAAGAAATATTTTTTGTTTTGGTTTGAAATTTGAACCTCGAACCTACAACGTAATAATAATAATACATGTTCACAGACACCAGTTCTTCGATATTTAAAGGCGGTAGAGGTGATTCGTACTGCTACTTTAATCATTGTAAAGGGGTTTCAACAATAGGTTTCATTTTAATTGGCTCGCTACATGAAAGTGATAATGACTCAAGCTGACAAGTTAAGATGAGAAGTAAAACAAAGGTATTAACAGAAATGAATAGATGATGTTCAAAAACGCATTGAAATCATTAATATTGATTACAATGGTGAAAATTTCGGGGCCACAATTCACAAAACCAAAGCATTATTGAGTGAAGCACCTTCTCAGCGAGCAGTTTTTTAAACAAGATTGAAAACTTGGGCTGTAGGATAAGTTAGTGATTTGAAGAATCAAACTTGGGCGCGTCTTTCAAGAGCATCTGAGAATATTGTTGTTCTAGCCTTTATTGTTGAGAAAAACCTAGGCTTATTTACTTCTCGTAGATCTTCAATAGTCAAGCTGAGTTCGGCATTAGGACTTCAAGACTTTTAAGGCTGAGTGCTGGCCCTGGCATAATAGTTAGCATGGTTGTCTCTTATACTTGGGTGGTTTGAAATTAGAATCACATCAGAAACAATAACTCACCTTTCGCGAAGAATTAGTAATTCCTCCTCGTAAAAGCTAACATAATTAAAAGCATTTTCAGCCATTTGAAATCGGTATAAAACTGTTGGTCCTTGAAATGCGTTAGGTTCCAACCCAATGAAATCAAAATTATCGACCATCAACAACGTCTTGTTTTTGATGGATTATTGAAATGCATCAAATGGATGAAATTCAGTTTCATCTTAAAGGGATACATTGAAGCGTTTTGGGTGGGAAGTTATCACAAATGTACAAATTGATCGTGGAAAATTTCACGAAAAGAAATGAGTTGCAGTGGCGGAAAATAAGCTGACGACGTTTTTATTATTAATGGCATATTCGACACTACTGTCGAATTTCTGGAATCAGTTCTGTAAACGTATCTCCCGCTGACATGTATTTGCCTGTAGCTCATACAAGACCACTGCATGAATACATCCGCCTGCACTTCCACAACTCATCCAACTAAAAACCTCGAAATCACACAAATGAAACGAGTATGATTCATGTGTGAGATGAACACTCAATAACTAATAATAATTGATAGATTTAGTTGGGTTCAGGCAAAGTATTGCTTTCAATGATAGGATATGTAAGTGAATACTGGATCAGACAGAAATTACTGAAAACGAGGTACTTCCACTTAATAACCAACTCCTACCAACTGAGTATGTAATCAAATAATCCATATTTTTACTACGCTTCGTACAAAGTTTGACATTGTGATAATTTTTTTTCAGTTTTACAGACACAAACTGATTAAGCTTTACGGAAAATCGGCCAAATAGCTCGAAACATTCGATGCCCTATGCAATATTCAAACAAATTCGTTGAAACTGTTAAAGAATCATTGATCGACTCAGATTCATACTCGAATCACTTCATTCAAACGAAAAGAGTGTAAGTATTGCTTTGGGCGATAGGGGATGTAAGTGGATACTGCATCAGACACAAAATGGTTGGTGAGGGCAATTTTTGCAATTCACTGGTACATACCTAAAGTTACGGAATAGGACGGCAGCTATGATAAAGAAATTTCGTCTGACAGCAAGAAAAACATAGCTTTATGGACATAGAAGTATACTAAGGCTCGTGCAAGCTTTCACGTTAAAAATGCAGTCTTTGAGCAAATAAAGCATAACTGGTGTCAAAAAAGCAATGTGGTATGAAGTTCCGATGGCGATTAAAAAGAGGGAAGACAGATCAAAAAATTTGATTTGCGACGTCGCGTCGCAGGCCAAATGTTGGCCTTCAAAATGAAATAGGAAATGAGGAGACTTATCAACCGTTGCTGATGTTTACGCAGAGTGTGAAGCGTGTCCATTCTAGATCGCATTGTTCGCAGCCACATCAATAGAAAAGAAAAAGTATTGCAATAACCTAGCCACAAATTAATCGGGGGATGTGATGAGTAGTAATATATTAAAAAAAAGTTCACAGAGAATTTGTTTGAAAAGTTTAAAAAGCGTAAGTAGGTAAAAACCAATTCCCTCCTAGTAATATCAGACCATAGTTAGCCGTTCAAAAGTTGTTCTTATTTGGTAGCCCTAGGACCATTTGTGACAAGTGTTTTGACAAGAAGTGATAAGACAAAGACAAAGGTGATATTAAAGCTTTATAAACGAGGAAGGGTGCAACAATTTTATGCGGTTTTTGGTTTATGTGTTCTATAAAAATAATTTTAGCCAACAGTTTAGCGAAGAAGAAGAAAAAGAAGAAGCAAGTTATCAAATTTGCTTCTTTCGTAAGGGTATCTATCTCTTGCAACTACGATTACGATAGATTTTGTAGAAGGCCAACCAAAAAAAGGTTTTCGTTCTTTCGTATTTCATTATATTAAGTTTCCATAACGTTATGTCTGTTACTTGCGAGTTCGCGATTTGAATCTTAAGAAACTGAAAGTTTTAACACTGCCACGAAAAGCACTGACTCACTTAGCCGTTCGTAATCGGCAATTTAATTTAGATCCCTTAAATGCGAAAGGGCTCGATGAGGCTTTCTGAACTTGGATAAGTCAAATTATTAACTTATGCCGCCTAATTATTTTAAAATAATTTTCTTCTACTAACATTTATCTATGATTAAGTATTTTAGCTTTTGATAAACCGATGGACCACCTTTAGTTAGAAGGGAGAACACACGATTTTTTTCAGGTGAATTTGGCTTTCGAGAAGTAAAGTAAAGAAGTAAAGTCATTCATGTTGCTCGTTGTGTAATGGTAAACATGTTACCTGTTGCATGGAAGGTTAGAAGTTGTAATCCCAACAAAAATAAAAAAAAGTTTCTCCAGGTCTTTCGCGAGGAATTGTCAATTTCTTCGATAGTAGTTTCACTATAACGAAAAACTCTTTCTCCATTAGCCCTTCAAAATTTTCAAAAATTTTGTAGGTCCTCTACGTCCCCTACAAGGAATGGTTGTGAAAAATGCGCTTGGTCTCCGACTCATCCCAGAGCTCCTCACTTTGTTGCGCCACCTTATTTATCTATATACTGTTTATGATACCAACAATTTCCAAAACAAAGCTATTGCCCCAAGCAGGTTTTAAGAAGAAGCTTCACATCTTCATTTTTGCAGTTTCAATGATAGTGTTTTCGATTGGATTCTCGACAAAACGGGAATGTCAAAAAAATGGTTCCCATTCAAAAAAGTATGTCTCTCATTTGATCCATAAGTTTCAGGCATATTGGCTTCTTACGATCAAATGAACCTGCGTCTAGTTTCAACTGAAATTTATTTGAATGGTGCCAATAACGAGTTTTAAGACACAAACTTCATAAGAAACAAAAAATTATAAGATACTTAGAATTAGAATGGACTGTGCTAAAGCATCATTTAAAAGTGAAAATTGGTGGTAGGCATTTTAACTATAAAATGAAAGGGAATATTGTTGGAAGTGTTATGGTCATTTGCAGTTAGAAATACGAATCTCAAAGATCAAACCTTGAATTTCGGCTCTCGCTCTCATTAACTGAAGATGACAGTGTTTTGTCAAGGCCTTATACAAACTGTTGGGGATCAAAATACCAAAAACAACTAAGCATAGGTAACACAAACAATTACTTGAGGTTTGAAGGTTTATGTAAGCTTTCTATTCCAAGCAGATACGGAAGGTTTCATCTAGCTTAGACCTTGTCAAGGGTTTTAAAGAGACTTTCAGAAGCTCTACGACAAAAATGTGTAAATGGCAGAAACTTGCTTTAAAATCCATTTTGAGTAGCCTTCGATTTGACAAGTATTTGGTTGGGTCGGTTTATCACTTTAATATAACAATATTTGTATCTGGATGCACATTTAAATTTGTATTTAGCAGTCTTATAAGAAAATATGTCGTAGAAGCTACTTCACTTTTGGCAACATATGATTTTGAACCAAGGAATATTTTTCCTTGAATATTTACGAGGAAGGCAGGTCTTCCGAGAGTTACTCCATTGCCATTAAACCGCATTCTTGTGAAGCTGTTCGGAATCGGCAAAAAAATTTAGTTCTCTGAAACACGTTTGGCCTGACCTTTCATGAATATACTTATTTATCTTTCTTATTTTAAGTTCTTAAATATAAGACAATCATCATTTTTCAGATTTGTGACACATACCGACAGCTAAATTTTTACTAAAACATATGAAAAACTGATTTCAATTGAATCGGGATCTAAGGGCCACAGAACGCAGGGTAATGTATTTGTTTGTTTCAAAATAAATGTGCTTTAACATTTTCTTTTCGATTAAATTGAACTAATTCTTCAGATTGCAGTTAAAACTAAACTTCGACTGGTAATCGAAAAAGAAATCATTCATATATCACACCAGAAACTCGGAGGATAACAGCACAAACCAAAACAAATCAAAACAGAACAAACAATTGATCCCGTGAATCACACAAAATCAACATACACACACACAACCGTTCGAGTATTTCCTGTTCATTAGAGCAGGTATTCTTATACTTATTCAAATTCGTTTGTATCATCAAATCCATATCCGAACATTAGAAAATGACCAATGCGAAGGCAATTCCAACTATCAACGCCAATAAATCCCATTTGTTGTGAGTATTTTGTCGGTTAATTTTAAAATTCCGTAGAATTTACCTTTTTCACACTTTTGGTTTTGCACCTTGTGTTTTCATTGAACAAATTAGTTTTCGCAATTCTCGTCAAGGTATAATTAATTGCACCGATTTAAAATCTTTCCACTCACGATTAGAGTATACGCGACTCTTTAGTAAATAAAAGCATTTTCAAAAAAATGTACACCACCAGAGATGATAATAAAGGCCGTCGGTCGCCCTAAAAACACACAGAGAGAGAACAAATCAGGCAACAAAAAAAAATTACACAAAACCCGTCACTCGCAACAGACTTTGTCGCATGAAACCGAATTCGCTTATGTAAAACACTAACGCGGCCGATGATAATGGAGGCGATTCAGACGACGACGAGATGAGATGCTTTGCTTTAACATCCAGAATTGTAAAAGCAAAACAAAAGATGAAACCCCCAACACTCCAGCACTCTTGGTAGTGTGAGCTGACGTGGATAATGATCTGCCAGTTTGGTGGAAAACCTGGACTCGTCCTCGTCGTAGCAGCTCCACTGACACCACAAAATAAAAACGAGAACGACGTCGTCGCTGTCGTTGTCGTGTGATGGTGGAGGCAGAGAACGACGATGACGCGGCAAACCATCACCAGCACCAGTATATGCACTATTCCTACCTAATCTTCCTGCAAATAAGTATCTCGCGAAAATACGGACACGTAAAGTGAGTACAGTGGCACGTTCGCGTCTCGTAACGTACGGCGCCCGCAAGTTCTCACTCGCGCCTTTAGTTGTAGCGACTCATCATCGCTATTACGTTGTATGTATGTATATCAGCGATTCCCTTAACATACACCAGCACTAGCTCTCTGCCATCATGGTCCCCTACTGTGGTGAGTATGCCATAATCAAGCGTTGGTGAGATTTTTGTTACAATTCTCTCTCCGCAGCATTAGCCCTGTTTATTTTACTCCGAAAATCGTGAAGTGGCAATGGCGGTGGTGATATTAGTGCGCAAAAAACGTAATGTACTTCATGTGGTGAATTGGATATGTTGAAATGAAACCGGCTGGTTGGGGGTTGATTTTGATTTTATTTTATCACCACTGTGGTGTGGTTAAATGCGCAATGATGTCCATAATCCAATAAATGGTAATCTTCACTTTAGGAAGTTTTAGCTAAGTCATTATTTGGAAGTTTGGTGAGAACTTACTCTGTTTAAACGGAAGAAGTTTCTTGTTGGTGTATGGAACGGATATGGCTGAACTGACAGAAATGCAAATGGTGGAAATGCGCCTACAAAATCCAACCTCTCACGAAAGGGAAGGAAAGGGAAAGGTATGCAGGAGTATCGGTAGGTACATACCTACAAAAAGTTGAGTAAGTCTTTGTGGGTAATGGATTGGCAGGAACAGAGAGAAACTGTGTGTTTTGCGATCAGTTCGCATTAAGTAAATGTCTTTTTCGAAAGTTTAAATTCGTTTAGAATATCTAGGTGGGTGTGTACTCGTATCTTGAAACCATAGACAGATTAATCGCTGAGACACCGAACAACTCACCGGCTTCTAAAAATAAATAAAATAAACAATGTGGCAAAACAAAGCTACCAACACTCCTCTACAAATTTAGTGCCGTTTTCGAACGGCTTACTCAGAAAGCGTTTGTTTTGGCAGTGTTTTTACACTCGGAGGACTTGCCAATTTTATGCGAAAGGCAAATCCCAAGGAAAAAGGTTTTTTTCTTTGATGTTTCGAGACTCGAACGCGAACCTTTTACGTAACAGACAGACATGCAAATCATCGCGCTACGGGCACCACGGCTACCGGAAAGATAAATCCAAATGCGATTTAATCTACAGGGAAACTAACCTCAAAGGATTTGAAATTTCCGCCCTTTGGTTCGTTAGCTTCTTCTTTTTATGACATTGAGCCCTAATTTTTTTTGGTTTTCTTGACAATTTTTTTCAGATTTTCGTTTAAAAATTAGGTTTGTAGGTTCCGTAAATTGCGCATGGCACAGATCTGCCGAGGATTCCACTTTCCCACATTGCCATTGTCCCAGCAGAGCATGATTCTATGCCGCACGTCAAGAGCCCTTAGCGCTTCGCGACAATATTTGTCAAGCTTTCATTTCAAAGTCAGATGTGGCACGCCATTTAGCAGTCAATAAAAGAGAAATCAGCGTATTGCCACACTAACTAATGTCGGCTATAATCAGAAAACTTGAAAAAGTCAATGTCGATTCCATCTGCAAAAGTTTTTAACTTTTTTGAATTCCTAGTTGGTGGTTAGTTTCATCTTCTCTTCCAGGAAATCGAATCGAATTGTCATTCTAGACGTCGAGCTATTGAGTCTTCGCAGATTTTTGCGTTTGAATATTTCTGAAAAATCAGTGCACTACTTTTGAAAGGTTACGACTATGTTTAAGAAAATCAATTGATCCTACAATCTTCGCGGTTGAATTCCGCTTTGGGAGTTAAATTAAGGTTGGTAGGTTGGCCAATCAATATCATCCAAGCTCTAATCCGTTAAAAGAACTATCTCTATCTTTTGCAGTGGTTCAACCGTTGTATTCTTGCGATAGTTAAGACCAGAAAAAAAATTTTCCGGTATGAGTTGTGCTCATGTTCGAGTTATTCGGCGAACCACATAAACGCATGTGAAGCAGTTAAGTGAGAGAGCTGTGCAGCAGTAGGAAGTATTTGACTTAATAGCAAGAGAAATATTGAGTAGGTAATTTGTAATAAATCTAATTGATGGGGACTAATTACATTTTAAAGGGTTTTTATATAATGAAATTGAAAAATTACTTACCCCTTGTATTGATATAAGTACTACCCCATAGTGTATGATGTGCATTTGCATCACAACAAGGTTCTACTCTCTGTTGTGACATGTCGATCAAGCCGGTTCGTAATAATCAGTGATAAAGCCTAAAAAAATGAAAAAATTAAATAGATTAGAAACTTTACATAAAAGTTTAGATTAAGAAAATATAATAGCAGGGATGAGAAGTGAAGTTTTTTAATCGTACGAATAACATGAGCCAAATTACTGCACTAGTGATCGAGTGAGTGAGTAATTCATACGTTTCTTTTAAACAGAACATCACAGTCTACTTTTTATTTATCGACTTCAATTCTTTCAAATTCTGATGAAAAGATATCAAATTGGGGTACTACAGTGGTCGATAACGTGAGAATTAATTAGTTTTATGGTTTGATGAAATGAAAGATTAGTAGATTTTTAAACAGTTAATGAAAATCAGGCAAGTATAAGAAAACGAGCAATTATTCAACAATTTTTATTTGAATAAGTCCAAGGACAACAAGCTGATCTTTGTAGCAGGGCCCGTATAAAGAGGGTACTAAGGACACGCTTCCTTTTAATAGTGCAATGAAGTGAACAGAGTTATATTATAGAGTCATAATATAACTCTTAATCGATTTTGTTGCCAGAGAAGGGTATATCCATATTTGGCTGTACATAGTGTGTTAATACATAACTGAGCCAATTTTTAGAACAATTTTAAATTTTTGGGCTGAAACATGCATGACCTAGAGGTTGTCGAAATCCATGTCATCAAATTCAGCACATTCATATGCCTCTGTAACGCCCGATCGCAACTCGAGCAAGTTACTTCTTGAGTACAGCAAGCGCGAGGTGTCATCATGCCAAAAACTGAATTTTATTTCCAATCTTCATATGGAGTTAATTCTCTAACTTTGTAGCTTCACTACAAATTCAATAATAGTTTGTGAAAAAATTACAAAATCTCTTCACACAAAAATTATTGATCACAAATAAAAATAAATAAATAAATAGGGTGGCGTAACAGAGCGAGGAGCCCCTGGGCCTAGCGCATTTCTCACAACCATGCCTTGTGAAAGGTCAACAGCGCTTTAAATGTTTTTAGATAATTTTTTGGAGCAAAGGATTTTACAAATGACAAGTACGTTATATTGGTATCAATCCTTTATTTTAAGTTAATCTATAGATCGGAATTCAAAATAATTCTAATTGCAGTCTTATGTAAATGTTTTGTTTACAGTTCTGCTGCGTGTAGAATTAACCTTCCTTCTTGTAAAATTTGCTTAGCTGAGTTATACTCTTCGTCTACACCATCGAAATGTTGCTTGGTATGGTTTTCCACTTTGGATCCTTCGCTATTTGAAAACTTCGCATGTAGGTATGGGCTATTCTATTCAATTCTATGATATTCTATAAAACCCAGCAACTCACTGATATCTTAGAAAGTGAAGATAGAATATCGAGCCCTTCCCGCAATTTTATCGTAAGCGACAGAAAGAAAGTTTTACAGGAAGACGTTTTTTATTTGTTTGTATCACAAGCATTCAAAGGAAAAGTACCAGTTGATTTTCGCTGTAACTTGTCGTAAAACAGTTATAATGTAAAACTAAAAATGGAGAAAATTGCGAAACAATGTTAATTTTTGAATTGTATAAAAAAATGTTTAAAATGTCGCTTTCGATAATTTTGCGGGAAGGGCTCGATATATTGGCCAACAGTATGTTGAAAGCTGCCAATCGGTGCAAAACATATGAAAGCACTCAACGGAAGATGACTACGGCTAGATGAAGTTTTATGTATTCCTCCTCAAATTCAAACACAAAAGTTTCGAGAAACGGTAAAATTAAATGAAGTGCTCAAATGAACTTTTTTAATACAGTTGTTAATTATCAACTGAATACCGATTACCGATACATACGTCGCAATATTATTTTGCAAATGAGAATTTGAAATGGCACAGAAGACAGAACTGACACAAAAAAAAAAACATTAGTACTTTTTAGTACATACTGTCAGAGCGATTTGTCGTTAAGAGTTCGGGAATCCCATCGTCTCAGTCTTAGTGAGGAGATGTAATGAACTATGAATTATCTATTCACAACGGGAACCGACCCAAAGGATAATAATAAACACTAAAGAATGACTTTTCTATCAAATTGATTTGTTCAAATTGTGTTACTATACGTAATCACTAATCGAGGTAATATAAACATAAACACTGACTCAGACGTCTTGAAATTGTGAGTCGGCGATGATAACGTTGAGCTGCGAAGGTAAATAAAAAATGATCGCTTAAAATGTGAGCATAAACAGGCAGTTAAAAAGGAGGTAGTGTTCAAGAGATAAGAGAATTACGACTCATCATTTGTAATTTACTGTACAGGATTTTCGTAGATTACGTTTTTCTGGGGTTAATATCTAGATCATCCTTTAAATTTCCCAAATTGAGTATTTCGAGAAAGTGAATCGCCATACTTATTTTGTAAACAAGATAAATAAATTGTAAAACGAGATTGTGCTCCGGAAGTGTAGTAGATTGCGATTGAAAGCTTGTAAACTACTAAAAAAACGAAATTCTTAAATTACGATACTTGATTGCAAATCACAAATTAAAAAATTTTGTAATTTGAGATGACACTTAGAGTAAATTGCTATTTTTTCGATCAATTTATAATTAAAGCGGTGTAATTTACAAAAAAAAGGGATTTCGCAAATTTCAAACTAGAAATTCGCAATTGGCGATTTTTCAATTCTTTCCGTGCTTAATATTGGAGGTACCGCGGGTTTTTTTTTTGTCCTAAATAGATAAAGAAATTGGAAACGAAGAGTTTAGATTCTGCAACTTACAACTAAAGTTAGTTCAAATGACTGCAAAATGGGAGTAAAATTAAGACCAAAATGTTAAATGTTTTGACAACAAAACATGGGGTTAAGGCTTTAAAAAAATGTCCAATGTTCTGTCCAGATAAAATGGCGTATTAGTCGCACGAACTTATACCTAGGAGTAGGTCCAAAGATCCAAAGTATCAACAATATATCATTTGTTGGTCAGGATCGATCTCTAACGAAAATTTGGTAATGAGAAATGTGAAAAATGCAGGGGATCTGCAGTAAAACTAGGCTCAAACGTATAGATAATGTTTGAATAGAGGAGAAAGGAACAATTCTGTCAAGTGGCTGCCTTGGTTGGCTTCGGGGCTTAGGATTGGGCCTTTGCGGTTTTCCATAAAAAGAGGTCGAATTGCATCTTCGATACTGTCAATTGCCATCGCCATCAAGACGGCTTATAACTCGATTTGAGAATTCACCATCTTGATGCATGAACAAAAGGCCGTGAAAATCTATGACTTGGCTCTGTAGGCGTTTTCCGAGACTCAGATGCAGCATTTTTTTTTTAAATTATTTATCTACCCGTCGAGATAAAAATGCTCCTTGTCACAGGAGATGATTGGTCCAAAATCGGTGTGAAATTGAAGTTACTTAAGGCCCATGTTCATGTTCATGACCTGTGAACAGACGAAAAACTTACGTAGTTTTACGACACCAGTGGTTTAGCTAACAAAAACTCTAAAAGTCACCCTCTTTTCATACGAAGTTCTGCATTATTTGATTAACAGGTGATTAACATGCAAGTGTAGGTTCGATTAGAGGGTGAACAACAAGTATCTAGTAACCTAGATGGAGATCAGAGGCTGAGCAACTTTCTAGTCGAAGAGGTATCACGATGTGGTTAAGTAATGTGTCAGTCTCCGTACCGTGACAGTCACATCTAGCCTAACCTTATACCTAATTCAAGGTCCAAAGGAGAATGACCACTTTCCATACAAGTCTGGGCTCAGTGCGATCACATTTAAAACCTAAAAAAATCAAAAATTTTGGAGATTTCGAGATATTTCAGCTTGAAATTGATGTAAGCAAAATGAAAAAAAATTATTACTTCCAGCTTATGATTTTGATTTTTTCAGGATATCCTTTAAATGTTCTTCACAATAGGAACGGATTTACTTTAGTTAATAATTCCCGAACTATATTTTACGAAGATCTTCTTAACTAAGGTAAAGGAAGATTTGAAGATTTGCATTTTATCTGTTGATACAAACAGATGCAGCTGTCGTTCTATTGAGTTCGACTACGAAATGTCTTAAATAATTAGGAGTGTTTAATTTTCTCAACTCCAATTCCATCAAAATTCTCCCATCAGTGTTGTCCACTGTATAGAATTTATTGAGTAGTCCAACTTCGATTTTTAAATCAACCATTTGGTATACCAATACCTATCTTTTTTGTACAATCGGATATAAAATGATATTGTACAGAAAAAGGATTTTCTTTTTCATTTTTCTTACATCAACAATTACATCAACTTACATCAAAGCTGAAATATCTCGAAGTCTCCAAAGCCAATTTTAAAAATATTTGGGGTTTATTTTCAGCTAAGCATTAGCTTTGAAATGATAGGTTCCCATCTCTCATAACATATTTTGTTTTATGCTGAAGCCTTAAATAATAACAGAATCGAAAATAAGGTTAGTGTTTTCATAAAATTTAAGTTTTGTTTAGTTTAGTTAACGTTGTTTAGGATTGACTCGTGTTGATTGGGTCTTTTACCTTTTGCCTACACGCGCACCGGCTCGATCAGCGACACCTTCTTCGAAATACCCACAGATCGTTTGATCTGCACAGATCAGAGATTTGATTTCATATTAATTGCTTTTAAGATAAGGCTCAAGAAATTATGTTAAACAGGGCCCATTACAGAAACAACGAATCGCTGTCATTTACAACTGTTTTTGGGTCTATGTCGTGGCTATCGTTGTTTATCGTCGTTTTCGGTTTCGTCTTTTTGCATCGCGTTTCGTAAATCGTTATAAGAGCACAGAGTTCAAACATTGCAAGCAACGTTTGGCAATGTATTTAACTACCAACCTTTACTACCTACAACAAGTAGATATGATAAACAATATTGCTTAAGCCACATCAAAATCATTACAGGGTCAGTCATTACGCCGCCAATAACTGAGCCCTGTTACACGGACCAGACCTCAAAATACCGGATGACATTTTGAAAAAATGTTCACTCAATACAACAATTGAAAATAGTGTCTACAAAATGCCACTATCCTTTTCACCATTCTCAAAAAATAAGCAACCTCTTTCATGACTTCCTTAACCTAACCTGTTCACCTCACCTTCTACCTACAAAACTCTACGACAAAAATTTATCTATCTACCCGGGAAACTTGAATCCCAATTACTTTTCAATGTTTTATTATTATCACAGCTTTGACAGGTTAGTTATTCAACATAAGCGTTAATTAACACAAGTTCTAGCACATTTGGGGGAAAAATCTGCACAAGATTGTTTAGGTACCGCCTTTTTGTGTCATGTAATTTTTCATTCGATTTCTCCGTGAGAGCGTGGTGATGGCATGGCGCAAGTCCACCTCAAAACTCACCATTCTCGATTCCCCTTTACATCCAATTCGGTTTCGGAGTTCGGACTCGCATCGTGGTATCTAACAATTTTTCGGAATAAAAAAAAGAGTCACACTTTACTTCGCTCAACTCGAAATCCACCATTACTATTTCATTCTCTGTTTATCGTGTGTTACGTGGTCGTGTCGCAGTGTTTAGTGTGCCTGCACACTAAAAGAGGGGAGAATAACTCAACTCAAGAAGAAAACGAAGAAAAAAGAATGAAAATCCCAAAAGGGAACGATGTAGAAAATGAAATTTTCGTGATGGACGACTGCAAAGTACGATCGTATTTCAAGGAGGAGTCAAAATGTAGTTCTGTGGGGATATTGTAGGTACTTACTCAGCTCCCCACCCTGACCAAAAAGAAATACTACTTTTTGTATTTTGTTGACGTTTTGTTCTTTTGCTTTGACAGGTTCGCGAGGTGTTTCTTTCTTTTGAATGACTTTGAAGGGCCTCATACGTGATTGGTTTGAAAATTGAAATGAATTATATTTTTTTATGATTTCAATGTTGGTATGTGCCTCCTCCCCCAACAATTTTTTGTTTTTGTTTATTGCGGTGTAACACAGTCATTGTGTAAACTTAAAAATGTTTTTGATAAATCACTAGGCTGGTGGGCAGGTATGTAGGTATAGGTACCTCTGTATATGTAGGTGCATATATCCACCGACAACCTCTTGAAGAAGGAAATGTCACATCAGCTGTTTAGCATAAATTATTTTTGCTTTCATTAGTTGGAGGAGTGCTTGATTGTGATTTTAAAACAATGAGAGTGTTTCCAATTGTAGATATGTAGCTTCTTTCGATATCATAAGCGATCGGTTGAGCGACAGTTTTGTAAGCTTTAATTGTTGGCACAGCGTAGGCAGATACATTTTATGAGCTTAGCGACAACGAGTCAAGTGCTTTGAAGCTAATAATGAACCTCTTTCGAAAACGCGACCTCAGACATATAAAACATAAGTAAAAAGTTAAAATAATATGAAAAATTCTGCCAAAAACAATGTGAATTTTGTGGGGCAGTAAGTAAAGTAGGCACTTTTCTAAAATATACCCAGACTACCTACAGGAAAACATTAGTAAAAGAAAAATTCAGAACACCCTTGCCAACGATCTTACAACCAACCCCATCTTCCCAAATTTTTTACTGAACAACTGAACAACTTTAAAACCTTGAAATGACAGACTCAGATTTATTATATCTGTGTTTCTCTGTTAGTTGGAATAAAATATGCACAAGTATAGCCGTGGTGTCCTGGCAGTGACGACACCTGCTAGGTAAACAGCTTGCAGTGTTGACAACGTCGCAGGCTGGAATAACTTTTTATTGGCATTTTGTTTCGAAGTGGAAACAAAAGTTATATATTATATCATGAAAAAAACAACTAGCTGCGGTCACGAAGATCAAAGTTTTTTTTTGGCAGTTGCAGGAACATACTAGATTTCGTGACATCCTTTGCCATAGAAAATTGGAATCAAGAAAAAGGATGGAGTTGATAAATTATGAAAAAATGAAGGAGCCATATTTGAGCCATACATATTAGAGTGCTGCAGTATAACCACAAAATTCAATTGAAGCAAAAGCTCTACCAAAACAAAATGGAGATAGAACTTGAAAGAATCCTGTCACACAAATAGGACATAATATGTACACCTCTTACGATCATCGAACTAAGGTAAATCATCAAAACCATGCATCCGCAAACTTCACAGTTTCCTCTCTCTTTCTATCTATTCTGTTGTTCACAGTTAATATCCCCGGATAACTAACGTTTAAAATTACGAAAATTCAACAAAAATCTCTCTCTCTCGTCTAGTGCCAACTCAGCTGCAGTTGATCTTCCCCAAATTTTTATTGAACACCTAAACTACTTTAAAACATTGAAATGACAGATTCAGACTTCGTTTTACATGTATTTTGTACAAAATATGCTCTACAAACATTTATACAAAGGTAAACTGATGGTAACTATTTTTGTTTACCCCAAACATACAACGTCTTTTTGTCCAACGATCGTCTAAAATATTTAATAAATTTGATATATTTTTTTTTTACTATGTTTTTCTGTGGTACCCGTGGCGTAATGGTAAGCGTGTCTGTCTTTTACGAAGGAGGCTTTAGTCCCAGAAAGATTTCAAAGAAAAAAATGTTTTTTTCACGGGTATCGTTACTGTATTCCGAGGAATTGGCAATTTCCACGATGGAAATTTTATGCCATAAAAATCGATTTCTCGATTAGCCTTTGGGATCGGCAAAATTTATAAGTCCTTTCCATTCCCACATAGAGTAGGGTTGAGAGAATAACGCTTCTGCTTCAAGGCTCACCGCTCTGTTGCGCAACCCTATTTTTTTTTTTATTATTATGATGGCTTTAAAGGACTTCTGGTGCCCATGGCGTAATGGCTAGCATGTCTGCTTGTTACACGGGAGGCTTATGGCTCGAATTTCAACAGAAACCAATTGCAATTGGCAGTTTGGCGAGTCTTCCGTTAGTAAATTCATTGCTATGAAAAGCCCTTTCTCGATTAGTCGTTCGGAACCGACATAAACTTGTGGGTCTCTTTCATTCCAGGCATGATTTCAAAAAATGCTCTAGGCCCCTGGACTCACCCACCGCTCTGCTACACCACCCTCTATATATGTATGTTTAAGGACTGAAGAGTGTTTCTAGTTATTTTTTAATTGCTTAATTGCTTACTGTTTCGTTAAAAAAAAAAATCAAAAACTTAGTTTTTTAACAATAATCTTTTATTTGTAACCTGTTTGGTTAGCTTTTTACTTTAGATTAAGAAAGTAAGTTATCTAGCATCGAACTACATATAGTAAAAGACCACATAGCAATTATTGGAGTCCCTATTTCCTAATTGCCGCTTCAAGACATGAAAACGATGACGATGAGCCTGTTTATCAATTGAATACAAATTAAGGACTTATCATACATTTTTTCAGCGTTTTATTTCAAAAACCTTATGAGAAAGCAGATTTCTCTTCCTTGATTACGATTAAGCACCTAACCGCCTCCTGTCATAACGTGGAGAAACACATAAAAGTACATTTGTATCGAAATCTCGGTGGCTGTTTCATCCGACCATACCACTTTGAATCTGTACAGATTTATGCTGTCCACTGTCTTGCTCACCTTATCAACTTTTAAAGTGAAGAAACTGTTCAGATTTAATTACCATGATGTTTCTTTACTGCAAATAGTTAGCACTAGTTCCCTTGGGTTTAACCATGTGTCCACCAGGCAAAAAATCAGAACTTCCCCACAGCCACATGAAAATACCAGAGAAAATGAAACCTACTCACTTTGTACTTACTGGATGGCTTGGCTACTGAAAACTTTTGCGTTGAATGCCGGTGATCAACACAATTTACCGTGTGAAAAAGGGTTCTTTTTCAAATAAAACAGTCCTTCGGAAATATTAAAAAAAAGAACGATACCTATTTCAATGACTGAAGTATCGATCAGTTTAAACATTTTGAAATGAATGCATTCAGCCAATGCCAATGCTTGGGTAGTTCACACAGTAAATTGTTTCGATTGATGGGGTTGTTAACATGGGGTTTTATTTGAAATAAAATTAAAATCTTGCAGTGGTTGGATTAAATAATTGTAAACACATTTAAACTTAAGTAAATAAAATAAATGATTAAAAAACTGTCCTATTTCAATAATATGTTTCCCACAACCCTTTTCAAAACAAGAATCCTCGGGGACCAATTGTATCCTAGTGGCAACATTTTGATATTGAAAGTAGGGCTTCAATATTTCAGCGAGTTTAACGTTTGAGAGAGAGAATGAGAGTGGGTAGAGAAGACTGAAACCTTTCATACGTCTATAAAACATTTGGGCTTACATTTTAGGACCTTTGTCTCGAATTCACAAAAAACAAAAACGTCCACTAAAAAGTCATTTCATTTGTGGTGGATAAACACTGCTAGGATAACTCAAACCAACCTGCAATGTGGACCTAGTGTAACTCCTTCATGTGAAAATTTGGTATATTTGGTATGATTCGGTAATCTAGCCTTTTCTTACCTTTCCCTACTTAGAGTGACTATTGTCAAAATATGAATTCATGTCTTAATAATATGATGGTCCTTTCGGTTGACAATGGTTTCCTCAAATTGAAATAAAAATCAGTATGTGAACTCAGCTATTCTTTCTCCAACATCTTGTTTGTAAACTTAATGGACAATTGAACGTTGGGAAATATCAAAAACTTATTTGTAAACTCCAAACAGTTTCTTGTTTGAAAAGAAGTTTTGGCCGAAATGTTTATTGGCTTTGGCCGGGAGCTGCAACATTACTCCTTTTAGACTTTGTTTTGTGGAGAACTGTGAATCCAGAAACGAATCAAGCAGTGTCCGTCACCTATCTAAAGTAAACTTTATATAAAATTTTATAAAGTATAATTTATAAAATAACAATGATCTCGATTTTAGAGTCAGTTAAATCTTTCTGTGAAAGAAGAGAACGAAAAAAAGTAAAGCAGCTTACTATTCCACGACATTGGAAAGAAAAAACCGAACACACTATTCAACTATAGCCGATTACTTTTAGGGCTGTGTTTTGAACCACATCAAGTAGGCGCAAGGATGTTTGAGAGGCTCCTGACAAAACATTGGAGTTGTACTCTAGATTAGATAGGCTTTATAAGCCGTAGCCAGACTAGATGAGTTGGAAAACGTTCTAATCAAATGAAGATCACCGCTTAAAAATAACTGACAGTTTTTCGGTTTGGTTGATGCAGGTACAGGGCGAATGTTAAGCTTTAACGATAAAAGACACAATCGGCTTTCGAAGCATTGAACTTTTTTCGCATTGAACTCTTCTGCCAAGGTCAGAATTCATTCAACTACTCACATCCAACTATTCCACTTCCAAAGATCAAGGATGTCGTGAAGGAAATGAATATGAAAAGTTAAGGATTAAGTCGTCCTTTCGCTCACCTTTCAAAATTTGATACCTTCTGTGCCACAATTGCTGGTTAAATATAATCTGGTGGCACAGGGTTTTTTGAATGCAGCGCAAAACTATTCAAAAAAGCACATATGTATCTTTAAATGCTCATGCCGAGACTTCAAAGAAATCAAAAAACATATGAACTAACATTGCAGTTCGCGAAATTTTAGTTAAGAAATCTGATTTTAAGGTTCAGACTTAAAATGCCGATTCGTGCATTATTTTAAGACGTGTTGCACATAGACAATACAAGCTAATAAAAGTCACTAGAGAAATCACCTTTTTGAGCAATTAAAAAAAGCAAATCGTGTTGTTTCGTTTAAAACGAAACCAATTGTTCACTTTTGTGGAAAAAGATGATTACATTTCTTACTAGCCTATTTCTAAAATGAGCTCATTTCAGTTATTTGACTGAAAAATCTCGTGGTGTAGCCCGTGTTAGTTGGTTTAAAACGAAATAACATTGTCATTGATGGAAAAGGTTTCCTGTTGTTAAATCTAAACTGTGATGATTAAAGTCGTTTGAATAGAAAATCTCATGTTGCCAGAACTCGAGTGAATCTTAGATTTGTCATTGAAATGCAAGGTTGAAATAATTATACTTCTTGATCAGACAACATGCAGCATAGTGAGATTCTCAACTCAAACCAGTTGATTGTTCAGTAACAAAAAATAAAAAAATAAGGTGGCGCAACAGAGCGCATTTCTCACAACCATGCCTTGTGAGGGAATGGAGGGATTGCAATGGTCAATAGGAAACCTTATTTAACAGAAATTACTGAGAGTTTTCAACTCAAAAAACCGCAATAAGCTCGTTTCAGATTCACCATGAATTATAATTTTCATCACAGTTATGACTGAGGGGCTTTGTTTTAAACGAAACAACACGAACCACACGATTTGTTTTTTCTCTTCAAAATGACCCAATTGAGACCATATTACACAGCCTAACATGACCCTAAACGTGGGTGCATATAGATACTTCCATGGTTTTAACTTACTCTAATCTAGTACAATTTCAATCAGTAACTATCATAACTATTCTTATACTGTATTCCAAATAAGCAGTCAAGGCTCATTCAAAGTACAGATTATGCTTTGGCCAATAGCAAATTTTCAAATCAACTGATTTTACTTCATTAGTTGTCGAGTAAGACGTTCGCTAAAGTAGATGAACGGAATAGTCCTTCAAAGGGATTCTGCAGATTTACGCAAAAACTAATTCGAGCAAAAAGTGAAGACTTCACGGAGGACCAGAGAAGTCATTTGCAATTTCCCCTAAGCACTCGACATTTGCAAACCAGAAATTACATATTACAATAAGATCGCTCCGCTCAGCGCTTAATCTCTAGCCTGATGACTTAACCTGAGCCACATACACATTTATGACCCTTAAAAACATAAGCACATCACTATAAAGATCTTAAAATAGTGCGCAACTTTTTGCCTGGCAATTATATCACAAGTATTTTCATTCGGTCTACTGGAGTTGTGAAAGGTTTAGACACTTTAATGACAAGGCATCATCACAGTGCGGCCATGCAATTGCTATATTATTTGTATTCCAATGAAGAAATCGTCTTCAGCATAATGCCTGGAATAGCGTTAGCGGTAGAGTTGCTTTGTTCCCATTTTTTGTTATAGGTTCCTTTATTGAATAGATGCAGTGACACATTACACACGAGAACTTCTCGCTTGACTAACAGGGCATACTATGAGCAATCCCTCTAATATTGATAGCACTTAATTACAACACATATATGTACATTCATATCTCCTTCCCATTTCCAAATTGCGAACGTTGGCCGTGTTATAAAATTAAATTTAGTGTTGCATGTGGTAAAATGTGAGTAATTTGGCTAAGCGATCGTGTGGAACACACTTTTGTTTGAGATATCGGTTACGGAATAGCGTGGAAAAAATTATGATCACCTTTAGTTTGAACGCCAACACAGGTCTGTTATAGAAAATGATGTGGTGTCAGATAATGGGGCCTGCTCTGTCGAAATAGTGCCATTCGTGATCCCGTGGATTAGAAAAGACTTTAAGAGATCCATATAATCGATGCAGGTGCAAATTATAGTGAGATATGGACTTCAATTCTGCAAGTTTCCGATGACAATGCAAAGCGAATGGATTGATCCCACTAATCGTGCCTAACTTGGTGTGCAAAGAAATCCAATTTCAGTTCGTGATAAACTCCTGAAGCTTTTTGGTCCTGTTGGCCTGACAACCACACCGAACTTCGATTCAAGCCAAGAAGTTTCAAAACATAGAAAAGCCTTTCAAGCCTTACATGATTTTCTTTAGACTCAACGCCCCTTTTTTGCTGCAACTCTTCCGCCTTCTGTCTATGACAGATCAACCACCACGGTATGTCATTATGTTAATAATCACTTTCAAGTCAAGTGAGCATCAGTGTTTCTTGCATGCATCGCAGGAGATGTGATCGTCACCGCTGCGTCGACCGTGGTAAAAAGCGCAGCACTTTTGACCGCAAACCCAAAACCATTTGTTTTTTGTTATAGCTGCGTGTGCGTGGTGAAATAAGCGTAAATGATTGCAGTCAAAGTACAGACTGAATGCATGCAAATAACCGTGTTTCGAGTCACCATGGGAAGACGAGTGATGTCACACGAAAAGAGATAATGCCATGCGGAGGTGGGCTGTTCTCGGTAGAGAAAGCCAAACGACAATAACGATGATGATGATGTGCAATCAAATTGCATAGCGGGGACCATACTGGGGTTTATTTTTTTCTGTAAAAAAGGAAAACAATGCAGCCCACTACCACCAGCACCACCAAGTGATCTCGTTTCTGTTCAATTTTCGAAATAAAATTTTTTTATTTTCTAATTGCACATTGCTCGTAGCTCTCTCGTCATATACGCGGGGATTATGGTGTAATGGCCATAATGGTCATTCGTACAACACGAGGGGTTTGGCTGAAGCTGAACTTCTATCCCTCTCGAATATGATTTCTTAGTTGTTGCCTGTTGCTTGTATTGCTTTTTGGCCTGGGAAATCACGTTCCATCATAATAATTGGCTTTAATTGAGTGATTGACGTTTTTAAGCATTCGGCGAGAGAGACAGCGAGCTCACCCACGATATTAGGTTTCGTTGTTGGCGACGCAACGTTGGCGTCGTTATTGCAGCGCAGTCCTCGAAGTGGGTATATAGACTTCAATGTACTTTAAGCTAGTGCCAGAAACAGAGAGACGGAGAGAGAGAGAGAGATAGAGAGAGCGCGAGCGCGATCAACGGACATGTATGACCGCGGCCGGCCCACCAGCGGACCACTTTCGAGTCATTTTGGGTTTCACATAATATTTCCCAACAGCACGGCGGCAGTAGCGTGATGGTGGTCTCCAATTAGATTTGAACTTTTTTCTTTTTGTTTAAATCTTGTTTCTTGTAGAACAAGACTCAGCGTGCAGTTTTAAAGTGATCTCAACGTCAATGTTCATTGGCATGATGGGCGCTACAAAGAATGTGAACTCGAAAAATGTATTATTTGGTTTAATTGAAAAACAACTATACCTACTATTGTAGCCTCAAGAGGCCCGCCGCCGATGATGATGATGATGAAGATGAAGATGATGGTGGTGGTGGTGGTGGTGGTGGCCACCATCAAGCTCTGCGGCGAATTCTTTATAATGTGATGCCAACGACTGGCGATACGATTTGCGACTTATACTGGGGTTTTATGAATTTTACAAGAGCATTTCGGCAAAGAAAGTAGGAAGTTAAATTATGATACGGAGCCAGGGTGGCCGGTGGCTTGACATGGCGTAGGTGGACTTATCATCTTGGCGGAACCACCATGACCATAGCTTTGGAATAGGTTCATTGACAGTCCAACCGGAATTGAGTCATGAATCATGATCACATTGGGGTGCAGAGCAAAACAATTTCCTTCCTACAAATTTCAACCGCGAATGGAGAAAATTTTTAGTTCGAAGGCAAAATCCTGTTTCCTCATTCCTCACCTATTTTGGAAAATAAGTTTGGAGCTTTATTAGAAAACTTTGATATTGTCAAACTATGAACAACCAAATCCCAAAGTTAGATTTTCTCGGTTTTATGGGTGCAAACTAAATTCAAGTAGCTCTAGAGGATTTTACAAGACTTCTCATGGAGTTACACTCAACTGTAAGACTCCTTTTAGCTCTTTTCGATGAAGTTATGGCTGCTTATGGCAAATTTTAACTGAAAATATTTCGATTGTTGTCGGGTAAGCAAAAGCCCAATCGGCGGACGGCAAATGTAAGACAAAAAAGTAGGAAGAATCATGAAACTTTAATTTAACATAACAGATCTATTCACTGAAATAGTGTTTTTCCTTAATTCTGGGCACCAAACAAGCACGGTTTGGAGTCCAGAATTTTTCTGTGTTTTTTTTTTTTTTACATTTATTCAGGAGAAAAGTCTAATGGGTCTTTGAGCAAAAAAAGACCGGAAGGGCCGGAGCCTAGAGCATTAATCTCAACAAGTATAAGTAAGAAAAATAAGTAAGAAATGATGACCGTCGAACTTTTTGCCGACTCCTAACGACTAAGTAAGAAAAAACTTTCCATCACACCACTGCAATTTTATTACTTTTGCAGTTCCCATGGCGGTACCCTTGCCATAATGGTTAGCATTTCTGCCTGTTTCGCGGTAGTTTCGTGGTTCGAATCTCAACAGAGGCCAAAAATGTTTTCCAAGTATAGCCTTTCGCGAGGAATTGGCAATTCTTCCGATACTAAATGCATGAAAAGCATTTTCTCTATTACCCGTTCGGAATCGGCACAAAATCGTAGGTCCCCTCTATTCGCTCAGAATCAGGTTGTGAGAAACGCGCTAGGCCCCAGGGCACCTCGTTCGGTTACGTCAACCTATTTATTTTTTTTTTTTTTGCTCCAAAGGCTTTTATTCGAATAGCAAACAAAAAACCCATTCTTTATAATTCTCGCTCACTTCAAGGGGTTGTAACTACCCTTAAACACAGTCCGTGTGTTAGGAAATGAGGAAAGGAAAAGAAAGTAAACCTAGGTGCACATTATTTTTGAATTTCTTTACATTGAAATACGTGGGGAAAATTGAGCTGAGTAAATCATTCGACATCCGGGTTGAGCGGCTAAAATGAGAATCTCTTTCTCTTTACTGAATACTGTATATGAATACGAAATCGGGATGAAGGGAGAACAGATCCGCATTACTTGCCAGGCGAATGTAGCTGTTTCAGGGAGGAATGCAACTGGCTACTTCACTAAAGAACTATTTGCAAATTGGAACTAATAAACTTAGAGGGTCTATAATAGCTTCTATCCTCTATCGTGTCACTATTAACTTTCATTGCGACTTGCTACTGATAGCGCGGGCAATATCTTAATTTTGAAAAAAAAAGAGAAGTATTTATGTTTATTTCCTGGTGGTACACGAAATAGCAAACCACGGCTCTGGCGGATCAGTACGTTTCGTTACGGCCGGCCCAAAGCGGCACACGAAAAAGAAGGCAGTAACTCTGGTTTCTGGTTTATTTATGGTTCCTGGTGGCACAGCAGACAACAGCGGTTTTTGAATCAGCAGGTAAAATTACGTCTCCTTGTGCCACACGAAAAAGCAGACAACAACTTTGGTGGATCAGCACTTCAGTAGGTGTTACCCGAAAAACAGGCAAAGCGGATTTGGTCTATTAGCATGTTTTTTACGGCCTGGAACGGAGGACACAAAAAAGCTGAAAACAAGGACTTCTTGCTACAGAAATCCTATATTACAAGCAAAAGTCGAACGTTTCAGACTGGGATTTCATGAATTAAAGATTTTGAATATAACCTCTTACCAATCAGTTTTACTCTTAGTCTCTTGACTTTGCATCCCTTTGCCTTTAAATCATCATTTACATACAGGTTTTCGTTCAGCTCCAACTGATGACTGACTGAGTGATCGATGAATTTTCTCCAAAGTTTCAACAATATATTTATTGGGCAGTAAGTATAGTGCTGTAAAATCTGTCTTGTAATGTCTTATATTGATAAGATGTACGCACAGAAGAGGTCTTTATCACAAAAGAGGCAATTTACATTGGGCTTAATTCATATCGTATTTTTTGTAATCTTGACGTCTGGCGTTTTTTTCTCCGGTTGTCACTTTGTTTTGTGTTGGTAGTTGTTTTCAATCACATCTTCGGCTTGATTGGATTAGGTTTCTGTTGTTTTCACCCTTCCCCGTAGAGCTTCTTGTGGCTAACGTGCTTCCTTCGTATCCTGTCATAGTACTGTTGAATTGGTAGCTTGTAGAGAAGTAGCTTCTTCTACTGGTTAAGTTCGTTATATTTTTTCATAAGTGAATGGATATGGTGAAAAGCAAAATTTTTTTTCCTTAGCACAGCAACTGCATGTGGGTTAAGCCTGTGCAGCTCATTAAACTGTATTCCCAGATACTTTGTGTTGTTTTTTGGGTGTTAACTGTGTTTTATAAGGTGGTCTTGATACTTCTGCATTTTGTACTCTAACACTCCCGGATCTGTTTGACGATCGTCTAAAGCAAACCAACGCGGATTTAGTTTAGTTGACTTTGAAGCCTCAGTGCTGCTGGTACGGGTATATATTACGTCAAAAATGTTTTGACAAAAATCGTTTCGCGGTGTATCATTTCGTAATTTTTGTTTAGCAAATCATTATTTGGCATATTGTTGATTAGCATTTTACATTTCAGCAGAGCACGTTTTGCATTTTATGGTTTGGTCAAGTAATTGCTTGGCAATTTTTTTTTTGGCAATTTTTGCTTAGCAATTGGTCGATAAGACTTTCTTTGATTCGCAATTTTTTATTTGGCATTTTATTGTTGGACTTTTTTTTATTTGGCATTCCATTTTTTCGCTGTTTTTTTTTTACTTGTATTAAATAACAAGCTTTAAAATTTCGCGCGAAATAAAAAAAAGCAAAACAATGAAATCCGCAAAAAAATTTGCAACACATATGTACATACTGTACAAATCGTTACTTGGTAGTAGGTACCTAGCTTTTTAACAACCAGTGAGATGCCTTATTTTATGTAAGAAAAGTGTTTTTCTAGAATCCTTTGAGAATATTAAATGCTTTTCGATAAATACTGAAACCAAAATCAAAGAATGTAAAAAAAACAAATTTCGAAAGTAGCAACTTCACGTGTGGTTCTATTTACTTAAAATAAATATCTGGAAACAGATTTGAGAATGTACTTTTTAATGATAACGAATTCATGGATAGGTACGGCGAAATGATTCGCAGAACAATGAAACGACAAAACGATCATTTACGAAATAAACACTTGACCAAGTAACTTGAAGCGAAGTAAGTGAAGAGCATTCAACAATTTGCCAAATGATATTTCCGTATTGTCATTTTTGTGCATGGGTTGTACCTAATATATTTTGATTATATAAGGGGTATTCCATACCAAATCGACCACTTTTGAACCCGACCCCTTTAGATTTTGCTGAAACTTTACCATTCTTTTCTACCCCTTGAAAAACATTTTTGAGAATTTTTTCAAATTTTTTTGTCCAATCTCAAAAAAGTTATGAATTTTTCAAAAAAATGGCTTTCTTATTTTCAAACAGCTTCAAACAGCCATAACTTTTTTAAAAATTGACTTTTCGGAACATTTTTTTTTTTTCAAATTGTTTGTTTTTGAATGAACTTTTCGGAAAAATACACGAAAAAAATTTAGCATGATCAATTATATAAAATAATCGGTTTTTTTGAGTAAAATCGTCTTTTTTTTTAAGTTCGCCATATTTTATTTTCTTCATTTTTTTCTCAAAAAAATTTCAATCAATTTGACAACTATTTTCACCAATTTCGGAGTGGGCCTTGCAACTAAATAATTGGCGCGAGCACTCACTACCACAAAGTTAAGACGGTGTACCTACGCGCCAGTTACCCAACCCAGTCGAACTATAGGTCAATTTACTAAAGTCTGCAGTTTGTGGGAATACTTAATTACATTGTTGGAAGGAACATAGAAAAACCAGTAGCTTTAACTTTTACACAAAGCATCCATATGAAACACATTTCCCTCACTTCCAACACTCTGTATCCTTTCTTTGAACCAAAAACACCGAAAAATAGTTTTTTTCTCAAGATGTTCTATTCTATGCTATGCTAAGCTTATGCTTCAATAATTCTGCATGAAAAAATTACCCTATATTTGGTGAAAGTATGCTCAATAATGTACAAAAGATCCGAATAAAATTACTCAATCCATATTTAAGAAAAAAACTCGCAAAAAATTCTTTTTTTCTTACTTTGTACTTTGAAACCCTAGCGGCCTCCCCCACCCCCCCCCCCCCCCCCCTTTAACTTCTAAAAAGCCAAATATTTTCGTTCTGTAATCGCAATTTTTTATATAGATTTGCATAATCAAAATATACTGGGTAAAAACCCACGTGCAAAAAAAATTTTTTTTTGTTGGCCAGTGTAATCAAAAAAAAAATTTTGGCCGTCTTGGCGTTAAGGCCTTACGGTACTCTGCATCCAATAATATTTATGATTTCTTATGCTTTAGAACATCTTAGTCGAAATCTTTCATCAAAATCTATATGGCTCTCTATATTATAATTTTCACGCGGACAGTAAACTTTTTTTCGTACGAAAAAATACGCTTTAGAGTTAATGCTGTGCCTTCTACGCACAAAGACATTTTAAATTACTATGAAATACAAATTTATAGAAAAATATACACACAGTCTTTCACCTGTAGAATTCTTTCACAAATTGAAACTAATTTGTGATTCTCTCTCATATGGTGCAACAGAAACTTACAATAAAGTAGGATTTTCAACATTTTTTTGATTGTAATCTACAACTACGAACTTATTTTCGTGCAACAGAAAATGATATTTTTTAACAAATTAATATTTTGTAATTCACAACTACAAGTTTGTAACCACAAAATTCTTAGGAAATACAAAATACATTTTTTTTTACAAATTTGTGATAAAAACGTTTGTAATTTACAATATTGCAAGGGGGTGCAATAGGCCACAGGTCTAGCTTGGATCCTTGTGCAACTCCCGTGTTTATTGTCTTCGTTGATGAGTGGCAACATCCTATTTGAACGTAGAATAATATGGAATAAAGAAAATTGTAAATAACTGTGACAAATGCTTTTCAAAAATTTTATTGAGAAAGTCTATGCATTAGCCTTTATATCCAAGCACTGTTAATGTCAAAAAGGCATCTTAGAACCAAAAGTGACTTGTTGGCCGTTCAAACAAGAAGCCATGTCGTGTTGAAATTCTATAAGGAGATGCAGAGTGGAATATTTTCCACAAGATCCAAACTCCACACCTGTAATGATGTTGTAGTTGCTGCAGAATGATTTAAGCTGTCTCAGTAGAAGTTCAAGGAGGGGCATACATTTTTTTAAATATTTCGAACGGTTAATCGAAAAAGCGCTTTTCAATACAATAAAATTTACATTTACATTTACATCAAACGCACTCCGCACAAAAATCTACGGAGTAGGGGGGTTGCAGCCATACAACAAGACTACAACAGAACGCTGTAGTACAAGACGGTCCCCCATCTTGTAACTATTAGTGGTGATTCCTCTACAATAAAAGTACTATCGGAGGACTTGCCGATTCCTCGCGTATTTCAATACCCGCTCAAAAACATTTTTTTCCATTTTGCTTATGGTGTTGAAACCCATAACATCCAATTTAACAGTCAGATAGCCTAACCGTTACGGCAGGGGTAACGTGCTTTTAAGGATAATTGACGGGAATATCTTCGCTCACTGATCAATGATGGAATTCAAGGCACCTTTGAAACCAATGGTACAGGAACTGCAAGTCAGCTTCAATATAACTAGTAACTACCTACAACTGAATTTATACTGACCGGACCGCGCCACTTGTGCGGGTAGTAAGAAGGTGATAGTTTGTAGTTCAATGGTTTCGACTCCAAATGTTTATGAAGGTACCAAAAGTTAGATTGAAGAAAACCAATATCAAACTCATAACCAACAGTACTTAGTGAATTTCTTAAATTGGGAGGAAATAGCGAAAATATGTAAACCACAAAGGCACACTTACACACTTTTTGAAAAAGTTCAACATAAATGTACAAGAAAACAGGTGCGAAGAAAACTATAAAATAGAATTCGAAAAACTGAAAAAAGCTTCACTTCAATAATAACCCTGTCTTCAAAAATTTCGAAAAATATTTGATATGTGGTACCCAACACGTTATAGCTGAGAACGACGAGCTAGTCGATTCATAGTACGATCCAAAAAGCTTTTTTGAGTATCTTTATCTTCATCACAGATTTAAAAAGTCCTGTGAAAGCAATAATTTCATCAGTCGGAATCGACCAAAAATTGTAGGTCCCCTTCATTTCTCACAAAAATTGTAAGAATGAGCTTGTTGTGGCCAAAATTTGATACGACATGGGTTTGGATTTCAAAACAAAATAGAGTGCTGCGTCTGGTATAAGGAACTTAACGAATACTTTTTGAGATGCGATGTACCAGAAAACTTCAAAGCAAAGCGTCAAATAAAAATTCTCAGTACCGATGCGACGCCTAAGCTCTTATATCACTCCACTCAGAAAATCAATTACAGTTTCCATCACAACCTTATCACCAATTCTTCATTTACAGTCAAAACTTTCAATGTTCCTTAAAGTAAATTTAAATTTCCAACATAAAATTGCATTACACAGAGTTTTACATTAGCATCTCGTATCACAGTTCACATTACTTTAATATGCCCCTTGAATGTGAGGTACATACTCGTAAGTCCTTATTTTCTTTGGTTGCCGTTCGCTTTACAAAGCTCTACGGATAAAAGTGTGTGATCGTTCGCCAGCTAATTAAGGCACTTAAACAAAACACAAATACAATACGTGTGCAACATTTTAGAATCGTCCTATGCCACACTGAGAGTTGTTGGTTGCTGGAGAGTTGAGAGTTTTAATACATCGCAGGCGAAGAGTGCCTATATTTGCTATGTCGCGCTGGCTGTGAGTTTCCTGCGACAACACTCCTCAACTCTTGGAGAACCCCAGAATTAGGCTTATTACTCTGTACACTCGTACGATGGCAAAAAATTTTTTTAATGGAGGTGTACCATTGAACAAGCGAGTGCTTGGTCGCACATAAACACGCACTGCGCCTTAATGCACACAAATATACTGTGCGAATAAATGTATGGCAAAACGAGGGCTATACGAGCTTTGCAAACCTAATTAAAGGGTTACTAGCGACGCGGTGCGGTGAGGTCGATGC
Organism: Melanostoma mellinum; assembly: GCA_914767635.1. Lineage (NCBI taxonomy): Eukaryota > Metazoa > Arthropoda > Insecta > Diptera > Syrphidae > Melanostoma > Melanostoma mellinum. The sequence goes on along the minus strand of OU612058.1, from coordinate 162,791,152 downwards.
GGTTAGGCTTCCATCATGAGGGAAGGGGGTGCTGGTGCTGGTGCCGGTGCCGGTGCTGGTGATGGTGCTGGTGCTGCGGTGCTGTTCATGCTAAGTATACGTATTCTCCTTTTTTTGTGGCGCGTTGTTCAATTGTGAGTCTTGAAAAACACATTATCCTAACAAATACCAGTGCAATGCAGGAAATCACAGTTCAAGAGTCCTGTCGCAGCTTAACACACGCCACAGCCACACAGTGGGGAGGGCGAACAACAACAACTCGGCTTATGGTGTTTTTCATTTTTATACGATGACGAATGCGCGGGGAGTGTTCTTACTTTACCTCTGCTGGGTCTGAGTCTGAAGTAAAAAAAAAAATGAACATGGCTGGTGTTGCAAAGATTTTTAACGGCTGGAAAACAACAGTCACTTTGAGTAATGGCGGCGTCGTCGACAAAGATGGTGGCGGCAAAGGGGGGCAGTATTTCTAGATTTTCTTTTGGAAAAATGAGGAAGGAAGTAACTACCCAGGCTTGCACTTAGAACGAGAGAACAGTAAATGCTTCCAAGCTTATTAGCAACTCTCGGAAACACTCACCGAATGTGCAAAGAGTCTGTGTCACGGACAGGGCTAATGAACGAAATAAAATCCATTAAAGTCCTTAAAAAAGTGCTTTGCAAGGAAAGGACAAAAAATTGGATTTAGGTAGGTAGGTACTTTGCGTTTGCCGCACAATCGTGGTACGCGTCAAACCCTCAGATTTCATATCATTCACGTTGCTCAACGAGCTTTTTTTCAAAGTCGTCAACAAAGCCGGAAGGGTAAATTGATCCGATCCTCTTGTCTAATGACAGCCGAAAGGTTTAGAGGAAAAAAAGGTATTCTCTCTTGACAAACACTTCCTAGCTAATTATAGCAGCCACTGAAAGAAGGAGCTAATTTATTGTCGTCCTTGCTCAGGTGTCCGTCTCAGAAATTTGAATATTGTTTGTTTTTTCTTACCCTTATCTACCGATCACCGGATGATGAATGGAGTCTTAAAAGAAGCTAACTAGGTAAGACTCAAGGGTATTTTGTTTCATGCCGCCGACGCCGACGCCGACGTTGCCGCGCCGCCGTCGCTTGTCATTGTCCCTGTCGTTTTTGTTGTCGTTGTCGTTATCGTCATCACTAAGCAAAGCACAGTAAAAAGAAACTACCACAAGTTGTCTATGATATTGCAATCGAATTTGAATTTTGAGTGAAAATTGAGAGATATTCTGGCTGGGCAAATTGATTTGGGAACCGCTGCTGTCAGACGCGATCATAACTGAGGGGCTCATATTCTGCACTTTTAGTATACATACTTAGTTGCAAATGACTGCGACGCGACGAGTATAGTTTAAGATAGGCGTCCTTTTTAATCGCCTTTGAAGTAAAACTCATCTCCGACAGAGTAGACTCTATCGAATGTGACTCGAAGCCGATCTTGATTTCGATCTCAAAGGAGATAGATTCTGATGATGCGCAAACCACAGTATACAATGGAGAATGCTGTATTGGTAAATTGTAATTTGATATCATTGAGCATCGCAAGACAAAAGAACTCTTATTTCTATAATTTTTTTTATACAATAATTCAATGTGAACAAAAGTGATGAATGAATTGGTAACCGGAATTGGTTGCTCGAAAGTGATACGCCTGCGATGGTGATATCGAAATGGAGTTATCCTATCTATGAGTTGTTAAGATGATGGTTTTGATAGGGGCTCGTAACAGATTTTTTCCCTTTTTCGGTACTTCGTTTCATTTAAACACGTCTGCTTCAAACCCAGGATAAAAAAAACAATATGCTAGCAAACAGCTCACAAACAGAATTCTAAGAGAAGAATCGACTGCAGACACTAGATTTTTGGGATGGTGTTGGTGTTCAGTAATCGAAATCATCAGAAGACAAGATAACGAAAGGTGCCAACTTATTAAGCAACTATTACACAACTGAAAAATAAAAAACTTTAAGATACATATTGCTCAGTAAAGGACTGGCATTTGCCGTCAGCCAAAAAGAGAAACAATGACAGATAAATAAGTTCAAAAATATTTGAGTAGCTTTATTAAATCTGTATTTGTTGATCCTTTGATTGTAGTTACTAGTTAAATATTTCAAAAGGTTTTTAGCGAAAATATAAATACCCTATTTTTTGCAGTTACTATATTACATTTGAGCACTGAAAATTCAATCAAAATCTTTAGACCAGATTTTTGTCTTTCACTTTTTAAAAAAATTGGGAATTTAAAGATCTTACCGGAACATGTTTTGACAAAAAATTTGAAGAAAAATCAAAACATTTTTAAGAAATTAACAAAAATTTACATTTTTCAAGGATTGATCTAAATTCTTTCGTAAAAAACAAAGGACTTCTAAAAATTTCGTCATTGACGAGAAAGTTGGTTTACTATAGGGGTACCGTTTTTAGACTTTTTCCGAAAAATTGTTTACATCATGAGAAAGACAATTGTGGTTCTCGTGGCGTGATTGTTAGCTATCCTATTTTGAAATGCTAAAAGAAGCAAATTTCACGCAATCAGCTCTTTTATTTTAGGGTAAGGTAGTCATACAGGAGCGTGACAAAATGCCATTTTTCAATAAATTTTTTTTTTTATTAGTAATTATTTCTTTTTCACAAAAGCAAAAACATAGTATCATTTCATCATACTTTAACATAACTTCACTAAAATTTCAAAGAAAAATATTAACCATTTACAAGTTATGGCGGTCTAAGTTCAACAGGTTTTAAAAATGAGTCCTTGCGGTGCCAACTGAACTCAAAAACCGCTCGATAGATTTGAATGAAACTTATAGAGTTCTTAGAGAACATAAACAAGTGCCTGATCGAAGGATTTTTTCCAAGATTAACAAAATGGCGGCCTCAGAGACCAAATTGGTAGCACGATTTGCTGTGGGAAAACGACTTCTTAAACAAACTACAATTCTTCTAAAAATTGCAAATTGTGGCAGCTACAATTTTGCATATGATTCAACAAACAGATGGTCGACTTTCCGCAGGATCTTGCCAGGCTTTTTCTGTAGCTCAACTAAAACCCAAAAAACTGCTTAAAAAGGGGCGTTTTGCTGTTCTTGTTAAATATGTTATGTTTTTTTTTTTTCAATAGAATTTTAAAACAAAGAAACTATTTTTTTTCAGTTTTTCCATCCTCTAACTTAAATTGATCAATTATTATGAAAAGCTCTGTAGCTCAAAATAGTACCTACAAATAAGAAAGAAAAGTGAATAAACAACAAAACAGTACAACTAAATCATATAATTTACTTTTTTTTGAAACGAGGTTTGGCTTACGGGGCCAAAGTGCGAACAAGGCCGAAAAAAGCCAACTGTCCAAACTGCTGATTTCGATTTGCTGATTCAGATTGCATGTAGTAAGTCATAGCCAGATAATCTGAATACACTAAGGGTTTGAGCCAAAACTTAAGTACCTACCTAAATAGACCCCCAAAGTCAAATTATTTGAAATCGTATGTCAATTTGTTTATTAGTGTGTTACGCAAAATCTGGGTGTACTAAGCATGTAATTGTTTCTTATTAAGTACACAGTAGTTCGAAATAGTGGCTAAATAAAAATAATATTTGAAATCAAGGCAGCATAATATAAGACTCAGTCCGCAAATATGGAAAGTGGTAGACTTTTAAAAAAAGCTACGCGTAGCAAACGGTCTGAAGTAGGTATTTTGTTGAAGTTGACACATCAAACCTCACATTTAAACTAAATCTAGCTGCAAATACCTGCAAATCTGTTCAGTGGCGCAATTTAATAGTAAATCTTGGAAAAATAATTATTTTCTGTTTTCTTAGAAGAAATGTTTGGGTTTCATATGTGTTTTTATTTAGTTTCAAGTATGTGCACCATGATTTACTAGACATACAGCTATGGACAAAGAAATGGCACACTCATTCATTTTCTTATGAAAACTGCATTTATTTTATCCTTTTGAACTTAAATAGTTTATTTCCTATTTTATGACATGAAGTGACTTCTAAGGATTAATAATAATTAGTAATAGGGAATTATTTCTTTACAATTCAATTTTTAAAAATATATTTTGCAGTGATGATAAAATTTCTGGTGGACAAGAAAATAGCACACCTACCTATAATCGTAAAAAAAATTATTTTTAGTGAAAATATTTATTTTTTCATAAATTTTGGTATTACCAAGTTAGTTCTTAGTTGGTTGACCACGATTTTTTAAAGTTGCTTGGCACCTCCTTGGTAAGCTTTCAACTAACGCCCGGCATCTACTTTGCGGGATAGAGTACCAAGCTTCTTTGATTCCGGCCCAAAGATCGTTTGAATTTTTAAATTTTGTCTGCCCAATTTTGACTTTAACATCATTCCATAGGTGTTCTATGGGATTAAAATCGGGACTTTGAGCTGGCCAGGTTAGGACATCGATTCGTTCATCCACGAGCCAAGCTTTTACTATATTTGATGCGTGTTTGGGGTCATTGTCATGCATGAATATCCACTTAATTGGCATGAACTCAAAGGAATATGGTTCCATTGTATTCTTCAGTATTGCAAGCTAAGCGAATTTATCCATTTTGACATCAATCCTCACCATTGCAATGGTCCCACCCCATGCCAGGAAAACCACCCAGACCATTAAATTTTCCACTCCATGTTTCATCGTCTATAAAGTATACCTAGGATTGTACGCTTCGCACTTAGGACGATTCAAAAATTGCGGTACTTTTTAGGCTTGATAGACTGCATTTGTTTATCAAATCTACTTACCCGAAGAAAAAGATACATCACAACCATTTCACATAACGGAAATTTTGAATTTATGATTTTTCTTAATAGTGTGCTATTTCTTTGTCCATAGCTGTACCTCACTATTATCACACACATCATAACCTGCACCTGGAACGTAAGATCTCTTAACGGAACGTAAGATCTCTTAGCGGTGCAGCTGGAGAATTAGCGGACGCCCTGGACTGCTGCAAGGCAGACATAACCGCCATCCAAGAAGTGCGATGGAATGGACCGGGCATAAAGAAGATGAAAAACTGTGACATATACTATGGCGACTGCTACAGACAACAGAAAAAGCGTTTATTTGGGTGCGGATTTGTCGTTAGAGGTAGACTCAGGGATAAGGTGATTAGCCAAAATCCAGTCAATGAGCGTATAATGACCATCCGCATCAGGGCTAAATTCGCCAACATTAGCCTTATATGCGCCCACGCCCCCACAGAAGAGAAAGACGACGATTCCAAAGACTGTTTCTACGAGCTCCTCGAAGAAACATATGAGCAATGCCCTAGATACGACGTGAAAATCGTTCTTGGCGATTTCAACGCAAAACTAGGGAAGGAGGACATCTTGGAAACACAATCGGTAAGCATAGCCTCCATGACAAAACCTCCGAAAACGGATTGAGGCTTATCGATTTTGCTGCGGGGCTAAATCTTGTTGTAAGTAGTACACGCTTCCCGCATCTCAAAATTCATAAAGGCATATGGCGGTCCCCAGATCAATTAACCGTCAACCAAATTGACCATGTTGCGATCGACGCAAGGCACACTTCCAGTGTGCTAGATGTCCGAACTTTCCGAGGGGCCAACTTTGACTCGGACCACTACCTTGTTGTAGCCAAGGTACGAATGAGGATATCTTGTTCACGACCAGCACGAACTAACGCTGTGAAGAGATATGACGTCGGAAAGCTACAATCGCAAGAGATTGCTAATGCCTTTTCCAATCGAGTGTCCCTTCAATTATCCTTGAATCCCGTGCCGCCAGCATTAAACATCGAAGACCAGTGGCAGCAATGCCAAGAAGCCATCAGAACCGCTGCCTCTGAGGTTCTGGGTTTCACTCGGCCACCAAAACGAAACCCATGGTTCGATGAAGAATGTAGGCAGGCAAATGCAGCCAAGCAAAGAGCACGACAAATGCTTTTGCAAACACGAACGAGGGCTGCTCACGATCGGTATAACGAGATTTACAAGGAGAGAAGAAGGGAAGAACACCGACTTCTCAAAAAGAAAAAGAAGCAGCATGAGAAGCGCTCGTTTGAGGAAATAGAGAGGTGCCATGACAGGAACGAGACTCGGAAGTTTTACCAAAAGGTAAAAAGATCCTGCCAGGGTGGCAAACCCCGAACTCAAGCCTGTAAAGACCAGCAGGGAAACATAGTTATAGACTATAGAGTCACAGTCGCTACTGAGGATCTGGAAAGATCATTTCTGCAGACTGCTTAACGGCGATGAGGACACAAATTCCGCTGTCAGGCAGATTGCCCCATTCAGCCTGGACGATGATCAAGAACGCCGTCCTCCCGACCTAGAAGAAGTTAAGCTTGCTATATGCAAACTTAAATCAAATAAGACTGCAGGTGCAGATGGCCTTGATGCCGAACTTTTCAAGGCAGCTGGAGATCAGTTGGAAAGGAGCTTGCACCAGCTGATCTGCATGATATGGTCGAAAGAAAGCATGCCCGATGAATGGAACCTCAGTATCGTATGCCCGATCCTAAAGAAAGGAGACCCTCACAATTGCGCCAATTATAGAGGGATAAGCCTCCTTAACGTCGCTTATAAGATCTTGTCTGCTGTAATATGTGAACGTCTGAAACCCCACGTCAACAACTTGATAGGTCCTTATCAATGTGGTTTTAGACCGGAGAAGTCCACAATAGACCAAATTTTCACATTACGGCAGATCTTGGAAAAAACCCGAGAACATAATATCGATATTCACCACCTCTTTATCGATTTCAAGGCCGCGTATGACAGTATCTACAGAGACGAGCTGTACAGAGCCATGTCTAGTTTCGGCATCCCTGCAAAGCTCGTACGACTATGCAGGATGACTTTGGAGAATTCACGCTGCTCCGTCAAGGTCGGTAAAGAACTCACCGAGACCTTCAATGTCGAAAAAGGTTTTAGGCAAGGCGATAAACTGTCATGCGATTTCTTCAACATCATACTTGAACAGATTGGAAGAAACTCAAACGTCAACACCAGAGGAACAATCTTTCAAAAATCTGTGCAATTGCTCGCATATGCAGACGATATTGACGTAATGGGAAGAAAAAAGCGTGATGTCATAGGCAGTGGCGGCTGGTAGGTTAACGAACAGGTGGTGCACTTTACTTAAATATTAAAATTAGAAAATTGAACAAAACAACATTGAAAATTACAAAAACAAACAAAATTAACGCGTCACACTTCACACAAACTACCTACAGTAAAACTACACTGACAACGAGATATCAAACATGTCTGCCGTCGCTTCATTTTATTCTCTATACTCTATAGTGCCTATTTTCTGCACAATCAACCTTCAATGTGTGTACTGTGTGTGCCCTTGGCAATCTTCGTTTCTCTTTTCCCGTGCGGCGCTCGAGAACCGACTCATTACTTGGTACATTTCTATGAAATATCTTTTTTTTCACGCGTCAGGCATATTACTCGTATCTCATACAAGTTATATTAGCAGTCCTCGTGCGCTCGCCAAAGCGCACGAGATTTTATCTTTGCAGGAAAATAAGTCTTAATAGTTTAGCAAAGCGCTCAAACTGTTTCACATAATTTGAAATTAAATTTCTTATACGTTTTTGTATGTTTAAAAAATAAATATTGAAATGGTAATTTAAAAAGTTGAAGTTATGTTTTGTAATTTTTTAATCTTTTGAATTGAATTGGTGGTTCAGCGCACGAGCGCACTTCAGGTACAGCCGCCACTGGTCATAGGTGCTTTTGCGAGTATTGAAACAGAAGCGGCAAAAATGGGTTTGATGGTTAATGAGGGCAAAACAAAGTATATGCTGTCATCAAACAAGGACACAGAACATCGACGAATTGGACAAAACGTCACAATAGACAGACATAACTTCGAGGTAGTACAGGACTTCGTCTACCTAGGATCCGCTGTAGACACGGACAACAACATCAGTGCGGAGATCAAACGGAGAATAACTCTTGCCAACCGTTGCTTCTTTGGGTTAAGAAGGCAATTGAGAAACAAAACCCTCTCCAGAAAAACCAAGGTAACCTTATATAAGACCTTAATCATCCCAGTCCTGCTTTACGGCGCGGAAGCATGGACCTTATCGAAAGCGGATGAGGAAACCCTTGGTCGTTTCGAAAGAAAAATTCTCCGAATGATCTTTGGTCCCGTATGCGAAGGCAATGTGTGGAGAAGAAGATACAACAACGAGCTGTATGAGCTGTACCGCGACATGGGCATAGCCAGAAGAGTACGCATCGCGAGGCGGTTGGGCCATGTTGAGCGGATGGACCCAAACGCTCCGGCTCGTCGGGTGTTCGAAAGCACATTGCAGGGAAATCGCGGAAGGGGAAGACCTCGTCTTAGGTGGCGCAATCAAGTGGAGGATGACCTCAACCGACTTGGAGTGCGAAACTGGAGAGAGCTCGCCCGAAATAGAAGTACTTATCGAAGGATGTTGGTTGAGGCCCAGGTTCACCCCGAACTGTAATGCCCACCTAAGTAAGTAAGTAAGTATCATAACCTATGCTTCGCTGGTCCGGTGGTAAAAAACAGATGGATTTTGTGCCCGCAAAGCTTTGCAAAAGCTACAAAGATTAGCCTGTGTAGGTATCACAGTTCACAGATGCAGCGGAATAAAGCTTCATCTTCATCAAACAACTTCAGTGAAAAAAACTTACAGGGACATATGAGCATTCTGCAGGTGCTCTTAATACTGGTTTCGCCTCTTCTTGACACCATCCCTTCGAAGTAATCTTTCCTAACCGCTCAGCATGGAGAACTCTGCAATTCTTGCAAGTAACTTTCAATTCCAATACATTCGGTATACTGATAGTTCAAAAACTTAAAACGGTCTAAGTGCAGGGGTTTTCGGCCTCAACATCATCATCTTTATCTCTTGGTAGCACAACAACCATCTTTCAAGCAGAGGTAATAGCTATTGAATTCTGTGTTAGGGAATGCATTAGAAGAAGCCTCCGAAGATCACGCATTATAATTTGCTCTGACAGTCAGGCAGCCCTTAATACATTGTCCTCAACCAAAATTGAATCCAAACTAGTTTGGAACTGCCAGATATGTCTATCTCAATTGCCACACACAGTAAAATAACTCTTTCCTGGGTGCCTGGAAGGTGTACATGGTAACGAAGAGGCTGTCTGCCTAGTTGGACTCGGCTCTCAACCGCAATTCAAAAGCTCGGTGCCCTACCGCAATCTCTCAATTAGGTGTATTAAACATGAACTGGTTACTTGGGAACGCCATAACATGATCCACACCTGGAACAACTCTAATATCCACTGCCAGCCAAAACTATTCATCGACTTATCTGAAAGACATATGAAAGGAATTCTTGACATTAGCAAAGTTACTTACGGACTTCTTCACTGGTCACTGCTCCCTAGAATATGACCTTAAGAACATGGGCGTCAGCCAAGATGACACCTGCCGTCTTTGCCTCGAAGACATATTAACAGGTGGACACATTTTATGTGAATGCCCTGATATAGCCAGATCCAGGCTTAAACTCTTCCAAAAAGAGTTCACTAGTCCCCTTGACATTTGAAACACCTCTTTTTCAAATATTCTTAGGTTCTTGCACGACCTCAACTTCGAAAGAACAACTTTAATTGTTTTTTTTTTTAGTACTTAAAGGCCTCAAAAAGAAGTGGAACAGGATGATGGCACAGGGAAAGAAGTCCCGAAGTTATAAGTTCCGGAAATTATGACCCACGACGGTTAATTAGAAGTCTCGAAAACAAAATTCGAGTCTTTTGGCCATTTAAAGGTTCAGTTTTTTTTATTTTGGTTGAAAGATTTTAGTCCGAATCTGAGAGTGACCTGACAGGCAAAAATATTTAAACATTTAATATATGACTTAGTTTCCGAGCTCTTCAAATGTTTGATCCACTGGGATGACACTCTGGTGCAGGGATTTTTGGCCAAGTGCGGTCAAGGGAATTTTTATTTTTTTTAATTTTTTTTAGGACAAAGCTAAGAACACCTTCACTTGTACATCGACCTGATATATCTTCTGTGCTGTTCCCTTAGCTTTAAACACGTAAAGTGTCATGTAAGAGGTCATGTAAGTGGTGTTTCTAATATCAAGGGGACTAGTGAATCCCTTATTGAATATTTTTAGCATGAACTCAAAAGTGTTCAACCTTTTCTGTGTCTTCGAGACAACGTTTACTTGTCGCACAACGTAGATATGTACCAATTTTAACGTTTTTGTGGGTGTGTAAGCGAGTGGATATTTACCGTGGTAACTGCTTTCGATAATAACCATCATTCCTGAAAATTTTATCTAAATCGGTTCAGTGGCTCGATTTTTATGGACTTTTTTACACTCACTCTCATTAACAAATAGCCCCACTGTGCGCCGGCAGCATTTGCAAATGTTTAGTAAAATGGTCTAAAAATGTGCGAACTTCAAAGAGTTAATCAAAATTAGGTGCTTAGTGTTTTATTATAACTAACAAAGCTTTAAAAAATTTAAAGCCTTTGTCTACTTCGGCTCGATATCATCCCTCAACAAATCAAACATTAGTACCTAAGGAACTAAATGGAAAATTAATCCGATCTATTTCTCAGTCGCTAAAGGAGAAAAGAAAAGATCGAGAAACGAAAGAACGTCCAGCTAGAATTCCCAAAAAAAAAAGTATTTCGGAACAAACCATCACCTCAGAATGTAATGGCGTCTTAAACAGTTTTGACGATTTTTTGATTGAATGCTGCAACATTCCAGTTTGAAAATTGTCCGTCATTTTGGATGACATGTTATCATCAACCTATAATTTTACCCACACATCATATTAAGCGTTACCCTGCTCAATTTTACCATGAGCTAATGAGAAGCGATGCATAAGACCCTCGCACTGGCCTCGTGAAGCACGTATTTTGAACAAAAAGGAACAATTCGATGGTTTTCGATATTCGTCGACTTAAAATTTAAACTTCGGGTGTTGTAAATTACAAAATGATCGGGAAGCTTTTTAAGTCTTTTACAGATAACTCGTACCTACCTCTACCATCTTCCACACAGGGAAACCTTCTGCTATAATAATTTCCACAAAACTGCAAAGGCAATTGTTTACAACATCCTGCAAATTAAAATTACTTCCACTGTCTTCAAAAAACAAAAAACAAATTAATTTTTTTCTGTTCCAAGGAAAACCCTCAAAGACTCGCACCAATTATGTGGCCCGAAAGCCACCAGCAAAATAAAATGCGCTCCCTTATACAGCAGCAAATCAGTAAAAGAAAGAAATTTGTGCGCAAACAAAAGGAATTCGCCAACCAATCGATTGAGCAGCACGGCGGCGTGGCGAGGCGTCTGGCGCCGGCGCTTGCGCCTTCAACCCACGTTTCCTCCTCTCGCCACAGTGCGCATGTAATTCAAAAGATGCTATGTACGAGTATGTATATCTTGTGAGGTAGTGGGCCAAAAGCAAATGCAACAAAAACCACGCGAGAAAGAAACGCTATTTCTGGTAAAATGCTCCCCTCGATGTTCGTGCCAGATCAGCAAAGACACAACGAGTTCGACGAGCAATGAAATAAAAAGTATCCGAATCCAAAAGATTTATATTAAGCCATTTTTATTCTTAATTCGTGAAGAAGGTAGCGGTGTATGCCTATCCTGTCACTATGGGCAACAGTTGGCATTGCTCCTTGCTTGGATGAGCTTGCGGATTTGCCTGGATTCAGCTCTTCAGTCGACATAGCATTCGTCGCGTCTTCGTCCCTGTGGGTCGTGATTGAATCTTTCTCTTCATCTCTACTTCGTCTTTTTTTTCACTTTAAGGGCAAAACGTCAATGTCTATGAATACATTCAATAAGGATGATTGCAAGAATCGCACACACAGCTGAATAATTTAAGACAAAAAAATTGATATTTATAAGTTTGAGAAAAGCAAAACTAACAAAAACAAAAGCCAAGGAAATTATGAAACAGAATATAAAGACGCGTTTCACCGTGCGCCGCATGTTAGTGTACAAAATGTCACATTCAGTGATTTTAATAGCGTTGATGTTATCTGGTGTGGCCTCTGGCCGGAGCAGCGCAACAGTAGCTGGAGATGATGATGATGATGATGCGCGTCTGCGACATAAAAACAATGATGCGCGACAAAACATTCAGCACAGCGACGCAACAACACAAAAGTCATCGCGAGGGCAAAAAATAAAACTAAAACCCACCGAGTTCGGTCGAGATTGTCGATAGTCCGAGAGGAAAAAAATGCCATTCGGAGCGACGAGTAATTAGAAACCAGCTCATGCAGAACTCGTACGATTCGTTCCGATAATGTGCTCTTATATAATTAATGCATCTCCTGGCACAGCGCAAAATATTCGTACTTCATTGGGCTGTCGGTGTGTCGGTACTCCTGTCCCCTGTGTCCCACCTTTTTTAGTTAGAGTTTGAGATTCGATTTGGCTAATTGTCGATTATGATGAAGCGCTAACGGAGAACCGACGACGCGACGTAAACGTAACTTGCTTTCAATAATTACGTGATCGCGTCACCGCGGCGGTCACTTTCGAAGACATTCTCGATGGAAAAAGTAACTCAAACTGTGCAAGGAGCGATAGTAAAACTGACAACTTATTGCGTATCGCAAGGCAAAATGGCAGCGGGCGGTGCTTGGATAATTGAAGCACATTTATCAAGGTGTTTATTGATGACGATGGTTAGCGAGAGATTTTCAGTGACGATTTGTGGAGTGTAGACGAAGAGATAAGCGATAAAAACTGCATCGCTGTTATACAGACCGCGATGAACGGCATTGCAGCACGTCAAATAAACAATTTAGAACATCAGTTGCAATATCTATTGACTTGACTTCACTCTTGATGCTAAAGAATAAGATAGGCTTATTCTGGTTGTCTTGTTGTCAGAATATTGATGATATTTTACTTCTTCGCTTTGCAGGCAGCTTGTTCTTATAAACGGTACGATTTTTGTCTTAGGTAAAGTTGGGTCAATTAGATGCGGGCACATGCACTTAGATCGTTTTTTGGCTCTATAATTTCCGAGTCTAATACTACATAACTTGAAAACTACCAAAGCCCTCTGGGGGAACTTCTCTTACTTATTTACTTAGGTGGGCATTACAGTTCGGGGTGAACCTGGGCCTCAACCAACATTCTTCTGTAACAACTTCGATTTCAGGCGAGTAGTTTTACAAACTTTTGAAAGATTAGGCCTTTGAGTTCTGCAAAATCTTTTCAAGTAAAAGCCTTTTTGACATTAAAGGTCTCGGTAAGTTTTTTACCGACCTTGACCGAGTACCGTGAATTCTCCAAAGTCATCCTGCATAGTCGTACTCGTTTTGCAGGGATGCCGAAACTAGACATGGCTCTGTACAGCTCGTCTCTGTAGATACTGTCATACGCGGCCTTGAAATCGAACTTCTCTTACTTACTTACTTAGGTGGGCATTACAGTTCGGGGTGAACCTGGGCCTCAACCAACATTCTTCTGTAACAACTTCGATTTCAGGCGAGTAGTTTTACAAACTTTTGAAAGATTAGGCCTTTGAGTTCTGCAAAATCTTTTCAAGTAAAAGCCTTTTTGACATTAAGGGTCTCGGTAAGTTTTTTACCGACCTTGACCGAGTACCGTGAATTCTCCAAAGTCATCCTGCATAGTCGTACTCGTTTTGCAGGGATGCCGAAACTAGACATGGCTCTGTACAGCTCGTCTCTGTAGATACTGTCATACGCGGCCTTGAAATCGATAAAAAGATGGTGAATATCGATATTATATTATATTCTCGGGTTTTTTCCATAATCTGCCGTAATGTGAAAATTTGGTCTATTGTGGACTTCTCTGGTCTAAAACCACATTGATAAGGACATATCCAGTTGTTGACGTGGGGTTTCAGACGTTCACATATTACAGCAGACAAGATCTTATAAGCGACGTTAAGGAGGCTTATCCCTCTATATAATTGTCGCAATTGTGAGGGTCTCCCTTCATTAGGGATACTGAGGTTCCATTAATCGGGCATGCTTTCTTCCGGCCATTTCATGCAGATCAGCTGGTGCATGCTCCTTTCCAACTCTATAACTATGTTTCCCTGATCGTCTTTACAGGCTTGAGTTCGGGGTTTGCCACCCTGGCAGGATCTTTTTACCTTTTCTTAAAACTTCCGAATCTCGTTCCTGTCATGGCACCTCTCTATTTCCTCAAACGAGCGCTTCTCATGCTGCTTCTTTTTCTTTTTGAGAAGTCGGTGTTCTTCGCTTCTTTTCTCCCTGTAGATCTCGTTATACTAATCGTAAGCAGCCCTTTTTCGTTTTTGCATCAGAAAACTTCTCTTAATCATTTAAAAATGAGTATTGACAAGATTTTATTTCTAAACTTATAGTTGGCTTAACAGCTTTTAGGTAAAACTCCAGCCCCTATGGATCGCTTAAAGCGATTGAAGGCTTACTACTACAGTCTTAAAATTTGGTACCTGGGACTAAAACGGCTGTCGGAATCTTTGCCAAGTAAAATAACATGAAACATGTTTGGAGCTATCATTTTCCAGGCGTTTTGGTGAAAACATTTTTGTAATAAGAGTAAATTAGTATCATCCAAATGCTCGCTAACACATCCTGTTCATGAAGTTTTTTTTTTATCAATTAGAATGCTTGACCGGTGGAGAGTTTTTGGCTCATGACAGAGTTCGTATAAAGACCAACAGCAGTTCGACCTTTGAAATTTGCAGCTTTAACGACAGCATGTTCCGAAACAGACACAATATATTTGCCGGCAGCAGTTACTTCTCAGCAATCAGAAAGTCTACTACCAGCGCCAAGTGCAGAAGACTTATGGGTATGGCTTATAAGTGCTGCTCTAATAAGTAAAAACGTTTGTTAAGGATAACAACAACAAAACACATTGCTTAAAGAAGAGTACGCAACTACAAAGATATTGATTTGCAAGTCATGCTATGGAACAATACCAGCTACTGAGTTGAGAGGTAGAGGTAGAGGGAGAGAGAGAGAGAGAGAGAGAGAGAGAGAGAGAGAGAGAGAGAGAGAGAGAGAGAGAGAGAGAGAGAGAGAGAGAGAGAGAGACACACACACACAAAGACAGCAACAGAGACAGAGACAAAGTCAAGAGAGTGAGATATAGATACAAGAGATCAAGGAGAGACAAAGGAAATGAACAATTTAAGTTGAAGGTTTTGGGTTGTGGCAGAGGCAAATACGTATTCAAAAACTCCACCTGAGATCTTAGCCAGGCGAAGAACAGAACAAGGTCCTGTAGAAATAACCATGCTAATGTAGACACCCCTTACCAAAGCTAAGGATTAACAAACAACACTTCGTCAGACTCTTCAAGATGATGCTAGGCCAGACACTGCGGTGATGTGACTGGTTGCTCAGTGAGTTCGAGTAGGTGGTACTTGGTAGAGAGTAGATTAGATTATATTAGATTTAGGGGACGGGTAGAGCTTGCTCAGCTCCGGGCACTGCTGTGTCCGAATGAAACCTATTCTGCCAACTCATGTGAGGTTTCAAGGAAGTTCTCCTGATCCTGAGTTGAACCAGAAGTGAGCAATCTTCTGTGGGTGAATGAGTTTGAGTTTATCTAGGGGGATAATCTCATAGTCAAGTTTCTTTCTAAGGCGGAAAAGAGCTGGACATTCTGTAATAATGTGCAGAGATGTTTTTTCATTTTCGAGGCATAGTCTACAGATGGGGTCCGCTACCAGCTTCATTTGGTGAAGATGTTTGTTTAAAGAACAGAAGTTCAGATTGGCAAAAGGAGTTTTGAACCTATTTGACCAGATGAGTTACTCCAAGCTATATTTAATCTTCCAGTAGGATGTCCTTGGCAGTATGTTTGAAGGTGCTTTTATTTACACCGCAGAAGGGTTCAGGACCGACGAAAGGTTTAGATGCGCCGTCTTTAGCTAAGATTTCTGCCTTCTCGTTACCATCATAGCCTTTGAGTGCTGGGATCCAGTGGAGGATTACAGTGTTTTTCCTTGTTAGTTCAGAGAGTGACATGACTGTCTCTTGGACTAGTTTGGATCTAATGACAGGTGAGCTTAACGCCCGCCGTTAGTGCAGATTGGCTAGAGTATACTTCACACTTATTGGCAAAGAATATTTGGAAGAAAAACGTACCCGACATCGACATCGGGGGTACACGATGGATGGTACATGTAACGCGGACGAACATTAATGCTCTAGCTTAACGAGGCCTAATGTGCCTATCGTGATATCGTGGAAGATGGATATACCCAATATTGGTGCAACTAAAAATAGAAGGGAAACGCGTAAAATGTTAAAGTGCTGTTCGATCCTGATGTTTGATACTAATCGTCAAAGAAACACGCTGCCCTACCTCATTACATTTCTCAACCTTGAACGAGGACCTTTGAAAAGTCCACAAACTGGTACAAAGTAACATAAATAAATAAATAGGGTGGCGCAACAGAGCGAGGAGCTCCTGGGCCTAGCGCGTTTCTCACAACCATGCCTTGTGAGGGAATGGAAGGGACCTACAATTTTCTGCCGGTTCCGAACGGCTAAACGAGAAAGCGCTTTTCATGGCAATGAATACTAACGGAGGACTTCCTAATTCCTCGCGAAAGGCGATACCCGTGGAAAAAACATTTTTGCCTCTGTTGGGATTCGAACTCGAACCTCTGGATTAACAGGCGGACATGCTATCCATCACACCACGGGTACCACAAAGTAACATAACGACAACAAATAATTTCATGCACAAATCATTGTTCTTAAGATATTAGATCAAAAACGCGCATTGGAGTAGGCAGCAATAAATTCATTTGAGAAATTTAAAGTTGCATGTGTTTTCTTTTTGAAGATTTTGCGGAAGTAAAATATCGTCTTTTTTAAACGTAAGAAATATCAAGGCATATAGTCACTTCATTTGGTCCTTCGAGCCGGATCAATTGTCGATATGTTAGAACTCTGTACCAGTTTATGGACTACGCCAAGGTTCGCGTTCCAAGTTCAGATGAGGTAGGGATAGTGTATTTCTTTGATGATTAGGAACATTAGGATCGAACAAGTGTATAACTGCATAAAGAGAACTAACCACAAACCGCAAATGTACGGTGGACTAAACCATTCCCAACTCAATATTTCTGGACACGTACGTGTACTGAGTTTTCCAAAAAGGATATTTGCTTTATTTACTTTTCAAGCGCAGAAAGGGTTTCATTGAAAAGGAAGCCATTTTACCATTACCGCTGTACTCACAGGAGTAAGATTTCATCAAAAACGTTTTGGCCACACAATTTTCAAAAGCCTATTACAATGTAAGATAGCTTCAACTTTAGTCAAAGCCATCGGCGATGCCTTGGTGATCCTTTTTTGATTATTAAAAAACATTGGGTCCAGATTCTGTAACACTTTAGGCGATTGTCCTTGATTGCATCGGAAAACGTTAGGGAATTAAGCCCTTATCGTTGAGTAAGAAAACATTTTTGGGGCCCGTTGTGCGTCTGTTATATGTGAGTTCGAGGTTCGAATCTCAGAAGCAACTAACTGTCTTTCTTCTAGTATTGCCAATTCCATTGCAATAAAAAGTGTTTTCTCACTGTGTCGCTCGGAATCGGCAAAAACGTGTAGATCCCGTCCATTCCCCATATAAACATAGTCAAGAGTCCTAGGGCTCTTCTTATTTATTTTTTGATTCACTATCATTAAATAAACCAAAGCAAAGTCATTTGTTTGTGTGTCTTTACGCGTAGATCTTTAAAACTGCTCAACGGATTTTGATGCTTTTTGTTTAAATGGATAGAGTGATCCAAGAGAAAGGTTTATATGAATATTTCATCCCTATATTTCCTTTGGAACGGGAACGGGAACGGTAATACACACGGGAACCTAGAAAATTCTTTCACCGTTAGAATGCATTTATTCCGATAATACCACTGGAACTGGAACAAGAACGAGAACGTTAACAAAAACTCTAAGTGTTTTTTACTGAAAAGACTGTAGAACTACTGAGCTGATTTCAATGAAATTTGCAACAATTCTTAGTTACAGTGGTACAACTAAGAATACCACATGGCCTTTAACCTGAGAAATGACAAAGTCTATATTTCGTTTCCATATTCCCTCAGGACCGGAAACGGGACGGAAAACATTTACGGCCACAATTGAAAATACTGAACTGATTACAAAAAATCTTTCATCCTAACTGCCCCTTTTAGTTTCACTGCCCCTGAGTAACAAAAACTGTATTTCATCTTCATATTCCCACAGGAACGGGAACGGAAATTCAAAGACCACTGGATCGATTTCACAATTTCTTTTTTCACTGTATCAATACGATGTTACTCTCCATTATAAGCTACAATTCATCGCCATATTTTCAAGGAACCGAGACTTGAACTGGAACATTGCCGGGAACTTGGAAAATACTGAACTGATTCCAAAAAGGTTTTCAAATTTAGAGTGCTTTATTGCCCTTAACTAATACAAACTATATATTATATGTATCCCCACATTCCCACAGGAACGGAAATAGAAATTCAGAAAACACTGGACCGATTTCAATATTACAATTAACAC
Source organism: Melanostoma mellinum (assembly GCA_914767635.1). NCBI lineage: Eukaryota > Metazoa > Arthropoda > Insecta > Diptera > Syrphidae > Melanostoma > Melanostoma mellinum. The sequence continues at coordinate 162,772,602 of OU612058.1, read as the reverse complement.
AGTCCTTATTTCACCCCCCACTAGAATATAAACTTGGAAAATACTTTGCTCTGTTCAATTACCTTAAATTAATATTTAAAATTTTTAAAAATGTTCTAACGGAGAATTGTGCGGCAAATATTTCAAAAATATCAGAGTACCCCGAATCAAGTTACTTGATATCTCGCCTACTGATCAAAAACTCACTGCATGGATGTTTAAATTCTTTGTTACAAATTTGTTTACGACCTTCTCTTACAGGTCAACGAACAAAGACACAACAAAGTGTAATGAGACAGCTCAATTTAAGAATCCTATTTTTTCACACTGCGGTGCCTTGGCTACCATTCAAAAACCAAAGTTGTGTCTGCTTTAATAAAAAAAAAGGAAAACTTTGCTTCAATTGAAGTTTCCAAAGTGTGGGTCCAATAAAACACTCCATCTTTACAAAATGCTTGAAAAGCAAATTATCGTCCACCACATTGCGATATTTCTTAGCTCCTCAGTTCAAATTAGTTTCATCCACACTCTAATAGTAGACGGGATTTCATGCCGTTTCTCCATTTGATTTCCAATAAAAGAATTTCAAAACTCAGGAATGCGCACTCAACGAAATCAAAATTGGATTATCCTTCCTTTGCAAATCCTTTCAAAAAGAAAAGAAGTTGGGTATTGAAAAAAGAAAACATATAACTCTCATCCGACTCCGGCCAACTGACCTAGCTAATTGGTTAAGTAGGCAAGAAAAGAGTAAAGCAGAAAAACTATTTTTCGCAAGCATTCCTCCTTTGTCGGTCCTCCAGTTGACATACATAAAAGATATAAATTCAGGTAACTCAGGTACACAATCTTAAATCTAAATTGATCCTTTTTTTTGTTTGGGTATAGAATAGTTTGTCTGTGCACTTTCCACAGACCACAAACATATGTTTTGAGAAGACTTCTCAATGGTGGTGCTTCTTGTGCTGGCTTTGAGTTTTGTGTCATCTTGAATGCGTAATTGCCCGTATCACGCATAGATCGCTATAGGAAGATGCGACAAGCGACAGTCGAGCTACCGGGCACAGCATCACGCATGGATTAATGACAATTATCCTTTTGTTGTGCTAGAAAGCTGGATATACATCAGAAACGGATACCTCCTCTAGAATAAGTTGTCGTTGTCGTTCACGTTGTCATTGCCTGCGGAGGTAGATTTAATTGAATGGAAACAAGAGTTAACAATAAGTAGGTATAGTTATAGGGGGAAGGAGAGAGCATACAGCATACTTCTCTCTGTTTTCAAATACACATTCACGAATATCCAAAGTGTGTCACACAGCACAACAAAAGCAATTTAAGATACACAATCATGCACGTTGTTGGAGAAAGGATAAACACTTTATCCTGCAATCAAAACTACGAAAGGAAAACAACTGAACCTTGAGTATATTTATACCAAAAAAGAATCATTCATTTTTAATGCGCTTCACAAGTCGGGAGGAAAAGTGTTTCTCGTTGCTTTGTTCTTTTGGCAAAGTTTCTGTCAACTTTTCTCCGTGGCGAATAGTGATCCAACAGAGCGACAATAGTCAGCTCCCATTTGCTACTACATTTTCTGCAATCATGACGTCCGTCCGTTGAGGCTAACCTTTTCTTCGTTTTCTGTTTTCTTGTGTAGGAGCAGCAGAAGGAAAACCAATTATTTTCTCAGTTGAACCTATCCGGGTGTTGCTATCTGTTTTATCTTTTCTTTCTTGATAGTCTTGTCAACTCGAACAACTTGACAAGCCCCGAGATGAACCATTTTTATTTTAGAAAAATATAAGAAACCAAATATGTAGGTTCTTCTACGGTTTTATTTGAATTTGTGTCAACGGGTGGGTTTGCCATTAAGTTTCGTGTCAGTTTTCAGCATTTGGAATACCAAAAATAAGACAATAACATCTTTCTTTAAGGCAAGCTTCAAAAAAAGCTCTAAAAATGGTTCAAGAGAAGTACTTTAAAGATATCCTAAATTGTCATGTGACACTGTAAATTATTTGAACCAACCAAACGATGACTACCTATATGATTGAAAGTGGTACGCTGTCTAAGGAAAATTCTTTTGACCGTCAATATGGAATCGAAAATTGAGCTCTTGATCGCATAAAAGTCCGAGGTGGCGAATAACTTCGAGATGGGTTGACTATGGAGAAAATACGGACGACGTGAAGCGCTTACACGCTTTCGAGGAAAAAGCTATTGACTGACATTTGCTAAATTTATATTCCAAAAGTTTTTTTTTCGACACCAGATTGAGAAACTATTAAGGTAAACTGAAAAAGGGACGAGTCATGCAACAATGATATGGACTTAAAGAATTTGTTGCCATCAGCGCAAAGCGTAAGTGAGATATGTGAGTTCTTTGTAACCATTTTCATATCATTTAAGTTAAGGTTTAAAAGGAAAGGACCTAAGTGGCTACCTCAAGGGACGCCAGAAGTAGCATGAATTAAGTAGGAAAGAGGGAAATGCACTCTTTCCTTCTTTCCGAATATTGTTTATGAAGAAATCCACTTCAAGAAAACCAGTTGAAAGCCTATGAGTCTATGTGAAAATTTGTCAAAGGCCTTGCTAAAATATGTGGAGATGATGTCTGACTCTGCTGGGACGTGCACTCTGAATATCAACTTCGATTTTTCTTTTTTCGCTTTATTATTATTATTATAATTTATTAACATGTAATTTAAATTACAGGGTAATATAAATATTTAGAGCCTAGCTGCGGGACTATTGGTTCTTATTTAATAAAATATTCACAGAGTTAAGTTAAGAGATTCTAAAAATTTGGTTACATTTTCGAAATTTGTTGAATTTGGATTTTGTAATACTTCGTATATTGGTTAAGTTTTGAAAGACGGCTTCTATAACGGGCTTCGAGCTTTGGCAGTTTTCAAGAAGATGCGAGATATTTAGAGTCGTGTTATATGAACTGCAGATAGGAGGATTGTTTTTGGTAAGCAAGTGTTTGTTTGTTGCTAAGTTGTGGGCGAGTCTGAGACGAACAAAGTTTGTGATTTTATGTTTTGACTGGTTTGTGGGGTATATTGTTTGTGACTTGTCTGGGTTCACTTTTTTGTAATGATGGTGGTATTGGCCCCATACATCTTTTTGTTTGGTCTTTAACTTTTTATGCATCCACGTTTTTAAATCTTGTTTTGTAAATGTATTAAACTGGTATACTGGTGCATCTTTTGCAGAACTCGCAGCTTTATCAGCTTCCTCGTTTCCACGAATATTCACGTGTCCGGAGGTCCACCTAAGCTTGATTTTTTTTTTGGCATCGTAGCAATTTTGTTTCTGATTGCTGAAACTATTTCAGTGTTATTATTAGGGTTGCTAATCTCTTTTAAGGCCGGGCTCCAGAATTACTTGTGATTCACACCTCTTTTTCCACCATATTGCTAAACATTGAAAACATCAAGCTGAGCAAGCGAAACAAATTTATTTGCTGCTTCTTTGGTAAGAGATTAAAAAGACATATTCATGGCAAAGTCAACGATTTTTTTGTGCATGATTACAATGTAGGAGAAAGATTCTTAATGTTTGCACTTTGTAGGACTTCTTTTCAATAAATACATCAAAAGTTGTAACTACAAATTTATTCTAGTAATTGACAATTACAATTGGAATAAAATCATCATAAAACTAAACCACAAATTTGTTATAAAAAAAAGCTATGGCTTAGAGAAGATATTTTAAGATCCTACTGATGCTTTCAGCACAACTTTCAACAGAATTATGAAAAAAAAAACTATTGTAAGGTATGTTCTACTTCATTCTGGTGCAACAGGAATTTTGAACACTTGTGAAATTCAATATTTTTTTTTTTTTTTTTGATTTGGTCCGCCATGTGCACAAGTTTGTGTACTCAAAACTTGTAGTTATACCCGTTTGCAAACATTTTGCTTCAAGTTGAATCTTATTTTCGTAAGCTTTGACATGGAACAACTCTCTCCTGAATTGAAAGAATTTTTAGTTTCGAACCGTTGACGTGGGTTGACATTTCGTAAGCTAGGAGAAGATTATGGTCTTCTGAAACCAAGAAGATTTATTTGAACTTCATTGGACGGGATCCTGCTGCCAGTTTTAGAAGACAAAGTGGAAGAAAGAGAAAAACAGCACCACCTGGTGACCGCAGAATCAAGATAGAGGCCAGAAAAAATCATTATCCGCAGCTAGAAACATTAAAGAAAGGCTACAATTAGATGTAAGACCAAGGGCAGTCCAAAGGTGACTAAATAAAAGTGGGCTTCGAAACTATTTGGCAAGGAGAAAACTTTTGCTACGCCAAATAAAAATAAAAAAAAGACTTGCTTTCGCAAAAAAGTATTGAACGAAACCACAATTGTTTTGGGAAAGCATAATTAGGCCCAATGAGCCTAAATTTGAGTTAACAAATTCCAAACCAAGGAAAAGGGTTTAGTGCAAGCCCAAAGAAAGACTCGGCCAAAGACGCATTAAAAAAATCGTCCAAACATGGTGGTGGGTCTATTATGATTTGGGTTTGGGGATGTTAATTCTTTGGTGGCATTGGGAATATCGTAAAAATTGACACCAAAATGACGGGTTCTCATTACGTCAACATTATTAGAAAAAACTTAGCTTCTCTGGCATCAAAAATATCACTGGACAACAACATGTTCCAGCAAGATAATGATTCGAAGCAGTTTTATTTCTCAAAACAACGTGGAAGTATTGGAATGGCCACCTAAATCCCCATATCCCAATCTGATAGAGCATCTTCGCCTTTTCGGTATCTATTAGATGAAAGAATTCCGTTAGATGGTCGGCGAAATATACCATCTTTTTGGGAAAGCCTCCAATTTGAGTTTGAGAGGATTCCATTAAATCTGGTTCGCAGTATACCAAAGCGGCTTGTAGATGGTATTCAAAATAAAGGGAGAGTCACCAGTTACTATTAATTATCTATGAAAACATATGTTTTTTGGTTGATATTTTCAATTTGCACTTTATCTTGTCTTCCCTTTTTTCATGATTTGTTGCAACACATATTTTTGTTATTTTAATTTTGGTTATATTTTGTTTATGAATACTGATATGTTTGTAAAAGAATTTAAACTTGAACTTGAAATAAAGTTCATGAAAAAAATACAAAATAAAATTAGTTAAAATTTTAATTCCGGTTTTCATTTTATTTTGTTTGAAAGTGTATTTTTAACTTTGCATACATTTTCTAGTTGTAAAATACCTAAGTAAATACAATTTAGATGACCACCAAAAAAGTTTTGAATGAAAGGAAAAGTTATCGGAGAACGTTTGGGGGAAGATATGACAGTAATTTAACTAAATTTTAATAGTTTTATTTTTATTTCTAATAGTTTCCGGCCAAGTTTTCATGTGCCTTTCTTCTATTTCCGTCGCGATCGTTCTGAACGTTTGATAATATTGCCATTTTGATAGGGTTATTCTCAAGATCTTTCCTGCTAACATGGCAATACCAACAAAGCAGGCCACACTCTCTTTTTCCAAGATAGAGTTTTTGAAGTGAATGCTTCCACTTTGGAAATCAAATGAAGAATCACTCTAACCAATCGCGGCAACTTTAGGTCAAGAAGTCAATTGAGAAATAAAACTTTTTCTCTAAAAAAAAAACAGGGTAACTATTTAACTATTTAGTAAATTTGTAGACGATTATATAGTTCAACCGTCTCTGGTCGATTCAATAAACAAATATAGGGTGACTTAATAGAGCAGGCGGAAACCCAGGGGCCTAGCGCATTTCTCTCAACCGTGCCTTGCGAATGGAGGCTACCTACTACTACTACTACTAAATATTAGTCGATTCCAAACGGCTGATCGGGAAAGCAAAAATCATGGCAATGATTCCTAGGACTACACTCAGAGAAAAAAATTTTTTTTCTGCACGATTGCAAGACTTGCCTTATAGTACCTATAATCGCAAGTAAAAATAGTCAATAATGATTATTTTTCAACTATTTTCGTAATAAAAATCGGGAACACTATTTTTTATAGTTAAAAATAGTTAAATACGACTACTGCCGTAGTTAATTTCAAAATTAACTGTGAAATAGTACATTTTACTACAAATTATAGTAATCGTTGACTATTTATAATTACTTGCTGTTTTCCTTTCAATGTAACTATTCAGTAGTCAATGTTACTGATAACATAGTTATTTTTTATCTCTTTTGTAGTCACTTGATGTTTTCCTTTTAAATCAACTATACAATAGTTAATGTTATTAGAACCAAAGTTATTGTTGACTATTTCAAAAGTCAATCAATATTTTTCCTAGAATTAACTGAAAAATATAGTCAATATGATTAATGAAAATAGTTAAAAGTGCGACTATTGAGATTGTCACTTATTTTCTTTTCGAAATCATCTTCTGACAGCCACTTTTAAGTACTTGATTAGTAACCTGTTTTTTCATATATATTTCCTAAAATATACTTACTCATGGAAGCTTTGTAGTTTGGAATTCTAGGGCTAACCTACTCCAGAAAAACATAACCTCAACATTTCTGAAAATTTCTTCAACAACAAATAATTTATTGCTTTTTATCAATTTATTTGCCACTTTCTTTTTACATATATGTTTATAAAATTTATATTCTTCCTTCTTCTAGTTTTTAAGTGTTTCTAGAACTCGTAAAACTGAAGTTTTTTCAGAATAGTTTTTGTTTTCAATAGAATTCGCATTCTAAGGAATATTTTAAGTTAAGTACAAAGAAGATCTTAAAACCAGAATCCATTGCTTTTAAGGAGCTATCAAATTTGTAAATTAAATTGTCCAAAATAACGAAGAACTCTTTTAGCTCACCAAGAGTTTCTCCAACAGCAATCAAGCATGGTTGACAACTTAATCCCATTTCCAAGTACATTTTTGACCGTCGCGTCGTTCAATAGTAGGGGCAACTTCTGGTGCAGCCCTCAGATGCAAAAGGAAGCTTACTTGCGATGCAGTACAACTTGGTCGCCATGGTTTTCTTGTCCTTTGAGTCTTATCAAATTAACAGGATGTATGATGTAGTGAATGAGCAGAATTATAGTAACATCTCGTGAATCTAAACTAAAGTATGAAAATTATGCCTGAGTTGATAAAAAAGGTTCAATTTTACCTGGTAATGTTTTTTCATTAATATCGTCATACATTTTCGTTTGTCTTTAATGTTTGACAGCCACCGGGGAAATTTCCGGATGAACTCCGATCATCTGTCAAACAGGCCCATTGATTTTTCTTCGCCGAAACTTTGAGTGAAATCCTTATTTATCTAGTAGAAAGTAGATTTAAAACATTTTCGATTGTTTGTAGGCTAGCCACTTTAAAGGTACATGTATATTTCAGAAACCTCGCGAGGCTAAGGAACTTAATTATTTGTAATGATAAAATATTAAAGACTTACCAGCAAAGTTTTGGTACAGGATATCCACATTCCAGTCTTGTAGAACAGAATACAGCTGTCTATCGATATTTGTCACTGAAGAAGTCGTTGACTGCAGGTCTGTTAATTGTTCTTCGTCTGCAACAAAGTCTAGAAACGGAAGTGAAACTGCTTCTTCACTTGCGCTTAGGTCTAAATTTTCACTAATATAGTTTCTATTTTCATTTTCCATTTTTCTTTTTTTTTTTAACTGTATCTATCACTTTCTTTTCACTGCTTACACAAAATCACCAACAAATAGTTTACCTTTGAAATTACACTTATTATTGAGTCCCGAGATTAACACTGCAAAAGCTCACAATAGAATGATCGAATTCCAACCAACATCGAGATCGACACGCACGTAAATGTATACTACTACATAGTAGTCTCCAACTAGATTTCATTTATGTTGTTTCCATCAAAGTAATATAGTAAGAAATGACTACAGAATAGTTATAAGTGACTATTTAGTCCCAAATGTTGAAATCCAACGCGCGCAGATCTACTTCTACATAGTAATTTCCATACTACAGCATAGTAAAAAATAACTAAAAAATAGTTACAAGCGACTATTTAGTTCCAAATTTTGAAAACCAAACAAGAGATCGAGACGCGCAAATCTACTACTACATAGTAATTTCTAACTATGAATGTAGATTTTATATTTGTTGTTGACTACAGCTCAGTAAGAAATAATTACTGAATAGTTAGAATCGACCATTAATAGTCATTTCGCAGAAACTGTTAAGTAACTATAGTTTACATTGTGGAAAAATCAAAATAGTCACTATTAACCATTTTGTATGGTTACTAAGTAAATTTATTGCTTTCTTACTATTTTATTATTATTTCTAACTATTTCTTAACTATTTACGACTTATTTTCGTTTACGAATAGTTATTTGATAAATTTAATAGTATGACTATGACAATAGTTACAAAAGTAACTATTTTTTTCTCTGAGTGTAGGATTAAGAGAACTTGCCAATTCCTCCAAAGTCGAAATCGGTGGAAAATCATTTCTGTTTTCTGATGGGATTCCAGCCCCCAACATCCCGCGTAACAGGCAGACATGCTTAACATTACGCCGCGGGTAGCTGTAGGGAACCTACAATTTTATACCGACTTCGAACGGAAGTGTCTATATGCTCCAACGGTGTGGGTGGTGTTAGGTCTTTTCAGATGTAAAAATTATTGGTCAATCTAAAGTGAACTGATTGCAGTCGTTTAAGTTTAAAACAACATGGTGCTAACCAAATTTACGCGAATTTTAAGCTGTTTGTACAGTTTAAGCAAGTCAACAAGAGCTCCCTCATCCTGCTTCCAATAAAAATGAAAAAATAAAACTAAAAGGAAACGCAATTACTTTTTCACCACAAATGAGAAATGACTGAGTGGTTTTGTTTGAACGAATTAACACGAGTCACAAATGGCGACATGCTATCGATTATGAGGGCAATATCGTCAATTACATTCGTCAAAATAAAATTTCATGTGACTTGACTTCCAGCGATTGAAGCATAGCCATTTTTCTACCAATATCATTTCAGACTTTCTCATCAACATCACTCCATCTCAGTTATATTGCGCAAAAGCATGGGCTTATCGAAAGCGGCTGAGGATAGCCTTGGTCGTTTGGAAAGAAAAATTCTCCAAGTTATTATTGGTCCCGTTTTTGATTACTTCACCCAACGTTCTCACAAACATTTATGAAGAGATTTATAGTTTTATAGCCATAGCTAGAAGAGTACGCATTGAATTTCGAGACTATACGACGGCTGGGACTCAAAGAGTGCACGGATATCAGTTTTTCATTTGAGTTTTCAAAAGTATATAGTGGAGCGAAATCAACTATAGACTTGACCCTGTTTAATGAGGCGCAGTCAAGTGGAAAGAGACCTCAACTGATTTCAAGTGCAAAACTGTAGGCTGCTCATCATTGGAATAATCGACAAATAATGTTTTTTGAGGCCGAGTAAGGAATCAAGGATATGTCAATGAAGGAACGCTATATCTGGAGGGAAGAAAATCTTCATGAGATTTTCTCAAAATTTCAACGGTACCCATTACAAAGCAACATTTTTTGGCACAACGAGCTCAAAACAGGCAAGAGCGTTCCAATCAATCTTCTGAGGAATAGGGATATCTTTGATTTCCTGCCAATTTCTCTCAGAACTTTTGCCAATTCCAGGCGAGAGGCAGTGAAAAGAAGACAATTTGGATTTTACTGGTATTCGATTCCCGAATGCAATAATGCGATTCTAACCATTACACCACTGGCCGCAAAATAGGGCAAAAAAAAATAAATTTCCTCGAGTGAATGGCATGAATGTGAACGAAATGTGGTTGTCCCATAGAGTTGGCGCTGGTGGAGCCCCAGAACCCTATCCAACTTTTCTATTCTACAGCTCCAATAACACTTGCTAACGCCTCGCGAAAAAAACAATTGAATTTTTCTGGTGTTTAAGTCTGGAACTTCCAGGTTATTAGCAGACATTCTAGCTTCTACACCTTCATAGGCACTCCTATGGGTCAAACAAAATCAAACTTTACAAGTTAGTCGAAAAAAAACTTACGGCAAGGATTAATGCCTCAGTAGACAATTTTTTTTGCGACTCCGAAAACATTCCAGTAATGTGTTGAAGTCGATATTCAAGTCTCACCTATTTCATTTCCTAGCGGTGGTTCTTTTCACTTAAACTCAAACCATTAAAACCTTATTAATTGCCCGCGTCCTCGTCGGACTCATTTGTCTAATCTAAAGCTAGCCGAAAGCACGCATTCTGGTTATAGCGCAACGCAACCTGCACAATAGACTCCATTCTAAGTGATTTATTCTAGGAAAACCCCATTCCCGCTAAGAACACACATGTGTCTTCGTTCTAAAGTACCTAATTTTTTCTTTGCTTTTCTACTCACAAAGGCGTGCGATATTTTTTCGCAGAAATCTGTCATCGGCTGAAAGCATCCGTGAAAAAAAAAGAAAAAGCAAGCAAAATCCACGTTACTATTTGGAATATTTTGTCGCCACCGCCGCCCGAGACGCCACAGCAACGCCGCCGCCTGAATCGTCATATCAAATTTGGAAATCAACGTTTTGTCGGTTATGATCTAAGGGGAATGTTATAAGAAACATAAAATAAAAAAAAAGTCAATGAATAAAGGGAAGCGCCATCCAGCCCCATTACCCAGCATATAACAAGAGCAGCAGTCACAGAAGATCGCGCTGCGCCGCGCTGTGCCACCGATCCCTTTTAACAACGTCAGACGCATCATTTAAGAACTTGAGAGATTTTTTCTCTCTTTTTTTTTATAATGCGACTTTCAACGCTGGTTTTTGGCGAGCTTAAGTGTGTGCTGAGATGCGCACAAGAATCATCTAAAAGACTTATATTCATAATTTAAGAAGCCTGGCGCTGACGCTTTTCTGGGCCGGTCTCTTTCACATGCGTTTGATGTGCGTTTTTCGTGGACTAAAATAACAAAAAACGAAAAATAAATGGAAGAGGTAAAACAAGAACACTTTAGCCATTTTAAAATTAAGAAGTTGTCAAGGATCCGAGGACGATTGGTTGGGCTGGCCCCAAATAAAAAGATTTATTTTTGACAGGACAGATGATTGTGCGTCCATTATTGTGATCTTTTACTACTGGGCGGTTGCGTTGGTGGTCTTTGGAAAGGATGCTCCATCGCCAGCCCCGTACATCAAATAAATTGGAACATAAATATTTTAAGGGTCCTACTTTTTGTCACATTGGCAATTTATGGTTTTTTATGTTCGAATGTGTTCCTGTGCTTTCACAGCAAATGGAGCAATTGAAGATTATTTTCGAAAGAAAGTTTTTTGTTTTACTCAAACGACAAATTTATCTCACTCATGGTTTTGCAAATAAAACTTTACGAGTGATACAAAATTAGAATGTACCTTCATTCCGGACACAATGGCTTTCCAGGTAATCAAAGGACGACTGCACTCGAAAGGAACGGGAGAGAAAATTCGAATCTGTGAGTTCAAGTTTCCCCACTTCAATCTTATCAGTCAGAACCTACAACAATCAACCTCAACATTTCAATTTCATTTTTCAAGAAATCTTTAATCCTCACCAAAAAACAAGCATTTTCCGCCCTTTTTCGGGTGCTCTCTCTCCTCTGTGCATTGTCTCTCGGAGGGCCTATCTCTCTACCTGTCGATATAATTGAAATAAATCACTTTGTCGAATTTTCTCATATTTTTAACGCTTGAACGGCGTTCCTTTCTACAAGAAATCCTACCTATATCGATTACAAACGTCAGTATTGAACACAACTCAACACAAAGCACCGGATTAAGGTTACCAATTGTAGAATATGGCGCCGCAATCTCAACTTTGGGAAGTGCACAGCAGAACAAAAAAAAAAGAAGCAGATTCATCAAGAGATTTGGATAAACAAACATCCTTTAGTGATTGTGATACTTTTGCGCTACTGCACCTGGAGCGAGAATCCAAACAACGGCATGTTCTTCTTCTATGTCCTTGGGGCAGGATTTTTAGGTAATCAAGATGTTGTCTGTTTCTGTCAGAACTACTTCTACCCACGTTTTTGCTGATAATTGCTCGCAGTGGTGTATTTCCCTCGCCTTTCGTCTTGTATATCAGCACAATTAAATGTAGTCCTTGTCGCAGCATTGATATCCTACATTAATTTATTGCATTCTTATGTCTGTGTGGTACAAGGGAAATTATTTTTAGACCATAAATTTTATTACAGGCTACAGAATATATTCTATTGATCAATCACTTAAAACAGGATAAAGAATTAGGATGGGGGATGCATCTGAAAGCAGCATACGCACCATTCTTTGGTGGCAATATACGGGGGAGGGAATGAGTGTGTGTATGATATTGTTCAGTCACCCTTGCAGTAATGTGGCGATTGCCACTTGAAATATGTACTTCGTTCAATATCAATAAGTCGCTGCTTTGTGAAAAACAGCCTTAAATGGGGTGTGGAGTTGTGAATGCTCTAATATTTTGACGTTTCAAACAAAGCTCCAGATTTATGCGATTTTTTTGAAAAAACATTGTAACAACAAAACGTTCAGAAGGGGTAAGTATTTTTGAAGAGGTTACTCTAAGAAACAAGGAATGAGGAAGTGTTAACCTGGACTTTTTAATTTTCCGGGATTTCTATTCAAGGTATTTCATAAAGAGGTTTTGTCTTCTCGAGAAAGAAGTTTAATACAAAGCCAAGGAATTGTGCGTTGACGTAATAAACTTAAATGATTGCGGTAATAGACTTCATTTGCTTAGGCAATGAAGTGAAGAATGAAGACCTAATTTGACACTTTCAATATTTTTAGGTCAGTTTTCTTTTTGCACAGGGATTTCTTCTGGGCACAACTTAGCAAACTAGCTTTGCTGTAACAATAGTTGACTTATTTTAGGTGAATTTGGGAACATTTCGTGATAATTGAAAGTATGCAAAAACAGCTTTTCATATGGATAAGGGCTTGAATCTAGATTAAAAAATCCTTTAAAAGAGTTTAATTGAAAATATAATATCTCATGGTAAGCCTTTAGGTACAAAATAAGCAAGCACAAGTAAATAATCATTGTTTTGAATCTCGTCTCAATATCTGCTATGGCGATTGGAAATTTACACCATTCAAAATTGTTAATGTAAGAATAGTTTTATTGTTTCTATTTCTATATAAAAACTTAAGTTGAAAAAAATTCCGCACGGGTGGCGACAATATTGTGAGGGTATTTTGACGCTGTAAGCTGCACCTTACTTAAAGGAAAGTATCTGGCAATGCAGTCGAAGTAACTAATAAGGCACATAAGAAGTTCCAATAAACTCAAAGGTGGACCACAAGAGGTATTACAAAAGGTTTTGGAAAACTTGGAAGAAAACGGGTTGAAATATCTCACGACTATCTTCCCTAAGCATGTAGGAGGAAAAGGCACCTTCTTACAGTGCGAGAAGCTGTGATTAAATAAAGTTTGACGAAGATAAGCTTTTACACTTTGAAGATTTATGAGCAAAAAATAAAAAGGATGTCTAATGACCAATACGGACATATTCTTAATCAACAAGAGATGCAATTAAAAGTATTTATAACGATCTTAGTGGACAAACATCACTCATCATTGCAGGACTCACATGTTGTGTTCGTCGACTCCGAAATGGCATTAGGCCGACAGCCTAGACATAACAATAACTCTTGCCAATCGCTGTTTCTTCGGACTAAGAAGGCAAATTGAGTAGTAAAGTTCTCTCTCGAGCAACTAAAGTGTCCCTGTATAAGATACTTAGCATCCCTATTCTTATATATGGCGCAGTGGCATGCACCTTGTCAAAAGTAGATGAGAACGCCTTAGGATGCTTCGAAAGAAAAATTCTTCGGGTGATTTTTGGTCTCGTCATAGATGGAGAGTGGAGAAGAAAATTTAACCACGATCTGTACGGGGTGTACAGCGACATTGACCTGGTCAAGCGAGTTAAGGTCCAGCGGCTTAGATGGCTGGGTCATGTGTACGGCGTAGTAGAGGAAGAGCGCGACTCAGGTGGCGCACGCAAGTAGGTGAGGATCTCTAGGCGTGCAAAACTGGAGGTAGCTAGCTAGGGACCGAGCTGACTGGAGAAGCATGTTGGTTGAGGTCCTGGTCCGACCTGGACTGTAGCGCCACCTTAAGTAAGTAAGTAATACATGTATGAAGGAGCAGTGACAAAGGTAAAATGTCCAGCTGAAATCACGAAAGAATTTCATGTCACCGAAATTGTATAGGAAGCGTTTTGAGTCCTCTGCTCTTTTATTTTTAGTATTCTTTTCTATAAAGGAAAGGGAAAGCTTTTACTTGATGTGGTGTAGTAGAAGGAAGTGAAGTGTGGTTTTAATTTCAATTATGACCTCAAGAACGGTGGAGTAACAGACATGGAACAATTCAAGACCGGGAGACTTGTCGACGCTTTCTGAGGTTAAGTGCCTCATGGATCATAACTGTGAAGCAGGTTAGTAAGCTTCTAAATCATGATGGTCGTAAAACCAGAAAAAGAAGAAGAACAACAACAATAACAACAAGAACAAAAACAAGAACAAGAACAAGAACAAGAACAAGAACAAGAACAAGAACAAGAACAAGAACAAGAACAAGAACAAGAACAAGAACAAGAACAAGAACAAGAACAAGAACAAGAACAAGAACAAGAACAAGAACAAGTACAAGAACAAGAACAAGAACAAGAACAAGAACAAGAACAAGAACAAGAACAAGAACAAGAACAAGAACAAGAACAAGAACAAGAACAAGAACAAGAACAAGAACAAGAACAAGAACAAGAACAAGAACAAGAACAAGAACAAGAACAAGAACAAGAACAAGAACAAGAACAAGAACAAGAACAAGAACAAGAACAAGAACAAGAACAAGAACAAGGACAAAAATAAGCAAAAGAACAAAAACAAGAGAACAGGGACAAGAAAAAAAAGAACACACGTTGAGATAAAACTGGGCCGCTGAGAGAAAAGAAGATACCCGGCGCAAGATTCTAATCTACTAGTCCGCCACATCGAAACACTTTACAGCTGCACCACAAACCAAAATGAACAGCTTGTCTACTTCCTCAAACTTAAACTATCGAATACTCTAAATGAATGTTCTTTGCTGACGATTAAGTTTTCATAACTTGCGATGAAGACATCAGTCATCCGATAGGGGTAGGGTGGATCAAGTGGCGGGGAAACAAATCATTCTTCTGCGACCGAAAATGAACTTAAGCCAAAAAGTAGACTCTAAGGTGCTCCTCAAACATCTTTGCCCCTTCTTGATATGATAGGATACAAAATCGAGCGTTAGGATTTATAGGTGATAGTTCAATCACTTGATTCACTTAGACATCGTCGAAACGCTAGTTGACTCACTCCATTCTACCGCTTTTTTCAAACAGTGCTCTAGTGAAATTGCCAATTGCAT
Organism: Melanostoma mellinum; assembly: GCA_914767635.1. Taxonomy (NCBI): domain Eukaryota; kingdom Metazoa; phylum Arthropoda; class Insecta; order Diptera; family Syrphidae; genus Melanostoma; species Melanostoma mellinum. The sequence continues at coordinate 162,757,236 of OU612058.1, read as the reverse complement.
TCCTCTCTTGAAACAATTTAGCCGCAACACCCATTTCGCTTTGAATGCTTATCAGTTCTATCTTGAGCCCAACTTCGAACGCACAGTTAAGTATAGAATGCATATTTTAGTCACACTAACCGTATGTGGAGTGCTCCGCCAGACTCTGTTTTTCCCACGCATTACGATTTACAAATGTTCAAAAAGAACGTACATTAGTGTCTCCTATTAAAACCTCTCCTTTTCACTAAATGCTCGCACTGCGTTCTTGGTGTGCGAGTTGACTAAAAGAAATGGACCCTCATCGTTCATGTGTCTGACTCCATATCCTAACAGCCACATCTAACCTAAGAAAAAGTATGAGAGGAAGTAAAGGAGTAGTAAAGCTTGATCATATAAGAATAAGAAGTGCTAAAGCCTAGAGAATACTTAACGTTTAAAATATTATCTGACAGAGAAGAGAACGATCAACCTAGTTGGTGTTGTCCAATTCAAAGGCGAGATCTAGAAACCCTCACCAAAAAGAAATATCATAAGAAATTCCGACACGTCGAGATCAGGAATAACACGAGTTGCTATTTCAAAAAGCTAGGAGGCGGTGGGTTAAGAAGGCTGACAACTCACTATACAAGCTAAGGAGGGAAAAACACTGCCTAACCAATAGAAGGTGGTGCCAAAGGGAAGCACCCAAAGCACTGATTTTCAATGTTCTATCAAACTGATTTTTCTGTACTATCAAACCAGGCATTGTGAGGCAATCGGGGGGACCTACAATTTACGGCCGGTTCCGAATGGCTAATCAAGAAAGCTCTTTTCATGGCAATGCATTCACGAACGGAGGATTAGCCAATTTTCGCGAAAGGCGATACCCGTGGAAAATCATTTTGGGCTCTGTTGAGATTTAAACCACGAAACTCTGGGTAAACAGGCGGAAATGCTAACCATGACGCCACGGGTACCACACTGCACCATCACTGAATTTTTTTGAATCACAGCAAGTGAGCAACAAATAAGAATCCTGAGCTCTCTACTTTTTAATGTACATATGCTTGAAGACAAATGCAACAATTTTCTTTTGCTGGCGGTAAATATGGTTCGTTGGTGTGTTTTGGAACTAAGTCGAAGGAAGGTTTACCTTTGTTTTAGCTAAGACAATGTAAAAATTATTGAGCTAAAGCATTTCTCATAAGCAATCTTCTACATGTGTCTACATCAATTTTCATAAAACTGTCATAAAACTGAAAACCAAGCAATAGTCACCTTTTTTGTAATGTTATTTCACCACTTTCCTTTGATGGTACCCATGGTGTGATGGATAGCATGCCCGCCGCCTATGATCTTTCAACTAAGTTTTTTAAAAAAAATTTTCTTAGTTTTAACTAGCTCTAGTTTTTAATTCATAAGTTATCTTAAGGCCGAAAGGCATTAGTAGTAAGATATTGAACGATTTAGAGTACCCGCTTAGGGTCAGTAAGTTAATTAAGTTATTATCTAAGCTAGTTTTACACATTTTTGTTAGCATGTAAGTAGATATAATAAAAATTTAATAAAAATGAATTAAAAATGAAATGAAAATGAGCATGTCCGCCTGTTAATCCAGAGGTTCGAGATCGAATCCCAACAGAGGCAAAAATGTTTTTTCAACGGGTATCGTCTTTCTCGAGGAATTGGGAAGTCCTCCGTTAGTATTCATTGCCATGAAAAGCGCTTTCTCAATTAGCCGTTCGGAACCGGCAGAAAATTGTAAGTCCCTTCCCTTCCCTCCCAAGGTATGGTTGTGAGATATGCGCTAGGCCCAGGGGCTCCTCGCTCTGTTGCGCCACCCTATTTATTTATTTTTTATTTACTTTCCTTCGGTCAAAACATCTACTGAAGAAATAATTTAAATGAACTCTAGTCCAAATTTTTTCAAGTCTGTGTTTTGGTTACATATTGCAATATCTTTTGATGGAAGTTCTCCTGATGCAAGGCGAGCCAAAAAGCGAACGGCACTAAGAAGGTTTCGGTTCTCATATATGTACTTAGTTCCGTGTTACTAAAAAGCCTTATTTTTGTAAGATTTTTTTTTTGTTCTAATAAAAAAACGTAGATGAGGATGTTGAACGTTATGTCTTAGAATTCATCATCATCATCACTCACTTGGCGAAAATAATACGTTCACATGACTCCATTCCATCGTTTTACACACAAGCCCACAATTTCAACAACCCATCAAGCAGATCTACACAACACAGCTCCTTCCTCATATCTCACACTCAATAAAATTCAATAAAACAAATTATTCCAACCAAGCTCATGAGTAATCATTACTTTTAATTACCTCCAATTAAATGATGACTTCTAAAGATTAATTGTCATTAAAACAAAACGAAAAACAAAACCCAGAATTATGTGCCCGTTTTATTGGACGGACAGTATGACGAATGTACGCGCTCGGCTCTTGCTGTGTGCGTAAGTCTGCTTGCCGACTATGTTTTCGCGCGGCTTGACCACAAAGACGTGCTTGCCGATAGATTAAATCCAACTCCGGCGACTTGTTTTATTGATCGAATTCAATTAAAATGAATTTCAAAGGAAGCCCGTGAATTAGGACAAATTCGAGATAAATATGCAAAACATTACCCGCCATGGGGGGTGGGTGCATCTTCATCGTCACATCGTTGGTCGTCGCGTCGGTCGTCGGTAGCCGTCATCATCGGTCGTATGTGTTGTAGAGACAGACACTCAAAGTGTAGATACACGTATGTACTTATATCTATGCGAGATGTGTGTTCTGCAGGAAGGAAGGAAGTTTCATTGCGAAATTTGATCACGTGCCGGATGACATCAAGTTCCAAACTTGTGTCGTTCTCGGTCTACTCCACTAATGCTTTGGGAATTATTCGGTGGGTGACAATTATAAAATGTCATCAATTGTCCCGTTGGTTATGGTTTATTTAGCGGCCAGATAGTGGGGAGATATTCATCGCCTTGCTACAGTAGAGTCAACCCCTGATTTCTCAATTGTTATGTTTTCGTACATATACAGAAGAGAGCATATCCCTTTTGCAATGAGAAACCAAATTGCACTCATATCTCGGGCGAGTATCTGTCTCTTTTGTTAGAGTGTGGCATCATTGTGATGAGAAGTTTTAGGGAGAAAAGTTGGCATTAGACCAAAAGTAATTTTCTATTTACACCACATTTGTGCATTCAAGTATATTGAGCCCCTTAACTCCGTCTATTTGTTTCTTTTTTCCGTTTTAAGTGTCCTTTTGAGTTTAAGAGCAACAAATCATTTTGAATAGCATAGACTTTAGGACAAAATGTGTCTTTCCGATCTGAGATGGCATTTTCCATAAAGACATTGAGACTGCAGAAATAGTGGCAACGGAAAAGCTAGGGTTATGAACTAATCATTTACCCACATTTTACCCACTCATGGATCTCGCTTCTCTTGAGCTATACTTAGCCATAGCTCTTAATATAGTACGTCGTTACTTTTCCAACTATAAAAAATTAGTTCTCATTCAAATTCAAATGATTATCAAAAATATTTCAAAAAGTCTGGAGTCTTCAGCTTGTGCCTTTCCAGGGAGCTTTTTAGACCACCTTTTCTCACCCGTATTGCACCCAATGCACAATTAGCAAACTGATCATCTTTTGTTCGGGGCTCGCAGTTGAAATTTTCATATTGATTATTTTCAAGTTGCAGTGGAAACAGGACCTTCCTAATAGAGATGCAAAAGAATGTATCCTTTTGTAAACGCAGTCATTAAAAATCATGGACTTCGATACCTTGACCCAAAATTATACAATCACTATTCACTTGGCACAAAAAATGGTGTGATCTGGAATTGTTTGCACTCCTTGCGTTCTTTTGCAATATTCTGCACTATTTTTGATTTGTTTTAATCCTTCTAATTCATTCTATTCTTTACATTCAATGAGTACATACATTTCATTCATTGCAACTATTGAATTCTTTGGATTGATCGCCTTTTTTGCACTTTCAGTTATTTGCAACACTTGAATGTCTTGCAGTTATTTTAATCTTTAGCATTAACTGCATTTGTTGCATTAATTGCATTGATTGCACATATTGGAGCAATTTGCATTCATTGCGTTAATTACATTATTTGCAACTGTTCTACACTATTTTCCTTTTCAACCGTTTGTAATCGTTGCAATCTTTGATATTCATTACACTCATTGGAATCATTGCATTTTACTACATTCATTGGATTCATTACATTCATTTAAATTCATTGTCTTCATTTGAATTCATTGCAATCATTGGATTCACTGCATTAATTGGATTCATTACATTCATTGGATTCATTGCGCAATCATTGGATTAATGGCATTCATTGGATTCAATGCATTCATGAGATTCATTGCAATCATTGGATTCGTTGCATTAATTGGATTCGTTGCATTAATTGGATTCATTGCATTCATTGGATTCATCTTATTCATTGGATTCATTGCATTAATTCGATTCATTGCATTCATTGGATTCATTGCAATCATTAGATTCACTGCATTCATTGGATTCATTGCATTCATTGGATTCATTGCAATCATTGGATTCATGGCATTAATTGGAATGGGTTCAATTCATTGTGAATGGGGGCCAAAAGGTTTACGAAGGATTGATTTCTAGGTACGGAAATCGAATAGATTTGAAAAATCATTGATATAACACTACATGCGTGACATAGGGTTGTAAAAACTACAGTTCGTACGCTTATAGAGAATTTGGAAAAGGGGAACAGTCCTAAGATTCCGTGAATTTGAGCTAAAAGTCATCAAACTTCAAAGCTACGGGCAATCAATGACTCCACTTAAACAAATATTATATCTGAGATCTCACGTCTCCTTTGAAGAGACTGAAGATAATAAGAAGTTTTATACGATTAAACGATTAGCATATGGATGCAAGTGGTATCTATCTTCAAATTTGCGTTAAGCATAAAGAAGAAATCTGCGTTGGACAGCTTCGAGGCGTTTATCTTGTGTTATTTGATAAGGTGACTACACTTGGGAGGCATATTCAAGGAATGGCCTAACAAAAGAAGCGTATATGGATTTGAGAATATACGGATTGAAAAATTCTTTCGATCAACGTTTTACGAGTCCGAACATGCTCTTTGATTTTCTTATAACGTGTTCAATGTGGGAGTGAAAGCGAAGTTCTTTGTCACAAATGACACCTATGTCACGAGCATAAGAAACGACGGGTATTGGCTCACTATGTAGATAATAGCCCGGAGGGAGCGGGGGTATACGTATGCGGAAAAGAGTCATAGCGTGGCGTTTATTTACGTTTAGTGGTAGTAGATCAACCAGCCACGAAGCCATGTTGATTGGGAGAAATTATTCTTTTAAGAGAACTGTATATAGTTTGCAAATTGGACGGTAATTTGAAACCTCTTGCCTACTTCCCGATTTATTTATTTTACTGCATTCTTATTTATTTATTGCAATCGTTGCTTTATTTGCATCTGTTCGAATTCTTTTTATCCTTTTGCAATCTTTTGGAAACATTGCAATATTTGGTAGATATATATATATATATATATATACTAGCTGAGCCGCCCGGCTTTGCTCGGGTCTGTAGTTTTAAGGTTCCCTTCTCGTTTTTCCTCTTACGTGAGAATTTGGGGATGAAATATAATCTTTCTTACTGTGGGACTGTGGCATCCTAACGCTGAAAGAATTTTTTCTTCCGTTCCAGTGGAAATATGTGAATGAAATATAAATCTATGTCACTGAAGAATAATGTTACACCCTATAGTTGAAAAAATTCTTGAAATCGGTCAAGTAAATTTATGGTTCCCGTACTCGTTCCCGTTTCTGTTCCTGTGAGATTATAGGGATGAAATATAGTTTGGGTTACTAATGAAGGGAGATAATGTAGCACCCCTAGTACTGAAAGAACTTTTGAGATCTGTGGAGTAGGTTCTAATTTTCCGTTCCCAACACCGTTCCTGTGCCTGGAACCATCTCTGGACTAAACTATGTCTACCCTGAAAATTTCATAAAAATCCGTTGGGTGGTTTAGGAGTTTACCCCGGACATACATACATACATACATACATACATCCTACTTTATATATATAGAAGATATATCATTGCATTCATTGGGTTCATTGAATTTATTCCCTCTTTTCCTTCCATTACAGTGTTAACACTCTTTTCGACTCATTGCAATGTTAGGCATTCTCTTTGCACCTCTGCATTCATTGCATATTTTGCAGTCTTCGGTTTTTGGCAATGTTTACAATCTCTCTTACATCTCGCATTCATGTCAATCATAAGCATTTAGCGCGTGCATTGCGTTCGTTGCATCTATTTTGCATTTATTGCATTCTTTGCACTTTTATCATTCTCTTATTGCACTTTTCTACTTCACATTAATTTTTATTCGTATTTTTCTTTCCTTTTAACGCTTGCATGAGTATTGTGCATAATTACAAAAGAGTGCGAAGAATGCAAAAGAGTTCAAAAGTTTGCTAAGATTTCACGTACTCCAAAAAGACTACATTCAATATTGGGATCTTTTGATGTCAAATGAATGGTGCGGTAACATATTTTTAAGTCGAAGCCCAAAATTAAATTCAATAAAAAATGTTGTCCTTAAATTCAAATCATTAAAGATTGCATCCCGCTACCACACTGTCACGTGCGTAGTTTTGTGTCGTGTCTTGACTCAAAAGACAAATTGCAAAGAAAGCACCATCATTGTTTGGAATATTCTTCCATCTTTTGATTCTCCTTTAGAATTTTGAGGCGTAAGGTTTTCCAAAATCAAATTAACTTATTTGTTTAAATAGCTGTTGGCCTGCATACTTTTCAACGCTTCATGAATAATCGATGACAAAGGCGAAAATACCTCACCAACATCTTAAGTACCCATCTGGCTCGCTCAACAAGGGATTTACACTCCAAAGCAATGATTGATTAATACACTCAATGGATCCAGCCACACACAAAAAACTTCACAAGATGAAAGGCAATTCTCTACCTTCATTTTATTTATATTTTGCTCCTTTGCCTTCATATTACAAGAGTTTCTTTCCCCTACACTCATTATATTTATATACCTTACCTTAGTCAGGCGAATCCTTTTCGCTCTTGTAGCATTAGCACAAATCCCACCGCCAACCATCGCCACTTCCCACTTGTAAGTCAAATTTACCTGACAAAGGACATTTTCTCAGTTATCCATGAGAAAGAAAAGAAGAAAAAAAAAATGCTTAGATATGTGAATTTACAATCAACTGGTGACGATGATGGCCGCGAGCTAGCGCATGACTACGGACTGCGCGCTGTGCCGATAAATACCTTAATTAATAAAACATGCACAATTTTTTCATTGGCACCCATCGCGGCATCGGATTCTGTCCCAAAAGAACTCGTGAAAGAAGAAGAAAAAAAAAAACAGAAATTTAAATATTCAACGCGCTCTCACTTGGATCATAGCCAAATAAGAAGACAGAGCGTGAGTGCCTCCCTAAGCTGGGCACTTATTCTTGTGGAAAATAGGAAAAGGCTTCTTTCTGGTTTATAGCTTTTACGCTGACTTATCAAAGGATATTTGCACACGGGCGATGATGATGTCGACGATGGTATAGGAGACTTAAGAAACTGTGGGGAATGGGGGCAATTATCTAGTTGGGTTAACCCTCCTCTTACCTTGGCTTTTTAGCTTAGCTTTTCTTGTTTTGTGTCACCAAAGCAACTTTTCAATTGGTTTTCCTTTCTTATACAATCCTTCTTGGGATGGATGTGCTTATTTTTCTGTTTGCTTCTTCGTTACATAATACGTTACGTAAGTATAGAAGTATGCGTATACCAATAGCGAATAATGGAATAATTGTTCGCGGATTAGTCAACCCAGGTGCAGATTTTCTAGGACAAGTTTGTGTATAGAAGTGGAATAATATTTCTCTCTGTTCATTCTTTTCGCAATTGAATAAAATGAGGAAATACAAAAAAACAAAAAAAAAAAGCCAAGTAAATTTTCAATTTATCGTAGAAATTTATACACTCGTACAAGCATGCTACAAAAAAGGACTTTTTCAAACCAGAGATTAGACTCCAGTCGAAATTCAAGCTGTTCTTATGGAGTGTTCAGTATCCAGGATAGTAACTGAATTTTGAAATGCCATTTAAACACTCGCTATTGAAAATTGTTTTCAAGTTCGTATTGGAATTTGGGAAAGTCAATACCACGTTCATTTTGAAGATGACATTTGCCTGACATTGAAAGGCAGAAGCCTCCCTTTAAAAAGTCTACGAATGATAACAACACGATAAAAATTAGAACTTTTATCAGTATCAGTAAGATGGCTGAGAAAGTTCACTCTCTCTAGAGTCAACAAGCTTTTGTAGATGTAGAGGATTTTTCAAAGCACAGTGGAAATTCAACTCCTCAAAATCAAGTATTCAATTGCACAGTTGCCTCAATTGATCCTTTTTCAAACAACTCTGACAATTTTAAGATAACACAGTGCGTCCGTTAGGGAAAAAGGAGACGATTGGGAAGGAGGCACCATGTAAATTAATTTAAAATCCTTGAAGATAGTAATGCAGAGAAACAATAAAGTCAGGTAAAGCATCCCATATTAGGGTTGAGCGGCCAAAATTTGGATCTCTATACTTAACTATACATACATCCAAAGCCAAACTTAAGGTTGGACTGATAAGCATTCTGACGAGGCAGGAGCGCAACTGAATTGCTTCTGGTGAAGAATGCAACTGGCTATTTTACTAGAGCTTTGTTTTGTGATAAAAGCGAATGAGGAAGTATCGTTTCGACAATGCTCAAGAGAATAAATCGATTGTAGAATTTAACTAAGCTTGATAAGTACCTAACCAACCACTGGATTTGTACTCCAGCTTTTTGGGCGAATTTAGGCTATAAAAAGCAAAGCCAGATCAGAAGGCGTAAAAAAAAATTCCTAGTTATTCTAAGAAATACTAACAGTTTTTCATTGACACAGGTACATAAGACAAGGTTGAGTTTTTGAAGCAATGAGTTCTACTTATTTTATTGTTGTAGTAGTCGCTTGTGGTACCCGTGGCGTGATGGTTAGCATGTCTACCTGCTAACTCAGAGGTTCGAGGTTCGAGTCCCAGCAGAGCAAAAGTGTTTTTCCACTAGTATCGTATTTCGCGAGAATTTGGCAAGTCCTCCGTTAGTAAATTCATTGCCATGAAAAGCGTTTTCTCAATTAGCCGTTCGGAACCGGCAGAAAATTGTAGGTCCCCGCAATTCCCTCATCTATTTTTTTGTTTGGTAGTCGCTGCTATTGATATTGCCATTGCCATAGCAGTTGTCGTTATCGTTGCCTTTGTAGTTGTCGTAGTCGCTGTCATTTCAAGCACTGTCTGTATGGTTGTCGTTATCGTTGTCATTGTCGTTATCGTCTCCATTGTCGTTGAGGTAGTCACTGCCGTTGTATTTGCCATAGCCGTTACATTTATCGTTGTCTTTGTAGTTGTCGTTATTATTTGTGCTGTCGTAGTTGCTGTCATTTTAAGCACTGTCGCTGTGGTTGTCGTTTTCGTTGCCATTGTCGTTATCGTCTACGTTGTCGTTTTATTAGTCGCTGCCGCTGCTGTAGCCAATGCCAGAGCCGTTGTCGTTGTCTTTATCACTGTTGCTGCCGTTGTCGGGAATACTTTCGTCGCTGTCGCTGTTGTTGTAGTTTTCTTTGGCATTGTAGTTATCCTCTTCGTTGTCGTTGCAGTAGTCGCTGCCGTTGGCGTTGCCATTGCCATAGTCGTTGTCGTTATCGTTGTCTTTGTCGTTGATGTTGTCGCTATCATTGTTCCTGTCGTAGTAGCTGTCAGTAGCCATAGCCGTTGTCGTTTCGTTATCTTTGTCGTTGTCATTGTTGCTGGCGTAGTCGCTGTCATTGTCATCGATTTCGCTGTGGTTGTCGTTATCGTTGTCGTCGTGGTTATCATTATCGCTGTCATTTGCTTCACACTCAGAATTATGTATTTTCGCTATAATCAGCTCTCACATGGAATTGGTAAATTACCGATCGATTCCAATCGTGTGTGGTTTACAAGAAAAAATAAAATCAATATAATTTAATATGTTATGGGCAAGAATTAAGCTTTTTAATAAAGATAAGGGTTTGCCATTACGTTTTAAAAAAGTTTCGCCGCGACCGACTCGAACGAATAAATTCCAACCAAGAAGAACAATTTTTGACCACTATTTGCAGCAATTGGGGGCGTATGTCAGTGATAACGCGCCAAACATTCTCTTCCAAAGCGTAAATGAGCTCGGACTTATCTGCGTAGACACGTGATCTCACATAACCACAAAAACTAGTTTAGCTGTGCTGAATCATCAAAACTTGATGGTAACATGAAATAATGTAAAAATTGTCGTCAATAACGATTCGTTTTCAGACAATTTAACAAAGTAACACAGGCTAGTGGTCGTGCGGATTTAATTCCTTCACAATGATATGACAAACTCAACTGAGCATAAGCCAAGTGACAACTGTCAATTGGTTTATACCTACTAGCCGTGTTTTAATTCAAGGCCCTTGTGCCCTCTGACCGACAACGTAGACGATTTGGACGTCTTAACTCCCGCTTCCTAAAAAACAGAATTTCAAAAAAAAAATACAAAATAAAACTCATTCTCAAATAAAAACCCGGCTCGAAGGACCAAATGTTCCGACTATGTTTTAATTTAAACTTGAAAAAACTAGGAAAAAAGTATTTTTAAATTAAACACACAACTTCACTTTTTCACTTGCAAATTGGTTGTATTTAATTGTTTTCGAACTTTTAGTCATATGACTTAAGGTATGTACATTCGATTCATTACTTTTTCGTAAACTTTCTATGTTTTTGTTTACGTTTACAATTTGTGGAACGTATGTTTAGTGTTGTTTATTTGGGTTGTAAACGTTTTCATTTAGTTCTAAACACGCCGAAAAAAGAACCAAACGTTTAAAAAAAAAACTCTTAAGTTTCCTGCTATGCACTGCAACTGCATCTGTCTATTACGAGAGAGTTCGATGTTCGAATCCCGGAAACATCCGACTGCTTTTAGAAGGGTATCAGCTTTTGAGGGGAATAGTCAAGTAATTTCACTGCCATGAAATGAGCTTTCTCACTAAGCCTTCGGAATCGAGGAAAACCTGAGGGATCTCTCCATTTTACATTCAAGTACAATTCCTTCACAAATTCATTTTTATTGAGACTTATGAAACATAGGTTGCTTATGTATGTAAGTATATAACTAAAGTAATTATGTAGTCTGCTTAAAAGTATGCCAGTCAAAGCAAATATAAAATATTTTTGTAATATTTAAGCTATTATTAGTTACGATAAAGTAAAGGAAATTTTGGGGTACGTTTGCTCTAGACGTACTTTTAATACACAAAATGGACACAAAATGCCACTGAATTTAAAATATTTAACCTTCGTATGATGCAAATCCAAACTATATACGGAATAGATATGATGCAAGTCTTTATTTGTAGAATTAAAACAATCAACTAAGTCGTTTATCCTCTTAAATTGGAACATCATGCTTTTTCGTAAAAAGGTATCCAGCAAACTCCGTGTCAGGCTCTATTAACGGTATTGATTTCTAGTTTATGATATTACTAGCTGTGCCCGCGACTTCGTCCGCTTGGAATAGTGACTTTCGGCAGCATTCTTAATTTTTTAGGCTACTTATTTTGCAAATAAGACACATTCATGTGTTTTAAGTAAACTACTATATATTATTTTATTTAAGTATATGTTTGCACACGACGTTCTTATTTTTTCCATCTTTTGCGAAATAAAAGGATTTTGTGGGATTGATACACGTGATTCTGCAACATAAAGTTGCCATGGGTTTTTTTCAAAACGAACACCTGCAACTTCAAGCGTCTGATCTTTATTTATAAGGACCAATCAGTGGGAATTAAAGGAAAACGGGGAATCAAAACGTTTTCTCCTATTGTCGTTCCAGTCATTTTTAAAATTTTTATAGTGCCGCATCCAGATGTGTAATTTCTAGCTGTGTGCAATTCTGGATTACTCATTATTGGATTACTGGAACACCAACTTGCTGTCACTCCTAATAATCCTAAGAAATTGAGAAACTCTATAGCAGGGTATATGACTTGCTCAGTGTCCATAATATTGTCTACTTATAGACAGACATTCGATAACATTCCCCACCAGGTCTGACATAATGTATTAGCTTATATGGCTAACTACCTCATTAGTCGGCGCCAAAATCGACCTTTCACACAGCCATTCCCGATTGCCAATATTTATTTGAAGATCAAGATAGACATTTTAATTGAATCAAATAAATTTTTTAAATTGCACACCTGACCTATTGAAATACTATTTTTAAGTACTCATTATAAGAATGTAATTCTTTTTGTACTACCTTTTTCTTATAAATAAATAAACATTTCTTCTCAGGTCAAATGTATTTTCAACAGTTTGACAGAAATTACCCCGCAGTGAAAGAACTTTTATCGACCCAGCAGTTTTAAGGTTCCTGTTTACGGTGTCTATCCCGTAGAAATATAGGGATTACTTATTGAGCCCATGTCCTTCCTCAGGCTCTATGCTATCTCTGAATAAAATTCCATTTAAATCAGATCAGCGGTCTGGGCGAGAGATGCTAACAAAGAAACACGAACAGACAGAGTTAATTTTGGATTTGTAATATTAGTAAAGATGTCCATCTACGGGTTCTAGACTATCTCTGTACCAAAATTCATATCAATCGGTTCCATAGTTTGGGCGGTAAATATAAACAAAGAAAAACAGACAGACAGAGTTAATTTCGGATTTATAATGTTACTAAAGTCTTCCATTCCCGTGGGAATATGAGGGACGTTTCCGGAGGATGACTTAAAGTTTATATTACTCAGGAACAGTGTAGTTTTCTGACGGTGGACATTTTTTGAAATGGGTGCTGTATTTACAAAGCTCCCGTTCCCATGGGAAAACAGGGATAAAACATATTGCATAAAATATATGTCCATCCTCAGGTTCTAGACTGTCTCTGTACCAAAATTCATATATGTAAATAGGTTCAATAGTTTGGGCGGTTAATGGAAACAAAGAGAAATAGACAGACAGATTTAACTTCAGACTTATAATATTGGTAAAGACTCCCGTTCCCGTGGAAACATGATGACCGTCCCCGGAATATGGGGATGAGTAAAAGTTTATGTTGCTCGGGGATTATGGAGCATTCCAACGGTGGAAGAGTTTTTGAAATCGGTGCTGTAGTGTCAAAGTTCCCGTTTACGTTCCTGCTCCCGTGGGAATATAGGGAAAAAATATATAGCTTGTGTCCCTCTTCCGGTTCTGAACAATCTTTGTACAAAATTTCATTGAAATCAGTTTATTAGTTTGGGCGGGATATGGTAACATAGAACGACGAACAGACAGAGCTTCTTTCACACTTATTATATTAATAAGGACTCCCGTTCCCGTAGGAATATGTGGATGAATTAAAGTTTATGTTACTCTGGGATAGTGTAGCATTCCAACCAACGGTGGAAAAATTTTTGAAATCGGTGTTGTAGTTTCTAAGTTCCCGTAAAAGTTTCCGTTCCCGTGGGAATATAGGGATAAAATATAAAGCCTATGTCCAACCTCAGGTTCTGAACATTCTTTGTACAAAAATTAATTTTAATCTGTCATTAGTTTGAGCGGGAGATGGTAACATAGAAAGGTGAGCAGACAGAGCTACTTTTGCATTTATAATAATAGTGAGGACCGGTTCCCGTGGGAACATTCGAATGAAATACAGCCTATGTCCGTCTTTAAGTTCAGAACAATCTTTCTACAAAATTTCATTTTAATCGGTTTATTAGTTTAGGCGGAAGATGGTAACATAGAACGACGGGCAGACAGAGCTTCTTTCACACTTATTATATGAGTAAGGACTCCCGTTCCCGTAGGAATATGTGGATGAATTAAGGTTTATGTTACTCTGAGATAGTGAAGCATTCTATTGGTGGAAAAAATTTTGAAATCGGTGATGTAGTTTCTAAGTTCCCGTATACGTTCCCGTTCCCGTGGGAATATAGGGATAAAATGTATAGCCTATGTCCTTCTTCAGGTTCTAGGCTATCTCTGTACAAAATTTCATTTGAATCAGTTCCGTAGTTTGGGCAGGAGACGGTAACATAGAAAGCCGGACAGACAGAGGGACTTTCACATTTATAATATTAGTTAGGATTAGGAGAGAGATAATAATTGTCATCTAGGCTGTGTGTTAGCAGGAGCGGTACTATTCTACATTTTTCGTATAATATTATTTGCGAAGTACTTTTTGTTCGCTTTTCTGAATATGCCACATCAAAATCTCAAGATTTATCTCTCAAACCTTTCAAGCTCCTTTGCAACAGTAGGGGAAATAGTGAACCAGGAGCAAATCCGTAGGCCATGATTGGTCGAATCATTGTTTCGTATATCAAAATTTTTGTATTTTTTGGCATTCATTTCGATTACAATACTTGTTTCAAGTTTTGCAGTCACATATCAGCCTTACATAATGTTTTTCGTGCGTGTTTGATAAAAAGGAATCTATTTTGGAAGTGGAGATCTAAGTATTTTACCTCAGTTCGCAATGGAATAGGAATGTTGTTAATTTTAAGATTAAACTTTCACTTTCTTTGATTGCCATACGGTGGCCTTTTCCACTAGCGTTTCGGAAGCATGCAAAAGCAAAACAACATTTTCCTGTGTTTCACATCCATACAAATACAAGTACAGTTGAGAGAAATGCGTCAGGATCTCTGTTGCCCCACCCTTAAACTACGTAAAAGGGATAAAGTTTTCCGGTTTTATCAATTGCTGATAACATAATTTCAAATCTGGCAGACAGTTTCAAACCAAGGTCAAAAGTTATTTATATTATGAAAAATTGTAGTTTAAATAATATGGAATTAAAAATAAACTAGCTAACTAACTAATTTCAAATCTGAATAAACTCGTTCCGTTTACGTAAGCTCAATAAAGAAAAGGGTTACGAAGAATTGAAGCAACTATATTCGCAAACATACAAACTTCATTTCCCGGTAAACCATTCCAGACCACAATGTTTGCAGATTTCTGACAATTCCAAAGAACTCATAGTACAATTTAATTTTTTTTTTTCAACCCACTTCATCGCCAGACACTTTCATTTAAATAAACTGCCATCAGAAAAGTTGATTGAACAAAAAAAAACCTGCCGCCACGTCAGCCCACATCATTCGCAAGATATAATTTCCAATTGGCCCCAAAGGGTGAATTTCGGACCCAAACCCCATCCTTCCCGTCACATTTGTCAATATCCTTTGAGCAGAAAACGCACTCCATTTGTTCACACATCGGATTCGCTTTACCGCTGTTCGCACTCCTGTGAACATCAAATAGAGGAAATAAGAAGATGTTTATTTATTTGCAATTTTCTTTTCCCCTACTGGTCACCTATAAATATCAGATAAACGGACTAAGACGAGACTCCTTATTTTCTTTATCATCCATAGCAATTTCCACATCCAGCATCGTCTACGTCTTCTCGCTAACAAAAAATGAAAATATATACATAGACGGAGGAGCAGTCTGTAAACTCTAAAAGCACCACATGAATATTGCTAAGAATAACTGCGAGGAAGCACACAATATTGAGTGACACCCTATCAGACTTTTTTATATTCAGAGCAAGAGTATAGACCATTCGTCTGTCGTGGCTCGTGGGCTAGAGCCGAAACAACTGCCGATAAATTAATTTCAAACCCCAAATGAATTCTATACTTGTCCAATGTCCAACGAATAAATGTCAAAATTTCTCGTAATGCTTATCTAGAACGAAAATATGGATAATGTGAATGTTGATTTTTTGGTCAATTCAATGAAAAGTCTAACAATCAGAGGGTGTTTAGTACCTTAAAATGTGTAGTGAACTGTATCTTTTTCAAGCAAAGAACATCACAGAACTAGTTCTTGCCATCGGCATCGGCATCGGTTCCAAGGTCCTTATCCATTTGCAATTTTATTAAAAACAAAACCAACTACGCATTTAGAGTAAGTAGGACAACTGCCACGTCTAGCTTAGGCGCAAGGCTGTTCCACCCAACTGTGTAACTCTCATTTCTATGGTCGACGCGACATCGATTGAGAAAATAATGACAAAAAAAAATAATGACACGTTTCCCTCATAGGATTTGCTAGAAGACCATCTTTGGCGTCATATTTTGCAGAGTGATACACTTTCACTCCTCATATCAGAAACGAGGAGGAAATGGCGGTTGGTGGTGGTGGTGCTGGTGACCAAACTCCCAGGTAACTACTCAAAAATTAATTGACATTTAGTAAACATGCCAAGTCGTATGTCTTTGCCAATTTATCCTTGTGTTCCCTGCAGCCAGCCTCTCGATAGATGGTACACATGCAACAAATATAATTCGAGAGGTGGCTACAGCGACAGCCACACACGAACTCACGATTCCCTCGTGTAGCCCCAGCTTTAGAAAAATCATACTTCGTGTGCTGCGCGCGCGCACTCTGTCGTGTCTGTCTAATGTTGCGGATGTCTAATTAATGGTCACCTGTGCTTTGAGAACTTTGTTACTTTATTACCCTCTAAGGAATTTATGAGAGTTATATGCAAGGCAAGAAAAAAAGACAAAACAAGAACAAAAAAGAACAACAACGATTTTCTTATAGCTGATGGTTGGAGAGTTTTGTTTTGTCTTGGGTGCAGATATTCACATTCGATACCAATTCTCTTTCAGTTGCAAAATGTGTGGCAATTAATGGTTTCGCAGATATTGCAGGAGGATAGAAAATAATAGTAGTTGCGATGTGAATGGGAGATAAGTCGATGAGTTACGGAAGTGATTGGATTTTATCCGAAAATAGTGAAGAAGTTTTAGATTTCGAGGGTGATTACTTGACTGGTGATTGGCTGGGAGCTGACTATGCGGCAGATGAGTCATGTTGATTTCACATTACAAAATTGAGGAATTATTTTTGGAAAATTCAAATATCGGGTTGTTTGGTTCAAAATTGTTTCAAAAGAAAAGCCAAAAGACAAATATTTTGTGTTACACACTGTGCCACATGTCTGAGCACAAGACATTTAAAGTGGAAAATTTGACGACATTTTTAAAACTTTTATTTGAAAAAATTGTGTAATTTTTTAAAAAAATTGTTGAGAATAAGTAAAAAATACTTGAGTTTTACTTCAATAAATAAATAAATAGGGTGGCGCAACAGAGCGAAGAGCCCCAGAACCTAGCGCATTTTTCAAGAAATGGAGGGGACCTACAAATTTCTGACGGTTCCGAACGGCTAATCGAGAATAAAGCGCTTTTCATGGCAATGAATTTACTAACGAAGGGCTTACCAATTCCTCGTGAAAGTTGATACCCGTGGGAAAAAATTTTCATGGCCTCTGTTGGTATTCGAACCACGAACCTCTGGGTCAACAGGCAGACATGCTAACCATCACGCCACGGTAAAGTCATAAAATACTCCACGTTTGTATTTAACTTGCTTAAAAACTAACGATACAAAGACGACTCTAATTACAACACATCATTTTTAGTAAGTGAACTCATCGTTTTCATAACGATAAGTACAGCGAAAAAACAAATGAGTCTCAAATTAAACCAATGCATTCCTTGATAAAACGAGGTCTTTGACAAAATCGTTCAGACGCAGCAGAAGCACAGCTGATTATAACAAAAAATTATTTCAGTAATGGCTTTCCCCACCAATGGTGAGGTGGTACTTGTACAATCTACTCGTTTGTCAGAAAAAACACAATAAAACAGAAATAAAAACACTTAATAAATTTCTTTTCCCACAAGACAACACATGGATAACTTCAATAGCAAAATTTCATTTAAAATAAAATGATTATCACAAATACAAGAATCAATGCATTCCTTTAGAAAAGAAGATCATAGGAACAACCTTTAAGACGTAGTGCAACCAGAGCTGACTATAAAAAAAATACTTTTACTAACGACTTTCCCAATGGTAAGGTGAAAATAGTAGTCTATCAAAAAAATTTGAGAAATCTACCCACTAGAGAGAAGAAGCATAATAAAACACAAGAAAACATTAAATAAATTTATATTCATACAAGGGATGACCATAATAACAACACATCCTTTTCAGCTGAGCGAATTTATCGTTTTCCCAGAGCCAAAAGACTAGTATAACTCCAAGTATACTACAACAAATAGCTTGACTTTACAAAAGATTTTCCCCACCAATGGTGAGGTATAACAAGTAAGTACAGCCCGAGCAAAGACACATGAGAAATCTACAAAAAAACAAAGAAAAAGAAAGAGAAAAATAAAAATAATTAAAATTTTTTCTTTTTTGTTATGATTTGGATGAGTACTATCACTGGATTAATAAAAAAAAACTTGATGTAGCACGTTATCTGCAGAGACAGGTATAGTTTCTCTGAACAACTGAGAACAATTTCGGCTCAGGTTTGTTGTATAATAAGATTATCTCGTTCGTCACTAATTTTCTTCCTAAGAAAATAGCTGTTTCTGATCAGAAAACTTAAAACTTATTTTGTTTTTGAAAAGCGGTAAAACTACATACGATGACAAAGTTTTAAGTTGTGAATAAGAAAGTATTTAATTCAAAAATTAAACTTAATTTTAAATTTCAATTGGCTTGAGTCTCTTCGTGGTATTCCGTCCTGCTGACACATTATGATTTTGTTGTAGGTTGAGATGGAGTGGTGCAAGTAGTGTAGTAAGCTACTTGACCCAATTTCAATGTAGAAGTGTAGGTACTGTTGTGTCGCAGAAGATATTTTTGTGAATAATTTTCAGCCCAGTAAAACTTGAATCATTCCCATCAGTTCTTTATGGTTGTGTGTGATTTTCTCATTAGTTACTTCGTAGGCTATAAAAGGTCCGTGTTTAGAGGCATTATCTCAGCTTTGGTTTATAGTGGTTTGCTCTTGAACGTTGAAATGCTGCCAAAAAATTTAAATTCCAGTAAAGATCCTTAGAGTCCCAAAAATGATGGAACAACCTCAGCTGTTTTGAAGATGATGAAACATGCTAGAACACTATAGGTGAGGAACAGACTTCGAATTTCAGTAAAAAGTTTTGACTCCTTAGTTTTGCTTTTGATCAGCGGGTAGATCGTCGAAAAGCAAAGTCTATCTGTTCCGACAACAATTCAGG
This sequence comes from Melanostoma mellinum, assembly GCA_914767635.1. Classification (NCBI taxonomy): domain Eukaryota; kingdom Metazoa; phylum Arthropoda; class Insecta; order Diptera; family Syrphidae; genus Melanostoma; species Melanostoma mellinum. The sequence goes on along the minus strand of OU612058.1, from coordinate 162,738,058 downwards.
AATGATGCTAAAATATCACCAGATGTCAAAATTTGAAGGCATGATTCAAACTTGGACAAATTCAGTTCTGAATTCTGATCCTTTCACCTTGCTTCGTGCATACAAAAAAAAAAATTGGAATAAAGAAAAAAGACAGGATTCAGCTGTGCTCTTAAAACTGCTCATTTGCACCAACTTGATTTATGTGATGTGAGATTCCAAAAGATTGAGTTCATGAATGAGGGCTTCTATTCTAAATCTAGAATGCTTCTAGGCGATTCTCTATTCTATTCAGGACAATGGCGAGTTCATACTGGAACCTCAAATTGTTGTTCTGAAAACCTAACAAGTTTTGTCAGGAAAAATGCAATTACGAGATTTTTCAAAACTTATTCAGGTTGTTTAGGAGGGTTATCGGCTATTAGGTGGAGACCACATCCTTGATTTCAACAATTTTCACCGTTCTCAATGAATGAAAGACCAAGCTGTTGTTGGTTGACACAATTGTAAGGAATAAAAGCTTAAGGACTACTAATAAACACACAACATGCTGACAAAAAAAACTTAAATATAGATAACAGTTCGTCGGTCGTTACAAAATTAAATACCTTATCAGGTCTACATCACTTCCTTTTATTATCTCTGGTTATGGTTGAAAGCTATGGACAGTTTGCTGAATTAGAGCTTCTGAACATAGTTAACAAGACAGCTTACACTGTTATAGAAACCTCAACTTCGTAGCGGAAAACACGATCCTTAGTGTATTTGAGTGCCTGTGTATCTGTTGCTTTACAATTCATAAATTGATACTAAATGTCTCCGAAATTGAAAATTTCAATCCAATGATTCCGTTAATGTTTCAAGATGTGACACTATAGTGGATGGAGTCTTGGGCGTAAGGTTTTATAATAGCTCTATTGTTGGTTAACGTGGCTGCCCGAATTGTGTGTTAATCTTCCCGCGGGCACAAAAATGATACGGCCCATTGCCGTATCGGGTGAAAATCGAATTCTATGAGTTGAGGTAAGTCACTTAATCTCTTGATCTTTCGTATCATTTTTATATCTTTTTTGAGATGTTTTTAGAATCATTCTTTCGAAAACACCCAAATGCAGAAGCACGCTAATTTTAGAGATGGTCTACCAGGGTAGTAAAAAGTGCGTCATGTGATGATGATCTTTAGAGCTGCTTAAAACAAAGCATTTTTTTAAGCACAGTTTTGGCATATTTCTAAAAAAACGTAGCTCCTCTTTAAAAATATCTTAACATATGAAAATACTAGATGGTGGGTTTGGATTTCAAAATAGTGGGAACTGTTGAGTGGTAGTTAGTGACAAAGTGCAGAGCCGTATTTTTGTTAGGGCAATTGGGGTTACAGCCAAGGGTAAGAATGAAGTAGTGTACCTTCTATAGCAGAAGATTGATCTCGAAACCGGTGCACTCTGTTGGAATCACATCTAGAAACGATCCAACGATAGACACAAGATGTTCCAAACTGGTTCTTGAATCGGAAATGAATGCAAAAGAATCATTGAAATCATTCGTGGAACCCAAAAGAAACGACTTTGAATATAAATATGAGGAAGCTGCCAAAAAATATTTCAGACTGATAAATTACATTCCCGCACCCAAGGTTAGAACGGGAGACGAGATGTTGAATACACTCGATTACGGAAAAGCACAAGACGTAAATCTTTCACCGAAGAACAAATATAAAGATTACATGAAATATAATAAAATAAAAAATATATGAATAATAAAAAAATGTATTATTTTAGGTGGAATATTCTGGTTTTAAATACAAAGTATCAGCCTCTATCCCTGTGCCCGACCGGCTATGTGTTTCTTTTACCGGAAGATTGCATGCCTATGAAGCTGTACGTTCGAGATTTGGATTTCTAATAACATCAAGAATATGGATGCTGAAAATTTTAAAGCTGCAGCAATGACACTGGCGAAAGTTTATCAGGATGGTCTAGAACTTAGTCTTGGTAACGAATTCAATCGTGTATTTGATCGACTCAAAAAGACAAAAAGGACTATAGCCAAAGTAGTTTATCCAACAAAAGCTCTGTGCAAAATTCGAAAGAGTCGATATTTTTGTGAGAGAGGACTTTAGGAAAGACCAATTTCCTGAACTATTTTACTACCTAAATTTTGAAGATCAAAACTTCAGAGCTACATTTCTAGATTTTAAAATTGAATTGAGAGTGTATTTGGTTTCGATAGCATCAAAATACACTACTGAGTGCTCGTTTTCAAAATCAGAAATAGACTTCGAATCACGATGCTCTGCCATTTAAGCATATAAAGTGATTTACATCGGGAACAGGGATATTTTTTTAATAATGCAATGAGCGCGTATTTTACATAAATTGATCCTTTCGTTAAAGTCATCCTTAGTTACGTTTTACATAAATTTATTTCCATGTCAATAATGACTAAAGGGCATCCTTTAGCCATTCTCCTTCCACCTCTTTTTTAAGTGGACTACCATTTCCTGCTATTTTGACACAATTTAAAAAAAAACAACAACAAGAAAACAATGATTACCCATCATCGATAAAGTCATTCACACAAAAAGTAAAAGCCTAAAGCTCACCACCAAATAACTTCCACCTGTGTGTGCCTCTTCAATTAGTGTCAATCTGAGTGCGATCAAATCCGAACCTTAAATACCCTTTTCCTTCACAGAGAGAATATGTATAATCCAATTTTGCTTTTTTATGTGTTATTTTTGTTATTTTTTTGTGGCCCACTGATACCGATAGCAACTTTATCAAGCCCACATCTCGCGTCGGCAAAGTCCCCAAAAATGTCTTCTCTCGGCCGATCGACGGGTCCGATAATATTTTAAACGTTTATGTTAACTTGTTTTGGCAATCCGACGGATCCAAATTTGTTTTGTCCCAATGAAAGATCTTTGTCGAGAGTCAGGGATTTCTGCCTTTTAACTGGGATTATTGTCGCGCATTCGCGCAGCAGCAGAGACGCCGTCCAGGCACCCATCAGTGATTGAGAGTATAAACGAACATGTCGGACTTTCGGCCGGCTTTCGCTTTGGCATGACATCGTCAATCCTCTCCAAATACACGATGATATTGGTTGGCATTTCATCGTGCGCGCGCGCCTTCCTTTATGTTCCTTCACTCTTCCATGGATGTTGGTGCTGACTGCTGGCTGTTGGGGCTCTGCGGTATTGAAAATTGGGACTGGGATTGGGATTGGGATTCATTCCAGGCAGCGTCATTGTCGTTTTTCTTAATTTTGCCTGTTCAGTTTGGTTTCGCGGTGCCCAAAACCTGGCGGCTGCATTGATGGCATGGCGCCAGCCAGAGAACAATAGTACAGAACACGTTGCACAGACAAACGGACACACATACACACGTACAGAATCCGAAGAGAAAAGATGTATAAGAGATGTTTCGGCGGCCAACAGGTTTGTTCCGACATTGCAGAGTTTTGGCCGCTCGCTACTAAAGGTTCATAGGGCGCGATTTATATAGGTTTTGTTTTCTTCTCTATACTCCTCCTTGTGCTTGTCCTTGTTTTGTTTTAAATGCTCGCCGCATCTACATAAGTCAGGCTGGTTTTGTGGACGTTATCTGGGAGGAAAGATGTTAACTTGGACACACAATGTGCGGTAAGAAATGTGGCTAATTAAACCAAGGGGGGCAATACGGCAGGGCAAGTGATGTGAATTCTTTTTGATTCCTCGCTGTTTTAAGAAAAGCGCTGCTCACGAAAAGAACACAATGCAATCAGGATAGACACTTTTGTGCCGTGAAAAGATAGCATCGTCACTGGTTGACTGTTAGTGTCATCACCGTGCAACTTGGTATTACTCTCACTTAGCTTATGAAACAGCTTTGTCCTGGCGAGACAATTTAAATTGAACTGATTTTATGAGTCATATTTTTAAAAGTAGATATGGTTGTTATGGTAGATAAGAGAGACTTAGTATATAGTATAGTAGACCCTTGAGGCTGCAATTCAAACAATTTTTGGGCGAATACTGATGTTTTGCAGTTGCTGTTCAATCCGAAATTGAAAAGGATTCCCTTAATTTTTTATTAACATCTGCAAACTATAGTCGTTAATTAACTGATCTAACCACCTTAAATTTCGAAGCAATTCGTAAACCATTTTGGAGTACCGCAAGGGAGCCACCTTGTCCCTTAGACTTTAATCCCTCCACCTAAAGAAATGAATGAAGATGAGAAAATTTTTGGAAAACATTAGCATTAAACCACTTGACTAATGCCAAACGATGACATTTTCAGAAAAAACAAAAAAGTAACCCCGAGATGATATTTTCACAACATACTGATACGTTCAGCATCGTTGTAAAAAAATTGGTTAAAATTACAAATTATATACTTGATTCCGGTGCAACAGGTATTTTGAACACCTGTGAACTACAATAATTTTTGCAACAATTTCGTCCGTTTTGAGCACAAGTTTCTGGAATAAAAACTTGTAGTTGGTGAAAAAGAAACTAAACATCAACTTGTAACGGTAAATAACAAGTAAAAATCTGTGGCTTTGACTTTTGTGTTGACGAAAAGCCACAGTCTTCATTGATGAGAAGCACTTAAGGATACAAACAATTTAGAATTGTTCTCCATTCTCTTACTTCGTTATGATCCGCCAAAGATTCGAGAACTATGCATACAATATGTCAAAATATCAGCAAATATTCTATTTTATTTGTTCATCCTGAAGATTTCAACACAACGCTCAATAATATTGTAAAACACAAGTTGTTCTTGAATTTGCGGCAATTGGAACTTTGAATTTTATTTCTTACAATAATCTCCACCTTGATTCCAAATTAGTGAATCGAGAACTTGAAGCTGATAAAACAAAAAAATAGATAACAAACTTGTAACTGCAAATTACAAGTAAATTTTTTCTTATTTTGTTTGTTTTTTTTTTTTTTTTTGAGATAGGCCATTGAACTCAACCAACAAGATCCTAGAGCCAAAGTGATCCTAAGGTAGGTGTCTCTTATTGCGTTATTCTTTGAAATTCGATAGATTTACTCTTAAATCGAGAACTACTCCTTTCAAAGAAACACGTAATTAGGGTTCTCCTGCTATTTGAGACTAAACTGATGTTCACATATAGGAATTGATGTTTTCATATTTTGTAATTGGTTTTTTTTGTCATTAGGAAGAAGAAAGACAACCAAAAACTAGTTCTTCACAAATAATATAGTAAAAATGGATAGAACCGTTTTCGAAAGAATAAATTTAATAACATAGGTTGTATGACAGCTGATGTTTTTTGACGTTATTAGAAATCCAATTCCATGAACTGGTCTAAAGGCTTCTTAACATACCCTTACTTTAAATTTTGAAGGAAAAGTACACGTATTTAATAGAATTATACTAAAACCTTTTAAAGGTCCGAGCAGCATAAGTGTACTTTTGGGTGACATTTGGATGAGCAAATTAATATCCCTATTTTTCACTAAAGAAATTTTTAAATCAATTTTTCTCTGAATGACTTCCGTCCTGCGCGGAATCATTGACCTTGCCTCATACTCTATTTCCACCAGGCATTGGTTTAACTGGTTTTACACTAAAAAGCTATGTACTTCAAGCCTACAAGGTAACTACGCGGTTTGACATACAAAATGAAGCCTACTCTACTGACAACTTTTGTGCGGATACAATATTACAGTGAGTTTGACATCTTAGAGAGTGGAAGAGAATGGAATACCTCATACTTAATCGGTGTCATTTTGCTTACATTCTATAATCTGTGTTTCTATTTAACAGAAGACAATAACAAAAACTAAAAGGATCCTAGAATGCAATTTAGCTTAACTTCAGGCGGAAACATCAAAGTGTGTTTTTAAGATCAATCTGGCAATGCTTTTTCGAAGTTTTGGCAGCTGTCACTTGGTTTATACTCAGTTTCGTTTGCCATTTCATCGTGGAAGAGTAGAATCCTCATCATCATTGTACACTGCGTAGGTTCGGTAAATTGTCTCGAAACGAAATTGCTGTTGACGCAGACTTTTACGCAATTTCTAGTTCTAAGCCTTCTAGCCTAAGCCTTCTCCCTGATCGGTCGACTTAGCACCGCTGCACTGGACTTATGACCTTTGTGGTTGCAAAAATCGTAGCTCGTAAACAAATAAATTTCCATTTTTTTGTGAACTTTTATAAAAATTATTCACAAAGTGTCTATTGTTAATGTTTCAGAAATAATTAGGAACTTTTGAGGGACTTTTCATATATGATAAAAAAACACAAAAAAAGAAATATGATCACAATTGAATCGGTCATTTCAAAAACCACCTAAGTCACATTTTTTCCAATATGCTTTTTTGCTGAAAATGGTTCCTCAAAGGTAGATGCGTATTCTGGGTGAAAACTACTTAAGTCAATACATTCCTTCCTCTTTTAATAAAACCGTTTGAAAGACGATTATTGCATAAACAGCATTAGTCAGCGACTTAAGAGGTTTTTGCATGCACTAGTAGATGGCAGGAGTGGTTTATGACTGAGTTTTAAATAACATTTTAAATTAAATTCCAATTTTTGTAAACAATCGCCATTACAAAAATGGCGATTGTTCATTTGATCTACACTTGTCTTTTACTCATTTCTTTTATACGAAAAGTAATTTTTAACTTAAAAAAATGTCTTCAAGTGAAACTGAGAGTGATGGTGAGCCGAAAATGAAGAGAACGTGTAATCCTGCAAAATATAAAAGGAATGTTATAAAAAATTCAAATGTTAAAGGACAGGCATATACTAATTATCAAGGAAAACAAATATCTCCAAGATCTACTGGTGAAAATTGCAGCCAAGCTTACCATAAGGCTTACGTTTTTTATCGGGGCCTATAAAAACATAATGAATCGCTTATTTATTTCAGATGTAAAAAAAAAATGTTTTGCAAATTTCAATCAAAATGACATGGACTTCTTGAATGCAAAAATTAACTTTTTTCCAACAAAAAATGAGCAGGATATATTTCTTCAAACACTATTTGATAAGTTAGTTATAAGACAGAGGCCTCGAAAAGAATATGCTACACAGAGGCAAAATACTTTTCAATTCTATGTTAACAAACTGATAAAGTTAAAGTCTGTAAGAAGGCATTTATCAGCCTATATGGAGTTATAGAATTCACAGACTTTGTGATTTCCTTAATGAAGGGAAAAGCTCTATAGATAATAGAGGATGTCACCCGAAAGCAAATACAGTGCCTCCTGGAATATGCCAAAAAAATACACGAACACATCCTCTGCTTTCCTAGAAAAAAGACACATTATGCAGGAAAAGACATTGATTATCTTGCACGATTGGATGTCAAAACAATGCATTCAATATTTAATGAAAAATATCAAGATCTCGAAGTAAAGCACATATTTTACTTAAAATACTTTATTAAAAACTTTTCCCTCAGATTTGGTCAATTACAAGTTGACACATGTATAACTTGCGAAGAACTATCAACAAAAATAAAACAACCAAACTTAACAGAAAATGCAAAACGTTCAGTAGAAGCTCTGTTAATGATCCATAAAAGATGTGCCAAGAAGTTTTACAACAAAATTTCATCAGTTCAAGATCTTTGTAAGGAACGAGATGATGTTGCAGCGATAACATTCGATTTTATGCAAAAACTACCATTGCCTCACATACTTATACCAAACATTTTTGACAACTATGGGTTCACTGTTTTGGTATTAAGGACTTAAAAACAGGCAAATCGACATTTTATGTACATTGATTTGGTTTCGAACTCCAGCTTAACATTAACAGGCATAGAACTAAAAACTGAAGATGTTTTAGAATTTAAGAAATGGTGGCCAAATTTGTAAAAAAAAAAACATGTTTGCTAACTGAATCTAACGGAAAAAAAGTCCCGAAGGACCAGAAAAAGTCATTTGCGCCTTCGACATAGGTACATAAGTTTTCAGTATGATTCAGATCGAAAGGGAACTATCATAGCCGAGGAATATATTATGGATTGATTGAACATTCATTCTCATTAATAAAGAAATAACAACTTCTGTTTCACTTCCATCAACCAAAGCCTATGATTTGAAAGTGCCCATAAACAAAAAAAAAAAAAAAATAAACGATTTAAAACGTGTTCAAGATAGTATTCTGGAATAGCACATGCCATTTTATAACAACTTTTTTAGATGGCCAACTGCAAATGCTGAAAATAATCCAGATGAGCGTGATGGAGAATATGGCTATGTACCATAAGGATGTTAAAACATAACAAATCAATAAATATGTTAATAACATTATTTTTAAGTGGGTAATTCTTAATTATAAGCAATAAAAAATATGATTTGGTTTAATTATATACCAAAAACAATATTTCTCGCTAAAACAAAATAAGTTCAAGAATTCTATTTCAGTTTTTTTTTTTTCATTATTTTTATTAATAAACAGTAAAGGTTAAACACTATTTTAATTTTTTTTTTACCTCTCAAATACTAAATTAAATATAAAAAAGTCCTTTAAAACTCAATTTTGTTTGTTTATGAAACACTTTTTATTCTTCTTTCTTCTTCTTTTTCATTTCCGGCGTAACGAGTAGTGATCTTGAAGCGATCACAACTCTCACACTTTTCCGCTTCACACTAGTGATCCGCCTGTGGGGTACGCCGCGTTGACCTCAGAAAGCGTCGGCAAGCCTCCCGGTTTTGGATTGTTCCATGTCTGAGGCCAACCAAATGCTGCTGTTTTTGCATTTGCTTGTACCAGGTGTGTTTTGGCCTGCCTTTTCTTTTTCGTCGCGAATTTGTTGAAACGTTGTACGATATTGCCTTTTGGACGGGGTTCTGCGGATCTCTCCTTTGAACATGACAATACCAACTGAGCCGGTCGTGCTGAATTTTGTCCAAGATGGTACTTTTGACATGAAGGCTTACACGGATCTTAGTACTTCTAATTCGATCAAGCTTTGTTACTCCTGCTGTCATCCGAAGCATCTTCATTTCGGCTGCCGTCAATTTGCTCTCATACTTTTTGTACATTGTCCAACATTGTGAACCGTATGTCAGAGCTGGACGGACAACTGCTGTGTAGAGTCTTCCCTTCAGCTTAGGGGGCATTTTTCGATCACAGAAGATAGCGGAGTTTTCTCGCCACTTCATCCACCCTACGCTTACTCGATGATTGATGTCGTCATCACAAGATGCTTCACTATTGATCATAGATCCCAGATATTTAAACTTTTCACACTTGGGAAGCACATTTCCATTCAAATAAATGTCTGGAATAGGCTTGTCTGGATCAGAAAAAGGGCAGCACAGGTATTCAGTCTTTTTAGCGCTAATACGGTACCCATTTCCTTCCAGAACATCAATCCAAACGTCAAGTGCTCGTTGCAGGGATGTAGGATCCTCGCTTATGATGGCTCCATCGTCAGCAAAGAATAATTGTTGTACTTTATTGTCCGTTACTTTTCCTTCGAGCAAATAATCCAGAACAGCAATAAAGAGCAGTGGACTCAAGACACTTCCCTGATGTACACCTACTGTTATTTGGAATTCTTCGGTGACTCCAGCTGGGCATCTCACTTTTGTAACTGCTCCCTCGTACATGTCCATAATTATTCGCACATAGGCTTCAGGAACTCCTCGGTGTCTGAGGGCCACCCATATCAGATCTCGTGGTTGTCGATCGAATGCCTATTCGAAGTCAACCAACACAATATGCAAATCCTCTAAGGCATCTCGGTGTTTTTCCATAATGATCCTTATGCTTTGGATTGCGTCTGTAGTTGACTTACCCGCGACAAACCCGCATTGGTCATCAGACAGCCTTATTATTTTCCGCAGTCGGCTATCCAAAACCCGCTCAACGATCTTCATAGTGTGGGACATCAACTTGATCGAACGATAGTTGTCACAGCTTCTGGTATCTCCCTTTCCCTTGTACATTGGAAGAAGAAAACTTTCCCTCCATTGATTAGGCAAACTGTCACCTCTTACAAGTTTGGAGATGAGAATCGTGAGCCATCTTAACCCGATGTCTCCCATATTTTTCCAAAACTCATATGGTACCTCGTCTGGCCCAATCGCTTTGCCTTTTTGGAGTTCTTAACTGCCTCCCTAACTTCTTCGACTGTGACGTCGGATACTTCCGTAAAGTTAGGTGCAGCTGTTGGAAAGTGGCGCCGAGGAAACTGTTCATTCAAAAGATCATCACAATACTGTCGCCACCTGTGAAGAATTTTGTCGTCATCCACAAGTAGCACTCCTTGAGCATCATTGATGAACTTCGGCGAACGAATCTCCTGCTCATTTCTCCTTCTCTGAGCGGCTATTTTGAAAATGGTTGCTCCCTTATTCAAGTTGCTTTGTCTTAGCTCTTGGATTGCCTGATTTGCTTCAGCAGCTGGGGCAGAAATCTCTTCCAGCTCTCGATACAGGCCCTCTGCTTTTTGCTTGAAGTTGGGCGCACTTTTTCTTCGCTTCTTTTCTGCAGCTCTTGTATTCCATTTTGAAACGCGCTTTTTCATTTGTATTTCTTGAGGGGCACTTCGACCAAGCTTGGAAAGCTGCTTTCTTCTTTCTAATCACCGCTTTAGCTTCATCATCCCACCACAAGGTTTCTTTAGCTTGTTGGTGGTGTCCTTTTGAGACTCCTAACAGTGATTTGGCTCTCACTAAGCAGGTTCGTTGTAGGCGATCCCACATATTTTGTGCCGTGATTGCATTTGAAACTGCGTCGATGGTATTACACAGCTGACTTTGCATATACGAAATGAATTGCTGTCCTTTGGTTTTCTCCAGATTGTACCACTTGATTCTCCTAGGAGCCTTTGTTTGTTTGACTTCCTTCACCGCATCCGTAAAAAATCTGTTAAAAGAAGACGGTGTTGTTGAGCTGCAGCTTCTCCTAGTATCACTTTGCAGTCTTTCACCCGAGATTTCATGTAGTTGGTTACCAAATGGTAATCAATCTGGGTCTCATTTCCTCCACTGCTGTAAGTGATAAGGTGTCGGTCTTGTTTGATGAACATGGTATTTAGTACGATTAGACCGTATGACTTGCACATACTTAGAATATCTTCACCAGGAGTGTTCCTGGTGCCGAATCCCAAACCTCCATGGCAGTCTTCATAATCCTCGTTTGTCTTCCCGACATGTCCATTCAAATCTCCTCCAACAAACAAATACTCTTCTTTTGGGATGTTCTTAAGTAGGTTATGAAAATCAAGCCAGAATGCATCTTTTTCCTCCTGCTCACACCCTATTTGGGGAGCATATGCACTGATAATATTCCAGACCTTTCATTTCATCACCAATTTAAGAGACATCAAACGGTCACTTCAAAATGGTCAACACGCTGTCACATAAACTTTGGTCAAGGATAATACCGACTCCGTTCCTACCTTGTTCCGTTCCATAGTAGAACATCTTGTAAGCCTTGGTCTTTGCATCTAAGAAACGGGCTTTGTTTGCTGTGTTTCGCCATTTCGTTTCCTGAACACACAAGATGTCCACTCGCCTCCTTCTCATCATCTCTTCGAGTTCGAGACTTCTACCAGTCATACTTCCAACGTTCCAACTCGCGACTCGAAATTTTCGTCCAACTCGTCGCATTACTTTGCTAGCCCCCGGAATCCGTATAGCTCTGACCCGAACATTGCTGCTCGGTCCAGGATCAGCTCCATGCATAGCAATGGAACTGCCTGGCGGGGTAGTGCTTCTTATGTTCGCAAGTACTTCCATAATGCTCAAAATTGTTCAAAAATTTTCCTTTCATCCTTTTCGACACATGCATGCTCCATTTAATGAGTTTGATTTCCCTTTTACTACACCGGTGATCTCCAGTCGTGTAAACCCCGGGATCTGCATGCATACTTGGGGAGAGTTTTTAGGTGGTATGTGTGTCACTAGACTCACTTTGATGTTAGTTGTCTAGATATGATTGTTCCTTTAGTCGCCTTTTACGACAAGCGGGGGGGGCGCTGCAGTGCTATTCTAACCCAACACTGCACGGGTAATGAAACACTTTTTACTGATTTCTGAAAAATTAGAATTTTGTGACTTGTTTTTGGTTTTTGAAATGACCGATGATGACCGATTCAATTGTATTACAATCTTTTTTACAAACTCAGTTTTTAAATTACAATTTTTAACCATGGTTTTTAAATTTTAACGTCGAAACTGTAAAGTTTCTCATAAAACATATATTTTTTTCTATAATAAAAATAATGAAACTCTGACTTTCTGTACCATCCGAATCTTTCGACCGATTCTAATATTTTCTTCGGCTTTGGAAAGTTCAAATATTTCCTAATGCAGTCAAAATCTAAATCTGGATTTCAAAAACACACAAAAATTTAATTTAGCACTTTTACAAAAAAGCGCCTAAGTGCAGTGGCCACTTACCCAAAACAACAAATTAATGGCAAGCTCTTATCTTTATAGATAAGTTGAATTCAAGGCCATAACATCCTATCCTACATGCGTATTATTTCTTCTTGAACACCAGAAAACGCCTTTTAGTAGAAAACTGATGAGGAAACAGTTAGTCGTTTTAAAAGAAAAATACAACAAATGATATTGATTCGTGAATACAATGTGCATAGAATAAAATTCAACAACGGACTGTATGAGGTTCGTCATTGGTGACACAAACAATTTGAAAAGGACCTCAACCGACTAAAAGCGCAGAATAAGAGAGAGTTCAACCGAAATCTAAATTTTTGGTTATAATACGCGATAGATGTCGGTTGACGCACAGGTTTACTTTGAATTTTAATGACTATTCTAGTATAGTAAGACATGTAAACTTAAAATCTGTACATGAATTTTCCGTTATTACCGAACCATACCATGCATCTTCCATTTACTTGTTTATATTTTTTTTTATTGTATGGTAACAGTTGTGCCCAGTTAGCATGTCTGCCTGCTACTTAGGAGTTCGAGGTTCGAATCCGAGTAGAATGAAACTGTTCTTCTACGGCTATAAAGGAATGGCCAAATTTTCTCCACGAAATTTCGACAAATTTACAGTTTCCGTAGTCTGGACATAACAAAGGTGTAGTTTTCAGTTACCGAAACATTGATTCCTTTTTGGCGATATAGAGAGGTGAACTTCCGTTCGATAAATTCTTTATGTGCATTCACATTCACTTGAAATTTATTTTAAATTGAAGCGTAGACTTCGTGAAAATTGTTTTTTTTTACTTAAAAATGATTTAAGCCGATTTTTTCCAAATATGCTTCTTTTTTTATACCTGAGAAAAAAAACCGTCATAAGAGTCCTTTCCATTCCTCAAACTTAGAAAAAAATTGTGTGTTTAAATAAAGCCAACGGTTGAACCCTCCTCTTGCCACAATTCAAGAACCTGTCACAGTGCCTAAAGTCAGTGTAGTCACTCACACCATTACACTCTAGGATTTATTTAAATTTTGTGAAATTAAATTAAACCCAAATGGGCTAAACAAAAAAAAAAAGAAAGGAGAAGAGAAAGCAGAAGCAGAAGCAAACTGCAAAAACTCATCCACTGAATATAAAATTAAACTCTTCTCTTGGTAAACCGTACCGACAGCGAGCAGAACGACATTGACTTACGGGTTACACCCTTATCATGTTGAAAATTTGTTAAACTGCGTCGGAGTCGAGTCATTTATGCAAATAAGCTCGCAATGTCATCATCAGCGCCCACAAATCCGGTGCTCAGATCATCCTCGTCCTGGCTGGCTCGGTGGATGGCTGGTGGATGGCGGTGAATGGTAAATTGAAATTTCAAATTAACGAATTTGCGCGTTCAGAGCAGGAAGCAGTGTTTGTATTTTTTTTTTACGCTGGCGCTGGCGCTGGTTCTCATTTGCCTTTGGAAAAAGCAGCAAACAAATTTCGAAGCAAACTTTTATCACCCGAAACCCTAGATTTGCGTTTGTATGGCTGGCTATCACGGAACTGCTCCCTCGAGACGTATGAGTGGCTAGTTTAATAACATTTCATATCTGTAAACAATATCACCAATAATTTTGGCCACGTGGAACGAATTGCGAGATCCAACTACGGTAACCCCCATAACCGAGTAGGTAATAAAAATTGGAACAATAAACCAATAAAATAGATCCCCCAGTTGAGATAAAGTATTCGCTTGAAGATCCGTGTCCAATTCAGGGATTCTGTTTTGTCATACGTTCGGTTTCTTGATACACCCCCTTTGTATACATAATTCGGTTTGTTTTGAGGGAGGGTTCACCTTATCCACCAAAACACCACCGAGAATAATGAACCATTTAAAATTCTATTCGCTACACTTGGTGCAAATTAAATATTTGTAACGACACCAATGACATTTGCCACGGTTTGACAATTTGCTTTTGATTTGACAGCAAACGTCGTTTTTTTTAGAGTAGAGTAATTTATTATTTGATTTGTTTTCCGATGTAAATTGAGAATTAATTCCCACCCCCGAAATAAAAAAAAAAGGAAAAGGAATCGAATCTCCTGACAAAAATATGAAAAACCAACGCAAAATGTAAATGAAAATCCATAAATAAATAAAAGTGTGAACTCAACTTTACTGTTTCTGTTTTCGTGCCTCGGCTTTTTTTTTTGTCTGGTGTGAATCATGGCACAAAAGTTGGACGGTCGTTTGGCTTTGACTCGGCTTTGGCATCCGTAAAACGGACTCAGCATGGATGTTGATAGTTCCAGGATAAAACAGAGAAAGCACATACATACTGATACACTCTTGCGTGTTAAATAAATAAAATCGCGAAAAAAAAGCGACAAATACCAACCAACAGGGGTGAAAATGAATTAAATTAAACGATCCAAAGCCACCACCCAAATGTAGCAGTAAAAGTTGTGTTTTTGTTGTTGTCTTTCTATGGCGTCGTCCTTCGTTTGATAGCGTTCAGTGTAGCGCGTAGTCAGTATTCGAAATTCTATCACAGTCTGATGCCACTGATTACTGCGGTGTAAGTATCGACGTGTGGATGCCGGTATTTACATAAATGACAACGTTTTTGTTTTTTTTTTTGCTTCTTGTGGCTTTAAATGTTTTTAAAGTATTAAAAGCTATAGTACTGTGCGTTGCGTACATGGGAGGGTGATTTATATCAACGATGGGGGTGGCTTGTGTTTTGACTTATTTATTGGTTTTTAGGAATGAGGATAATGTTTTACGAAATTATTTTTGGCATCTTCTTCCATTTGCCGAGGGCAAATATTTACTAAAAGTGTAAACATAAGATTAGCTACATTGAATTGTAATGATGATTGCATAGAGGGTGATTCCTTTAGACTTAACAAAACATTGCTGTTGATCCCTGCGAATCAGTTGAGGTATGAAGAGTTTAAGACAAAAGGTGATATTTTAATTCTGACAATTTAGTAGGTCTATCTTCATTTTTATTGTTTCAGGTTATACTAGGGGCTGGTGAAAGACACACAGTCTTGAGTTAGGAGGAAGTCTCGAATATCATCATCAAGCTTTATAATCAAGTGATTTCAAATGAGTTCGAAGTTGGGGTCATTCTCCTTTTCAATGGAACACGAAAAAAAAAATCTCAACAAACAGCAAGGTATGTTTGAGCTGAGCGTGGTAAAAAGGATGCGTCGGTTCCTAGCCCATTCGTCAATTTAGAGTGCGCAAGGCATACCCTGCCGGTTGGTGAATTGTTAGTGAGAAAACCATACGAGTAGTAGAGCACTGATCCCTTCGAAACCACGATGATCGTTAAGTCGACAAAAGGAAAAAGAAGAAGAAGAAGAAGAAGAAGATGATGAAGAAGAAGAAGATGAAGAAGAAGAAGAAGAAGAAGAAGAAGAAGAAGAAGACAAAGAAGAAGAAGAAGAAGAAGAAGAAGAAGAAGAAGAAGAAGAAGAAGAAGAAGAAGAAGAAGAAGAAGAAGAAGAGCACGCTAGGGAAGTTTTCAAAAGAAAATCTATTGGCCACTAAGTTTCTGATTGAAAAGGGTGTTTTTCCAGGGTTTGGTTTTTGAATTGGCAACAGCATTTCTAGTGAATGTGAATTGGACAGTTGCTGGTATATACAGTGAAATCTCCCTTTGCGGACACCTCCTTTAGGCGGACACTTCCCTTAGACGGACAAATTTTTTTGCACGGAAATCGCTCCATTTAAGTTTCATTGTTTTCAGCTTTCTTTAGACGGTCACTCCCTTGGACGGACGAGGACAGAAATTTCACGTATAATAGACAAAATATTTTCTCTTAGACGTACACCAAAGCAGGATTGAACATGGCATCAGGCTGATAACTTTAGCAGCGGTATTTTTTTTAAGTTGCAGTTTACAGCGAGCATCAAATTCTTTGAAAAATATGTAAATTCGTGCCAGTTGCCAATCCAGAAACTCTATTATGCGTGTGTTAATTTTGTGTAACTGTTGAATATGTATTTGTTTTAAAGTTGTTTAAAGTTTCAAATTCGTTTAATTATTTTTACCTATGTAGATTTTATAGTAACACGTTTTCAGGATGCCACCAAAAAAGAGAACTTCGATTTTAAAGTGAAAAGAAAGTAATTAGCTTTAGTCAAAAATATAAGAAAAGGCATCCGAGAAAACGCAACAGAATTTAAAAGAGGACAACCCTAGTTGTTGAACTACTGAAAAAAAGAATGAGCTTTTGAGTGAATGGCAGTCAAACTACAATGCATCTCATTCTAAAAGACGATTTATTTCGTCAAGCGGCCTTGATACAAATGTTTTCGATTGGTTCAATTCATCTCGAAACAAAGGGTTTCAGATATCTGAAAGTGCAATTCGACAACAGGCAACAGAAGCTGCAACGCGCTTAGGATTCACAGATTTTAAAGCATCAGCTTTTTTTTTTAATTGGTGTTTTTGTTTGATTTCCCTTAAACGGACAACTCTCTTAGGCGGATAAAAACTTCTGCACCATGGCTGTCTGTCCAAGGGAGATTTCACTGTATATGGTCTGTGCGTGGTACTATTTCACAAGAAAGAGACTTAGTTCAGCACAACGCTTGCAAATTTTTTTTTTCCGAATTGCTTGAGAAACGGTAGAAAACTGGACTCAACGATTACGCTTCATTCGAGAAAGCCCTTGGGTTCACTTGCACGAAAACGTTTTCAAGCACTGTTTTTGCATAAGAATATTATTTATTTAAAACCAATGCCATGACAATTAAATTTATTTTTATGTGTTTTATATAAATTTGAATAAATATGACAGAACCTTTCAAAAAACACTCTTTTCATTGTACAAGTATTAAAACCCTTTTACAACAGCTAGGCCCATCGAATTTACATAAAGTCAAAGACAGTTTGATTAGCTTTCAGTGTTTTATTTTCAATTCTCAATAAACCCAAAATATGGAAGCTAACATAATCGTACAAATTTATGCCATATAATAAGCACTCAGGTATGGAGAACTAGTCACAACAGCTCCATTCAAAGCATTGGAAGAATACGAAAATCCACGAGCAAGTGGCTGTGCTTGATAAACCAATGAGTAGGGTGCAACTACAGGGGCACTTGGAATCAAAGTAACTCCATTATCGATCTTCTGAGCTCCTGAGTTCCTCAATTTAGCCTCCTCAATAGCCTGAAAATGCTCAGCCTTAGCCTTCGCTACTTCAGGGGTGTCTTCGACTTGTTTAGGCAATTCAATTGGAGTTATAATGCCATTCATCCTCTTGGCCTCTTCTATGGCAGCAAAATGAGCAGCCTTTGCAGCAGCAACCTCCATAGAGTCCTCAACTTGTTTTGGAAGTTCTGGTGAGGGAACAGTTGGAACCTGAACTGGTTTCGGTAAGTTAGTGGCTGTAACTCGGAAGCCACCTGCAGCATCAGCTGTGTACATTACGTTCTGTAGCACACCATTGGAGTCAATGTAGCTGTACGATCCTCGAGTGACTCCGTCCAGAGTCTTCACCTCTTGCTTGGCTGACAGAGGATCATTGTATCCAAATGCATACCCACCAAGTCCATCCTGAGAGTGGTATTGACTTAAGGTGGTTGGCCAGATGACTTGTGCTGGAGCCAACAACAGA
Organism: Melanostoma mellinum; assembly: GCA_914767635.1. Taxonomy (NCBI): domain Eukaryota; kingdom Metazoa; phylum Arthropoda; class Insecta; order Diptera; family Syrphidae; genus Melanostoma; species Melanostoma mellinum. Next base: position 162,720,075 of record OU612058.1, on the reverse strand, counting down.
GGACTTGCGGAGGCAACTGCCAATAGTGCTAATAAAGCGAAAAATACTTTCATTTTGATCTAACTTTAATTTGAATTAAAAAACGCTGCTGGTGTTGTGAATTAGTACTCGATTCTGAGAACTCTGATTGAAGAGATCTATGCCACTGGGTTTTATACAAAATCTGTGACTAAAAGACTGATTTTTTCCGAATACTCCAAGTCACCACGTTTCAGTCAAATAAAAACCTTCTATACTCAAAACTCAAATTGTAAAGTCATTCTCATCAACTTTCATCAATTTTGTGACATGATTTTTGGGGAGAAGGCTCTTTTTCAGTAATTCTGGTTACAACAGTATTGTAGTCGAAACAAGATTGCTCAAGTTACGTTTCTACAAAATAACGACACAGATAAGTGTGAGCCACAGTCTTATCGCTTTTCTTTCACTTTGTCTTGTCACTTGACTCCAATGTAAACATGAACTAGTGTCCGAAATAAGTAAAATCTTGTCTATTGAAATTGTTCTTATCGCCATGTCACACAGCAACAGAGTTTTCGTTCAAATTAAGTTTGGTAAGTGAAAGGTTATACTCGATTGCAAAGAGCCTACAAGTAGTATTTCCTGAATCTATGAATTGGGAACTGTATTATGATAAATGGCTTCAAATTTGAGTATAAAACTCAAGCTTGATAGCACCACAAGTCACACCCTCCATAAGCGAGTACTTGTTCGTAGCACTAGCAGCGTTTTTTATTCATTCTTAGAAAAAATTAAAACTAAACTCAGATCAAAATGAAAGTATTTCTCGCTTTATCCGCTCTATTGGCAGTTGCCTCCGCAAGTCCTCTGTTATTGGCTCCAGGACAAGTCATCCTCCCAAGTGCAGCAAGCCAATACCACTCTCAGGATGGACTTGGTGGGTATGCATTTGGATACAATGATCCTCTGTCTGCCAAACAGGAAGTAAAAACTCTCGACGGAGTCACTCGAGGATCGTACAGCTACATGGACTCCAATGGCGTGCTACAGAACGTAATGTACACAGCTGATGCTGCAGGTGGCTTCCGAGTCACAGCAACTAACCTACCGAAACCAGCTGAGATTCCAACAGTTCCCTCACCAGAACTTCCAAAACAAGTTGAAGACTCCATGGAGGTTGCTGCTGCAAAGGCTGCTCATTTTGCTGCTGTAGAGGAGGCCAAGAGGATGAATGGCGTTATAACTCCAATTGAATTGCCAAAACAAGTCGAGGATACCCCTGAAGTTGCGAAGGCTAAGGCTGAACACTTTGCTGCTATAGAAGAGGCCAAGAGTATGAATGTCGTTGTAGATGCGATTGAATTGCCAAAACCAGTCGAAGACACCCCTGAAGTTGCAAAAGCTAAGGCTGAGCATTTTCAGGCTATTGAGGAGGCTAAATTGAGGAACTCAGGAGCTCAGAAGATCGATAATGCTGGAGTTACTTCGATTCCAAATGCTCCTATTGTGGCACCATACTCAGCACAGCCACTTGCTCGTGGATTTTCGTACTCTTCCAGTGCCTTGAATGGCGCCGTTGTGACCAGTTCCCCATACCTCAACTCGTATATTATCATGTAAATTTTGAAATGTTTTTGTTGTTAACACTTGAATTTTGAAATAATAATAAAACAAATCCTGACCAAATGTCATCAATATATTTTCTTTTGAGTTTAGTTGGCACTTCGCTTTACTATTTTCAGAAAATGTAAAGTTCCATTTGTTTTTGTTTTCGCTTTGTTTTCTACAACAAAATGATAAAATACCGACAGTTAAATGCGTACTCGTGTTTTCGTTTGCCATCGATTTGGAGGTTTTTTCGGGGTGGTAGTGCTATCTGTACCATCAAGTTAGCATTACACACTTCTTTGTTTTGTTTTAAGGAAGGACAGGGCTATGATCTTTTTATTTTCACGACGAAATAGCGACAATTTTTTCAATTAACAAACTAAAAACTTTGATGTGGTAAGGCTAATTTGACTTAAGTGGAGTCTCAATATAAGCCAAGATAAAGGAATATATTTTTGTTGGATGTTTGCTTTTACAAGAACGTAAAAGGGAATTCTAAACTCTATAATAAGAATTAACTCTGAATATGTTTTTGAGGAATGTTCGCATCAAAACAAATTTTCTTTTAAGGTTTGATTGCTCGGACAAAGAAAAAATGAAAAAAAAAAAAATTAAAAAGAGCACAAAATGCATAATTTTTAAAAAGATACCGGACAAAAAATATATAAGCCGAAAATAAGGTTTCTATTGTTAAAAGTGAATGCTGGTCACCCTGAACCTGAAGAACATTAAAATTTTTGGGGATATTTGTGACGCTCAAAAGTAAATGAAAAAAATTAGATATACAGGGTGCACCGTAATTCGTTTTACATATTTTTTGGATGGGGTTCTTGATCATATTGAAAGAAAAACATTGTTCTACAGTTAAGTCCGTTTCTCAACTTTGACATCACTTTTTGACCATTTAAAAAAAGGTTAACTTTGGTGTACTGATGGTAGAGACCTAATTTTAGACTTAATTTTTTGTAGAAATAATAATCCTTAGAACTGTATTTTAATTGGGCTCCTCCTATAGGCTTAGGGTTGCAAGATTTTAGATCTTAAATGATGTTCAAATTTTTCTTCCCAAGTTTTGACTTTGAGGTAATTTTTTTCAGAAAATGTTTGTTAAACATAGAGTTTCTTTAGTTTCATAGATGAAAAAAACAATAATAAAAAAAACTTCAAAATCCATACATTTTATGAAACTTGCTGTCTCTTTGATAAAAAATAAAAAGCTTTGAAAGTTTTTGACGTAGATAACCCATGCATAAGGTGACCATACGTCCCGCTTTCGGCGGGACAGTCCCGCTTTCAGGCAGTCTGTCCCGCTGTCCCCCGCGAGGCTGAAATTGTCCCGCTTTTGCAATTTTTTGGAGGGTTGAGTTTCTTTTAATTCCATAAAATTTAAGCAAAAACATTTTAATTCTCTTGTATACTGCTATTTACTCGGAATGCGTGCTAGCAAGATAGTCGAGGTTTAAATTTAAAAAAAAATTTAAGTGGAAAACAAAAATATGTTTCAAAAATCCAAAAAGGCTACTGAACTTGTCCCAAGATGGTCTTACTGAAATAAAACCTCTTTTGGCGAGGTGAAATCTGAAGTTGTGGTGACATCTAAAGTTGTGGTCAAAGCTGACAAATCCGTTTTATTCACTAACTCAACTAGTGTAGGACAAAGCGAAATGAAAGTTGTGTAAGTAATTTTCGTGAAGTTGTGTGTGAACAGCTTGCGGACAAATCCTGCCTTGGCCAGAGACTGCCATCTTGTTAGTTAGTTATCGATGGTTTTGTTTTAGTTTAAGCAGTGTTTTGTAAGAAAACAATAATTCCTAAACGAAAGTGTTCCTTTAATATTAGTTTGCAACAGAAGTATCCATTTATAAAACAAAAAAAAGATGATACCGCAGACGTTGCATGTGAAAAATGTCGTACAGATTTTAGTGTTGGACATGGTGGTGCCAGAGTTATAGAAAAACATTTAAAATCAGAAAAACATTGACTTGTCGATCAAGCCGCTGGCGCTGGTTCAAACTCGTCAATGCTTAATTTTTTTAAGAAAACCGAGTCGCCGACTTCTAAGGATTTGGATACAGCTGCAGCTGAGGGTACGTGGACGTATCACACCGTGCAACATAATCACAGTTTTCGCTCAAATGACTGTTCTTTTTCTTTAATTCAAGCATGTTTTGAGCAAAAATGTAGATGTGCACGTACAAAGTCTCAAGCTATTGTGGTAAATGTGCTGTCAACCATTACAACCGAAGATTTAAAAGACCATTTACGTAAAGCCAACTGCATAACCTTATTAACGAAATCGAAAACGAAATCATGGCTCAGTCAAATTATTCCCAGTATTAATTCGCTATTTTTATAACCATATGAAGGTGTGAAAGTTAAGGTCTTAGAGTTTCGAAAGCAGCCAGGCGAAACATAGGATATTATTGTACATTATTTGAAGAAAGTATTGTCCTTAATGACTTAAATATAGATAAAAAAAATTCTTGCGTTTTGTGGAGATAACACGAACTGCAACTTCGGGGGAAAGAATAGGAGAGGAAATAATAAGTTTTACTCAAAGTTGAACCAATCACTCGGCAGACAGATTATTGGGATTGGATGTGGAGCCCACATAGTCCACAACGCGATCAAAACTGCCACTGATTGTCTTCCTGTGGATTTCGAATGCAACATAGTCAAAATTTACTCATTTTTCTACATCTACATCGTTCGAGTAGAAGCTTTGAATGAGTTTTGTATTTCTACCGAGACAGAGTATCACAAACTGCTGGGCTATAGTAAAACAAGGTGGCTTGCGTTAATGCCCGCGCTTGAGAGAGTAATAAAAATGTTTCAGAAGCAGCGGCTTTTCATGAAGTTGTTTTGAAAATCAAAACGCAAAATGTATCGGCTATAGAGTCTGCCAAGGAAATTAGTCGTCTCCGAGATAACCTGGCAATAAAAGAGAATACGATTTTCCTTCCCCACATGGTCCGTTACCTGAAGGTAAAATTATAAGAAAGAGCAGAAGAAAAACCAGCAGTTGACCAGAACGTAAAAACTACGGCGGCTGAGTTTTATAAAACAAGCAAGGAATACTTGGACTAGTGGTGTCAATTTAACACAAAACTAGAAGTGTTTGAATGGGTAAGTTTAACAAAAGTGCCTACGTGGGAAGAGGTAGAGAAATTGGTTGATTTACTAATCACGCAAGGATTTATTAGCAGCAGCCAAGATGCGAAAGTCTTTGACGAGTTTTCACTTATTTTAAACTTTGTGACAGATGAAAACATTTCTGACTGGAATACCGAGAATGTTTCAACTGAAAATCGTTAGGTCGATTTATTCCAGCACTTTCGTGCCAATAATCTAACTTTAACAAATTTATTACGATTATTGAGAGCGTTATGTGTCTGCCTGGAAGTTACGCACCTAAGGAAAGAGTTTTTTCTCAAATGAACAAGGTTTGGACAGGTGATAAAACACAGTAGAGTGTCTTAGTAATGAAAGCTACTTTGATAACGAAGATAAATACAAATAAATCATTTACTAAGCTTCACACTTTTCTAAAAACATGACCCGATATTTTAAAACAAATTTGTTCAGCCGATAAATATAAAAATACAAACTAGAATTCAAGCCACTACTTATTTGCTTTGATTATTTAAAAATAATAACGATAATAAAAAACCTTGTAAAACACTAGTAACTTTTTTTTATTAAATAATTCCGAAGATGTCCCGCTTTGACAAAAAAAATAAATGGTCACGTTACCCATGCATGTCAGTGTCAGTACTCCATGGTATTGATCTCCACTTCCCAACCAACGTAAAGCAATTAGAAACTGTATATCAAAGCCAATATTAAATGCAAACTGAAGCTGTTTTCTAATGCGGGTAGTAGTATCGAGTACGTTTTCGTTGAAATTTTGGGCAATGACGGTAATCTCCTTGTAGGTGCTATCTATAGGCCTAACAAGAACATAGACTTGTCACCTCTTTTCGCTCTCTTGGAAGATATTTCGCTAAGCTCCCCGAACATTGTTTTATGTGGAGACTTCAATAGCAACCTCTTGAAGACAAATAATCTTACATCTAACAAGCTTACGTTTAATCTCCGACCTGTAAATACAAGTACACCAACTCATTTCTTTGGAGGAGATGCAACTCTTTTGGACCTATTTCTAGTAAGTAACTTAAAGGATGTAGCCTTATATGATCAGCTCTCTGCTCCTGCTTTTTCCTAGCATGACTTGATCTTTTTAACTCTGAAAATTTAGTTTTGATCACTCGAGTAAGGTAATTTTGTATCGTGATTTCAATAACATCAATGTTCAACTTTTAGAAGAACATGTAAGAGCAAACAACTGGGGTGATATTTTTTACATGCAGTCATCAAATGAGCAGCTGGAGTTTTTAACTCAATAGTACGCTGAGGCGTACTTTCTGTTCACTCCGCAACAAAGTTGTTACTGAAATACGATTGGAAAAATCAAAAATCCTCTCTCACCAGCTTAGTACCTCGTTAAAAGGAAAACAACTGTGGGAAAACCTAAGTAAAACGGGAATCGGCAAGTCGAGAAGTGGGCTCCTAATGAACGTAGATGTTAATACCCTTAATGAAACTTTTGTGGCCGTGCAATCAACACTAGCTCAATTGCCTATCGAAGGAAATGTGTCATTATTTACCGACCAGTCAGACCATCCAGGCTTTGGTTTCCGTGCTGCAGATAGTGTTGATGTAGTTGAAACTTTGCTTTCTATAAAGTTAAATGCTGTTGGTTTCGATGAAATTCATCCAAAATTTCTGTACCTTATTCCACCTATAATACTACCTTATCTCACCTATTTGTTCAACACTATTCTCACGTCAGGAATTTACCCGAATTTGTGGAAAAAGGCCAAAATCATACCAATTCCGAAAAATGCTAAAAGTGTTGAATTCCGCCCCATCTGTATATTACCGTTTCTATCGAAAGCATTTGAAAGAATTTTACAAAAACAAATAAACGTTCACCTTACGGTAAACTCGATGCTTACACCGAAGCAGTCCGGTTTTCGTAAAAAACACAGCTGTATTACCGCTCTTTTAAACGTAACTGAAGACATAAGACAATCCATGGATAGAGAAGAGGTTACTTTTTTAGTTCTGCTCGATTTTTCAAAGGCTTTCGACACAGTCAACCACGTTAATTTATGTCAAAAGCTTAAAAATCAATTCAATTTCTCATTGAGTCCCACTAAGCTTATTTATTCTTATTTAGCTGATAGAAAACAAGCAGTCCAAGTTGATGGTAGATTGTCAAGTTTCTTCCCGAACATTACAGGTGTCCCACAGGGTTCTATACTTGGTCCTTTACTGTTTTCGATGTACGTTTATGAACTCCCGTCTTTATTTGATAATTGCTCTTCCCATATGTACGCAGATGATGTCCAATTGTATTTTAGCTGTCCCCTTGGGCTCATAGAGCATGGAGCTTTTTGTGTCAACAAAGATCTCGAAAAAATTCAAAGCTGGTCCGAGCTAAACGGTCTCATTTTAAACCCGAAAAAATAATGCATCGTTATTTCAAGAAAAAGTCTTGGTCTTGAGTATTTTCCTCCAATTGTATTGAATAATTACCCAATAAATTATGTAGATACTGCAAAAAATCTCGGCGTGAACGTTTAACCGCGCCTCGACTTGGGATGACCATATAAACACACTTGTTGGCAAAGTGTATGGTGTACTTCGTACATTATGGATAACTCAGACTTTCACACCTTTTAAAACGCGTTTACTTCTTGCAAAGACTTTAGTCATTCCGATCTTGATGTACTGTTGTGAAATTTACTGTAATTGCAACTATGTAAGCAAGCGAAAACTCAATGTCGCCTTTAACAGTACCGCACGTTTCGTCTTTGGCCTACGAAGATACGATAGATAATCTAATTTGCCAAAAATGTTGCTGGGGATGTCCTTTGATAGATATGTTGAGCTTCAAAATTTAATTTTGTTTCTGAAATACTCATTACACGCCAACCACAATATTGTTTTGATAAAATTACTACCGCGACTTCGGTAAGATCTCGTCAGTTAATTCATCCTCACCATTCGTGTTTAACATCTGAGCGTCCATTCTTTGTCAATTCCGTCCGTCTCTGGAACTCGTTACCGCGACATGTTAGAGAAATCCAAAACGCAACAAGAATTAAAAAGGTCTTAATAAATCACTTTCGAAGTAATATATATATGATTTTGTAAATCGAATTTGGAATTTAAAATTTTGTTCATAATTTTTAATTTTTAATTTTGATTAATTTTTTCTTTTTCTATCTAGCTCTTTTCTGTAAAATTAGCTTATAACTACCTTAAAAGATATTGTATCTTACAGTTGTTAAGCATTCACTAAATAAACTAAACTAAACTGCTGCCTTAGTGTTGAAGTAATTTTTTATTCAGTTGAGTGAACTATTTTTGGTTCAATAATAATCGAAATTATTTCTTTTGCCTTATAGAAATTTTTTCTCTCGTCATAATTTAGATACTTGTATTACAAGTACTTGCAGTTTTCTGTAATACAAAGCTACAAGTCTACAAGTCAAGACCTACTTGTAAGATAATATTCTTTACATTTGTAGAAGATTAAGCAAACTTGTATCTTTGAGCAACAGAAATGTCTTCACAGCTTGTAATACAAAGCTAAAAGTCTACAAGTCCCTCTTGATTTGTAGGATTATGTCCATTATACTTGTAGATCAAACAAACTTGTATTTTTGTGCTATAGAAATGTTGTACACTTGTTATAATTCAATTGCATTAGAAGTACTTGTAGGCGCCTTTTACACTTGTGCCATAATTCACTTATATTACAAGGAGGTACTTGTAGTTAGAGTTACAGGTCCAAGTAATTCGCGTCTACAAATCGAAGCTTAATTTTTAATTTCTTACAACTGCTAAGGATTCCTTTGTGGGTCATACTTGATTTGCACTTGTGAAGCTTACATAACCCGACAAGCACCTGTAGACGAGCAGGATTGCCGTTTCGTGATAATCGCACATGTTGGTGACAGAAAACAATGGCGATGACCCTATCAATGAAAATGAGTTTAACTCAATTTTTAATTAAAGGTCAAAAATTTAAACTGACACCAATAAAATTGAATTTAGATCCTCTTTTTGCTCGTATGTATTTTTTGTTTTACCAATCACTAGTCTACTGTTCTCTTATAGGGTAGCAAGCTTCTTTTCTTTTGATGCACACTAGATGGTAGTAAATTTGTTGCAATACAGGATGCTGAAAGAGAACAAGACACGTCGCTCAAACCTAACGACTTAACTCTCTACCCCACAGCGAAGATAAAACAGTCAACTGGTACCTGAAATAGCGTTACAAGCCCAAAAATAGAGAAAACACTTCCACTTTTTTAAATTCAGTACAAATCAACCGACAGAAAAATGGCGGCGAGGTTTCCCGGTCTAATTTAGCTTGTGGACAAAATCGAACTACCTTGCCGCAATTGACTCTCTGGCTCAACACTACCCATTGCACCACAACCTTAATATGTGCGCATACCGCATATATACCCAAATGTTTAATTTAAACAATTTACATTTTCGGAGAAGATTAATGAAGTGTTTTCGATTTAAATGACGTTACCCGAACATATAAAATACTAAGAATAAAGGTACCTGTTTATAAAACATTTCACTATTAATTGTCAGTTTGAGTCAGAAGAATTGTATCTAAGCCTAAAATCATTTTAATATTCCCACAATTTATTTCTGAATCAAAAATGAACACAAATCTAATTAATTCATTCGACTTCTTTAAATGAATAGAGATAATCTTGGAGATGGGAAATTCAAGTTTATATTTAATTCGTTTGTCAACACGTGTGAAATGAATAGAAGAGTCTACCCAGTAATTGCAGTTGTCTGAAATAAAAAAAAGGATCATATTTTGACGAGTCTGACGAGTCCGCCCAATACAATTCAACATGAATGGTGTTCGTAGCAGCCAAAAGTGATTTTGTTCATTCGTGATGAGTAAGTTGGCTCAGCGCATAAGAAGAAAAGTAAGACGAACTCACTTACATCCCAATTTCCTCGGGAGCGAGAGGAAGCAACATTTATATATGAACGATGGAAAAATTTACTTCTCGCTGATTATCGCATGCCACCATGTTGGTTGGTTGGTTGGTTGTGGTCGGGAAGAAGATACTGCAACTCCACACGAAATTAATTCGATTTGGGGGTTCTTCTATCTTAAAGCTGTTGGCGCTGGAGCCGGGCCAAGGAAACACATATAGCGTTTTGTACAAACACGTAAACCGCCGCGCCGCCGCCGTCGCCGTGCAGGTTGTTCGTTAAGCCGACGAAGCCGAAGCCGCATCAGTCGTGTCGTTTTGTTAGTCGTTTTGTTTCCCGCCTCACATTGCTAACAAGAGACCTCCCGCAGATAATTGCCCAACATATCTGGAAGGTTTCGCCCATCGCGAGACTCTGCACCATAACCAGATCCATGAGAGATTCCTTTTTTGTTATTGCTAGCCTCGTCTTTGAGATTCGAGAACAAACTCCACTATATACTCGTATAAATGTAGGTATCTATCTATACGTTTAATGGTTTTATGTTTTAGCTGTGAGCTGTGAGGTATGAAGATGAAGAGGGATGTGTTTCAAAACGGGACGAGACGCAACACAGTTCATCTTTTCGTTCTTCGGCGTCGACCAAAAATCAACAAGAACATTAAAGTTATTGATGATACCTTTGGCATAATCATTGTGGGTTCCCAATTGAGCATTAGAAAGGTTGGGACGAGGACAGCTGGGGAGCATGGCTGAGCGTCGATTGCCATCATGATTTACGGTGCGCGTCTGTCAGTGTCTAATTAATACATTTTCAAAAATTATTAAGTTGAGTTGTGTGTTTGCTTAAGGTCTCTCGATGAAAGAGGTAATCATATGGCTACTTTGAGAATCTGAGCTGCTATTTGGCGCCGTGTGTGGTTGGTAGATAATGAGGTTCGTATCCCGACACTTCGAATATTCAAGGGGTGCAAATTGGTAGTCCCGTTGTTATAGGCATTTATGATGGGAGAGTCAGAGTTATGCATTTATTTTGATTAACTACTGGTTTGTGGTGACACTTAAGACTTTATTAGATTTTAAGCTGAAGATTACTTGTACGAGTATGTGTGCTTTCGATTTGCCTCGTGACTTGATTCAGATTTAAGTTTTATTCCGGAACAGACGCCATTAGCTTGCGCACCTTGTCGTTAGTATGGCGCCAGATAAATTGATCACGTTGCGGTCAATGGGGACTACTCTTTCATTTCGTGATAAGTTCAAGGACTTGTTGATTTTTTTTTTTTTTTTTGTAAGAAATGAAGACCATGAGTGAGTTGGATATGTGGTGCTCTTAAAACGACAGTGTCGATGGTGAAAATGTAAGACCCGTTTTTAGATCGGGAATTTAGTATTTTATGGTTTTCCCAATTTCTAGTATTTTGGAGGGTGAAAATTCCAAGCTAGAGACGGTGAACTTGAACCAAACGACGGACCTTACCATGCCCCTCAATGACGTGCATTTGATTCTTATTCTTCTTCAGACTGCTCTCTTACTTTGCCGTGTATTTTATTATAGATTTTATTTAAATCGACTAATGAGAAGCTGAGAAACTAATTTTCAAATATAGGAGGTGCTTAATTGAGTCTTTTGTGTGTCAAAAGCGAAGAATCTTATCAAATTTATTTTGACGAGCCAACTCTACAATTTTATGCTGGTAAATAAAAAAATATGAAGGGTGGCGAAAAAAACCATGACCGTAGACAGGGGAATTAAGGGGCAATGTCCAACCTTAAAATCCTCATGCTCTGCATTTTAAAAAAAATTAATGATCGCTATGCTACTTTTTTCCGTACCTGCCCAAATATTACATTACGATGATGTAAAAAAGTGTCCTGTAATTCTGTCTGTCCGTGTATTAATCAAGCATGAACCGCTTGCCCGGTTTTTTAAAACTTTGCAGTTAGGGTCTGTGGGGCAGCCTGCAGTGAGATTTTTGGAATTGGGTCTCAAGGTCTTGAAATAACGGTACCTGCCATACAATATTTATGATAATTCTTATTTTATCTCTTAACGGCATTTAAGATCTCGATTAAAAGATCTAAAAATTTGCATAATTAACTTTAAAAATCTTGTTTTTCAAGAAAGTGAAAATGCTCTAACGATTTTGATTAACTTCAGCCTTTATAAGTAGGTATTGAGAATTTCTAAAAAGTGGATTTTAAATTTTCGCGGAAAACATCGATATATATGTATTCAACGGGTATTCTGGTGTAGAATAAATAAGATTCGATTTTTTTAACACAAATTTTCAAAGTTAACTATTTAAGAATATGTCTACAAGACGATTTTTCAAAATTCAAATTATTTTCAGGGATAAAGGGAAATTTGTTGAGAGTTTTCATCATCTTCGTCGGAAATTTCTACACTATCTCCAAATTTCATCTTTTTTCTGTTTAAAAAATATGAAAAAGTCAAAAAAGTGGTACAAAATTGTTTTTTTTTTAGGGAGCCACCATTTTGTGAAAAATGTTTGTTCCAACTATTCCATAGTTCCGAGCATAACGACATCATTCTAAATTGATAGTCTTTTTTTTTTTTGTTTTTTTGTTTCCCATTGCCAGAAGGGTTGGAATAGTGGCCATGTTCCAATTTTTGAGACTTCTCACTTCATCAGCCGCAATTTTTCTTTATTTTTAACTTTTTTTTTCTTTTTCTGTAATCTCTAAGTGTCAATAGTAAAAAAATTGATACCAAAAATATTCATTCCAAAATACCCTCATAATCTACATATTTATTTGTTTTTTTTTTTTATATTTTATGTGGTTTTATTAAATTTTCAAAATCAATGTGCTGTTAGAAACACTGTATCAACTAAAGAATGACTCTTATAAACAAAATCCTTATATTCAACTTTAAATTTTGATGTTGCACCTAGACCACAATCGCAAGTAAGTGCGACACAGTCGTGTCCGTTTTTACTCTTTTGTATGTCTGGCTATGTGCAATTTTGTAATTGATTTCATACTAACTTGCCAATGTGCTAAAAACTTGAAATTCGGGTCATAGCTCAGAAGAGAGTAACAATTTACGATGAAGTTATTAAGGAGAAAAAGTAGGAGAGAAAGTTTGATTTGATTTGATATAATTTATTTCTTAGAATATAAATACAAAAACTTATAAATGTTTTCGTAGCCAATTTTAAGAAATATAAGTGACAATGATATTTTTATAATAAGAAATAGAGATATTGTCACCATTAGGTAAATGATTTCCATAATAATTTTGAATGGGTAGGGTGACCCATAAACAAAAGAAAAAAGTTAGAATTTGCTGATCAATCATTTACTTCAAGAAAATGAGAATTACAAAAATTATTTTCAAGCTTACCATTTCATCAAAACACTAGAAATAATTAAAAACAAAGTTACAAAGATTTACAAAGATTTTTTATTCAATTTAAAGTTTTTAAAAATGATTGTGCTACCCACGAAGCTTTATGCTTATCTGTGGGTGTTTGAATTTTCAAGAACACTTTGAATTGAATTGAGGTTTAAAGTGTTATTCATCATTAGTTTAATGTTTTCTAAATCTAAATCAAAAAGCAATTTTACTACATTCATTCCAAATAATGGCTGAGATGTAAGAACTCTGATAGAATTTCGAAGTTTATTAAATATTCGGCATGAAACTATGTCATAAAATTTTCGGAAGAATGGTACATTAACCAGATTTAAGAAATTTCTACGTACATTATAGTTAGAAATAATTCTGAAATTAAGATTTCCTGATCTTTTAAAAAATTCATTAAGAACCTTATAGCAGTGCAAATGTCGAACTGGAAGAATTTTCAATTCATTGAAAAGTGAAAAACTAGGGTAAAGGCGAGGTTTACGGCCAATTTTCTTCAGAACCAACTTTTGCTTAACCAAAAGTGGTTGAATTTTATTGAAATAAGTTACATGTGAAACACACCTGTTGATTTTAAGCAATTAGGAAAGGAAGACACAGGTAAAAATGATTGATGACACTTCTACTCATCAATACCAAACCACAAAAAAAAAAATTAAGAGAACCGGTTGGAAAACAACAGAGAAAAAGGGACCCACAGATTTTCCTTAGCCTATTTATATATAAATATTATAACGTTCATAACATCATCAAATTTCACTCGTTGTCTTCTGTTTTTTTAAATATGACTCGAACCATTTACATATAAATCCTCGGAAACCTGCTTTTTCCATTTTACTGATGAGTATAATGTGATCCACCATATCAAAGGCTTTTGAAATGTCGACAAAAATCGCAGCAGTATACATCTTACTACCGAGGCTAGTGACTATTTGAGAGCAGAAGCGCAACAAGGCATCCTCAGTTTCAAACCCGAACTGGAAATTGCTAAAGAATTTCGTTTTATCTAAGAAACTCATCATTCTATTATTAACAGCTTTTTTAAATACCTGATTTATGGATGGCAACAAAGAGCTCGGCCTATAATTAGATATATCACTACATAGTTGCGCCATTTTTAAAAAAGGGTAAGACATTAGCACATTAGCAAGTTGAAGCAAAAATAAAATAAAAAGATATCAAAAAATCAGCAGTGTATTTTTCTGTTTTCCTGGTGCATTTTCATCAGGAAAGTAAAAAAATACAATTTAAAAATTCTTCTACTGATTTAACATCGGTATAACTTTGGTATAACTTTTGTTAATCAATTCCAACGAAAATATAGCGATTCTTTCATTTGGAAACTTTTCCTGATTCTTTTTCTTGATCACTTTAATTGGCACCTTATAGGAGACCAGCAATAATACGAGTAAATTGTAATGGTCCGTTCTAAATGAAACCTGGGCATGTTTCTCTTTGAAACGCTTTATTGCAACTGACCTCTTTTGATACCTTAGTGTATAATATAACATTGAGTAGTTTATATAAAGAACATGAACTGTAACATCGTGCGATCGCTGGATTAGACTATGTGTGTACATAAAATACAATCAGTAATTACTTTCAAAATACATAAGCGAATACAGGTACGGATCTAGGAGGTTGACAGATAAATCACTTTGATGATGAGGATATTATGTTACTGACAAAATTTAGTGGACAAAATTTTAGTCTACATAACATATATATTAGTTTTGAGATGTTGTCGTTTTAGTGAGACAACGGTTTTGTCGAAGTGTCGAAAATATTGCTGCCGTTCGACGTTCATCCAATGGATAGTTTGCAGTCAATTCTATGCAGCTCTAAATAATAAGGCATCACTCAGAAAACATTATGGCACATTTTGGGTAAGGATTTTGGTTGTTGATTCACACCCATAGACCATAACATAACATCACGTTACTGTGAATGGCCATTATTTTTGGCCCGAAGTGGATCAATTTATCTTAGAGTAAGTTTGATAAGCGTATGTAGCCTCAGGAAATAAACCAACCAATTGGCCGCGTTGTTCGTGAGCTTTAACGTCTCTAGAATACTTTCCTGTACGCGTGATGGTAAGCATGTCTGCCTGTTAACTCAGTAGTTCTTGGTTCGAATCCCAACAGAGGCAAATGATTTTCAAACGGGTATCGCCTTTCGCGAGAAATCGGCAAGTCCTCCGTTAGTAAATTCATTGCCATGAAAAGCGCTTTCTCGATTAGCCTTTCGTAACCGGCAGAAAATTGAAGGTCTCTTCTATTCTCTCAAAAAGTATGGTTGTTAAAAATGCGTTGTTGCACCGTCCTATTTATTTTATTTATTTGTACCACTTTCTTTCGGTTTACGTTACGTCATCGCCTTACGTTAACAAGCCGACGACGCGACGTCGGAAGGGCGTAGAGTGAATACTGAAGGAGAAATAGCGGCCACTTGGGCCGAAATGTATGGCCGAGTCATCTGGGGTCCAACGAATCGACCGCTACAAAAAATAAAAGAACAAAGTCAGCTGATCTGGATAGAGTCCTTCGTATTTTTGATGATAGGAATGACGAATAGAAGAGTTCAGTCATCTTAATGAAAGAAGATTGTATCGTTATCTAGGAAGGAAGATTGAATATAATATGTTAAGTAAAATAATGATATAAGCCAACACATATATCTATCACCCCTTCCATATAATTTAGAAAAGATTTTGCCTTCGCCCTACCTGTTATCACCGATGGCTTTCTTTAAATTCAACTTTAGGACGGCCCTGAACAAAGCTTTGAAAATCTCAGGGCCTAGCGCATTCCAAGGATTAATGAATTAGACAACAAGTCATGTACCTACGCTTATAATTCTCAACAAAAATTACAAAAGGATCATTATTCTTATTTGACATTAAAAATATTTTTCGACAGATATTTTAGCCTCGCAAACTTGGTACCAACATATATAGCATTGACCAGGTGTGTCATCTCATGAATGAAAATTCATATACTTAATGCGATTTAAATCGACTTTGTATTCAATGAACAAATATTAAGGATGTACTACCTGGTTTCTCTTTGCTGCGAATTAAAATAAAAGCCATGCGACGGACGCGGACGGCGCAATGGCGGTCACTTAAAAGCGTCGACAATTTAATTAGGATCATAAGTGCCGCGCTTGTGTATATGAGGCTTTTGTTTAATCATTATATTCATTAACATAAAAGCGCTGTATTTGTTCTCATAGTCTTCAAAGAGCAGACATTTGTCCCGTTTACTTGAATCCATATTTAAATGAGGTAAGCGAGCACTTCAAGTGGCTGGTCAAGACTTCAACCAGATGATGATGATGATGATGGTTTACTAATTTTTTTAATTGCTTTTGTTCGAAAGAGGCCGGTAGTAATTGTTCAAAGGGAAATAGCTGATAAACATCAAGATGAACGCGCGATTATTCAACAATAAACAAATACATAGGCAAATATGTGCCTACATACGAGTATTCCTCGGACGGCGATATAAGAGCACTCGAAAGGGAAGTGTTCAGTTCAATGTGCATTGGATTAATTACCTCTGTGCTTACAAGATGATATTTTATTTTTTGCAATTTATATTTTGATATGCATCTTTCCTCAAAAAAAGAAATAAGCCATAATTCGCTTCTCAGAGAAAAGCGCACTCTACCCTATTAGTCCAGTAGTCACATATTCTCATATCTACTTCGGGCAGGATGCGTGCATTGAACAAAAAACAGGAGAGTCAAAGAAAATGGCTTTGAATCATAAGCAAAACGCTTAATGTCAAGTCAAAGACGTTTTTATTGAACCAAAAACCAAGTGCCTTTGAAACACTTCCTAAAACTCATTACATTTAAATACGTTTCTTCTAAGACTTTCCTAATAAACAGAAGAATAAAAATGGCGGACTTTTTTGAAGTGTATATTAAAACTATTTTTACATATTTTGCATTATCGGGATTTGAACTCGAGTCCTTTCTCACGCTAGT
Source organism: Melanostoma mellinum (assembly GCA_914767635.1). Taxonomy (NCBI): domain Eukaryota; kingdom Metazoa; phylum Arthropoda; class Insecta; order Diptera; family Syrphidae; genus Melanostoma; species Melanostoma mellinum. Next base: position 162,703,073 of record OU612058.1, on the reverse strand, counting down.
CAATCAGGCATCCACTAAACATCAAGTATGTTCACAACATCAGTTATCAAAATTGTGTTCTATCAACTCTCTGTCAGCAATCAAGTTTTATTTGGTGAAGTCAAACTACATAATTCAGAACCTTTCATCATTAACACGTAAGCAATGGCGTTTTTACTCTGATTTTGTTCCGTTTCCTGCATAGTTTTCAGATTCGATTTTCTTTACAAAGCTTTTTATTTACGAAGTAAAATACAGAGCGTCCCATGATTCGCGTATCGCGTTACAATATTTTGGGATGTGATTCTTGGTCATATTCTGTCAATACTGATGGTGGAAACCTAATTCTAGACTTAATTTTTTGTAGAAATAATAATCTTTAAAACTTTTTTCAGGAAAAAAAAGTTAAAAAGTTAGCCCTATCACCCCCCAAAAAACCCCCAAATCGATCGCAAACGAAAACACGAGTAAACATTTAATAGTCGGTATTTTATCATTTTGTCGTAGATCAATCCCGAAAACAAAAACAAATGGAACTTTTTCATTTTCTGAAAAGAGTAAAGCGGAGTGTGAACTAAACTCAAAAGAAAATATATTGATGACATTTGGTCAGGACTTGTTTTATTATTATTTCAAAATTCAAGTGTTAGCAACAAAAACATTTCAAAATTTACATGACAATATACGAGTTGAGGTATGGGGAACTTGTCACAACGGCGCCATTCAAAGCACTGGAAGAGTACGAAAATCCACGAGCAAGTGGCTGTGCTTGATAAACCAATGAGTAGGGTGCAACTAGAGGTGGACTTGGAATCAATGTACCTCCATTATCGATCTTCTGAATTCCGGAGATCCTCAGTTTAGCCTCCTCAATAGCCTGAAAATGCTCGGCCTTAGCTTTTGCAACTTCAGGGGTGTCTTCGATTTGTTTAGGCAATTTAATTGGAGTTATAACGCCATTCATCCTCTTGGCCTCTTCTATAGCAGCAAAATGAGCAGCCTTTGCAGCAGCAACCTCCATGGAGTCCTCAATCTGTTTTGGATGTTCTGATGAGGGAACTGTTGGAACCTGAGCTGGTTTCGGTAGGTTAGTTGCTGTGACTCGGAAGCCACCTGCAGCATCAGCTGTGTACATTACGTTCTGTAGCACGCCATTGGAGTCCATGTAGCTGTACGATCCTCGAGTGACTCCGTCCAGAGTCTTCACTTCTTGCTTGGCTGACAAAGGATCATTGTATCCAAATGCATACCCACCAAGTCCATCCTGGGAGTGGTATTGGCTTGATGCACTTGGTAGAATGACTTGAGCTGGAGTCAACAACAGAGGACTTGCGGAGGCAACTGCCAACAGAGCGGATAGAGCGATAAAAACTATCATTTTGATCTGTGTTTAGTTTAAATTTGTTGCTAAGAATGACTGAATAACGCTGCTAGTGTTACGAAGTACTACTCGATTGTGCAGAGTGCGACTCCTGGTGCTTATTAAGCTTGAGTTTTATACTAAAATTTGAAGACACTCATCATAATTCAGTTTCCAATTTATAGATTCAGGATAAACTACTTGTAGGCTCTCGGCAATCGAGTGCAACCTTTAACTTTACAAACTTAATTTGAATAAAAACACTGTTGCTGTGTGACATGGCGATAAGCACAATTTCAATAGACAACATTTTACTTATTTCGGACACGGCCTTGTCACCCGAAAAGAGTCGGTTCCATTAGAACACCGTAATTAAATCGGAATGAGCGCTGTTAGTGACAAGATGGGGAACCGTCTTGTACTACTGCGTGCTGTTGTCATGTGTTATTTGTTCTATGTAGTATTTGTTTAGTTAGTCTTGTGGTGTATCAGCCAAATGGTCTTTGTCGCCCGGCTGAAAACCCCCTACTCCGCAGATTTATGTGTGCAGTAGGTTTCATGTAAATGTAAATGTAATGCATTTCGGACACTAGTTCATGTTTACATTGCAGTGCCCAAGGTCACAGAAAATAAAATCGGCCATAGTCAAGTGATATGACAAAGTGAAAGGAAAGCGAATAGAATACCAACTTGAGCCATCTTGTTAAAATTACAACTGTGTAATCAGAACAACTGTAAAAGAGGCTTCTACCCAAAAATGCATATCACAAAGTTGATCAAGGTTGGTTGGATTGACTTTACAATTTGAGTGTTGAAGGTTGTTGTAATTTGTTTGGAAAGATGTGACTTCTGATATTTGGGGAAAATCAGTCACAGATTTTGTATAAGACACAGGTGCATGTATCTCTTCAATCAGAATCCTCAGAATCGAGTACTAAAACACAACACCAGCAGCTTTTTAAAATTCAAACTAAACTCAGATCAAAATGAAAGTTTTTATCGCTCTATCCGCTCTGTTGGCAGTTGCCTCCGCAAGTCCTCTGTTGTTGGCTCCAGCACAAATCATCTGGCCAAGTGCACCAAGCCAATACCACTCCCAGGATGGACTTGGTGGGTATGCATTTGGATACAATGATCCTCTGTCTGCCAAACAGGAAGTAAAAACTCTCGACGGAGTCACTCGAGGATCGTACAGCTACATGGACTCAAATGGTGTCCTACAGAACGTAATGTACACAGCTGATGCTGCAGGTGGTTTCCGAGTTACAGCCACTAACCTACCGAAACCAGTTGAGATTTCAACTGTTCCCTCACCAGAACTTCCAAAACAAGTTGAGGACTCTATGGAGGTTGCTGCTGCAAAGGCTGCTCATTTTGCTGCTGTAGAAGAGGCCAAGAGGATGAATGGCATTATAACTCCAATTGAATTGCCTAACCAAGTCGAGGACACCCCTGAAGTTGCAAAGGCAAAGGCTGAGCATTTTCAAGCTATTGAGGAGGCTAAATTGAGAAACTCCCGAATTCAGAAGTTCGATAATGGAGTTACTTTGATTCCAGGTGCTCCTGTATTTACACCCTACTCATTGGTTTATCAAGCACAGCCACTTGCTCCTGGATTTTCGTACTCGTCCAGTGCTATGAATGGCGGTGTTGTGACCAGTTCCCCATACCTCAACTCATATATTATGATATAAGTTCTGAAATTTTATTACATCAGTAATGATTTGAAATAATAATAAAACTTAGGGTACAAGGTCAACGAAATCTTCTTTTTTTTTTTATTTTACAGCCTCAAAATTCTTCTTACAAAAACGACTGTCAAACATTAATTTACTCATCTGTTCGTCGATCCACGATATAAAGGGTGTTTTTTTTTTTTGTGAACGTGTAGTTTTCAGGAAGAAATAAAACGCATATAATTGAATGCTATGGCCGATAATTCATCTTCCTTAAGCAAGGAAGAAAGTAAGCAATTTTTTTTTTTTTTTAGTTTTTTTCATAGTTGGTTTGTAATATTGTAATACAACAAATTGAATGAATTTAAAGCTATGCCATTGTCGTATTGGTTGAAACTTCCGTAGCTTTAGATATTATAAGGATGAGGGTTTGCCACTATGTATTTAAACTATTTTAGGGCAAGTGTCCCGAGTCACTAGCAGCAATAAATTGCAACTGAGCTGACTGAGCATTTAGAGCCATACGTCAGCAAAAACACGTCATATATTCTATTCCAAGGCGTCTATCGTATCGTGTGTATCTTGGTTAACAAGTGACTTTAGCCACACAAAATAATCCAGTGGTGCTAAAAAAAAATCAAAAGTAAGTAAAAATCGGAGTCAACGCAGGAATTTCGTTTTGTTACAATTCCGAAAGTACGCAGTGACTGGGCGACAGCCGTCAAAAAAACGGACTACGAAAAAAGTATTAACCATAGTTTCGGCGAAGAAAACACTTTTTTATATTCATTTACTCAATGTGTCAGTTCAGGGCACCATGACTTTACAATATAAACAGACTATGCCTGCGGCAGCGGCTTCTTTATATAGTAAAACAGACCACATTATCGAACTTTCTAGAAAAAACGAGAACCACCAAGAAAATTTCGACAAGTTTTTGTTCCAGCTCCTCCTCAATAATGTAGGTATACCTATTGGTCTACACCTACACCAGTGATTCCCAAAGTGCTCAACCACTTTGTCGATACTATCCATAAGATTTTTTATGCTGCATGCCCGTCATGGGCGGTATTAATAAGCAGAGTCGAGGGAGAATAGTAAAGAGTGTTCGACTTTTTTGAAGAAGCTCAAAAGAAATCAGAAACCTCAGATGCAGTCTGTTCAAATATAAAAAGATTTTTTTATTTGGATTTCAATTGTGGCTTAATGAACAAACCAAAAGAGAACATAATAGACATAGTTTTTAATCTGCTGCAAGAAACCTCTTCCGAAGCAATTTATTCAAGACAAGTTTGGATTGTAATTCCCGTTTATTTAACTCACCGCTTTGATGCACAACCCGTTTGTTTAAGCAATCTTCTTCTACGCTTGTTATTTTGTTTCAAATCGCTCACACATTTACCCTGTTAAATGCCTATCGGATATTTATTCAACCCGCTTATCGCCCTCTATTTCTCAACACGTTTATCTAAAAAGAATGCACTTTTTTCGGATAACTACCTTACCTACCCAAAATAAAAATTAAACATTCCATGTTTTGTTTCAAAATCAGCACAGACGCACAACTGACTTCACAGCAATTCAATGTCCAACAAAAACACAAACAATAGTACATACTTCCTCGGTTACGAACGCTTTTAAAGTATTAAAGCGGGCACGTAACCTGGTTTGAATAACTTACTTTCCTGGTTAATTGCACATAAAAGATAGCAAGAGATTCAGTAGAAAAATCAAAGTATAGAAGACCTTGCTCTTTAAAACCTGACTTGAGACTGATAGCCGACGCAATTGCCTCGATAGTCAGATAATTTTTTTTTTAATTATGTAAATTTTTGTTAAAATACCCCTCCTACCTTTAGCAGCCTCCTCATGGTTAAGCAATTTTTAAAAGAAGTTTTCAAACTATTTATGAAAATTGCTTACTTGACGGAGCTCCACCATAAAACAAAGTGTCCCTTAAAAAGTTAGCAGATGTCAAGAAACTCATGAAGTTCTTTACTGTCCCAAAAGATGCCCATCAGGACTTTTATAACAAAGTACTGTCAGGAATTGCCGAAGAATGTACTGAAAAGAGAGAAGATTTATGAAAAAATGTGAAGAATGGTATGACATATTTATTAGACGATTAATATCGTTGACATGTTCAACAAAGTCAACTTGCAGCTGTAGGGCGATGATCTTAGCTTGTCCAAAACAAAATTAAAGCAAAAGTTCAACGAAGGCTATCAAAAGTTCTGGTAGTAGCGCACCATTGAATTTTGAGATACTGCAATGTATTACATTGCTGAAAAAATTCTCATCGCTTTTCCATCAACGCAACGGTTTGAAAGTCATTTTTTTTTCTCCGTCAAGTGATTCTGGCTGTGAATCCATTACGTACGAATAGACAGATAGACAGACAAAATCATCCTAATGTCATGTTTTATTGTAATCCCAAAATTTTCTTTCTGCGGGACTGCACAACTTGCTTCAAAACTAGTACAGAATGCGCCATCTAGACAGGACCTATTGAAATGTTGAATAACTCCGGCATCTTTCAGAAAAGGGCCGCATGTTGTGTTTCTAATGAAGGCAGTCATTTGATCGATATTGTATTCTGAATAAATTATCAATAAATGGCATTCTTTGCCCTAACTAAATCTTGTTTAGTTACCAAAATCGGCTGAAAAATGGCGGAATTGTTCAATTTTCTAATAGGTCCTGTCTAGATGGCACATCCTATACAATGTACATTTAAGACCAAGCAAAAAACTAGACACACGATTTCTTAAATAATTTGACTATAGGGGTCTAGGGTATCAGTTCATTTCGGAAAAAGGGTCTCTTGCTAAAAATAGTTTGGGAGTCCCTGGTTTACACACGGTCCCCTACTGGTATACTCCTGACTCCTCAGTTATACAGGGTGTCCCGTAATTCGTTTTATATACTTTGGGATTTGATTCTTGGTCATATTCTAAGAAAAAATTGTTCTACAGTAAAGTCAAGTTCTCAAGTTTTACAATTTAAAAAAAGGCTAACTTAGGTGTACCCTGACATGTGTTAAATTCGATATCTCTGTCAATACTGATGATAAAGACCTAATCTTAGACTCAATTTTTTGTAGAAATAACAACCTTTAAGACTGTATTTAAATTAGGCTTCGAAAGATTTAGGGTTGCCAGATTTTCAATTTTAAGTGGTGTTCAAATTTTCTTCCCAAAACAAAGTTTTGACTTTGAGGTCATTTTTTTGGAGAAAAGGCCTGATAAACATAGAGTTTCTTTATTTTTTACAGATGAACAAAACAATAACAAAGAAAAAACTCAGCATTAAGTTAACTCAAAAACGCATACATTTTATGATACTTGGAAAAATACGAAATGGGAAAAATCTAAAAAAAAAAAAAAATTTATGTATTTTATACAAATACAGTTATAACAAGTGCTCAAAGCGCCTTCCTTCGTTTTGAATCCATGCCAGAGCCCGTTTTTGGATTTCATTGTGGATGTTTGCTTTAAATTTGGGGTATGAATGTTCAATAGGTAAATAAGTCTTAGCTTTTGAACATGAAATATGATCACGATCACACTTCGTTTTGCCTCATTTCTTTTTCGGTAAGGGGAAAAGTGCGTTTATAAATCTTTCAAGCTTTTCTGTAATGTCGTTTTAGTCCCTTATCGTATTCAAAGCTAATTTCTTTCAACATCACTAAGTGTTGGGATCGCTGAACATATGGTTGTATTTTTTTTTTGTTCTATTCGAGATGTTGTTGTTTTTTCCATATTTGAAACTAAAACAGGAGAACATAGAATAAAAGATTTACATCTAAATGAAGTACGTGTCTTAATGGTTTACACTAGCTTCGTCCTGAAGAGCATAAAAAAAACTCTTTCATTATTTCATGAATTTCTTGAAAAACTATCTTCTAACGCGACTGTGATGTCATGATGGCTTAGTGCACATTAGCTTAACGCTACATCACAACACTCTTGTTTGTGTGCTCGTTGTGAAAGAAAATTAGAGAACCTAACAATTTCGCTCCCTTGTCGGTGTCCACATGTATGAGACCAAAAACATAACAAAAAAATGGAATATGCAAGTGGCTGGTGCATTTTTGGTAGGTACTGACCTCGTTTTGACTGATTAGTTCTATGAAATTAAAAACAAAGGACATTAAAAGAGAAACAAACACTAGAACCATTCTCGCAGTGACATGGTTTTTTGACCAAATTGACTCGCTATGCCAGTTTAAATATTTATGCCCTCCTTGGGAAAACTGTTTCACAATAGAGGAAACAATTAACATGTCATGCTTCACTATTCTAGGCAATTTATTTTCACAGTTCTTTTCCCCATTTGCGCTTCTTATCCTTCACTCATTTCAAGTTGTGCGCTCGCTTCTTATCCTGGCTCCTTGTGTCCCCGCCTTAGGAATATTTCCGGACAAATATTGAAATCCCGAACGGACGAGCAAACAAACAATTTCTGAAGTGTTGCGTTGTCAAAGAAATTGTTTCTTCCTGCCGGCGTGTCACCTATGTCCTGCTTCTATTACGAGAGCTCCCTGTGCTAGAATGGAAATATTTGCTTTTCATTTTCATACATCGCAAACTTTTATTTCACTTAGTTTGAATGCATTTTCCCGAGAGTTGGCTATTTCTTTGTGGACTCTTTTGTATAGTATATTCAGTCAGGCAGTAGATATATGCCTGTGCTGCTTTGTGGGAATAACGAATTCATAAGGACATTTCGTAAGCTCTCCTCTTTGGCTCACTCTCTCTATACACGATCCGTTGTTGTGTTGTGTTGTTCTCGAAGAACGAGTGTTTGCTAAGCTTTTCTTTTTAAGTCTTTTGTGTAGCTATACAGTGTCAAGAACCTCTTAAAATGGACACCCTATTAGGAGACCGGAATCTGTCTCATGTCACTCTACAATGCGCATATTCTTGAAGGAGTTGTTGCTGTCGGAGGAAAATTATAATGGATGCCATTGCATTCCAACATACAAACGGGTTGGTTATTGGTGTAGACTTAGATGTACAATGTGTGCACGAGAACTTGTAATGTACAAGCACAATAGACATTTGTATAAATTCAACACAACACAACAAAGCACAGTCGTCGGGCAGTGTGAATAATTAAAGACATTTAAATGAGGTTGTTGATAGAAGTGTCCTGATGGAATATAAGCGAATATGCTAAGTGGAGATTGCTGTAGGAATAAAATGAATTATTCTTTCCAGAAAACTAAAAAAAAGGAATGTTCTAGCGATTTATATGATTCCCAACGCAATCCCTTACACCTACAAACAATCTTAAGCTTACTCAACACCAATCCCTTTCGGTACACTTTCGAAAATAGATAGTTAGACGACCACGGGGGTAGATGAAATAAATTTGGAGCGTTTTTTTTTTATTTTCTTTTTTCAGTTGGCAGCTATACAAAATAGCAGTTTTAAATCCCAAAGGCTTTCTGATTTGTAACCTCCTTATTTGAAAACAAAGGATCCATTACGCGGGTAGTTTCGACTGACTGGTCAAAGTATAGGGGCAATGACAACATACAGCCCAGGAATTTACAAAATCTAGTTTTGGGATAGCCAGCAGCAGGGACAGCTACTGAATTGAAACGTTCTGATGACATTATTCGATCGGCTTGTGAATGAAAACGCTTGTAAGCACTCAGAGTGGGAAAAGTTTTCCGTATTTCCATATGATGAATAAGAAGTTCCCATAACACCATGACATGGTTGAAAGATTTGAGGCCGAATTACAGCACACGTGATCGAGTAATACATGACTGAATTTTGTGTTTTTGGCATTACTCTCACGTTATCGAGATCTGTAGTAACAACAATTTGACATTCTTTCATGAGCAAAAGAATTGCAGTCGATAATTTGAACAGTAGACTGATGTTGTGTATAGTTAAAAGCACATTTCGAAAGAAAAATAGTAGGGGTAACCGGGTTAGTTGGCCCAAGGGGCAAGTAGACTAATCGAAAATAATTTCAAGAGAAAAACATTTCTCCAAAAATCTAATTTTAGCTTTCATGAGTAGGTATTTGTTTTGTTTTATTTTCTTTTTCTTCTGATTGTTTGTGTTCAATGTAAAAAATTTTTTTAGGAAAAAGCGTAGTGTTAGCAGGGCGGATACCCCAATCGGGAAAACAAAAGATGTTATTTGTAACATTTATCGGCTCCTGATTTTCAAATTTTATTACGGGACGGAAAAATATAGCATGAGCAAGACAAAAAAGTAAAGTATCAAAATTCAAGGACTTTATTGATTATTATAACATTTTGTGTGGAAATTGTACACACACAAACACTTACATGCATACCTATGTGTACACATTTGCATTCGATTACTCGATTTGGTGAGGTAAGTAGATACCTACATTTGAATCATAATCCGATCCGATTACCCGATCCTAAGTGGAAACATGGTAATAGAGGAAAAGTTGTATATATATAAATAAAGTTTTGAGTAATAGACACAGCACCCCCCCCCCCCCCCCCGCCCTTGCCAAAATCCTGAAGTGGTTTTTTTTTCTAGGTAATTTCTTGGTAAAAAAAAAATTATGACATATGTGTTTGCGGAAAACCGCGAGAGCGCCGAAACCAAAGGTTTTTTCAAGCAAGTTTTCAGTTTGTTGTATCACACGAGTGGCTTACATTCTCTTATTTTATTTTATTTTTTTTATTTATTTCGTGATAGTACAGGAGTGGATTTGGTTTGTTAACTTAATTTTACTTTTTTTAACTCATTTTTTTTTTAATCTAATTCTTATGAATTGTATTTATTTATAATTTTAAGCTTCAAATAAAATTATATTTGCTTATAGTTTTAGTATCAAAAAGCTGGAAATAAGAGTATAGTCAACTTACCTCATAGCCTTGGTCAACTTACCCCGGTTTTGGGGTTATTTGACCAATTTGAGGTATTAACAATGTTTACAAGACATATTTTTTTAAATAGCAAAAATGATGTTCTATAAAATGGCCTTTTTTCGTTTTGATATCTCTCTTTTTTAAAAAAAAAAGATAAGAAAATTTCTAGTCTACAAGCCCCCGTCTCCCCTAGTCACTTATTCGATCACTGATATAGTAATTCGCCCTTGACTTGTTTGGTACTGTGAGAGCATTCATTTTTCTCCTTATTTCATCTGTGGCTTAAAAACTAGACGTTTTACTAATAGAAACTCCTCTATGAAAGATAAAGCGAGAAAATTGGAAATGCTGGCTTGCAAATGTTATGATCTTAACCTAATCTTTATGCGGCCAAGCCATCTTTATATATACTTTTATTTGTCATGCTATAAAAAACAGCAGCCATTTAAGTCGTCCATTAATAAGAACCTTGGATTAATTTGACTGGTTTTTTCTTAGGGAGTTGATTTAATTGTTGTATTCCCTAAAAGACTCGGATATTTATAAAAGCTTTTCAGATAGATACGCGTTAGTTTAGGCTAACATCAAACATTTTAACAAAAAAAATAAAAAGCTTTGAATAGTAAATCACTATTAAACATTATAGGCATAGACGCGGAGATAGCTTAAATTTTTTTCTTATTCGTAATTATCAGCGTTGCGAGTATCGTGATCTCGAAGGGATCCCATCTGTCCTACTTCCTTATTTCACACTAGAGATTTGCCAGTGGGGTACGCCGCGGTTTTGGATTGTTCCATGCAAATATCATTGCATTTGTCTTTACCAGGAGTGTTTTGGTCTGTCCTTTTTTAATTTTCTTTCCCGATCGTGTCTGAAGTCTGGACATTTTAAGATAATGACTTTCGATGGGGTTCTTTGGATTGGATTCAAGGACTGCAACAAAGAGGCCTCAAGACACTTCCTTGGTGTACACCTTCTGTGACTTTAAATGATTTAGTGACTTTCCTTCATGTCCTCAATCATTCGTACATAGACGCAAATCCTTTAAGGAATCACAATACTTTAGGATCAGAAATGTTATACTTTGGATTAACTTGATCGAACGGTAAATATCGCGATTTGGTGTATCTGAATTTCCTTTGTACTTTCACAGAGAGTAACTCCTCCATTACTTAAGGAATGATCTCAGTGTGACCGCCTGAAAAATCATTGATTTTTGATATTTTTTTTCATGGTTAGGATATCCTAATCGGTCTGGGGTTTTTTTTTTTTTAAGAAATTAAAGCAGAAATGAAAAATACAAAATGATTTTTTAGTTTTTTGTCATTGTTATTATTTTTCAAAAATGTTGTTAAAAAAATAGTCCTAATTGGTGTCCACTTTTCCAGGCTCAATTTTGATCAGAAACAAAACTTCAAAGAGATTATTAATCTGTAGGACAGCCGCTATCGTTCTACGGAGGTTTTTTTTTAATTTTTTCGACAGTTTCCCCTAAAAAATAGGAATCTTTTATTTAAAAAAAAGCTTTCCAAGAAAGCTTTGTGGAAGCAAATTTTTGGAGTGGAGTGATAACCAAAAATAATGCACATGTGCAGTTGCGGTCAAAATAATAGTAGTGTGAGTAAAAGCATTGCACAGATTGGTATTTTTCCACTTTGCAATGCGTTGATAGTGAAAACCCGTTACACTTTAATTGTTTTAAGGGTTGGAAAAGGATCTCGTCAATATGTAAGAAGACCTACAAACACCGAATATAATCCACACTTTACAATCATAATGGTATGGGCATGTTTTTTCTTCTACGGAGTTGGACCCATAATGCGGATTGAAGGCATTATGGATCAGCAACTCTATGTTAGGATAATGCAGGAAGTCATGCTACCATATACTGAAGTTGAATGCTAAATTAAGTTGCTTCTTGCTGAAATGGGTCTTTCAGCAAGAAGCAATGGTTCCAGGAAAGTAAAGTAGATGTGATGGAGTGGCCCGCACAGGCTTCGGACTTTAATCCCATTGAAAACCTATGGAGCGCTATAAAAAAATATGCTTCTAGATGTAAACCAAGCAACAACACAGTCCTTTGCGAAGCGTTACAGCAATCATGGAGTTCGATAAGCACAGGAAGGTGTGAAAACCTGATAAACTCTATTTAACGTCTTTGTACTGCTGTTATAGCTTACAAGGGACATGCAACTAAATAATAATTAAAGGTACGAACACTAAGCCACATATTGTAATAAAAATTTTCCTATCACTACTATTTTTTTGACCGCTCAATTTCGACATCTGTTCAATAAACTTGCAACTATCGGATAATAATATTAAACTAATGTTTTTTTTTTGTAAATAAAAGCTTAAAACCCCACTTTGAAAACCACGTTATTGGTTTTTTAAATTAGAATTGACGGATAAGTTTTTTTTTCAATTTTGTTGTTTCTTAAGCTCTATACTACTATTATTTTGACCGCAGCTGTATGTGTAGATATACGTACCATTGTATCAGCAGATTCATCCGTCTCGCGGGTTTCTTTTCAGCCGGGGGCGGGCGTTCGAAAATGGTAATTTTTCAGACTTTGAGGTCGAAACCACATAAATGATACATCAAAAAATCAGAAAAATTCCTGTGATTGCAAAAAAGTCGGTCCCAGACGATTTGGTTTCAGCCTTCTCCTGTCTAGACGCGTTTTGACTTAAGCATGTTTATCAAATTTGATGAAAAAAGAGAAACACTCATCTCGGTGAATTCTTCTTCGATAATACCTACTATAGCGACATAGCTTACATAGACCCTAAAAGTCTTTCGAAATACATTAAAAGTTCCGCGTGGTTCGACTAGCAGGTGATTAACTGGCTAGTCCCGTAATGGAAGATTAATAAGTGATCAACTCGTTAACCTTACATCGGGTTTCTGAGATCAGTTGGTGATTAACTTGCTGATCTCTGTGGTATCACAATGGGCCCTTGCGGCCTAAGTGTGTCAGGCAATGTACTCATCGGCTGACAGCCACTTCCACCTTATCTAACATAAACTCTTCAATGGGAGTAATATCAGGAAAAGAATCACTATTTAATTTAGAATTAGAGAGGGACTGAGGAACAACTAGCTTAAACGAAGAAACAAAACTATTGTTTTTGCTGACTTCATTACATTTGATTGACTTAACAGAGGGCATATTCTTTTTGTCAACCAAATGCCGCAAAACATTATCTGACATGATTTCTTGTCTAAGTCGTGCGACAAAAATTTATCTGTTTTCCAAGAGAAACAGGTTCGATTACAGCCTGCGTGTACAAAGAAACCGAGTTTTCGATCATGAACGCAGTGAATTCTATTGCGCATTTAAAATAATAGTAGAGATAGGATTTTTAACCACTGACGCATTGGATTAAGGAAGAACGACTAAATTGTTCAATTGACCCTGTTCGTATGGCTCCTCAGTGTTTTACGCTTTGGAGGAAGACTAGAGACTTGATTAGGTACTCAAACATTGCGATTTCTTTTTGAGTTTTTGGATAAAGCTAAGGCTGAGCTGGAAGCTAAAGAAGCCGATTATGATTAAAGGTCTGCCAATAATTGGGTTTTCTCAATGAACAAAGGCTCCAAAATATCAGTGGAGGTTGAAGTATCCACAGAACAATACGGAGATTAAAATGAAGCAAGGTTAGAAACATTGAAGATCTCAAGAAGTTTCTCAAAGCCTTTCGAGAGCTTTAGATGCCCAATTTATTATTTTTTTTATTTTACGGGGATATTTTTTTGCATTCTGAACAATACTAACAATGGAAGTAAACTTCAAAAAGATTTTCTACATAAAACCGCTCCGCTGAAAAAAAGGGACTTCCATAATCTAGCCACCTCTCAATCGGTCCTTAGGGTGGTCCAATTCGACAGGTTTTACGATATTGTATTTCGGTAAAGCAAACCTTGTCCATCTGATTGAATCCAATAAGATTGCCTCAAAAGGAAAAAGAACTATCTCCAACATTAAATTCAAATAATTACGTTTCTTATCTAAGACAGGATATTTTCCCTAACGTAGTAAGGACACACACACGATTACGTCCCTGCTTTCGAACCTCTTTTCAAAACTCAAACTACATTCTCAGATAATAGATTAAGAAAATAGATCAACCAGTTTCCATTCGATTCTAAAACTTATTAGACCAGTGAAAGAAAAACAACTTCTAAGGTCACATGGCTGAAACAATTAAACCAACCTATTTGTATCCATTTGTACATCAGATTTCAGTTAACACCATTATCACGTCTATCTAGGTATGTTAACACTTTTCTCCAAGTCTTTATTTACGTACGCAACGAAGTATCTAACAAAACGAAAACAATCTGTACCGACTCTGTTTTACAGTTCCATCAAAACCTAAGGAAGTTTACAACAGTCTTTCTAGTTAAACAATGAAATTTTTCGAAAACGTGTTCCCCATCGGTGAGTCCGTCGGAAATCATGTTGTCCATCATAGCAATCATATCTACATACCATCCTCATTAAGTTTCACTTTTTAACCACCGTGAAGTGTACATAATTTTTCCAGCCATTACCGTGAAGGGTCGGTTCGGTGAGGTGCGGCGTGGTGTGGTGCGCTGCGGTGCAAACGAAAATAATAATAAACAAAACAAAAAGTCATGCTGATTCTATAGCCACCACGTTAATGTGTGAGAAACAACAATGGAAGCAACCAAGTCGCTTTGTCGCGTACTGTGTTGCATGCACTCCACTAACCAAACGATGGCTCCTCCATGTGAAGCTCATACAAACTCACCCCCTCTTCTTAGCGGCGACAATCGCGACGACTGACGACGACGTGGACGCCGCCGCCGACGGGCAACGCATTAGCATAAGCTAAAAAAAATTCAACAAAAAAAAAGGAAAGGTTTTCCATGCGCCGCCCATTTTCTTGTACCTTTTTGGACGGGCTCGCAATTGGCTGCAGGACCTTGCTGCGGTCATGTTGCATTCCCCGTGGCCTGACCACTCTGCGGCCACATTAACTGATTCCGCAGAGGTGTGAGCCGGTGTGCAAGAAATATGTCTTTTCCCTTTCCAATGCTTTAGGGGTCGGTTATTACCCCAGGCTGCTGTTGGTTTTGCTGTTGCTGTATAATGTGCTTGACGGGTCTTCCAAATCAGAGCCAACTTAGTTCAGTTTTGATTCCAAGATGCATATCTCTTTCTTTCGTCGACGAAGACGACGACGACGAGGCGACATCGTCCTTTTAACTGTGTGGGGGGAGTAACAAAAAAGTGCAGAAGTCTTGGTCTCGCCAAATCACCCACTGCGCGAGAACTCCTACTGCTGGGCACCAAAACAGTGGTTCCTAGATGTGTTCAGGTAACACAGAGCCCGCTTCAACTCCAGCTCCAGCCCATGCCACTGTCACGACTTTATCGATGGAAAATCGCCTCTTGTGTTGGAAAAGTCATGCTTTTCGTACCCCCAAAGATGTTTTGCTGCACATCAGGGATCACCATTGTTGTTCTTGTTGCTTTTTGTTTTATGTTTTCTTTTTTACTATATTTCCATCGCTTTAGCAATTACTAGTGTTCCTCACTCATGGAGGCTGCTGGTGCTTTTTTTAAATTAAATCAGGATACCAAAGCCATACTCAGAGATTTCATACGGCGATAATGTACCAACGGCAGCTTGAGGGAGGAAAAATAAGTGTTTTGGCAACAACATAACTCTGAACTCTGGGGCTCTAAAGTCTATGCTTGGCTTTTTTGTGTTTTCTTGTATGGCATTTGCCATTAGAAGTAAGTTTGGGTATAGGAATGTCTTGTAAGCACAGCAACATTGGCACTTGTTTGGTGAAGTAATAATAAAAAAAAAACCATTCGAATCAGTAGCGACACTGCAATCTTTTTGCCTTCATCAGCCCACTGAATGAACTCAAACAGATGGCGAGTATTTGTGCATCACATTTGTCGCGGCGCGGCGTGGTGATAGGAACAATGATGATCATCGATTCCATATTGTATCGATGATGCAAGGTCCTTCATTTTAATTTCAGAATAAGATAGAATGTCGCATGCGATAGTTGAAGTATAGCTTCAGATTGGGTGATACAGTTGCATTAGACTGTCACAGGTGTTTTCCCTTCTTTTTGGTATGTAACAGTTTCAGCGTAAACTTGGAACTTTTGTTCTATTTTCCAGAAAGACAGAAGTAATGATAACTTGCTAATGTTAAGCTTAAGGTTAAGGGATCGTTTGTGGATCGTGTCCAGCCAAGTCCAAATACTCTATGGTTCAAAGTTCTCCTTTTTTTGTATTAAAATATACTTGCATCTTGCAACATGGTTCGGAAAATGTTAAAAAGTAGGATTTCAATAAAACATCACGGTGATATATTCACAATGCTTTAGTAGAGGGGCAATGTCATAATGGTCGTGGGAAGCCCCAATATCGGATCCTAAAATTAGAGCTTGGAATGCGTGATATCGAAAAATGGCTTCAGTAAAAAATCACATATTTAGAATGTTACGATCCAGAAAAAAGGAGAAATTTAAGGGCCCCAATTACAAGGCATGTCGTAAGAATTTCGGACTACGAATGCCACAAAGGAAGCATCATAGACGCCCCCGTAGTGAATGTTTAGCGACGAAATTTACAACTGTTGAAGAAATTATTAACAAGTTCTAGATATTTGTGGGAAACATTTTATACAAAGATGTTTTTGGTCCTTCGCTGACCCATGGACCGAAAATGAAATCCTTGATCGAGCTTTTTCAACTCAAGAGGTGAGGATTGTGTTAGAAAGATGCAAGAACAACAAGGCTCCAGGTGACGATAGAGTTCCATACGAATTCTATAAGTTTTCTTCGGAACTCTTTGTAGAGAAATTAACGAAAGCCTACACTACATTTTCGCAAATGAAAACTTCCCTGAAAGCTTCCAAAGAAATATCATCTTCCCACTTTTTAAAAAAGGTGACGTACATATATGACCTAGGTAATTACAGAGGAATTTCGTTCACGAACTGCGTCATGAATGTTTTTACTGGCGTGATCTTAGACAGACTTACGATATGGATCCAAGAAAATAACACTTTAAGTAACTTCCAAGCCGGATTTAGAAAAGGATACTCTACAGTAGATCACATCTTTTCCCTCACCTGTGTCGCTCGTTCATACCTTAACAAAAGTAAAAAACTATACGCCTTCTTCATTGATTTCAAGGCTGCCTTCGACTCAATTGATCGTAAAGCTCTGTTCTATAAGCTAAGCTGCTTAGGAATATCAACCAAAATGATGGCAATGCTAAGGGGGCTGTATGAAAATAACTTAACGACAATATGGGATGGAAATGAAGTATTAGACTGGTTTTCATCGACTTCAGGAGTTAAACAAGGTTGCCTCTTGAGTCCGCTTCTCTTCTGGATGACCTCACAAGCTACCTTCCCCGTGGTATTTGTTTTGCTGGTACTAAAATAAAGGTACTTTTATACGCTGACGATATCGTCATGTTCGCAGAGAGTCCAAATATGATGCAAATCATGATTGACAAATTGCAATTGTACTGCCAGCTATGGAGCCTTACTGTTAACACTAGTAAATCAAAAATAATGATTTTCCGAAACGGCACTGGACGATACGCAAGAGAAGAGACATTGAAATTCATGAATACGGACGTCGAGGTGGTAAAAGAATATAAATACTTTGGTGTTATCATTACGCCGTCGCTATCGTTCAAAAAGCATTTGCAAGAGAAGCTGTTAGAATCAAAAAAAGGCTATCAACTGTAATTGGAAAGGAGTTCTCAACAAAAAAAAAAATAGCGCCCCCAGCGTCAAATTTAAACGTTTTGAATCAGTTATGAGATCAATCCTCTGCTATCCTGCTCAAGTATGGGGATTCTTGCAGTACGAAGAAGTCGAAAAACTACTGGGGTACTTTATCAAGAAGATGTTTTGGCTCCCTATGAACACGCCAAATTATATGAATCATTTGGAAACAGGAGTTGCACCGATATTTATTTTCACGCTTAAAATGCACTTCCAGTACATTGCAAAGATTATGGCACTCCCAAGTCATCGGCTCCCAAATGTTATCACAAGATCTTTACTTGCGGAAAGAATTAAATTTTTCGAAGAATGGGCCCTCGTTGGTCTGTAGCATGGCATTCTATTACTAGAAATGGATTCAGAAACTTGGGAAAATGTCCCTATAAACAATTTAGCCCCAACATCCTCATCGTTAGGCATGCTCAACGGTTTTACCTTTCGTACGTAGGTTCCAGACGTATTAAGTTCAAACTCCACCCCACCAGTAGTGGGGGTTAGACATTGAATTCTATCAATTTTAAACACTACACAAATAGATTTTTTTCAGCTAGTTTTGAAATCTATTTTTTTGAAACAAAAACTCTATTTTCCTTCGTAAAGTGTACATTTACGAGAAACGACTAATAAGTGATTATTATTCTTTCTTGGTATTGCAGTTTTGTCCGAATCTCAGAACCATTCGATATTTTATTCAAAGATGTCGACTTTTGCAAGGAATCGACAAGTATTTCGAGATTAGTTAAAATGCCATGCCAAAGCACTCTCAATAAGACTCTTGAAATCGGCAAAGAAGTATCGGCCCCAGAAATGCATTAGGTTCCGATGTTGCACAAACTTCCTTATTCGACCCCATGTATTTATTTTTGTTCTATTCATGTTATTTTCGGTTTGGTATCAAATACGCGCGGTTCTAGTTTTGTTCTTGTTTGGCGTGCGCATCCTCCACTCTCCCAATGCTACCTAAGCCTCCTCCGGCACACACTCCAATAACTTTGAGTGAAGATATCAATGACATATTTTCTAATCACTTCAATAACTACCTACCTTCCTCCTTTTCCTTTTGTAGAAATGTCAACTAGAGGTACAATCTATTTCAAATACAACAACTGTCAGCCTAGATTTGGAACAAAGCCTGCGCCTTTCAATGCGAATCAATACCGATTAATGACGCTGACCCTTAGAAAATTATATTTAATGGATTCCCATTTCAAGAATTCACGTGAACTCGTTGCGGGGGTGACAAAAGTATTTCAAAATGCTCACCATCTTCCATTGAAAACTTAAAACCAAGCTATAGACTCATTGTTGGTATTCATGTCATCATTAATCGCAATCGGAATTGCAGGCGCACACAAATACCTTCAGAAGGAAAGTGACATCATTTGGTGGTGCTCAATGTAGGGGGATGTTTTGTTTTGACAAAACTGTAAAATTTATAACGAATTAACAACGCGTGTCGGGGGTGGATTGATTTTTCTTTCCTTTTTTTTTTTTTTGTTTATTTCAAATTTAATTGAAATCAAAACTCAAAGTTTCTGACTTTGGCAAGGACCCTTCGTTTCTAATTGATTAAATAAACTACCGGAGTTATAAATTACTATGTGTGCATTCCATCCCACGCAATAGATTCGTAAATTGTCCTTCAAAAATATACAAGGTACCTCTACACATGTATACATATCAATAAATTATAGGGCTCTTCGCTTTCGGATGAAATCAACCGGTGTGCGTTCTTTTGTCTATCCTTTTTTGTTTCAAGAGCATCTGTATGTCTAGAACACCCAAAACCACATGAACACATGACACACAGCTCATGCTCAAGGACCTTCTCTCAATATCGTCTATGCTATTCTCAGAGGTCAAACATGCATCTTTGACAAGTTGCGAGGGACACAAAACATGAGTATTGCGGTAAGAAAAACAGATGGGGCATGGGGATAGAAATGCGCATTATATTTTAATACACAGATAAATAGGTGCATCACGCAAGCCAATTAGTAAAGGAAAAGGGTGTAAAATTGTGTGTTGCTTTTTCTCTTACTTTTGTGCATTCACAATTCACAGTCATTCTCTGGTCTCTGCTGACCACCGAGGCCGGCACTACCACATAGCCGGTCGGTGTGATAAACACATGCAATGTCAGTTCAAATTCAAATCAAAAGTATAATAGGAGCAAAATGCAAGCAAGCTCTGGAGTCTAGTGCAATGACTGACAGTTACGGTGATTAAAAATGTATTAAGGTGTGCACCCACGATAAAAACTGACGGACGTAAACGATAGGACATAATAATTTGAGAAATGAAAAGAGAGTTTGAGTTTCGCAACGTTAATCTTCATTTGGTAGTTTGACAATTTTCAGGGCACCTATGCAATTGCAAGCCTGATACCTAGTGGTTAGCTTATGATTTTCTTGGAAACTTTATTACAATATTGTGAGCGTGTAGGTGGGACCAAGCACCAAGGTGTAGCTGACAACTAAAGTTTCTGGTGTTTATCACAGTCGGCTAATCTGTAGTCATTTTTCATTTTTCATTTTTGCAATCCCCGCTCTCATTCATAAGGTCAACTATTAAGGGCTTGGGTCTTATGTCTTCATAGTCAAGGTAGTAGAGAATTTTAATTGTTGGCAACTATTTTCTTTATTTTATTAAGAGCTAACGCACTTCAGGGACCAGAAATTATTTTCTGATCCCGACAGTGTGAGAAAGCGCTTTTCATGGCAGTTTAATTGCCTACTCTTAAAGAACTTGCAAGTCCCTCGCGAACACGGCTAGCATGTGTAGTCATTACACCACGGGCACTAGTAGAGCGGTGCCCACGGCAGAAATGTTACCATGTCTCCTGTTACGTTAGAGGTGCGATTCCCAGAAATTGTTCGAAATTGGCATAAAAATTTGGGTTGAAGAGGTTTTAAAAGTCTTCTTCTTCTTTTTTAACGTCAAGAGCGTAGTGATCTCGTTGGGATCTCCAATACTTGTCTACATCACACAAGTGATCTGCCCTTGGTGTAAGCCGCGTTGACCTCAATAAGCTCGGCAAGTCTTTCGGTTTTGGATGAATCCATGTCAGAGACCAACAAACTGTTGGTGATGCTGCATTTTTTGGTACGGAATAGATAAAAATGTCATGAGCTCAGCAATAAGTTAGACTGCTTTTTTTAGAAATCAGTAGATCAGAAAAAAAACCTGGGAAAAATCTCTAACCGAAACCGTATAGATGATTTTATTGTAAAGCATACTTCCCGTAGATATCTCGTAACACATTTTAATTTATATGTAAGGACTTCTCATTCACATACCTCTAGTTGGGCACCAGAGTTAGATGTGCAGAGTTTGATTTGCAGACATGGAATTTGATTATGTAATCAACAGCAAAGAAACTTGTGATGACGGCATCAACATCGAGTTAGCTTATAGGATGAAGTGGCGCGAAACTCTGTAATCTTATGTGACATAAAAATGTCATATAAACCCGAAGGGAAGACTCTACGCCGCAGTTTTGAATCCAGGGACCTGTAACACAAAACTACCTTTGCGCGGCAGACATCTTGACGTGGTGCGGATGCTTAAGTTTTTCAATGACTCACCTGCTCAACCGATCTAGTTAAAAGCTGGGTAGGATGAGCAATTGAGGAGTTAAACGAACTAAGAGCTGCCAACCCTCTAAGCCAGGGTGTAATGCGATCCGTGCCCATTGGTTGGTTTGCAGTCAGGGGTTATACCGACTGTAGTATAACGGAACCTTCGTGACACCGGGTCGAATCACGAAGTAACTTAGACCTTACTGTGTTATGCGGAGCTCTGACACAGCTGACCTATTTTCTCTAGCTACTCGTGGGAACTTATGAAAAGGAACAACAATAAAAATTTTAAAAACTTTTATCTTCCGCAGGGAACATCTGCAAGAGATATGGCGGATCGTATGGAGAAAGACTTCCGGGGTGACAAACCTGTCATCAGAGATCGTGCCAATAGTAGGGAGCAACCTAACACCAGCAAGAGGAGGTCTTCCGAGCTAGTGTATAGGGCAATCCCAGACGCAAGGAAGAAGCCACTGGGTGTTACCACTGACAAATCTGAGGAAGAAAGTGCTAAAAGAGCAATCTCTGAAAGGACACTTGGGGAAACCCATAAGTCCAGCACTACTATTCCAAAGAAGAAAGTATGGAAGAGGAAAACCATCCCTCGTCCGGCGCTGGGTGAACCAGGTGGTTTGGACGATCCACACAGACAGGGTCTGAGTGGTGCGGGAGTAAAATGGTACCTCAGATTCATCAAGCAGGGTTTCTCGCAGATAGAATCGAGGAAGAAGGTCGACGAAAGAAAGTTGGCACAAGCAGAGGGCAGGCCGGTAGAAAGCTGCGGAGGTAAGAGAGACAGTAAACACATATCTCCCCCCCCCCCCCCCAGCAGGCAGCCCAGAAGAAAAGGAAAACCGTGACCGAAACCGAGACACATGCCTCGGTCAGCAAGGGCTCGGTAGCAACAAGTAGGGCAGTCTCATACGCGGCGGCTGCCAGAACCATACGGGTTGCGATTTTACCGAAGGAGTTCCCCCGAATCACTCTCTCGCAGAGTGAGCTCTCTAAGCTCGAAGACGCCATGGTGGACGAGATGAGAATAGGGTGGGAAACTGAAATGAAATTTGAAGGCATATCCTTCAAACCTGGTATGATTCTAGTAGATTGTACCAATCAAGAGACAGCAGACTGGATCAAGAAGACAGTCCCGAAGCTGAGTGGGTGGAAAGGTTGTGAGCTTACCACAAGAATGGGGGACGGCATACCCAAGCCATTCAACATCACAATCTTCGTACCAAGAAGCAGTGGCCAAGACCACGGCATGATTCTTGCTCTTATAAAGCAGCAGAATGGAGAAATGAATACCCATGTCTGGAAGGTTCTTTCCTGCAAGGAGGAGGGTAACGGCCAACTGCTAAACATTGGCGTAGACGAAAAATCTGTGGAGGCGATTGTCAAAAACAATCATAGCATCCACTACAGATTCGGTAAGGTCCAGGTGCATGGCCTGAAAAAAAAGAAGTGGTATAGAGGACAAGCCGCCTACTGATACCAATCCGATCAGCACTCTGCCAACTCCCCAAATCCCCAGTACACCCACCCACATCCCTTTGCAGGAGAAACAGGAGACACCTCCGAAACATCTCCCAGCAAAATCCATCCCAATTCTATCCCAATCCCTTATTCTACCATCCAGTCCACTACCTAACCCCATTCCAACCATATTCCAATCCCCTATCCTACCATCCAGTTCACTACCTACCCCTATCCCAGCCCCCAAACCATCATCACCAACAAAGGTTATGATGCATATAGCAGAGGAAGAGGAAGAGGTTCCCCTCACAACAGAGGAGGAAAACGACCTGTTAACAGGTCCGGGGGCAGAAACCCCCGAAGAAGAGGATTTCTAATGGAGGTACACGGGATCAGTACCAAGCTAGTCCAAGTAAACGTTCATCATGCCATAGCAGCCTCAGCTGTCACAGCGAGGAAAATTACGAGAGAAGGCACTGATCCAAGAACCCTGGACCTATGGGGGACAAATTAAAGGTCTATTCATTAGAAATACGAAGGTAATATGGGATAAAGATTCAATCTCTCCTAGAACAGCAATCATAGTAAGGAACGATATTAATCATTTCTGCCTTTCAGAGTTTATGACGAGAGACCTGGTTGCAATTCAGGCCTCAATCAACATCGGAGGCCAAACCAGGTGGGTGGTAATCGCATCAGGGTACTTTCCGGGAGATGAAGCGAACATTCCTCCCGCTAAGGTAAAGAATCTGGTAGATTACTGCCGGAAGAAGAAGTTACCAATACTGGTAGGTTGCGACGCAAACGCACACAACACCATCTGGGGTAGCACAGACACGAATCAAAGGGGTGAGTACCTTTTAGAATTCTTTTTAGAAAAATGCTTAGAAATTTACAATGTAGGGAATACTCCTACCTTTGTTAATAGAAATAGGAAAGAAGTACTAGATATTACCTTCGGTTCTACAGTCCTGAAAAACTCTATCAGTAACTGGAGGGTTTCGAATGAGCCTTCTCTATCAGATCACAGGATAATTGAATTTGTTCTAGATGGAATCCTTTGTGGGAATACTCCTAGGAGAAATCCAAAAAGAACCAACTGGGATCTATATAGAGACAATCTCACATACAACATAGGAAATATAGCCACTAACAGGGAACCTAAAAGTCTGGAGCTTGAAAATGCGGTAAGCGAGCTTAATACAGCTATGATTGATGCATATGAATCAAGCTGCCCCCTAAGCTCCGCAAACAAGAAAACAGATGCCCCCTGGTGGAACAAAAACCTAGAAGCGCAAAGGAAGAGGAAAAGAAAACTCTTCAACAGTGCAAAAAGTAACAGCAACTGGCATGCTTACCATGCGGAACTTACAGCCTATAGTAAGGAAGTGAGGAAAGCAAAAAGAAGAAGCTTTGTAGACTTCTGTGAAAGCATAACAACAACCCCGGCAGCAGGCAGACTTCATAAAGCCCTTTCAAGGGAAAAGTCACAAACCACCATGGCCTTGAAATACGCTGACGGCAGTTTCACAGAAAATGAAGAGCAAAGATCGCTTCTCCTGCTTAACACTCACTTCTCTGGAAGCATACTAACAACAGGATATGATAGACCTACACCTGTGCACAGTACTGATAAGCAAGACTGGAAGACAGCAACGATAGTTTGCTCGAAGAAAAGGCTAGAATGGGCATTAAGTACCTTTCAACCCTTCAAAACTCCAGGGGTAGATGGAATCTTTCCTGCATTATTACAAATGGGAAAAGAAGTGATTCTACTACACTTACTCAAAATTATCAGAAGCAGTCTGGCTCTAGGGTACATACCTAGTCCATGGACACGAGCAAAGATTATCTTTATACCAAAAATAGGTAAGAAAGACACAACTCATCCTAGATCTTTCAGGCCAATAAGCTTAACGTCCTTTGTACTGAAAACCATGGAGAAGGTGATCGATAACTTCTTAAGATCAGAAATTCTAGTGTGCAATCCACTAAACACTAGACAGCATGCATACAGAGCAGGTAGATCTACAGAAACTGCCCTATACCATCTCTCAACCACTATCCAAAAAGTAATCTACTCAAAGGAACAGCGATCGGCTGTTTCTTGGATATTGAGGGTGCCTTTGATAATACCTCACACGAGGCGGTTAACAAAGCACTTCAGAGGAAGGACACTCCGATTACAATAATAAAGTGGGTTAGTGCAATGCTTAGTACAAGAACGGCAGAAACACACTCTAGCCAAACGATTCAGAGAATCATCACTACGAGAGGCTGCCCACAAGGAGGGGTCCTGTCACCTCTACTTTGGAGTCTAGTAGTATATGAACTATTAGAAAAACTAACCATGTAGGGCATAAGATGCATCGGCTATGCTGATGACATCACATTATTAGCCTGTGGGAAATATGAAGAAACCCTATGCGATATAATACAGAGGGGTCTGGCAATCACGAAAAAATGGTGTACATCTGTAGGACTGAACATCAACTCCACAAAAACTACAATTATACCATTCACCAGAAGAAGACTCCTACCACTCATGAAAGACATTACACTGGATGGAGTAACCATAGTACCCACAACAGAGGTCAAGTATCTAGGCGTGATTCTAGATAGTAAACTCCTGTGGAAAAAACAAGTTGAAGCAGCTACTGAAAAAGCTAAGAAAACCTTAATGATATGCAAAAGTATAGCAGGAAGATCATGGGGTTGTAAACCGAGCATTATTCGGTGGATGTACCTAATGATGGTAAGACCTATCCTTACCTATGGAGCGGTAGTCTGGAACAAGAGAACGGACCAGGTGACCACTAGAAAAACATTAGAAAAAGTACAAAGACTTGCGTGCATATGCATATCAGGAGCAATGAGAAGCTGTCCAACTGCGGCTTTGGAAGTATTGCTAAACCTGACACCTTTGCACCTGGTAATAAGAAGCATCTCAAATGCAACGATAGCTAGATTTGCCAAAGAGACTGAGTGTGTCCTGAAATCTAGCGAAAAGAGCATAATATCGAAAGAGTTAGCACTCATTGACTTTCCTCGGGATAGCAAGACCAAGGAATTCAAATTCGATAAACTCTTCAGCGTTGAGCTAAGTAACAAAAAGGCATGGCAAGGTGAGAAAGAGACCTACTCAATGAAGACCCATGCAATAAAATGGTATACAGATGGCTCAAGAACAACTGAGGGAACTGGAGCAGGAATTTTTGGGCCAAGAGCAAAAATTTCAGTACCTATGGGAAGAATGTCAAGCATATTCCAAGCAGAAGTCTATGCAATAGGCAAATGCGCGGAAGTAAACATTGACAGGAAATATAATAACAAACATATTGCAATAATGACGGACAGTCAAGCTGCAATTAAGGCCCTACGATCCTACACAATCTCCTCAAAACTTGTCAGCGAATGCATTGACAAATTGAACAAACTGGGCATTAATAACAAGGTTACAATCTACTGGGTACCAGGACATGTAGGAATCATAGGCAATGAACAGGCAGACGAACTGGCAAAGACAGGAGCCGGATTACCACTCACTGGACTGGAACCTTTTTGTGAAATAACAGAAAGCCACATTAAGAATGAAATCAAAAAGTTGGAGGAAGACAACAGAGCTAAACACTGGAATGACCTCCCCAAGATGCGCCAAGCCAAACTTCTACTTGGCACTTTCAACAAAAAACGTTACAAAGACGTAATAAAACTTAATAGAAACAATGTAAGAATGCTAGCCGGGTTTTGAACCGGACACTGCAGGCTAAGAAAACATCTAAAAGTACTAGGCATAGAGAGCGACGACCAATGCAGATATTGCAACGAACAGGAAGAATCTCCTGATCACCTCCTAGGTGACTGCGAAGCTCTAATACACCAAAGAAAGAAGTACCTAGGATCCTACTACGTAGAGGAGAGGGAGCTAAAACTCCTAAGCGTAACCCAGATACTAAGTTTCATCAAAGGAACTAATCTGGATGAAGTACTTTAATTAAGGAATACCACTTAAGAAGTAGGGGGTACAATAGATCTAAACAGGTCGAGGTACAATACAAAACCCCAATTTTCATTCATTCATTCATTCAACACAAAACTACAAGTCTATCAATCAAGAGCCACTTGCAGGATTATATCCATTACACTTGTAGAAGATCAAGCAATTTTGTAGGTTTTCTTACAGAATTTTCTAACATTTTTCAGAATTCACTTGAATTACAAGTACTTGTAGTTTTGTGTTACAGACCCCTGCACTCACACACGGATGGCATGTTCGACAAGGTAAAAAAAAATAACAGAGTAAAGGCCCCGGCCTATAGAATGCGTTGCGTGCGTGCGGCGCCGCTTCCAACTGACAGCGTTCTTATGAGAGGTGGCCCCTAAGCACCACGCACAATGCGCCGAACGCGCCGAGTAGCCCAACTTTCTACTTTACCGCGTCTCTCACGCGGTGACATTTTCTGTCAAAACCAATTCGAAATTCTCTCTTGTTGCTAGTGATTAGATAGGATAAACTGATACCTCAGAGATGTGACTCAACTATGGTTGCAACTGCAGCTAAAATAACAGTTTAAGTAGCATTTCCAATCAGATTTTGTTGTCAAACTACTTTAAATGTTGAAAAACACAATTTATTTCTTGAAAATATGTTAGTTTAAAGTTTAAAGTTAAAATTTAAAATTAAAGTTTAAAGTTAAAGCCTAAAGTTAAAGTTTAAAGTTAAAGTTTAAAGTTAAAGTTTAAAGTTAAAGTTTAAAGTTAAAGTTTAAAGTTTAAAGTTAAAGTCTAAAGTTAAATTTAAAGTTAAAGTTAAAGTTAAAGTTAAAGTTAAAGTTAAAGTTAAAGTTAAAGTTAAAGTTAAAGTTAAAGTTAAAGTTAAAGTTAAAGTTAAAGTTAAAGTTAAAGTTAAAGTTAAAGTTAAAGTTAAAGTTAAAGTTAAAGTTAAAGTTAAAGTTAAAGTTAAAGTTAAAGTTAAAGTTAAAGTTAAAGTTAAAGTTAAAGTTAAAGTTAAAGTTAAAGTTAAAGTTAAAGTTAAAGTTAAAGTTAAAGTTAAAGTTAAAGTTAAAGTTAAAGTTAAAGTTAAAGTTAAAGTTAAAGTTAAAGTTAAAGTTAAAGTTAAAGTTTAAGTTTAAGTTTAAGCTTAAGTTTACTTCAATTTTAATTTTATTATACATTAAGTTTATTTAGTAAAGTAAACTTAAAGTTAAAATAACGAAAACTTAAACTTAAAGTAAAATAAAGTAAAGTTAACTTAAAATAAAGTAAGCACTTTAAATCTACGTTTAAGTTTGAGCTTACTTTTCTTTGAGTTTACTTTACTTTAACTTTAAGTTTAACTTAAGTTTACTATTTAGATATTTAATAACCGAAGTGATTTTGTTGTTGTGTTTCACATACAAAATTTTATTTTTATGAAGAGTTTGTATAAGTAACCACACAAACATATTTAACGAAATATTGTGACAATAGTAAAAGTGCAGCGTCGGCGGTGTAGCTTTATAGTGTTTTTTTCTTTTCAAGCCAGAAGCTGGTAAAGTATTCCATTTCAAAAAAAAACATTCAGAAACTATGGTGGCGCTATCTTCATTTCAACATTACAAACTTTTTCTAAACAGCGACACTATTGGGACTGGAAACATGAGTTTGCACACCACCTGCCTGTCGTTTCGGAACTAAAGCTGGGGCACAAAGTGAAAAGCTGTTTTGACAGCCCATACAATTTGTATGGGAAAAAGAAGAAATCGTGTCGGATTAAATAATTTAAATAAAATATAAAACTAAACAAAAGTGACTAAATTATATGCGCACTAGCATCTTGAAATGTTAAAGCTTGAATAAAAAAGGGCACTCGAGTGATTTGTACATTTCAAATGTATTTAGCTTGCAATTGAAAAATTTAAGAAAACTCCATTTTTGTATGGGAAAAAATGTAAACAAAGCTTTACGTAGATTTTGTTGAGGGGATGATAAATTTTTTTTAACTTAAATTTTCATTGAATAATGAGTGGTCTTCGGTATTTTATTGTTTAGGGAAAACGCTGGTATCGCCACCTATATTCACAGTTTCGAGAACAACTTTTTCAAATCGGAAAAAAAAAACAATTGTAAAACCAGTGCAGTGGGACGCATAATTTTATAATTTTTTGCAAACGCAACGTTGTTTCGTAAACAAGCTTACAACATATTTTGGTGGTTATTAAAGACAAAAACTTTGCTGTTTTGTTTTTAAAGTATCATAAAAAGGTATAACCTAGCACTAGTTCGATCTGAAAAGTGATTCAATCCTAAGTGGAAATGATTTATTTGAAGCATTCATGAAAAAATAATCCGTGTACCAGTGAAAACCTCACCCACCTCTAGTTTTAGTGACTTATCGACTCATCCCTAGTTCGTTTGCTATCAGCTGCTCGCGGTGAAACCCAGCGCTTCAGCTGCCGTGACGCTCCTACCGCACGCAACGCGTTCTATGAGCCGGGGCCTTAAGTTGACGGCAACTGAGATGGAGAAGCTTCTTGTGACAGGTGATAGCTTGATTTATTTTATTAAAAGTAATGAGATCCGTAGAAGCACATCATTGGAGTATAATCTGGCAGAAAATAGAGTCCGACCGGCTCAGTTGGTATATTTTTACAATACAAAAAAAGCAATATCATATGTGCATGAGTCAGATACGATCGCAAAGAAACAAAAAAAAAACGCAGACCAAATCACTCCGTGGACAGACAAATGCAATGTTGTCTGCATTTGATTGGCCTCAGACATGGAACAATCCAAAATCAGGATGCTTGCCGACGACAGGAATCAATAATTTGATTTAATCGTTATCCAAGTAATTGAAGAACACGTTCATTTTCGGACAACGAACAGTATTTAAATTGAAAAAGTCAATATTTGCTAGTTTGTACACTGTTGACACTTTGTTTTGACATCTCGGTAATTTCAATTCATGAGTTCTGCCACACTTGCGCCAAACAGATACTATGCTAAATTGAAGAATGGATAAGAAAGTTGATTTGGGCAAAATGATTTTGTTGTCCTTATTTCGTTCGGGTTTTCTGGTCAAAGACGAAGGTATCAAAAAGAATAGGCCTAGTACCGAACTTTGTGGTACACCACTTGACACAGTAACTACATTTCGGAGATGACAGCTCCTTATTCAACATTATCATAAACTTCCCATCAGATAGTTTTTGTAGCAATCCGTCATGCCAGACCGTATCGAAAGCCTTCTAGATGAGACCAGTTGACTTTTTCGAATGGAAATTATATTTCTTTCAACCCTTTCGGTTGGTTGGATGGTATTGTGGCTATACGAATATTATTTTTATTACTTGATCATCGATTTTTTCTTTGATTACTATCTTTTCTAACAGTTTGCTAACACTGCAAAGCAAATTAATAGGCCCCTAAAGCTATTCATCTCATTTTTAGGTTTTCCTGGTAAGTGAATTGGTATAATTGACTTTTTTTAAAAAACACTCTGGCAAATAGCAATACCGCTCAATTGTGGAGATTTTAGTAACTTGTTGCTAAAACCGTCAGAGCCAGCTGACTTTCTCATTTTTAGACTTTTTATTAGAAGGCTTGTTTTGGTGTGGCTCACAAAATAAGAAGTAGGTAAAATGATGTCTGATTGTAAAATTATATTGATTGGTATAATAGCTGTGCACAAAGAGTATCAGGTTAACTGAGTTGAGAAAGTGTTGGAGCTTGAAAAATTAGTTGCTGAAAGATTTGCCTTTTTTGATGGTGTAAAATACAACTGGTTCTGAGCCTTGAAGGGTAATTTCTTCAAATATAAGCTTTATGATTTGCATAGCCAGTGACTCAAGGCATAAAAGGAATATATAACTCTGTGTGGTAACAACAGTTTCCTGTTTTAGTCAAATAGTAGGTATTTTCAATTCGTTATTCGTATCGAATGATCCCTACCGATCATTTTGGCCGAGATATTTCATGTAATGGCCGCTTTCAAAAACAAGATTTTGGTTTATAAAGCATAGCTTGACTACCACTTTATACAATTTTAGAATCAAAGGGGCTCATATCTGAGGCGAAGAACTCCACACAGCATCGTTCTACCGATATATTTCCCTCACTTTTAACATTCTTATTTCAAAGAAACTATTGGGACTTTTGAAAAGGTTTACGATAGCTACCAACTTATTGGTATTTGACACAACCAAAGGCCATTTAGAAAGAGTCCTTTTTTGAAATTGAACAACAAAATGATCAAGAAAGGACTGGGCAGTAAATTGCCGATGAAAATGAAAAAAATAAAAAACTACAGTTGATTTTGTCACATTTTTAACCACAAACACTCAAAAACGAACCAACATATGTACCTACTGCACAAAACAAAAACTCATTTCCTTTGTCTTGTCTCTAAATCCTCAAATAAATTCATAGAAGAGAATGGATGATATAGAGTACCTACCCAATTTCCAGACCAGCACTCTTTCTGTATAAATTCTATTGCGCAAATCAAAATCAAGACCAGCAGAAAGGACCACAGAATGAAAATAAATCAACTCACATTGTGTATTCTTCCTTCGTTCTGATTTGTTTATCAGACTTAAAATCAACGCTAAATTAAGAACGTTTATTCAACTAATGATGTCTTCAAATTTATATACACACGTAGCTTGCTATCCCTGGGTATCAATAGCCTCTCAGGATGAGTCCTTTCTGTTATGTATACCCTGAGAGTTTGGGTGTTTTTTCTTTCTGTTTTTTTTTTTTGTGGTTTCGTAAACAAATCTTAACTTTCGGCAGGACATATAGAGAGGCATCAAACACACAAACACAATACAAATTCATCAGTCAGTCAGTACTTTCGGCGCTGCAATTATCCTTATCCTGATTATTTTGGAAAGGCCCGAAGGGGGGGAAAGTTTCCCACATCGGATTTCCGCCTCGTCGTCGCCACCCGCACCCGCAATCAACCAAAGAAAAACAGAATAAAATATGTATTCACTTGTTTTTCCAAAGCAGAAACTCTTGAACCACTCCATGTTCGATGAATAGATACTTGTGGGTGTCTATTGTGCTAAAGTAGGTATAAGGTATTGTAGCCGCGACCATCACCATCAATAGCAGTATAGCAGCACCACCGCCCAAGTATCTCTCGAGTGGCTTTGTTTGTATATTAGTCGAGTGAGGGAAACTGGACGGACGGTTTACTCAAAAGCTTAACTAAGTCGATTATCCTTAGGATATTTGATTTGTTGTTTCATGCAAACCCACATCTCTTCTACGTCGTCTCTTGCTGGATCTTAGATACATAGTTCATTAGGAATCGCTATCAAATCATGATACTGGTATATCTTTTAGCATTCCTGGAGATATATCATGAACAAAATCATAGAAATTAAAATGAAGCACAGCAGCAACTCGGAAAAAAAGACAATAAAACCAATAGGAAAGTTATCTGTTAACGAGTAGGATTTCTTTTATTTGGGCATCGGTATAAAACCTCTATGTACATTGTGTCTGTTCACAGCATGACTTACAAAGCTTACCAAAAAACAATATAAAATTGGATCACAAACTTTGAAGTGCTTTTAGTTTATGATGATGTGCTCGTGTTAGTACCAAATTGAAAACTAGCTGCATTATTGTAAGTAAATTTTTACTTAAAAATGTGTCAGCGGAAGTTATATTTGACACTGTTATGTATTACATGTTTTGTATAGTGGCTAATATGTTTACAGATCAGTTTACAATCACAACGATTATAAAATCCGATAAATGGGCTGCGAAAAAAATGCGCATCAAAATAAAACGCCCTCAAGGCAAGTTTCGGAAAATGGTATGGGGGTTTTGCCGATTGACAACGGACGTATTCAAAAACTGAGTTCGACGCGGATGCGGATGCCTTGAAAATCGGAAGAAAACCGTTGGTTGGAATAGATAATCGCGGATTCCACAATCGAGATGTCATTTATTACACGAGCAATTAAAATATGTACTTATATTGTCCTATAAGTTTTCGTTAACCGGAATGGTTTAAGTCCAAGATTCAACTCACCATCAAATTGGGCCTCATTTT
Source organism: Melanostoma mellinum (assembly GCA_914767635.1). Taxonomy (NCBI): domain Eukaryota; kingdom Metazoa; phylum Arthropoda; class Insecta; order Diptera; family Syrphidae; genus Melanostoma; species Melanostoma mellinum. The sequence continues at coordinate 162,670,281 of OU612058.1, read as the reverse complement.
GGCGAAACAGTCTGCAGCAAAGCGACTAGTCTTCTTTTTTACCCAAACACAACACATGTCCAAAAAATAGGAGCTTAAAATTTGTATGAGTTTTTTAAAAATACTTTCGACTGAATATTGAAAAAAAGTTTATAGAAAGTTGAATTTTGACCTTGAACCAAGGGATTCAGCGTCAATAGTCATAAAAAAACTATGTTCGCAGAATATTTTTTTTTATAAAATGAGCTTATAGGTACACATTTTCTAAAAGAAACAATTCAAAAATAATCAAAAAGCCAGTGTCGATTTCCGACAAAGTAAATTATTTAATAATTGCGAAATTCATTTGGGTGGGTCTATAATGCAAAACTTTTACACTTTATGATTTAACAAATGTTTGGAGCTCTAGTAATCGAAAAAATCATTTCATTTGTATGAACGGTTCGGTTTGTAGAGCCTATCAAAGTCGACAAATATGAGAAAAAACATTTAAAAAAAATTTTTTTTCTAACTTTGAGAGTAAAAACTAGGAAGGAAAGGAGTGTAAGTTAAACTTTGTTAGGTTTTTTTTACTAGATATATGTGTTGATTGCTATGATCAGAAATACAAAAATAAAAAAATATTGTAAACTAACAAATTTAATGATTTTGGAAACACCATTTTTTGCGCACTTTTTCAACTTTGCATGGAGAAAATAAAAAAGTTTTAAAAAATTGTCAAGCCAAAGTGGATAATGAATCCTTATAACGGGTTTTACATTAAAGAGCTATCCATTTTATTTTTTAAATAAAAACGCCAGCCATTTGAGATATCAAAAAAACATTTATTTCATATTAAAGTACACCCAATACCATTACGAATGGAACTCTATTTCGTTCATATGTCCTCCACGGGCGCGCTTGCAGCGATCGATACGTTGAACCCAATTTTCGACCACTCTCTCGCACATATCGACCGGTATTGCGGCAATTTCGCGTTCAATATTGGCTTGAAGCTCCTCCAAAGTCTCTGGCCTGTTGGCGTAGACCAACGACTTGACATAGCCCCAAAGAAAGAAATCCAAAGGTGTCAAATCACACGAGCGCGGCGGCCAATTGATCGGTCCATTTCTTGAGATAACACGTTGACCAAATTTCCTCTTCAAAATGTTGATGGTTGCATGAGCTGTATGGGCTGTAGCTCCATCCTGCTGGAACCACATGTCACTAATATCCATTCCACGCAACTGACGCCAAAAAAACGCCACAATGTGGTTTGTGCGATGCCCAATTCCTGTGAACGACGTGGGATTGACTGATTTGGGTCGTTCTGAACGGATGCACTTACGGCCGCGATATTTTCAGCACTCCGTCCTAATCTTTGTCTCACTGGCACGGGAACATTGTGCAGCGAAAACGTGGATTCCAATTTGTGCACTAAACTAAGAATTGCGGTACGGGTGGGACGATTATAACGACCAAAAATCGGAGTTAGCGCTCTTAAAGTTGCAGCGACTGACTCAAAATTTTGATAGTACGCTTTAATAATTTGGAAACGTTGTTGATTCGTGTAACTCACCATGATGAAATGGTATACCTTAATGAGCAATCTGACGTTTACAAAATGTCAAAAGACCTTAAGGGCGCGTTTACATTAAAGAAACAAAATGGATGGAAAACCCTGTATTTTAGCTGCCCCCTTGGGCTCATAGAGCATGGAGCTTTTTGTGTTAACAAAGATCTCGAATAAATTTAAAGTTGGCCCGGGATAAACGGTCTCATTTTAAACCTAAAAAAATCCAAATGCATCGTTATTTCAAGAAAAAGTCTTGATCTCGAGTATTTTCCTCCAATTGTACAGAAAAGTTACCCAGTAAATTATGTAGAAACTGCAAATAATCTCGGCATGAGGTTTAACCGCGTCTTGACTTGGGATGACCATATAAACACACTTGTTGGCAAAGTGTAACGGTATCGCCATTCAACCGATATTATTTTCTCAAAAACGGCTGCAACGATTTCGATTTAATTTTGTGTTAAGAATTAGTTTCAGATTGTCTTTCTTATGATGTAAAAAATATTTTTGGAAAAAGTCTAAGAAGGAAATCTCCAAGCTCCCATAGTATCAACTTACCGTTAAAAAAAAGGACTTTCTCGTTAATGACTGGCACGATGTTGGCGAAATTTTATATTTAAGAAGTCCTAGGTAGTTTAAGAAAGATTGCATGTTAACATGTGAAAAATTTTGATTTTTTGAAATAAAACTTCATAACTTTATCTTTGATTTTTTTCAATTTCTTGTCAAAATAACTTCTGGCAAGATCTTAAACTTTACGTACCTACTTTACTTTTAAATAACTTATTTTTAGAAAAAATGACAAATAAAACACTTTTTTTTAAACTGGTCCAATTATTATTAAAGTTGCTTGAAAAAATAATTGAAAATTGGACTTCGCTAAAACTTATGTGCCCGAAATCGTTGAAACTAAATAACACCCTACATTGAACTAAAATTTAATAAAACAACATTTTTTGTAAATAGAAGTCTCGCGTTTCAGATTACACGTACATATTCGAACTGTAAAAGCTAGTTTTTAGAACTCAAACATTGGCAAGTAGTTCGGAATGTGCTGTTTTTGTTGTTCGTTTTCTTTTGTCTCAAAATATCCAGAGCATGCAGACTGCTATTTGTTTGGTTGCTTTTTCGATTTAATGATCGAAAGAAAATTTTTCCTTGTAGAGACTTTATTCAAGTTTTTGAGGTCCACCTTCAATTTCCTGCGCAATTATTAGCTGCTCATTTCTCGGAAGGAATTGCCAAGTCCTCCGATAGTAAGTTCATTCCTGTGAAAAGTGCTTAAAGCCGTTCGGTCCCAGCAAAAATTTGCAAGTTCCCTCCATTCCTTCACATGGCATGGTTGTGAGAAATACACTTGCCTTGGGGCTCCTCGCGCTGTTGCGCCACCCTATTCATTCATTCATATTGTTGATTCTATACATAACATTATAACAACAACTACTGTAGTTTACGACGCGACGTTTTATTTTGAATATTTCAACGACTTTTGAGTTTTGAATAATTGGGACAAGTATTTTAATTTTTTTCACACACATATTTCGATTAATCTTTGAAAAATGTAACACATATAAGAAAATTGGTGCGACTGAGTCACATGAACTTCCGATTGTGTACTAAGTACAACCAAAATTTAAATACAAGGTTTTTGAATCATTTTAAGAAAATTTCAAATTGCTTATTTTCTTGAAACTTAAGAAGTATGTCTATAATGAACGAATAATGTTCACTCTATAGTACCTTTAAGTATATTGAATAAAATCACATGAAATATGATATAAAAATAAAATATAAGGAAAAGCCATTATTTTGTAATTGTTAATACAATTTTGACTCTTTTTAAAAACCAGGTTTTCATTTTCGACTTTTTCAAAAACAAGTTTTTTTAAGCATCAAGAATGTAAACTATAAGATATTGCCAGAAGATGTTTCGGTAAAAAAACTTCAAAAATGTACAGTTTTGAAAATATTACAAAAACCAAGTTTATTTTAGCAAAAGAAAAAATATTTCAAAAAATTAAATTTTTTTAAATGTTGATATGCAATCTTTGTTAAACAACCAAGTACTTCTTCAGCATGAAATTTCGTCAACATCGTGTTAGTCATTAACGAGAGTACCTATCGGTTTCAAAAAAAGAAAACGGTAATATGGAAGGTATTGTTTTTGGACAACAAATTTTTAAATTATCGCTCACATACAATTTAATCGAAATCGTAAGAGTCGTTTTTGACAAAAATAAATATTATCATATAGGTTGTTTGGCAGACACCCTTATTTTTGAGAACTATACACCCAATTGCAAAAACTCCAATACCTCTGTAGGCTGCCCCACAGGTCCTAACTGCTAATTTTGAAGAAAATCGGTCAAGCGGTTTAGGATGTAGAAACATATACGCACATACAGACAGAATTGCAGGACCTATTTTTATCGTATTTTCTTTCATCGTGACGTCGTGTTTTATTGTTATTGCAAAAGTTTTTTCTCACTCATAAGAAATTAAAGAAGCAAAATTTTTGCTTCGAAAAAGTCGTTGTTTTTACTTGAATGAAACATTTTTTTTCTCTCCTTTTTCAACACGGTAAATTTGGAAAAACAAAAATCAAAATGTGGTGAAACTTTTTTAACAATTATTTTAGTTTTGCTAAAAATTAAAAAAAAAAAAAATATCGCTTTTCCTCTACTGTTACTTAAGTTTCCTGTCCCAAAAATTCAATGGAGTGTGACAAAAGCAGTTGGCTGGATTAAATTGAAACTTTGAATAATCATAAATCATTGGAATATGGAACATTTTGGTTGCTTTTCCGCATTCATTTAAAGGTTGAAAAAAAGGTTTTAGGTTTTCAAAACCAACCTCGGATTTTCTGTACAATTATTGCTTGTTTATTGATATATCAAAGACAACGTTATCCTCTACCTTTCACCTTCTTACCTTCTTACCGAGAAAGGCTCATATTGAAAAAAATTTAACCTGAATAAAGACGGTTTCAGACCCAAAAAATACTTTCGAAGATCGTAAATTAAAAAAAAAAAAACCAAAAATTTTTCTAAGAAATTTTTTTCAATGGTTCTTGAGGTTACTACAAATCATTTTTTTTATTTGCCGTACGACTATTTTTTTTAAAGCCTGTTGAAAATCACCTAAAAATTGCAACAAAATAGTTCTTTCCATATCTCATAAGAGACGAAAAAGCAACAATTAATTGCGTACTGAGTTTTGGATTTCGAGTTTTTGATTTTAGCCTTTTTTAAGCAATGATTCTAAGCCTTTCTCGTCCAGAGCCTGAAAATGCTTTAAAAGGGGAAAATAAATAAATAGGCAACAGAGCGAGGAGCCCCTGGGCCTAGCGCATTTCTCACAACCATGCCTTGGGAGGGAATGGAAGGGACCTACAATTTTCTGCCGGTTCCGAACGGCTAATCGAGAAAGCGCTTTTCAAGGCAATTAATACTAACGGAGGACTTGCCAATTCCTCGCGAAAGGCGATACCCGTGGAAAAAACATTTTTGTCTCTGTTGGGATTCGAACTTGAACCTCTGGATTAACAGGCGGACATGCTATCCATCACACCACGGGTACCACAATAGGGGAGCATTTAGAAAATAACACCGCAATAAAATATCTTGTGAAAGTTAAATTATCGACAATCAATGGGGTTTACGGTTTTTGGTTTTGAGTTGATTAGACCGCTTTTCGCGGGGTCGTACAGCTTACTCTACGTTTCAAGTATACTGTATGTCTTCGTTAACTTCACCGAATCCCATCTTTGAGGTCTTAAATTGACAGTGGGCAGTTCACATAGACCTTGTCTTTCACGTTAACCAAAGTTTAAAGGTTTTAAATCACAAGATTTCTGTGGCCCATTCTGATTGCTTCTACGAGAAAAAGCCCCGTGGTCAGGACACTTTTCAAACAAAAGAACATTTTAATCGTTTCTTGTGTGGCGCGTAGTTTGATAGCGAACTACATTCCCACTAAACGCAGGTACATATGAATATGATTGAATATAAAGAGGCTTTCAACGATATCTTGAGGTTTTCGAGACCCAAACTCAACAATTCTGCTTGTTAACGTAGCCTTAATAAGTAACAAGTTTGGGGCAACAGAGCCCCAGGGTGTATCCATTTCTCACAACCATACCTTGTGAAGAATGAAGGAACCTACAATTTTTCGCGAACTTCGAACGTCTAATTGAGAAAGCGCTTTTCATGGAGTGAAATTACTCTCGCAGAAATTCCACGCGCACTAAACATAGCGCCCGAGGTGAAAATGGTTCACATTTTGATGCATTTATGTCAACTGCACTGTAAAAGCCTTAAACCCTTCGTAAGTTTTCATTCAAAATTCGATGTCATTCTGTTTGTGGAATACCGAATTTCAAAGATCCATACATGAAAAACTGCCAAAATCTGCAAAACCCACCGCTTTGGGCTACAACATTAAATTTTTTTAGTTGTTTTTGAGCGACGAGCACAAGTTTCACTCTTGACATTACAAAATCGCCTGAAATTTTACAGGTCCCTAACCAACAGAACAAATGTAACTTTTTTCATCCCTCTTTAGCCAACAGGCATTGTACTGAAAGTAGCCTCATCAAACTTTTATTTAAACAATAGAATATAAAATATGATCAGCTTTTTCTATCCAGCGGTGTGCAAATCTCTTCCAGACCACTTACATTGTATCCAAATATTTGTTTTCTTTTTTTTCTCAAATCGTTAACATCTAACTGCCAATGCCACCAGAAATTTGCTCTTAATCATACCAACAAATCTTAATGTTGCACAGGGTCGCGGCGCATTACATATTCTTGACTACAAAACTTGTATTCTCTCAAAAAAGAATTCCACACCGTGGTCATTCCTGGAACGAATTTTGCACGAACATTGGTGGGTTATTGGCATTGTTGTATGGCTCCGATGCGATGCTATGCCATGCCGTCGTCGCTCTATAACCTGGCGTGGAACAAGTGGAGCAGCGGCTCAGTGGCGCGGTGGCGCCACTTTATATTTCCCCGGTCGCATAAATCAAGACCACCTACAGAAGCGGCCGAAATTCCTCATGCGAATGCAGGGCTTGGTCAGCCAGCCACTCGCTGTGTGCTAAATGCTAAATGTCAGCATGCAGCTCTAAAAGTTGTCATTTCTTCACCTCACAAATTCGGTAGTCGCAAAGGTACAGCAGAACAGATATACAAACGCACGGCTTGTTATTAAATCCTGTTTATCTCTCTGTCCCGAAAAGAAACATTTGTTGATGCTGCACGTACAACAAAATGTTACAAGTGATGTGGCAGGATCTCACATTAATGTTCTACACAATAACGTGAACTTCTTATCAGATAGAGAAGACCGACTTGCGAAGATGTCGACCGAAGTTAACGATGAGAATCACCAGACCGAGGTGTGGACGAAATGAAGATGCTTAAATGGCAATGGGAAACTTTGACCGTACACCATCATAAAAAGACCATTGAATTAGTGAAATTAGCTTAGAGAGAAAAAACGACCGACCTACGAGGCGACGACAAGCAAAGTTTGTCTTTTTGTTTTTTAAACAAATAATAAAAGGGCCAGAAAAATTTCCGGTTTCTTTTTTCTTGATGGAAAACACATTCTCTTCTGTTTTTGCTGTTCTTTCAGCAACAACAAAAAATACAAATAAAAAAAAAACAGAAAAGAGCCCGAAAGGAAGACGCTAAATGATTTCCTTGTCGGACGGATGGCATTTACGATTTTCTACTCTAGAAAATTGTCACAGATCCTTTACATGAGTTCCGGCTGGAATGAACTTTAAAGGAAATTTATGGTTACAGTTTACAGAAGTGAGTGGGTTAAGAGTTGAGTCAGAGAATGCGTACAAATCAGGACGAAAATTTGCAGACATTTGCACATTTGAAACAATTGAATTTAATGTTAAAATGCAAAGTATGAAATGAAATATAAAAATCAATCACAGCAAGAAATTTGAAAAGGGATGGGTATTAGGTATCAATCGATTTAATTCTTAATGAGTGAATAAAATCAAAATCTTGTTGTTTTGGTTGGTTTTCACTTTGTTTCGAATAGAACGTGAAAAGAAGATGCAAACTTTCAAATCAGGTAAGCTTCTTTTCGTAAAAAACTGACCTAGAGTTGAGCCAGTATAGCTAAAAATAGCAGGAGTTATAGGTTTTCTTTACAAATTAAACAGCATTTACAAATTTTCAGAATTTTATTTACTGACCCCGAACGCTTCGTGACAAATTGCACGTGGTCATCGGGACTCTGTTTTTGAAAAGTTTATTGACCAGACCTTGGCCGACTATCCAGTTTGTAGTGGTGGGTTATCATCGGATATATCCCTTGGTGTTGTTGTTTTTGAGGTTGAAGTTGTTGGGAACAAATGGTGCTGAATACACCACAGGGTGTTTTAGGTTTGAAATGAGAAGACGCGTGGGTAAAGTATTAAAGAATTGCAAGTTCTTGATGACTCGATCTCAATCGTCTCTATTGAAATTGTAATGACGCTTGATTTCAAGGGTCTCAGGGACAGACCTAGGGATGTAATGTCCGCACTTTTATTTCATCAAAGCTGATCTTCTAAAGTTCTTCTTCTTCTTCTTTCTTCCTTTTTCGATGATACGAGTGTCTTGATCTCAAAGCGATCACAACTCTCCGACTTATCTGCTTTACTCTTGTGATCCGCTTGTGAGAAACGCGCGTCGTGTTAGCAAGCCTCCCGGTTCTAGATTGTTCCATGTCTGAGGAGGCCAGCCAAATACAGATGTCGTTGCATTTGTCTACACTGGAAGTGTTTCGATCTGCCTTTCCTTTTTTTTTCGCGAATCTATATGAACGTTGTATGATATCGACTATTTGACAAGGTTCTTTGGATCTCTCCTGTGAACATGCCACTCCTCCATGAAAAACTAAATTTCTGAAAAGAAGATATTTTTGACCTATTTTAGTATTTCCAATTCATTCACGTTTGGTTACTTCCGTTGTCATACGGAACATCGCCTCTGCCATCACCTTAGTTTCATACTTTTAAGATAAGGGAGCATTTTTCTGTCCCCCAAAAGGGGGAGTAGTTTTCTCCCCACTTCATCCACCCTACGCTTACTCCATTCTTTATGTCGTCATCAGAAGTTGCGTTAATATTGATTATAGATTAAGGAGCACATTTTCCGGCCTGGAATAGGCAAGCCTGGACCGGTCTTTTTGGAATCATGCGGTATTCTCTACCTTCTAAAAGCCTTACCTATACAGTAAGTTCTTCTTGCAGGAACCTAAAAGGTGAAGATTCAAAATTGAAATTGAATAAAAGTTATTGGCCCCAGGCCTCTGTGTCGAAGGCATGAAATGTCTTTAGTTTCGAAATCAGAATGACTTATTTACTTATTTAGGTGGACATTACAATACAGGTTGAACCTGAGCATCAACCAACAACTTTTAATAACGAATTCGATTTCGGGCGAGCTCTCTCCAGTTTTGCACTCTAAATCGGTTGAGGTGTTCTTCCACTTGATTGCGTCTTGCCCTTCCGTGATTTCAATGTGTTTTCGAAATTCCGTTGATCCGGAGCGCTGCCATTCATCCGCTATACATGGACCAGCCATCGCATCGTAGCCTCGCGATGCGTACTCTTCTATCTATACTTTTCCTTCGAAACGACTAGGAGCTTGCTCATTCGCTTCCGCGCTTTAAAGCAAGACTAGGATGATGAAGGTCCTATAAAAGGTTACCTTCGTTTTTCTAGAGAGGGTTTTGTTTCTCAATTGCTTTTGTTTCTCAGAAGCAACGACTGACAAGATTAATTCTCCGTTTGATCTCCGCCCTGATGTTGTTTTCCGTGTCTATATCAGATCTTAGGTAGACGAAGTCCTGTACTGTCTCGAAGTTATGTCTGTCTATTGTGACGTTTTGTCCAATTCGTCTATGTTCTCTGTCCTTGTTTCATGACAAAATATACTTAGTTTTGGCTTCATTTATCACTAAACCAATTTTTGCCGCTTCTATTTCAATGCTCGCAAAAGCAACTTTGACATCACACTTGCTTCTTCCTATTACGTAAATATCGTCTACGTAAGCGAGTAATTGAAGATACTTTTGAAAAATTATCTCAAGCCAGTTTGTCGCCTTGCCCAAAGGATTTTCGACATCACAGGTTTCGGTGTGTTTTTTACCAACCTTGACGGCAGCGTTCTCCAAAGTCAACCTGTCACAATGACAATTAGCTTTAAAAACAATTGCAGGTTTAATTGAAAAAAATATAATCAAAAAAACCATTAATAAATTTGTTTATACAAAGTTTAATTTGCTCCTTGAAATGCTTTCTGCAATATGATTTGTGAGGGGGGTTGTAATGATTACACCCTTGTATATAGAAACTATAGTACTATTACCGGACACCTTTTTTTGTGAACATTGTTCGTCACTAGGGTGCGCCAACATCGGCGAAGAAGATTACGAAAAAAAGAATACGCATGGTGGAATGTATGATGCATTGTATAAGGAAACAATTTCCTTATACAATGCCTTATACAATGGGTGATACCAGCGCTTTCCCCGCCATGGTGCTACTATAGTTTCCTTATACAATGGTGATAGTACTATAGATTTTTCCATTTTTCATTGTACAAGGATTACACTGAGCAAGAAGCGAGATGTCTAACAAATGCCATCAAAATTAATATCAAAGTAAACGGTTTTCTATTTTATTTCCCAACTTTTCAAAAATTATTGATAGTGGGAATAAATAAATAAATGGTTCGAACCAATAATAGATTCTCGTATATAAATTTCCCTCTTCGAACATTTCAGGTTTGTGTCCTGGATAGGAACAGTTCTTTATTTGTATATTTACAATAGATGTCTCTGTTGTAAGATTGTGCTGAAATCGGATTTACTTAAAGGTGAATCGATATTTTATTTCATTCGTATACATGCGTTGCAACAATACAATAACAGTTCAACAATACCTAACTTTGTTCTGCAACTATCGCCTCGATAAAATTCGCCAAGTAAGCGTAATGGAGGAAATATAAACGAAGCTATTGTTGTCGCTTCATTGTTCTGTAACACTTACAGTGCAGGTAATAAAGAGCTGCAATGAAAACTCTGAAAAGGCGATAAAAATGGATTCTTGTATGGTAAAAAGTCGATAAGTTTATCATTTTCAACGTCAAGTCTTATCACTTGGTACTGAACAGATAAAAGGACTATTAAAAAAAAACTGATTTATCAAAATATTAAGTTGCGTTAGGGTTTTGGGTGAGTACTATTCGGAAAGGATCTGATTGGTTTCAACTTTGAAGCGCCCAGATGTTGCAACTTATAGTACACGTCAATTGTGTAAACCATATGTATATACCTTCACGCGGTAACCACTGGGTACTGGTCTCCTCCAACCGGTAGTGACTTGCCAAAACTAGTGATTGCGAGTGTTGACGTACCACGAAAAAAAGATCAACACTCAGTGATCTGCGATAACTTATGGAGAGTGTCATAGCTGATGAATTCAACTTACAGAACCAACGACTTCAGTAGTATAAAGCATAAGCCCCTTAATGATCTACTCAGACTTAATTGGCTCAAAGATATTTCAGAATCTTTCAATACAAGGACACCTACTAAAACTGCTACAGACAACAGGAACAACGAAACGATAGTCCTCTGCTTCTTCGTCCTGACATCCTCTACATAAGACGGAAGTGACAATGTTTATTCTCATCATGTGCAACGATTTGTGATACGTAAGAATGCTAATCACCAGAGAAAGACGAGGCCTGCTAAGCTGAAGAAGACAGTCTGTTTTTTTTTTTTTTCTTGGAAATATTTGGCCATAGGTTTCTGGAAACTCGGCATCTGTCTAAAAATGAAACCAATTGTCATTTCCAGGACTCTGTTTTTTCTTCCTCTAGTCTCTAGTGGCTTGAGAATTGAGGTGTTCGTTTCTCTAGATTCGAGTGCTGACCCGATTTTGGTCAGCTTGTTCGCCATTTTCTTACCAATTATGTCACGATCTCCTGGAACCTAAATTAAAGTAACGCTGTTCGTTGAACAGAGCAGTCGTAGACTACTGCGACAGATTTCTACTAATTTGGATTTTGTGACAGCAGACGAGATGTTTTTAATGGCCGCCTGGCTATTTAAGAAGTTGTCAATATTTTTGTTGATCAAGTTCTGCGTAGCCACATTGTTTTGCGGCTTCACTAACTGCAAGCAGCACTGCTTGGAAGATACTGCAAAAGTCGGGAAGCTTCATTGATCTAATCATAGGAGGGTAATATGAGAAGATGTCTGATACTACACCTTCGTCCGTTTTGAAAACGTCTGTGAAAAAGGAGACATAATTTGCTTTTATAAGCAATCTCTTATCGGAATGGCTGTTAGGTTCTCTGGAATGAAATCAGTATGTGGATGAATGTAATCTAATTGAATGTCTCTATCTGTGTGATTTGTAATTTTGTGCGCTTTTGGCCGCCATCTTCTCACACTGAACCAAATCACGTGGGTGATATTGAAGAAAATATTTTGTTAATTTTTGAAGAATCAATTATTCAAAACAACAATTTTTCATAGTTTTTTTCTTCGAATTGAAGACCAAATATTCAAAACGAAAATATTTTCTTCAAATGCTGCATGATTTAGTTTTTTATTCAATCAAACGAAATTTTGTCATGTTGACAAACTGGAATAGTTAGATCTACCTCATCTTGTAAGTGATATTGACGAAACATTTTCGTTAATATTTTTGAGAATAAATTTTTCAAATCAACAATTTTTCATTACTCTTTTCTTCAAATTGAAGACTAAATAATCAAAACGATCACGGTTCCTTCAAATACTGCTTGATTTAGTATTTTATTCAAACGAATGAAATTTTATCATGTTAACAAAAACATTTTGTTAGTTTTCAATGAATCAGTTATTCAAAAACACAATTTTTTATTCAAGCTTTCTTCACTAACGTAAAAAATATGTTTCATTAAGAAACGGTTCTTTTTGAATATGTTGATAACTTTTATTTTTTTCAAGTTTGCAATTTTTTCTTACATAAAAGATTTGTGGTTGATCGGAATATCGATTTTTGTTTAAATTCATTCATCAGTAATTATTCAACTGTTAAAATACAAAACAAAATGAGTGCGACCCTGTGGTCCACACGAATAACTTCTCAGAAATAATATAGTATTTTAAGCGATAGTATTTTCTTCACACTAACGAAATTTAATAACTTGAAGAATTGTCTTCTTTTCGTATCGATTCCAATCGTTCGCTTTATTTTCATCGAATTGAATAAATTTCATTGAGTGGAATATTTTTTTTTCTTTAAACTCCAGAAATTAATCCTTTGAAGAATTTTCTTCAATCTTTAGTTTTAACTGTACTCAAAATGGTAAATTGTTCATTATTTTAAAAGAAATCACTGCAGTATTTTCTTCGCATTGACGAAATTTGTCAACTTGAAGACATTTCTTCAACCTGTTAGTGTACAAGCTGAAGCAGTTGAACAGTTTAACGGATTATTTGTTGTATTTTCTTCAATTTGAAGAAAATTCTTCAAATACTGCTTAGTGTCTTATTCAAATTGAAGAAATTTTCTTCAAACCGAAGAAATTTCTTAACTACATATTAATTTTGCTTAACCGTTCTCAAAGTCAAGACTTATTCATTTAAGTGAAGTTCTTGTATAAAGTTGTGATTGAAGTAGTGTTCCAAGTTTAATATTAAAACCGCAAGTGTTGTTGAAAACAAGGAAACATGAATAATATGTAAGTAATATCCCATTGAATGTATTTAAAAAAAATTTATTAAGTTTGCATCATTCCTTTTATCATTCCTTTTAGATAATTATTAATCCTAACTGAAATGAATGGAAAAGCAGACTTATTTGAAAGTAAGTAAAAATTTAAAGCATCTGTGTAGAGAATAGAAAATTTAAAAATAATATTGTTTTTATTTTATTTATTTTTTTTTCAGACGGTAATCTTCAAGCAATCTTCCTATTTGTTGAGATTCTTCGAAGGCAGAATGAGCGCAAAAACATTCAACCCTTGGTACTTGTTGCTGGAACTGTATAGTGGTATACTTCGACGGGATTAAATATAAGCAGAACTCGGTTCTATTAGCAATAGACCTATCTTTCAAGATTTTTAATTTGTTTGGTAATTATACAAAACTTTTTTTTATAAAATTGAGACGAATTTTGATAAAAATAGTCCAAAAGTGAGTTCAATAATTAAGCTAAGCAAACCATAAATAAGTTTTTTGTAATAAAAATTTAATTTGTTATTGAAAAATTTATATTTGTTTGATTTAAAGGAAATGTTTCTCTCATTTAGCAATGATTTCTCACAAATTTGAACAGATCCATACAATTTTTATATCAATTCGAATAAAGCAAAGCGGTGAAATGAAGATTAATATGCGTGAAATTAAAGAAATGATAGTAAATTTGAAGAAACAAATCCATTAAACCGAAGAATATTCTATCAATTTGACGAAACGCATGTGCATTAATTCGAAAAAAAATCTTCAATTTGAAGAACACAATGCATCATATTGATGAAATGGATGTGTTAAATTAACAAAAAAAATTTGTTGATTTGAAGAAGAAGATGCACCAATAGGAAGAATTTTTATTCAATTTCAAAAAAAATTTAATGTTAAAGTGAAGATTTTTTTTCAACTTGAATAAAATATTACGTGAAAATGATGAAGAGTTCGGAAACACTTTGTCAAATTGAAGAATACATTTTCAATTTAAAGAAATCAAAAAGTTGAAACGAATAAATTTTGTTTCACTTTGAAGAATATTACTTCAAAATAAAGAAAACATTTAGTTAAGTTGAAGAATGATTATTCACTTAATTTCAATGAAGAATGATGAACTTTATTCAATTTCACAAAGTTTTGTGGATTTAACATAAAAACGAAAAATCTTATGCGTTTCTTCAAAACAACAAAATTTATTGAAAAGTACAAAATATTTTTCAAAATAACGGATAGGTTTCATTGACCTTATATTGATCACCCATTCTTCAATTCTACCTACTTTTTATTCAATCTGACTACCAAATTTGGTTCAGTGCAGTGAAAAGGTCTAGAGGGAAATTACACACTAGCGCCGACTATGTTGACAAAATGAGAAGAAACCAGCGTGATTTCATAGGTGCCTTTGTGATCATTAAAATAAAAACATTAAAAAGGCTTTGATAGTTAATGAGGGTAAAACGAAGTATATGCTGTCATCAAACAAGGACAGAGAACATGGACGAATTGGGCAAAACGTCACAATAAGCAGACATAACTTTTAGATTGTACAGGACTTCGTCTACCTAGGATAAGCTATAGACACGGAAATTAAAATCAGTGATGAGATCAAACGGAGAATATCTTTTGCCAATCTTGCGCGTGACAATGTCTGGAGAAGAGATACAACGAGCTGTTTGAGCTGCACCGGGACATGGGCATAGCTGGAAGAGTATGCACAGCGAGACTACAATGGCTGGGACATATAAATGGGTGGACATCAACGCTCCCACTCGACGGTTCTTAGAAAACACATTGCAGGGGAATCGCGGAGGAGGACGACCTTGTCTAAGTTGGCGAAAGCAATTGGAAGAAGACTTCAACCGACTTAGAGTGCAAAACTGGAGAGAACTCGACCGAAACCTAAATCGTTAGCGGAACATGTTGGTTGGTTCGTGTACCAGACAACGTATAGTGACAGTTCAGTACCTTATTGCGCTCGCTCATAACAGGGTTGAACCGGGAGCCAAAACGTGATTCTGCTTCAGGCATAAGTCGCTTTGATCTGCTTCGCACCGTCCACTTTATATCGAGATTACTTCGAATCATTTTCAAGTCACTTGAACACGGAGCCAAAGACAAGTTGCAAAGATTACGTTGTTCTCTAATCACAGGACAGTTTGTTGGTTTTTTTTTTCTTCCTTTGCAGTATCTTTTTGCATTGCCTCTTTCGCGTTGAATAGCTTCTTGTAGCTACAGTAGAGCGTTTCACATCATTTTAAACCAAATATCCCGAGTACCATAAATTCCAATTTGATTACTTAGTTCTCGGTGCAACACATTTCATCATTCCAATGTGTGCCTTACCTTCATTATATCATCTTATAACTCATAAGTCTCTGGCCTATATAATTTTCAAAGAAAGATATCAACAAATCAATCGAAAGTCGAAAAACCGTACCACCACATGGTTGGCTTATCGCGTATGCATTGAACAAATAAAAATACAGCGACATTCTTATTGCTTATCGATACTATTGCCAACTGAGCGCAACTCGAGACACAACTCTTCTCGTATGAAGAAGTTTTTTTTTCAATCGTTCCTTAAAAATATGAAAAAACCACGTTTGGGAGCAACCAAGAAATATTTCAACTCTACTGAAAGCATTTGAACAATTAAAGAAAAAGAAAAACCAGGTGCTCTACTATGAACACGATTCTCTTTTCGAGTCATTTGAAAATTATTTTCGATACAATTTTTAAATGCCAATGAAAGTTTATTCGAATTTGAGTTCTTCGAATTGCTTTTGACAGAAGCTTCCGAATATCAATAAAGTTTCTCATTTACTCCTACGCCCTTCAGGATTATACAGAGAAGGAAATTTGGTCATTCGAACACTTTTATTGTAGAATGGAGTTACATAGTAGACCCATAGAGTTAATGCGTTCTTTAGTGATGTCATTGTACTTTCACTAATTTGTCCACGCGACGTTATGATCATGACGACATGCTGTTATAAAGAGGCCATATTCGATGACTCGGCGATAACCTAATTTGCCTAAAAATGAACAATATGACGTCATAAACATAGCTTCGCAGGCACAAGTACTAAAGCATAACAAAATATCTATTAGAATAATTTTGAAACCATCACTCGGCAATCTTATCTATCGATGATACGCGAGAACCTATAATGGCGATTTTCTCTCAAACCCTTATCGTTATAGTTCATATCAAAAACTGTCTTCACGTTGTCTTAAGCTTTACTACAAAAAAAAAAGCATTTAGCTTGATAAGATATACGCGTACTTTTATTAAAGTAAAAGTCTCTCCCGTCCGTTAGCCTTGCAGTCGCAGAGTTATTACTCACACCTTCAGACCATAGTTGGGTTCTTTTAAGCACATCGAGAAGTTTAATTTTTTTTTATTTTTCCCCCTGTGCTACCAAAAAGCCTTGCAGATAGAAAAAAACATATTTCAGGCCAAACAGAAGATAAACATTTTGTAAACAACAACAATTCGAGAGCGTATATGTAACATTCTGCAGAAACCAAACGGGCGATAAGCAAGCTCAAAACTTGCCCTTATCGACAATGTATCCGAACTCAGTTGAGAAACGCAGCAAAACAATCATGAACTGTTTTCGCGATCGCAGTGGAAGTCACAAAGACTTGAGAGACGCACAACATTACAATGACTCTTCGACAAAGTTTCCTTTGTCTTTGTCTAAAAGTCAAAGCCGAATTCACCTTTCTCAATGCGATGGCAGTTGTGTGCAAAAGATTCAGGAGCTCTTGGCCAGAGTTTCTTTACTCGAAAGAAAATACGCAGGTGAAAAGTTATACAGTAAAGGCTTGGAATCCAGGATTTTTGAATTGTCAAAAAAATTGGAGACCTTTAAACAACCTCCAATCTCAATCACAAAGGCAACCACTCATGAGGTGTCTGCATCCGTCAAAACACACAGTACGATCAAAAAGTTAACTAGCTGGTGCAATAATCGTCCAACAATCGAAACACTCAAGAGAAACAATATTTTTTATGGTAAGTTCAATTTCAGTTTTGAACAATTTTAACAACAACTTTTCAGATGAGCCCTGCTTTGACACGGAACTTGAGCAGACGCTGAAACACGAGGTATACAAAACTATTCCGAAAATCGTAGTTGATTGTGTGGATTTGATCGAGAGTCAATTTAAAAAGTCACCACACCCAATTGAAGGGCTCTACCGTGTGTCGGGTGACTATACAAAAATTCAAGCACTTCGCTACAGCATCGATTCGAATGACTATGAATCATTGAAAACAGTGACCAACATACACACTCTCACGGGAGTTCTTAAATTATTCCTGCGAGAAATCAAGAGTCCGCTTGTGAAGCCAAATGAGATCAAGACATTCATAGGACCAACGAATCTGTGGTGTAAGAAAATAGATTGTTTGTTCCATTGTTTTTGAAATCTTCTTACCTCTCATTTCTAGTACTCCAACCAATCACCAAAAAAATTGAGATTCTACAAAATCTTGTAAGGACCCTGCCAGAATGCAATCGAGACACTTTGAATTACCTCTTTTCTCACTTTCATCGACTGACAAAAGTACCCTTGCAAAATGCGTCCTCAGAGGTTCTGGCTAACACAATCACACCCTCGATTCTACAATCTGTAGCCAAAGTGTCACATCCACATGACCTAATTAACGTCATGAAAGATACTGTGGGTTATGTTGATTGTTTACAACTCATGATCGATCACAGCAGTAAGATTTTTGGGTGAGTAAAATTGAAAAGTTCTTCTGAAAATACTTTCTCTTAAGATTCATTGGCTTTTACAGATGCAAGATTGGAGAAAAAAGACGCTTTGGAAAACAAGGCAGTTTCAAAAGAAGCTTGTCGCAGCCATGTTTAGTGGTTTCGAAAGTTTTCTCATCAGTTTAAGATTGTGAAGGTGCGACAGATAGATTTTTTAGTCCAGTATTTTCTTTTATGAGTTTACCAAAAGTGTATTCAGAGTGTATGAAAGTGTGTTTTTTGAGACACGGTTAGAAAGTCGAAAACATGACATACAAACAATAAAAATGGCAAATCCATCAATTAATTTTTTCAAAAAATTGTTATAACTTCTCGGGGACGATGCTGGGGCCGAATTGCTGCATTCACTGCAAATTTCATTCGACTCATGAAGTACTTCGAATAATGCTGAGTTGTTCACAAGTTAAAATTTGAGCATATTAGTAATTCAGTGATTATTAGTAATTTAGGTCACAGTAGTCAGAACAAAAGTGGATAAACACAAATGTGGCATCCTCATCATTATTCAAGTGAAACTTTAATTACCACAAATCTTGATCTTGATCGGGTCATTTTGCTCCATTGTGCATGGAAGAGCGAATGGTACCTACTCAGCCATGGCAACCCGGCTGCATAAGCACTGTTTTGTACATCGAGTACAAAATACAATAATTTTGCCTACCATATATATACAGTATTTTACGGATATAAGAAAGTCTCATTAAAGAAAAACTCGCTTATAAGATAGGCAATCGAAAGCACCGTGTCTTTTCCTTTAGTATCTCTTCAAATTCAGACGTATAAAAGAAACTCGTATATAAGAAAAACTCGGTTAAAAGAAACTCATTTTAATGCACTCCTTTAAAATTTTAGAATAAAAGAGCACGCATATATGAAACTTCATGAAATTTTTTCCTTCCGCAACAGTGTCTGTCAGCACAAAAAAGATGAAAATCGACGATAAATGTCTATGTTCAAGTGACAATATTTCGGTGAAATTCAAACACAGAAAGTTATCTGTTAAAGCATTTCTAAGAAAATTTTATTTACATTCTTTTTTATGGAGCATTGCCTATACTTATATGCAACCAGAAAGAAATGCTATTAAAAAAACTGACAAAACTCAAGAACTGGCAAAAATTGACTTTTTTTCTGTCGGGAATTTTATTATTTTGGATAAAAAGTTGTTCTTTATAATTTTGAAAAAGATGCATTTCGATGGGAAAATCTGCTCTCTAACAAAAGATCCTTGGAATTGCATCAAAATTTTGCTTCGTTCTCGACATATATTGAAAAAACCAATGAAGATGGTTTAGAACCCATATCTCCGAATCGCACCATCTAATTTAATAGCACTTTCGGTTTTTTCTCTAAAATTAACCCATTAATCGATTCAAGCAATAACTCTCCATTCAATGTCGTGATCCGAAAGACATAATCAAGGCTGGCTTAATAGATGGAAAAAAGCCAGAATATTCGTTTCAAAAAACTACACGAAGAATCCCTTTCTTCAGATGAGAATGCAGCTCAAAATTTCAAGGATGTTGTCATACCCAATTTACTAGAAAAATATTCACTTGAAGACACTCATATATGAAAAAAATGTCTGTGTAGGGACTTTGAGCACTTGTTATAATTGTGTTTGTATGAAATACATAAAAAAAACTACTAAAAGCGCCCATATTATTATTTTATTCAAACAAACCTCAAATTGAAGAAACCTTTTTTTTTTTTATTTTACCCATTTTGAATTTTTTTTAATATCATAAAATGTAAGGGTTTTTGAGTGCACTTATAACTGATTTTTTTTTTTTATTGTTTTGTTCATCTGTAAAAAATTAAGAAACTTTATGTTTATCAGGCATTTTCTGCAGAAAAGTGACCTCAAAGTCAAAACTTTGTTTCGGGAAGAAAATTTGAACACCACTTAAAATTGAAAACCTGGCAACCCTAAAAATATGAAAGTTAAACTTAAATACAATCTTAAAAGTTGTTATTTCTACAAAAAATTAAGTCTAAGATTAACATGGCTGTTCTGATTTTCGTACGGATTCAAAACGGAAACCGAAATTGAATCCGTACGGATTTAAAAAGTGTGTTCTTATTTCCGAACGGATTCACTGCTGATTTTTTGTCACAAAAACGTGTTGGAAATTAAATTTTTGTGTTTATTGGAACTATTTACAGCTTTATTGCATGTTATTGCTAATATAGTTTATTATTTTTCATTTCTAGCAATAAATAATGCTCTACAGAATTCATTAACCGGATTCAATTCCGCTAACAAAATAATAAGCGAATTGAAAACGTACGGATTCGGAATTGAGAACCGCAAAAATTCTAAAACGGGAGGATATGGTATCCGAACGAAAATCAGAACAGGGGTGTATGTCTCTATCATCAGTATTGACAGAGATATCGAATATTACATAGATTAGGGTACACCAAACCTAGCCTTTTTTTAAATTGTCAAAAAGTGGTGTCAAAGTTGAGAAACGAGCCTTACTGTAAAACAATTTTTTTCTTAGAATATGACCAAGAATCACACCCCAAATGCGTGCTCTTTTATACACGAAGTACGGGACACCCTTTATAAGAAAGTTTTTTCTTATATCCGATGTTTTCGTATAAGAAAAACTCGGATATAAGCAAAAAAAAATTGGCATTCTCGGAGTTTCTTATATCCGTGTTACACTGTAGTCTGAAAAATTGGCTTGCATTTTTATGTTAGTTTTTAAATGATTTTTATTTCATGAAATTTACAATAGTTTTGTTTACTTACTTACTTACTTACTTAGGTGGGCATTACAGTTCGGGGTGAACCTGGGCCTCAACCAACACCCTTCTATAACGACTTCGATTTCGGGCGAATTCTCTCCAGTTTCGCACTCCAATGCGGTTGAGGTCTTCATCCAATTGATTGCGCCACCTTTCGTTTGCTTGGGTCGTCAACTTTGAAATCATTATCGTTATCCGAAGCTTTTGGTTGTTTCGGAACCATATTTTTTTCCGTGGTTGGGTAGTTAACCCTACGCACAACCCCCAACCTGGAGGGCCAGGTCCTTTTGGATCCCTTCGGACACAAAGGGCTGGAATATCCAGTGTCATTACCCTGCTGCAGGGGTGTGAGTGCTGCCGTTGGCTCACCAGGAGCTCATCCGCCACCATCTCTACTTCCATACCCTGTCCTAGTATTGAAAGACCCCGAAAGACCTTTAAACCAAATATGTTGGAGTAGCTCCTTCAGGGGTTTCTGCTTTTATATGGCTGCTGAAGTCCACCGTTGATTCTGTCCGAATTCATCCGCTGGAACATTTACACGAAATCTCTCGTAGACCACTGAGATTCGTGCAGTCAGTCATTGTTCGCAGAGCAATTATAGTGTTGATCGATCACAATTCTTTTGTTCCGGATTCCCTTGTCAACACTCGCACTTACTAGTTTAGCAGGTCAGCTTTGGACGGAGCATCTCAGGTCCCAGTAGATACCGCTTGGAGCACAATTGACGTGTACTATAAGTTACAGCATCTGGGCGCCGCCAAGTTGGCACCAGTCATAGCCTACCCGAATTGTACAACGCCCATCCATAGTTTTGTTTAGCTTTCATTATATGACATGGCCTACGCCGTCTGTCAGTCGGCAAATAATACTTTAAAAAAATGTGTTATTACGATGTGTTCTTATGTAGGTATATATATTTTGTGTATTGTATTAGAAAAGTTCAGTGAGGATTCGCGTTCTGTAACTCAAAGCTATTTTCAAGTACTTGTACAAATTGTCCCATTCAGTTCCTCCATTTAGGATATCAATAATTTCAGCCTCATTAAGGTAGTTCTTTCCGAATAAGCTTCGCCTAGTTTCTGCAAGCATAGGACTTCTGCCCACAAAATGAAACACGTTCTCTACTTCCCTGAGGTTGCATATGCCACAGATTTCTTGTAAATCGCTCCTGTGAGGTATATGATTCAGGGGGAGTAACTCTCATCGTGTTCTTTCGTTTTTTCGGTTGAAAACTCCGCCCTGAAGTAGTTTTTAGCTCCTAAGTTGCAGTCAAGCTGCGCATAAATATTTCTGTGAAATGAGCTTCTGGCTTTCCAAATGAGATCTTCACGTTTTTTCTCATCTACTTAGCTGATTGAACTGTAGAGTTGGCTTTTCCACGTGTTCATCGAGTCATGTTCAAGATCGAGTGAGAGTCCATAGTACTGGGCTAAATTATTCCAGGACTCAAACCAAGAAATTCTCTTCTTGATCACCAGCCTTGTTATCTGCTTAGGCAGTCGTCTACCATCCATTTCAGTTGTCTTGAGTATATAGTCAACCTGCATTTTAAGTGTTGAGATAAACATCGGAGAAAGACCTGTTTCCAGCAAAAGATTGTGGTTAGCTGTACTGCTGGGTAGTTTCAATGTGCGCTTCAAAAAGTATCTAAGAATTTGCTCTACTTCCTTCGAACTCTTTGTGTCCCCAAACTGGTGCAGCGTAGAACATTATAGCTTTGGCCGTTGTTTTGAAGATTTGGTATTTTGCATCATATTGAACATCTCTGCTGTGCATGACACTTCTCCAGGTCGCATTCAGCGCAGTTTTCGCCTTAGATAATTTATCTGTCATATGGTTCTTAAGGTTATGATTTCTAGAAATCCGCATACCAAGATAGTTATACTCACTAGCGATTTCAATGTTGTGCTCTCCAAACATCCATTTTTCGCTGCGAATATTTCGCATCGGCCTAATCCGTTTGGAAAAATCATAACTTTTGATTTGTCGAGGTTCACCTGGAGTCTCCATTTGTTACAATAAGTGAATAATCGATTTATCATGAGTTGGAGACTTTCAGTTGACTCAGCAAGCATATCGATATCACCTGCGAACATTAGCACTTTTATTAGAAGGTCTGGTGAAACTCGAGCTCCTCCTTGTAGAATTTCCTAATGTCGTCTATAAATAAAGCGAAAAGTAAGGGGCTTAGGCAGCAGCCTTGTCTTAGCCCTATGTCTACTGGGAACTGATCAGATACTTTGCTTCCAAGGGTTACTGCAGAAGTTGTTGAGTCGTATAATCGCTCTAAAATGTTTCCAAACTTTGTCGAAATTCCTTTATTATATAGCTCCCTCATCAGTGCTTTTCTGTCTATGGTATCGAATGCGGCTTTGAAGTCGATAAAGAAAGCATAAAGTTTCTTTTTCGATCCCTTAAATATCTCAGCTGCATTGGTAAGAGAGTAAATTTTGTCAATTGCAGAGTAATTTTCGCGAAAACCAGCTTGCGCTTCACTCAACAGGTTGTTTTCCTACCAGTTTTCTACCCAGTTATATAGACGTTTGCTAGGACCTTCATCGCTGAATTCAGCAAAGATATACCTCTGTAGTTGGCGGAGACTTTCATGCAGTTATGTATGTACGTATAGGTATGTTTGAATAGTTTTGATAGTTGAAAATCATTCATTTGTCCGGGAATTAAATGCTCCTGTTCCCTAATAGGATTCAACCTTTATCAACAATAAACATGCACAGTAGTTCCCCACACTCTTATCGAAATATGAAACGACAAACCAATCACTTATTAATAAATTTATCAATTGCAATAAACAAAATCAAAATAGACTTTCTTGTAAGTTGTATATTTTTTATTCCTTTTTAGTATGTAATTGGTAATATTTGTCTCGTAAGTAAACAAAAAGTAAATAACAGTTAAGCACAAAATAGTTTAAGCACAGACGCAACTCATGAACTGCCCCCGAACTTATATGTGATGTAAGGATGTCCGTGAGGTTAGTACTATCAGTAGCCTACTGCACCACCTTACAATATTGTAAATTACAAACGTTCTTATCACAAATTTGTAAAAAAAAAAATATATTTTGTATTTGCTACAGGTTAAAGACTGTGTGTAAATTTTTCTACAAATTTGAATTTCATAGCTATTTAAAATGTCTTTGCGTGGAAGGCACTGCAGTATTGACAGCAGTAACTCCGAAGCGGATTTTTTCGTACGCGAATTTTTATTTTTACACCACACATCCATACTCTCTAGAGAAAATTTTTTCCGCTTCGCTTTGAGCTTCATTATTTTATCCGTGAGTGAAAAGCAAAACACAAAAATTGCCTCCGGGTAATACGAGCTTGTGGTTGAACTTAAGAAATTCGCGCGAACTGACCGCACTAAATATATACTTATGATGCATAGTTAAACAGATATTTATTATGGACGAGTGTTCCTCTTTAATATGTCATAATAAACAATCAGAGCATGAACTTATGTCTAGTGGAGTTGCCACCCTGTGCCAGTTTATTCACATTGAAAATAAGTTAAAGTGCAAACGGTGAGACAAATGATATTTGAGTTCGCAGAAAAAGGAACTAAGGCCCGCGGCTCTTACTGCCATTTCATCATGGAAATAACCCCCGTGGGCCTTACTTCCAAAACAAAGAAGAATTAAGACCCACGGGTCTTATTGCCGCGGGCCTTAATGCACTGCACCGGTACCTCAAAATGTTTTTTTCCTTCAAATAAAAAGAAACTATTATATATATACATTTAGCGTAACCGCTATGTTCTTAATCCTTCCTAAGAAGGAAAACTAGTTTTAAGATCCTATGTGCACCAAACTCATATTAATGCTACTTCAAAATGGCAGCAAAAGACATGAGCCTTAATTCTTTTCTTTGGTGCTGGTCTTATTGCCTCTTCAAAGTGGAAACAAAGCCCGTGGGTGTTATTTCCATTTTTTTAGGCAATAAGGCCCACGGGTCTTATTGCCGCGGGGCTTATTGCACTGCACCGTTCAACACAATCAGTTTTGAACCAAAAAAGTTAAAAAAAAACACACTATGAAATCTATTACCTACTTCCTACGTGAATTAAGTTTCATTAGTACTCACAGGATTGTACATTCTATACTTTCATCCAACAGGGAAAATACAAAGTCAACTTCATCTGAAAGAAATTATTATTTCAGCAAATCACCTAATCTTTTGAATTCCTTTTTTGCCTATCGACTATCCACGACTGGTAGGGATGAATAAAATCTTTTCTTTTAAAATCTCAAATACAGCAGTTTACCAAACATAACTGTATTTATTATGTTTTAACAAAATTTTGTACTTATGTATTAAACTTTTCTTTGAAATAATGATCTAAATAAATAAATAAATAAATAAATCTAGGTGGTGCTCTTTCAAAGCTTATAGTGGAAAATCTTCGAAATGGTGATCAGGACATATCTTTTTTGATCGGTCGGAGCAAGCAATATGTCCTGTCGATACAATGGTGTTCAGGCAATTATTCGCCAACAATTTGCTTCGCATGCTCTGTACGTCCTTGTCAATCCTTGCTTTATCTGTTTCCAGCAAAATATCAGCCATTTGAGACTGCCTAACCACAATTGAAGCAGTTGACAATTATTTCAACATACCGAAAAGAAAAGATATGTTGCAAAAAACAATAAGCGAAAGCCAAGAGACTCCACAAAAAAAGACATTATAAAAGCTGAAGCCACAGTATCTTTCCAATATGCAAATCCAGGATTGCGGAATGATATTCTTGATCCGGTTATCACCGAGTTGGAAATTACAGATGTTCTACATGAGCTAAAGGATGGTAAAGCACCAGGTACAGACACCATTACTACAGAATTTTATAAATATGGAACCGAGTTGCTTGTGCATAAGCTCTACCTTTTGTTTAATGAAGTATTGAGTCTGGAACTGTGCCGCAGAGTTTTTTAGAAGGCCTTATCTACCACATACACAAAAAAGGAAGCTTATCTAACCCGGAACATTATAGGGGTATATCATTTCTGAATTGGTGGAACGCGTACCAAGGGCCTTATGTTTGCGGACGATGTGGTTTTGCTGTCCAGTACACCAGAATCCTTGCAGCTAATGATCAATCGCCTTTATGACTAATATAAGCGCTAACTCGGAAAAATCCAAAATAATGATTTGTAAGAAAGGTGGAGGAAGGCGCAGTAGAAAGGAAAGATGGTACTATAATGATGTAGAATTGGAAGTGGTAGCGGAATATAAGTACTTAGGTGTTCTGCTCACCAACGGCTTCACCTTGCAAAAGCATCTCAAAGAAAAATTAGCAAAGTCTAAAAACGCAATAAACGCAACGTGGAAAGGATGTTTTGGAAATCGTTTCATTTCACATAGCAGCAAATATAAAGTTTTTGAAGCAGTTGCAGAGTCAGTGATGTTCTATGCTGCGCAGGTATGGGGACATAAACAATATGAAGAGGTCGAGAAACTTCTAAGGTTTTATATTAAAAGAATTTTTCATATTCCCTCAAACGCCAAAAACTACTTACTCATGGTCGAAACGGGACTTTCGCCTCTGTTTATTAAGACCTTAAAACTGCAGGTAGACTATATCTTAAAAGTGATGAAAATGTCTAATGAGCGTCTACCAAAAAAGGCAGCTCTAAAAAATATTGCGGATGGAACAAGTTTGTACGCGGAATTGTTAGATCTGGCACTGCAGTGCGACATGGCCGTGGACTTAAGTCTAGGAAATAAAGACAGCTGGAAGAACGAGATGTATAGGCTGATACAGAAGGTGGATGAGCTATATGCATCTAAATACAGGCAAGATGCTGAATCATCAGTTTTTAGATCTATTTACAGTCGTTTAGATCATAATTTGGGAGAGAAAAACTATTTTCATGACAACAACAGCGTACAAGAAATATCCATGATGATAAGGTTGAGAGGAGAACTTTTGAGCCTAAATTATGTACCACACAGAGATGATTTACCATGCCTTTGTGAATTGTGTAATTTGAAAGAACGAGAAGATGTCCTGCATTTTATTAGAAAATGCCCTATACTACAGGAAACAAGATTGCATGTCTTTGGAAAAAGTTTTCTAACGGATGAAGATTGCCTTAATGTGTTGAACCAAGTCGATATGAAGAAACTGTTTTTATTTTCTAAAATCGCTCTTGCATACAGACAACGAATTATGACCGGAAGTTTCTGAAATTTTAAATTAAATACTTTTTTTTACTTTTTATTAGTTCTTTTTAAAATTGTCAATCTGGCAGACGGCAAAAGCCAAGTCCATTTGTTTTTGTTAAATTTTGAAAAAAAAACTTATGATTTAATAAAACCAACTAACTAACTAACTAACTAACTAAAAGCTGAATCTGCCGCGATGGATCTCAAAATATGAAGCAGTTGAAGATTTTGAGAAGCAATTTCCGTTTGTGTTCGAGACCCTTGACCAAATAAGAACATTGGAAAGTGACGTAAAGAACTTAAAAAACGCTATGATGGATTTCGAGTTTTTGATGAGCTTAAAGGTTATAAGTATGGTTTACCAACTCTCGTTGTCATTAAGTTGTGATTTTCAAAGAGTGAATCCTAGACTTGGTCCGAGCTATGCATCTCCATAAAGACTTAAGGAATCTACTAAAAATTAAACGGGCAGAAGATGAATCATTTTTAAAATTGTTTGAAGATGCAAAAAAAATAATAATTCATAATAATGAAGTCTTTGATATTGACGTTAAACGTAAAACAACAAAAGAATAGTCCGAACCCTTCGGTTCAAAGTACAGAAGAATGTTTTCGTGTTACTGTTTTAGAGATATTTGATCCGAAGGAACAATTCTTTCTCTAAGAATTTATTGGAAGCACTCGATAGCTGCCCCGAAGAAAAATATATTATATATATATATAACATATATATGTTGTTCAGAATATTAGGTACAATGCCCGTTTCAACGTCAACTCTCGAAAAACTTTCTCCTATTTATAGAGAGTAAAAACAACACAAAGAAGCATGATCAACGAAGTGAGATTCTTAAAAATATGTCTTTTAATAACAGTGTGATAAACTTTGGATGTTTACTTATGTGCAAAACCGTTTGTATGTTTTGGCTGCTCTAGCTATTCATCGCGAAATACCTATAACAGCACACAGGGTTATAAGCGTTTAATTTAAAAAGGACAGAAATAAAAAATATTTTATTCTACAACTTATTTCTTAAATTAATATTATTTCAACTATCACATTAATATTTATTCTAGTTCTCCTGGTAGACGACCAAAGGCCAAACCCAATATGACTTTAGAGTAAGCCTTAAATTGTAAAAAAAAAAAATTGTATTGAAATAAAAGTCAACTAACCAAACTAAACAACTTTATTCTAGTTCATATTCAAATTAATGCGCATATATTATCTTTAAAAAATAAAATTTTTTATGGCATACGTAATGAATTCAATGAAGTTTTATTATTTGTTGTTTTTTTTTAATTTTTAAAACTTTAAAAAAAAAATGAGCGAACTAGGCCTATCCCCCTATAGCGAAAAGCTATCTAAGCCACTGCCACATATACGCGGACGTTTTATTGCATGATTGAGTTTTTTGAATAAATTGAAAAGTTTTTTGGTGCGGTTTTAAAAAAAAAAACAACATTTCATTTAAAATTTGTTGTACTGCTGTTGACTTTTTTATTTATTTATTTATCGTTCGTTCGATAAATTAAATCATTGGTTTCGGTCGAAATGTCTCAAGAAGAAGAGAAAGAAGAAAAAGAAACAAAACGGGCGTATCCAACCGGTCCATTGTCAGTCAAATTGGATGATCTTTAAATTTGGGCAAAAATTATAGTACATCAAGGAAACCTTGTCAAGCAAGATTCTTGACTTCATGCAACAAAAACACGACTTGCTGACAGATAAAGCGCAAGTTAGCGGTAAGAAGAAGGTTTTGAAGGCATAGCATCAAAAAGAAGCGAGGTTAAGATTTGCCAGAGATCACATACCTTGGTGTGGAAATCTGTAATTTTTGGTGAAAAAAAAAGTTTACTTGGATGGTCCAAATGGTTTAAACTTCCGTTGGAGTGATTGAAGAACGAAGAATTTTTTTCCATGAAATAGACGAAATGAAGAAAAACAAATATTCGAAGAGGTGGACCCCTAAGACCTTGGATAATTTGCAAATTCCCGTCTCAGGTTGCTCTTCTATCAGGACAAAGCTTAAAAAAAATATTAAAATTTGGAGAGACAAACATTATCTCAAGGGCAGAATACATAGATGCCAAGGGGCACTGCGCCGCTTATAATGAAGTTGCTTTTGTCAAGACTTTTTAAATCATTTCCTAACAAGCTGTAGGATTTTGCTACAAAACATAATATTTCACAAAAATTTGTTTCTTCCTTTCTGAAACAGTCTCCTGGACGATAAAATAGCACCGGTGGGTGTTTCAAAAAATTGTAGGTTATTAGCTATTTCGATTATACGACCTACATACATACTTAGGACTTTAAAACATGAGTAGTTAAACAGCTGTATTCAAATACTTTACCTGCGCACTTATCACAATTGTAAATCCAAACCAAAAATTATAATCTCTCATGTAGATTAAGCCATCAGACATACAAACCAACAAATTAGTGTTTTTTTTTTATCGATTATAATTTCTTTTCCCTGAACTACCCCGTACATATATTACTTAATCATGATTCGATTCTAACTCAAATCCGATAGCAAGCAATTTCGATACGCAAGTTGTTGCACTTTGGCTACTGAGCAATACAGACTCTGCGTGGGCATGTGTGAGTTTTTTTTTTTTAATTACTTAGTTAAGTCTGCTTTTACATTTCTCATTCGTTTATTGGCAATTTTCCTTTAGTGTAATTTTAGACTACAATGAGTCTGGTCTTAGTTTTTGTCGCTGTTCTAATTCTAATTCGTTTTATTCAAAAGCGCTTTAATCTCATTCAAAGTGGCTTTCGAATTCCCGGACCATGGTTTGTTCCTTTCGTTGGAAATGTTCAACTTATGTGGGATATTAATCCAAAAAGTGAGACAAACTTAAAAGCGAATCGTGTGTGAGCAAAACCAAAATAAAAATATCAAAACTGTGTCCTCCACAGCACTATTTTGTTTAGTTCATGGATTGAGGCAAAAGTACCAAGGAACGTTTCGCATATGGCTGGGAACCAACTTGTGGGTCTTCTTACACAGCTCTGAAGAGATGCGTGAGGCACTGAACGAAGATTCACTAGTGAGAGCTGACACATTTCAGAAATTGAGTTCATTAATTGGCAATGGATTATTACTGAGTGAAGGTAAAAAGATTATGTTATCTTATAGTTTGTGTAAATGGAACTTTCTAAATGTTTAGGGACAAAATGGTACAATCATCGTCGGGCTTTAACGCCGGCTTTTCATCCAAATGTTTTGGCAAGTTGTACGGAGAGAATTAATCATCATGCGAATATTTTTGTGGAAAGAGTGCTGGAAAAAAAGGAAATCGAAGTATCGCATTACGTTTTTTGCTGCATGCTCGATACTATTTGTGGTGTGTGTTTTGCTTAAGAAACAAAAAAATATTTTACTGTGGAACATCAATGTTTCACTTTTGCTTTTTCTAGAAACAATGATGGGGAAGAATTTGAACACTCAAGAGGGAAACTATTCACAATATGTTCACGCATTTCACGAGTAAGTAAAAAACTAAACCAATCTGCCTTAAATTTATTTACTTCCGTTAGTTACAAAATATATACTATGTCAGTCGAAATAGGACTACTACCTAATTCAAAAATTCAAAGTTTGATAATTGGATTAACTGTAGCTGATTTGTCGCGTGAAAACAAAACAATTGCCGCTCTTCGTTTTAAAAATAAAACCGTGTGAAGTGCTTATTTGGCGCGTCAAGTTTTTTTTAAAACAAAACAAGGAGCAACAATTTTCAACAAATTAACGAAGAAAACCTTTTCAATTTTTAGGTCATAGTCGTAACTTGATGGAGATTCAGAAAATGATTCCCTTACATATAATTTTAAATTAAATAAGAAATCACTAAATTCATCAATTCTGTCTGAAAACTGCCGTTTTTATCCCCTAACTTACTTATTTAGGTGGGCATTACAGTTCGGGGTGAACCTGGGCCTCAACCAACATCCTTCTGTAACGACTTCGATTTCGGGCGAGCTCTCTCCAGTTTTGCAGTCTGATTCGGTTGAAGTCTTCTTTCACTTGACTTCATCACTTAAGGCAAGGTCTTCTCCGCGATTTCACTGCAGTGTTCTTTCGAAAACCCGTCGAGCCGGAGCGTTTGGTTCCATTCGCTGTACATGGCCCAACCATCGTAACCTGTGTGAACTTGGCACCCGAGTTTCGAAAAAATTACTTTTTTTTTTGTTTCTGGTAGGTTTGGGATTGTAGTAGATTGTATTGAAAAAATTTTTGTTTGTAGTAAAGTAGAAGTCAGAAAAAATTTCGGTCAAAAAAAACGCGCCACTAATGCGAAAATTCAAAATTTTTTAATTGAATTTGGAAGAAAATGGTTTGTAGAGGTTTGTAGTGAATTTTTTTTTTTTTGTAGTAGAAGAAATATTTTTTTTTTTTGGTCAAAAAAATTTTTTTTTCCCAGAACAAATTTTTTTTGTTGCTGGCTATTGGACTACTACAAACGATTAAACCACTTAAAATCACTTAAATATGTTCCTAGAGGTTTGTAGTACAAACATTTTCGTTTGTAGTAGAACCAAAAAATAGTTACAGCTCATTAATTAGACCATATCATTCATATGCAACTTTTTTCAAAATTTTCACTCTTTCGCTGGCTATTCGACTACTACAAACGATTAAACCACTTAAAATCACTTAAATATGTTCCTAGAGGTTTGTAGTACCGTTTGAGTAGAGGCCTTTTTTCTCAGGACCAACTTTCGCAGGCTCGGCGGCAAACTTTTATTACTATTGTAAATTAAAGCTATGTGCCGTTCTATCTATTTATAAAAGAGCCGATCGGCGTTCAGTTTGTAATTAATAATAATTTTTGTTAATAGGTACCTAAAGTGAAAATGCCTCGAAAACCAGCATACTCAGCCAGTGAAATATACGAAGATTTAAAAGATTTTTCTTTTACAGATATTGCAGGTAACCTTTTACCGTGGACTGACACTGTATGGCAAAGTGCCGCCGAAAAGTTAAGTGACAAAATGAGTAAAGAATACATCCATCTTTACATTAAACAGAACAGAAACGGTGTTTTTAATAAAATTCGCGGAACAAACAACAAAAATTTTTTCACTACAATCTACTACAATCCAAAACCTACCAGAAACAAAAAAAAAAAGTATTTTTTTCGAAACTCGGGTGCCAAGTTCACACAGGTACCATCGTAGCCTCGCGGTGCGTACTCTTCTGGCTATGCCCATGTCACGGTACAGCTCATACAGCTCGTTGTTGTATCTTCTTCTCCACATATAGCCTTCGCATACGGGACCAAAGATCATTCGGAGAATTTTTCTTTCGAAACGACAAAGGGTTTCCTCATCCGCTTTCGATAAGGTCCACGCTTCCGCGCCGTAAAGCAGGGCTGGGATGATTAATGTCTTATACAAGGTTACCTTGGTTTTTCTAGAGAGGGTTTTGTTTCTCAATTGCCTTCTTTGCCCAAAGAAGCAACGGTTGGCAAGAGTTATTCTCCGTTTGATCTCCGCACTGATGTTGTTGTCCGTGTCTACAGCGGATCCTAGGTAGACGAAGTCCTGTACTACCTCGAAGTTATGTCTGTCTATTGTTTTGTCCAATTTGTCATTATTCAGTGTCCTTGTTTGATGAGAGCGTATACTTCGTTTTGCCCTCAATAGCCATCAAACCCATTTTTTCTGCTTTTTTTTCAATACTCGCAAAAGC
This sequence comes from Melanostoma mellinum, assembly GCA_914767635.1. Lineage (NCBI taxonomy): Eukaryota > Metazoa > Arthropoda > Insecta > Diptera > Syrphidae > Melanostoma > Melanostoma mellinum. The sequence continues at coordinate 162,637,554 of OU612058.1, read as the reverse complement.
ACCTATGACATCTTTCCATTAGGTCATTATCATCTGCGTAGGCAAGTAATTGTAGAGACTTTTGAAAGATTGTTCCTCTGTTGTTGACGTTTGAGTTTTGTACAATCTTTTCAAGTATTTATTTTTATTGCAGTTTTGTCCAACATTGCCTTACAAGGGATTTAAAGAACGAATCTATTGAAATTTCTATTCAATTTTCAAAATTGAAAACCATTTTCAGATCTTAAGCAATAATTTATGACTTCGACATTACGGTAATGATTTATAGGTTCCACAGTTGAAAATGACAAGGTCACACCCATAAAGCAGTACTTTGATAAATTTGTTAGTTTTCATAGATTACATCGAGTGATATGATTTCCAATGTCATTTAAGAAAGAGGAATGTTTAAAGAATTAAAATGCAGCCTAATGAATCTACATCAAAACCTTCAAAGATTTACCATGCAAAATACGTGTAAGCTTTGACTTTTTTTTTCTTCAAAGCTCTACAGTTCAGAGGCATTTTATGGTAAAATCTTTAGCCGCATTTTATTATGGATCTGATCCGGATCAGATCATGGGTTTATTAGCAGCCGCGTTTTATTATCACAATGATCCAATCCGGATCAGATCTTGATAATAAAACAGCTTTAGATCATCATATTTCCAGTTGGAAGTTGTGAGAGACTCGCTCTCTCAACTGACATTTCAAAAGAGTTGCAGAGTTGTCCTACGAACTTTTTTTTCAATGGTTAATTTTTTGTTCTTTTTTTTAGGGAAAAATGATATTCATCCACTTTGTCAAATATATATTTTTTTGCACTAATTCTTATTAATTTCACGAATATATGTTTTGTTTTGTAAAACTTTTTCATTATGTCATGTATTATACAAAAATGAATAAATGTGAAGTTTCTTGGTATCTATCTAAAATATATTTCATTTCACACAGATAAAAATGTTCATGTGGCAATACTGTTGTTATTGGAAATATTGGAAATGATACCAACGTTTCAATGGAAAGTCTCCTCTTGTGTGAAATAGAAGAGCTAATTTTTAGATCACAAAAATAGATCCAACTAAAAAGCAGGATTTCGCTTTGTTGTTGTAACGCTAATAAACCCATGATCTGATCCGGATCAGATCAATAATAAAACGCGGCTAGCGTTACAACAACAAAGCGAAATCCTGCTTTTTAGTTGGATCTATTTTTGTGATCTAAAAATTAGCTCTTCTATTTCACACAAGAGGAGACTTTCCATTGAAAACGTTGGTATCATTTCCAATATTTCCAATAACAACAGTATTGCCACATGAACATTTTTATCTGTGTGAAATGAAATATATTTTAGATAGATACCAAGAAACTTCACATTTATTCATTTTTGTATAATACATGACATAATGAGAAAGTTTTACAAAACAAAACATATATTCGTGAAATTAATAAGAATTAGTGCAAAAAAATATATGTTTGACAAAAAAAGAACAACAAATTAACCATTGGAAAAAAAGTTCGTAGGGCAACTCTACAACTCTTTTGAAAAGTCAGTTGAAATAGCGAGTCTCTCTCTCTCACAACTTCCAACTGGAAATATGATGATCCAAAGCTGTTTTATTATCAAGATCTGATCCGGATTGGATCACTGTGATAATAAAACGCGGCTTTTGTCTCCGAAGAGCTTCAAAATCGAATGCTCTACAAAAGTGTTCATTGCGGCATTATTTCTTGAGATATCAGGCTTTAAAGATGGGGTAGTCGTAGTATGGACTTTTCATGGATTTATCAATCTAAAGAGAAGGAAGTGCCTTTTAAAAATGCAGAGTGGTTTACCTATGAGTTAAATAATATGAAAAGTATAAAAATAAGACTTTACAGACAAGCAGTCCTTAGTAATATTGAAGGAGATTGGGTGGAATACCATCAATATCGAAACCACTATAAAAAAGCTTTAAGCATCGCGAAATCAAACTTTATTAAGACTAAAATCGAAAATGCAAGTACGCAGAAAGACATGTGGAAAAACCTTAAAAAATATGTTTTAAAGAATGATAATGATGGAATATCAAGTGTTCAAATTGAAAATGGTTCTGTGATAAATGATAGTGCAATAATGTGTGTTAAATTCAATGATTTTTTTGTCCAGTCTATTAATGACATAACTCGATCTGTGATATTTTGTGATTATGAAAATTTATTAGAAGAGTGCAATACAGACTTTAAGTTTGATCAAATTAGCCTAGAAAACATTACCAGTGCAATGAACTTGATAAATAAAAAAAGAGATTTTAACTATATGAGTGTAAACATGTTTAAGGATTCAATATCTATAATTGGTCCCGTATTAACAAGAATCATTAACATTTCCTTAAGTGCAGGTGTTTTTCCACAATCCTGGAAGGAATCCCTAGTAATACCAACGAAAAAGATACCTAATCCCAAAATGCTCAGTGACTTTCGTCCAATAAATATGATGCCATTATATGAGAAAATTATTGAAAAGTGTGTTGTAATTCAGCTGCAAAATTATTTAGAAAACGAAAATCTCCTTAATATCAATCAATCTGGTTTTCGCGCAAACCACTCGTGTGAAACATGTTTAAATTTTTTTTTAAATGATTGGAGAAGAGAAATTGACAATAAAAACTGTGTAATTGCTGTGTTTCTTGATTTAAAAAGAGCTTTTGAAACTGTGAATCATTCAATTTTATTAAAAAAATTAAAGTATTTCGGAATAAAATCTACTGAGTTCAAATGGTTTAAATCATTTTTACATGGAAGAACACAGCGAACCTCAGTGAATGGGGTTATATCACCACAAATTGACGTGAATATAGGGATACCACAAGGTACAATACTTGGAGTGTGGTTATTCCTCATGTTCATAAACGATATGAACAAAGTAATAAATTCATCAAAACTGGTATTGTTTGCTGATGACGGACTTGTATATGTTGCTGGAAAGGACCTAACTGAGTGTGCAGAAACCCTAAACCAAGATCTGGAGAGAATTAGTATGTGGATGAAGATGAATAGGCTGGTACTTAATGTAAATAAAACTAAATGTATGGTGTTTAGAAGTAGTATTGTAAGTGTGTCTCACAATAATGTTTCAATTAACGTAACTATAAATAATGAGCAAATTGAACAAATTAAACAAATAAAATATCTTGGTATTATACTAGATGAACAACTTAACTTTACGGAACACATAAACTATATTTGTAAAAAAATATCCAAAAAAATAGGTGTATTGCGAAAGATTAGAAAAAATATATCTATGAGTATGGCTGTTAATTTGTCCAATGTATTAATTAAACCACATTTTGATTATTGTGCTACTTTATTGTACTTGTGTCCACAAAGTCTTAAAAATAGACTGCAATTACAGCAAAATAAAATAATGAGACTAATTCTGAAATGTAACAGATACACACCAATACAAAATATGTTAAACAGACTTAAATGGATGAATGTAAATCAAAGACTTTTTATGTTGTGCATGACATTTGTGTTCAAAATAAAAAATAATATGTTACCTGGCTATTTATGTGAAAATGTTACGCTTGTAAGTGATATTGTTAATTACAACCTAAGAAATAGCAATGACCAAAGAATAGCTCGTTCAAGAACAGTTAGAGGGCAGCGAACAATATTTTGTATGGGCTTTCAAGATTTTAATAACCTACCGAATGAAATCAAAAACCTAAGTAATTTTAACCTTTTCAAACAAAAACTTATCTATTATGTAAAAAGCATGAATATTTAAAAAAAGATAAAAAAAAGGTTTCTTATAACAATTTAAAAATATGTATATATTTTATTATATATGTATGTAGTCTAAGACTCCTATAGAGTATAAGTGAAAAAATGTAAACAAATCAAAACTAAATGGCTTTTAAAGCTAAATAAACATCATTCAATTCAATTCAAATTCAAATTTTATAAATATTTAATTTTTTATCTTAAGAATAACGATAAACAGTTTTGTAGAGACCTTGATTCCGTAGAAATCCCATCGTCGCGTCGACTAAGATCGTGCCATACAATCCCTTTGAGCTATGGAGTTTTGAAGAAAGACAGTCAAAGTTTTTATTGAGGAGGCAAGCTTTTAGGAAACCGTTTTAAGGTTTTTTCTAAATTTTAGGTATTTTCTCAAAAAAAATCAAGAAAAAAAAGTTAAGAAAAAATGGGCACGAATTTGCGATTGCTGAGTATAAAGGTGACCGTAACAGTTTTCGCTCTACATAATATATTCGGTGGTACAGGGTTGCCAAGTACACATTTACAACAGAGACTGAATAAAATGACATAAAATATTGAAAAAATTTAATTAAATATCCCAAAGGTTTTTATCGATAGAAAAAGTATGTAAATTTTAAGATCTCACCAAAGGATGTTTTGATTAAAATTTTTTACAAATCAAAGATATCTAAATAAATAAATAAAAAAATAGGGTGGCGCAACAGAGCGAGAAGCCCCTGGGCCTAGCGCATTTCTCACAGCCATGCCTTGTGAGGGAATGGAAGGAACCTACAATTTTCTGCCGGTTCCGAAATCCGAACGGCTAATCGAGAAAGCGCTTTTCATGGCAATGAATACTAACGGAGGACTTGCCAATTTCTCCCGAAAGTCGATACCCATGGAAAAAACATTTTTGCCTCTTATGGCATTCGAACTCGAACCTCTGGATTAACAGGCGGACATGCTATCCATCACACCACGGGTACCAAAGTAGAGAGTTCAACGAACGCAAAACACACCACCTTTTTGAAAAAAGCAGATATTTCGACGTGAGAATTTTCGATTGAAAATTAGGGTGCTTTTTCGATATTAAGTCAAAATAGGGTGAAAAAATAAATATTTTAAATCAAAAAAATTACTGTATGTTTGGGACATACAAAGGTAAAATTTCACCAAATTTTGTGAGTAAATAATTTTTTTCCAAAAGATAAAAATAAAAAACCAAAAACTCAGTTATTCGAATTTTTCTAATAAATTTTGAGGTTATGTGAAAAAAGTGAACAAAAGTTGTAGATTTTTTTATAACCTACAACTTTGCCATTTAACTTTTTTTCCTAAGACTTGCAGTTTTACCGGAAATCGAGATTAACGTTTTTACCCTTAAAAACTCTCCCCCTCCCCCTTCCCCTTCCCGACCTCAGATCGCCCGCAATTTTTTTTTTTTTTTGTTTTATTCTCTACCTCTTCCAATGGGTTTCATCCTACTATAATTTTTTTCACTTTTTACCATTTTAAAAATTATCGACCCTGGTCTATTATCGGAAAAGATGATTTTCTTAAAAAAAAATCGTTATCGATTTCAAGTTGTTCCAAGGCCAAATCAGAAAGTTAGAATCGTTAGATCCGTTTTCGAGAAAAAAAATTATCATCATATATGTAGGTTCTGTGGCAGGTACCGTTATTTCAACACTTAGAGACCCATTTACAAAAACCAATCTGTAGTCTACCCCAGAGACTCTTGCTGTAAAATTTTGAAGAAAATTGACACACAGACAGACATGCAGACAAAATTCCTACCAACATTTTTTGTATTTTCTGTCATCGTTTATGTAAATTTTATTTCAAAACTGGCCTCATACCTTTAATCGCAACTAAAAATAGTCGCAAAAAAAGCCTACATATCTTACAACATAGATAGAAAAATGCAATTATATACCTATTTTGCTCACTTTCAATTTTCAGAGCCAGTGAACTCCTGTTTCAGCGGATGTCAAACCCTTTCCTCTTCAATGATTTTATATACAATCTGACACCTCATAGTAAGCGCCTTTATAAGTCCATCAGCATAATTCATAGCGCGACAGATGAAATCATCAAAGGACAAGCCGACAATTTCAAAACTCTCGAACATCGACAACTCGACAAAAAGAAGCGTTCGCTTCTTGAGATTCTTTTGACAGAAAAAATGGACGGAAACTCAGTTTCCTTAAAGACAGTTCAAGATGAAGTCAACACATTTTTATTTGCGGTAAGTGTTAGATTCGAAACATATAAACAAAGGACTTTCTTTCTTATGTTGGGACCCTTCAACCAAGCTCTTCTTTGTTTTATGAAATTGAATAACATTTCTTTTTTAAGGGAGTCGACACAACATCTGCTGCTATGAGCTTAATCCTCTTCTGTTTGGCAAAGTATCCTGACTGTCAAGAAAAGCTTTACAATGAAATCCTTTCCGAATACGAGGACTTGCAAGATGTCAACAAAATAAAGTATCTCGACTTTTTTATCAAGGAATGTCTTCGACTTTACACCATCGTTCCACTGACAGGCCGACAAGTGACAAAAGACATTAAAATTGGTAACATTGATTTGGTGTGTGGCACAACCCTTTGGATTAACATGTATGGCTTAGCACACGATCCTAAGTATTTCCCGGATCCATATTTGTTTAACCCAGAGCGTTTTAGCGGTGAAGGACCAGAAATTCCACCTTATGCTTTTCTACCGTTTTCTGGTGGACCACATTCGTGTATTGGGAAAAGATTTGCAATGTTTTCTATGAAAATTCTAACAATGAGAACGTTATTAAAGGCGAAGGTGCAACTCAAAAACCCCAATGAGGAGTTGGATTTGATGGCAGAGATGGTTTTAAAGTCAACAAATGGAATTAATTTAGTATTTGAAAGGAGATACTAAGACAAAGGCGCAATCTAATAAGAAAAACTTATTTTTATCGTACCTAAGTAGAACTAGAAGTAGAACTCGTTTAAAATAAGGAAATAAATGTCTTTTCTATGTGGAAATTTGTTATCATATCAACTTTAGGATTGCTAAACAAAACCCTTTCACTTTCAACTTTGGTAACACTTTGGCTGTCTGTTGGTTGAACTATGGATGTTTTGCTGCTGTTAAGACATCGAGGACCATAATATGCTTTTTAACTACTAGGAAACTACATTGCGTTCGTCTCTACAGGATTGGAGAGTACGAACTTATCAAAACCCTTAAAAAATCATAGATAAATAAATATATTTAACATTTACAAGACTAACCTCTGTTCTTGGGTCTTCGTAAACAAATTTGACTCTGCTAAGGATGAGACTTTTGCTTAAAGATCACTCGTTCACAAGCTATACGTTTATTAAAAATTAAAAGGCAAGGAGATCGCGAAACACAGATTTTTAACTAAAAATGATTTTCTTAGAACTTTAAAACATTGCCAAGACTCTTAAAAAAAACTTCAATTTAAAGGGAATAGAAAGAGAACTTGGCTTTTAAAACAGAAACACTTTTCAAGAAAAACAAAACAAATTAACACAAATTCTATCGAACACTCAAAGGGAATGGCTAAGGAAATATTTTAATATGAAAACCGAGCTTAGAAGATGCGAAAAACACCATCACTGTTTGATTGCTTTTAATTTGAACTTACAATTATGCACATATGCACACATATGTATGTAAATTAAGAGGCTGAAAATGGGGGTGATTGGAGGAAATGGACTTTATTATGTAAACTGAAGGATGAACGCTCATTATGCAATTTCTTGATGGTTTCATTACTAACCGCACTTTTACTTTGATAATTTTATTTTCACATCTACAAAACTAGAAAAAAACAGAAACAAACACCGCAACACACTTTTTTTTCTAGTCGTCGCAGTAACTGCAACGCCATTGAAAACAAAACACGAATTTTTCATTCTCACATTAAAGACGGAAGCTGCAAATCGAGAGCCACACTGATTCAAGACAAGCCATCTACATTTTATTTTATAAATAAAGAATTGCACCAATTCTACTTCATATTTCATTTTGTGAGCATTAAATTTAAATACAAAACTTGAAAACTTTGAAACCAAAACCATGAGAAAATGAAATGATGAAAATAAAAATGAACAACTCCAATGAACTAGACAACGCTGTGTACCGTTAGAAAGTAAAAAGCATTCAGCCGATTAGATGGTTGCGTTCAAAACAAGCGATGTGAGAATGAGTGGTGGCGGAAAACTCACTCACAGAGTGATAATACAGAGTTTCAACTCGTAGCCCGTTTGCCTGAAGCGTCATCAAATATTTTCAGTAGTGAAGTCAAAGAAAGTGTCTTGTTTATTAAACGGCTATATCCTGCTGCAATTGAGTTTCATAACGTATACTTTTGAAATGTAGTTCTTAAGTTATTGTTAAGTAATATTTATTCCGGCAGTTGGATGGAATGAAGCTTTCAACTTTCTCAACTGTTACGAACCCCAAAAATATCGTTCGAATTTTTAAATTTAATTCAAATCAACAGTAAAAAAAAGGGGACAAGGGCTCCCGGTCTAATTTTGGACATTCGATTTGTTACAACGTCGTGCGAACGGAGCTAAAAATGGGTGTAACAGAGAAGGATAACAAGAAACCAGTCGATTTATTCGCACGAAGTTGCAACAAACCGACCAATGTGAACTAGGTCCATGCCGAACTTGACTCCACAGGATATAACCAGACACTGTAGCGTGTAGCCACACTCAACTTAAGGCCTGAACCCTGATCTCAAAACTTTTTGGACAGATATCGCCCTAGGTTTTTGTTGGGGCGAGTTGAGGGCTGTCAAATGGCGTGTATTTTTATTCAAATGACAGGGGTGTGTGGTGATTTTGTGGCCTAGCGTTTTTAGAGGACTGGAAAACCCAGTTTTTTTGACAACTCATAGGGTTGTCAAGAAAACCTTCATCAACGCTGGGTAAATTTCAACCAACGAACCTTACTATCGATCTAAATCTGTCAAAAGACTAATTTTGACATTACATATATGTATATTGGGGTAGGTGCATTTAAAGCATAGAGGAATAAAGAACAAGAGGGCAAGCCTCACACATACAACTACATCCATCGACAAACTGACTTTTTTTAGATTCAGATGGGATTTCAAAACCAGTTTGCACTGAAACAACTTTATATTCAGTTGAATACGTGTATCACAGGTAGATCTCGTGTTACCAAAGCAACAATAGGTCTGTTCGTTGAAGCCCTGGGGTTGCCCTAGGGTCGCCACAAAGCGTTTTTTGAGAAACCTAAATTCACCCTGAATGTCAAATTGAGTGTTTTTTGAGCCATAGGTTTTCCCCCAACTCGCCCCAGCTTTTTGCTGTGGCAGATAAATCAGAATCAGAATCAGAATCAGATAAAAAAAAACTGGTTATTTTTCTCAATAGAAAATTCAATTAGAGGAATCTCGGCCCTATCGTGGTAACCGTCGGAGCGGAATTGTCTCCGCAACGCATCTTTTTTCGGAGATTCAATTTTGCTTCGAAGTAGTTGTCGTCGTAAGAAATTTTTCACAAATGCGGCAATGCATTGCATTCCCAAAACTAAAATCTCTGCAACAAAAACTTATCGGAGAAAGTCGGATCGTCCGATCGGAGAAATACCACGAAGCAAAATGTCTCCGATCGGAGAGAATTTCGCTCCGACGGTTACCACGATAGGGCCGTCTATGATCTACCCCTCAATGCTTGCCCATATTACGAATTACGAAATCAGAAGGCAAAAACGAAACCCAAAATAATGGTAGCCACGACATAACACGATTATAAATTATGAAAATAGATTAGTGAAAATATCAGTGAAAACGATAGCAAAACGTTCGCCAAAAGCAAACGTAAATGACAGCGAATATTGTGAAACGCAATCGCAACGAAAGGATAACGAAAAGATTTTCGTTGCGAGTATCGCTAATTGTAATACGGGCCTGGGGCTAGATTCCACAAGAGTGAATTTTTATTGTGTATGTACACGCAAAATTTTGCTCTCTCTAATTTAAATTCCGCAAGGGTGAAGGTGAATTTTTTTTACAGAATACGTGTACTGTACACTATCCTTCAAATTTACTTACGGTCTTTCAGAGCGTGAGTTTTGAGAGGGCCGTGAGTGTGAGTTTTTATATTCAGGCCTTTATTGCGAGTGTTGTCTAACATTCGATGCGACAAGGATCGAAAGCTTCAATAAATTTGCCTTTTGGTATTGCGTATCTCTATCGACAAGGATTTCTGTTACTGTGAATAATGAAAGTAGCCATTGTGAATAAATGCTATAATTTGACATTTGAGTTGGTTTCGGTGATGGTCGAACGCATACAAACGATAACGACCGAATTCAAAATTGAAAGTATCGAGCAATAAGAGAATATGCAATACCAAATTTCGTTTTCTATGTTCGACTATCGACAACCGTCGTGTATCGACAGCCAAAAGACATTCGCAATATGTCCAGACTGTGTAACGTTTTAGGCGACCATCGTCTTAGTTTCAAGCACTGAATGTGCTACCAAGTTTGCAAAGCAATTAAAAAAAACAGCTTCTCATCAACCGCTGAAAGCGAAGTTACATGAATCAATCATTTGACAATACAATCGACGTTGACGATAGACGATTGAACGATTATCGTCTAACAAATTACGGAATCTGTGGGCAACCTATTCCCGTATGCTAATTAACATTTCAAATTCGTCATTAAATTCGATAATTAGGTCAATATAAATTTCAATTTAGCCACACGATTCTCCTCGAAATGGATTCGAGTTGCCTTAGAACACACTTGGATGTTTCTAAAACTCGAACCTCGAACTTCAACATAGCAAGCAGGCATGCTAACCATTTTACAAGGTTATATCCCCATGGTTCGATTAATACAATGTACAAATATGTAATCACGAATACCACTTTCAAATTGTGTGCGGCTATATTCTTCACTATCCCTCGAAAACAGACGAAGACGGGTTGTGCAACTTAATATTACAGAATAAATAATAAAAGAAATAACAAATGCATTTTTTTCATTGTTTTTTAATTAACACATCCACTACGAAAATGTTTTATTTTATATTTATTTTTTCCACAGATTTTTTTGTTGTTTTGTTTAACCTTTTTTTTCTTTAAATATTCAAATACAATTGCAGTAATTCGTTTCCTGGTTTTGCAAAAAACAAATAACACTCCAAGAACCATTTCAATTAAACAATACTTATAATTAAAATAATAATACATCATTTATCATTTCATTTAGCAAATCCGAATTAATAATTATAAAAAAATAACATGAGGTTCTTTTACAATTTATATTTTTTTGCTTTGCTTTTTTCGATATCAATTAAATTCATATGGCTACGTTTTATTAAATTGTATTGAAAAATAAAAAAATTATAAATTTCTTTTTTATCAATATTTCATATTTTATTTTTTTGTTTTTGTTTTTTATTTGTTTATCAAAAATCACAATTGGTGCTGCTTAAAAACTAATATTTTAATAATTATTAACCGTTAAACTTTAAATTATGTTAATAATAATAATAAGTCGTAAACAAAATTGTAAATATCTGTTCACGTTTCCTTGAAGCAACTTTGCAAATAATAATGCGTTTTTTTTTATAAAGATAATTTATTCTGATGTTTCAATTTTAAAACATTCGCTGTTTGCTTTTTGTTTTTTCTCATTTCTTTTTCTAAGCACATTTAGAATACATAAGAAAAGGTATGCCATGCTTGCGTATTTATAAAATAAAAAAAGCATCGAGAGTCATAAAATAGCTTGATCAGTTCAATTTGGAAGTACATACTCGTACGAATTCGATTAAATTGATACATCGACAGTCGGTCTTCAACACAAATTAAAAGGCCATATGAGATCACATCGAGAACATAACTGAATGTTTAAAATAAATATTCAAAAATCTTATAAAAAAAAATGTGAAACTCAAAAAAAAACTGGGAAAATTAACAAGTTTTTTGTACACTTTGAAGATTTTTTTTTTAAACAAAGTGCACCTTTCACAAGCCAACGAGAAGACTCAAAATGTTGACCTGCAAAGTTGTATGTCTGATTGAAGTCTCATCACAAGTTACTGAATGCAGTATATTTTCTCACTACAAAAATGGCCAGTTACATGTTCCATTTAGATTTTCAAGGCATATTTTGACAACTAAAAAGAAACATCCACATGGGCAGGTTCACTCTTACAGAGTTTCTCGACTTTAATCACTTAACATTCATCATTTCAACACTCCCAAAAGGCCATATTTGAATACCTTATTGTCACAAGAAAAAAAGTCACAGAAACCTTCGAACTATTTATTTAGTGATAGCAAGAAAGTACTTTCACTCATACAAAGCTTCTCGTTTGAAGATCGGTTTAATACACTTTTGTTTTTGTTTTTGATTCGTTTGCGCTTAGGAATTCCTTACCTGCAAGCAGTCTTAAAGTGAATCTAGGCATTGAGAAGTCAACTATTTGCCTCTTGCTAGAGCCATACCATTACGATGTATGACTAGAAAGGCATCTTAAACTCCTGCGATTGCTCTAGTCTTAGAACAAATTAACAGCTTTCATACTACGTACCACGAATTTTGTTCGGTTCAAATCCATTTTAAGGAGTAGCGCCGCTTAAGTAAATAAGAAAGATGCCCATTTTCTGTAATTATATAAAAATGCAATCATGCTTACTCTGGCCATAGAACAACGATTTAACTTAATACCATATTTGTTTTTTGATAGCAGAGTAGTTCATATTGGAAAATTCGGAAGACAAACTCATTTAAAAAATAGGAATGAGCTGACAAGCATTTGAAATTGTATAATAAAAAAAGAGACCGAAAATAACGAAGGATTAACTTACAGCTCAAAGGAAAAGGTTTCTGAAATAAATGTTTGAAACGGAAATGGTGTTTTTACAAGCACATGGATTTGGGTTTCTACTATTCGAATGTATGGGAAGGAAGCACAAGCTCAATTCGAATTGAGGCAATTGATCTGAAATATTAGGAGCTCTCGCTAAAATATGCCACATTTTATCTTTAATACTGTTTTACTTCTTTGAAGAATTATAAAATTTAGTTGCGTAACTTGAACTGCGTTTTGGAAACATTGCAAACTAAAAACGGACTTTAAACCACAAGCAAATAGAAAATGGGTTAAGCCATAGTTTTCTCAATTGTCAAACAACCTCACGTTAGAATTGATGGCATAATAAAAGAACTTTCAATAGGAGTAATACTTTAAGAGTTCTTCACAATTTGAACTATCAAGGGCCTGCGACAACACTTCCCCGCTACACCACCGATGGTCTGCTGCATTGTAATTGTTTCAAGGAAAACTATAAGTGTGTTTTATAAGCTTTCGGCGGGTTCCCTCACCAAACTAAACTAAAAGGTTAATACCGGGCGACCAAAGCTGATTTTTGTGACTCAAAAACACTTTTAATATTATGTATATACATTTAGTTCCTTAACACTAAATTTAAATCAGTTTACAACTCAATTACAATTTTTGTTTCCTAATTTTTTTTTTTGATTTTCTCTTTTGCAGGTAAATCTACAGTACATTTATAACAGCCAAGTGGATTATATCCCTATGGAGCGTATTCTATATATGAATATTAATAATAATTCTCTTTTCAACCAAAAAAGTAACATTGGCAAAGGAGTACGCTTATGTAGAAGTTTTCAAAAAATTTAAACAAAAAAATTGGTGCATAAAAGGACAGTTATTTAAAAAAAAAAAGACTGTGGTGGACATAATGATAGATTTTCTTTTCTCTTCTCCTCTTAAGTTAGTAAAAAAATATGATTTTTAGAAGTGTAACTGTCATGTTTTACGCGGTGGTGTAGGAGGCGGTGGCCTCATGTCTTTGGGAATGTTTTCGTAGGCTGAAAAATTATTGGAGTGAGCAATTTGAGTAAGCCAGGCTTAGGCGACAGCTGCTTACCTGTTTGATGGTGGTGGTGCTGTTGGTTGCTGCTTGCATTGGATGATGCTACTGCAACAGCTGCGGCTGATGATGAATTATTATCATTGTTGTGTTGTTTGCTAGCGAGTATACTCGCTTCGTTTACTGGATACCGCATTGGTTGTTTTGGGGCTGGTTGTGGTGGAAGATTTTGTTGTTGTTGCTGCTTAAGTAAGTTTGATATATTATCATTTTTGCTGACCAAACTTAGGCTAGATATTGCCGGTGGTAATGGTGATCTCTGGCAATCGTTGCCAATTTCACCAGTGTACCTAAAATTAAAGCAAAAAGCAAAAGTTAGCAAATGTGTGTTTGAAATTTAAAGTGAGAAATCGAGAAACCAGCACAATGGGGCTTTAATAATGTTCTACTAGTGTAAACTTGTAAGCTTTAAGTTGCATAGGAGCACAAATTATTGAGATAAGGATAGTCAACGCTTATCAGAGGGTCTGTAGTAAAAATTTCAAACTACGAAAGCCAAAAAGAATCCATCACTGACACCTTTTAAGTGAACGTTGATGTTTTGCAGATTTTCAGATAATTTTATGGTTGCAAAACATTTACTAACAGCGCGCGTCTATGATTCCTTCTTGGGGTTCGTAGTGCGAATTTTTTTTACGACGGGACCAGTGTTTTATTCGACTATTAAGCAATAAGCGATAGAATGTAACTAAATAGCTCGAAATGTTAACTCTTTTATGGTTCTGATTATTTAAAACTTTACTTACATTATATTTATTATATTATTATATTATATTATTTGAATTACTTTAAAACTCATACAGCAAGCCATTCTTTGTAGCTCGAGATCAAAGTCAGAGCGAAGGGCATTTCCTTTCACCATTTCTGTGAAAAATCGACGAAACCTATAACTTTTCTGAACTTCAATAAAAACTTTTCATGGCAGTATTACTCTCGGTGGTGATCGTGGCATGTTTGCATGTTACGTGCGGAGTGTTCAAGGCTTGAATCTCACCAGAAACATTAAATTGTTTTCTACGGGCAGCGCCTTTTGCGAGCGACCCCAGACATTATTGACACACTGCCATGAGAAGCTCTATCTCATTTAGTAGTTCGGAGTTGTCACACAATTGTCGGCCCTTGAAAAGCGTTAGGCAACGAGTACTCCATGACTTTGTTGCGCCAACCTATTTAATTTATCTGATTCATCACTCTTGTAATTTGAAAAAGTACGTTGAATTTTAAAGGATTCAAAATTCGTACTCATTTGTAATAATCTCGCGGGAATTGGAGCATTATGTCGACAATACTCATGCCCATCCTGCTGGTAAAAGTATTTTGCAAAATAAACTCACTTTATATTGGTGTATTCCCTGCCAACTTGCAAACTTTGTTCCTCAGCGCGCTTCCTTTGAATCAAAGTTTGAATGTAGTGCTGTACAGCGTAGTAAACAAATTTATATTGTGCTTCAGTTTGTACTAGACCAGAACGTTGCGAACGAACCATTTGGATTGTGCGTTGAATATCAATTTCAGTGTCTAGACCTGTAATTAATTTCAACATTTCAATTATCAATATCAACAACAACAAACAAAATATTTTACCTTCGCGATCAATTTGATCCAAGATCATATCGATGACAATGAATGTTCCCGTTCGGCCAATACCAGCCGAACAATGTACACAAATGGGTCCCTATAAAAATATAAAAAACAATTAAAGCACATATAATAACAAACAACTTTAGATAGAACTTACGGGTTTATCTCCTGCTTGTGTCAACTGACTTTGTTTTGTGTTAACATCCTGAAGGAAATTTAAAACACAACCTGGATCGGCGGGTACTCCATGATCAGGCCATACTTGGAAATGATAATGGAAGATGCGACGTTCGGGTTTGCCACGCCATGAGAACAAAAATTCTCTCAAAGTGTAATCGTTCGTTGAACTTTCCGACAAGCAAGTTATTTTCGCATGACCCCATTCCTTGGTATTGCCTTCACTGGGCCAATATTTGGCACATTTGTTTTTACCTTAAATTAAATCCCTCATTAGTCAATTCATTCAATTTACTTAAATATTTTCTATTTTACCTCTTTCAAACTCTTTGGTTGTCATTACGATGACACGAGAGTTCTCCTGCCAAATCATGTTCCAGAAATCTTGAATAGTATTTTGTAAACATCCCTGAGTGGCTATGTATGTTTTGAACATATCCCGCTCGTCTTTTCGAGCCGATGTTAACGATTCACTGCGTTTATGCTTGTGCATCGTATCGGTTTTTTTGTTGCAGGTGGTACAGTTACTGTATGGCAAAATTGCCGTTTTCATGGCACATTGTACGCAAGTCTTGTTCAACATTTGACAATTTTGACAGTTCTTTTGCATTTGGGCGGCGGTACAAGCCGGACATGATGAGACCGTGTTTAGGCTTTCCGATGAAGAACTCATGTTGTTGAAGTCACCTTCGGTGGGTAGACGAATGTAATTGGCATTGATATATTCGGCGCCGGCGATATTACGGTCCACATCTGCGAGTTTCACGCGAGTATGGTCATCTTAATGAATAAAAAAGAGCCAAGTTAGTGATGTGTTTTTTCTTGAGAAATTGTTTACTTACAAGGAAGAATATTTTTGTAACGATTTTTGTTTCGGTTCTCATTTTTGTAGCCTTCACGCCGCGAGAATGTATCTCTGCTATCTTGTTGCTGTAACGACTCAAACTCTTCCCAAAAGCCTCCCTGTAATAGAGAAAAAAAGTCCAAAATGTTAAGAAAAAAATCAAAGAATAGTCATGCAATAAAGGGTTGTTGTCTTGTAGGTCTCTTATTTTACTACTACGTGAAGCACTGTTGTTTTTGTTTGCTGTTTCTTTGGACTAAGAAGGCAATTGAGTAGTAAAGTCCTCTCTCGAGCAACTAAAGTGTCCCTGTATAAGACACTTATAATCCCGGTTCTTATATATGGCGCAGAGGCATGGACCTTGTCAAAGGCAGACGAGAACGCTTTGGGATGCTTCGAGAGAAAAATTCTTCGGGTGATTTTTGGTCCCGTCTGCATAGATGGAGAGTGGAGAAGAAGATTCAACGACGAATTGTACGGGCTGTACAGCGACACTGACCTTGTCAAACGAGTCAAGGTCCAGCGGCTTAGATGGCTGGGTCATGTAGAGCGAATGGACAACAACGCTCCGGCACGGAAAGTCTTCGAATCCAATCCCGAGGGACGGCGCAGTAGAGGAAGACCGCGACTCAGGTGGCGCACGCAAGTAGGAGAGGACCTCAACCAACTTGGCGTGCAAAACTGGAGGCAGCTAGCAAGGGACCGAGCTGGCTGGAGAAGCATGTTGGTTGAGGCCCTAGTCCGACCCGGACTGTAGCGCCACCTTAAGTAAGTAAGTAAGTGAAGCACAAACGGGTGAAGCCCTTTTACCGGCCTTGAACGTGACGTATTTGAATAAACGTTGTGTTTTCTTAAAGGTTTTTTAAAGAGGAAGTGCACAACATAATTCTTTCTTTTTTTAATGTGGTTTTTTAATTACCACTTTTATTTTAATCGCCGCATAAGCTACAGAGTTTTTGTTTCGTTGGTTTGCGCTGACGTAATACAAACGAGGCGAACGGAGAACATAGTACAATATATATGTTCATGTTCATATTGAGGTTCTAGCAACAGAAAAAAGCGTCTCATCGAAATGAATGACAAATATTCAGTATCAAAATATTGATGAAAATAAGCACAATTTTTCCACGCGGATGGTATTTTTCATAGCTGGCTTTTCTTTTATCAGAAAACTTTCGTGGATGTTGCATATTCATTTAAAGAATGAGTTTCAAATATGCAATTTTGGATAATCACACGAAAAAAGAAAGAATTAGCGAAGGTAAGCAAAATAATGACTGAAATCTAGCCAGATTTCGATTAAGTGCAGAGTAGACTCCGCTGTCGCTACAGTTTGGTTTCGTTTATTAGGCTTGCTCGTTAGACTTGTTCGTTAAACACCAGGGGCTCTGTTGTGGTCGCCACAACAGAGCCCCTGGGTTTTTTGATAACCCTTGACATTCAAAACTAATGAGTGCATTTTGCGAAACGAAAACCTTGATTTTTTGACAACTTAAAGGGTTTTCAGGCAGACCTGCGTCAACCTATCTGTACAGAACAAACAAATGTCCATCTTTATGTATAGACTCCTGTCTTCACGCATAGCCAAACGCTTATCTTACTTAACTTGACGATAAAGATTTATTCAGAAATCTGTCAAATGTCTACTTATAAGCAAAACTTACCTTAACCAATTGATCGACCCTGGCATTTATCCCAGCAGCCGCAATCCGTGTTGCATTGAATGGCTGCCTCAAATGCACCACGGTACCGCACGTCTCTACCATAGGATTCCGTTTATAGTGTTCGATTAGTTCGCTTAGGGTCGAAAAAGGTTCACCACCGCCAACATCGTATTTCTTATCCTAAAACAATAAATATTTTATGAGCAAAATGATTTCACACAAAAGAAACAATTAAAGTTATGAAGCTAAAAATAAGTCCAGTCAGTGCTATAGTCTTATGCAACATGGAGACATAAAAAAAAACAAAACAGTGCGTTGTTTCTAAATGCATCTTTCCATTTCAAGGTCAAAGCAAACTCGACAACACATCGATCGCGTCAACTATAATAGGCACAGACTCCATGCTAACAACATTTCCACTTAAGCAAACAAAGCTATAGGAAGGTAACTTGGTTTGCACACGCAAAAAAAATACAAATAAAATGTGAAAATATACTCACTTGCCATCGGATCATTACATGAGTTACTTTGTCATCTGTTCGCACTGAAAGTACAAAGTCACCGGGTTTGCTTTGAGATTCCCTTACTAAGAACGAGCCATTCTTTCCGCGTTCCAGAATCAGTTTTTCAGCTTCCTTGCCGGATAAGTTCCCATGAAACCATCTGTAAGTAGAGGAGAGAAACCAACGAAGCTTAGTAAAGTGTTTTTATTTTTATAATTTGAAAATTTTATCACAAGTTTTTACTTTAATTGAGAAACACTTTTAAAAAAACATTCGATGTGCGCAAGATCGAGGTGTCGATTGCTGTCTACTGCACCAGATTGAAGGTGATTTTCCGCTTACTGATCAACTCAGTCGGGGGAAAATTAGTTGCAAGTCGAATTCAAGCAGCTAACTATAAGCTCGTTCACTCACTTCACCGCATGAAGTTTGAGTGGGTCTGGTTCTGGTTACATTTGTATGCACACATTAGTCAAGGAATATTTCGACCGAGTAAACAAAAGCGAAACAACGGCGACGTGACTGTAGAAAACTGGTTTTTTTCTTACAACAAAAACAAAAAGATACACAACCAAAAAATAATAATAAAAAAAAAAAAAAAAAACATTTTGCATACTACGTTTGTCGTCAGCTCAGTTAGAAGCTTCTGTGTTTATTATGGTCCTAGGGATGTGAGTTATTTATTGGATGACTTAATGTAGTGACACGGGTGAGTCGAGATTCACTTGATAGCCCGGCCGGTCATTAAATTTTGAGTCATTTAGTGTAACAATCTTTGCATACCAATTGATTTGTGGTGTGTTATGTTAAATGTGGGAGAAGCAGTCCTAATTGCCACTAGGAAGTCATACAAAGTGACAAACAGATACTCAACAGTTCTGATTCATTTACAACATGGTGACGCATGTAAAGCCCATTTAGGTACATCTGAATATACTAATACTGCCACCGCAAGGCCTGGCTATGATAAATTAATTTCAAAGAAATTCTATTCAATTCCAAAAAACCTTACCGACATTCCATCTTCTTGACGCATGTTGTTAAAATGGGTACCTGTCAAATTTTAATTAGCACTTAATTTTTTTAACCGCATATATTTTGCATAGAATAGAGGAACTATTCGAATTCTACTTGAAGTCTTCGCCCAATACAAATTATACCTACTATAGAAAACAGTTGCGTGATAAATGAATCTAAAGGTGCATATCAATTCGGAATATTGATTTTCTTACACAATTGAAAACAATATTCAATTAAAATTGTAGCAATTAAGTTTTCAATTGCGCATCGATGTGAATGAGGGGAACTTTTTGCTCCAAATTCAAGAAACCAAAGGAAATGCGAAGTTAGTTTCAATAACAAGCTCAAGACTTCTAGGGTATTTAGCTTGTCAATAAAGTCGTAAACATCTTGTATAACAAACAGTTACAGAAAAAATTAACAATTTAAAGTAGTTTTTACCTTAAAGAAAAAAAAGTAAAATCGGTTACTAGTTAGGTACTTAGAGAAAAAAGGGGTAGAATAGGAATCAGTTGTCCTTTCGTAGTTAAATTGAATTGAATAGAATATGTTTCAGGTAATGCGCTAACAGCTCGATGCGGACGAGTGTGCAACGTCCAATTTTGGAAGAAGCACATGTTTTTTTTTAGGTAAACTATTCAGTGGGTTGAGCTTGGGCAGCTGCGTGAACTGCAGTGTCTGAATGAAACCTATTAGGTAAGAATTAAATGTGGTACCCGTGGCGTAATGGTTAGCATGTCCACCTGCTAACCCAGAGTTTCGAGGTTCGAATCCCAGCAGAGGCAAAATGCAAAAATGTTTTTCCACGGGTATCGCCTTTCGCGAGGAATTGGCAAGTCCTCCGTTAGTAAATTCATTGCCATGAAAAACGCATTCTCAGTTAGCCGTTCGGAACCGGCGAAAAATTGTAGGTCCCCTCCATTCCCTGACAAGGCATGGTTGTGAGAAATGTGCTAGGCCCAGGGGCTCCTCGCTCTGTTGCGCCACCCTTTTTATTTTATTTATTTAGGTAAGAATTAAATGCCGAAGAGATGACATAGTCTGAGTCTCCAAGAAAAATCAGAGTCTATCTATCTACTATAACGATAAAAAGAATTCAGAAAGATTTTGGTTGGTATAATTACCAATGTCAACAGATCGCTGATATGGATTTTTTGTGCCAAATTTGAGAAATATGAATTAATCTCTACATTTTGGGGATTTTTTGAAGTCGCCAGCGAAAGAGTCAACATAACGCTAGAGACCTCTCAAATTCAAATAAACAGAGTCGTAAGAAATTAGATGTCTTGGATGCTGGCTGCTGGGCATTTAACATTTGTTGTGTTTTGGTGGCGCAGAAGAAAAGGTAGTTGTAATAGTAGCTCTGAAGATGAGAATCCAGTTAACCTCGTCAAAATGCAATATCATACGACGTTCAGACACGATCGTGAACGAGTAAAAAGACTCTTGGTAGAACCAATTGCAAAGTCATTAGAATTTATATGGGGGTCAGTGGAAAAATCCAAAATGTAGGGGCTTGCCGACGCTTTCTGATCGCTTTTTTTTGGACGATGCTTAAGCTAATTTGTAACCCTCAGACCGGTCCATTTTACTACAAGGGTAGCAGCCTTCCCTTTTGGTGGTGCAGTTGATAGAAATATATATGCCGATGGTTAGCATCGAACAGAAGCAAAAAAAGCTATGAGTTATGCAAAGATGTATTTTATATTGTAAAGGTTTGTTCGTTAAACAACTGGTTTAGTCCTGTGGTCGCCACAAAGCGTTTTTTGAAAAACCTCAACTCGCTCTGAACAACAAAGTTAGTTTTCTTAAGCCCCCACCCAAGCAGAGCTAGGTTTTTGCTGAGAGGAGTACAGGTAGCAAACAGGGCTGCCAAATAGCATATTTTTCTCTTCAAATGCAAAGGTGGAGGTGATTTTGTTTTTAGTGTTTTTGAAAACTGAAACCCCAGGTTTTATTGATTACTACTTGAGTTGTCAAGGAATAAGGTAGGCGTAAAGTTCGACGACCAAACCCATATCATCCATATTTCCATTTGTTTGAATTTTCCTACGACGATTTTTCCTGAACGCTTCAACTGAGATACAGCTCTTCAAAAACAGAAAAAATGTTTTTCTTAAAGTTCTCCAAATGAAGTATTTGATTAGCTTCACAACTTTGTGTTAAAAGGCTTTGCATGTTTACTTAATCAACGGCAAAGCTGGCAGACATTCCAAACAGAATGCAACAAAGCAGTTAATGATGCCCAAATAAACTGCTGATCGTTATCATAAAAATTCATGAGCTCTCAAAATTAATATCCTTTTGTACTCAGACACGCGAAAAGCCAAAAATGTATAAACAACAAATAATTTCGTTCTAAATAAAAAAAAAAAAGACGTTTAGCTACAACTGAGGTATCACTTACAACCTTACCTACTTAATTTGTTAGTCATGTAGTACCTACTTTTAACAACAAACAAAAATATTGTTCATCGTTTATTTGTTTTGTTCCAAATTGGGCAGTCACCTTTCCCTTCTCGTTAATTTTACTCACATGTTGCGTACATGCTCAACGAGCACTTCGCAATTGAAATGAACACATTAAAAACAAATTGTGCTAATTGAATAAGAACTTGTTTTTCTCAGTTAGTTTAATTCTTTTTGACAAGAAAAAAAAAACGAAGAAAACACTCACACGTTTGGTTAGCTTGTTGGATGATGTTTCCTTATCCACTTGCAAACAAAACGTTGCAAATTCGGAAACAGATCATAAAACCTATCATGTTTATTTTATGTGCTAAGCATTAATATCAACCGTGTTATGACAAACAATTTAAACGAAGTGTTAATAGACTTATGTAAAAGTGGATGGGAAATCAATATATGTATAAGTATAAGAGATTTTATTTAATTAACTTTGTAGCTAATGAAGCTGGTCCAAGAGACTATTGTTATAAATATGCATAAGCTCATTCTACCAACATAGTGAGTAAATGTAAGAGATTTGAGAGTTTTAAAATGAATTTCGCATCAAGATGATAAAATATTCGAAAGGGTGTTTAAATTGGCAACACTGTTTTTAAAGATTGTCAATTTGATAATAATTAGCGGTGAATTTGTGGTCAGTACGTATTGCCATTTCACATTGAATAAACTTACTTCATAACAACGCTTGCAAATTGTGCAAATCGAATTTATTTCGAAAATCGCCAAATTTCCCAATTACGCTTCAAACGGGTGTTCTTTGGAGGTTTAGTTTTTGAATTGGCAACACTGCAGTGTTTTTAGTGATTATCAATTTTACAATTGGCGGTATAATCAGCTAGCTAGCTAGGTTTCACTCGGGGAACACCAATGGAACACAAAATAGCTTAGTTTTTGATCAGTTTAACGTGTTGTCTTTGTGTGAGTAAAACATCAATGGCTAATAAAAAGGATTCCTTGAGCAAAACTTCCATTTTGACATTTAAGTAACATGTAGATTAGTGCTTCTTGAGTGAATTCTCACTTCAAATCGGGAATTGACTTTCACTTCTCAGAATCATGAGAAGCGATTTTTTTACACTAATGGAATGGTATGAGGATGCATCCCAAAGCTCCTAGAGGGTTTTTTCTCCCAATGCAAAGCGATATTAAACTTTTGATTGCCTCAAACTATAAACAAAGAGCTACGAAAACAAATACATATATGTAAACGGAAATACTCGTATCCCGAATATTCTTAAATCAACGTCAAAGTTATATGTTCACTGCAAAAAACTAAAAAATCAACGGTACCTGTGCTGTAACAGGAGTCTGTCTAAATATTTGTTAAAAAGTACTCGTCGTTTAAATGCCAAACAGATTAGAGATTACTAACGTTTCTCTCCATCTCTCTCAAACAAAAGAAAACCAATGAATAACTAAACCAAGTTCTCAGAAAATTATGTTTAATTTATGAGTATCCATATTCTCCTTTTGTTACTCACCCAAATCCCAAACTCATGACTAAGCTGATCAAAAAAAAAAAAATTGTGTTATTTTGGAGCAAACTATATTTTTTTCCTTGTCACCCGAAAAGAGTCGGTTCCCATTAGAACACCGTAATTAAATCGGAATGAGCGCTGTTAGTGACAAGATGGGGAACCGTCTTGTACTACTGCGTGCTGTTGTCATGTGTTATTTGTTCTATGTAGTATTTGTGTAGTTAGTCTTGTGGTGTATCAGCCAAATGGTCTTTGTCGCCCGGCTGCAAACCCCCTACTCCGCAGATTTATGTGTGGAGTAGGTTTCATGTAAAATGTAAAATGTAAATGTATATTTTTTTCTTCCTCTTTTGACCAACGCTGTGAGGTATTATCAACTCGAAGCTAGCCCTCTCTCATTTATCTGTTTCTCAGAACTGAACGAGAACTCTTTTTTTCAGGATATCTTGGGGCTTTTTTTAGTCAAAGCTCTGTAACTGTTCTATCTAATGTCAGTTTATGTTTATGCACAACAAGTACGTTGTCGCGTCGTAGACCAGAGTCTAGCGCATTCCTTTCAACCATTTCAATGAGGAATATCACTATAATATTCTATTGATTTGGTGGTATATGTTGTATTTTTGTGTCCTACCTTCTAGTTCTTTCTTTCACAACAATCTAAAATTTTTGCTCCAGTCAAAAGGAACTCTGTGTGTACTGCACACAAAAACCAAAGTTTTTTTTCAACAACAAGTAGGGGCAAGAATGAGGTGAGTTGAGGACAGAAAAATACTTTCTGGAGCCCCTGCCCAGTTTTTTTTTATTTTGAGCTAGATACTGTACTAAAATTTCTTATCATTTCATCAATGTCATTATTGTAGTCTTCCTTCTTAAGTTATGCAAAGATTAAAAAATCAGAATTCAAAATTAGTTTTTGAAAATGTTAATGACAAACAACGTCAGGATTCCCGGTTATTGAAAGTTGTAACTCAAATTGATATAAAATCAAAATTTAGTTAAAAGACTTCATAATCAAATCGTATAATTTATATTGAGTTATAAATTAAAACGTTCGAAAATCCAAGTTTCTGTCCACATACCACACACTTATGGATTCCATTTTTGAATTGATTATTATAGGAGCTGATGTGGAGATCCACTTTTTGTTTAAGGAAAAAACTGGAACAAACTGCTTACATCGCAGAAAACTAATTTTCTTTTTGTAAAAAATGAAAAACAAGATTTTGTTTAAACGTAAAAGCCAACGACTTTTTTGGTCGTTATAAATAAATTAGTATGACAATTCAAACCCATAGTATTTACATAAGACTCAAACTTGTTCTAGAAAACAAAAAAAAAGTATGGACATGTGTGCTAGAAATAAATTCACCATTCAAAATAAAATTTTTCCATATTTGGTTTTGTTTACGCAATTGTGTTTGATTTGTTTCATTCTACATTCCATGTGCACCGAATGACAAAGGAATTTTATTGATTTTGCTAAAACAAAATAAAAAAATAAGTAAAGTATTTGTGAGGGCTTCCCGGAAACAGCCAAGTTCTCTTGAAATAGCAACATTGATCAAGTGTGTTGTGTTCAGGAAATAAGAATATAACCTGCATAGGTATATGCAGGCAAACGTGGTATCACATGTCATGTCTATGAGTTTATTTTATTGTTCTCGATTCGTTTGCATTAAACTTTCCACGTGCTGATCGGTTTTTTAATTGGTACATTTGTAAATTCACAATGCCGGTAGATAAGGACAGAGTTCAAATACAATAACAATAGTCAGTTTGTTTGAGGTTTGACACGAGCTAAATCAGCGAGGTTTGCAATCTAAAAACGAACTCAGAAACTGGTTCAGCAAGTGACAACTGTTCCGATTTTCAATAAGAGACAAATAGTATTTGAAAGTGTGTACAATCCACGCAACGACCTTGTTTATGACATACGCCTAGCTTTCCAACAGCTATTCAAACAAAGTATGCAAACCTCGTGTCAAATATACGAAAATAAATTTTGTTTCCAAAATAGCCATACTTGCAACCGAGAAACAAATACTTTCTTTATTTACACAGACTTCCAAAAGCTGTAGGAATTTTTTTGAGGACACAAACACGAAAAACAATAGTCATTTAAATTTGCTTGAAATGAAATGACTGACAGGTTAAAATTAAATAACATTTGATTCAATCATGGTCGATTTAAAGTTTAAGTGTTCCTATTAAAAATTGTAATCAGGATGAGCCGGTTTCTTGTTTTCAACGTCTGCACTTAGTCTAGTTTGTTGACTTTTGCTATTAAAATTTAACTTCATATTGCTGAGCTGTCAAATTGAGGTTTGTTTCATTTTTTGTTTCCTTTATCTCTTATTGCAAATAACATCAGTGCGGAGATCAAACGCAGAATTATTTCTGCATATCGCTGCTACTTTGGGTTAGAAAGGTAACTGAGAAAAAACCTCTCTCTAGAAAAATAAAGGTAACTCTTTGTAAGACTTTGAGAGATCTTTGTATAATTTTGCAATTGTACAAGATTATAAAACAAAAAATTGGAAAAAGGAGTGGTTCGTAAAATGAAAATATTTTGTGAACTTAGTTACAGAAATGCTCATGAGTTTTTGAATTCTTAAATTGCAAGAGAAATTAAAGAAATTACAATCGTTTTGCAATTTCAACTGCTATTAAAAGAATTTCGATCATTTGCCTCAATTACTAGGCCCGTCGTAACAGTTTTTGACTACGAATGCCAAAAAGGAGCATCATGGACATCCTAGTTGTGAGTTTTTTGCTAAGTAAGTTCTCACTGTTGATAAAATGATTAACAAGTTCTAAATATCTGTGGGAAAATATTTTTTACGAAGATATTTTCGGACCTTTCTATTTGGTATTCGTAGTTCGAAAGACCTTGTGATTATGTATAAAATTTAGGATAAAATCTATATACATGTTTGGGAGCATATTGCTCAGTTAAAATATTGAAGAGACAAAAAGGTAACATTCAGAGCCTTTTTTTATTTTTTTACAGCCTTTTTTGAAGTCTTCCGCTTGGTTTTCAGTAAAGAAATCATTTTCATTGCACAGCATTCGATTCCTCTATCATAGAAAGAACTGGGGTCGAATTACCGCACCAGTGAGCTCTATTTCTCTTTCCCTCTATGTATATATTACACAACATCAGTCTGATGTTCATCTATAGACTTTAATTCGTTCAAAAACTGATGAAGGAATGTCAAATTGTGGTCCTAAAATGCTCGATAAAGCGAGAATTAAAGCCAAAAAGTCACGTATTACTCGATCACGTATGCTGATTATTTGTCGTGGAATAATATGCCCAATTTGCTTAAACGATTGGGCATTTTAAAAGAAAAAATCTGGACCACTTTCGGGACCTGTAACAGAAAGCTACAAATCTACAAATCAAGAGCTACTTGAAGGATTTTGTCCATTACGCATTACGCTCGCAGAAAAGTAAATCAATTTTAGCTTTGTTACTTCCTTGTTACTTGTCATAGTTGACTTATATGACAAGTACTTGAAGTTTTATGTTACAGGCACTTGATAACACGTATACTTGCTTTTGCGAGCATAAGACAATATTTAAAAGTTTAAGGATAAATGTCCACTTATTTTGTGGGTAACTTTTCGGGTCTGTAAGCAAACACAGGGTTGCCATATTCTTCAAAAACCCGTGCAAAATTTTTTTTAGTGAATAAAACTCAATAGAGCAGTCAACACTGCAAAATTAGGTGAACAGACTTTGCTCTGAACGAGAAATCTTGGATAATGTGAACCTTCAAACGACCTTGATCGACTTGTTGGATGGTTTTCAAATATTTTTAAATATTTTGAAGTTGGACAGACAAATCTGATAATGTGAGCTAAAACAACAGACCATCAAATTGAAAAATATTTTAAGGGAAGACATTTTATACTTCATAAACGTTGGTCTGTTTCAAGTCGATTCAAACATGGCAGTTACGTAACGGTAAGAATGACTGTCTGTTGCGCGGGAGTTCGAGTTTCAATTTCCAAAAAGGATTGTTTTCCAGATTCACGAGGAATTTAAAAGTAATACGAAAGTAATCACTCTGCTCTGCTATGAAAAGCAAGCCTTCTCACTTAGTGCACGATCATTTACTGAGCGGGAAAGCGACAAAATTAAAACAAAACTGAATATTGATCCACAGAGCGATGTCCGCTTAGCTTTCAAATTTGTACGAATTTTTCTATTAGCTGTTTTGAATGAACTTGAAATTGTAGGCCCCTGCACTGGACCTCGAAGCTTCACGATTTTTGTTGTGCCACTATTTCACTATTTATTTATAAAACATAAAAAAATTATCGTTTATTTAAGTAAAAATAATAATTGTGAAGAGTGTACATCCGCTCTACGTCCACAAATGTTTGCAATGATCAACATTGAAAATTAATTTAGTAGCAAACGCATTTGATGTTTTCTCACAAAGAGTCAAAAAGTCAAACAGAACTAACAAAATAAATTGTATACGCATCAACATCATCCAGGAATTTCTCCTTCAGAATGTTTCTCGAAAAGGATAAGAAATGAAAACTGAATCGATAATGCAGTTTGCGTCTAGAACATTCGACACCGATATTGTTTTCGAAAACTTACCTCCAAAACTCTTGAACAGAAAATTTCAAATAAATATAAAAAAATCATAAAATTTAGCAATACTAACGGATAATAGAACAACGTCCTCCGCAACTCCGCCAACGCTATCAATATCTGCGCCGTTGGCGTCGACATCAATGACGAAGTCAATAATGCACTATTTTCATTTTTGGTCACTATTTGGTTCATCTGATTGTGCTCTTCATCCGAATCAACGGAACTTTCACTGTTGCTCTGACTAGTTCTTTTTCCATCACATTTAAATGTTTTTTTAGACTCCATTGGATTTTTGGTTTTTTTTAGTTTGTCGTGATGCAAAAACTGAATTGAATTGATACTGTTGGATATTTTTGCAATATATTTATTTAACATATTTATTGTTTTAGTTTTTGGGTTTTTTTAACACTTTAAAAAGCAATTTGCTTATTTATTTTTAACAATTGACTTGATGGGTTTTGCAATGTTTTTCTCGACAATAACAACAACTTCTGCGAAATGCTCGAACACAAAACCTGAAGACATGATTTTTTTTCAAATTGATAAGTCAAATGAGAATATTGTTGAATATTCAATTTTTAAATTAGTTTTTATTTTTATTTAAATTTTTCACAAAGACACGAATAAATGCTAAGCAAAAAGAAATTTGATTGAACAACGCACTTTTGAGCGATATATCACATCAACTACTTTTACTAAAGTTTCTATCAAATGTGCTTATAACGAGCGATCTTCCGATCTTCGTGTGATGTTTGCGACTAAGCTCAAACCACCAAAAATGTTATTGTTTTATTGCTTCACAAAATTCTCCTGTATGAGAACGGAAAAAAGAGAACAAAAACAGAAAAATTAATTGTTTTGTTGTCAGACCTCTGACTGAACTGAGACCAAATCAAATACACACACTCACTCTCAGGTCTCAGTCGTAACATTTAAGAAGGCGTGGATTGGATAAATAAGAAGAAAAAAACGAGCAAAACGACACCTGTCATCGAAGCCTCACTCAGAACAACCAAACAAACGGGAGACATTGTTCAAAGCTTTCTTAGAAGTCGCGACGGTGAAATGCGCAAATCAAAAGTATATACTCGTATATCCAAAAGATCTATCATATATCTTGTGTTTATGAGTTTTTGAAAGCCTGCTCTGAATTCAAATTTAGTGTCACTTGCGTAGGTTGTACTTATCGGTCAGCAAAGACGCATAAAATTATTATTATTTTAACACAAGCCAGAAACATGTCGCTGGCCGGCGCGTCAGAGCCGGTGCACAGCACAGTGGTCAAGTTCATATTCAAAACTTGAATTGCACAGTGTAAACAAAAATAAGTAAAAATTAACATTTATGTGTGAGTGTATAGGTTGGCTAGATTAAATAAAAGAGGTGACAAAGGCCTGAGCTACAATTAGTACACATTAAGTAAGTAGTGTGACCAAGTGTAGGTTATTTTTCTAAATTTCAAAATTATGTTTCCATGTTTATTTTTAAGATGAGCAGGCAATAGTTTTATTTAATAAGAACTCCTTTTTACAGAGATGACGAGTAAACAAAATAAATAGGATGGAGAAACAATTCTCGTGGAAGATCGAGAACTGAATTATTTAAGAAACCTACAATTTTATGCCGATCCGAGTGGGTAAGTGAGGAAGCACTTTTCATGACAGCGCAATCACCCTTGAACTTGCCAATTCGTCGCGAATAACGATTCCTGTGTAAAAACAATTTTTGTCTGGGATTTGAACTTCAAACTCCCAGGTAACAGGCAGACATGCTTATATAACTACGAAAATGACACCTAGAAGATGGCTATTGTGAAATTATTAACAGCAAAAGTTAAGAGCACTTCACTTTCTTTTCATCGCAATCAATTATTATTTAAAGACTTGAGTGCTTAGTTCTTCAAATAACTTTTAGTTAACTTTTCAGAATAAAGGCCAATAACTTGTTTAGGAAAAGCGAAAGCACTTTTAGGGCATTGGCAACTACTGAGCGACAAAGTGGCAAAATTAGAACTTAATTGAAAGCTGAGAGGCAGAGCGATGTCGCTTAGTTTTCAACTTTGTTCTAGTCTTGCATTTTCCCGTTCAGTACGTGACTGTTCCCATAAAGTACTCTCGTTTAACTCAGCGCGAACGACATTAGCGGAGTTCTTTGAACATTTTCAAAAATATTTGTAAACCATCCACCAAGTTGGAAAAGCGATCGTCTTAGGGTTCACATTATCCAACATTTGTCGTTCAAACCAAAGTCTGTCCAACTAATTGTACAATGTGAACTCCGCTGTTTAAATCTAACCCAAAAACGGATGCAACCCTTTAAACTGCTTTAAATGCTTTTTATTTGTATAAATGTTGAAACTGTTGGAAGTTGCGCAGTAAATTGCTTCTAGCTGACAAGTGCATTCAACTTTTGTATTTGGGCTGATTTACTTTTCAAATCAGTTGAAAAGTAAACCAGCCCAAATACAAAAAAAGAAGAAGAAGCCATTTATTGCGCTACTTCCAACAGTTCCAAATTTATGTAAATTTGGAATTGGAAGTATTTGGGCTGATACTTGGAATGAATTTCTCTTTTTTCCTAACCCTAATTAAAAATATATGCAGAGTTTTGAACTTTTTTAAAACAAGTTCTTCATGAAACGCACACACCATTCAAATAACTTTTTGTATTTTTTCTCGTTTTTAAGTCAATTACTGCATATAAAAAGTTGTTAATGCCACACCGTTTCGTAACCGTCATTAACGGTGTAGGAGATCGGTTTACACAAATTAATAGTGTTAAAAGAAAAGAGAAAAAGAAAAAAATATAAAAACCGGAAATGCTGCACAAAGGATCGATGTGAAAGCAGATAAGCAAGAGAAATAAAAAAAAAAAACAAAACACAATCGAAAATCCTGTTGTAGAGCACTGACCTTTTTTGATGACAGTTTCCGTAAGCAAAATGTATTTTTATTTTGGGTTTCGATGCATTCCAATGTGGGACTATATCGAATCGTTCATTCGATTTAACTTTCATGTCTGAATGCGTCAATGATACAGAAAAAAAGCTCTTCTAAGAATAAACCCTGTTGAGATAAAAATAAAAATAAGCCCAAACTGGGATGTATTTAGACTCATGCTGTGTTATTATTAAAAGTCCAGGTATCCGTTCTGTAATTTCATTTCGTTTTGGCGAAAAGAAAATTTGAAAATACCGCTAATTGATTTGCATTTATTTAACGTTATTGCTCTACTGATGGTTCTGGATTCTGGTTCATATTGCGTTTATTGAAACAAGACCTTTTTTCTGAAACACCTTTTGAATGACTGATCGATTGAACGCATTTAGGGCACGTTGAGTCGATATGAGTCATTGTAAAGGCTTGGGGGTGATGATCTCATGTGTAATTTGCTTTAAAACATGACGTGTGTTATGATTTCCTATTGTGCATTAAAATATCTTAAACATTTAACATAAGCTTATGATTTTCGAGGCCAACTTTAAGATTCCACAGAGCGTGTCCTTTGAGGGCAAAGCTCATAGCTTACCGATTAAGAAGATTATCGTATTCACTCTCAGGTTGAACGCACAGACTGAAGGTGTTAATTGGTTTGTACTTCGTACTGTTATTACTGTTAAATTCTCCTTGTCAAAGAGCATAAACTAAGTACAGTGGTACAAGTTTCTAAATCGTTTTAATGTCGGTTCGTTAATGTTAAGGGTATTAAAAGAAGTGAGCCTAAATGGCTATCTTGGGGTACAACAAGGGTGACGTAACAAAAAGTGTAACCCGTGGCGTGATGTCCGCCTATTAGTCTAGAGGTTTGTGGTTCGAATCCCAACATACACAAACATTTTTCCACGGGTATCGCCTTCCACTAGAAATTGGCAAGTCTCACATTAGTAAATTCATTGCGATGAAAAGCGCTTTCTCAATTAGCCGTTCGGAACCGACCGAAAATTGTAGGTCTCCTCCATTCCCTCAGAAGGCATGGTTGTGAGAAATGTGCTAGGCTCTGGGGCCCCTCGATCTGTTGAGCCACCCCATTTTCTTATTTGAAGCAACAAAGCACGGGCCTAACGCATTTTAAGGAGCTATAATTTGCTCTATAAATGCCCCGCCAATTTTTAGAAAGAGCCTTACATCAGAGCTTTCAATGTCTCTTGGAAGACTTGTTGAAAAAGTATTTTATGTTTCGGGATTCGAACCTTGAGCGTGTACTATTCGGGAAGACCCTGTTGGTGTCAACTTGGAGGCAACTTATAGTACACGTCAATTGTGCCTACTATACTTCCCCACGGTAATCACTGGGTACTGGTGGTGTCCTCCAACCGGAGCTGACAGTGAGTGTTGACAAAGAGACAAAGAGACAAAACTATAGAACAGCACTGTAATGCTCTGCAAGTAATGACTGAGTGCTCGTACCTCAGTGGTCTGCCAGAGCTTGTGAGAAAGAAGCTAAACAACAGCAAAATACGACTTACAGAACCAACAACGGTGATCAAAGACCAGAAGCTCCTAAATGAGCTTCACCGACAAATT
This sequence comes from Melanostoma mellinum, assembly GCA_914767635.1. Taxonomy (NCBI): domain Eukaryota; kingdom Metazoa; phylum Arthropoda; class Insecta; order Diptera; family Syrphidae; genus Melanostoma; species Melanostoma mellinum. The sequence goes on along the minus strand of OU612058.1, from coordinate 162,604,989 downwards.
TGGGTAAAGTCTTTCAGGATCTTTCAATGCTAGGAATTGGTATTAAAATAGTGATGGTGGCCCAGCCAACGTCAGCTCTCACACCCTAACAGCAAGGTAATGACACCGGATTATCCTGCCGTTTATGTACAATATATGATCACAAAGGAACTGGCCCTCCAGGTTGGGGTTAACTATTTACCAATGTAAAAATTATATGGTTCCGAAACAACCAACAGCTTCGGATAGCATTAATGGTTTCAGCGTTAACAACGCAAGCAATCGAAAAAAGAACAAAAACCTCCGGTTGCGCACATGGAACGTAAGATCCCTTAATGGATTGCGTGCAGTCGGAGAACTAGCGGACGGCCTGGACTGTTGAGAAGCTGAAATAACCGCCATCCAAGAAGTGCGACGAAATGGGCTTAGCATAAATAAGATGAAAAATGCGATCTACTACGGCGACTGCTACAGGCAATCGAAACAACTTATTTGGGTTATTTGGGCCAAAGTGAGCTTACAATTACCATCCGCATCAAGTCTAAATTCGCTGGCATCAGGCTAATATGTACCCAAGCTCCTACACTAGGGAAAAAGGGAACTCCAAAGTCTACGAGCTCTTCGAAGAAAAATATGAGCAATGCCCTTAGACATTACGTGAAAACCGTCCTTTTCGATTTTAACACAAAGTAAGGCGGACACCTTTGGAATTGCACCTCTGAAATCGGACTCACGCTATTCGATTTTGCTGCGGGGCTAGATCTCGTTTTTAGTAGCACAGGCTTCCTAAATCTCATAAAGGTACATGGCGATCCAAGGATCGACCAACCGTCAACCAAATTGACCATGTTGCGATCAATGGAAGACACTTTACTCTTGCCTTGATCATCCCAGCCCTGCTGTATGGTGCGAAAGTATGAACCGTTTTTTAAAGCGGATGAGGAAAACCTTGATGGTTTTAAAAGAAAAATACTGTGAGTGCTTTTTGGTCCCGTTTATAAGGACGATGTGTGGACAATAAGATTCAACAACGAACTGTATGAGCTGTACCGCGACATGATAGACATAGCTAAAAGAGTACGCAGTACGCAGACGCATCGAGACTGCTGATGGCTGGGACATGTAGAGGGTGAACTTCCGCACCCTGCCTCCACTGGTTTTTCGAAAGAATGATTCAGTAAAATCTCGAAAGGAAGAAGACCTCAACTGACTAAGAATTCAAAACTGGAGAGACTTCGCCCGACATCGAAATTGTTGGCGAAAGATGTTGGTTGATTCCCAGGTTCACCCGGAACTGTAATGCCGACCTCAGAAGACATTATAAGTAAGGATTCGAACCTTGAACTCCACGCAACAGGCAGACTTGCTTATTATTACGCCTCCCGTACTACTTCTCACGCACTGAGAGGCAAAGTAGCTGGCCGGCAAAATTAGAAGAAAATTGAAAGCTGAGCGGCATCTTTCTGTCACCGAATAACAGCAATTCTTTAATTGGTAAATAAGCTTACCAAAGTTTGTATTTTTTTAAATATTGTACAAAATCGTACCGAAAAATTCTTGTAAGCAAAATTTATAGAAATTAAAAAAAAGCCTACTAAAGCATGGGACTTCGATACCTACATTTCCATTTGTAGAACAAAACAATAAAAAAAAGCGCTGAAAACAAGTACACATTACAATCAACAATTATTATTTTACTACCGGTTCATTGAATGGGGAACTACCTTATAAAGGCCATGATGTGATAGCTTCCATATCGCAGTCATACCAAAAACCCAACATAACTGCCGGTCGATTATTATTCGATTTTTTCAGAAGATTTTTACAAGCCTCACTTGTAATGCAGTGTTACGAAAAGGTTTGTCTACTACATGTTCATGTAGAAGTGTTACCGAGCAATCATATCAGAGCACCGACTTCAATTGGCAATGAAAATCGCAACTGAATGAGCAACAATAACGTTCTCTGAATACTAAGTTCGATTGTGTGGTTAAAACAAAAACCCACTACACCATATTTTATATAAGTACGAGTAGAATGAACTCAATAAAAACCTGTTAAATGTTTGTTTCAGTTTGCTTCGAAACGGAAAATCTATAGAAAATAAGCTACCCTCACTTGCAGTCGCATGTGACTTGTTTTTCACTTTTATTAGCGGTTGAAGAGCAAATCTTAGATACAGATGCAAAGGCAGAATAGTTTTGAACATTTAAAAGCGATAAAAGAAATTACAGAATTAAATACCAGAAGACGCAAAGCTAGATGTGCCGATTGTCACGATTACAAAAACTCTTAACGATCAGCAAGCTTATAATTACCGCTTCTTTAGTATTCAATGCACATGATAAGATTATCATTTTATTTCGCGAATAAACGAGAAGCCGAATAATGTTTGACAATTGCGATGATTGTTGAATGAACTGTTGTTGGGCGAATATGGGACTACTGAATTCCCCGTCATTGAGCATGGATAACGCTTCCTAGACCATACACACTTCCATACAAACGTCTTCAAATGAATTGTATTCTGTTGATCTTACGATGGGATCTTTGCATATTGTTTCTGTGATTTGTATGCGCAAGGCAAAACGGTCATTTTTTCTTACGTCAATTACCAAACCACAATGTAAAGGGGCTTTTTATTTTTCCGTCTGGGTTGTTTTTGGCATTGAAAGATATCCGATCATTTTACCCAAGCTAAAGCGAAGAACCTGGGAAAGAAGAGTAAGTTCAAACGCACGTGGTGAAATATAAATTCTTGGAACAGATTAATCGGTTGGTTGTTTTGTGGCGGCACTTAAAATCTCAGGCAATTAATTGATCGATTTGTTTTGTGACATTTTAACTTTCTAATGGAAGTCTCACATAACACATTGTTGCATTGCTGCGAATAAATAGGCTGGGTCAGAGCTGTCCGGTATGAAAGTGAAAGGTTTTCACTTTTGATGGCAGTTAGAACCTTGCAATTCATTGCATGTGGTTTCTTAGCGGAAAGAAAAACTTCAATAGAATGCTGCTTGAGTACATAACCTTTTCCATATGAGTATTTTATGATATAAATATTATGTAATAAAATACAGATATTGCTAAATGAGTTTGCATTTAAAAGCAAATATTGAAATAGATAGCATTCTTCAAAGCTTAATAAAACATTGGAAAGAAAGCCTTAGCAAGAACTCCCGAAGGTTAACCTAACCTTTGCAAGGAGGATCAAAACGAAACTAATAAGAGTTGTAACACAGATACTGTAGTAAGCCTTTTATCTGTAGCTGTTGCTCTGACGATGTCGACTGTCTTCTTAAAACTCATTCAACAACTGAAATTCAAACAGTCAATTAACACATTGGCTTTATTGAACAGAGTTTTCCTTGTTTGATTTTTTTTTATTTTAACACATATGTATTTGTATTTACTTGTGCTGTAGTAGAGTATATTTGGGAGAGAACAAAATCATAGTCTACTTGATGGAATGATAACAAAAGCAAGCCTGTTTTAAGGTAAGATTCAGCGATAAATTTTGTCTGAAAACTAAACAAACCTATGTATGTAGTTTTCCATTGAAGGAAAAGAGTAGCGTAGCAATCGTAGACATCCTCAAAAAGTTACATTGGTGAAAAAAAGGTAGCTTCGCATGATTCTGAGAAGCACATTTCTCTCAACTTAGAACATTTTCCCCTATAGCGCTTTTCTCTCAACCACACCTTATGGGGAATAGAGGGGACCAACATATTTTTGTGACGATTCTGAACGGCTAAGTGAGAACGCGATTTTCATGACCGTGTAATCACTGTTAGAAGAATTTCCAATATCCCGTGGGAAAACAATTGTTTTTGGAATTTAAACCACGAGCTCCCATGCAACAGGCAGACATGCTAACCATTACGTCACGTGTACCAAACGACTTCTGTTACGGTTTTTTCTAAACGTGTCGTTTTAAAGAAGAAATAAGTATAGTATTATGTTATGACCAAGAATTTAGCTTCATTATTAAGACAAGTCCATTTTGTTTTAAAAAAAGATTCCGGGCAAGTGTTCGCCGCCGCTGCGCTGGTTCGAATAAATTCCAGCCGAGAGGACTAATTTTCGACCAGATTTTGCAGCAATTAGGGCCGTATGGAAGTAATAACGTGACGAATATTCTCTTCCAAGGCGTCAATCGTCTCGGTCTTATCTGAGCTGATAACTAGGAAGCAACATAGAACCACAAAAAACAGTCCAGAGGTATTAAATCGCCCGATTTTGGATGCAACTCACAAGTTTTAAACTAGAAATCATGTGAAAATCGGCGTAAACACAATGCTCAGTGAAAGTACAGCTTCAACTCCTTAACAATGACATGAAAAACAAAACTGAGCATTCATCCAGTGACAGATGTCATAAAGACCAACTCCAAAAAAGTATTGAAGAATGAAAATCAAACGTCTAAAAAAACAGAGCCAACAGCAAAAACCTATTAGTTGTCCAAGCTATAATTGTCGTCCAAACGTCTATCGTCGTTTGTATAATTGAAGAATAGGCATTTTACCATCACCTTAAAAGATTCGTTCGTTTAATTTTACCGAGGGTTGACCAGTTTCCTTGACAACCCTATGCGTTTTCAAAAAAACCTGGGTTTTCCAGTCTTCAAAAAACATTAAACCCGTGGTACCCGTGGCGTAATGGTTAGCATGTCCACCTGCTAACCCAGAGGTTCGAGGTTCGAATCCCAGCAGAGGCAAAATGCAAAAATGTTTTTCCACGGGTATCGCCTTTCGCGAGGAATTGGCAAGTCCTCCGTTAGTAAATTCATTGCCATGAAAAGCGCATTCTCAATTAGCCGTTCGGAATCGGCGAAAAATTGTAGGTCCCCTCCATTCCCTCACAAGGCATGGTTGTGAGAAATGCGCTAGGCCCAGGGGCTCCTCGCTCTATTGCGCCACCCTATTTATTTATTTTATTTTTAAAAACATTAAACCACAAAATCAGCACACATTCCTGTCATTTGAACAAAAATACATACATGCCATTTGAGATTTCACAGCCCTGTTCATTACATAAACTTACTTCAGCAAAAACCTAGGGCAAGTTGAAGCCTCAAAAAACACTCAGTCTGACATTTAATTTGATGTTTTTTTAAAAAACACTTTGTGGCGACCACAAGGCGACCAAATTTATAAATTTTTCTAACTTTTGAACACGTTTTTTTTAGTACCTTATTTGTCTTAAAAGTTATGGTATCCATGCCCAGAAAACACCCAGTTCATCAATCAATGGTCAGTAAAATTTGACCGATAACTATTTGGCTGCGTTGCTTAAAAATTTCATTTTTATTCGCCCTTCTTTTAGAGCTATTACTGAAATTATTGATTTATTTTGGTCATTACTTTAATAATCTTTCAAAATTCTCTGAACAAATATTAACTTATAGTCTCTATTCATTTCTAAACTCTATTTTATTGAAGAGAGATTTGTTTGGGTAGATTTATTTTTTAAGAAGTTAATTTTACATTCTGAAAGTTTAACATTGCATTTATTTACATTTACGATGTAAAAAGATGCTAACATCTTGGGGTCATTGGGCATGTTCAACAACCGCTAGGCTATCCCAAATTACTTCGCTTAAAAGTGACAAAAACAGATTTTCTATTAGCTGGTCGTTTGAATAGAAAGGTATACCAAAAACTTTCGGATACCTTTAGATAGCTTTTTGTTAGAAATGGTTGTGTGCCTCTGCTAAGTGCTTAACAACAACAAAAAGCTATCCGGATACGATTATTGAACGCCCCATTTATACTGTTCGGATTCAACTTCCTTAGGTACGTTTTTGTTGCAACTCAGTAATATTCATTTTAATAAGATATGCTCATTTTACTCCTCATCAGACAATTGTGTTAAAAGATTTATCTCTAGGTGGTGCTTGTGAGAAGAAGCAATTGCTTCCCGGTCTAATTTATTTTGTGGACAAAATAGCACTACCTTGCCGCAGTTGACTCGTTAGTTTCTGTGGATTCTACTCTGTGCTTATAAGTCAAAAGTGAAGATCTGGGTTCATATTTTTAAAATATGTTTCAAAAAATTAGTTTGATGGACTCGAATTGAAAAATGTGAACATTTCATCAAGTGGTTTGTCTAGCATACTTGATGAATATCAAAAATCTTTGAAACAGTAGAAATATTTCACTTCATAAAGTTTTAATCCTATTTCCATTAAGTGAAGAACAAAAAAACAAAATGGCTATCAACGGGAATCGCAATTTTTGATGAAAGTTTTTAGAAATTAAAAGAAGTCTACCGGAGACGGAAAAAAGCACCAATATTGAGGACGATAATGAAATTAATCTCTACGAAGAAATTCATCGGCCGCCACAAAAAGCCGTTAAGGATCTTTTCGCGAATAAAATAAAAAAATGTATATTTACTTTACTTTTACTTTTAACACTTACACAAATAAATTGTTTTAGAACTTCCTTGAAACTTTACATACTTCAATTACTTTAACGCTTAAAGTTGATTTTGCAATACGAGTACTGGGGAGTCATGCCGTCACTTTTCAGACAATTATCGTTCAATCATCTATCGCAGATTGCTTTGTCAAAGGATTGTTTCATATAATCTTGCTTTCAGTGGTTGATGGAAGGCTATTTTACAATTGTCTTATAAATTTTAGCAAATTTTACAGGGTCTTAAACACTTTTTTACTGCCTAAAATTCAGACGATAGTTGTCTAAAACGTTACATGAATTAAAATCAGAATAGATTTGCAGAAACCCAAGAAGCTTGCAATGTGGCTGGCTGAAAGCCCGTCATTGGGATAGATAGAATCGCTCAGCATGGTAATTTGGTGTTCGATATGAGGTCAATTTCAATTTGAATTTCAATTTCAATTTATTGTATAAAGTGGTACATTAAGATTATTATCTTTTATAGTACTTAGAACTAAATCAAGCTTATTTTGACATTCTATTTCGATATAAAGTTAGTTGAATTCGAAAGAAGTGCATTTCGAAACTCTAATGCACTTCTTTCGAATTCGACTAACTTTCTATCGAAATACAATGTCAAAATGAGCCGGAATGAATTTACAGAATTAAAAATTAATTTAAAAGTTTATTAAAAGAAAAATTAATATGATGCTAGAGAAAAGAAGAGGATAGAGAGTACAAAAAGTATTAGAAAATAAAAAGAGAAGTGATAGAGAATAGCTTTTTTAAAGCGGTTATTTAATTCTAATATTCATTGGCAGCGAATGCCACAGCTTGCTTGCATAAACAAAAAGGAGGCGTGAAGAATTACAAAAACCAGTATTTTGCTGTAATTAACGTAAAAGTTCTTAACTATCGCGCAAAATTGAGCTTGTTGTATAAATACATTATAATATTATGTAGAAAAATGCAGTTTTTTGCATATTTGGTATAATTCTTCAGAGGGACTCCAACTAGACCATCAGCAAAATTGGAAACATGGTCATATATCTGCGTAAACCATAAATGAATCTTACCGCATCATTAAAAGCAAATTGTAGTTTACGCTGAGCTAGAGAATTTAAGTTACCTACAGTATAGATTTTTAGAATAGGTTATATTATATGTGGCAAAATCAAAGTAAGAACCAGTTTACGTCTAATCTCAGTAGGAGTAAAGCTCGCAGTAATCCATAGTTTACGAAGGCATCCATAATTTTTTCGTATTACGTGATTTGTGTGATCATATCCCGAGAGAGATGTCAACTCCAAGATTTTTTACGGTAGAAACAATTTTCAGTTTTTTATCAGAGAGCAAACATGTTAGGTAAACTAATTATTTCTGACATTCTATGGGAAATTGGGATTACTTTCGATTTTTTTGGATTAAGAAACAAATCATTCGAGTTAGACCATTTATCCAAATGCTTTCAAGATCATCATTTAAATTGTTTACAAGTTCTGCGAAATCAGATGTTCGTTTTAAGGGATACAATTGTACATTATTATATTTACGTCTCTATAGAGGTAAACAGAAGATATTTACAAAATGATGGCAAGTCATTCACGAACATGCAAAACAAAATTAGAGCAAGAATAGATCCTTAGGGAACTGCCTGTTTAACCAGTAACAACGCTGATACTGATACATCATAGGATAAAACTCTTTGATACCTGCCACTTAATAAACATTTGAAAAGCTTTACACAAAAAAAAAAAAAAAAAAACAGATTTCTTATAGCGTTTTTCATTGGAATTCGATAGATATACTCTCAAATACTACTCCTTACAATCGAACATGTTTTTAGGTTTTTTGCTGGTTTTAGATGTTAAATTGAGGTTCACATATAGGAATTCATATTTTTATATTTTGTAATTTGTTTTCTTCAACAAATTACTGAATTTTAACTTATTTACTTGTTTCTTCATAATTTATAGCAGTTTTTTCAACCCAACGGTGGCACAACAAATTGAAAATAAGCCAATAATTTTCCATTTAAAGTTTTACACAACAAACGTTTTTGCATTTGAGCATGAATTCAGAGTAGATCTCCCAACCAAATGGGAATAGATCTTTGACGTTTAGAGTAACCGGATCTACTCTTTTTTTTTTCTTCAATGAAACATGGAAAATGGGAAAGGAGTTACTCTTTTCGTCAATGAAAAACGATATTAGTTTCCAACACATAACTCCATGGTTAAACTTGTCAAATGCCTTGGAAAAATCAACTAAACAAAACAGAGTGAGAAAACCATTATCAAAACGTTGTCTTATTTCATCAAGAATGTTAACCATAGCTGTTGAACAGCCAGATGGCTTTTCATAGAGCAAATTATTTGAACTCAAGTAAGGAAGTACCTGTAACATAAGTTTTTTTAGGATCTTTGACAAGCATGGAAGAATACTGATAGGCCTAAAAACATCAGCGTTTTCAGGAGAAGTTTTCTTTGCAATAACAATAACTCTGGCAATTTTCCATGAATTAGGAAAAGTTAAGGTCGGATATGATGATGGGTAAGGTGGGATATGATGAAAGGTTCGATAAACTTTGAAAAACGTAGCGGTCTTGCCATTTAAAACATTTCTTTATACGTTTGTAAGACTGTGCGTCCATCCTGAGATAGTTTTCGTAGTCATGAGGTGAAGTCAATTTTAACGCCTCTAACAAATTGATTGAAGAATATTTTGGCGTTTTTTAGCTATTACTTACTTACTTACTTAGGTGGGCATTACAGTTCGGGGTGAACCTGGGCCTCAACCAACATCCTTCGATAACGACTTCTATTTCGGGCGAGCTCTCTCCAGTTTCGCACTCCAAGTCGGTTGAGGTCTTCATCCACTTGATTGCGCCACCTAAGACGAGGTCTTCCCCTTCCGCGATTTCCCTGCAATGTGCTTTCGAACACCCGACGAGCCGGAGCGTTTGGGTCCATCCGCTCAACATGGCCCAACCATCTTAGCCTCGCGATGCGTACTCTTCTGGCTATGCCCATGTCGCGGTACAGCTCATACAGCTCGTTGTTGTATCTTCTTCTCCACACATTGCCTTCGCATACGGGACCAAAGATCATTCGGAGAATTTTTCTTTCGAAACGACCAAGGGTTTCCTCATCCGTTTTCGATAAGGTCCATGCTTCCGCGCCGTAAAGCAGGACTGGGATGATTAAGGTCTTATATAAGGTTACCTTGGTTTTTCTGGAGAGGGTTTTGTTTCTCAATTGCCTTCTTAACCCAAAGAAGCAACGGTTGGGAAGAGTTATTCTCCGTTTGATCTCCGCACTGATGTTGTTGTCCGTGTCTACAGCGGATCCTAGGTAGACGAAGTCCTGTACTACCTCGAAGTTATGTCTGTCTATTGTGACGTTTTGTCCAATTCGTCGATGTTCTGTGTCCTTGTTTGATGACAGCATATACTTTTTTTGCCCTCATTAACCATCAAACCCATTTTTGCCGCTTCTGTTTCAATACTCGCAAAAGCACCTATGACATCACGCTTTTTTCTTCCCATTACGTCAATATCGTCTACATATGCGAGCAATTGCACAGATTTTTGAAAGATTGTTCCTCTGGTGTTGACGTTTGAGTTTCTTACAATCTGTTCAAGTATGATGTTGAAGAAATCGCATGACAGTTTATCGCCTTGCCTAAAACCTTTTTCGACATTGAAGGTCTCGGTGAGTTCTTTACCGACCTTGACGGAGCAGCGCGAATTCTCCAAAGTCATCCTGCATAGTCGTACGAGTTTTGCAGGGATGCCGAAACTAGACATGGCTCTGTACAGCTCGTCTCTGTAGATACTGTCATAAGCGGCCTTGAAATCGATAAAGAGGTGGTGAATATCGATATTATGTTCTCGGGTTTTTTCCAAGATCTGCCGTAATGTGAAAATTTGGTCTATTGTGGACTTCTCCGGTCTAAAACCACATTGATAAGGACCTATCAAGTTTTTTAGCTATTACTTAGTACAAATCCTTCTCTTGTTTTGCTGATTTCTTTTGTTTTCTTTTTAATCACATTCTATTATAACAAGAGTTGGTATAAATCCGTCCGTTGTGGTCAAAATTCTAAAAAGAACTGATATTTCACAACATATTTGATGAATGTGAACGCAATGCTTAAATCCATCAAATACCCAATAAGGAAGTTTGTCATACTTATTTGAGAGTGCGACACCTTCCAGTCAAAAACAGCTTGTCTGCAACAACTCACAGAAAATGTAATTATTCCTTAGTATTTTTCAAGTTCGAGAACTTGGGAAATAAATTCAATACCAAGTCTTTTATCTTAGCAATTTGCTGATATCCATTGCAATCTTTAAAGTGTTCAGCAATTGATTTCTTTTTCTGTTTAGTGTTGAACTTTACTGCTGAGCTGATTATACGATTCTTGCGTTGAGACAGAAATGCACCTAAAGTTGGCTTTTTACTGTCACCTGTCTTTATAATGATATAGTTTCATTATATCTTTGATTCTCATTTTGGAATAACAAACTTATCTTAAAACAAAAGATGGTTTGGCAAGCGAAATAAATTAAAAATTCTTTCAAAAACTGAAACGTTAATTTTGGTGCAGTAGAAAGTTAACTGGTATAAAACATAACTTCGTAAAAAGGTAATTAATTGATAATTTTACAATCAGTTGTAAATTGGAGGGGTTAAAAAGCAAGAAGTAAAACCCTTTACAAAGTACGCCTACTTCCTATAAAGGCTTCTAAAACTTTATCGACAAAACAAAAAACTATGAGTTTCGAATGAAATATGAATCTAATTATAAAAGTTATGCTTCAGTCATTTTTCTTCAAGGGCAACATAAAAGTTTCACACGTATTTTATTTTTTTTATTTCCAAGTTTTGCTTGGGAATTATGAAAAACCATATCAGTTTAAGTCTAAAGATTATTCGCAATGGTAAAATTAAGTCAAAACGAACAACTAGCCGCACATAGTCCTAAACGTCGAACAGGGAGTATTCATTAAGAGTTCTCTATTATGTTCGGGGTGCTTTTTTCTTGTGCTTTTATTAAAATACTCATATTTGCATATTAAATACATAAACGCCACTCCTTCGCAAGGGAAATTCTGGATAAAAACGAACCACCAGAGACAAAAAACAGCTAACTGTTACTTTTCATGTTAAGTGTTCTTCTAGCTTAACTATTCTCGTCTCTAAGCTATCGGCGATATTTATTATCGCATATTTGTCATAAACTGTATGCTTATCGCCAGAAAAGGCATTCCTGTGCTTTTGTTATCAACGAACGAACGCCAGCTTGGCTACCAGATTTCTTGCCTAATTTCAAGTTTATCAAGACTGATAAGCATGGGGATTCTCGTTTTTTTGATAAACAAATTGTAATATTAAACTTACCGCTCCGTTGTTGGTTCAGCACATATCAATGGTTGTTTCAGTTCGATAACCTGGCCGTTTTTCTCTTTGAGTTCTCCATTCTCCATGTAGTACTGGACCAATTCCGGCAGGGTGGCAAACTTCTCACCTAGTAAAAAGTATGCTTAAGTGACCATTCGGTTGTAAGGGGGAAAAAAATTATCTACCTCCATAGAGATCAAAGAAATCTCCATTGTTCTGAATTTTGATATGGGTAACTTCCTGTCCACGCCTCACAGATAAAGTAAATGCTCCTGGATTTGATGAAGACAGTCTCGCCAGAAAAGAACCATCGAATCCCTGCTCTTGTAGCAGTTTCTCAGCTTCTATCCCAGTTATCGTTGGATGGAACCACCTAGAAGAAACACATTTTACAATTTGCCGTTGTTTCTTGCTCAAAGTAAACGGACGGATAAAAGAATGTGTATACATATATATACATAAGAGACATGGCTAAAGTATGGGCGAGAAACACAATTGCAGTTAGCAAAAAGGGGGATACAACACTTTTTGGGGTGAAACGTCATGTCAGGCAATAGCAGCAGCAGCAGCAGCAGAGAAAAAAAGGCTGACCTAATTCTGTTGCATGAAACAAAGGCCGCCATAGGGTAACAAACTTTACAAGTTTTCAACTTATTGTTATGAAATAATTGTGCATGAAATGTTAAAGTAACCAGTTTAACAATTTACAAACCTCCTGGATGTCATTTTTAAATAAATTTGTTAATTGCAATTATCGACAAATTTCTACACCTGACACAACTTTTCTACTTCTGACTTGAGCGTGTTTGACAACTACGATAGTGTGCAAAAAAATGACAGTTTGACTTGCTGGTGGATGAGTCCAGCACACGAAATAGCGGCAATATTCCCAGGACAAGGTAGCGCTTCGTGAACTGCTTTTGCATGTATCGAGATCTAGCTAATTTCCCTTTCCCATAGTGAGTGAAGAAGTGAGTTTCTTTCCAAGGGAAGTGGACAGACTTCGTTTGATGGAAGTTGGATGGTCTGATGAACTTTGCGTTCACACTTATCCAACTTGTCGTCCAACTTTATGTCACATACCTATCAACTCCCTCCAACTTCTAGATTTTCAAAATTTTTTGAAAACCATCCAACAAATTGGACAAGCGGTCGTATGAAGAGTTCACTCTGTCAAACATTGGTTTGTCAAACCTAGGTTTGTCCAACTAATTGTACAGTGTGAACAGGGCTATTTGAACAGTGAGGTAGCTAGTGCGATTGGCTGTCGGACTATTGAACTAATTCCTGTCAGTCGTATTTATAAAATTTGCTTAGAACACCCTTAGACAACTGTCCAACTAGACGGTGTCTAAAGAGTTGGACAACCCTTAGCCAATTTCGTATTTATAAATGCATTCCAATAGTTGTCTAAACATCCTCTCAAACTGTCAACTCCGAATGAAAAACTAAATGGTGGCGTTCATGATGTATCCGTGCAGTACCATTTTTTGTGTTTTGATATACGAGTGCAACAACAAAATGGCTCTGAAAGAGTGTGGCGTAGCACTTGAACCAGACCAAAAAAGCAGCTGATTTTACTTTGAGTTACAGCTTTTCCAAGTCTCATAAAACGATGAAATTTGTGCAATTTATAAATTAAATTGTTGAAAGTAGTATTTTTGCACCTCAAACTACTTATTTTTTTCGATCTTAGAGCCCTCAACAGTGTTTTATAACATGTTCGACAAAATTGTTTTTTTGCTGTAGCAAATGCCACTTTAGCCATAGTTTAGACAACCAATTTCGGTGTCTAAAGTTAGACGTTCCTTAGACAACGATGAAAGTGTTTATAAATACGATTTGGAGTTGGACACTGTTCTAAGAGCTGTCCAAAGTTAGACATACTTTGGAATGGGATTATAAATACGACTGTGTGTGTTTCACGCTACATCATCGGTTATCAACCTCGTGTGGAGCATATTCTTGAGCCGGGATTTCGTAATTTTTTTGACGATTATTGTCCAACCACCGTATTAATAAACGCGGAATAGCTGGGCTAGGTCTTAATCCATGAATCAAGTGGAAAATGCTATGGCAAAAGATAATACAGTTCATGGAATAAGACTTAGCCCAGCTATTCCGCGTTTATTAATACGGCGGCAATTGTCTATCATCGACTGTATCGTCAAAAATCTGTTTTTTGTTTAATGAGCTGCTGGCTTAAAAATGTATATAATAGTTGTCTTAAATATTTCAAGCCAACCGAAAAAATGCAATTAGGGTGTCCGGTTGAGGGTTGTCGATCGAAGATAGTTTATGCTATGGATAATATAGCACTACCTTGTCCCAACTAACTCTTTGTTTCTTATCTGTGGTTAAAATGACCACATAACATCTTTAGTAATTGTTGAGCCAGATCAATTAAAAGACGATGTTTACTTGATGATGGTTTGTATAAAAAGGAAAGAGAATTTATTAACAGATAGTTAAAGTCAACTAATTACAAGTAAGTGACATTCGTTAAGTAGTTGGTACAATTGTAGGTACATACTGTACAGTGATTCTCAGAATTAATATAACAAATTCACAGTAATAAATAGGCCAAGCGCGTTTGCCTTTAGGGATTGGTGGGGATCTACAATTTTCTGCCGATTCCGAATGGCTTATCAACACAGCACTTTTCGTGGCAATGAATACGAGTATTTCATCGGAGGATTTCCCAAACTGGTTTTGTGTGGTTTGTCTTCTTGTTGTATCTCCTCTGTGTCCAGCATGAGATAACTTTTTGTGGCGCTGGACGCTCCTATTCAGACCATGGTTCCTTGGATACACTCCTTGCTAACCTGCTTATGAGTTTCTGAACGAGCCTTATGACATAACTTCAAACTCAGCCGGTTATTTGTCAACTGTCAACCAAAAATTAGGTTTATTAACGAAATAGCAAAAAAAGATCGCTAATAAAGTTCAACAAATTGAAACACAAAAGAAATAATAATGAAAAAAGCACAAGTGAATCGCAATTTAATTCTTGATAAGCTTCACAGAGGTGTAGTCTATGCATGCATCGGTGTGACGCTATATGGAACATTTTTACTGGGGATGCGCGTCCATCGCTATTACAACGTAGTTCGTCCTGAACGACAGCGCCAGGAATTAAAAATGATTGAGGAAGGCGCCCTTGAAAATATCGATAAAGCCAAAGAAATAAAATGTTAAATAATAAATTCTTTATTTGTTTAGTTTTATCAATATAATTTGGTGTTGTACGATTTCTTTTCTTTGGTTGGTTGTGAGATTCTTCCCTTACATCATATTCATGATCATTTCTTCAAGATTCTTGGTGTTGATTTGGGATTTTAAATCACCTGGTGCTGGTGCCGTACTCAGCCAGTATTCAGAAGCGGCTATGTAGGTCGCTACTGCTGCGCCTACCATGTACGCCTTGGTTGACGAGCTTTGAAATATGACACAAGTAGCTATACAAAGTCCTAAGTATGTCAGAAATCGGGTCATGTTGACATACTTTTCACGCTGCTCCAAAGAGTCATCGGTACATTTTCCATCGATTAAGGTGTAACCCTCGGTGCACGTTTTACACATGTCTGGACCGTCGCCATCGCAACCCACGCAGGATCTATCGCACTCCAGGCAGCTGTATGAGCCATCGTTGTTCACGCAAAACTGATTTGAAGAGCAAATATTTCGAACGACTAAACACTCATTAACGTCACTGCAGCCGTTGGAAGAATCCATTTGCCAACCAGGTTTACAAGAGTGACAACCCTTTGGGCCGGCAGAATTACATCCGTCTTCACCACATGCATCATGACAATGAGAACACAATAACTTCGATTCATCCTTGAAAGCAGCGTAATACGATACAGCGCACTCTCGACAATGCTCTCCTGCGTATCCAGGATTACATGAGCATTTTCCATTGCCCTTTCTCGTACCGGCTCCTTTGCATTTTCCATTCTTATGGCAGTCCTGGCACTTTTCACATTTCTGGCCAAATTGGTCAGGTGGGCAGCATACTTCAAGCTTGTCAATACAAAAGTGGGTAAAAAAATCCATGGACTCATCCGCCCAATGTTGTTTAATATCCTCAGCAAGTTGATCTCTCAATTCGAAACATTGGTTTTGTCCACGAATAACATCACCACAAATATTTTTCAAAAGTGTTTCTAGCTTCAAATTATAATCAAGCCCATCGCTGACCATTTCTTTTGCAACGGATAAAGAATTAATAAAAACTTTGCAGGATTTGCAGGGTGGAAGTATTATTTGTTTTAGGGATTCTTCATTGGATGTTGTGCAAACACTTTTAGAAAGAAGTAATATAAAAAATACTTTTGGAAGCATATTTGCTTCCATTTAATATAAATTTTTCTTTTTTAAACTTTTTCTTGTTTAGGTCAAGCAAGAAGCAAGACGGATCGGCACTTCGGCAGGAAGTTGTTTTGTTTTTCGTTTAAAAATCAGAGCAAGGTGGAGATGTGCAAAATCAATATAACGACGTTCAGGCGACCGGAATAACATAACAGGAACGAGATGGACACAGAACACAGCGGTGCGTGCGTGAAGTAAAACTAGTTAAAAATTATCAATATCTCGTAGATTTTTTCTGCTGAATTCAGAAAGAAATGTTGCCAACTGGGGCTAGTAATAATTTTATATGACTTTTCTGTGGAAAACAAGCTATTAAAATTCTCCCAAACCAAAGCGTTTTTCATCTGCCGCTGTCATCATTTTTGCAGCGGCGACAGTACCTACAAATAAATGAAAGTGCTAGGTTTTTTTTCTGGCGTCGGCGAGGGTATACTCGTATGTTACTGTATAAATTAATGTTGCCAACTACAATTTTCGCTCCTGCGACTTCAAAAATGCTTTGGTTTTTGAGATCCTTAAGGACCTTAAAGTCTTGCGCAAACCAACGCGGTGAGCGCGGGCGATGCGATTGCGATAAGTCAAATCCCTATGTAATCTTATGGACATTTTTTGACTTAATGCATAGGGATTTGACTTATCGCAATCGCATCGCCCACACTCACCGCGTTGGTTTGCGCAAGGCCTTAAGACTTGCGCAAACCAATGCGGTGAGTGCGTGCGATGCGATTTCTGTCAAAATGAAATACGTGTAAGCTTATGGAGGTTTGACTTAATGCAATCGCATCGTACGCATTTATCTCGCTTGTTTGGGCAAGGCTAATTTGTCTGTTTATCATTTACGGCTGTTTGTTTTTGTCTGAAATGAAAATTGAGCCCGAGAAGTGGAGCGTTGTGTTTCATAGTTCACTGCTTCTTTTCATTTTGCACAGCACTATTCCGGATCTCAATTTGTTCCTGTCAAATGCAACTGGAGTCAACTTCATTTCAATTAAAAGCTGTCAAAATTAATGGGCGCGTTCGTTGCAATTCAGATTTTAAGATTAACTGAAAAACTTATTCAGTTTTGCGTCGAACGGTCTTCTAAATTTTTTGTCAGATTTGAATGGTATTGGGATTCACCTTTCAATTCTGCTAGGAAAGATTTGATAAGAAATAAATAATTTCTTGTAGTTGGTTCAAAATAGTATTAACTTATAGTCCAAAGCATTTCTCTTCAATATTTGTGATTAGAAATATGCGTGTAACTACAATTTGAATAGACTTCGAGTGAAAATGTAGCAAATAATTTTCTTAAAAATCTATTTCCTTTGTAAGGGTTTCCATTAATAATCTTTAATTATACGACAAATTGCCTAAAAATAAATTAGAGTTCAGTTTAATGAAAAAGTTCACTACAAAAATGTTTCCACAAAAAGCTAACCGAAAAATACAAAGTAAAGTTCAATTGTCATGTAGGCTATTTATCGCATCTGACAGCTTAATAAACTAAATCTAGATTTTCAGCCTGCTTTTCTTGACTGAAAAACTGAATCGGTAAAAACTAACAGCTGATGAGTTGTCAACTGAAAAACTTAACGTCTGGCCAATCAGAGGCCGAGAATAGTTAGTTAATCTGAAAATCTGAATTGCACCGAACGCGCCCAATTTTTGTGTGCCCATCGTTCTTTTTCAACAAAAACTTCCACGCAAAAAATGGCTCTTAATTTAACCGTGCACGTTCATCCTGTTGTTTTATTCCAAGTTGTGGATGCATATGAGCGTAGAAATGCCGATTCCCATCGTGTAATTGGTACTTTATTAGGTGGGTAATAGAAATTGATCATAACGTTTCTAGAAACTGAAAAATAAACTTCGCTTTTGTACACGTACCTAGGCTCGATTGACAAAGGTGTCGTAGAAGTAACCAATTGCTTCTGCGTTCCTCACAAGGAGCACGATGATCAAGTAGAAGCTGAACTTAGCTATGCTATGGACTTGTACGACTTGAACCGCAAAGTCAACAGCAACGAAAATGTCGTCGGTGAGTACTTTTTTCTTTATAACCTCAAAAACCGACATAATTGAATGTTTATATGCTTTGCAGGTTGGTGGGCCACTGGAAATGAAGTGACTAACCACAGTTCGGTTATTCATGAGTACTACGCCCGTGAGTGCAACAATCCTGTCCATTTGACCGTAGACACATCTCTCTCTGGTGGACGAATGGGATTGAAGGCTTACGTTTGCATTCAGTTGGGAGTTCCAGGAGGCAAAACAGGATGTATGTTTACTCCAATCAATGTTGAAGTACAGTGCTACGAGCCTGAAGTATTTGGATTGAAACTCCTTCAGAAGACAATTAGTGTCTCGAGTCCAAATCGCCCGAAAACTGTTTCACCAATGTTGGATTTGGCACAGATTTCTGAAGCCTCAACCAAATTGCAAGGACTTCTTGAGTTGATTCTTAAGTATGTGGAAGACGTTATCGATCGCAAACAACTCCCAGATAATGCTGTTGGGCGCTCCTTGTTGGATTTGATTCATTCAGTGCCAAATATGACCCATGAACAGTTCACGCAAATGTTCAACGCCAACATTCGAGATCTACTCATGGTTGTAACATTGTCGCAGCTTATCAAAACACAACTGCAGCTCAACGAAAAGCTGACTTTTATGCCAACAATTTAGAAATGAGAATTTTGTAATGTAATATGGGTAAGCATTTAGTTCAGAAATACATTTGAGTTGGTCTTAAATTCACTTTGAATTTTCATTCTAACGAAAGACGCTGCAAAATATTGAGTATTTTTTGACCATGTTTTGGTTTGCTCTTAAAAAAGCGTTAGACATGATTTAGCATGGACGTTTTTGTGATGCACTTTGTTCGATAAGCAAAATCGTGGTTAGGTTAGGTGGAAGTGGCTGTCAGCCAATGAGTGCAATGCCTGACACACTTAGGCCGCAAGGGCCCATTGTGATACCACAGAGATCAGCAAGTTAATCACCTACTGATCTCAGAAACCCGATGCAAGATTAACGAGTTGATCACTTATTAATCTTCCATTACGGGACTAGCCGGTTAACCACCTGCTAGTCGAACCACGCGGAACTTTAAATGTGTTTCGAAAAACTTTTAGGGTCTATGTAAGCTAAGTCGCTAGCAGCTAGCACCATCGAAGAAGAATTCACCGAGATGAGCCTTCCTCCTAATGAAGCAGTGTAGGGCATGAGCAAAGAAGGTGTTGAACGGTCTCTTCCTCCTCCTCGTCCATGCAGCTTCTGCAGAAATCATTGGAAAACACACCAAGTCTTTTGGCGTGTCTCCCTATTAGACAGTGTCCTGTAAGAACACCTATGGTAGAACTTAGACACAGACGGTTCAGGGACAACAAACTTTGATCGTTTTGAGTCCACACACGGCCAAACTTTTTTGATTGCAAGGCATGTATTACTCTCAGTCCATCTAGTGTTTGATATCCTTGAAGCGTCCTGTCTAAGCAGGAGTTTACATGTAGCGATAGGTACACCTATGTTGTTCCATTCTGAGCGTAGGGAAGTGGTCGTGCCCTTTTTGGCTAGTTCGTCTACCATACAGTTGCCTGGTATGTCCCTGTGCCCTGGCACCCATGAAAGGTGAATGTTAAACTGATTTGATATCTCCCTCAGAGACATCTGACAATTTTGGACCGTGATGGATGTTGTAGACAGAGGCATGTGTAAGACAAACTCAGCTGTCAGGTGACATCTCTTAAATGAGTTCGCTACATCCGCATGACGTGTAAAACGAACTAACCGCAGTTTGGATACATATGTAATGATGTAAGTTGAATTTAAAGTTGAATTTAATGTTGAATTTAAAGTTGAATCGTTGTTGATTAATTAAGTCTCAAAGTCTAAATTTTGAGGAAAAAAAATAATTTTTTTTCTCCAAAAAAATTTTGCATTAACAAGGCTCATTTTTCTTCAAATAAATCAATGCTCTTATTAGTTTTGAGTCAAACAAAGAAAACCAAACGTAAAAATCTTTCTTAGTTTTTGAGAAATTAAGAAAAAATAAGTGCTCTCTCTGTCTACACTCTTTGGACATGCAAAAAGGATATTTTCACGAATTTTTTTCACCCGTATAAATCATAAATATGAGAAATACAATTTATACACATTTCTTTCATCTGTAAAAAAACAGAGGAAGAAGATAGGTAAAAAAAATATATTTTTAAACATTGTCTTTCGGCTATAGCTACTAATATAGCTATAGCTAAAGAACATGTAGTTAAGGGGGTATTCTGGCCTAGAAATTAAAAAAAAAAATTTTGTTTTATTTTATATTTTCATAGTTAATTTATTGAGGAATATCACTACAAGAGGATTTTACAGAATTAAAATTATTTTCCGATATGTAGGTGTTTTACTCACCTGGCATCCAAACTGGTTCGGCCGGGACTAATCGAACAAAAGACATTAGGGATACACCATCTATTTCAAAGGCGCCTAATATAACGACTGTCTAATGAACTTAACTTAACTAACTTTAAATTTAACTTTGAATTCAACTTTAATTTGGACTTTAAATTCAACTTTAAATTCAACTTTAAATTTAACTTTAAATTCAACTTTAAATTCAAATTTAAATTTAACTTTATATTCAACTTTAAATTCGACTTTAAATTCAACTTTAAATTTAACTTTAAATTCAATTTCAAATTCAACTTAAATTGAACTTAATTTAAATTCAACTTTAATTAACCTTAAATTCAACTTTAAATTGAACTTTATTTAAATTCAACTTTAAATTTGACTTTAAATTCAACTTTCAATTCAACTTTAAATTCAACTTTAAATTCAACTTTAAATTCCACTTTAAATTCATTTTTAAATTTAAGTTTAAATTCAACTTTAAATCCAACTTTAAATTCGACTTTAAATTCAACTTGAAATTCAACTTTAAATTCAAATTTAATTTTAACTTTAAATTCAACTTTAAATTCAATTTCAAATTCAACTTTAAATTCAACTTTATATTGAACTTTATTTAAATTCAACTTTAAATTCAACTTGAATTTTAACTTTAAATTCAACTTTAAATTGAACTCGAAATTCAACTTTGAAATCAACTTTAAATTCAACCTTAAATTCAACTTTATATTCAATTTAAAATTCAACTTTAAATTTAACTTTAAAATCAACTTTAAATTCAACTTTAAATTCAACTTTAAATTCATTTTTAAATTCAACTTAAAATATAACTTTAAATTCAACTTTAAATTTATCTTTAAAATTCAACTTCAAATTCAACATTAAATTCAACTTTAAATTTAAGTTTAAATTCAACTTTAAATTCGACTTTAAATTCAACTTTAAATTCAACTTTAAGTTCAACTTTAAATTTAACTTTAAATTCAACTTTCAATTCAACTTTAAATTCAACTTTAAATTTAACTTTAAATTCAACTTTCAATTCAACTTTAAATTCAACTTTAAATTCAACTTTAAATTCAAATTTAAATTTAAATCTAAATTCAACTTGAAATTCAACTTTAAATTCAAATTTAATTTTAACTTTAAATTAAACTTTAAATTCAATTTCAAATTCAACTTTATATTGAACTTTATTTAAATTCAACTTTAAATACAACTTGAATTTTAACTTTAAATTCAACTTTAAATTCAACTTTAAATTGAACTCGAAATTCAACTTTAAATTCAACTTTAAATTCAACTTGAATTTTAACTTTAAATTCAACTTTAAATTCAACTTTAAGTTCAACTTTCAATTTAACTTTAAATTCAACTTTCAATTCAACTTTAAATTCAACTTTAAATTCAACTTTAAATTCCACTTTAAATTCAACTTTAAATTCAACTTTAAATTGAACTCGAAATTCAACTTTAAATTCATTTTTAAATTCAACTTTAAATTTAACTTTAAAATCAACTTTAAATTCATTTTTAAATTCAACTTTAAATTTAACTTTAAATTCCACTTTAAATTCAACTTTAAATTTAACTTTAAAATTCAACTTCAAATTCAACATTAAATTCAACTTTAAATTTAAGTTTAAATTCAACTTTAAATCCAACTTTAAATTCGACTTTAAATTCAACTTTTATTTCAACTTTAAATTCAACGTTAAATTCAACTTTTAATTCAACTTTAAATTTGACTTTAAATTCAACTTTAAATTCAACTTTTAAATTCAACTTTAAATTCAACTTTAAATTGAACATTATTTAAACTCAACTTTAAATTCAACTTTAAATTCAAATTTAAATTTAACTTTAGATTCAACTTTAAATTCAACTTTAAATTCAACTTTAAATTGATCTTTATTTAAATTCAACTTTAAATTCAACTTGAATTTTAACTTTAAATTCAACTTTAAATTGAACTCGAAATTCAACTTTAAATTCAACTTTAAATTCAACCTTAAATTCAACTTGAAATTCATTTTTAAATTCAACTTTAAATTCTACTTTAAATTCAACTTTGAAATCAACTTTAAATTCAACTTTAAATTAAACTTTAAATTCATTTTTAAATTCAACTTTAAACTCAACTAAAAATTCAACTTTAAATTCATTTTTAAATTCAACTTTAAATTCCACTTTAAATTTAACTTAAAATTTAACTTTAAATTCAACTTTTAATTCAACTTTAAATTTGACTTTGAATTTAACTTTAAATTCAACTTTTAAATTCAACTTTAAATTCAACTTTAAATTGAACTTTATTTAAATTCAACTTTAAATTCAACTTTAAATTTAACTTTAAATTAGACTTTAAATTCAACTTTAAATTCAACTTTGAATTCAATTTCAATATCAACTTTAAATTTAACTTTACATTCAACTTTAAATTCAACTTTAAATTCAACTTTAAATTTAAGTTTAAATTCAACTCTAGATCCAACTTTAAATTCGACTTTAAATTCAACTTTTAATTCAAATTTAATTTTAACTTTAAATTCAACTTTAAATTCAACTTTTAATTCAACTTTAAATTTGACTTTAAATTCAACTTTAAATTCAACTTTAAATTCAACTTTAAGTTCAACTTTAAATTTAACTTTAAATTCAACTTTCAATTCAACTTTAAATTCAACTTTAAATTTAACTTTAAATTCAACTTTCAATTCAACTTTAAATTCAACTTTAAATTCAACTTTAAATTCAAATTTAAATTTAAATCTAAATTCAACTTGAAATTCAACTTTAAATTCAAATTTAATTTTAACTTTAAATTAAACTTTAAATTTAATTTCAAATTCAACTTTAAATACAACTTGAATTTTAACTTTAAATTCAACTTTAAATTCAACTTTAAGTTCAACTTTAAATTTAACTTTAAATTCAACTTTCAATTCAACTTTAAATTCAACTTTAAATTTAACTTTAAATTCAACTTTCAATTCAACTTTAAATTCAACTTTAAATTCAACTTTAAATTCAAATTTAAATTTAAATCTAAATTCAACTTGAAATTCAACTTTAAATTCAAATTTAATTTTAACTTTAAATTAAACTTTAAATTTAATTTCAAATTCAACTTTAAATACAACTTGAATTTTAACTTTAAATTCAACTTTAAATACAACTTGAATTTTAACTTTAAATTCAACTTTAAATTCAACTTTAAATTGAACTCGAAATTCAACTTTAAATTCAACTTTAAATTCAACTTGAATTTTAACTTTAAATTCAACTTTAAATTCAACTTTAAGTTCAACTTTCAATTTAACTTTAAATTCAACTTTCAATTCATTTTTAAATTCAACTTTAAATTCAACTTTAAATTCCACTTTAAATTCAACTTTAAATTCAACTTTAAATTGAACTCGAAATTCAACTTTAAATTCATTTTTAAATTCAACTTTAAATTTAACTTTAAAATCAACTCTAAATTCATTTTTAAATTCAACTTTAATTTTAACTTTAAATTCAACTTTAAATTCAACCTTAAATTCAACTTTTAATTCAAATTTAATTTTAACTTTAAATTCAACTTTAAATTCAACTTTTAATTCAACTTTAAATTCAACTTTAAATTCCACTTTAAATTCAAATTTAATTTAAGTTTAAATTCAACTTTAAATTCAACTTTTAATTCAAATTTAATTTTAACTTTAAATACAACTTTAAATTCAACTTTTAATTCAACTTTAAATTTTACTTTAAATTCAACTTTAAATTCAACTTTCAATTCAACTTTAAATTCAAATTTAATTTTAACTTTAAATTCAACTTTAAATTCAACTTTAAATCCAAATTTAATTTTAACTTTAAATTCAACTTTAAATTCAACTTTTAATTCAATTTTAAATTTGACTTTGAATTCAACTTTAAATTCAACTTTTTAATTCAACTTTTAATTCAACTTTAAATTGAACTTTATTTAAATTCAACTTTAAATTTAACTTTAAATTTAACTTTGAATTCAACTTTAAATTCAACTTTAAATTCAATTTCAATATCAACTTTAAATTTAACTTTACATTCAACTTTAAATTCAACTTTAAATGCAACTTTAAATTTAAGTTTAAATTCAACTTTAAATCCAACTTTAAATTCAACTTTAAATTCAACTTTAAATTCAACTTTTAATTCAACTTTAAATTTGACTTTAAATTCAACTTTACATTCCACTTTAAATTCAACTTTAAATTTAAGTTTAAATTCAACTTTAAATCCAACTTTAAATTCGACTTTAAATTCAGCTTTGAATTCAAATTTAATTTTAACTTTAAATTCAACTTTAAATTCAACTTTTAATTCAACTTTAAATTTGACTTTCAATTCAACTTTAAATTCAACTTTAAATTCAACTTTAAATTCAACTTTAAATTCAACTTTAAATTCCACTTTAAATTCAACTTTAAATTTAAGTTTAAATTCAACTTTAAATCCAACTTTAAATTCAACTTTAAATTCAACTTTAAATTCAACTTTAAATCCAAATTTAATTTTAACTTTAAATTCAACTTTAAATTCAACTTTTAATTCAATTTTAAATTTGACTTTGAATTCAACTTTAAATTCAACTTTTTAATTCAACTTTTAATTCAACTTTAAATTGAACTTTATTTAAATTCAACTTTAAATTTAACTTTAAATTTAACTTTGAATTCAACTTTAAATTCAACTTTAAATTCAATTTCAATATCAACTTTAAATTTAACTTTACATTCAACTTTAAATTCAACTTTAAATGCAACTTTAAATTTAAGTTTAAATTCAACTTTTAATTCAAATTTAATTTTAACTTTAAATACAACTTTAAATTCAACTTTTAATTCAACTTTAAATTTTACTTTTAATTCAACTTTAAATTCAACTTTCAATTCAACTTTAAATTCAAATTTAATTTTAATTTTAAATTCAACTTTAAATTCAACTTTAAATCCAAATTTAATTTTAACTTTAAATTCAACTTTAAATTCAACTTTTAATTCAATTTTAAATTTGACTTTGAATTCAACTTTAAATTCAACTTTTTAATTCAACTTTTAATTCAACTTTAAATTGAACTTTATTTAAATTCAACTTTAAATTTAACTTTAAATTTAACTTTGAATTCAACTTTAAATTCAACTTTAAATTCAATTTCAATATCAACTTTAAATTTAACTTTACATTCAACTTTAAATTCAACTTTAAATGCAACTTTAAATTTAAGTTTAAATTCAACTTTAAATCCAACTTTAAATTCAACTTTAAATTCAACTTTAAATTCAACTTTAAATTCAACTTTTAATTCAACTTTAAATTTGACTTTAAATTCAACTTTAAATCCAACTTTAAATTCGACTTTAAATTCAGCTTTGAATTCAAATTTAATTTTAACTTTAAATTCAACTTTAAATTCAACTTTTAATTCAACTTTAAATTTGACTTTAAATTCAACTTTAAATTCAACTTTAAGTTCAACTTTAAATTTAACTTTAAATTCATCTTTCAATTCAACTTTAAATTCAACTTTAAATTCAACTTTAAATTCAAATTTAAATTTAACTCTAAATTCAACTTTAAATTCAATTTCAAATTCAACTTTAAATTCAACTAAATATTGAACTTTATTTAAATTCAACTTTAAATTCAACTTGAATTTTAACTTTAAATTCAACTTTAAATTCAACTTTAAATTGAACTCGAAATTCAACTTTAAATTCAACTTTAAATTCAACCTTAAATTCAACTTTAAATTCATTTTTAAATTCAACTTTAAATTCGACTTTAAATTCAACTTTAAATTCAACTTTGAAATCAACTTTAAATTCAACCTTAAATTCAACTTTATATTCAATTTAAAATTCAACTTTAAATTTAACTTTAAAATCAACTTTAAATTCATTTTTAAATTCAACTTTAAATTTAACTTTAACTTCAACTTTAAATTTAACTTTAAAATTCAACTTCAAATTCAACATTAAATTCAACTTTAAATTTAAGTTTAAATTCAACTTTAAATCCAACTTTAAATTCGACTTTAAATTCAACTTTAAATTCAACTTTAAATTCAAATTTAATTTAAACTTTAAATTCAACTTTAAATTCAACTTTAAATTCAACATTAAATTCAACTTTTAATTCAACTTTAAATTTGACTTTAAATTCAACTTTTAAATTCAACTTTAAATTCAAATTTAAATTTAACTTTAAATTCAACTTTAAATTGAACTTTATTTAAATTCAACTTTAAATTCAACTTGAATTTTAACTTTAAATTCAACTTTAAATTGAACTCGAAATTCAACTTTAAATTCAACTTTAAATTCAACCTTAAATTCAACTTGAAATTCATTTTTAAATTCAACTTTAAATTCGACTTTTAATTCAACTTTCAATTTGACTTTAAATTCAACTTTAAATTCAACTTTCAATTCAACTTTAAATTCAACTTTAAATTCCACTTTAAATTCAAATTTAATTTTAACTTTAAATTCAACTTTAAATTCAACTTTTAATTCAACTTTAAATTTGACTTTAAATTCAACTTTAAATTCAACTTTCAATTCAACTTTAAATTCAACTTTAAATTCAACTTTAAATTCGACTTTAAATTAAACTTTAAATTCAACTTTTAATTCAACATTAAATTCAACTTTTAATTCAATTTTAAATTTGACTTTAAATTCAACTTTAAATTCAACTTTTAAATTCAACTTTAAATTCAAATTTAAATTTAACTTTAAATTCAACTTTAAATTCAATTTCAAATTCAACTTTAAATTCAACTTTAAATTGAACTTTATTTAAATTCAACTTTAAATTCAACTTGAATTTTAACTTTAAATTCAACTTTAAATTGAACTCGAAATTCAACTTTAAATTCAACATTAAATTCAACTTTTAATTCAACTTTAAATTTGACTTTAAATTCAACTTTTAAATTCAACTTTAAATTCAAATTTAAATTTAACTTTAAATTCAACTTTAAATTGAACTTTATTTAAATTCAACTTTAAATTCAACTTGAATTTTAACTTTAAATTCAACTTTAAATTGAACTCGAAATTCAACTTTAAATTCAACTTTAAATTCAACCTTAAATTCAACTTGAAATTCATTTTTAAATTCAACTTTAAATTCGACTTTTAATTCAACTTTCAATTTGACTTTAAATTCAACTTTAAATTCAACTTTCAATTCAACTTTAAATTCAACTTTAAATTCAACTTTAAATTCCACTTTAAATTCAAATTTAATTTTAACTTTAAATTCAACTTTAAATTCAACTTTTAATTCAACTTTAAATTTGACTTTAAATTCAACTTTAAATTCAACTTTCAATTCAACTGTAAATTCAACTTTGAATTCAACTTTAAATTCCACTTTAAATTCAAATTTAATTTTAACTTTAAATTCAACTTTAAATTCAACTTTAAATTCGACTTTAAATTCAACTTTAAATTCAACTTTTAATTCAAATTTAATTTTAACTTTAAATTCAACTTTAAATTCAACTTTAAATTTAACTTTTAATTCAACTTTAAATTTGACTTTAAATTCAACTTTCAATTCAACTTTAAATTCAACTTTAAATTCAAATTTAATTTTAACTTTAAATTCAACTTTAAATTCAACTTTAAATCCAAATCTAATTTTAACTTTAAATTCAACTTTAAATTCAACTTTAAATTCAACTTTTAATTCAACTTTTAATTTGACTTTGAATTCAACTTTAAATTCAACTTTTAAATCTAACTTTAAATTCAACTTTAAATTTAACTTTAAATTCAACTTTAAATTTAACTTTAAAATTCAACTTCAAAATCAACATTGAATTCAACTTTTAATTTAAGTTTAAATTCAACTTTAAATCCAACTTTAAATTCGACTTTAAATTCAACTTTAAATTCAACTTTAAATTCAAATTTAATTTAAACTTTAAATTCAACTTTAAATTCAGCTTTTAATTCAACATTAAATTCAACTTTAAATTTGACTTTAAATTCAACTTTAAATTCAACTTTTAAATTCAACTTTAAATTCAACTTTAAATTGAACTTTATTTAATTCAACTTTAAATTCAATTTCAATTTCAACTTTAAATTCAACTTTAAATTGAACTTTATTTAAATTCAACTTTAAATTCAACTTGAATTTTAACTTTAAATTCAACTTTAAATTGAACTCGAAATTCAACTTTAAATTCAACTTTAACTTCAACCTTAAATTCAACTTGAAATTCATTTTTAAATTCAACTTTAAATTCAACTTTTAATTCAACTTTAAATTTGACTTTAAATTCAACTTTAAATTCAACTTTCAATTCAACTTTAAATTCAACTTTGAATTCAACTTTAAATTCCACTTTAAATTCAAATTTAATTTTAACTTTAAATTCAACTTTAAATTCGACTTTAAATTCAACTTTAAATTCAACTTTTAATTCAAATTTAATTTTAACTTTAAATTCAACTTTAAGTTCAACTTTAAATTCAACTTTTAATTCAACTTTAAATTTGACCTTAAATTCAACTTTAAATTCAACTTTCAATTCAACTTTAAATTCAACTTTAAATTCAAATTTAATTTTAACTTTAAATTCAACTTTAAATTCAACTTTAAATCCAAATTTGATTTTAACTTTAAATTCAACTTTAAATTCGACTTTAAATTCAACTTTAAATTCAATTTCAAATTCAACTTTAAATTGAACTTTATTTAAATTCAACCTTAAATTCAACTTGAATTTTAACTTTAAATTCAACTTTAAATTGAACTCGAAATTCAACTTTAAATTCAACTTTAAATTCAACCTTAAATTCAACTTGAAATTCATTTTTAAATTCAACTTTAAATTCAACTTTAAATTTAACTTTAAATTTAACTTTAAATTAGACTTTAAATTCAACTTTAAATTCAACTTTAAATTCAATTTCAATATCAACTTTAAATTTAACTTTACATTCAACTTTACATTCAACTTTAAATTCGACTTTAAATTCATTTTTTAATTCAAATTTAATTTTAAGTTTAAATTCAACTTTAAATTCAACTTTTAATTCAACTTTAAATTTGACTTTAAATTCAACTTTAAATTCAACTTTCAATTTAACTTTAAATTCAACTTTTAATTCAAATTTAATTTTAACTTTAAATTCAACTTTAAATTCGACTTTAAATTCAACTTTAAATTCAACTTTTAATTCAAATTTTATTTTAACTTTAAATTCAACTTTAAATTCAACTTTTAATTCAACTTTAAATTTGACTTTAAATTCAACTTTAAATTCAACTTTCAATTCAACCTTAAATTCAACTTTAAATTCAAATTTAATTTTAACTTTAAATTCAACTTTAAATTCAACTTTAAATCCAAATCTAATTTTAACTTTAAATTCAACTTTAAATTCAACTTTAAATTCAACTTTTAATTCAACTTTTAATTTGACTTTGAATTCAACTTTAAATTCAACTTTTAAATCTAACTTTAAATTCAACTTTAAATTGAACTTTATTTAAATTCAACTTTAAATTCAACTTTAAATTTAACCTTAAATTTAACTTTAAATTAGACTTTAAATTCAACTTTAAATTCAATTTCAATATCAACTTTAAATTTAACTTTACATTCAACTTTAAATTCAACTTTAAATTTAAGTTTAAATTCAACTCTAAATCCAACTTTAAATTCGACTTTAAATTCAACTTTTAATTCAAATTTAATTTTAACTTTAAATTCAACTTTAAATTCAACTTTTAATTCAACTTTAAATTTGACTTTAAATTCAACTTTAAATTCAACTTTAAATTCAACTTTAAATTCCAATTTAAATTCAACTTTAAATTTAAGTTTAAATTCAACTTTAAATCCAACTTTAAATTCGACTTTAAATTCAACTTTAAATTCAAATTTAATTTTAACTTTAAATTCAACTTTAAATTCAACTTTTAATTCAAATTTAATTTTAACTTTAAATTCAACTTTAAATTCAACTTTTAATTCAACTTTAAATTTGACTTTAAATTCAACTTTAAATTCAACTTTCAATTCAACTGTAAATTCAACTTTAAATTCAACTTTAAATTCCACTTTAAATTCAACTTTAAATTTAAGTTTAAATTCAACTTTAAATCCAACTTTAAATTCATTTTCAAATTCAACTTTAAATTAAACTTTAAATTCCACTTTAAATTCAACTTTAAATTCAACTTTAAATCCAACTTTAAATTCGACTTAAAATTCAACTTTAAATTCAACTTTAAATTCAACGTTAAATTCAACTTTAAATTGAACTTTATTTAAATTCAACTTTAAATTCAACTTTAAATTCAAATTTAATTTTAACTTTAAATTCAATTTTAAATTGAACTCGAAATTCAACTTTTAATTCAACTTTAAATTCAACCTTAAATTCAACTTGAAATTCATTTTTAAATTCAACTTTAAATTCGACTTTAAATTCAACTTTGAAATCAACTTTAAATTCAACTTTAAATTCTACTTTATATTCAATTTAAAATTCAACTTTAAATTTAACTTTAAAATCAACTTTAAATTCAACTTTAAATTAAACTTTCAATTCAACTGTAAATTCAACTTTAAATTCAACTTTAAATTCCACTTTAAATTCAACTTTAAATTTAAGTTTAAATTCAACTTTAAATCCAACTTTAAATTCAACTTTAATTTCAACTTTAAATTCAACTTTGAATTCAACTTTAAATTTGACTTTGAATTTAACTTTAAATTCAACTTTTAAATTCTACTTTAAATTCAACTTTAAATTCAACTTTTAATTCAACTTTAAATTTGACTTTAAATTCAACTTTAAATTCCACTTTAAATTCATTTTTAAATTTAAGTTTAAATTCAACTTTAAATCCAACTTTAAATTCGACTTTAAATTCAACTTGAAATTCAACTTTAAATTCAAATTTAATTTTAACTTTAAATTCAACTTTAAATTCAATTTCAAATTCAACTTTAAATTCAACTTTATATTGAACTTTATTTAAATTCAACTTTAAATTCAACTTGAATTTTAACTTTAAATTCAACTTTAAATTGAACTCGAAATTCAACTTTGAAATCAACTTTAAATTCAACCTTAAATTCAACTTTATATTCAATTTAAAATTCAACTTTAAATTTAACTTTAAAATCAACTTTAAATTCAACTTTAAATTCAACTTTAAATTCATTTTTAAATTCAACTTAAAATATAACTTTAAATCCAACTTTAAATTCGACTTTAAATTCAACTTGAAATTCAACTTTAAATTCAAATTTAATTTTAACTTTAAATTCAACTTTAAATTCAATTTCAAATTCAACTTTAAATTGAACTTTATTTAAATTCAACCTTAAATTCAACTTGAATTTTAACTTTAAATTCAACTTTAAATTGAACTCGAAATTCAACTTTAAATTCAACTTTAAATTCAACCTTAAATTCAACTTGAAATTCATTTTTAAATTCAACTTTTAATTCAACTTTAAATTTGACTTTAAATTCAACTTTAAATTCGACTTTAAATTCAACTTTAAATTCAACTTTAAGTTCAACTTTAAATTTAACTTTAAATTCAACTTTCAATTCAACTTTAAATTCAACTTTAAATTCGACTTTAAATTCAACTTTCAATTCAACTTTAAATTCAACTTTAAATTCAACTTTAAATTCAACTTTAAATTCAACTTTAAATTCAAATTTAAATTTAAATCTAAATTCAACTTGAAATTCAACTTTAAATTCAAATTTAATTTTAACTTTAAATTAAACTTTAAATTCAATTTCAAATTCAACTTTAAATTCAACTTTATATTGAACTTTATTTAAATTCAACTTTAAATACAACTTGAATTTTAACTTTAAATTCAACTTTAAATTCAACTTTAAATTGAACTCGAAATTCAACTTTAAATTCAACTTTAAATTCAACTTGAATTTTAACTTTAAATTCAACTTTAAATTCAACTTTAAGTTCAACTTTCAATTTAACTTTAAATTCAACTTTCAATTCAACTTTAAATTCAACTTTAAATTCAACTTTAAATTCCACTTTAAATTCAACTTTAAATTCAACTTTAAATTGAACTCGAAATTCAACTTTAAATTCATTTTTAAATTCAACTTTAAATTTAACTTTAAAATCAACTTTAAATTCAACTTTAAATTTAACTTTAAATTCCACTTTAAATTCAACTTTAAATTTAACTTTAAAATTCAACTTCAAATTCAACATTAAATTCAACTTTAAATTTAAGTTTAAATTCAACTTTAAATCCAACTTTAAATTCGACTTTAAATTCAACTTTTAATTCAACTTTAAATTCAACGTTAAATTCAACTTTTAATTCAACTTTAAATTTGACTTTAAATTCAACTTTAAATTCAACTTTTAAATTCAACTTTAAATTGAACATTATTTAAATTCAACTTTAAATTCAACTTTAAATTCAAATTTAAATTTAACTTTAGATTCAACTTTAAATTCAACTTTAAATTCAACTTTAAATTGATCTTTATTTAAATTCAACTTTAAATTCAACTTGAATTTTAACTTTAAATTCAACTTTAAATTGAACTCGAAATTCAACTTTTAATTCAACTTTAAATTCAACCTTAAATTCAACTTTAAATTCATTTTTAAATTCAACTTTAAATTCCACTTTAAATTTAACTTAAAATTTAACTTTAAATTCAACTTTTAATTCAACTTTAAATTTGACTTTGAATTTAACTTTAAATTCAACTTTTAAATTCAACTTTAAATTCAACTTTAAATTGAACTTTATTTAAATTCAACTTTAAATTCAACTTTAAATTTAACTTTAAATTAGACTTTAAATTCAACTTTAAATTCAACTTTGAATTCAATTTCAATATCAACTTTAAATTTAACTTTACATTCAACTTTAAATTCAACTTTAAATTCAACTTTAAATTTAAGTTTAAATTCAACTCTAGATCCAACTTTAAATTCGACTTTAAATTCAACTTTTAATTCAAATTTAATTTTAACTTTAAATTCAACTTTAAATTCAACTTTTAATTCAACTTTAAATTTGACTTTAAATTCAACTTTAAATTCAACTTTAAATTCCACTTTAAATTCAACTTTAAATTTAACTTTAAATTCAACAAATTGGATTTAAAGTTGAATTTAAACAACTTTAAATCCAACTTTAAATTCGATTTTAAATTCAACTTTAAATTCAACTTTAAATTCAAATTTAATTTTAACTTTAAATTCAACTTTAAATTCAACCTTAAATTCAACTTTTAATTCAAATTTAATTTTAACTTTAAATTCAACTTTAAATTCAACTTTTAATTCAACTTTAAATTCAACTTTAAATTCCACTTTAAATTCAAATTTAATTTAAGTTTAAATTCAACTTTAAATTCAACTTTTAATTCAAATTTAATTTTAACTTTAAATACAACTTTAAATTCAACTTTTAATTCAACTTTAAATTTTACTTTAAATTCAACTTTAAATTCAACTTTCAATTCAACTTTAAATTCAAATTTAATTTTAACTTTAAATTCAACTTTAAATTCAACTTTAAATCCAAATTTAATTTTAACTTTAAATTCAACTTTAAATTCAACTTTTAATTCAATTTTAAATTTGACTTTGAATTCAACTTTAAATTCAACTTTTTAATTCAACTTTTAATTAAACTTTAAATTGAACTTTATTTAAATTCAACTTTAAATTTAACTTTAAATTTAACTTTGAATTCAACTTTAAATTCAACTTTAAATTCAATTTCAATATCAACTTTAAATTTAACTTTACATTCAACTTTAAATTAAACTTTAAATGCAACTTTAAATTTAAGTTTAAATTTAACTTTAAATCCAACTTTAAATTCAACTTTAAATTCAACTTTAAATTCAACTTTTAATTCAACTTTAAATTTGACTTTAAATTCAACTTTACATTCCACTTTAAATTCAACTTTAAATTTAAGTTTAAATTCAACTTTAAATCCAACTTTAAATTCGACTTTAAATTCAGCTTTGAATTCAAATTTAATTTTAACTTTAAATTCAACTTTAAATTCAACTTTTAATTCAACTTTAAATTTGACTTTCAATTCAACTTTAAATTCAACTTTAAATTCAACTTTAAATTCAACTTTAAATTCAACTTTAAATTCCACTTTAAATTCAACTTTAAATTTAAGTTTAAATTCAACTTTAAATCCAACTTTAAATTCAACTTTAAATTCAACTTTAAATTCAACTTTAAATTCAACTTTAAATCCAAATTTAATTTTAACTTTAAATTCAACTTTAAATTCAACTTTTAATTCAATTTTAAATTTGACTTTGAATTCAACTTTAAATTCAACTTTTTAATTCAACTTTTAATTCAACTTTAAATTGAACTTTATTTAAATTCAACTTTAAATTTAACTTTAAATTTAACTTTGAATTCAACTTTAAATTCAACTTTAAATTCAATTTCAATATCAACTTTAAATTTAACTTTACATTCAACTTTAAATTCAACTTTAAATGCAACTTTAAATTTAAGTTTAAATTCAACTTTAAATCCAACTTTAAATTCAACTTTAAATTCAACTTTAAATTCAACTTTTAATTCAACTTTAAATTTGACTTTAAATTCAACTTTACATTCCACTTTAAATTCAACTTTAAATTTAAGTTTAAATTCAACTTTAAATCCAACTTTAAATTCGACTTTAAATTCAGCTTTGAATTCAAATTTAATTTTAACTTTAAATTCAACTTTAAATTCAACTTTTAATTCAACTTTAAATTTGACTTTCAATTCAACTTTAAATTCAACTTTAAATTCAACTTTAAATTCAACTTGAAATTCATTTTTAAATTCAACTTTAAATTCGACTTTAAATTCAAATTTAAATTTAACTCTAAATTCAACTTTAAATTCAATTTCAAATTCAACTTTAAATTCAACTAAATATTGAACTTTATTTAAATTCAACTTTAAATTCAACTTGAATTTTAACTTTAAATTCAACTTTAAATTCAACTTTAAATTGAACTCGAAATTCAACTTTAAATTCAACTTTAAATTCAACCTTAAATTCAACTTTAAATTCATTTTTAAATTCAACTTTAAATTCGACTTTAAATTCAACTTTAAATTCAACTTTGAAATCAACTTTAAATTCAACCTTAAATTCAACTTTATATTCAATTTAAAATTCAACTTTAAATTTAACTTTAAAATCAACTTTAAATTCATTTTTAAATTCAACTTTAAATTTAACTTTAAATTCAACTTTAAATTTAACTTTAAAATTCAACTTCAAATTCAACATTAAATTCAACTTTAAATTTAAGTTTAAATTCAACTTTAAATCCAACTTTAATTTCGACTTTAAATTCAACTTTAAATTCAACTTTAAATTCAAATTTAATTTAAACTTTAAATTCAACTTTAAATTCAACTTTAAATTCAACATTAAATTCAACTTTTAATTCAACTTTAAATTTGACTTTAAATTCAACTTTTAAATTCAACTTTAAATTCAAATTTAAATTTAACTTTAAATTCAACTTTAAATTGAACTTTATTTAAATTCAACTTTAAATTCAACTTGAATTTTAACTTTAAATTCAACTTTAAATTGAACTCGAAATTCAACTTTAAATTCAACTTTAAATTCAACCTTAAATTCAACTTGAAATTCATTTTTAAATTCAACTTTAAATTCGACTTTTAATTCAACTTTCAATTTGACTTTAAATTCAACTTTAAATTCAACTTTCAATTCAACTTTAAATTCAACTTTAAATTCAACTTTAAATTCCACTTTAAATTCAAATTTAATTTTAACTTTAAATTCAACTTTAAATTCGACTTTTAATTCAACTTTAAATTTGACTTTAAATTCAACTTTAAATTCAACTTTCAATTCAACTTTAAATTCAACTTTAAATTCAACTTTAAATTCCACTTTAAATTCAAATTTAATTTTAACTTTAAATTCAACTTTAAATTCAACTTTTAATTCAACTTTAAATTTGACTTTAAATTCAACTTTAAATTCAACTTTCAATTCAACTTTAAATTCAACTTTAAATTCAACTTTAAATTCCACTTTAAATTCAATTTTAAATTTGACTTTAAATTCAACTTTAAATTCAACTTTTAAATTCAACTTTAAATTCAAATTTAAATTTAACTTTAAATTCAATTTCAAATTCAACTTTAAATTCAACTTTAAATTGAACTTTATTTAAATTCAACTTTAAATTCAACTTGAATTTTAACTTTAAATTCAACTTTAAATTGAACTCGAAATTCAACTTTAAATTCAACTTTAAATTCAACCTTAAATTCAACTTGAAATTCATTTTTAAATTCAACTTTAAATTCGACTTTTAATTCAACTTTCAATTTGACTTTAAATTCAACTTTAAATTCAACTTTCAATTCAACTTTAAATTCAACTTTAAATTCAACTTTAAATTCCACTTTAAATTCAAATTTAATTTTAACTTTAAATTCAACTTTAAATTCAACTTTTAATTCAACTTTAAATTTGACTTTAAATTCAACTTTAAATTCAACGTTCAATTCAACTGTAAATTCAACTTTGAATTCAACTTTAAATTCCACTTTAAATTCAAATTTAATTTTAACTTTAAATTCAACTTTAAATTCAACTTTAAATTCGACTTTAAATTCAACTTTAAATTCAACTTTTAATTCAAATTTAATTTTAACTTTAAATTCAACTTTAAATTCAACTTTTAATTCAACTTTAAATTTGACTTTAAATTCAACTTTCAATTCAACTTTAAATTCAACTTTAAATTCAAATTTAATTTTAACTTTAAATTCAACTTTAAATTCAACTTTAAATCCAAATCTAATTTTAACTTTAAATTCAACTTTAAATTCAACTTTAAATTCAACTTTTAATTCAACTTTTAATTTGACTTTGAATTCAACTTTAAATTCAACTTTTAAATCTAACTTTAAATTCAACTTTAAATTTAACTTTAAATTCAACTTTAAATTTAAC
The DNA here is from genome assembly GCA_914767635.1 of Melanostoma mellinum. Lineage (NCBI taxonomy): Eukaryota > Metazoa > Arthropoda > Insecta > Diptera > Syrphidae > Melanostoma > Melanostoma mellinum. The sequence goes on along the minus strand of OU612058.1, from coordinate 162,567,370 downwards.
TTTAAAATTCAACTTCAAAATCAACATTGAATTCAACTTTTAATTTAAGTTTAAATTCAACTTTAAATCCAACTTTAAATTCGACTTTAAATTCAACTTTAAATTCAACTTTAAATTCAAATTTAATTTAAACTTTAAATTCAACTTTAAATTCAACTTTTAATTCAACATTAAATTCAACTTTAAATTTGACTTTAAATTCAACTTTAAATTCAACTTTTAAATTCAACTTTAAATTCAACTTTAAATTGAACTTTATTTAATTCAACTTTAAATTCAATTTCAAATTCAACTTTAAATTCAACTTTAAATTGAACTTTATTTAAATTCAACTTTAAATTCAACTTGAATTTTAACTTTAAATTCAACTTTAAATTGAACTCGAAATTCAACTTTAAATTCAACTTTAAATTCAACCTTAAATTCAACTTGAAATTCATTTTTAAATTCAACTTTAAATTCAACTTTAAATTTGAATTTAAATTCAACTTTAAATTCAACTTTCAATTCAACTTTAAATTCAACTTTGAATTCAACTTTAAATTCCACTTTAAATTCAAATTTAATTTTAACTTTAAATTCAACTTTAAATTCGACTTTAAATTCAACTTTAAATTCAACTTTTAATTCAAATTTAATTTTAACTTTAAATTCAACTTTAAATTCAACTTTAAATTCAACTTTTAATTCAACTTTAAATTTGACTTTAAATTCAACTTTAAATTCAACTTTCAATTCAACTTTAAATTCAACTTTAAATTCAAATTTAATTTTAACTTTAAATTCAACTTTAAATTCAACTTTAAATCCAAATTTGATTTTAACTTTAAATTCAACTTTAAATTCGACTTTAAATTCAACTTTAAATTCAATTTCAAATTCAACTTTAAATTGAACTTTATTTAAATTCAACCTTAAATTCAACTTGAATATTAACTTTAAATTCAACTTTAAATTGAACTCGAAATTCAACTTTAAATTCAACTTTAAATTCAACCTTAAATTCAACTTGAAATTCATTTTTAAATTCAACTTTAAATTCAACTTTAAATTTAACTTTAAATTTAACTTTAAATTAGACTTTAAATTCAACTTTAAATTCAACTTTAAATTCAATTTCAATATCAACTTTAAATTTAACTTTACATTCAACTTTACATTCAACTTTAAATTCGACTTTAAATTCATTTTTTAATTCAAATTTAATTTTAAGTTTAAATTCAACTTTAAATTCAACTTTTAATTCAACTTTAAATTTGACTTTAAATTCAACTTTAAATTCAACTTTCAATTTAACTTTAAATTCAACTTTTAATTCAAATTTAATTTTAACTTTAAATTCAACTTTAAATTCGACTTTAAATTCAACTTTAAATTCAACTTTTAATTCAAATTTTATTTTAACTTTAAATTCAACTTTAAATTCAACTTTAAATTCAACTTTTAATTCAACTTTAAATTTGACTTTAAATTCAACTTTAAATTCAACTTTCAATTCAACCTTAAATTCAACTTTAAATTCAAATTTAATTTTAACTTTAAATTCAACTTTAAATCCAAATCTAATTTTAACTTTAAATTCAACTTTAAATTCAACTTTAAATTCAACTTTTAATTCAACTTTTAATTTGACTTTGAATTCAACTTTAAATTCAACTTTTAAATCTAACTTTAAATTCAACTTTAAATTGAACTTTATTTAAATTCAACTTTAAATTTAACCTTAAATTTAACTTTAAATTAGACTTTAAATTCAACTTTAAATTCAATTTCAATATCAACTTTAAATTTAACTTTACATTCAACTTTAAATTCAACTTTAAATTTAAGTTTAAATTCAACTCTAAATCCAACTTTAAATTCGACTTTAAATTCAACTTTTAATTCAAATTTAATTTTAACTTTAAATTCAACTTTAAATTCAACTTTTAATTCAACTTTAAATTTGACTTTAAATTCAACTTTAAATTCAACTTTAAATTCAACTTTAAATTCCAATTTAAATTCAACTTTAAATTTAAGTTTAAATTCAACTTTAAATCCAACTTTAAATTCGACTTTAAATTCAACTTTAAATTCAAATTTAATTTTAACTTTAAATTCAACTTTAAATTCAACTTTTAATTCAAATTTAATTTTAACTTTAAATTCAACTTTAAATTCAACTTTTAATTCAACTTTAAATTTGACTTTAAATTCAACTTTAAATTCAACTTTCAATTCAACTGTAAATTCAACTTTAAATTCAACTTTAAATTCCACTTTAAATTCAACTTTAAATTTAAGTTTAAATTCAACTTTAAATCCAACTTTAAATTCATTTTCAAATTCAACTTTAAATTCCACTTTAAATTCAACTTTAAATTCAACTTTAAATCCAACTTTAAATTCGACTTAAAATTCAACTTTAAATTCAACTTTAAATTCAACGTTAAATTCAACTTTAAATTGAACTTTATTTAAATTCAACTTTAAATTCAAATTTAATTTTAACTTTAAATTCAATTTTAAATTGAACTCGAAATTCAACTTTTAATTCAACTTTAAATTCAACCTTAAATTCAACTTGAAATTCATTTTTAAATTCAACTTTAAATTCGACTTTAAATTCAACTTTGAAATCAACTTTAAATTCAACTTTAAATTCTACTTTATATTCAATTTAAAATTCAACTTTAAATTTAACTTTAAAATCAACTTTAAATTCAACTTTAAATTAAACTTTCAATTCAACTGTAAATTCAACTTTAAATTCAACTTTAAATTCCACTTTAAATTCAACTTTAAATTTAAGTTTAAATTCAACTTTAAATCCAACTTTAAATTCAACTTTAATTTCAACTTTAAATTCAACTTTAAATTCAACTTTAAATTTGACTTTGAATTTAACTTTAAATTCAACTTTTAAATTCTACTTTAAATTCAACTTTAAATTCAACTTTAAATTCAACTTTAAATTCAACTTTAAATTCAACTTTAAATTCAACTTTAAATCCAACTTTAAATTCGACTTTAAATTCAACTTTAAATTCAACTTTAAATTCAAATTTAATTTAAACTTTAATTTCAACTTTAAATTCAACTTTAAATTCAACTTTAAATTCAACGTTAAATTCAACTTTAAATTGAACTTTATTTAAATTCAACTTTAAATTCAACTTTAAATTCAAATTTAATTTTAACTTTAAATTCAATTTTAAATTGAACTCGAAATTCAACTTTTAATTCAACTTTAAATTCAACCTTAAATTCAACTTGAAATTCATTTTTAAATTCAACTTTAAATTCGACTTTAAATTCAACTTTGAAATCAACTTTAAATTCAACTTTAAATTCTACTTTATATTCAATTTAAAATTCAACTTTAAATTTAACTTTAAAATCAACTTTAAATTCAACTTTAAATTAAACTTTCAATTCAACTGTAAATTCAACTTTAAATTCAACTTTAAATTCCACTTTAAATTCAACTTTAAATTTAAGTTTAAATTCAACTTTAAATCCAACTTTAAATTCAAATTTAATTTCAACTTTAAATTCAACTTTAAATTCATCTTTAAATTTGACTTTGAATTTAACTTTAAATTCAACTTTTAAATTCAACTTTAAATTCAACTTTAAATTCAACTTTAAATTGAACTTTATTTAAATTCAACTTTAAATTCAACTTTAAATTTAACCTTAAATTTAACTTTAAATTAGACTTTAAATTCAACTTTAAATTCAATTTCAATATCAACTTTAAATTCAACTTTAAATTTAACTTTAAAATCAACTTTAAATTCAACTTTAAATTCATTTTTAAATTCAACTTTAAATTAAACTTTAAATTCCACTTTAAATTCAACTTTAAATCCAACTTTAAATTCGACTTTAAATTCAACTTTAAATTCAACTTTAAATTCAAATTTAATTTAAACTTTAATTTCAACTTTAAATTCAACTCTAAATTCAACTTTAAATTCAACATTAAATTCAACTTTAAATTGAACTTTATTTAAATTCAACTTTAAATTCAACTTTAAATTCAAATTTAATTTTAACTTTAAATTCAATTTTAAATTGAACTCGAAATTCAACTTTTAATTCAACTTTAAATTCAACCTTAAATTCAACTTGAAATTCATTTTTAAATTCAACTTTAAATTCGACTTTAAATTCAACTTTGAAATCAACTTTAAATTCAACTTTAAATTCTACTTTATATTCAATTTAAAATTCAACTTTAAATTTAACTTTAAAATCAACTTTAAATTAAACTTTCAATTCAACTGTAAATTCAACTTTAAATTCAACTTTAAATTCCACTTTAAATTCAACTTTAAATTTAAGTTTAAATTCAACTTTAAATCCAACTTTAAATTCAATTTTAATTTCAACTTTAAATTCAACTTTAAATTCAACTTTAAATTTGACTTTGAATTTAACTTTAAATTCAACTTTTAAATTCAACTTTAAATTCAACTTTAAATTCAACTTTAAATTGAACTTTATTTAAATTCAACTTTAAATTCAACTTTAAATTTAACCTTAAATTTAACTTTAAATTAGACTTCAAATTCAACTTTAAATTCAATTTCAATATCAACTTTAAATTTAACTTTACATTCAACTTTAAATTCAACTTTAAATTGAACTTTAAATTTAAGTTTAAATTCAACTCTAAATCCAACTTTAAATTCGACTTTAAATTCAACTTTTAATTCAAATTTAATTTTAACTTTAAATTCAACTTTAAATTCAACTTTTAATTCAACTTTAAATTTGACTTTAAATTCAACTTTAAATTCAACTTTAAATTCCAATTTAAATTCAACTTTAAATTTAAGTTTAAATTCAACTTTAAATCCAACTTTAAATTCGACTTTAAATTCAACTTTAAATTCAACTTTAAATTCAAATTTAATTTTAACTTTAAATTCAACTTTAAATTCAACTTTTAATTCAAATTTAATTTTAACTTTAAATTCAACTTTAAATTCAACTTTTAATTCAACTTTAAATTTGACTTTAAATTCAACTTTCAATTCAACTTAAAATTCAACTTTAAATTCAACTTTAAATTCCACTTTAAATTCAAATTTAATTTAAGTTTAAATTCAACTTTAAATTCAACTTTAAATTCGACTTTAAATTCAACTTTAAATTCAACTTTTAATTCAAATTTAATTTTAACTTTAAATTCAACTTTAAATTCAACTTTAAATTCAACTTTTAATTCAACTTTAAATTTGACTTTAAATTCAACTGTAAATTCAACTTTCAATTCAACTGTAAATTCAACTTTAAATTCAAATTTAATTTTAACTTTAAATTCAACTTTAAATTCAACTTTAAATCCAAATTTAATTTTAACTTTAAATTCAACTTTAAATTCAAATTTTAATTCAACTTTAAATTTGACTTTGAATTCAACTTTTAAATTCAACTTTAAATTCAACTTTAAATTGAACTTTATTTAATTTCAACTTTAAATTTAACTTTAAATTTAACTTTAAATTAGACTTTAAATTCAATTTTAAATTCAATTTCAATATCAACTTTAAATTTAACGTTACATTCAACTTTAAATTCAACTTTAAATTCAACTTTAAACTCAACTTTAAATTTAAGTTTAAATTCAACTCTAAATCCAACTTTAAATTCGACTTTAAATTCAACTTTAAATTCAACTTTAAATTCAACTTTAAATTCAACTTTAAATTCAACTTTATATTCAAAAAATTCAACTTTAAATTCAACTTTTAATTCAAATTTAATTTTAACTTTAAATTCAACTTTAAATTCAACTTTAATTTTAACTTTAAATTCAACTTTAAATTCAACTTTTAATTCAACTTTAAATTTGACTTTAAATTCAACCTTAAATTTAAGTTTAAATTCAACTTTAAATCCAACTTTAAATTCGACTTTAAATTCAACTTTAAATTCAACTTTAAATCCAACTTTAAATTTGACTTTAAATTCAACTTTAAATTCAACTTTAAATTCAACTTTTAATTCAAATTTAATTTTAACTTTAAATTCAACTTTAAATTCAACTTTTAATTCAACTTTAAATTTGATTTCAAATTCAACTTTCAATTCAACTTTAAATTCAACTTTAAATTCAACTTTAAATTCAACTTTTAATTCAACTTTAAATTCAACTTTAATTTCAAAAAATTCAACTTTAATTTCAACTTTTAATTCAAATTTAATTTTAACTTTAAATTCAACTTTAAATTCAACTTTTAATTCAACTTTAAATTTGACTTTAAATTCAACTTTCAATTCAACTTTAAATTCAACTTTAAATTCAACTTTAAATTCTACATTAAATTCAACTTTAAATTTAACTTTAAATTCAGCTTTAATCTCAACTTTAAATTCAACTTTAAATTTAACTTTAAATCCAACTTTAAGTTCAACTTTAAATTTAACTTTAAATTCAACTTTCAATTCAACTTTAAATTCCACTTCAAATTCAACTTTAAATTCAAATTTAAATTTAACTTTAAATTCAACTTTAAATTCAATTTCAAATTCAACTTTAAATTCAACTTTAAATTGAACTTTAAATTCAACTTTAAATTCAACTTTAAATTGAACTCGAAATTCAACTTTAAATTCAACTTTTAATTCAAATTTAATTTTAACTTTAAATTCAACTTTAAATTCAACTTTTAATTCAACTTTAAATTTGCCTTTAAATTCAACTTTCAATTCAACTTAAAATTCAACTTTAAATTCAACTTTAAATTCCACTTTAAATTCAACTTTTAATTCAAATTTAATTTTAACTTTAAATTCAACTTTAAATTCAACTTTTAATTCAACTTTAAATTTGACTTTAAATTCAACTTTAAATTCAACTTTCAATTCAACTTTAAATTCAACTTTAAATTCAAATTTAATTTTAACTTTAAATTCAACTTTAAATTCAACTTTAAATCCAAATTTAATTTTAAATTTAAATTCAACTTTAAATTCAACTTTTAATTCATTTTTAAATTTGACTTTGAATTTAACTTTAAATTCAACTTTAAATTTAACTTTAAAATTCAACTTCAAATTCAACATTAAATTCAACTTTAAATTTAAGTTTAAATTCAACTTTAAATCCAACTTTAAATTCGACTTTAAATTCAACTTTAAATTCAACTTTAAATTAAAATTTAATTTAAACTTTAAATTCAACTTTAAATTCAACTTTAAATTCAACTTCAAATTCAACATTAAATTCAACTTTTAATTGAACTTTAAATTTGACTTTAAATTCAACTTTAAATTCAACTTTTAAATTCAACTTTAAATTCAACTTTAAATTGAACTTTATTTAAATTCAACTTTAAATTCAAATTTAAATTTAACTTTAAATTCAACTTTAAATTCAATTTCAAATTCAACTTTAAATTGAACTTTATTTAAATTCAACTTTAAATTCAACTTGAATTTTAACTTTAAATTCAACTTTAAATTGAACTCGAAATTCAACTTTAAATTCAACCTTAAATTCAACTTGAAATTCATTTTTAAATTCGACTTTTAATTCAACTTTAAATTCAACTTTCAATTCAACTTTAAATTCAACTTTAAATTCCACTTTAAATTCAAATTTAATTTTAACTTTAAATTCAACTTTAAATTCAACTTTTAATTCAACTTTAAATTCAACTTTCAATTCAACTTTAAATTCCACTTTAAATTCAAATTTAATTTTAACTTTAAATTCAACTTTAAATTCAACTTTAAATTCGACTTTAAATTCGACTTTAAATTCAACTTTAAATTCAACTTTTAATTCAAATTTAATTTTAACTTTAAATTCAACTTTAAATTCAACTTTAAATTCAACTTTTAATTCAACTTTAAATTTGACTTTAAATTCAACTTTAAATTCAACTTTAAATTCAACTTTAAATCCAAATTTAATTTTAACTTTAAATTCAACTTTAAATTCAACTTTAAATTCAACTTTTAATTTGACTTTGAATTCAAATTTAAATTCAACTTTTAAATCTAACTTTAAATTCAACCTTAAATTCCACTTGAAATTCATTTTTAAATTCAACTTTAAATTCGACTTTAAATTCAACTTTAAATTTAACTTTAAATTTAACTTTAAATTAGACTTTAAATTCAATTTCAATATCAACTTTAAATTTAACTTTACATTCAACTTTAAATTCAACTTTAAATTCAACTTTAAATTCAACTTTAAGTTGAACTCGAAATTCAACTTTAAATTCAACCTTAAATTCCACTTGAAATTCATTTTTAAATTCAACTTTAAATTCGACTTTAAATTCATTTTTTAATTCAAATTTAATTTTAAGTTTAAATTCAACTTTAAATTCAACTTTTAATTCAACTTTAAATTTGACTTTAAATTCAACTTTAAATTCAACTTTCAATTCAACTTTAAATTCAACTTTAAATTCAACTTTAAATTCAAATTTAATTTTAACTTTAAATTCAACTTTAAATTCAACTTTTAATTCAACTTTAAATTTGACTTTAAATTCAACTTTAAATTCAACTTTAAATTCAACTGTAAATTCAACTTTAAATTCAACTTTAAATTCCACTTTAAATTCAACTTTAAATTTAAGTTTAAATTCAACTTTAGATCCAACTTTAAATTCAACTTTAATTTCAACTTTAAATTCAACCTTAAATTCAACTTGAAATTCATTTTTAAATTCAACTTTAAATTCGACTTTAAATTCAATTTTAAATTTAACTTTAAATTTAACTTTAAATTTAACTTTAAATTAAACTTTAAATTTAACTTTAAATTTAACTTTAAATTAGACTTTAAATATAACTTTAAATTCAACTTTAAATTCAATTTCAATATCAACTTTAAATTTAACTTTACATTCAACTTTAAATTCGACTTTAAATTCAACTTTAAATTCCACTTTAAATTCAACTTTAAATTCAAATTTAAATTTAAATCTAAATTCAACTTTAAATTCAATTTCAAATTCAACTTTAAATTCAACTTTAAATTGAACTTTAAATTCAACTTTAAATTCAAATTTAAATTGAACTCGAAATTCAACTTTAAATTCAACTTTAAATTCAATCTTAAATTCAACTTTAAATTCATTTTTAAATTCAACTTTAAATTCGACTTTAAATTCAACTTTAAATTCAACTTTCAATTCAACTTTAAATTCAACTTTAAATTCCACTTTAAATTCAACTTTAAATTCAAATTTAAATTTAAATCTAAATTCAACTTTAAATTCAATTTCAAATTCAACTTTAAATTCAACTTTATATTGAACTTTATTTAAATTCAACTTTAAATTCAACTTGAATTTTAACTTTAAATTCAACTTTAAATTCAACTTTAAATTGAACTCGAAATTCAACTTTAAATTCATTTTTAAATTCAACTTTAAATTCAACTTTAAATTTAACTTACAAGTCAACTTTAAATTAATTTTTAAATTCAACTTTAAATTTAACTTTAAATTCCACTTTAAATTCAACTTTAAATTTAACTTTAAAATTCAACTTCAAATTCAACATTAAATTCAACTTTAAATTTAAGTTTAAATTCAACTTTAAATCCAACTTTAAATTCGACTTTAAATTCAACTTTAAATTCAAATTTAATTTAAACTTTAATTTCAACTTTAAATTCAACGTTAAATTCAACTTTTAATTCAACTTTAAATTCAACGTTAAATTCAACTTTTAATTCAACTTTAAATTTGACTTTAAATTCAACTTTAAATTCAACTTTTAAATTCAACTTTAAATTCAACTTTAAATTGAACATTATTTAAATTCAACTTTAAATTCAACTTTAAATTCAAATTTAAATTTAACTTTAAATTCAACTTCAAATTCAACTTTAAATTGAACTTTATTTAAATTCAACTTTAAATTCAACTTGAATTTTAACTTTAAATTCAACTTTAAATTGAACTCGAAATTCAACTTTTAATTCAACTTTAAATTCAACCTTAAATTCAACTTGAAATTCAACTTTAAATTCAACTTTAAATTCAACTTTAAATTCCACTTTAAATTCAACTTTAAATTCAACTTTAAATTTAAGTTTAAATTCAACTTTAAATCCAACTTTAAATTCGATTTTAAATTAAACTTTTAATTCAACTTTAAATTCAAATTTAATTTTAACTTTAAATTCAACTTTAAATTCAACTTTAAATTCAACTTTTAATTCAAATTTAATTTTAACTTTAAATTCAACTTTAAATTCAACTTTTAATTCAACTTTAAATTTGACTTTAAATTGAACTTTCAATTCAACTTAAAATTCAACTTTAAATTCAACTTTAAATTCCACTTTAAATTCAACTTTTAATTCAAATTTAATTTTAACTTTAAATTCAACTTTAAATTTAACTTTAAAATTCAACTTCAAATTCAACTTTAAATTCAACTTTTAATTCAACTTTAAATTTGACTTTAAATTCAACTTTAAATTCAACTTTCAATTCAACTTTAAATTCAACTTTAAATTCAAATTTAATTTTAACTTTAAATTCAACTTTAAATTCAACTTTAAATCCAAATTTAATTTTAAATTTAAATTCAACTTTAAATTCAACTTTAAATTCAACTTTAAATTCAACTCTAAATCCAACTTTAAATTCGACTTTAAATTCAACTTTAAATTCAACTTTAAATTCAACTTTAAATTCAACTTTATATTCAAAAAATTCAACTTTTAATTCAAATTTAATTTTAACTTTAAATTCAACTTTAAATTCAACTTTAATTTTAACTTTAAATTCAACTTTAAATTCAACTTTTAATTCAACTTTAAATTTGACTTTAAATTCAACTTTAAATTTAAGTTTAAATTCAACTTTAAATCCAACTTTAAATTCGACTTTAAATTCAACTTTAAATTCAACTTTAAATTTAAATTTAATTTAAACTTTAAATTCAACTTTAAATTCAACTTTAAATTCAACTTCAAATTCAACATTAAATTCAACTTTTAATTGAACTTTAAATTTGGCTTTAAATTCAACTTTAAATTCAACTTTTAAATTCAACTTTAAATTCGACTTTAAATTCAACTTTTAATTCAAATTTAATTTTAACTTTAAATTCAACTTTAAATTCAACTTTTAATTCAACTTTAAATTTGACTTTAAATTCAACTTTAAATTCAACTTTAAATTCAACTTTAAATTCCACTTTAAATTCAACTTTAAATTTAAGTTTAAATTCAACTTTAAATCCAACTTTAAATTCGACTTTAAATTCAACTTTAAATTCAACTTTAAATTCAAATTTAATTTTAACTTTAAATTCAACTTTAAACTCAACTTTTAATTCAAATTTAATTTTAACTTTAAATTGAACTTTAAATTCAACTTTTAATTCAACTTTAAATTTGACTTTAAATTCAACTTTCAATTCAACTTTAAATTCAAATTTAAATTCCACTTTAAATTCAAATTTAATTTAAGTTTAAATTCAACTTTAAATTCAACTTTTAATTCGACTTTAAATTCCACTTTAAATTCAACTTTTAATTCAAATTTAATTTTAACTTTAAATTCAACTTTAAATTCAACTTTTAATTCAACTTTAAATTTGACTTTAAATTCAACTTTAAATTCAACTTTCAATTTGACTTTAAATTCAACTTTAAATTCAACTTTAAATTCCACTTTAAATTCAACTTTAAATTCAAATTTAAATTTAAATCTAATTTCAACTTTAAATTCAATTTCAAATTCAACTTTAAATTCAACTTTAAATTGAACTTTAAATTCAACTTTAAATTCAAATTTAAATTGAACTCGAAATTCAACTTTAAATTCAACTTTAAATTCAATCTTAAATTCAACTTTAAATTCATTTTTAAATTCAACTTTAAATTCGACTTTAAATTCAACTTTAAATTCAACTTTCAATTCAACTTTAAATTCAACTTTAAATTCCACTTTAAATTCAACTTTAAATTCAAATTTAAATTTAAATCTAAATTCAACTTTAAATTCAATTTCAAATTCAACTTTAAATTCAACTTTATATTGAACTTTATTTAAATTCAACTTTAAATTCAACTTGAATTTTAACTTTAAATTCAACTTTAAATTCAACTTTAAATTGAACTCGAAATTCAACTTTAAATTCATTTTTAAATTCAACTTTAAATTCAACTTTAAATTTAACTTACAAGTCAACTTTAAATTAATTTTTAAATTCAACTTTAAATTTAACTTTAAATTCCACTTTAAATTCAACTTTAAATTTAACTTTAAAATTCAACTTCAAATTCAACATTAAATTCAACTTTAAATTCAACTTTAAATTCAACTTTTAATTCAAATTTAATTTTAACTTTAAATTCAACTTTAAATTCAACTTTTAATTCAACTTTAAATTTGACTTTAAATTCAACTTTAAATTCAACTTTCAATTCAACTGTAAATTCAACTTTAAATTCAACTTTAAATTCCACTTTAAATTCAACTTTAAATTTAAGTTTAAATTCAACTTTAGATCCAACTTTAAATTCAACTTTAATTTCAACTTTAAATTCAACCTTAAATTCAACTTGAAATTCATTTTTAAATTCAACTTTAAATTCGACTTTAAATTCAATTTTAAATTTAACTTTAAATTTAACTTTAAATTTAACTTTAAATTAAACTTTAAATTTAACTTTAAATTTAACTTTAAATTAGACTTTAAATTCAACTTTAAATTCAACTTTAAATTCAATTTCAATATCAACTTTAAATTTAACTTTACATTCAACTTTAAATTCGACTTTAAATTCAACTTTAAATTTAAGTTTAAATTCAACTTTAAATCCAACTTTAAATTCAACTTTAAATTCAACTTTAAATTCAACTTTAAATTCAACTTTAAATTCAACCTTAAATTCAACTTGAAATTCATTTTTAAATTCAACTTTAAATTCGACTTTAAATTCAACTTTAAATTTAACTTTAAATTTAACTTTAAATTCAACTTTAAATTCAACTTTAAATTCAATTTCAATATCAACTTTAAATTTAACTTTAAATTCAACTTTAAATTCAACTTTAAATCCAACTTTAAATTCGACTTTAAATTCAACTTTAAATTCAAATTTAATTTTAACTTTAAATTCAGTTTTAAATTCAGCTTTAAATTCAAGTTAAAATTTAACTTTAAATTCAACTTTAAATTTGACTTTGAATTTAACTTTAAATTCAACTTTTAAATTCAACTTTAAATTCAACTTTAAATTGAACTTTATTTAAATTCAACTTTAAATTCAACTTTAAATTTAACTTTAAATTTAACTTTAAATTAGACTTTAAATTCAACTTTAAATTCAACTTTAAATTCAATTTCAATATCAACTTTAAATTTAACTTTACATTCAACTTTAAATTCAACTTTAAATTCAACTTTAAATTTAAGTTTAAATTCAACTCTAAATCCAACTTTAAATTCGACTTTAAATTCAACTTTTAATTCAAATTTAATTTTAACTTTAAATTCAACTTTAAATTCAACTTTTAATTCAACTTTAAATTTGACTTTAAATTCAACTTTAAATTCAACTTTAAATTCAACTTTAAATTCCACTTTAAATTCAACTTTAAATTTAAGTTTAAATTCAACTTTAAATCCAACTTTAAATTCGACTTTAAATTCAACTTTAAATTCAACTTTAAATTCAAATTTAATTTTAACTTTAAATTCAACTTTAAACTCAACTTTTAATTCAAATTTAATTTTAACTTTAAATTGAACTTTAAATTCAACTTTTAATTCAACTTTAAATTTGACTTTAAATTCAACTTTCAATTCAACTTAAAATTCAACTTTAAATTCAAATTTAAATTCCACTTTAAATTCAAATTTAATTTAAGTTTAAATTCAACTTTAAATTCAACTTTTAATTCGACTTTAAATTCCACTTTAAATTCAACTTTTAATTCAAATTTAATTTTAACTTTAAATTCAACTTTAAATTCAACTTTTAATTCAACTTTAAATTTGACTTTAAATTCAACTTTAAATTCAACTTTCAATTTGACTTTAAATTCAACTTTAAATTCAACTTTAAATTCCACTTTAAATTCAACTTTAAATTCAAATTTAAATTTAAATCTAAATTCAACTTTAAATTCAATTTCAAATTCAACTTTAAATTCAACTTTAAATTGAACTTTAAATTCAACTTTAAATTCAAATTTAAATTGAACTCGAAATTCAACTTTAAATTCAACTTTAAATTCAATCTTAAATTCAACTTTAAATTCATTTTTAAATTCAACTTTAAATTCGACTTTAAATTCAACTTTAAATTCAACTTTCAATTCAACTTTAAATTCAACTTTAAATTCCACTTTAAATTCAACTTTAAATTCAAATTTAAATTTAAATCTAAATTCAACTTTAAATTCAATTTCAAATTCAACTTTAAATTCAACTTTATATTGAACTTTATTTAAATTCAACTTTAAATTCAACTTGAATTTTAACTTTAAATTCAACTTTAAATTCAACTTTAAATTGAACTCGAAATTCAACTTTAAATTCATTTTTAAATTCAACTTTAAATTCAACTTTAAATTTAACTTACAAGTCAACTTTAAATTAATTTTTAAATTCAACTTTAAATTTAACTTTAAATTCCACTTTAAATTCAACTTTAAATTTAACTTTAAAATTCAACTTCAAATTCAACATTAAATTCAACTTTAAATTTAAGTTTAAATTCAACTTTAAATCCAACTTTAAATTCGACTTTAAATTCAACTTTAAATTCAAATTTAATTTAAACTTTAATTTCAACTTTAAATTCAACGTTAAATTCAACTTTTAATTCAACTTTAAATTCAACGTTAAATTCAACTTTTAATTCAACTTTAAATTTGACTTTAAATTCAACTTTAAATTCAACTTTTAAATTCAACTTTAAATTCAACTTTAAATTGAACATTATTTAAATTCAACTTTAAATTCAACTTTAAATTCAAATTTAAATTTAACTTTAAATTCAACTTCAAATTCAACTTTAAATTGAACTTTATTTAAATTCAACTTTAAATTCAACTTGAATTTTAACTTTAAATTCAACTTTAAATTGAACTCGAAATTCAACTTTTAATTCAACTTTAAATTCAACCTTAAATTCAACTTGAAATTCAACTTTAAATTCAACTTTAAATTCAACTTTAAATTCCACTTTAAATTCAACTTTAAATTCAACTTTAAATTTAAGTTTAAATTCAACTTTAAATCCAACTTTAAATTCGATTTTAAATTCAACTTTTAATTCAACTTTAAATTCAAATTTAATTTTAACTTTAAATTCAACTTTAAATTCAACTTTAAATTCAACTTTTAATTCAAATTTAATTTTAACTTTAAATTCAACTTTAAATTCAACTTTTAATTCAACTTTAAATTTGACTTTAAATTGAACTTTCAATTCAACTTAAAATTCAACTTTAAATTCAACTTTAAATTCCACTTTAAATTCAACTTTTAATTCAAATTTAATTTTAACTTTAAATTCAACTTTAAATTTAACTTTAAAATTCAACTTCAAATTCAACTTTAAATTCAACTTTTAATTCAACTTTAAATTTGACTTTAAATTCAACTTTAAATTCAACTTTCAATTCAACTTTAAATTCAACTTTAAATTCAAATTTAATTTTAACTTTAAATTCAACTTTAAATTCAACTTTAAATCCAAATTTAATTTTAAATTTAAATTCAACTTTAAATTCAACTTTAAATTCAACTTTAAATTCAACTCTAAATCCAACTTTAAATTCGACTTTAAATTCAACTTTAAATTCAACTTTAAATTCAACTTTAAATTCAACTTTATATTCAAAAAATTCAACTTTTAATTCAAATTTAATTTTAACTTTAAATTCAACTTTAAATTCAACTTTAATTTTAACTTTAAATTCAACTTTAAATTCAACTTTTAATTCAACTTTAAATTTGACTTTAAATTCAACTTTAAATTTAAGTTTAAATTCAACTTTAAATCCAACTTTAAATTCGACTTTAAATTCAACTTTAAATTCAACTTTAAATTCAAATTTAATTTAAACTTTAAATTCAACTTTAAATTCAACTTTAAATTCAACTTCAAATTCAACATTAAATTCAACTTTTAATTGAACTTTAAATTTGGCTTTAAATTCAACTTTTAAATTCAACTTTAAATTCGACTTTAAATTCAACTTTTAATTCAAATTTAATTTTAACTTTAAATTCAACTTTAAATTTGACTTTAAATTCAACTTTAAATTCAACTTTAAATTCAACTTTAAATTCCACTTTAAATTCAACTTTAAATTTAAGTTTAAATTCAACTTTAAATCCAACTTTAAATTCGACTTTAAATTCAACTTTAAATTCAACTTTAAATTCAAATTTAATTTTAACTTTAAATTCAACTTTAAACTCAACTTTTAATTCAAATTTAATTTTAACTTTAAATTGAACTTTAAATTCAACTTTTAATTCAACTTTAAATTTGACTTTAAATTCAACTTTCAATTCAACTTAAAATTCAACTTTAAATTCAAATTTAAATTCCACTTTAAATTCAAATTTAATTTAAGTTTAAATTCAACTTTAAATTCAACTTTTAATTCGACTTTAAATTCCACTTTAAATTCAACTTTTAATTCAAATTTAATTTTAACTTTAAATTCAACTTTAAATTCAACTTTTAATTCAACTTTAAATTTGACTTTAAATTCAACTTTAAAATCAACTTTCAATTTGACTTTAAATTCAACTTTAAATTCAACTTTAAATTCCACTTTAAATTCAACTTTAAATTCAAATTTAAATTTAAATCTAATTTCAACTTTAAATTCAATTTCAAATTCAACTTTAAATTCAACTTTAAATTGAACTTTAAATTCAACTTTAAATTCAAATTTAAATTGAACTCGAAATTCAACTTTAAATTCAACTTTAAATTCAATCTTAAATTCAACTTTAAATTCATTTTTAAATTCAACTTTAAATTCGACTTTAAATTCAACTTTAAATTCAACTTTCAATTCAACTTTAAATTCAACTTTAAATTCCACTTTAAATTCAACTTTAAATTCAAATTTAAATTTAAATCTAAATTCAACTTTAAATTCAATTTCAAATTCAACTTTAAATTCAACTTTATATTGAACTTTATTTAAATTCAACTTTAAATTCAACTTGAATTTTAACTTTAAATTCAACTTTAAATTCAACTTTAAATTGAACTCGAAATTCAACTTTAAATTCATTTTTAAATTCAACTTTAAATTCAACTTTAAATTTAACTTACAAGTCAACTTTAAATTAATTTTTAAATTCAACTTTAAATTTAACTTTAAATTCCACTTTAAATTCAACTTTAAATTTAACTTTAAAATTCAACTTCAAATTCAACATTAAATTCAACTTTAAATTTAAGTTTAAATTCAACTTTAAATCCAACTTTAAATTCGACTTTAAATTCAACTTTAAATTCAAATTTAATTTAAACTTTAATTTCAACTTTAAATTCAACGTTAAATTCAACTTTTAATTCAACTTTAAATTCAACGTTAAATTCAACTTTTAATTCAACTTTAAATTTGACTTTAAATTCAACTTTAAATTCAACTTTTAAATTCAACTTTAAATTCAACTTTAAATTGAACATTATTTAAATTCAACTTTAAATTCAACTTTAAATTCAAATTTAAATTTAACTTTAAATTCAACTTCAAATTCAACTTTAAATTGAACTTTATTTAAATTCAACTTTAAATTCAACTTGAATTTTAACTTTAAATTCAACTTTAAATTGAACTCGAAATTCAACTTTTAATTCAACTTTAAATTCAACCTTAAATTCAACTTGAAATTCAACTTTAAATTCAACTTTAAATTCAACTTTAAATTCCACTTTAAATTCAACTTTAAATTCAACTTTAAATTTAAGTTTAAATTCAACTTTAAATCCAACTTTAAATTCGATTTTAAATTCAACTTTTAATTCAACTTTAAATTCAAATTTAATTTTAACTTTAAATTCAACTTTAAATTCAACTTTAAATTCAACTTTTAATTCAAATTTAATTTTAACTTTAAATTCAACTTTAAATTCCACTTTAAATTCAACTTTAAATTTAAGTTTAAATTCAACTTTAAATCCAACTTTAAATTCGACTTTAAATTCAACTTTAAATTCAACTTTAAATTCAAATTTAATTTTAACTTTAAATTCAACTTTAAACTCAACTTTTAATTCAAATTTAATTTTAACTTTAAATTGAATTTTAAATTCAACTTTTAATTCAACTTTAAATTTGACTTTAAATTCAACTTTCAATTCAACTTAAAATTCAACTTTAAATTCAAATTTAAATTCCACTTTAAATTCAAATTTAATTTAAGTTTAAATTCAACTTTAAATTCAACTTTTAATTCGACTTTAAATTCCACTTTAAATTCAACTTTTAATTCAAATTTAATTTTAACTTTAAATTCAACTTTAAATTCAACTTTTAATTCAACTTTAAATTTGACTTTAAATTCAACTTTAAATTCAACTTTCAATTTGACTTTAAATTCAACTTTAAATTCAACTTTAAATTCCACTTTAAATTCAACTTTAAATTCAAATTTAAATTTAAATCTAAATTCAACTTTAAATTCAATTTCAAATTCAACTTTAAATTCAACTTTAAATTGAACTTTAAATTCAACTTTAAATTCAAATTTAAATTGAACTCGAAATTCAACTTTAAATTCAACTTTAAATTCAATCTTAAATTCAACTTTAAATTCATTTTTAAATTCAACTTTAAATTCGACTTTAAATTCAACTTTAAATTCAACTTTCAATTCAACTTTAAATTCAACTTTAAATTCCACTTTAAATTCAACTTTAAATTCAAATTTAAATTTAAATCTAAATTCAACTTTAAATTCAATTTCAAATTCAACTTTAAATTCAACTTTATATTGAACTTTATTTAAATTCAACTTTAAATTCAACTTGAATTTTAACTTTAAATTCAACTTTAAATTCAACTTTAAATTGAACTCGAAATTCAACTTTAAATTCATTTTTAAATTCAACTTTAAATTCAACTTTAAATTTAACTTACAAGTCAACTTTAAATTAATTTTTAAATTCAACTTTAAATTTAACTTTAAATTCCACTTTAAATTCAACTTTAAATTTAACTTTAAAATTCAACTTCAAATTCAACATTAAATTCAACTTTAAATTTAAGTTTAAATTCAACTTTAAATCCAACTTTAAATTCGACTTTAAATTCAACTTTAAATTCAAATTTAATTTAAACTTTAATTTCAACTTTAAATTCAACGTTAAATTCAACTTTTAATTCAACTTTAAATTCAACGTTAAATTCAACTTTTAATTCAACTTTAAATTTGACTTTAAATTCAACTTTAAATTCAACTTTTAAATTCAACTTTAAATTCAACTTTAAATTGAACATTATTTAAATTCAACTTTAAATTCAACTTTAAATTCAAATTTAAATTTAACTTTAAATTCAACTTCAAATTCAACTTTAAATTGAACTTTATTTAAATTCAACTTTAAATTCAACTTGAATTTTAACTTTAAATTCAACTTTAAATTGAACTCGAAATTCAACTTTTAATTCAACTTTAAATTCAACCTTAAATTCAACTTGAAATTCAACTTTAAATTCAACTTTAAATTCAACTTTAAATTCCACTTTAAATTCAACTTTAAATTCAACTTTAAATTTAAGTTTAAATTCAACTTTAAATCCAACTTTAAATTCGATTTTAAATTCAACTTTTAATTCAACTTTAAATTCAAATTTAATTTTAACTTTAAATTCAACTTTAAATTCAACTTTAAATTCAACTTTTAATTCAAATTTAATTTTAACTTTAAATTCAACTTTAAATTCAACTTTTAATTCAACTTTAAATTTGACTTTAAATTGAACTTTCAATTCAACTTAAAATTCAACTTTAAATTCAACTTTAAATTCCACTTTAAATTCAACTTTTAATTCAAATTTAATTTTAACTTTAAATTCAACTTTAAATTTAACTTTAAAATTCAACTTCAAATTCAACTTTAAATTCAACTTTTAATTCAACTTTAAATTTGACTTTAAATTCAACTTTAAATTCAACTTTCAATTCAACTTTAAATTCAACTTTAAATTCAAATTTAATTTTAACTTTAAATTCAACTTTAAATCCAAATTTAATTTTAAATTTAAATTCAACTTTAAATTCAACTTTAAATTCAACTTTAAATTCAACTCTAAATCCAACTTTAAATTCGACTTTAAATTCAACTTTAAATTCAACTTTAAATTCAACTTTAAATTCAACTTTATATTCAAAAAATTCAACTTTTAATTCAAATTTAATTTTAACTTTAAATTCAACTTTAAATTCAACTTTAATTTTAACTTTAAATTCAACTTTAAATTCAACTTTTAATTCAACTTTAAATTTGACTTTAAATTCAACTTTAAATTTAAGTTTAAATTCAACTTTAAATCCAACTTTAAATTCGACTTTAAATTCAACTTTAAATTCAACTTTAAATTCAAATTTAATTTAAACTTTAAATTCAACTTTAAATTCAACTTTAAATTCAACTTCAAATTCAACATTAAATTCAACTTTTAATTGAACTTTAAATTTGGCTTTAAATTCAACTTTTAAATTCAACTTTAAATTCGACTTTAAATTCAACTTTTAATTCAAATTTAATTTTAACTTTAAATTCAACTTTAAATTCAACTTTTAATTCAACTTTAAATTTGACTTTAAATTCAACTTTAAATTCAACTTTAAATTCAACTTTAAATTCCACTTTAAATTCAACTTTAAATTTAAGTTTAAATTCAACTTTAAATCCAACTTTAAATTCGACTTTAAATTCAACTTTAAATTCAACTTTAAATTCAACTTTAAATTCAAATTTAATTTTAACTTTAAATTCAACTTTAAACTCAACTTTTAATTCAAATTTAATTTTAACTTTAAATTGAACTTTAAATTCAACTTTTAATTCAACTTTAAATTTGACTTTAAATTCAACTTTCAATTCAACTTAAAATTCAACTTTAAATTCAAATTTAAATTCCACTTTAAATTCAAATTTAATTTAAGTTTAAATTCAACTTTAAATTCAACTTTTAATTCGACTTTAAATTCCACTTTAAATTCAACTTTTAATTCAAATTTAATTTTAACTTTAAATTCAACTTTAAATTCAACTTTTAATTCAACTTTAAATTTGACTTTAAATTCAACTTTAAAATCAACTTTCAATTTGACTTTAAATTCAACTTTAAATTCAACTTTAAATTCCACTTTAAATTCAACTTTAAATTCAAATTTAAATTTAAATCTAATTTCAACTTTAAATTCAATTTCAAATTCAACTTTAAATTCAACTTTAAATTGAACTTTAAATTCAACTTTAAATTCAAATTTAAATTGAACTCGAAATTCAACTTTAAATTCAACTTTAAATTCAATCTTAAATTCAACTTTAAATTCATTTTTAAATTCAACTTTAAATTCGACTTTAAATTCAACTTTAAATTCAACTTTCAATTCAACTTTAAATTCAACTTTAAATTCCACTTTAAATTCAACTTTAAATTCAAATTTAAATTTAAATCTAAATTCAACTTTAAATTCAATTTCAAATTCAACTTTAAATTCAACTTTATATTGAACTTTATTTAAATTCAACTTTAAATTCAACTTGAATTTTAACTTTAAATTCAACTTTAAATTCAACTTTAAATTGAACTCGAAATTCAACTTTAAATTCATTTTTAAATTCAACTTTAAATTCAACTTTAAATTTAACTTACAAGTCAACTTTAAATTAATTTTTAAATTCAACTTTAAATTTAACTTTAAATTCCACTTTAAATTCAACTTTAAATTTAACTTTAAAATTCAACTTCAAATTCAACATTAAATTCAACTTTAAATTTAAGTTTAAATTCAACTTTAAATCCAACTTTAAATTCGACTTTAAATTCAACTTTAAATTCAAATTTAATTTAAACTTTAATTTCAACTTTAAATTCAACGTTAAATTCAACTTTTAATTCAACTTTAAATTCAACGTTAAATTCAACTTTTAATTCAACTTTAAATTTGACTTTAAATTCAACTTTAAATTCAACTTTTAAATTCAACTTTAAATTCAACTTTAAATTGAACATTATTTAAATTCAACTTTAAATTCAACTTTAAATTCAAATTTAAATTTAACTTTAAATTCAACTTCAAATTCAACTTTAAATTGAACTTTATTTAAATTCAACTTTAAATTCAACTTGAATTTTAACTTTAAATTCAACTTTAAATTGAACTCGAAATTCAACTTTTAATTCAACTTTAAATTCAACCTTAAATTCAACTTGAAATTCAACTTTAAATTCAACTTTAAATTCAACTTTAAATTCCACTTTAAATTCAACTTTAAATTCAACTTTAAATTTAAGTTTAAATTCAACTTTAAATCCAACTTTAAATTCGATTTTAAATTCAACTTTTAATTCAACTTTAAATTCAAATTTAATTTTAACTTTAAATTCAACTTTAAATTCAACTTTAAATTCAACTTTTAATTCAAATTTAATTTTAACTTTAAATTCAACTTTAAATTCAACTTTTAATTCAACTTTAAATTTGACTTTAAATTCAACTTTCAATTCAACTTAAAATTCAACTTTAAATTCAACTTTAAATTCCACTTTAAATTCAACTTTTAATTCAAATTTAATTTTAACTTTAAATTCAACTTTTAATTCAACTTTAAATTTGACTTTAAATTCAACTTTAAATTCAACTTTCAATTCAACTTTAAATTCAACTTTAAATTCAAATTTAATTTTAACTTTAAATTCAACTTTAAATTCAACTTTAAATCCAAATTTAATTTTAAATTTAAATTCAACTTTAAATTCAACTTTTAATTCATTTTTAAATTTGACTTTGAATTTAACTTTAAATTCAACTTTAAATTTAACTTTAAAATTCAACTTCAAATTCAACTTTAAATTCAACTTTTAATTCAACTTTAAATTTGACTTTAAATTCAACTTTAAATTCAACTTTCAATTCAACTTTAAATTCAAATTTAATTTTAACTTTAAATTCAACTTTAAATTCAACTTTAAATCCAAATTTAATTTTAATTTTAAATTCAACTTTAAATTCAACTTTAAATTCAACTTTAAATTCAACTCTAAATCCAACTTTAAATTCGACTTTAAATTCAACTTTAAATTCAACTTTAAATTCAACTTTAAATTCAACTTTATATTCAAAAAATTCAACTTTTAATTCAAATTTAATTTTAACTTTAAATTCAACTTTAAATTCAACTTTAATTTTAACTTTAAATTCAACTTTAAATTCAACTTTTAATTCAACTTTAAATTTGACTTTAAATTCAACTTTAAATTTAAGTTTAAATTCAACTTTAAATCCAACTTTAAATTCGACTTTAAATTCAACTTTAAATTCAACTTTAAATTCAAATTTAATTTAAACTTTAAATTCAACTTTAAATTCAACTTTAAATTCAACTTCAAATTCAACATTAAATTCAACTTTTAATTGAACTTTAAATTGAACTTTATTTAAATTCAACTTTAAATTCAAATTTAAATTTAACTTTAAATTCAACTTTAAATTCAATTTCAAATTCAACTTTAAATTGAACTTTATTTAAATTCAACTTTAAATTCAACTTGAATTTTAACTTTAAATTCAACTTTAAATTGAACTCGAAATTCAACTTTAAATTCAACCTTAAATTCAACTTGAAATTCATTTTTAAATTCGACTTTTAATTCAACTTTAAATTCAACTTTCAATTCAACTTTAAATTCAACTTTAAATTCCCTTTTTAAATTCAAATTTAATTTTAACTTTAAATTCAACTTTAAATTCAACTTTAAATTCAACTTTTAATTCAACTTTAAATTTGACTTTAAATTCAACTTTCAATTCAACTTTAAATTCCACTTTAAATTCAAATTTAATTTTAACTTTAAATTCAACTTTAAATTCGACTTTAAATTCGACTTTAAATTCAACTTTAAATTCAACTTTTAATTCAAATTTAATTTTAACTTTAAATTCAACTTTAAATTCAACTTTAAATTCAACTTTTAATTCAACTTTAAATTTGACTTTAAATTCAACTTTAAATTCAACTTTCAATTCAACTTTAAATTCAACTTTAAATTCAAATTTAATTTTAACTTTAAATTCAACTTTAAATTCAACTTTAAATCCAAATTTAATTTTAACTTTAAATTCAACTTTAAATTCAGCTTTAAATTCAACTTTTAATTTGACTTTGAATTCAAATTTAAATTCAACTTTTAAATCTAACTTTAAATTCAACCTTAAATTCCACTTGAAATTCATTTTTAAATTCAACTTTAAATTCGACTTTAAATTCAACTTTAAATTTATATTTAAATTTAACTTTAAATTTAACTTTAAATTAGACTTTAAATTCAATTTCAATATCAACTTTAAATATAACTTTACATTCAACTTTAAATTCAACTTTAAATTCAACTTTAAATTCAACTTTAAGTTGAACTCGAAATTCAACTTTAAATTCAACCTTAAATTCCACTTGAAATTCATTTTTAAATTCAACTTTAAATTCGACTTTAAATTCAACTTTAAATTTATATTTAAATTTAACTTTAAATTAGACTTTAAATTCAATTTCAATATCAACTTTAAATTTAACTTTACATTCAACTTTAAATTCGACTTTAAATTCATTTTTTAATTCAAATTTAATTTTAAGTTTAAATTCAACTTTAAATTCAACTTTTAATTCAACTTTAAATTTACTTTAAATTCAACTTTAAATTCAACTTTCAATTCAACTTTAAATTCAACTTTAAATTCAACTTTTAATTCAAATTTAATTTTAACTTTAAATTCAACTTTAAATTCAACTTTTAATTCAACTTTAAATTTGACTTTAAATTCAACTTTAAATTCAACTTTCAATTCAACTGTAAATTCAACTTTAAATTCAACTTTAAATTCCACTTTAAATTCAACTTTAAATTTAAGTTTAAATTCAACTTTAAATCCAACTTTAAATTCAACTTTAATTTCAACTTTAAATTCAACTTTAAATTCAACTTTAAATTCAACTTTAAATTCAACCTTAAATTCAACTTGAAATTCATTTTTAAATTCAACTTTAAATTCGACTTTAAATTCAACTTTAAATTTAACTTTAAATTTAACTTTAAATTTAACTTTAAATTAGACTTTAAATTCAACTTTAAATTCAACTTTAAATTCAATTTCAATATCAACTTTAAATTTGACTTTACATTCAACTTTAAATTCAACTTAAAATTCAACTTTAAATTTAAGTTTAAATTCAACTCTAAATCCAACTTTAAATTCGACTTTAAATTCATTTTTTAATTCAAATTTAATTTTAACTTTAAATTCAACTTTAAATTCAACTTTAAATCCAACTTTAAATTCGACTTTAAATTCAACTTTAAATTCAAATTTAATTTTAACTTTAAATTCAGTTTTAAATTCAGCTTTAAATTCAAGTTAAAATTTAACTTTAAATTCAACTTTAAATTTGACTTTGAATTTAACTTATAATTCAACTTTTAAATTCAACTTTAAATTCAACTTTAAATTGAACTTTATTTAAATTCAACTTTAAATTCAACTTTAAATTTAACTTTAAATTTAACTTTAAATTAGACTTTAAATTCAACTTTAAATTCAACTTTAAATTCAATTTCAATATCAACTTTAAATTTAACTTTACATTCAACTTTAAATTCAACTTTAAATTCAACTTTAAATTTAAGTTTAAATTCAACTCTAAATCCAACTTTAAATTCGACTTTAAATTCAACTTTTAATTCAAATTTAATTTTAACTTTAAATTCAACTTTAAATTCAACTTTTAATTCAACTTTAAATTTGATTTTAAATTCAACTTTAAATTCAACTTTAAATTCAACTTTAAATTCCACTTAAAATTCAACTTTAAATTTAAGTTTAAATTCAACTTTAAATCCAACTTTAAATTCGACTTTAAATTCAACTTTAAATTCAACTTTAAATTCAAATTTAATTTTAACTTTAAATTCAACTTTAAACTCAACTTTTAATTCAAATTTAATTTTAACTTTAAATTGAACTTTAAATTCAACTTTTAATTCAACTTTAAATTTGACTTTAAATTCAACTTTCAATTCAACTTAAAATTCAACTTTAAATTCAAATTTAAATTCCACTTTAAATTCAAATTTAATTTAAGTTTAAATTCAACTTTAAATTCAACTTTTAATTCGACTTTAAATTCCACTTTAAATTCAACTTTTAATTCAAATTTAATTTTAACTTTAAATTCAACTTTAAATTCAACTTTAAATTCAACTTTTAATTCAACTTTAAATTTGACTTTAAATTCAACTTTAGATTCAACTTTCAATTTGACTTTAAATTCAACTTTAAATTCAAATTTAATTTTAACTTTAAATTCAACTTTAAATTCAACTTTAAATCCAAATTTAATTTTAACTTTAAATTCAACTTTAAATTCAACTTTTGATCCAACTTTAAATTTGACTTTGAATTCAACTTTAAATTCAACTTTTAAATTCAACTTTAAATTCAACTTTAAATTGAACTTTATTTAAATTCAACTTTAAATTCAACTTTAAATTTAACTTTAAATTCAATTTTAAATTCAATTTCAATATCAACTTTAAATTTAACTTTACATTCATTTTTAAATTCAACTTTAAATTCAACTTTAAATTTAAGTTTAAATTCAACTCTAAATCCAACTTTAAATTCGACTTTAAATTCAACTTTAAATTCAACTTTAAATTCAAATTTAATTTTAACTTTAAATTCAACTTTAAATTTTCAACTTTAATTTTAACTTTAAATTCAACTTTAAATTCAACTTTAAATTTGACTTTAAATTCAACTTTAAATTTTAGTTTAAATTCAACTTTAAATCCAACTTTAAATTCGACTTTAAATTCAACTTTAAATTCAACTTTAAATTCAAAAAATTCAACTTTAAATTCAAATTTAATTTTAACTTTAAATTCAACTTTAAATTTGACTTTAAATTCAACTTTAAATTCAACTTTAAATTCAACTTTCAATTCAACTTTAAATTCAACTTTAAATTCAACTTTAAATTCCACTTTAAATTCAACTTTAAATTTAAGTTTAAACTCAACTTTAAATCCAACTTTAAATTCAACTTTAAATTCAACTTTTAATTCAAATTTAATTTTAACTTTAAATTCAACTTTCAATTCAACTTTTAATTCAACTTTAAATTCAACTTTAAATTCAACTTTAAATTCCACTTTAAATTCAACTTTAAATTTAACTTTAAATTCAGCTTTAATCTCAACTTTAAATTCAACTCTAAGTTTAACTTTAAATTTAATCGAATTCAACTTTAAATTTAACTTTAAATTGAACTTTAAATTTAACTTTAAATTTAACTTTTAATTCAACTTTCAATTCAACTTTAAATTCAACTTTAAATTCAATTTCAAATTCAACTTTAAATTTAACTTTAAATTCAACTTTAAATTCAACTTTAAATTCAACTTTAAATTCAAATTTAAATTCAACTTTAAATTCAACTTTAAATTTTAGGCTTATATTCATCTTTAAATCCCACTTTTAATTCAACTTTAAATTTGACTTTAAATTTAACTTTAAATTCAACTTTAAGTTCAACTTTAAATTTAACTTTAAATTCAACTTTCAATTCAACTTTAAATTCAACTTTAAATTCCACTTCAAATTCAACTTAAAATTCAACTTTAAATTCAAATTTAAATTTAACTTTAAATTCAAATTTAAATTCAACTTTAAATTCAACTTTAAATTTAACTTTAATTTTAACTTTAAATTCAACTTTAAATTCAACTTTAAATTGAACTCGAATTTCAACTTTAAATTCAATCTTAAATTCAACTTTAAATTCATTTTTAAATTCAACTTTAAATTCAACTTTCAATTCAACTTTAAATTCAACTTTAAATTCAATTTCAAATTCAACTTTAAAATTAACTTTACATTCAACTTTAAATTGAAATTTAAATTTAACTTTAAATTCAACTTTAAATTCAATTTCAAATTCAACTTTAAATTTGACTTTAAATTCAACTTTAAATTCAACTTTAAATTCCACTTTAAATTCAACTTTAAATTCCACTTTAAATTCAACTCTAAGTTTAACTTTAAATTTAATCGAATTCAACTTTAAATTTAACTTTAAATTGAACTTTAAATTTAACTTTAAATTTAACTTTTAATTCAACTTTCAATTCAACTTTAAATTCAACTTTAAATTCAATTTCAAATTCAACTTTAAATTTAACTTTAAATTCAACTTTAAATTTAACTTTAAATTCAACTTTAAATTCAAATTTAAATTTAACTTTAAATTCAACTTTAAATTTTAGGCTTATATTCATCTTTAAATCCAACTTTTAATTCAACTTTAAATTTGACTTTAAATTTAACTTTAAATTCAACTTTAAGTTCAACTTTAAATTTAACTTTAAATTCAACTTTCAATTCAACTTTAAATTCAACTTTAAATTCAACTTTAAATTCCACTTCAAATTCAACTTAAAATTCAACTTTAAATTCAAATTTAAATTTAACTTTAAATTCAACTTTAAATTCAACTTTAAATTCAACTTTAAATTCAACTTTAAATTCAACTTAAATTTTAGCTTTAAATTCAACTTTAAATTCAACTTTAAATTGAACTCGAATTTCAACTTTAAATTCAATCTTAAATTCAACTTTAAATTCATTTTTAAATTCAACTTTAAATTCAACTTTCAATTCAACTTTAAATTCAACTTTAAATTCAATTTCAAATTCAACTTTAAAATTAACTTTACATTCAACTTTAAATTGAAATTTAAATTTAACTTTAAATTCAACTTTAAATTCAATTTCAAATTCAACTTTAAATTTGACTTTAAATTCAACTTTAAATTCAACTTTAAATTCCACTTTAAATTCAACTTTAAATTCCACTTTAAATTCAACTTTAAATTTAAGTTTAAATTCAACTTTAAATCCAACTTTAAAACGACTTAAAATTCAACTTTAAATTCAACTTTAAATTCAAATTTAATTTTAACTTTAAATTCAACTTTAAATTCAACTTTTAATTCAAATTTAATTTTAACTTAAAATTCAACTTTAAATTCAACTTTTAATTCAACTTTAAATTTAACTTTAAATTCAATTTTCAATTCAACTTTAAATTCCACTTTAAATTCAAATTTAATTTAAGTTTAAATTCAACTTTAAATTCAACTTTAAATTCGACTTTAAATTCAACTTTTAATTCAAATTCAATTTTAACTTTAAATTCAACTTTAAATTCAACTTTAAATTCAACTTTTAATTCAACTTTAAATTTGACTTTAAATTCAACTTTAAATTCAACTTTCAATTTGACTTTAAATTCAACTTTAAATTCAAATTTAATTTTAACTTTAAATTCAACTTTAAATTCAACTTTAAATCCAAATTTAATTTTAACTTTAAATTCAACTTTAAATTCAACTTTTAATCCAACTTTAAATTTGACTTTGAATTCAACTTTAAATTCAACTTTTAAATTCAACTTTAAATTCAACTTTAAATTGAACTTTATTTAAATTCAACTTTAAATTCAACTTTAAATTTAACTTTAAATTTAACTTAAAATTAGACTTTAAATTCAATTTTAAATTCAATTTCAATATCAACTTTAAATTTAACTTTACATTCATTTTTAATTTCAACTTTAAATTCAACTTTAAATTTAAGTTTAAATTCAACTCTAAATCCAATTTTAAATTCGACTTTAAATTCAATTTTAAATTCAACTTTAAATTCAAATTTAATTTTAACTTTAAATTCAACTTTAAATTTTCAACTTTAATTTTAACTTTAAATTCAACTTTAAATTCAACTTTAAATTTGACTTTAAATTCAACTTTAAATTTAAGTTTAAATTCAACTTTAAATCCAACTTTAAATTCGACTTTAAATTCAACTTTAAATTCAAATTTAAATTTAAGTTTAAATTCAACTTTAAATCCAACTTTAAATTTGACTTTAAATTCAACTTTAAATTCAACTTTAAATTCAACTTTCAATTCAACTTTAAATTCAACTTTAAATTCAACTTTAAATTCCACTTTAAATTCAAATTTAAATTTAAGTTTAAATTCAACTTTAAATCCAACTTTAAATTTGACTTTAAATTCAACTTTAAATTCAACTTTTAATTCAAATTTAATTTTAACTTTAAATTCAACTTTAAATTCAACTTTTAATTCAACTTTAAATTTGACTTCAAATTCAACTTTCAATTCAACTTTAAATTCAACTTTAAATTCATCTTTAAATTCAACTTTAAATTCAACTTTAAATTCAACTTTAAATTCAACTTTTAATTCAACTTTAAATTCAACTTTAAATTCAAAAAATTCAACTTTAAATTCAACTTTTAATTCAAATTAAATTTTAACTTTAAATTCAACTTTTAATTCAACTTTAAATTTGACTATAAATTCAACTTTAAATTCAACTTTAAATTCAACTTTAAATTCAACTTTCAATTCAACTTTAAATTCAACTTTAAATTCAACTTTAAATTCCACTTTAAATTCAACTTTAAATTTAAGTTTAAACTCAACTTTAAATCCAACTTTAAATTCAACTTTAAATTCAACTTTTAATTCAAATTTAATTTTAACTTTAAATTCAACTTTAAATTCAACTTTTAATTCAACTTTAAATTTGACTATAAATTCAACTTTAAATTCAACTTTCAATTCAACTTTAAATTCAACTTTA
Organism: Melanostoma mellinum; assembly: GCA_914767635.1. Classification (NCBI taxonomy): domain Eukaryota; kingdom Metazoa; phylum Arthropoda; class Insecta; order Diptera; family Syrphidae; genus Melanostoma; species Melanostoma mellinum. Next base: position 162,536,437 of record OU612058.1, on the reverse strand, counting down.
AATTCAACTTTAAATTCCACTTTAAATTCAACTTTAAATTTAACTTTAAATTCAGCTTTAATCTCAACTTTAAATTCAACTCTAAGTTTAACTTTAAATTTAATCGAATTCAACTTTAAATTTAACTTTAAATTGAACTTTAAATTTGACTTCAAATTCAACTTTCAATTCAACTTTAAATTCAACTTTAAATTCATCTTTAAATTCAACTTTAAATTCAACTTTAAATTCAACTTTTAATTCAACTTTAAATTCAACTTTAAATTCCACTTTAAATTCAAATTTAAATTTAAGTTTAAATTCAACTTTAAATCCAACTTTAAATTTGACTTTAAATTCAACTTTAAATTCAACTTTTAATTCAAATTTAATTTTAACTTTAAATTCAACTTTAAATTCAACTTTTAATTCAACTTTAAATTTGACTTCAAATTCAACTTTCAATTCAACTTTAAATTCAACTTTAAATTCATCTTTAAATTCAACTTTAAATTCAACTTTAAATTCAACTTTAAATTCAACTTTTAATTCAACTTTAAATTCAACTTTAAATTCAAAAAATTCAACTTTAAATTCAACTTTTAATTCAAATTAAATTTTAACTTTAAATTCAACTTTTAATTCAACTTTAAATTTGACTATAAATTCAACTTTAAATTCAACTTTAAATTCAACTTTAAATTCAACTTTCAATTCAACTTTAAATTCAACTTTAAATTCAACTTTAAATTCCACTTTAAATTCAACTTTAAATTTAAGTTTAAACTCAACTTTAAATCCAACTTTAAATTCAACTTTAAATTCAACTTTTAATTCAAATTTAATTTTAACTTTAAATTCAACTTTAAATTCAACTTTTAATTCAACTTTAAATTTGACTATAAATTCAACTTTAAATTCAACTTTCAATTCAACTTTAAATTCAACTTTAAATTCAACTTTAAATTCCACTTTAAATTCAACTTTAAATTTAACTTTAAATTCAGCTTTAATCTCAACTTTAAATTCAACTCTAAGTTTAACTTTAAATTTAATCGAATTCAACTTTAAATTTAACTTTAAATTGAACTTTAAATTTTACTTTAAATTTAACTTTAAATTCAATTTTCAATTCAACTTTAAATTCCACTTTAAATTCAAATTTAATTTAAGTTTAAATTCAACTTTAAATTCAACTTTAAATTCGACTTTAAATTCAACTTTTAATTCAAATTCAATTTTAACTTTAAATTCAACTTTAAATTCAACTTTAAATTCAACTTTTAATTCAACTTTAAATTTGACTTTAAATTCAACTTTAAATTCAACTTTAAATTCCACTTTAAATTCAACTTTAAATTTAAGTTTAAACTCAACTTTAAATCCAACTTTAAATTCAACTTTAAATTCAACTTTTAATTCAAATTTAATTTTAACTTTAAATTCAACTTTAAATTCAACTTTTAATTCAACTTTAAATTTGACTATAAATTCAACTTTAAATTCAACTTTCAATTCAACTTTAAATTCAACTTTAAATTCAACTTTAAATTCCACTTTAAATTCAACTTTAAATTTAACTTTAAATTCAGCTTTAATCTCAACTTTAAATTCAACTCTAAGTTTAACTTTAAATTTAATCGAATTCAACTTTAAATTTAACTTTAAATTGAACTTTAAATTTTACTTTAAATTTAACTTTAAATTCAATTTTCAATTCAACTTTAAATTCCACTTTAAATTCAAATTTAATTTAAGTTTAAATTCAACTTTAAATTCAACTTTAAATTCGACTTTAAATTCAACTTTTAATTCAAATTCAATTTTAACTTTAAATTCAACTTTAAATTCAACTTTAAATTCAACTTTAAATTCCACTTTAAATTCAACTTTAAATTTAACTTTAAATTCAGCTTTAATCTCAACTTTAAATTCAACTCTAAGTTTAACTTTAAATTTAATCGAATTCAACTTTAAATTTAACTTTAAATTGAACTTTAAATTTAACTTTAAATTTAACTTTTAATTCAACTTTCAATTCAACTTTAAATTCAACTTTAAATTCAATTTCAAATTCAACTTTAAATTTAACTTTAAATTCAACTTTAAATTCAACTTTAAATTCAACTTTAAATTCAAATTTAAATTCAACTTTAAATTCAACTTTAAATTTTAGGCTTATATTCATCTTTAAATCCCACTTTTAATTCAACTTTAAATTTGACTTTAAATTTAACTTTAAATTCAACTTTAAGTTCAACTTTAAATTTAACTTTAAATTCAACTTTCAATTCAACTTTAAATTCAACTTTAAATTCCACTTCAAATTCAACTTAAAATTCAACTTTAAATTCAAATTTAAATTTAACTTTAAATTCAACTTTAAATTCAACTTTAAATTCAACTTTAAATTTAACTTTAATTTTAACTTTAAATTCAACTTTAAATTCAACTTTAAATTGAACTCGAATTTCAACTTTAAATTCAATCTTAAATTCAACTTTAAATTCATTTTTAAATTCAACTTTAAATTCAACTTTCAATTCAACTTTAAATTCAATTTCAAATTCAACTTTAAAATTAACTTTACATTCAACTTTAAATTGAAATTTAAATTTAACTTTAAATTCAACTTTAAATTCAATTTCAAATTCAACTTTAAATTTGACTTTAAATTCAACTTTAAATTCAACTTTAAATTCCACTTTAAATTCAACTTTAAATTCCACTTTAAATTCAACTCTAAGTTTAACTTTAAATTTAATCGAATTCAACTTTAAATTTAACTTTAAATTGAACTTTAAATTTAACTTTAAATTTAACTTTTAATTCAACTTTCAATTCAACTTTAAATTCAACTTTAAATTCAATTTCAAATTCAACTTTAAATTTAACTTTAAATTCAACTTTAAATTCAACTTTAAATTCAACTTTAAATTCAAATTTAAATTTAACTTTAAATTCAACTTTAAATTTTAGGCTTATATTCATCTTTAAATCCAACTTTTAATTCAACTTTAAATTTGACTTTAAATTTAACTTTAAATTCAACTTTAAGTTCAACTTTAAATTTAACTTTAAATTCAACTTTCAATTCAACTTTAAATTCAACTTTAAATTCAACTTTAAATTCCACTTCAAATTCAACTTAAAATTCAACTTTAAATTCAAATTTAAATTTAACTTTAAATTCAACTTTAAATTCAACTTTAAATTCAACTTTAAATTCAACTTAAATTTTAGCTTTAAATTCAACTTTAAATTCAACTTTAAATTGAACTCGAATTTCAACTTTAAATTCAATCTTAAATTCAACTTTAAATTCATTTTTAAATTCAACTTTAAATTCAACTTTCAATTCAACTTTAAATTCAACTTTAAATTCAATTTCAAATTCAACTTTAAAATTAACTTTACATTCAACTTTAAATTGAAATTTAAATTTAACTTTAAATTCAACTTTAAATTCAATTTCAAATTCAACTTTAAATTTGACTTTAAATTCAACTTTAAATTCAACTTTAAATTCCACTTTAAATTCAACTTTAAATTCCACTTTAAATTCAACTTTAAATTTAAGTTTAAATTCAACTTTAAATCCAACTTTAAAACGACTTAAAATTCAACTTTAAATTCAACTTTAAATTCAAATTTAATTTTAACTTTAAATTCAACTTTAAATTCAACTTTAAATTCAACTTTTAATTCAAATTTAATTTTAACTTAAAATTCAACTTTAAATTCAACTTTTAATTCAACTTTAAATTTAACTTTAAATTCAATTTTCAATTCAACTTTAAATTCCACTTTAAATTCAAATTTAATTTAAGTTTAAATTCAACTTTAAATTCAACTTTAAATTCGACTTTAAATTCAACTTTTAATTCAAATTCAATTTTAACTTTAAATTCAACTTTAAATTCAACTTTAAATTCAACTTTTAATTCAACTTTAAATTTGACTTTAAATTCAACTTTAAATTCAACTTTCAATTTGACTTTAAATTCAACTTTAAATTCAAATTTAATTTTAACTTTAAATTCAACTTTAAATTCAACTTTAAATCCAAATTTAATTTTAACTTTAAATTCAACTTTACATTCAACTTTTAATCCAACTTTAAATTTGACTTTGAATTCAACTTTAAATTCAACTTTTAAATTCAACTTTAAATTCAACTTTAAATTGAACTTTATTTAAATTCAACTTTAAATTCAACTTTAAATTTAACTTTAAATTTAACTTAAAATTAGACTTTAAATTCAATTTTAAATTCAATTTCAATATCAACTTTAAATTTAACTTTACATTCATTTTTAATTTCAACTTTAAATTCAACTTTAAATTTAAGTTTAAATTCAACTCTAAATCCAATTTTAAATTCGACTTTAAATTCAATTTTAAATTCAACTTTAAATTCAAATTTAATTTTAACTTTAAATTCAACTTTAAATTTTCAACTTTAATTTTAACTTTAAATTCAACTTTAAATTCAACTTTAAATTTGACTTTAAATTCAACTTTAAATTTAAGTTTAAATTCAACTTTAAATCCAACTTTAAATTCGACTTTAAATTCAACTTTAAATTCAAATTTAAATTTAAGTTTAAATTCAACTTTAAATCCAACTTTAAATTTGACTTTAAATTCAACTTTAAATTCAACTTTAAATTCAACTTTCAATTCAACTTTAAATTCAACTTTAAATTCAACTTTAAATTCAACTTTAAATTCCACTTTAAATTCAAATTTAAATTTAAGTTTAAATTCAACTTTAAATCCAACTTTAAATTTGACTTTAAATTCAACTTTAAATTCAACTTTTAATTCAAATTTAATTTTAACTTTAAATTCAACTTTAAATTCAACTTTTAATTCAACTTTAAATTTGACTTCAAATTCAACTTTCAATTCAACTTTAAATTCAACTTTAAATTCATCTTTAAATTCAACTTTAAATTCAACTTTAAATTCAACTTTAAATTCAACTTTTAATTCAACTTTAAATTCAACTTTAAATTCAAAAAATTCAACTTTAAATTCAACTTTTAATTCAAATTAAATTTTAACTTTAAATTCAACTTTTAATTCAACTTTAAATTTGACTATAAATTCAACTTTAAATTCAACTTTAAATTCAACTTTAAATTCAACTTTCAATTCAACTTTAAATTCAACTTTAAATTCAACTTTAAATTCCACTTTAAATTCAACTTTAAATTTAAGTTTAAACTCAACTTTAAATCCAACTTTAAATTCAACTTTAAATTCAACTTTTAATTCAAATTTAATTTTAACTTTAAATTCAACTTTAAATTCAACTTTTAATTCAACTTTAAATTTGACTATAAATTCAACTTTAAATTCAACTTTCAATTCAACTTTAAATTCAACTTTAAATTCAACTTTAAATTCCACTTTAAATTCAACTTTAAATTTAACTTTAAATTCAGCTTTAATCTCAACTTTAAATTCAACTCTAAGTTTAACTATAAATTTAATCGAATTCAACTTTAAATTTAACTTTAAATTGAACTTTAAATTTTACTTTAAATTTAACTTTAAATTCAATTTTCAATTCAACTTTAAATTCCACTTTAAATTCAAATTTAATTTAAGTTTAAATTCAACTTTAAATTCAACTTTAAATTCGACTTTAAATTCAACTTTTAATTCAAATTCAATTTTAACTTTAAATTCAACTTTAAATTCAACTTTAAATTCAACTTTTAATTCAACTTTAAATTTGACTTTAAATTCAACTTTAAATTCAACTTTCAATTTGACTTTAAATTCAACTTTAAATTCAAATTTAATTTTAACTTTAAATTCAACTTTAAATTCAACTTTAAATCCAAATTTAATTTTAACTTTAAATTCAACTTTTAATCCAACTTTAAATTTGACTTTGAATTCAACTTTAAATTCAACTTTTAAATTCAACTTTAAATTCAACTTTAAATTGAACTTTATTTAAATTCAACTTTAAATTCAACTTTAAATTTAACTTTAAATTCAACTTTAAATTCAACTTTCAATTCAACTTTAAATTCAACTTTAAATTCAACTTTAAATTCCACTTTAAATTCAAATTTAAATTTAAGTTTAAATTCAACTTTAAATCCAACTTTAAATTTGACTTTAAATTCAACTTTAAATTCAACTTTTAATTCAAATTTAATTTTAACTTTAAATTCAACTTTAAATTCAACTTTTAATTCAACTTTAAATTTGACTTCAAATTCAACTTTCAATTCAACTTTAAATTCAACTTTAAATTCATCTTTAAATTCAACTTTAAATTCAACTTTAAATTCAACTTTAAATTCAACTTTTAATTCAACTTTAAATTCAACTTTAAATTCAAAAAATTCAACTTTAAATTCAAATTTAATTTTAACTTTAATTTCAACTTTAAATTTGACTTTAAATTCAACTTTAAATTCAACTTTAAATTCAACTTTAAATTCAACTTTCAATTCAACTTTAAATTCAACTTTAAATTCAACTTTAAATTCCACTTTAAATTCAAATTTAAATTTAAGTTTAAATTCAACTTTAAATCCAACTTTAAATTTGACTTTAAATTCAACTTTAAATTCAACTTTTAATTCAAATTTAATTTTAACTTTAAATTCAACTTTAAATTCAACTTTTAATTCAACTTTAAATTTGACTTCAAATTCAACTTTCAATTCAACTTTAAATTCAACTTTAAATTCATCTTTAAATTCAACTTTAAATTCAACTTTAAATTCAACTTTAAATTCAACTTTTAATTCAACTTTAAATTCAAAAAATTCAACTTTAAATTCAACTTTTAATTCAAATTAAATTTTAACTTTAAATTCAACTTTTAATTCAACTTTAAATTTGACTATAAATTCAACTTTAAATTCAACTTTCAATTCAACTTTAAATTCGACTTTAAATTCAACTTTAAATTCAGCTTTAATCTCAACTTTAAATTCAACTTTAAATTTAACTTTAAATCCAACTTTAAGTTCAACTTTAAATTTAACTTTAAATTCAACTTTCAATTCAACTTTAAATTCCACTTTAAATTCCACTTCAAATTCAACTTTAAATTCAAATTTAAATTCAACTTTAAATTCAACTTTAAATTCAATTTCAAATTCAACTTTAAATTCAACTTTAAATTGAACTTTATTTAAATTCAACTTTAAATTCAACTTGAATTTTAACTTTAAATTCAACTTTAAATTCAACTTTAAATTGAACTCGAAATTCAACTTTAAATTCAACTTTAAATTCAATCTTAAATTCAACTTTAAATTCATTTTTAAATTCAACTTTAAATTCGACTTTAAATTCAACTTTAAATTCAACTTTAAATTCAACCTTAAATTCAACTTTATATTCAATTTAAAATTCAACTTTAAATTGAACTTTATTTAAATTCAACTTTAAATTCAACTTGAATTTTAACTTTAAATTCAACTTTAAATTCAACTTTAAATTGAACTCGAAATTCAACTTTAAATTAAACTTTAAATTCAAATTTAAATTTAACTTTAAATTCAATTTCGAATTCAACTTTAAATTCAACTTTAAATTGAACTTTATTTAAATTCAACTTTAAATTCAACTTGAGTTTTAACTTTAAATTCAGCTTTAATCTCAACTTTAAATTCAACTTTAAATTTAACATTAAATCCAACTTTCAATTTAACTTTAAATTCAACTTTAAATTTATCTTTAAATTCAACTTCAAATTCAAGTTAATTCAACTTTAAATCCAACTTTAAATTCGACTTTAAATTCAACTTTAAATTCAACTTTTAATTCAACTTTAAATTTGACTTTAAATTCAACTTTAAATTCAACTTTAAGTTCAACTTTAAATTTAACTTTAAATTCAACTTTCAATTCAACTTTAAATTCAACTTTAAATTCAACTTTAAATTACACTTCAAATTCAACTTTAAATTCAAATTTAAATTTAACTTTAAATTCAATTTTAAATTCAATTTCAAATTCAACTTTAAATTGAACTTTATTTAAATTCAACTTGAATTTTAACTTTCAATTCAACTTTAAATTGAACTCGAAATTCAACTTTAAATTCAACTTTAAATTCAATCTTAAATTCAACTTTAAATTCATTTTTAAATTCGACTTTAAATTCAACTTTAAATTCAACTTTCAATTCAACTCTAAATTCAACTTTAAATTCAAATTTAAATTCCACTTTAAATTCAACTTTCAATTCAACTTTAAATTTGACTTTAAATTCAACTTTAAATTCAACTTTAAATTCAACTTTAAATTAAATTTTAAATTCAACTTTTAATTCAAATTTAATTTTAACTTTAAATTCCACTTTAAATTCAACTTCAATTTCAACTTTAAATTCAACCTTAAATTCAACTTTAAATTCAAATTCAAATTCAACTTTAAATTTAACTTTAAATTCAACTTTAAATTCAACTTTAAATTCAGCTTTCAACTTTAATCTCAACTTTAAATTAAACTTTAAATTCAACTTTAAATTCAACTTCAATTTCAACTTTAAATTCAACCTTAAATTCAACTTTAAATTCAAATTCAAATTCAACTTTAAATTTAGCTTTAAATTCAACTTTCAATTCAACTTTAATTTCAACTTTAAATTCAACTTTAAATTCCACTTCAAATTCAACTTTAAATTCAAATTTAAATTTAACTTTAAATTCATCTTTAAATTCATTTTCAAATTCAACTTTAAATTCATCTTTAAATTGAACTTTATTTAAATTCAACTTTAAATTCAACTTGAATTTTAACTTTAAATTCAACTTTAAATTCAATTTTAAATTGAACTCGAAATTCAACTTTAAATTCAACTTTAAATTCAATCTTAAATTCAACTTTAAATTCATTTTTAAATTCAACTTTAAATTCAACCTTAAATTCAACTTTATATTCAATTTAAAATTCAACTTTAAATTCAACTTTAAATTGAACTTTATTTAAATTCAACTTTAAATTCAACTTGAATTTTAACTTTAAATTCAACTTTAAATTCAACTTTAAATTGAACTCGAAATTCAACTTTAAATTCAACTTTAAATTCAAATTTAAATTTAACTTTAAATTCAACTTTAAATTCAACTTTAAACTCAACTTTATAAATTCGACTTTAAATTCAACTTTAAATTTAACTTTAAATTCAACTTTAAATTCAACTTTAAATTGAACTCGAAATTCAACTTTAAATTCAACTTTAAATTCAAATTTAAATTTAACTTTAAATTCAACTTTAAATTCAACTTTAAACTCAACTTTATAAATTCGACTTTAAATTCAACTTTTAATTCAAATTTAATTTTAACTTTAAATTCAACTTTAAATTCGACTTTAAATTCAACTTTAAATTCAACTTTTAATTCAAATTTAATTTTAACTTTAAATTCAACTTTAAATTCATTTTCAAATTCAACTTTAAATTTAACTTTAAATTCAACTTTAAATTCAACTTTAAATTTAACTTTAAATTCAGCTTTAATCTCAACTTTAAATTCAACTTTAAACTCAACTTTAAAAATTCGACTTTAAATTCAACTTTAAATTTAACTTTAAATTCAACTTTAAATTCAACTTTAAATTCAACTTTAAATTCAACTTCAATTTCAACTTTAAATTCAACCTTAAATTCAACTTTAAATTCAAATTCAAATTCAACATTAAATTTAACTTTAAATTCAACTTCAAATTCAACATTAAATTCAACTTTAAATCCAACTTAAAATTCGACTTTAAATTCAACTTTAAATTCAAATTTAATTTTAACTTTAAATTTAACTTTAAATTCAACTTTAAATCCAACATTAAATTTAACTTTAAGTTCAACTTTAAATTTAACTTTAAATTCAACTTTCAATTCAACTATTCAACTTTAAATTCAACTTTAAATTCCACTTCAAATTCAACTTTAAATTCAAATTTAAATTTAACTTTAAATTCAACTTTAAATTCAATTTCTAATTCCACTTTAAATTCAACTTTAAATTGAACTTTATTTAAATTCAACTTTAAATTCAACTTGAATTTTAACTTTAAATTCAACTTTAAATTCAACTTTAAATTCAACTCGAAATTCAACTTTAAATTCAACTTTAAATTCAATCTTAAATTCAACTTTAAATTCATTTTTAAATTCAACTTTAAATTCGACTTTAAATTCAACTTTAAATTCAACTTTGAAATCAACTTTAAATTCAACCTTAAATTCAACTTTTAATTCAAATTCAAATTCAACTTTAAATTTAACTTTAAATTCAACTTTAAATTGAACTTTAAATTTAACTTTAAATTCAGCTTTAATCTCAACTTTAAATTCAACTTTAAATTTAACTTTATATCCAACTTTAAATTCTAATTTAAATTCAACTTTAAATTTATCTTTAAATTCAACTTCAAATTCAACATTAAATTCAACTTTAAATCCAACTTTAAATTCGACTTTAAATTCAACTTTAAATTCAAATTTAATTTTAACTTTAAATTAAACTTTAAATTCAACTTTAAATTCAACATTAAATTTAGCTTTTAATTCAACTTTAAATCCAACTTTAAATTCAACTTTAAATTCAACTTTAAGTTCAACTTTAAATTTAACTTTAAATTCAACTTTCAATTCAACTTTAAATTCAACTTTAAATTCAACTTTAAATTCCACTTCAAATTCAACTTTAAATTCAAATTTAAATTTTACTTTAAATTCAACTTTAAATTCAATTTCAAATTCAACTTTAAATTCAACTTTAAATTGAACTTTATTTAAATTCACCTTTAAATTCGACTTGAATTTTAACTTTAAATTCAACTTTAAATTGAACTCGAAATTCAACTTTAAATTCAACTTTAAATTCAATCTTAAATTCAACTTTAAATTCATTTTAAAATTCAACTTTAAATTCGACTTTAAATTCAACTTTAAATTCAACTTTCAATTCAACTTTAAATTCAACTTTAAATTCAAATTTAAATTCCACTTTAAATTCAACTTTAAACTTAAGTTTAAATTCAACTTTAAATCCAACTTTAAATTCAACTTTAAATTCAACTTTAAATTCAACTTTAAATTCAACTTTCAATTCAACTTTAAATTCAACTTTAAATTCAACTTTAAATTCAACTTTAAATTCAACTTTTAATTCAAATTTAATTTAAACGTTAAATTCAACTTTAAATTCAACTTTTAATTCAACTTTAAATTTGACTTTAAATTCAACTTTAAATTCAACTTTCAATTCAACTTTAAATTCAACTTTAAATCCAAATTTAATTTTAACTTTAAATTCAACTTTAAATTCAACTTTAAATTCAACTTTAAATCCAACTATTAATTCAACTTTAAATTTGACTTTAAATTCAACTTTAAATTCAACTTTAAGTTCAACTTTAAATTTAACTTTAAATTCAACTTCAATTCAACTTTAAATTTAACTTTAAATTTAACTTTAAATTAGACTTTAAATTCAACTTTAAAATCAATTTCAATATCAACTTTAAATTCAACTTTAAATTCAAATTTAATTTTAACTTTAAATTCAACTTTATATTCAACTTTAATTTTAACTTTAAATTCAACTTTAAATTCAACTTTTAATTCAACTTTAAATTTGACTTTAAATTCAACTTGAAATTTAAGTTTAAATTCAACTTTAAATCCAACTTTAAATTCGACTTTAAATTCAACTTTAAATTCAAAAAATTCAACTTTAAATTCAACTTTAAATTCAACTTTTAATTCAAATCTAATTTGAACTTTAAATTCAACTTTAAATTCAACTTTAAATTTCACTTTAAATTCAACTTTAAATTCAACTTTCAATTCAACTTTAAATTCAACTTTAAATTCAACTTTAAATTCCACTTTAAATTCAACTTTTAATTTAAGTTTAAATTCAACTTTAAATCCAACTTTAAATTTGACTTTAAATTCAACTTTAAATTCAACTTTAAATTCAACTTTTAATTCAAATTTAATTTTAACTTTAAATTCAACTTTTAATTCAACTTTTAATTTGACTTCAAATTCAACTTTAAATTCAACTTTAAATTCAACTTTAAATTCAACTTTAAATTCGACTTTAAATTCAACTTTAAATTCAACTTTAAATTCAAAAAATTCAACTTTAAATTCAAATTTAATTTTAACTTTAATTTCAACTTTAAATTTGACTTTAAATTCAACTTTAAATTCAACTTTAAATTCAACTTTAAATTCAACTTTCAATTCAACTTTAAATTCAACTTTAAATTCAACTTTAAATTCCACTTTAAATTCAAATTTAAATTTAAGTTTAAATTCAACTTTAAATCCAACTTTAAATTTGACTTTAAATTCAACTTTAAATTCAACTTTTAATTCAAATTTAATTTTAACTTTAAATTCAACTTTAAATTCAACTTTTAATTCAACTTTAAATTTGACTTCAAATTCAACTTTCAATTCAACTTTAAATTCAACTTTAAATTCATCTTTAAATTCAACTTTAAATTCAACTTTAAATTCAACTTTAAATTCAACTTTTAATTCAACTTTAAATTCAACTTTAAATTCAAAAAATTCAACTTTAAATTCAACTTTTAATTCAAATTAAATTTTAACTTTAAATTCAACTTTTAATTCAACTTTAAATTTGACTATAAATTCAACTTTAAATTCAACTTTCAATTCAACTTTAAATTCGACTTTAAATTCAACTTTAAATTCCACTTTAAATTCAACTTTAAATTTAACTTTAAATTCAGCTTTAATCTCAACTTTAAATTCAACTTTAAATTTAACTTTAAATCCAACTTTAAGTTCAACTTTAAATTTAACTTTAAATTCAACTTTCAATTCAACTTTAAATTCCACTTTAAATTCCACTTCAAATTCAACTTTAAATTCAAATTTAAATTCAACTTTAAATTCAACTTTAAATTCAATTTCAAATTCAACTTTAAATTCAACTTTAAATTGAACTTTATTTAAATTCAACTTTAAATTCAACTTGAATTTTAACTTTAAATTCAACTTTAAATTCAACTTTAAATTGAACTCGAAATTCAACTTTAAATTCAACTTTAAATTCAATCTTAAATTCAACATTAAATTCATTTTTAAATTCAACTTTAAATTCGACTTTAAATTCAACTTTAAATTCAACTTTAAATTCAACCTTAAATTCAACTTTATATTCAATTTAAAATTCAACTTTAAATTGAACTTTATTTAAATTCAACTTTAAATTCAACTTGAATTTTAACTTTAAATTCAAATTTAAATTTAACTTTAAATTCAATTTCAAATTCAACTTTAAATTCAACTTTAAATTGAACTTTATTTAAATTCAACTTTAAATTCAACTTGAGTTTTAACTTTAAATTCAGCTTTAATCTCAACTTTAAATTCAACTTTAAATTTAACTTTAAATCCAACTTTCAATTTAACTTTAAATTCAACTTTAAATTTATCTTTAAATTCAACTTCAAATTCAAGTTAATTCAACTTTAAATCCAACTTTAAATTCGACTTTAAATTCAACTTTAAATTCAACTTTTAATTCAACTTTAAATTTGACTTTAAATTCAACTTTAAATTCAACTTTAAGTTCAACTTTAAATTTAACTTTAAATTCAACTTTCAATTCAACTTTAAATTCAACTTTAAATTCAACTTTAAATTACACTTCAAATTCAACTTTAAATTCAACTTTAAATTCAAATTTAAATTTAACTTTAAATTCAATTTTAAATTCAATTTCAAATTCAACTTTAAATTGAACTTTATTTAAATTCAACTTGAATTTTAACTTTCAATTCAACTTTAAATTGAACTCGAAATTCAACTTTAAATTCAACTTTAAATTCAATCTTAAGTTCAACTTTAAATTCATTTTTAAATTCGACTTTAAATTCAACTTTAAATTCAACTTTCAATTCAACTCTAAATTCAACTTTAAATTCAAATTTAAATTCCACTTTAAATTCAACTTTAAACTTAAGTTTAAATTCAACTTTCAATTCAACTTTAAATTTGACTTTAAATTCAACTTTAAATTCAACTTTAAATTCAACTTTAAATTCAATTTTAAATTCAACTTTTAATTCAAATTTAATTTTAACTTTAAATTCAACTTTAAATTCAACTTCAATTTCAACTTTAAATTCAACCTTAAATTCAACTTTAAATTCAAATTCAAATTCAACTTTAAATTTAACTTTAAATTCAACTTTAAATTCAACTTTAAATTCAGCTTTCAACTTTAATCTCAACTTTAAATTAAACTTTAAATTCAACTTTAAATTCAACTTCAATTTCAACTTTAAATTCAACCTTAAATTCAACTTTAAATTCAAATTCAAATTCAACTTTAAATTTAACTTTAAATTCAACTTTCAATTCAACTTTAATTTCAACTTTAAATTCAACTTTAAATTCCACTTCAAATTCAACTTTAAATTCAAATTTAAATTTAACTTTAAATTCATCTTTAAATTCATTTTCAAATTCAACTTTAAATTCAACTTTAAATTGAACTTTATTTAAATTCAACTTTAAATTCAACTTGAATTTTAACTTTAAATTCAACTTTAAATTCAATTTTAAATTGAACTCGAAATTCAACTTTAAATTCAACTTTAAATTCAATCTTAAATTCAACTTTAAATTCATTTTTAAATTCAACTTTAAATTCAACCTTAAATTCAACTTTATATTCAATTTAAAATTCAACTTTAAATTCAACTTTAAATTGAACTTTATTTAAATTCAACTTTAAATTCAACTTGAATTTTAACTTTAAATTCAACTTTAAATTCAACTTTAAATTGAACTCGAAATTCAACTTTAAATTCAACTTTAAATTCAAATTTAAATTTAACTTTAAATTCAACTTTAAATTCAACTTTAAACTCAACTTTATAAATTCGACTTTAAATTCAACTTTAAATTTAACTTTAAATTCAACTTTAAATTCAACTTTAAATTGAACTCGAAATTCAACTTTAAATTCAACTTTAAATTCAAATTTAAATTTAACTTTAAATTCAACTTTAAATTCAACTTTAAACTCAACTTTATAAATTCGACTTTAAATTCAACTTTTAATTCAAATTTAATTTTAACTTTAAATTCAACTTTAAATTCAACTTTAAATTCAACTTTTAATCCAAATTTAATTTTAACTTTAAATTCAACTTTAAATTCATTTTCAAATTCAACTTTAAATTTAACTTTAAATTCAACTTTAAATTCAACTTTAAATTTAACTTTAAATTCAGCTTTAATCTCAACTTTAAATTCAACTTTAAACTCAACTTTAAAAATTCGACTTTAAATTCAACTTTAAATTTAACTTTAAATTCAACTTTAAATTCAACTTTAAATTCAACTTTAAATTCAACTTCAATTTCAACTTTAAATTCAACCTTAAATTCAACTTTAAATTCAAATTCAAATTCAACATTAAATTTAACTTTAAATTCAACTTCAAATTCAACATTAAATTCAACTTTAAATCCAACTTAAAATTCGACTTTAAATTCAACTTTAAATTCAAATTTAATTTTAACTTTAAATTTAACTTTAAATTCAACTTTAAATCCAACATTAAATTTAACTTTAAGTTCAACTTTAAATTTAACTTTAAATTCAACTTTCAATTCAACTATTCAACTTTAAATTCAACTTTAAATTCCACTTCAAATTCAACTTTAAATTCAAATTTAAATTTAACTTTAAATTCAACTTTAAATTCAATTTCTAATTCCACTTTAAATTCAACTTTAAATTGAACTTTATTTAAATTCAACTTTAAATTCAACTTGAATTTTAACTTTAAATTCAACTTTAAATTCAACTTTAACTTTAAATTCAACTCGAAATTCAACTTTAAATTCAACTTTAAATTCAATCTTAAATTCAACTTTAAATTCATTTTTAAATTCAACTTTAAATTCGACTTTAAATTCAACTTTAAATTCAACTTTGAAATCAACTTTAAATTCAACCTTAAATTCAACTTTTAATTCAAATTCAAATTCAACTTTAAATTTAACTTTAAATTCAACTTTAAATTGAACTTTAAATTTAACTTTAAATTCAGCTTTAATCTCAACTTTAAATTCAACTTTAAATTTAACTTTAAATCCAACTTTAAATTCAACTTTAAATTCAACTTTAAATTTATCTTTAAATTCAACTTCAAATTCAACATTAAATTCAACTTTAAATCCAACTTTAAATTCGACTTTAAATTCAACTTTAAATTCAAATTTAATTTTAACTTTAAATTAAACTTTAAATTCAACTTTAAATTCAACATTAAATTTAGCTTTTAATTCAACTTTAAATCCAACTTTAAATTCAACTTTAAATTCAACTTTAAGTTCAACTTTAAATTTAACTTTAAATTCAACTTTCAATTCAACTTTAAATTCAACTTTAAATTCAACTTTAAATTCCACTTCAAATTCAACTTTAAATTCAACTTTAAATTCAAATTTAAATTTTACTTTAAATTCAACTTTAAATTCAATTTCAAATTCAACTTTAAATTCAACTTTAAATTGAACTTTATTTAAATTCACCTTTAAATTCGACTTGAATTTTAACTTTAAATTCAACTTTAAATTGAACTCGAAATTCAACTTTAAATTCAACTTTAAATTCAATCTTAAATTCAACTTTAAATTCATTTTAAAATTCAACTTTAAATTCGACTTTAAATTCAACTTTAAATTCAACTTTCAATTCAACTTTAAATTCAACTTTAAATTCAAATTTAAATTCCACTTTAAATTCAACTTTAAACTTAAGTTTAAATTCAACTTTAAATCCAACTTTAAATTCAACTTTAAATTCAACTTTAAATTCAACTTTAAATTCAACTTTCAATTCAACTTTAAATTCAACTTTAAATTCAACTTTAAATTCAACTTTAAATTCAACTTTTAATTCAAATTTAATTTAAACGTTAAATTCAACTTTAAATTCAACTTTTAATTCAACTTTAAATTTGACTTTAAATTCAACTTTAAATTCAACTTTCAATTCAACTTTAAATTCAACTTTAAATCCAAATTTAATTTTAACTTTAAATTCAACTTTAAATTCAACTTTAAATTCAACTTTAAATCCAACTATTAATTCAACTTTAAATTTGACTTTAAATTCAACTTTAAATTCAACTTTAAATTTAACTTTAAATTTAACTTTAAATTAGACTTTAAATTCAACTTTAAAATCAATTTCAATATCAACTTTAAATTCAACTTTAAATTCAAATTTAATTTTAACTTTAAATTCAACTTTAAATTCAACTTTAATTTTAACTTTAAATTCAACTTTTAATTCAACTTTAAATTTGACTTTAAATTCAACTTGAAATTTAAGTTTAAATTCAACTTTAAATCCAACTTTAAATTCGACTTTAAATTCAACTTTAAATTCAAAAAATTCAACTTTAAATTCAACTTTAAATTCAACTTTTAATTCAAATCTAATTTGAACTTTAAATTCAACTTTAAATTCAACTTTAAATTTCACTTTAAATTCAACTTTAAATTCAACTTTCAATTCAACTTTAAATTCAACTTTAAATTCAACTTTAAATTCCACTTTAAATTCAACTTTTAATTTAAGTTTAAATTCAACTTTAAATCTAACTTTAAATTTGACTTTAAATTCAACTTTAAATTCAACTTTAAATTAAACTTTTAATTCAAATTTAATTTTAACTTTAAATTCAACTTTTAATTCGACTTTTAATTTGACTTCAAATTCAACTTTAAATTCAACTTTAAATTCAACTTTAAATTCAACTTTAAATTTAACTTTAAATTCAACTTTAAATTCAACTTTTAATTCAACTTTAAATTCAAAAAATTCAACTTTAAATTCAACTTTTAATTCAAATTTAATTTAAACTTTAAATTCAACTTTAAATTCAACTTTTAATTCAACTTTAAATTCGACTTTAAATTCAACTTTAAATTCAACTTTCAATTCAACTTTAAATTCAACTTTAAATTCAAATTTAAATTCCACTTTAAATTCAACTTTAAACTTAAGTTTAAATTCAACTTTAAATCCAACTTTAAATTCAACTTTAAATTCAACTTTAAATTCAACTTTAAATTCAACTTTCAATTCAACTTTAAATTCAACTTTAAATTCAACTTTAAATTCAACTTTTAATTCAAATTTAATTTAAACGTTAAATTCAACTTTAAATTCAACTTTTAATTCAACTTTAAATTTGACTTTAAATTCAACTTTAAATTCAACTTTCGCAATTCAACTTTAAATTCAACTTTAAATCCAAATTTAATTTTAACTTTAAATTCAACTTTAAATTCAACTTTAAATTCAACTTTAAATCCAACTATTAATTCAACTTTAAATTTGACTTTAAATTCAACTTTAAATTCAACTTTAAATTTAACTTTAAATTTAACTTTAAATTAGACTTTAAATTCAACTTTAAAATCAATTTCAATATCAACTTTAAATTCAACTTTAAATTCAAATTTAATTTTAACTTTAAATTCAACTTTAAATTCAACTTTAATTTTAACTTTAAATTCAACTTTAAATTCAACTTTTAATTCAACTTTAAATTTGACTTTAAATTCAACTTGAAATTTAAGTTTAAATTCAACTTTAAATCCAACTTTAAATTCGACTTTAAATTCAACTTTAAATTCAAAAAATTCAACTTTAAATTCAACTTTAAATTCAACTTTTAATTCAAATCTAATTTGAACTTTAAATTCAACTTTAAATTCAACTTTAAATTTCACTTTAAATTCAACTTTAAATTCAACTTTCAATTCAACTTTAAATTCAACTTTAAATTCAACTTTAAATTCCACTTTAAATTCAACTTTTAATTTAAGTTTAAATTCAACTTTAAATCCAACTTTAAATTTGACTTTAAATTCAACTTTAAATTCAACTTTAAATTCAACTTTTAATTCAAATTTAATTTTAACTTTAAATTCAACTTTTAATTCAACTTTTAATTTGACTTCAAATTCAACTTTAAATTCAACTTTAAATTCAACTTCAAATTCAACTTTAAATTTAACTTTAAATTCAACTTTAAATTCAACTTTTAATTCAACTTTAAATTCAAAAAATTCAACTTTAAATTCAACTTTTAATTCAAATTTAATTTTAACTTTAAATTCAACTTTTAATTCAACTTTAAATTTGACTTTAAATTCAACTTTAAATTCAACTTTCAATTCAACTTTAAATTCAACTTTAAATTCAACTTTAAATTCCACTTTAAATTCAACTTTAAATTTAACTTTAAATTCAGCTTTAATCTCAACTTTAAATTCAACTTTAAATTTAACTTTAAATCCAACTTTAAATTCAACCTTTAATTCAACTTTAAATTTAACTTTAAATTCAACTTCAAATTCAACATTAAATTCAACTTTAAATCCAACTTTAAATTCGACTTTAAATTCAACCTTAAATTCAAATTTAATTTTAACTTTAAATTAAACTTTAAATTCAACTTTAAATCCAACATTAAATTTATTTTTAAATTCAACTTTAAATTCAAATTTAAATTTAACTTTAAATTCAACTTTAAATTCAAATTTAATTTTAATTTTAAATTCAACTTTAAATTCAACTTTAATTTTAACTTTAAATTCAACTTTAAATTCAATTTCAAATTCAACTTTAAATTCAACTTTAAATTTAAGTTTAAATTCAACTTTAAATCCAACTTTCAATTCAACTTTAAATTCAACTTTAAATTCAACTTTCAATTAAACTTTAAATTCAACTTTAAATTCAACTTTAAATTCAACTTTAAATTCAACTTTAAATTTAAGTTTAAATTCAACTTTAAATCCAACTTTAAATTTGACTTTAAATTCAACTTTAAATTCAACTTTTAATTCAAATTTAATTTTAACTTTAAATTCAACTTTAAATTCAACTTTTAATTCAACTTTTAATTTGACTTCAAATTCAACTTTCAATTCAACTTTAAATTCAACTTTAAATTCAACTTTAAATTCAACTTTAAATTCAACTTTTAATTCAACTTTTAATTCAACTTTAAATTCAAAAAATTCAACTTTAAATTCAACTTTTAATTCAAATTTAATTTTAACTTTAAATTCAACTTTATATTCAACTTTTAATTCAACTTTAAATTTGACTTTAAATTCAACTTTAAATTCGACTTTAAATTCAACTTTAAATTTAACTTTAAATTCAACTTTAAATTCAACTTTAAATCAAACTTTAAATTCAACTTCAATTTCAACTTTAAATTCAACCTTAAATTCAACTTTAAATTCAAATTCAAATTCAACTTTAAATTTAACTTTAAATTCAACTTTAAATTCAACTTTAAATTTAACTTTAAATTCAGCTTTAATCTCAACTTTAAATTCAACTTTAAACTCAACTTTAAAAATTCGACTTTAAATTCAACTTTAAATTTAACTTTAAATTCAACTTTAAATTCAACTTTAAATTCAACTTTAAATTCAACTTCAATTTCAACTTTAAATTCAACCTTAAATTCAACTTTAAATTCAAATTCAAATTCAACATTAAATTTAACTTTAAATTCAACTTCAAATTCAACATTAAATTCAACTTTAAATCCAACTTAAAATTCGACTTTAAATTCAACTTTAAATTCAAATTTAATTTTAACTTTAAATTTAACTTTAAATTCAACTTTAAATCCAACATTAAATTTAACTTTAAGTTCAACTTTAAATTTAACTTTAAATTCAACTTTCAATTCAACTATTCAACTTTAAATTCAACTTTAAATTCCACTTCAAATTCAACTTTAAATTCAAATTTAAATTTAACTTTAAATTCAACTTTAAATTCAATTTCTAATTCCACTTTAAATTCAACTTTAAATTGAACTTTATTTAAATTCAACTTTAAATTCAACTTGAATTTTAACTTTAAATTCAACTTTAAATTCAACTCGAAATTCAACTTTAAATTCAACTTTAAATTCAACTTTAAATTCAACTTTTAATTCAAATTTAATTTTAACTTTAAATTACACTTTAAATTCAACTTTAAATTCAACTTTTAATTCAACTTTAAATTTGACTTTAAATTTAACTTTAAATTCAACTTTCAATTCAACTTTAAATTCAACTTTAAATTCAACTTTAAATTCCACTTCAAATTCAACTTTAAATTGAACCTTAAATTCAACTTGAAATTCATTTTTAAATTCAACTTTAAATTCGACTTTTAATTCAACTTTAAATTTGACTTTAAATTCAACTTTAAATTCAGCTTTCGATTCAACTTTAAATTCAACTTTAAATTCAACTTTAAATTCCACTTTAAATTCAAATTTAATTTAAACTTTAAATTCAACTTTAAATTCAACTTTAAATTCGACTTTAAATTCAACTTTAAATTCAACTTTTAATTCAAATTTAATTTTAACTTTAAATTACACTTTAAATTCAACTTTAAATTCAACTTTTAATTCAATTTTAAATTTGACTTTAAATTCAACTTTAAATTCAACTTTAAATTCAACTTTTAATTCAACTTTAAATTTGGCTTTGAATTCAACTTTAAATTCAACTTTTAAATTCAACTTTAAATTCAACTTTAAATTGAACTTTATTTAAATTCAACTTTAAATTCAACTTTAAATTTAACTTTAAATTTAACTTTAAATTAGACTTAAAATTCAACTTTAAATTCAACTTTAAATTCAATTTCAATATCAACTTTAAATTTAACTTAACATTAAACTTTAAATTCAACTTTAAATTTAAGTTTAAATTCAACTCTTAATCCAACTTTAAATTCGACTCTAAATTCAACTTTTAATTCAAATTTAATTTTAACTTTAAATTCAACTTTTAATTCAACTTTAAATTTGACTTTAAATTCAACTTTAAATTCAACTTTCAATTCAACTTTAAATTCAACTTTACATTCAACTTTAAATTCCACTTTAAATTCATTTTTAAATTTAAGTTTAAATTCAACTTTAAATCCTACTTTAAATACGACTTTAAATTCAATTTTAAATTCAACTTTAAATTCAACTTTAAATTCAACTTTAAATTCAACTTTAAATTCAACTTCAATTTCAACTTTAAATTCAACCTTAAATTCAACTTTAAATTCAAATTCAAATTCAACTTTAAATTTAACGTTAAATTCAACTTTAAATTCAACTTTAAATTCAACTTTAAATTTAACTTTAAATTCAGCTTTAATCTCAACTTTAAATTCAACTTTAAATTTAACTTTAAATCCAACTTTAAATTCAACTTTAAATTCAACTTTAAATTTAACTTTAAATTCAACTTCAAATTCAACATTAAATTCAACTTTAAATCCAACTTTAAATTCGACTTTAAATTCAACTATAAATTCAAATTTAATTTTAACTTTAAATTAAACTTTAAATTCAACTTTAAATTTAACTTTAAATTCAACTTCAAATTCAACATTAAATTCAACTTTAAATCCAACTTTAAATTCGACTTTAAATTCAACTATAAATTCAAATTTAATTTTAACTTTAAATTTCACTTTAAATTCAACTTTAAATTCAATTTTAAATTCATTTTTAAATTCAACTTTAAATTCAACTTTCAATTCAACTTTAAATTCAACTTTAAATTCAACTTTAAATTCCACTTTCAATTCAACTTTAAATTCAACTTTAAATTCATTTTTAAATTCAACTTTAAATTCAACTTTAAATTCAACTTTAAATTCAACTTTAAATTCAACTTTAAATTCAACTTTAAATTCAACTTTAAATTCAACTTTAAATTCAACTTTAAATTAAACTTTAAATTCAACTTCAAATTCAACTTTAAATTCAACCTTAAATTGAACTTTAAATTCAAATTCAAATTCAACTTTAAATTCAACTTTAAATTTAACTCTAAGTTTAACTTTAAATTCAACTTTCAATTAAACTTTAAATTCAACTTTAAATTCAACTTTAAATTCAACTTTAAATTCCACTTCAAATTCAACTTTAAATTCAAATTTAAATTTAACTTAAAATTCAACTTTAAATTCAACTTTAAATTTGATTTTAAATTCAACTTTAAATTCAATTTTAAGTTCAACTTTAAATTTAACTTTAAATTCAACTTTCAATTCAACTTTAAATTCAACTTTAAATTCAAATTTAAATTCCACTGTAAATTCAACTTTAAACTTAAGTTTAAATTCAACTTTAAATCCAACTTTAAATTCAACTTTAAATTCAACTTTAAATTCAACTTTTAATTCAACTTTAAATTTGACTTTAAATTCAACTTTAAATTCAACTTTCAATTCAACTTTAAATTCAACTTTAAATTCAACTTTAAATTCCACTTTAAATTCATTTTTAAATTTAAGTTTAAATTCAACTTTAAATCCAACTTTAAATACGACCTTAAATTCAATTTTAAATTCAACTTTAAATTCAACTTTAAATTCAACTTTAAATCCAACTTTAAATTCAACTTCAATTTCAACTTTAAATTCAACCTTAAATTCAACTTTAAATTCAAATTCAAATTCAACTTAAAATTTAACGTTAAATTCAACTTTAAATTCAACTTTAAATTCAAATTTAAATTTAACTTTAAATTCAGCTTTAATCTCAACTTTAAATTCAACTTTAAATTTAACTTTAAATCCAACTTTAAATTCAACTTTAAATTCAACTTTAAATTTAACTTTAAATTCAACTTCAAATTCAACATTAAATTCAACTTTAAATCCAACTTTAAATTCGACTTTAAATTCAACTTCAATTTCAACTTTAAATTCAACCTTAAATTGAACTTTAAATTCAAATTCAAATTCAACTTTAAATTCAACTTTCAATTAAACTTTAAATTCAACTTTAAATTCAACTTTAAATTCAACTTTAAATTCCACTTCAAATTCAACTTTAAATTCAAATTTAAATTTAACTTAAAATTCAACTTTAAATTTGATTTTAAATTCAACTTTAAATTCAATTTTAAGTTCAACTTTCAATTTAACTTTAAATTCAACTTTCAATTCAACTTTAAATTCAACTTTAAATTCAACTTTAAATTCAACTTTAAATTCCACTTCAAATTCAACTTTAAATTCAACTTTAAATTCAAATTTAAATTTAACTTAAAATTCAACTTTAAATTCAACTTTAAATTCAACTTTAAATTTAACTTTAAGTTCAACTTTAAATTTAACTTTAAATTCAACTTTCAATTAAACTTTAAATTCAACTTTAAATTCAACTTTAAATTCAACTTTAAATTCCACTTCAAATTCAACTTTAAATTCAACTTTAAATTCAAATTTAAATTTAACTTAAAATTCAACTTTAAATTCAACTTTAAATTCAACTTTAAATTCAACTTTAAATTCAATTTTAAGTTCAATTTTAAATTTAACTTCAAATTCAACTTTCAATTCAACTTTAAATTCAACTTTAAATTCAACTTTAAATTCCACTTTAAATTCAACTTTAAATTCAACTTTAAATTCCACTTCAAATTCAACTTTAAATTCAACTTTAAATTCAAATTTAAATTTAACTTTAAATTCAACTTTAAATTCAACTTCAAATTCAACTATAAATTCAACTTTAAATTCAACTTGAATTTAAACTTTAAATTCAACTTTAAATTCAACTTTAAATTCCACTTTAAATTCAACTTTAAATTCAACTTTAAATTCCACTTCAAATTCAACTTTAAATTCAACTTTAAATTCAAATTTAAATTTAACTTTAAATTCAACTTTAAATTCAACTTTAAATTCAACTTTAAATTCAACTTTAAATTCCACTTTAAATTCAACTTTAAATTCAACTTTAAATTCATTTTTAAATTCAACTTTAAATTCTACTTTAAATTCACGTTTAAATTCCACTTTAAATTCAACTTTAAATTCAACTTTAAATTCAACTTCAATTTCAACTTTAAATTCAACCTTAAATTCAACTTTAAATTCAAATTCATATTCAACTTTAAATTCAAATTTAAATTTAACTTTTAATTCAGCTTTAATCTCAACTTTAAATTCAACTTTAAGTTTAACTTTAAATTTAACTTTAAATTCAATTTCAAATTCAACTTTAAATTTAACTTTAAATTCAACTTTAAATTTAACTTTAAATTTAACTTTTAATTCAACTTTCAATTCAACTTTAAATTCAACTTTAAATTCAATTTGAAATTCAACTTTAAATTTACTTTTACATTAAACTTTAAATTCAACTTTAAATTCAACTTTAAATTCAAATTTAAATTTAACTTTAAATTCAACTTTCAATTCAACTTTAAATTCAACTTCAAATTCCACTTCAAATTCAACTTTAAATTCAACTTTAAATTCAAATTTAAATTTAATTTTAAATTCAACTTTAAATTCAACTTTAAATTGAGCTTTATTTAAATTCAACTTTAAATTCAACTTGAATTTTAACTTTAAATTCAACTTTAAATTCAACTTTAAATTGAACTCGAATTTCAACTTTAAATTCAACTTTAAATTCAATCTTAAATTCAACTTTAAAGTCATTTTTAAATTCAACTTTAAATTCGACTTTAAATTCAACTTTAAATTCAACTTTCAATTCAACTTTAAATTGAACTCGAAATTCAACTTTGAATTCAACTTTAAATTCCACTTTAAATTCAACTTTAAATTCATTTTTAAATTCAACTTTAAATTCGACTTTAAATTCAACTTTAAATTCAACTTTGAAATCAACTTTAAATTTAACTTTAAATCCAACTTTAAATTCAACTTTAAATTCAACTTTAAATTTGACTTTAAATTCAACTTCAAATTCAAATTAAATTCAACTTTAAATCCAACTTTAAATTCAACTTTAAATCCAACTTTGAATTCAACTTTAAATTCAACTTTTAATTCAACTTTAAATTTGACTTTAAATTCAATTCAACTTTAAGTTCAACTTTAAATTTAACTTTAAATTCAACTTTCAATTCAACTTTAAATTCAACTTTAAATTCAACTTTAAATTCCACTTCAAATTCAACTTTAAATTCAACTTTAAATTCAAATTTAAATTTAACTTTAAATTCAACTTTAAATTCAACTTCAAATTCAACTATAAATTCAACTTTAAATTCAACTTGAATTTAAACTTTAAATTCAACTTTAAATTCAACTTTAAATTGAACTCGAAATTCAACTTTAAATTCAACTTTAAATTCAATCTTAAATTCAACTTTAAATTCATTTTTAAATTCAACTTTAAATTCGACTTTAAATTCAACTTTAAATTCAACTTTCAATTCAACTTTAAATTCAACTTGAATTTTAACTTTAAATTCAACTTTAAATTGAACTCGAAATTCAACTTTAAATTGAACCTTAAATTCAACTTGAAATTCATTTTTAAATTCAACTTTAAATTCGACTTTTAATTCAACTTTAAATTTGACTTTAAATTCAACTTTAAATTCAACTTTCGATTCAACTTTCAATTCAACTTTAAATTCAACTTTAAATTCAACTTTAAATTCCACTTTAAATTCATTTTTAAATTTAAGTTTAAATTCAACTTTAAATCCAACTTTAAATACGACTTTAAATTCAATTTTAAATTCAACTTTAAATTCAACTTTAAATTGAACTTTAAATTCAACTTTAAATTCAACTTTAAATTCAACTTCAATTTCAACTTTAAATTCAACCTTAAATTCAACTTTAAATTCAAATTCAAATTCAACTTTAAATTTAACGTAAAATTCAACTTTAAATTCAACTTTAAATTCAACTTTAAATTTAACTTTAAATTCAGCTTTAATCTCAACTTTAAGTTCAACTTTAAATTTAACTTTAAATCCAATTTTAAATTCAACTTTAAATTCAACTTTAAATTTAACTTTAAATTCAACTTCAAATTCAACATTAAATTCAACTTTAAATCCAACTTTAAATTCGACTTTAAATTCAACTATAAATTCAAATTTAATTTTAACTTTAAATTAAACTTTAAATTCAACTTTAAATTTAACTTTAAATTCAGCTTCAAATTCAACATTAAATTCAACTTTAAATCCAACTTTAAATTCGACTTTAAATTCAACTATAAATTCAAATTTAATTTTAACTTTAAATTTCACTTTAAATTGAACTCGAAATTCAACTTTAAATTGAACCTTAAATTCAACTTGAAATTCATTTTTAAATTCAATTTTAAATTCAACTTTTAATTCAACTTTAAATTTGACTTTGAATTCAACTTTAAATTCAACTTTAAAATTCAACTTTAAATTCAACTTTTTATTCAAATTTAATTTTAACTTTAAATTACACTTTAAATTCAACTTTAAATTCAACTTTTAATTCAACTTTAAATTTGACTTTAAATTCAACTTTAAATTCAACTTTAAATTCAAATTTAATTTTAACTTTAAATTCAACTTTAAATTGAACTCGAAATTCAACTTTAAATTGAACCTTAAATTCAACTTGAAATTCATTTTTAAATTCAACTTTAAATTCAACTTTTAATTCAACTTTAAATTTGACTTTGAATTCAACTTTAAATTCAACTTTTAAATTCAACTTTAAATTCTACTTTAAATTGAACTTTATTTAAATTCAACTTTAAATTCAACTTTAAATTTAACTTTAAATTTAACTTTAAATTAGACTTTAAATTCAACTTTAAATTCAACTTTAAATTCAATTTCAATATCAACTTTAAATTTAACTTAGCATTAAACTTTAAATTCAACTTTAAATTTAAGTTTAAATTCAACTCTTAATCCAACTTTAAATTCGACTTTAAATTCAACTTTTAATTCAAATTTAATTTTAACTTTAAATTCAACTTTTAATTCAACTTTAAATTTGACTTTAAATTCAACTTTAAATTCAACTTCAAATTCAACTATAAATTCAACTTTAAATTCAACTTGAATTTAAACTTTAAATTCAACTTTAAATTCAACTTTAAATTGAACTCGAAATTCAACTTTAAATTCAACTTTAAATTCAATCTTAAATTCAACTTTAAATTCATTTTTAAATTCAACTTTAAATTCGACTTTAAATTCAACTTTAAATTCAACTTTCAATTCAACTTTAAATTCAACTTGAATTTTAACTTTAAATTCAACTTTAAATTGAACTCGAAATTCAACTTTAAATTGAACCTTAAATTCAACTTGAAATTCATTTTTAAATTCAACTTTAAATTCGACTTTTAATTCAACTTTAAATTTGACTTTAAATTCAACTTTAAATTCAACTTTCGATTCAACTTTCAATTCAACTTTAAATTCAACTTTAAATTCAACTTTAAATTCCACTTTAAATTCATTTTTAAATTTAAGTTTAAATTCAACTTTAAATCCAACTTTAAATACGACTTTAAATTCAATTTTAAATTCAACTTTAAATTCAACTTTAAATTGAACTTTAAATTCAACTTTAAATTCAACTTTAAATTCAACTTCAATTTCAACTTTAAATTCAACCTTAAATTCAACTTTAAATTCAAATTCAAATTCAACTTTAAATTTAACGTAAAATTCAACTTTAAATTCAACTTTAAATTCAACTTTAAATTTAACTTTAAATTCAGCTTTAATCTCAACTTTAAGTTCAACTTTAAATTTAACTTTAAATCCAATTTTAAATTCAACTTTAAATTCAACTTTAAATTTAACTTTAAATTCAACTTCAAATTCAACATTAAATTCAACTTTAAATCCAACTTTAAATTCGACTTTAAATTCAACTATAAATTCAAATTTAATTTTAACTTTAAATTAAACTTTAAATTCAACTTTAAATTTAACTTTAAATTCAGCTTCAAATTCAACATTAAATTCAACTTTAAATCCAACTTTAAATTCGACTTTAAATTCAACTATAAATTCAAATTTAATTTTAACTTTAAATTTCACTTTAAATTGAACTCGAAATTCAACTTTAAATTGAACCTTAAATTCAACTTGAAATTCATTTTTAAATTCAATTTTAAATTCAACTTTTAATTCAACTTTAAATTTGACTTTGAATTCAACTTTAAATTCAACTTTAAAATTCAACTTTAAATTCAACTTTTTATTCAAATTTAATTTTAACTTTAAATTACACTTTAAATTCAACTTTAAATTCAACTTTTAATTCAACTTTAAATTTGACTTTAAATTCAACTTTAAATTCAACTTTAAATTCAAATTTAATTTTAACTTTAAATTCAACTTTAAATTGAACTCGAAATTCAACTTTAAATTGAACCTTAAATTCAACTTGAAATTCATTTTTAAATTCAACTTTAAATTCAACTTTTAATTCAACTTTAAATTTGACTTTGAATTCAACTTTAAATTCAACTTTTAAATTCAACTTTAAATTCTACTTTAAATTGAACTTTATTTAAATTCAACTTTAAATTCAACTTTAAATTTAACTTTAAATTTAACTTTAAATTAGACTTTAAATTCAACTTTAAATTCAACTTTAAATTCAATTTCAATATCAACTTTAAATTTAACTTAGCATTAAACTTTAAATTCAACTTTAAATTTAAGTTTAAATTCAACTCTTAATCCAACTTTAAATTCGACTTTAAATTCAACTTTTAATTCAAATTTAATTTTAACTTTAAATTCAACTTTTAATTCAACTTTAAATTTGACTTTAAATTCAACTTTAAATTCAACTTTCAATTCAACTTTAAATTCAACTTTAAATTCAACTTTAAATTCCACTTTAAATTCATTTTTAAATTTAAGTTTAAATTCAACTTTAAATCCAACTTTAAATACGACTTTAAATTCAATTTTAAATTCAACTTTAAATTCAACTTTAAATTCAACTTTAAATTCAACTTTAAATTCAACTTCAATTTCAACTTTAAATTCAACCTTAAATTCAACTTTAAATTCAAATTCAAATTCAACTTTAAATTTAACGTTAAATTCAACTTTAAATTCAACTTTAAATTTAACTTTAAATTCAGCTTTAATCTCAACTTTAAGTTCAACTTTAAATTTAACTTTAAATCCAACTTTAAATTCAACTTTAAATTCATTTTTAAATTTAACTTTAAATTCAACTTCAAATTCAACATTACATTCAACTTTAAATCCAACTTTAAATTCGACTTTAAATTCAACTATAAATTCAAATTTAATTTTAACTTTAAATTAAACTTTAAATTCAACTTTAAATTTAACTTTAAATTCAACTTCAAATTCAACATTAAATTCAACTTTAAATCCAACTTTAAATTCGACTTTAAATTCAACTATAAATTCAAATTTAATTTTAACTTTAAATTTCACTTTAAATTCAAATTTAAATTCAATTTTAAATTAATTTTTTAATTCAACTTTAAATTCAACTTTCAATTCAACTTTAAATTCAACTTTTAAATTCAACTTTAAATTCTATTTAAATTGAACTTTATTTAAATTCAACTTTAAATTCAACTTTAAATTTAACTTTAAATTTAACTTTAAATTAGACTTTAAATTCAACTTTAAATTCAACTTTAAATTCAATTTCAATATCAACTTTAAATTTAACTTAGCATTAAACTTTAAATTCAACTTTAAATTTAAGTTTAAATTCAACTCTTAATCCAACTTTAAATTCGACTTTAAATTCAACTTTTAATTCAAATTTAATTTTAACTTTAAATTCAACTTTTAATTCAACTTTAAATTTGACTTTAAATTCAACTTTAAATTCAACTTTCAATTCAACTTTAAATTCAACTTTAAATTCAACTTTAAATTCCACTTTAAATTCATTTTTAAATTTAAGTTTAAATTCAACTTTAAATCCAACTTTAAATACGACTTTAAATTCAATTTTAAATTCAACTTTAAATTCAACTTTAAATTCAACTTTAAATTCAACTTTAAATTCAACTTCAATTTCAACTTTAAATTCAACCTTAAATTCAACTTTAAATTCAAATTCAAATTCAACTTTAAAT
Source organism: Melanostoma mellinum (assembly GCA_914767635.1). Classification (NCBI taxonomy): domain Eukaryota; kingdom Metazoa; phylum Arthropoda; class Insecta; order Diptera; family Syrphidae; genus Melanostoma; species Melanostoma mellinum. The sequence goes on along the minus strand of OU612058.1, from coordinate 162,505,481 downwards.
TTAACGTTAAATTCAACTTTAAATTCAACTTTAAATTCAACTTTAAATTTAACTTTAAATTCAGCTTTAATCTCTACTTTAAGTTCAACTTTAAATTTAACTTTAAATCCAACTTTAAATTCAACTTTAAATACAACTTTAAATTTAACTTTAAATTCAACTTCAAATTCAACATTACATTCAACTTTAAATCCAACTTTAAATTCGACTTTAAATTCAACTATAAATTCAAATTTAATTTTAACTTTAAATTAAACTTTAAATTCAACTTTAAATTTAACTTTAAATTCAACTTCAAATTCAACATTAAATTCAACTTTAAATCCAACTTTAAATTCGACTTTAAATTCAACTATAAATTCAAATTTAATTTTAACTTTAAATTTCACTTTAAATTCAAATTTAAATTCAATTTTAAATTCATTTTTAAATTCAACTTTAAATTCAACTTTCAATTCAACTTTAAATTCAACTTTAAATTCAACTTTAAATTCCACTTTCAATTAAACTTTAAATTCAACTTGAATTTTAACTTTAAATTCAACTTTAAATTGAACTCGAAATTCAACTTTAAATTGAACCTTAAATTCAACTTGAAATTCATTTCTTAAATCAACTTTAAATTCGACTTTAAATTCAACTTTAAATTCAACTTTAAATTCAACTTTTAATTCAACTTTAAATTTGACTTTAAATTCAACTTTAAGTTCAACTTTAAATTTAACTTTCAATTCAACTTTAAATTCAACTTTAAATTAAACTTTAAATTCAACTTTAAATTCAACTTTAAATTCCACTTTCAATTAAACTTTAAATTCAACTTGAATTTTAACTTTAAATTCAACTTTAAATTGAACTCGAAATTCAACTTTAAATTGAACCTTAAATTCAACTTGAAATTCATTTTTTAAATCAACTTTAAATTCGACTTTAAATTCAACTTTAAATTCAACTTTAAATTCGACTTTAAATTCAACTTCAAATTCAACATTAAATTCAACTTTAAATTCAAATTTAATTTTAACTTTAAATTCAACTTTAAATTCAACTTTAAATTTAACTTTAAATTTAACTTTAAATTCAACTTTAAATTCAACTTTAAATTGAACTCGAAATTCAACTTTAAATTCAACTTTAAATTCAACCTTAAATTCACTTTAAAATTCATTTTTAAATTCAACTTTAAATTCAACTTTCAATTCAACTTTAAATTCAACCTTAAATTCAACTTTATATTCAATTTAAAATTCAACTTTAAATTTAACTTTAAAATCAACTTTAAATTCATTTTTAAATTAAACTTTAAATTTAACTTTAAATTCAACTTTAAATTTAACTTTAAAATTCAACTTCAAATTCAACATTAAATTCAACTTTAAATTTAAGTTTAAATTCAACTTTAAATCCAACTTTAAATTCGACTTTAAATTGAACTTTAAATTCAACTTTTAATTCATCTTTAAATTTGACTTTAAATTCAACTTTAAATTCAACTTTTAAATTCAACTTTAAATTCAACTTTAAATTGAACTTTATTTAAATTCAACTTTAAATTCAAATTTAAATTTAACTTTAAATTCAACTTTAAATTCAATTTCAAATTCAACTTTAAATTCAACTTTAAATTGAACTTTATTTAAATTCAACTTTAAATTCAACTTGAATTTTAACTTTCAATTCAACTTTAAATTGAACTCGAAATTCAACTTTAAACTCAACTTTAAATTCAACCTTAAATTCAACTTGAAATTCATTTTTAAATTCAACTTTAAATTCGACTTTAAATTCAACTTTAAATTTGACTTTAAATTCAACTTTAAATTCAACTTTAAATTCCACTTTAAATTCAAACTTAATTTTAACTTTAAATTCAACTTTTAATTCAACTTTAAATTCAACTTTAAATTCCACTTTAAATTCAACTTTAAATTTAAGTTTAAATTCAACTTTAAATCCAACTTTAAATTCAAATTTAAATTTAACCTTAAATTCAACTTTAAATTCAATTTCAAATTCAAAATTAAATTCAACTTTAAATTGAACTTTATTTAAATTCAACTTTAAATTCAACTTGAATTTTAACTTTAAATTCAACTTTAAATTGAACTCGAAATTCAACTTTAAATTCAACTTTAAATTCAACCTTAAATTCAACTTGAAATTCATTTTTAAATTCAAATTTAATTTCGACTTTTAATTCAACTTTAAATTTGACTTTAAATTCAACTTTCGATTCAACTTTAAATTCAACTTTAAATTCAACTTTAAATTCCACTTTAAATTCAAATTCAATTTAAACTTTAATTTCAACTTTAAATTCAACTTTAAATTCAACTTTAAATTCAACTTTTAATTCAACTTTAAATTTGACTTTAAATTCAACTTTAAATTCAACTTTTAAATTCAACTTTAAATTGAACTTTATTTAAATTCAAATTTAAATTTAACTTTAAATTCAACTTTAAATTCAATTTGAAATTCAACTTTAAATTCAACTTTAAATTGAACTTTATTTAAATTAAACTTTAAATTCAACTTGAATTTTAACTTTAAATTCAACTTTAAATTGAACTCGAAATTCAACTTTAAATTGAACCTTAAATTCAACTTGAAATTCATTTTTAAATTCAACTTTAAATTCGACTTTTAATTCAACTTTAAATTTGACTTTAAATTCAACTTTAAATTCAACTTTCGATTCAACTTTAAATTCAACTTTAAATTCCACTTTAAATTCAAATTTAATTTAAACTTTAAATTCAACTTTAAATTCAACTTTAAATTCAAATTTAATTTAAACTTTAAATTCAACTTTAAATTCAACTTTAAATTCGACTTTAAATTCAACTTTAAATTCAACTTTTAATTCAAATTTAATTTTAACTTTAAATTACACTTTAAATTCAACTTTAAATTCAACTTTTAATTCAACTTTAAATTTGACTTTAAATTTAACTTTAAATTCAACTTTCAATTCAACTTTAAATTCAACTTTAAATTCAACTTTAAATTCCACTTCAAATTCAACTTTAAATTGAACCTTAAATTCAACTTGAAATTCATTTTTAAATTCAACTTTAAATTCGACTTTTAATTCAACTTTAAATTTGACTTTAAATTCAACTTTAAATTCAGCTTTCGATTCAACTTTAAATTCAACTTTAAATTCAACTTTAAATTCCACTTTAAATTCAAATTTAATTTAAACTTTAAATTCAACTTTAAATTCAACTTTAAATTCGACTTTAAATTCAACTTTAAATTCAACTTTTAATTCAAATTTAATTTTAACTTTAAATTACACTTTAAATTCAACTTTAAATTCAACTTTTAATTCAATTTTAAATTTGACTTTAAATTCAACTTTAAATTCAACTTTAAATTCAACTTTTAATTCAACTTTAAATTTGGCTTTGAATTCAACTTTAAATTCAACTTTTAAATTCAACTTTAAATTCAACTTTAAATTGAACTTTATTTAAATTCAACTTTAAATTCAACTTTAAATTTAACTTTAAATTTAACTTTAAATTAGACTTAAAATTCAACTTTAAATTCAACTTTAAATTCAATTTCAATATCAACTTTAAATTTAACTTAACATTAAACTTTAAATTCAACTTTAAATTTAAGTTTAAATTCAACTCTTAATCCAACTTTAAATTCGACTTTAAATTCAACTTTTAATTCAAATTTAATTTTAACTTTAAATTCAACTTTTAATTCAACTTTAAATTTGACTTTAAATTCAACTTTAAATTCAACTTTACATTCAACTTTAAATTCCACTTTAAATTCATTTTTAAATTTAAGTTTAAATTCAACTTTAAATCCAACTTTAAATACGACTTTAAATTCAATTTTAAATTCAACTTTAAATTCAACTTTAAATTCAACTTTAAATTCAACTTTAAATTCAACTTCAATTTCAACTTTAAATTCAACCTTAAATTCAACTTTAAATTCAAATTCAAATTCAACTTTAAATTTAACGTTAAATTCAACTTTAAATTCAACTTTAAATTCAACTTTAAATTTAACTTTAAATTCAGCTTTAATCTCAACTTTAAATTCAACTTTAAATTTAACTTTAAATCCAACTTTAAATTCAACTTTAAATTCAACTTTAAATTTAACTTTAAATTCAACTTCAAATTCAACATTAAATTCAACTTTAAATCCAACTTTAAATTCGACTTTAAATTCAACTATAAATTCAAATTTAATTTTAACTTTAAATTAAACTTTAAATTCAACTTTAAATTTAACTTTAAATTCAACTTCAAATTCAACATTAAATTCAACTTTAAATCCAACTTTAAATTAGACTTTAAATTCAACTATAAATTCAAATTTAATTTTAACTTTAAATTTCACTTTAAATTCAACTTTAAATTCAATTTTAAATTCATTTTTAAATTCAACTTTAAATTCAACTTTCAATTCAACTTTAAATTCAACTTTAAATTCAACTTTAAATTCCACTTTCAATTCAACTTTAAATTCAACTTTAAATTCATTTTTAAATTCAACTTTAAATTCAACTTTAAATTCAACTTTAAATTCAACTTTAAATTCAACTTTAAATTCAACTTTAAATTCAACTTTAAATTCAACTTTAAATTAAACTTTAAATTCAACTTTAAATTCAACTTCAATTTCAACTTTAAATTCAACCTTAAATTGAACTTTAAATTCAAATTCAAATTCAACTTTAAATTCAACTTTAAATTTAACTCTAAGTTTAACTTTAAATTCAACTTTCAATTAAACTTTAAATTCAACTTTAAATTCCACTTCAAATTCAACTTTAAATTCAAATTTAAATTTAACTTAAAATTCAACTTTAAATTCAACTTTAAATTTGATTTTAAATTCAACTTTAAATTCAATTTTAAGTTCAACTTTAAATTTAACTTTAAATTCAACTTTCAATTCAACTTTAAATTCAACTTTAAATTCAAATTTAAATTCCACTGTAAATTCAACTTTAAACTTAAGTTTAAATTCAACTTTAAATCCAATAACTTTAAATTCAACTTTAAATTCAACTTTAAATTCAACTTTTAATTCAACTTTAAATTTGACTTTAAATTCAACTTTAAATTCAACTTTCAATTCAACTTTAAATTCAACTTTAAATTCAACTTTAAATTCCACTTTAAATTCATTTTTAAATTTAAGTTTAAATTCAACTTTAAATCCAACTTTAAATACGACTTTAAATTCAATTTTAAATTCAACTTTAAATTCAACTTTAAATTCAACTTTAAATTCAACTTTAAATTCAACTTCAATTTCAACTTTAAATTCAACCTTAAATTCAACTTTAAATTCAAATTCAAATTCAACTTTAAATTTAACGTTAAATTCAACTTTAAATTCAACTTTAAATTCAACTTTAAATTTAACTTTAAATTCAGCTTTAATCTCAACTTTAAATTCAACTTTAAATTTAACTTTAAATCCAACTTTAAGTTCAACTTTAAATTCAACTTTAAATTTAACTTTAAATTCAACTTCAAATTCAACATTAAATTCAACTTTAAATCCAACTTTAAATTCGACTTTAAATTCAACTTCAATTTCAACTTTAAATTCAACCTTAAATTGAACTTTAAATTCAAATTCAAATTCAACTTTAAATTCAACTTTAAATTTAACTCTAAGTTTAACTTTAAATTCAACTTTCAATTAAACTTTAAATTCAACTTTAAATTCAACTTTAAATTCAACTTTAAATTCCACTTCAAATTCAACTTTAAATTCAAATTTAAATTTAACTTAAAATTCAACTTTAAATTTGATTTTAAATTCAACTTTAAATTCAATTTTAAGTTCAACTTTAAATTTAACTTTAAATTCAACTTTCAATTCAACTTTAAATTCAACTTTAAATTCAACTTTAAATTCAACTTAAAATTCCACTTCAAATTCAACTTTAAATTCAACTTTAAATTCAAATTTAAATTTAACTTAAAATTCAACTTTAAATTCAACTTTAAATTCAACTTTAAATTTAACTTTAAGTTCAACTTTAAATTTAACTTTAAATTCAACTTTCAATTAAACTTTAAATTCAACTTTAAATTCAACTTTAAATTCCACTTCAAATTCAACTTTAAATTCAACTTTAAATTCAAATTTAAATTTAACTTAAAATTCAACTTTAAATTCAACTTTAAATTCAACTTTAAATTCAATTTTAAGTTCAATTTTAAATTTAACTTTAAATTCAACTTTCAATTCAACTTTAAATTCAACTTTAAATTCAACTTTAAATTCCACTTTAAATTCAACTTTAAATTCAACTTTAAATTCATTTTTAAATTCAACTTTAAATTCTACTTTAAATTCACGTTTAAATTCCACTTTAAATTCAACTTTAAATTCAACTTTAAATTCAACTTTAAATTCAACTTCAATTTCAACTTTAAATTCAACCTTAAATTCAACTTTAAATTCAAATTCATATTCAACTTTAAATTCAAATTTAAATTTAACTTTTAATTCAGCTTTAATCTCAACTTTAAATTCAACTTTAAGTTTAACTATAAATTTAACTTTAAATTCAATTTCAAATTCAACTTTAAATTTAACTTTAAATTCAACTTAAAATTTAACTTTAAATTTAACTTTTAATTCAACTTTCAATTCAACTTTAAATTCAACTTTAAATTCAATTTGAAATTCAACTTTAAATTTACTTTTACATTCAACTTTAAATTCAACTTTAAATTCAACTTTAAATTCAAATTTAAATTTAACTTTAAATTCAACTTTCAATTCAACTTTAAATTCAACTTCAAATTCCACTTCAAATTCAACTTTAAATTCAACTTTAAATTCAAATTTAAATTTAATTTTAAATTCAACTTTAAATTCAACTTTAAATTGAGCTTTATTTAAATTCAACTTTAAATTCAACTTGAATTTTAACTTTAAATTCAACTTTAAATTCAACTTTAAATTGAACTCGAATTTCAACTTTAAATTCAACTTTAAATTCAATCTTAAATTCAACTTTAAATTCATTTTTAAATTCAACTTTAAATTCGACTTTAAATTCAACTTTAAATTCAACTTTCAATTCAACTTTAAATTGAACTCGAAATTCAACTTTGAATTCAACTTTAAATTCCACTTTAAATTCAACTTTAAATTCATTTTTAAATTCAACTTTAAATTCGACTTTAAATTCAACTTTAAATTCAACTTTGAAATCAACTTTAAATTTAACTTTAAATCCAACTTTAAATTCAACTTTAAATTCAACTTTAAATTTGACTTTAAATTCAACTTCAAATTCAAATTAAATTCAACTTTAAATCCAACTTTAAATTCAACTTTAAATCCAACTTTAAATTCAACTTTAAATTCAACTTTTAATTCAACTTTAAATTTGACTTTAAATTCAATTCATCTTTAAGTTCAACTTTAAATTTAACTTTAAATTCAACTTTCAATTCAACTTTAAATTCAACTTTAAATTCAACTTTAAATTCCACTTCAAATTCAACTTTAAATTCAACTTTAAATTCAAATTTAAATTTAACTTTAAATTCAACTTTAAATTCAACTTTTAATTCAACTTTAAATTTGACTTTAAATTCAATTCAACTTTAAGTTCAACTTTAAATTTAACTTTAAATTCAACTTTAAATTCAACTTTAAATTCAACTTTAAATTCCACTTCAAATTCAACTTTAAATTCAACTTTAAATTCAAATTTAAATTCAACTTTTAATTCAACTTTAAATTTGACTTTAAATTCAATTCAACTTTAAGTTCAACTTTAAATTTAACTTTAAATTCAACTTTCAATTCAACTTTAAATTCAACTTTAAATTCAACTTTAAATTCCACTTCAAATTCAACTTTAAATTCAACTTTAAATTCAAATTTAAATTTAACTTTAAATTCAACTTTAAATTCAACTTCAAATTCAACTATAAATTCAACTTTAAATTCAACTTGAATTTAAACTTTAAATTCAACTTTAAATTCAACTTTAAATTGAACTCGAAATTCAACTTTAAATTCAACTTTAAATTCAATCTTAAATTCAACTTTAAATTCATTTTTAAATTCAACTTTAAATTCGACTTTAAATTCAACTTTAAATTCAACTTTCAATTCAACTTTAAATTCAACTTTAAATTCAAATTTAAATTCCACTGTAAATTCAACTTTAAACTTAAGTTTAAATTCAACTTTAAATCCAACTTTAAATTCAACTTACAATTCAACTTTAAATTCAACTTTAAATCCAACTTTAAGTTCAACTTTAAATTTAACTTTAAATTCAACTTTCAATTCAACTTTAAATTCAACTTTAAATTCAACTTTAAATTCAACCTTAAATTCAACTTTAAATTCATTTTTAAATTCAACTTTAAATTCAACTTTAAATTCAACTTTAAATTCAACTTTAAATTCCACTTTAAATTCAACTTTAAATTAAACTTTAAATTCAACTTTAAATTCAACTTCAATTTCAACTTTAAATTCAACCTTAAATTCAACTTTAAATTCAAATTCAAATTCAAATTTAAATTAAACTTTAAATTCAACTTTAAATTCCACTTTAAATTCAACTTTAAATTAAACTTTAAATTTAACTTTAAATTCAATTTCAAATTCAACTTTAAATTTAACTTTAAATTCAACTTTAAATTTAACTTTTAATTCAACTTTCAATTCAACTTTAAATTCAACTTTAAATTCAATTTCAAATTCAACTTTAAATTTAACTTTACATTCAACTTTAAATTCAACTTTTAATTCAAATTTAAATTTAACTTTAAATTTTAGGCTTATATTCAACTTTAAATCCAACTTTTAATTCAACTTTAAATTTAACTTAAAATTCAACTTTAAATTAAACTTTAAATTCAACTTTAAATTCCACTTCAAATTCAACTTTAAATTCAACTTTAAATTCAAATTTAAATTTAACTTTAAATTCAACTTTAAATTCAATTTCAAATTCAACTTTAAATTCAACTTTATATTGAACTTTATTTAAATTCAACTTTAAATTCAACTTGAATTTTAACTTTAAATTCAACTTTAAATTCAATCTTAAATTCAACTTTAAATTCATTTTTAAATTCAACCTTAAATTCAACTTTAAATTCAATTTCAAATTCAACTTTAAATTCAACTTTATATTGAACTTTATTTAGATTCAACTTTAAATTGAACTCGAATTTCAACTTTAAATTCAACTTTAAATTCAATCTTAAATTCAACTTTAAATTCATTTTTAAATTCAACTTTAAATTCGACTTTAAATTTAACTTTAAATTCAACTTTCAATTCAACTTAAAATTCAACTTTAAATTCCACTTCAAATTCAACTTTAAATTCAACTTTAAATTCAAATTTAAATTCAACTTTAAATTGAACTTTATTAAAATTCAACTTTAAATTCAACTTGAATTTTAACTTTAAATTCAACTTTAAATTCAACTTTAAATTGAACTCGAATTTCAACTTTAAATTCAACTTTAAATTCAATCTTAAATTCAACTTTAAATCCATTTTTAAATTCAACTTTAAATTCAACTTTCAATTCAACTTTAAATTCAACTTTAAATTCAAATTTAAGTTCAACTTTAAGTTCAACTTTTAATTCAACTTTAAATTTGACTTTAAATTCAACTTTAAATTCAACTTTAAGTTCAACTTTAAATTTAACTTAAAATTCAACTTTCAATTCAACTTTAAATTCAACTTTAAATTCAACTATAAATTCCACTTTAAATTCCACTTTAAATTCAACTTTAAATTCAACTTTAAATTCATTTTTAAATTCAACTTTAAATTCAACTTTTAATTCAACTTTAAATTCAACTTTAAAATCAACTTTAAATTCAACTTCAATTTCAACTTTTAATTCAACTTTTAATTTGACTTTAAATTCAACTTAAAATTCAACTTTAAATTCAACTTTAAATTCAACTTAAAATTCCACTTTAAATTAAACTTTAAATTTAAGTTTAAATTCAATTTTAAATCCAACTTTAAATTCAACTTTAAATTCAACTTTAAATTCAACTTTTATTTCAACTTTAAATTTGACTTTAAATTCAACTTTGAATTCAACTTTAAATTCAACTTTAAATTCAACTTTAAATTCCACTTTAAATTCAACTTTAAATTAAACTTTAAATTCAACTTTAAATTCCACTTCAAATTCAACTTTAAATTCAACTTTAAATTCAAATTTAAATTTAACTTTAAATTCAACTTTAAATTCAATTTCAAATTCAACTTTAAATTCAACTTTATATTGAACTTTATTTAAATTCAACTTTAAATTCAACTTGAATTTTAACTTTAAATTCAACTTTAAATTGAACTCGAAATTCAACTTTAAATTCAACTTTAAATTCAACCTTAAATTCAACTTTAGATTCATTTTTAAATTCAACTTTAAATTCGACTTTAAATTCAACTTTGAATTCAACTTTGAAATCAACTTTAAATTCAACCTTAAATTCAACTTTAAATTTAACTTTAAATTCAAATTTAAATTTAACTTTAAATTCAAATTTAAATTTAACTTTAAATTCAACTTTAAATTCAACTTTAAATTGAACTTTATTAAAATTGAACTTTAAATTCAACTTGAATTTTAACTTTAAATTCAACTTTTAATTCAACTTTAAATTTGACTTTAAATTCAACTTTAAATTCAACTTTAAATTCAACTTCAATTTCAACTTTAAATTCAACCTTAAATTGAACTTTAAATTCAAATTCAAATTCAACTTTAAATTCAACTTTAAATTTAACTCTAAGTTTAACTTTAAATTCAACTTTCAATTAAACTTTAAATTCAACTTTAAATTCAACTTTAAATTCCACTTCAAATTCAACTTTAAATTCAACTTTAAATTCAAATTTAAATTTAACTTAAAATTCAACTTTAAATTCAACTTTAAATTTGATTTTAAATTCAACTTTAAATTCAATTTTAAGTTCAACTTTAAATTTAACTTTAAATTCAACTTTCAATTCAACTTTAAATTCAACTTTAAATTCAACTTTAAATTCAACTTTAAATTCCACTTCAAATTCAACTTTAAATTCAACTTTAAATTCATTTTTAAATTCAACTTTAAATTCAACTTTTAATTCAACTTTAAATTTAACTTTAAGTTCAACTTTAAATTTAACTTTAAATTCAACTTTCAATTAAACTTTAAATTCAACTTTAAATAAAACTTTAAATTCCACTTCAAATTCAACTTTAAATTCAACTTTAAATTCAAATTTAAATTTAACTTAAAATTCAACTTTAAATTCAACTTTAAATTCAACTTTAAATTCAACTTTAAATTCAATTTTAAGTTCAACTTTAAATTTAACTTTAAATTCAACTTTCAATTCAACTTTAAATTCAACTTTAAATTCAACTTTAAATTCCACTTTAAATTCAACTTTAAATTCAACTTTAAATTCATTTTTAAAATCCAACTTTAAATTCTACTTTAAATTCACGTTTAAATTCCACTTTAAATTCAACTTTAAATTCAACTTTAAATTCAACTTTAAATTAAACTTCAATTTCAACTTTAAATTCAACCTTAAATTCAACTTTAAATTCAAATTCAAATTCAACTTTAAATTCAAATTTAAATTTAACTTTTAATTCAGCTTTAATCTCAACTTTAAATTCAACTTTAAGTTTAACTTTAAATTTAACTTTAAATTCAATTTCAAATTCAACTTTAAATTTAACTTTAAATTCAACTTTAAATTTAACTTTAAATTTAACTTTTAATTCAACTTTCAATCCAACTTTAAATTCAACTTTAAATTCAATTTGAAATTCAACTTTAAATTTACTTTTACATTCAACTTTAAATTCAACTTTAAATTCAAATTTAAATTAAACTTTAAATTCAACTTTCAATTCAACTTTAAATTCAACTTTAAATTCCACTTCAAATTCAACTTTAAATTCAACTTTAAATTCAAATTTAATTTTAACTTTAAATTCAACTTTAAATTCAACTTTAAATTGAGCTTTATTTAAATTCAACTTTAAATTCAACTTGAATTTTAACTTTAAATTCAACTTTCAATTCAACTTTAAATTGAACTCGAAATTCAACTTTGAATTCAACTTTAAATTCCACTTTAAATTCAACTTTAAATTCATTTTAAAATTCAACTTTAAATACGACTTTAAATTCAACTTTAAATTCAACTTTGAAATCAACTTTAAATTTAACTTTAAATCCAACTTTAAATTCAACTTTAAATTCAACTTTAAATTTGACTTTAAATTCAACTTCAAATTCAAATTAAATTCAACTTTAAATCCAACTTTAAATTCAACTTTAAATCCAACTTTAAATTCAACTTTAAATTCAACTTTTAATTCAACTTTAAATTTGACTTTAAATTCAATTCAACTTTAAGTTCAACTTTAAATTTAACTTTAAATTCAACTTTCAATTCAACTTTAAATTCAACTTTAAATTCAACTTTAAATTCCACTTCAAATTCAACTTTAAATTCAACTTTAAATTCAAATTTAAATTTAACTTTAAATTCAACTTTAAATTCAACTTCAAATTCAACTTTAAATTCAACTTGAATTTTAACTTTAAATTCAACTTTAAATTCAACTTTAAATTGAACTCGAAATTCAACTTTAAATTCAACTTTAAATTCAATCTTAAATTCAACTTTAAATTCATTTTTAAATTCAACTTTAAATTCGACTTTAAATTCAACTTTAAATTCAACTTTCAATTCAACTTTAAATTCAACTTTAAATTCAAATTTAAATTCCACTGTTAATTCAACTTTAAACTTAAGTTTAAATTCAACTTTAAATCCAACTTTAAATTCAACTTTTATTCAACTTTAAATTTGACTTTAAATTCAACTTTAAATCCAACTTTAAGTTCAACTTTAAATTTAACTTTAAATTCAACTTTCAATTCAACTTTAAATTCAACTTTAAATTCAACTTTAAATTCCACTTTAAATTCAACTTTAAATTCAACTTTAAATTCATTTTTAAATTCAACTTTAAATTCAACTTTAAATTCAACTTTAAATTCAACTTTAAATTCCACTTTAAATTCAACTTTAAATTAAACTTTAAATTCAACTTTAAATTCAACTTCAATTTCAACTTTAAATTCAACCTTAAATTCAACTTTAAATTCAAATTCAAATTCAAATTTAAATTTAACTTTAAATTCAGCTTTAATCTCAACTTTAAATTCAACTTTAAGTTTAACTTTAAATTTAACTTTAAATTCAATTTCAAATTCAACTTTAAATTTAACTTTTAATTCAACTTTAAATTTAACTTTAAATTTAACTTTTAATTCAACTTTCACTTCAACTTTAAATTAAACTTTAAATTCAATTTCAAATTCAACTTTAAATTTAACTTAACATTCAACTTTAAATTCAACTTCAAATTCAAATTTAAATTTAACTTTAAATTTTAGGCTTATATTCAACTTTAAATCCAACTTTTAATTCAACTTTAAATTCCACTTCAAACTCAACTTTAAATTCAACTTTAAATTCAAATTTAAATTTAACTTTAAATTCAACTTTAAATTCAAATTTAAATTGAACTTTATTTAAATTCAACTTTAAATTCAACTTGAATTTTAACTTTAAATTCAACTTTAAATTGAACTCGAATTTCAACTTTAAATTCAACTTTAAATTCAATCTTAAATTCAACTTTAAATCCATTTTTAAATTCAACTTTAAATTCGACTTTAAATTCAACTTTAAATTCAACTTTCAATTCAACTTTAAATTCAACTTTAAATTCAACTTTAAGTTCAACTTTAAATTCAACTTTTAATTCAACTTTAAATTTGACTTTAAATTCAACTTTAAATTCAACTTTAAGTTCAACTTTAAATTTAACTTAAAATTCAACTTTCAATTCAACTTTAAATTCAACTTTAAATCCAACTTTAAATTCGACTTTAAATTCAACCTTAAATTCAAATTTAATTTTAACTTTAAATTAAACTTTAAATTCAACTTTAAATCCAACATTAAATTTATTTTTAAATTCAACTTTAAATTCAAATTTAAATTTAACTTTAAATTCAACTTTAAATTCAAATTTAATTTTAACTTTAAATTCAACTTTAAATTCAACTTTAAATTCAACTTTAAATTCCACTTTAAATTCCACTTTAAATTCAACTTTAAATTCAACTTTAAATTCATTTTTAAATTCAACTTTAAATTCAACTTTAAATTCAACTTTAAAATCAACTTTAAATTCAACTTCAATTTCAACTTTTAATTCAACTTTTAATTTGACTTTAAATTCAACTTTAAATTCAACTTTAAATTCAACTTAAAATTCCACTTTAAATTAAACTTTAAATTTAAGTTTAAATTCAATTTTAAATCCAACTTTAAATTCAACTTTAAATTCAACTTTAAATTCAACTTTTATTTCAACTTTAAATTTGACTTAATTCAACTTTCAAAACAACTTTAAATTCAACTTTAAATTCAACTTTAAATTCCACTTTAAATTCAACTTTAAATTCAACTTTAAATTCAAATTTAAATTTAACTCTAAATTCAACTTTAATTCAATTTCAAATTCAACTTTAAATTCAACTTTATTTAAATTCAACTTTAAATTCAACTTGAATTTTAACTTTAAATTCAACTTTAAATTCAATCTTAAATTCAACTTTAAATTCATTTTTAAATTCAACCTTAAATTCAACTTTAAATTCAATTTCAAATTCAACTTAAAATTCAACTTTATATTGAACTTTATTTAGATTCAACTTTAAATTCAACTTTAAATTCAATCTTAAATTCAACTTTAAATTCATTTTTAAATTCAACTTTAAATTCGACTTTAAATTTAACTTTAAATTCAACTTTCAATTCAACTTAAAATTCAACTTTAAATTCCACTTCAAATTCAACTTTAAATTCAACTTTAAATTCAAATTTAAATTTAACTTTAAATTCAACTTTAAATTCAACTTTAAATTGAACTTTATTAAAATTCAACTTTAAATTCAACTTGAATTTTAACTTTAAATTCAACTTTAAATTCAACTTTAAATTGAACTCGAATTTCAACTTTAAATTCAACTTTAAATTCAATCTTAAATTCAACTTTAAATCCATTTTTAAATTCAACTTTAAATTCGACTTTAAATTCAACTTTAAATTCAACTTTCAATTCAACTTTAAATTCAAATTTAAGTTCAACTTTAAATTCAACTTTTAATTCAACTTTAAATTTGACTTTAAATTCAACTTTAAATTCAACTTTAAGTTCAACTTTAAATTTAACTTAAAATTCAACTTTCAATTCAACTTTAAATTCAACTTTAAATTCATTTTTAAATTCAACTTTAAATTCAACTTTTAATTCAACTTTAAATTCTACTTTAAATTCAACTTTAAAATCAACTTTAAATTCAACTTCAATTTCAACTTTTAATTCAACTTTTAATTTGACTTTAAATTCAACTTAAAATTCAACTTTAAATTCAACTTTAAATTCAACTTAAAATTCATTTTTAAATTCAACTTTAAATTCAACTTTAAATTCAACTTTAAATTCAACTTAAAATTCATTTTTAAATTCAACTTTAAATTCAACTTTAAATTCAACTTTAAATTCAACTTTAAATTTAACTTTAAATTCAACTTTCAATTCAACTTTAAATTCAACTTTAAATTCAACTTTAAATTCCACTTTAAATTCAAATTTAATTTTAACTTTAAATTCAACTTTAAATTCAACTTTAAATTGAGCTTTATTTAAATTCAACTTTAAATTCAACTTGAATTTTAACTTTAAATTCAACTTTCAATTCAACTTTAAATTGAACTCGAAATTCAACTTTGAATTCAACTTTAAATTCCACTTTAAATTCAACTTTAAATTCATTTTTAAATTCAACTTTAAATACGACTTTAAATTCAACTTTAAATTCAACTTTGAAATCAACTTTAAATTTAACTTTAAATCCAACTTTAAATTCAACTTTAAATTCAACTTTAAATTTGACTTTAAATTCAACTTCAAATTCAAATTAAATTCAACTTTAAATCCAACTTTAAATTCAACTTTAAATCCAACTTTAAATTCAACTTTAAATTCAACTTTTAATTCAACTTTAAATTTGACTTTAAATTCAATTCAACTTTAAGTTCAACTTTAAATTTAACTTTAAATTCAACTTTCAATTCAACTTTAAATTCAACTTTAAATTCAACTTTAAATTCCACTTCAAATTCAACTTTAAATTCAACTTTAAATTCAAATTTAAATTTAACTTTAAATTCAACTTTAAATTCAACTTCAAATTCAACTTTAAATTCAACTTGAATTTTAACTTTAAATTCAACTTTAAATTCAACTTTAAATTGAACTCGAAATTCAACTTTAAATTCAACTTTAAATTCAATCTTAAATTCAACTTTAAATTCATTTTTAAATTCAACTTTAAATTCGACTTTAAATTCAACTTTAAATTCAACTTTCAATTCAACTTTAAATTCAACTTTAAATTCAAATTTAAATTCCACTGTTAATTCAACTTTAAACTTAAGTTTAAATTCAACTTTAAATCCAACTTTAAATTCAACTTTTATTCAACTTTAAATTTGACTTTAAATTCAACTTTAAATCCAACTTTAAGTTCAACTTTAAATTTAACTTTAAATTCAACTTTCAATTCAACTTTAAATTCAACTTTAAATTCAACTTTAAATTCCACTTTAAATTCAACTTTAAATTCAACTTTAAATTCATTTTTAAATTCAACTTTAAATTCAACTTTAAATTCAACTTTAAATTCAACTTTAAATTCCACTTTAAATTCAACTTTAAATTAAACTTTAAATTCAACTTTAAATTCAACTTCAATTTCAACTTTAAATTCAACCTTAAATTCAACTTTAAATTCAAATTCAAATTCAAATTTAAATTTAACTTTAAATTCAGCTTTAATCTCAACTTTAAATTCAACTTTAAGTTTAACTTTAAATTTAACTTTAAATTCAATTTCAAATTCAACTTTAAATTTAACTTTTAATTCAACTTTAAATTTAACTTTAAATTTAACTTTTAATTCAACTTTCACTTCAACTTTAAATTAAACTTTAAATTCAATTTCAAATTCAACTTTAAATTTAACTTAACATTCAACTTTAAATTCAACTTCAAATTCAAATTTAAATTTAACTTTAAATTTTAGGCTTATATTCAACTTTAAATCCAACTTTTAATTCAACTTTAAATTCCACTTCAAATTCAACTTTAAATTCAACTTTAAATTCAAATTTAAATTTAACTTTAAATTCAACTTTAAATTCAAATTTAAATTGAACTTTATTTAAATTCAACTTTAAATTCAACTTGAATTTTAACTTTAAATTCAACTTTAAATTGAACTCGAATTTCAACTTTAAATTCAACTTTAAATTCAATCTTAAATTCAACTTTAAATCCATTTTTAAATTCAACTTTAAATTCGACTTTAAATTCAACTTTAAATTCAACTTTCAATTCAACTTTAAATTCAACTTTAAATTCAACTTTAAGTTCAACTTTAAATTCAACTTTTAATTCAACTTTAAATTTGACTTTAAATTCAACTTTAAATTCAACTTTAAGTTCAACTTTAAATTTAACTTAAAATTCAACTTTCAATTCAACTTTAAATTCAACTTTAAATCCAACTTTAAATTCGACTTTAAATTCAACCTTAAATTCAAATTTAATTTTAACTTTAAATTAAACTTTAAATTCAACTTTAAATCCAACATTAAATTTATTTTTAAATTCAACTTTAAATTCAAATTTAAATTTAACTTTAAATTCAACTTTAAATTCAAATTTAATTTTAACTTTAAATTCAACTTTAAATTCAACTTTAAATTCAACTTTAAATTCCACTTTAAATTCCACTTTAAATTCAACTTTAAATTCAACTTTAAATTCATTTTTAAATTCAACTTTAAATTCAACTTTAAATTCAACTTTCAATTCAACTTTAAACTTTAAATTTAAGTTTAAATTCAATTTTAAATCCAACTTTAAATTCAACTTTAAATTCAACTTTAAATTCAACTTTTATTTCAACTTTAAATTTGACTTAATTCAACTTTCAAAACAACTTTAAATTCAACTTTAAATTCAACTTTAAATTCCACTTTAAATTCAACTTTAAATTCAACTTTAAATTCAAATTTAAATTTAACTCTAAATTCAACTTTAATTCAATTTCAAATTCAACTTTAAATTCAACTTTATTTAAATTCAACTTTAAATTCAACTTGAATTTTAACTTTAAATTCAACTTTAAATTCAATCTTAAATTCAACTTTAAATTCATTTTTAAATTCAACCTTAAATTCAACTTTAAATTCAATTTCAAATTCAACTTAAAATTCAACTTTATATTGAACTTTATTTAGATTCAACTTTAAATTCAACTTTAAATTCAATCTTAAATTCAACTTTAAATTCATTTTTAAATTCAACTTTAAATTCGACTTTAAATTTAACTTTAAATTCAACTTTCAATTCAACTTAAAATTCAACTTTAAATTCCACTTCAAATTCAACTTTAAATTCAACTTTAAATTCAAATTTAAATTTAACTTTAAATTCAACTTTAAATTCAACTTTAAATTGAACTTTATTAAAATTCAACTTTAAATTCAACTTGAATTTTAACTTTAAATTCAACTTTAAATTCAACTTTAAATTGAACTCGAATTTCAACTTTAAATTCAACTTTAAATTCAATCTTAAATTCAACTTTAAATCCATTTTTAAATTCAACTTTAAATTCGACTTTAAATTCAACTTTAAATTCAACTTTCAATTCAACTTTAAATTCAACTTTAAATTCAAATTTAAGTTCAACTTTAAATTCAACTTTTAATTCAACTTTAAATTTGACTTTAAATTCAACTTTAAATTCAACTTTAAGTTCAACTTTAAATTTAACTTAAAATTCAACTTTCAATTCAACTTTAAATTCAACTTTAAATTCATTTTTAAATTCAACTTTAAATTCAACTTTTAATTCAACTTTAAATTCTACTTTAAATTCAACTTTAAAATCAACTTTAAATTCAACTTCAATTTCAACTTTTAATTCAACTTTTAATTTGACTTTAAATTCAACTTAAAATTCAACTTTAAATTCAACTTTAAATTCAACTTAAAATTCATTTTTAAATTCAACTTTAAATTCAACTTTAAATTCAACTTTAAATTCAACTTAAAATTCATTTTTAAATTCAACTTTAAATTCAACTTTAAATTCAACTTTAAATTCAACTTTAAATTTAACTTTAAATTCAACTTTCAATTCAACTTTAAATTCAACTTTAAATTCATCTTTAAATTCCACTTTAAATTCAACTTTAAATTCAACTTAAAATTCATTTTTAAATTCAACTTTAAATTCCACTTTAAATTCCACTTTAAATTCAACTTTAAATTCAACTTTAAATTCATTTTTAAATTCAACTTTAAATTCAACTTTTAATTCAACTTTAAATTCAACTTTAAATTCAACTTTAAAATCAACTTTAAATTCAACTTCAATTTCAACTTTTAATTCAACTTTTAATTTGACTTTAAATTCAACTTAAAATTCAACTTTAAATTCAACTTTAAATTCAACTTAAAATTCCACTTTAAATTAAACTTTAAATTTAAGTTTAAATTCAATTTTAAATCCAACTTTAAATTCAACTTTAAATTCAACTTTAAATTCAACTTTTATTTCAACTTTAAATTTGACTTTAAATTCAACTTTGAATTCAACTTTAAATTCAACTTTAAATTTAACTCTAAATTCAACTTTAAATTCAATTTCAAATTCAACTTTAAATTCAACTTTATATTGAACTTTATTTAAATTCAACTTTAAATTCAACTTGAATTTTAACTTTAAATTCAACTTTAAATTGAACTCGAAATTCAACTTTAAATTCAACTTTAAATTCAACCTTAAATTCAACTTTAAATTCATTTTTAAATTCAACTTTAAATTCGATTTTTAATTCAACTTTGAATTCAACTTTGAAATCAACTTTAAATTCAACCTTAAATTCAACTTTATATTCAATTTTAAATTCAACTTTAAATCCAACTTTAAATTCGACTTTAAATTCAACTTTAAATTCAACTTTAAATTCAAATTTAATTTAAACTTTAATTTCAACTTTAAATTCAACTTTAAATTCAACATTAAATTCAACTTTTAATTCAACTTTAAATTTGACTTTAAATTAAACTTTAAATTCAACTTTTAAATTCAACTTTAAATTGAACTTTATTTAAATTCAACTTTAAATTCAACTTGAATTTTAACTTTAAATTCAACTTTAAATTGAACTCGAAATTCAACTTTAAATTCAACTTTAAATTCAACCTTAAATTCAACTTGAAATTCATTTTTAAATTCAACTTTAAATTCGACTTTTAATTCAACTTTAAATTTGACTTTAAATTCAACTTTCAATTCAACTTTAAATTCAACTTTAAATTCAACTTTAAATTCAACTTTAAATTCCACTTTAAATTCAAATTTAATTTTAACTTTAAATTCAACTTTAAATTCAACTTTTAATTCAACTTTAAATTTGACTTTAAATTCAACTTTAAATTCAACTTTAAATTCAACTTTAAATTCCACTTTAAATTCAAATTTTATTTTAACTTTAAATTCAACTTTAAATTCAACTTTAAATTCGACTTTAAATTCAACTTTAAATTCAACTTTTAATTCAAATTTAATTTTAACTTTAAATTCAACTTTGCATTCAACTTTAAATTCAACTTTTAATTCAACTTTAATTTTTACTTTAAATTCAACTTTAAATTCAACTTTCAATTCAAATTTAATTTTAACTTTAAATTCAACTTTAAATTCAACTTTAAATCCAAATTTAATTTTAACTTTAAATTCAACTTTAAATTCAACTTTAATTCAACTTTAAATTTGACTTTGAATTCAACTTTAATTTCAACTTTTAAATTCAACTTCAAATTCAACTTTAAATTGAACTTTATTTAAATTCAACTTTAAATTCAACTTTAAATTTAACTTTAAATTTAACTTTAAATTCAACTTTAAATTCAACTTTAAAGTCAATTTCAATATCAACTTTAAATTTAACTTAACATTCATTTTTAAATTCAACTTTAAATTCAACTTTAAATTTAAGTTTAAATTCAACTCTAAATCCAATTTTGAATTCGACTTTAAATTCAACTTTTAATTCAAATTTAACAACTTTAAATTTTACTTTAAATTCAACTTTAACTTAAACTTTAAATTCAACTTTAAATTCAACTTTAAATTCAACTTAAAATTAAACTTTAAATTCAACTTTAAATTTTACTTTAAATTCAACTTTAACTTCAACTTTAAATTCAACTTTAAATTCAACTTTAAATTCAACTTTAAATTCAACTTTAAATTCAACTTTAACTTCAAAATTAAATTCAGCTTTAAATTCAACTTTAAATTTAACTTTTAAATTCAATTTTAAATTCAACTTTAAATTCAACTTTAAATTCAACCTCAAATTCAACTTTTGATTCAACTAAATTCAATTTTAAATTCAACTTTGATTTCAATTTTTAATTAAACTTTGAATTCAATTTTAAATTCAACTTTGAATTCAATTTTAAATTCAACTTTAAAATCAACTTTAAATTTAACTTTAAATTCAACTTTAGATTCAACATTAAATTCAACCTTAAATTTAACTTTAAATTCAACTTCAAATTCAACTTTTAATTCAACTAAATTCAATTTTAAATGAAACTTTGAATTCAATTTTAAATTAAACTTTGAATTCAATTTTAAATTCAACTTTAAAATCAACTTTAAATTTAACTTTAAATTCAACTTTAGATTCAACATTAAATTCAACCTTAAATTTAACTTTAAATTCAACTTCAAATTCAACTTTTAATTCAACTAAATTCAATTTTAAATTAAACTTTGAATTAAATTTTAAATTAAACTTTGAATTCAATTTTAAATTCAACTTTGAATTCAATTTTAAATTCAACTTTAAAATCAACTTTAAATTTAACTTTAAATTCAACTTTAGATTCAACTTTGAATTCAACTTTGAATTCAATTTTAAATTCAATTTGAAATTCAACTTTAAATTTAACTTTAAATTCAACCTTAAATTCAACTTTTAACTGAAATGTTAAGCAAAGAACAAGGTATTCAGCCTTATTATGAGTTTCACGTGAACAGCATTCCCTCTAAAAAGATCCCATTTCACTTTCCCTTATGAGTTTCTTGGGAAAAATTTTCCATATTGAAAAAATTTGCCTTATGAACTATTTGTCACCGTGTAATGTGAAAACGTTGAGAGCAATTATTTTCACTTATTTTTGTGAGGCAAACAAGTGAACAACAAAAGCGGAAATGTATAGTGGAATTTTGTACAGGGGAAACTCATAATAGCATTTAAAATTTCGGGCGAACAAAATTGTTCCTGGCGAAAAGCTGTTCACATGAAACTCATAATAAGGCTGATTAGCTTTCAAAAGCGTTAAACAGAGGGAAATATACCCCCATTCCATACGATTATTTGCTTGTCTTTATCCCAGCATCCAACTTTACATCCTGAGCTTTTGTCGCATCTTATGCAAGACACAAATATGAATTCTTCCAACATTAAAACATTTTATGCAGTGTTTTTCTCACTGCCAATTCAATTCTTGCCAATCAATCAATCAATCAATGCATTGTTTCGATTTCAGAACCAGAAGACCAAAACCCTCAAACAAACACCAGGTTTGCGTAGCTCTAGTTGAATGCGTTTTTTACACACTACTTAATACTTATGTTTGGAATCATCTCCCTTTATCACTTAGGAACAAGATTGGACACAAACAGTTTTCTTCGTTACTATTTTCATATCTATCACTGGAATCTTCTCACTAAACTTAATTTTAATTTGCATATATATATGTTACAGTCAAAGTGATTAAATATCTATTATACATAATGACTGGTCATTATATATAATGGCCAAATTCACTAGACAAAGTAATAAATTAATCACTTTATCTGGACAGTATTCATAATAACTTGTCAAAGTTAGTCAAAGTAATAAATACGGTCTAGCCGACTTGTTACCCCTCCCTCTCTTCATCCCGCTACCGCGTTCCGTATGCAACAGCTTTCCGCATGGCCCGCTTCGCGGGGCTCATTATTTTAACCCTTTTTTCCGCAGGGTTAAGCTGCTCATGCTAAATATGAAAATAGCAATTAATTTCTGTATGCAACAGCTTTCCGCATTTATTTTGTAATTTAATTTTTTAAATAATCTTTGTGATTAGTTAAGGCGAATTGAAATATAATTTTATAATTTTAAACGCATACCTATACGTGTTTTATTACATTATCCAAGTCATCAAAGATATTATAATAATAGCTAGTTAACGTGATTAATTTTGTGTCCATTATCACTTTAACCAAACTGAGTAGATATTATGCATAATGGCTAGCCATTATACATAATATCCAGATTTATTACTTTGGCTGTAACATATATATATAATATAAGAAAATTCATGATTTTGAAAGACTTTGATTCTTTCTCTCTTTTCTTCCCATCCCTTTAATTTTGCATAATGATTTTTAATAAGACATTACCTTTAATACTAATTGTAACTTAAAACACTACCTGTATTATAATAAGAATTTATTCTTACTGTACAGCGTTTTCGATTGAAATAAATACTAAAATACTAAATACTAAAAAATGTATGTCTCCGTGTGTCGTGTCGTCGTCGTCGGTCGGTTTATTGAGAACAAAAACAGTTGAAACCAAATAATAGTACATTTGCAAAGCTTTAACAGTTTTTTGTTACATATTACTCTTGTTAGGCCTTTTCAAAAGTCAACTGTAGATTGCATTGCATCTACACGCACGTGGATGGCAATAAGTTTGTTGTTTTATATCACAAAAACAAAAGAGAAGGAACTATTGTGGCGGTTAACGGACTTATATCCTAACTAATATTATAAATGTGAAAGTCCCTCTGTCTGTCCGGCTTTCTATGTTACCATCTCCCGCCCAAACTACCAAACTGATTGATATGAAATTTTGTACAGAGATAGTCTAGAACCAGAGGAAGGACATAGGCTATATATTTTATCCCTAAATTCCCACGGGAACGGGAACGTATACGGGAACTTAGAAACTACAATACCGATTTCAAAAATTTTTCCACCGATAGAATGCTTTACTATCCCAAAGTAACATAAACTTTAATTCATCCTTATATTCCTGCGGGAACGGGAGTCCTTACTAATATAATAAGTACGAATGAAGCTCTGTCTGTCCGTCGTTCTATGTTACCATCTCCCGCCCAAACTAATAAACCGATTTAAATGAAATTTTGTACAAAGATTGGACTGAACTTAAGGACGGACATAGGCTTTATTTCATTCGAATATTCCCTCGGGAACCGGTCCTCACTATTATTATAAATGCAAAAGAAGCTCTGTCTAATCACCTTTCTATGTTACCATCTCCCGCCTTAACTAATTAACCGATTTAAATGAAATTTTGTACAAAAATTGCTCAGAACCTAAGGAAGGACATAGGCTATATATTTTATCCCTATATTCCCACGGGAACGAAAACGTATACGGGAACTTAGAAACTACAACACCGATTTCAAAAATTTTTCCACCGTTAGAATGCTACACTATTCCTGATTAACATAAACTTTAATTCATCCACATATTCCTACGGGAACGGGAGTCCTTACTAATATAATAAGTGTGAAAGAAGCTCTGTCTGTTCGTCGTTCTATGTTACCATCACCCGCCCAAACTAATAAACTGATTTAAATTAAATTTTTTACAAAGATTATTCAGAACCTGAGGAAGGACATACGCCATATATTTATTCCCTATATTCCCAGGGGAGCAGGAACGTTTACGGGAACTTTGACACTATGGCACCGATTTCAAAAACTCTTCCACCGTTGGAATGCTCCATAATCCCTGAGCAACATTAACTTTTATTCATCCCCATATCCCTCACGGGAACGGTCACCATGTTTCCACGGGAACGGGAGTCTTTACTAATATTATAAGTCCGAAGTTAAATCTGTCTGTCTATTTCTCTTTGTTACCATTAACTGCCCAAACTATTGAACCTATTTATATGAATTTTGGTACAGAGACAGTCTAGAACCTGAGGATGGACTGTATTCCCATGGGAACGGGAACTTGGAAAATACAGCACCCATTTCAAAAAATGTCCACCGTTAGAATACTGCACTATTCCCGAGTAATGTAAACTTCAAGTCATCCTCCGGAAACGCCCTCATGTTCCCACGGGAATGGAAGACTTTATTAACATTATAAATCCGAATTTAACTCTGTCTGTCTGTTTTTCTTTGTTTATATTTACCACCCAAACTATTGAACCGATTTATATGAATTTTGGTACAGAGATAGTCTAGAACCCGAAGATGGACATCCTTACTAATATTATAAATCCAAAATTAACTCTGTCTGTTCTGTCTGTCTGAGGAAAGACATAGGCTTAATAAGTAATCCCTCTATTTCTACGGGATCGACACCGTAAACGGGAACCTTAAGACTGCTGGGTCGATAAAAGTTCTTTCACTACGGGGTGATTTCTGTCAAACTGTCGAAAATACATTAGACCTGAGAAGAAATGTCTATCTTGATCTTCAAATAATAATTGGCAATCGGGAATGGCTGTTTGAAAGGCGATTTCGGCGCCGACTAATGAGATAGTTAACCATATAAACTCATAAAATATGTTTGACGTATTGGGGGACGTTGGCGAATGTCTATCAATAGACAATATTATGGACACTGAGCAAGTCACATCATACCCTATAGAGTTTCTCAATTTGTTAGGATTATTAGGAGTGGCAGCAAATTGGTGTTCCAGTGCCAAAAATGAGTAATCCAGAATTGTACACAGCTACAAATTACACATCTGGGAACTGGAATGCGGCATTAATAATGACTGGAACGAAAAAAGGAGAAAACGTTTCGATTCCCCGTTTTCCTTTAATTCCCACTGATTTGAGTTGCAGGTGTTCGTTTAGAAAAAAATCCCATGGCAACTTTATGTGGCAGAATCACGTATATCAATCCCACAAAACCTTTTTATTTCGCAAAAGATGGAAAAAATAAGAACGTCGTGTGCAAACATATACTAAAATAAAATAATATAACAATGGTTTACTAAAACGCATGAATGTGTCTTATTTGCAAAATAAGTAGCCTAAAAAATTAAGAATGCTGCCGAAAGTCACTATTTCACGCGGACGAAGTCGCGGGCACAGCTAGTTAAAACAATAAATTCAAAAAGGGCACATCTCTCATAGTTGTGACCTTTATTTCTCTGCGCGCCATAACATCTACCATAGAACGAATATCGGAGATATGCTTTTTTCGAATATAATAGGTGCATACAAGTATTAAGAACACAATGACATGAAAAAAGGTTTTTGACAAAACATCCGAGATGTGCCCTTTTCGAAATTGCATATTCAATTATTCTCGGGGAACTAGTCAATTCCTTGCAAAAGGCAAATCCTGTGAAAAATCATTTCTCATTCTGTTGCCTCTGTGTTTCGAACCACAAACTTCCCACTCCAACTCCCACTGGCGGACTTGTTAACCACTACGTCCGCACACCACCAATCGATTGCACAATCATTTTGATTCCGATTCCTGACCAGATCATGCATTCATTCCCTTGTTATAACTTCAAAGTAAATAAAACAAACACACGCTTGATTATAAAACATCTCACCATAAAATATCAGATTTGAACTTGAATATGCAAACTGCATAGGTTTCCATATCCAAAAAGTCATCTATGAATAAATTTTATGTTAAATTAAACGCTTTGGGATTACCTATACTTATAGGCGTTAAATTCGTTTGAAAACAAAGCTAAGTATCTGTTATAAAGGATTTGCCAATAATGATTCTAATCCAAGTCGTGACCGCCAATGGGCATCACTGTGCATACAATAACTTTGCAACGATATTGTCCAGTCCGGAATAAAATGAAAAACAGAGATCCACAGACACAGTGAGTCAAGGTTGTTTGCTGCTGTTAAGCAATGAACATCTAACATTTTTGTGTCCACGTTTCGATGGATTCGCATTCAATGGGCAACAATAAATCTCAATTATACTTCTACCATGTTGGGAGGCATTTTCTTCGACCCACAACGATGGGCTAATGGAATTCAATGAAACGATTGCAAATCTATAATAATGATGCTTCGATGAGCAGCGGACAGACTAAGCTTTAGTTATTCTGAAGACGTACCCTCCCAAGAAAAGCCACAAAGAGTGCAGAGAAACAAAAACAATGACAGACTACTGGAAATTGTTGTTTTGGGATCACTTAGTAATTATGCATTGCTTAAACTCGATACCTCGTCGGAAGAGAGAGAAAGTAATGGCAGGCAGACGTTGGTTGACTCTGACTGTGTATGGTGTCGAATGAATGACAATTTTACTGTAATTTTTTTGGTTTAATATAAATGTTGAAATTCTATCCTTTTCACGGATGTGACAGTATTATGTTTGCTATCTTAAAAATTGCATAAATGAGGAAGCAGACCGCACTGCTGTGCGCTTGTGCCGAACCCTTATGTTATAGGAAATTTATATACCTTACTTACATGTACCGAACATTATGTAACAGTTCAGTCACAAGTCAAAACGTTGCCTAGGACCACATATCAATTAGAGTATTGATTGCACAGTTGTGACTTGAATGTAGCGTTGTGATTTGTGAGGTTTCAGTGATGTCGATAAGAATCGGGCTATAAAAAGCTCAAGAAAATGAAAGCACTATTGATTAAGATAACTACAAATGATTCAAGAGTCATTTCAAGCTATAGTGGCGGCAGTAAGGATTTTTTTTTTATGTTAAGTTTGGCTTATTAATGACCAGAAAGTTAAAATTTTATCTGGCATTTAAACCAGCTTAAAGTTTGAACTCTGATATCAAGATAATAGGTCTGTTCGTTGAACTTTCCCCTGGGTTGACCCAGGTTTCCTTGACAACCCTATGAGTTGTCAAAAAAACCTCCACTCCTCAAAAAACTCTAAACCACAAATCACCACACATCCCTGTCATTAAAAAAAAAAAAAAAATACATGCCATTTGACAGCCCTCAAATTGCCACAGCAAAAAACTAGGGCGTGTTGGGGTAAAACCTATTTCAAACCTATGGCTCAAAAAACACTCAATTTGACATTCCGGGCGAATTTAGGTTTCTTAAAAAACGCTTTGTGGCGGACTAGGGCAACCCCAGGGCTTCAACGAACAAACCTAATTTGTCTACATTAAAGCTACCGAATTTTTTGCTGAACTTATAAATCGTGTAATTCGAGCATTAAAAGTTATCATAATGATTCTTTGGACTTTTATGTTTTATAGGGGGCGTTTAATTAACGTATCCGAATAGTTTTTTTTTATTGCTGTTTACGTTTTAAGTGTTCAGCAGAGACACAACCCATTTCATCCAAAAACATATCTGACAGCTCTTCAAAAAGGATAAGCTGCAACGATTTCCTATGTGCAATTTCCACCATCTTGAAAAATGGTTGAGTTCAGATTTGTAGCAATAACTCGGTTCTCCGTTTCGAATTTCAATCGATATCTAAATACGTTACGACGAACGATAGGCAAATGGTTTCGAACTGTTTTTCGGTAATTTGTCGTGTTAGTGAAGGTTATTAATTATTATCAATAAGAAACTTGACGACAGAAATGTTAGTTTTGAGAAATTGTTGAATCGAAATTGTTAGCTAAATTTTTGTTGGAGCTTAATTCAAATTATGGGTAGTTGTATAGTACTAAGCACGAATTTTGAAAGATGAGGCGATGGACTCCATTGAGCTTACTTTGAAAGAACTTCAAGATATGATTTGGTTTAATTTTCATCTACTTTATTTAGAACACAATACTGTTTTAATCTGACATAAACTGACTAATTTTTTCAGTTAACATATAAACCAAAGTTTGATGAATGCGTTCATTTTCTATCATCCGTTTAGAAAATAGAATAAATAAATAAACAGGGTGGTGCAACAGAGCGAGGAGCCCCTGGGCCTAGCGCATTTCTCACAACCATGCCTTGTGAGGGAATCCGTTTAAAAGTCATTCAATTTTTTTTTTTTTCTTAACCACTTTATTTCTTACAAATAACATTAAAAATATTAAAATACAAATATTACAAAATACAATAAATCAAAATAATGTTTTTTTTTAGTGATAGTGATGATATCCTCCGTGACCACCGAATCCATGTGGGAAGCCCCCATACCCATGACCGTAATATGGTCCATGATAGTGACCATGTGAATAGGGAAAACCATATCCATGATGTCCATATCCGTATCCATGTCCAAAACCACCATGATAACCACCATGGTAACCACCATACCCATGGTATCCATAACCTCCATAGATTCCTCGTTTCTCTGTCTTTTTACTTTCATCCTCGGGAATCGCAGATGAACCGAAAACCACACTAATGAGCAGAACAAAAACACAAGCTCCCTGTAATGGTAAAATCGAAAAATGAAATGTTTTTGGTTAACACATTTTCATAAAATCTTACAAGGAATTTCATGATGACAGTGAGTGTTTAGAGTCAACGGGGCTAAGATGAAGTGAGCTAATGTAAGGGAGAACTGTTTGTGATACCTTTGAGTGACTGACAAAAGATATTTATAGTCACAATCACAAGAGATAACCCAACCAGAGTGACAAATTCATAATGGTGTGATTTTCTTTTTGCATTACATATTTATTTCCTCGTCGGATACACATGAGCTAACCAAATGCGGATGATATGAGATTTATCTGTAAGTATGAAATGTATGAGGTTCGTAAGGTAATTTTCTACTGGGAGGTAGCTCCGAGGTTTGGAAGAAGCTCTTAAAATTATTGATTAATAATCAATTAATATATGATCTGGATCCTTATATGTAATGTATACATATTTTTAATCAATACTTTCTTTGATCTTTAAACCATAAAACTTATCGGACCTCAAATACTGTTCATATTTACCCCCCATCATAATCTCTTGTAATACGAGATCAGAATCCTCTTTAGACTGGAAATTCGCCAAAGTGGCTTAAGTATCCAAAAATACGAATAAATGTTAGCCTGAAGGATTAAAACTATTTAGTGTTCTGCCCTGCCTGTTTAAAATAAATTATAGTCCAGAACAATAAAGTACATCAATCATTCTTTGCTGACAAAGGAGCCATCAGAAGATCCCTGCAAGTAGAATTGCATAGCGTATGGGTAAAAGTTTTAGAAGGCACTGGGTACCGCATTAGTTCTAAAAAGACTGAGCGCTTTTTTCCACGGGTATCGCCTTTCGCGAGGAATTGGCAAGTCCTCCGTTAGTAAATTCATTGCACATGAAAATCGCTCTCTCGATTACGTGTTAGGAACCGGCAAAAAATTGTAGGTCCCCTAAGTTCTCTCACAAGGTAGGGTTATGAGAAATGTGATAGGTAATATGGCTCTTCGCTTTGTTGCGTGAATTGTGAAGAGCTTAAATATCTGCGATCTATGATTAATGATAAAGCGACTTATGATAACGAAAAATACCCCATAAGCTGAAGAGAAGAACTGCAGCACTCACACACAGTTCAGAATTTTGGCCAATGCTCTAAAATTATGAGAGTAAGTTGACGGTTGACAATGCTAGTTATAACAGCCAGGTAAAGACGCAATAAAACTAAGTAGAAACAATGTAAGAATGCTAGCCAGGGTTCTTAATCGGACACTGCAGACCAAGAAAACACCTAAAACTACTAGGCATAGAGAGCGACGACCAATGCAGATACTGCAACGAACAGGAAGAGTCTCCTGACCACCCCTTAGGTGACTGCGAAGCTCTAATTGACCAAAGCTCTAATAGACAAAAGTACTTTAATTAAGGAATACCACTTAGGAAGTAAGGGGTACAATAGATCTTAAAAGGTCGAGGTGCAATACAAAACTTCAATTATTCATTCATTCATGACAGCCAGGAGTACCTACACGTAAAATCGCAGTCTTGCAGAAAATGACCGGTTCAGTTGGTATTGTCTTATTCAAAAAAGGAGAGAATCGTGTCAAAAAGACTATATTATACAACGCTTAGACACTATCGCTTAAAGAAAAGGCAAACTATAACACTTCTGATGCTGACAAATGGAACGACAACTGCATTTAGTTGATCTCAGACAAGAAACAATCCAAAACCGGGAAGCTTGAGTAAGAGCAGTAGTCCTGTAGAGATCACGATGTTCGTAACGCCGAAAAAAGAAAAGGAAGAAGAGGATTACATAATTCAAAACACTTTTCTGGTTTTTCTAAAATTTATTGCTGCATAACGGGAATAGAGAAAACCATCGTAGCATCATTAGGCTCTAACTTTCCTACGTTGCTAAACAAAATCAGTGAGGGCTCAATTGATTTTATTTAGAAACGCACAACATAACGCCATTTCCAATCCAATTATTGAATTCTAATACTAAAAAGAAAGATGTCAAGAATCAATCCGTTTGCACTATGACTCTGGTGTATCTTTGCTTATGAGAGATTTAATTTGTGTACTTCAAGAGACCATTTTAGGTCTATTTTATTTAACTTTTTTTTTATAGATTGCCAAATGTCAACCATGTTTTTACAAAACATTCTATCGCAGATGATGCTCAGATAAATTTGAAGACCTAGTGCCCTAGTAAAAGATTGCGTAGTGAGAATGAACGAAGATGCCCTTGAACCTTTTCACGAAGATGCCCTTAACACTAAAAAGACCATCAGTTGATTTCAATCATAAAATTGGTGCTGTATTCTGTTCGGTTTTGGAACCATGATTTTCCATCTTTCGAGCTGAAGCAACATACAGGGTAAATAGATGAATATCATCCGCATTTGGTTAACTCATGTGTATCCGACGAGGAAATAAATATGTAACGCAAAAAGAAAACCACACCATTATGAATTTGTCACTCTGGTTGGGTTATCTCTTGTGATTTTGCCTATAAATATCTTTTGTCAGTCACTCAAAGGTATCACAAACAGTTCTCCCTTACATTAGCTCACTTCATCTTAGCCCCGTTGACTCTAAACACTCACTGTCATCATGAAATTCCTTGTAAGATTTTATAAAAATGTGTTAACCAAAAACATTTCATTTTTCGATTTTACCATTACAGGGAGCTTGTGTTTTTGTTCTGCTCATTAGTGTGGTTTTCGGTTCATCTGCGATTCCTGAGGATGACAGCAAAAAGACAGAGAAACGAGGAATCTATGGAGGTTATGGATACCATGGGTATGGTGGCTATCATGGTGGTTATCATGGTGGCTTTGGGCATGGGTACGGATATGGACATCATGGATATGGTCATCCGTATCAATATGGTCACTATCATGGACCATATTACGGTCATGGGTATGGGGGCTTCCCACATGGATTCGGTGGTCACGGAGGATATCATCACTATCGTTGATGTGGAAGAAAAATCTGTCTAGCTAAGTAAGGAAGAAATGGTATTTTTAATAAGTGTACATATACTTTGTTAAGCTTTTTGTAAATCAATTTTTATGTACATATGTGAGTTGTTTTTCAAGGAATAAATTGACTCAGGACATTGAAAGAAGTTAATATTGTTTGTAATCAATTGATACACAATAACTTATGAATTATGTTGCATATTTTGTTATGCCCGTTACAACAAAACCCTTTGAAACTTAGAAATCCAGAAGGATTGTCTGGAGAATAAGGTAGCACATATTCTTCGGTTCTGAATTCTGTTGGGACTGAAAACGAATAACATAAGGTTCGTTCGTTGAACTCAAACTAGGGTCTACCCAAGTTTCCTTGGCAGCCCTACGAGATGTCAGAAAAACCTTGATTTTCGGTTCTCAAGAATCACTTAACCACGAAAACACAATAGATCCCTTGCATTTGAAGAGAAATTCATGTCATTTGAAACTTTCGAGTCAGTTCAGGGAAACCCAGGGCTAAAAAAAGCTGTTTCACATTAGAAGCGAATTGAAGTTTTAAAAAAAGCTATGTAGTGGACCCATAGGATAAACACCAGTTCTGCAAGAACGAGCATATCAAATAAAACAAATAAACGAAACACTTTCCGTATTCTTTGATAGATTCGTGTAGATTGCCTTTTTTTAAGTCGCGTCTTCATTTCGTATAACGATTCCGATATATGTCATAGGTTTTCCTTTCATACAATTTTTTCAATGGTTAGGTTATTCGGAAAACGCTAGGTAAGGCGATTTCAGAGCAGAGAAGGAACTTCATAGGTCTTAGTTTGGCTTCGGCTTGTTTCTTGTTTTTGATATCCTCTATATTTGATGTTGATGACTGTCACGTTATTGTAGTGAAAGTTTTTACCATCAGTATTCTTAATGTCCGGGTACTTTGAATTGAATAAAGAATACCCAAATAAGCAAAATTTCGAGCGAGATTTTATAATGGAAAGCTAAGAGTAAAGTTAGATAAAGTTTTTAAAATAACTGGCGCCCAACTTGAAGAATAATGTCTTAGGAAAAAAAATTAAGGCGTAAGTTAATCGCTCATTAAAAAATGGAAAATACAAAATTTACTAATATTTACAAGAAACTTTGATAACCAAAATTTAATCATTTATATCTTCGTGGTTTCATAAGAAGACGAAGAAAGGTTGTAGAGAGATGTCAAAACTTAAATATTTGGTTCCGAGACTAAAAAGTCTATTAAGTTTTTGTTCTAACAAAATCGAATTCGAAAGACATGTTCAAACTGAAACTGTAAACCTACTTTTTCCGGGGTTACGAAGTTATTTTACGCTAGTGATCCGCGAGTAGGGTATGCTGGCTACATTGACCTTAGGAAGCGTCGACAAGCATCTTGGTTTTGAATTGTTCAATGTCTGAGGTAAACGAAATGCAGATGTCGTTGCATTTGACGGAACTAGAAGTGTTTTGGTCTACCTTTCGTATTTAAACGTTGCATGATATTGCCTTTTTGACGGGGTTCCTTGAACATGAGACAATCGTGCTCGTTTGACAAGGTCAGTGTCGCTGTACAGCCCATACAATTCGTCGTTGAATCTTCTTCTCCACTCTTCATCTATGCAGACGGGACCAAAAATCACCCGAAGAATTTTTCTCTCGAACCATCCTAAAGCGTTCTCGTCTGCCTTTGACAAGGTCCATGCCTCTGCGCCATATATAAGAACCGGGATGATAAGTGTTTTATACAGGGACACTTTAGTTGCTCGAGAGAGGACTTTACTACTCAATTGCCTTCTTAGTCCGAAGAAACAGCGATTGGCAAGAGTTATTCTTCGTTTGATTTCAGCGCTGGTGTCGTTGTCTGAGTTAATAGCGGCGCCTAGGTAGACAAAGTCCTTAACTACCTCAAAGTTATAGCTGTCAATTTTGACGTTCTGTCCAAGACGTCGCGTCGGTATTGGGTGTCCTTTCTTGATGACAGCATATACTTGGTCTTGCCCTCATTTACCACTAAACCCATCTTCTTCGCTTCCGTCTCAATGCTCATAAACGCGCCATTGACATCACGCTGCGTTCTTCCAATTATGTCAATATCGTCGGCATATCCGAGCAATTGAACGGACCTTTGAAAGATTGTGCCTCTTGTGTTGACGTAGGAGTTTTGCACTATTCTTTCAAGAACGATGTTGAAGAAGTCGCATGACAGTGCATCGCCATGCCTAAAAACTTTTTTGACATCGAATGTATCGGTGAGATCTTTTCCGACCCTGATGGAGCAGCGTGCGTTCTCCATCGTCATCCTACACAATCGGACAAGTTTGGTAGGGATGCCAAAACTAGACATGGCTCTATATAACTCCTCTCTATAGATGCTGTCATACGCGGCCTTAAAATCGATGAAAAGGTGGTGGGTATCGATTTGAAGCTCCTGGGTTTTTTCCAAGATCTGCCGTAGTGTGAAGATTTGGTCTATGGTGGACTTTCCTGGTCTAAAGCCGCACTGATAAGGACCTATCAGGTTGTTGACGAATTGCTTCAGACGCTTACACAATACGGCAGAGAGGATCTTATATGCGATGTTAAGAAGACTGATACCTCTGTAGAAACAATGCTGAGGTTCCATTCATCGGGCATGCTTTCTTCCGACCATATTTTGCAAATGAGCTGGTGCATACTCCTGACCAGGTCATCGCCGGCCGATTTAAACAATTCGGCAGTGAGGCCATCAGCTCCAGCAGCTTTGTTGGACTTTAGCTTGAATACTGCTGTCTTCACTTCGTTCCGGTCGGGTTGGCGGAATTTTTGTTCTACGTCACCTAAATCGAATGGATCTATCTCTCTAACAGCGGAATTGGGTTCATCATCGCCGTTATAGAGCTTGGAGAAGTGGTCTTTCCATATCCTCAGCATTGACTGTGGTTCCACCACGATGTTCCCTTGATCGTCTTTGCAGGCTTCGGTTCAGGGCTTGTAGCCCGAGGCTGTTGTTTTTACCTTCTGGTAAAACTTCCGAACCTTATTCCTGCTATGGCACCCTTCTATCTCCTCGATCGCGCGCTTCTCATGCTCTCTCTTTTTCCGTCTGAGAAGCCGGTGTTCGTCTCTCCGCTTCTGCTTGTAGAGCTCATAAGCAGTTCTAGTCTTTTTGTGCAGCGCCACTTTGTATACTTCCTGTTTAGGGAACACAAATACTCAGTCTTTTTTTAACTAAAACGATACCCACTACCTTCCAATACTTTTACCCATACGTTAAGTGCTTCTTGCAGGGATGTAGGGTCCTCACTTATGATGGCTTCATCGTCAGCTTAGAATAGTTGTTGTATACTTTGGTATTGTGTACTTAATCTTCCAGTAGGTAATCAAGGACTGAAATAAAGAGCAGAGGACTTAAGACCTTTTTCATTACATTTTATACGATTTTTCCTACGTCTTGCCAGGACTGGAGGACCGACCCAACAATATGTGTTCTTCAAGTTCTGGCGTAGAAAAGTTTTATATAAAATACAATAATTTGGCATGTTCATTGCGTTCCTCCGTGGTACCCGTGGTGCAATGGTTTGCTTGTCAGACTATTAGGTACGTTGGAGGTCTTGCCTCGATTCCCATATTTAAATACAAAATGTGTTTTCCAAGGTACTCGTATCAAGGAATCTGAAAGTCGGCTTTAAAAACCGCCAGCAAATTGAATGATCTTCTCTATTCCTCATAGTATATGGTTGAGAGAAATGCGCTACGTCCTGTGCCCATTCCATATGTACATCTGTTTCGTGGTAATAGTGTTTACCTATTGGTATCTGCTCTCTACTTACTTAGGTGGGCATTACAGTTCAGGGTGAACCTGGGCCTCAACCAACATCCGTCTATAAGGACTTCGATTTCGGGCGAGCTCTCTCCAGTTTCGCACTCCAAGTCGGTTGAGGTCTTCATCCCTTCCGCGATTTCCCTGCAATGTGCTTTCGAACACCCGACGAGCCGGAGCGTTTGGGTCCATCCGCTCTACATGGCCCAACCATCGTAGCCTCGCGATGCGTACTCTTCTGGCTATGCCCATGTCGCGGTACAGCTCATACAGCTCGTTGTTGTACTTCTTCTCCACACATTGTCTTCGCATACGGGACCAAAGATCATTCGGAGAATTTTTCTTTCGAAACGACCAAGGGTTTCCTCATCCGCTTTCGATAAGGTCCATGCTTCCGCGCCGTAAAGCAGGACTGGGATGATTAAGGTCTTGTACAAGGTTACCTTGGTTTTTCTGGGGAGGGTTTTGTTTCAATTCATGATCCTATTACAAATTAAAACAAGTATTCAAAATGACTGGAGTAAGAAACAATAAAAAACAAGGAGTTTGCTAAGAACAATTCTATCTTCCAAACGGGCGTATACTTTTAATTTCCCATTAATTACCAACTATGATAAACCTCAAAACCCGGCTTACAATGTCTTCATTAGATAAAAATATCAAAATAACACCCACCAAACTTGACCCCATACTACCAACCAACAAACGATTGTGAAACATACAAATTGCAAAAACAATGATTATCGGCTAGACTCAACCATCCACCCGCTCGCTGAGCAAATGTTTTTCCGCCTAACGTCATCAAAAGCATTAACCCCTACCATACTTGAATGCAGTCGCAGTGCAGTGTCTCCCATCACCAATGAATTTCTTCATCTATGCAAGAAAATGAGACAACTAGGTAAATGGAGAGAACGGTTATGCACTTATGAATTCACTCTTGATTGTAGGTATAAATACCTTTTGAAAATTGTTTGAGACCATCAGAAACAGTTCATCTCTTCAGTTAGTCACATTCAAGCCAATTGCTACAATCATCTACTGTCATCATGAAGTTCCTGGTAAACTTAAAAAAAAAAAAAATTAAACCTTGTGGATATTAAATTATATAACCTGCAATTGTCTATTTTCTTAGATCGCTTTCATAGTTGTTCTACAGATTGTTGCTTCTCTATGTGCAACTGTTGATGTTTCCGAAAATGAGAGCAAAAAGACAGAAAAGCGCGGGATTTATGGAGGTTTCGGATATCATGGATTTGGAGGCCCAGCTTATCATGGTGGCTTTGGTCA
Source organism: Melanostoma mellinum (assembly GCA_914767635.1). Lineage (NCBI taxonomy): Eukaryota > Metazoa > Arthropoda > Insecta > Diptera > Syrphidae > Melanostoma > Melanostoma mellinum. The sequence goes on along the minus strand of OU612058.1, from coordinate 162,467,782 downwards.
TGGATTCGGATATGGACATGAAATTGGCTTTCCGATCTCCCATGCAAGCTTTCATGGTCCTTACTTCGGTCATGGATATGGGGGCTTCCCACATGGATTTGGGGGCTATGGGGGGCATCATCATTTCCATTAAGGGATGAACTAAGGAATAGTATTAAGTAAAATATATATTTCTTTTATATTTTGTACAGATAAAATATACCTTTTTTAAGCTGTAGACAATTTAGACAAATAAAAAACAAAGTAATTTATTTGTATTCGTAAGAACACTATGCTAGGTTGGCTAGGGATGCAGCGGCAATCATAAGAATTTCATGGATCCATTGCTCTCCATTGGATTACGGGGGATGATGAGGCGGGAGGGGGTATAGTATGTGATAAGTAGGGGAGGATTGTGTTGGCGACTATAGGTTATCCGCGTTTGAAAACCTAATTACACCATTTGGAGTATTGTTGATAATTTTCAGTGGAACGTTAGAGATGTCACCCAGTTCATAGAAGAAGTATTCTCTTTTTTCCTATAGTGTGGGCCAAGCTGGGAGATTCACAGCGGATGTGGAATTATCCTTCTTATGCTTCTCCGTTCTGGTATTTTCTACATAAGTCTGATGTGCTAATGCCTATTCTTGTCATGTGGGCACCCCAGTGCCCAGTTAGTTTTAAACCGTGAGAATGCCAATCAACGAATAGAACCGACGATAGCTTAGATGGAGTAGAATTTCTGTTCCTTGAACCTTGACCAGATGGGTAATATATTTCTGGAAACCTTGGAAGTTTTTAAAGATAATCACTAGTCTTTGGGAGTTTTTAGAAAGTTTCGTTTTGAGTATAGAGCTTTTGGTACTACTGGATTCGAGTGACAACTCGATTGTTGCCTAACAGCCTTTCCATACTAGATATAACATGGATCACGGTGTCCTTGAACCACATTAAAGTTACGGTGTCCATTGAGCTGAATAAAATAGAAAAATAAATAGGGTGGCGCAACAAAGTGACAAGCCCCAGGGCCAGTGCAAAATTGTAGGAATTTTCTGCCGGTTCCGAACTGCTTACCATGAAAGCGCTTTTCATGGCAATGAATTTACTATCGGAAGATCAAGGGGTTATGAAATATGAATACCCTTTTAATGTTTTAGAACACAGTGCGAGCATGTAGGAAAATAGGAGAGGATTTAATAAGAGTCACCGATGCAAGTTGCTTTTGAATTTTTGTGAATCGTAATGTAGGGGAAACATAGAGCCAGGTAAAGCATTCCGCATACGGGTGGTGCGACTAAAATAAGAATCTCTATGTTTCACTAGAGCACTGTTTGTGAAAAGAGCGATAAAAGAGAGAGAGAGAGAGAGGCAGGTGACGTTTCAACGATGTCCAAGAGAATCAATCGATTCTACGATTGAACTATCATCTATCAATTTTAACGCTCTATTTTATACCCTATCAAGTAGGCGCAAAGATGTTTGAGAAGCACCTGACCAGATATGGGAGTTATACTCCAGTTTTGGGTGGATGAAGGCATTAAAGATTGTAGCCAGATCAGAAGGGGTGAAGAACTTCCTGCATCGTCTCAAAAAACCTAAGCATTTAGCAGCGTTTCTGGCGACTTCGAATAATTGGTCATTCCAACGAAAGTCATCGTTTACACACATACCGAGTACTGACAGCTTTTCAGTTTCTTGGATGAAGGTACCATTCTTGGATAATGACAGTGGACGAATGTTGGGATTCGAACCACGAACCTCTGGGTTTACAGGCAGACATGTTAACCATGACGCCACGGGTATATTGAACTGAACAGCCTTAAATTATTACGACAGGTTTCTACTAATTTGAATGTTGTGACTATAGATGAGATAACTTTTATCGCCTGCCTGTCTATGAAGATGTCTATATTTTTGAAGGTCAATGCCACGAAAGATGTTTCGTGGCTTAGCAACCTGATTTTTACCTTTGACCCATAGGCGGATCCCGGGGGGGGGGGGACCGGACCACCCACCCAATCGGGAAAATAAAAGATGTTATTTGTAACATTTATCGGCTCCTAATGTTCAAATTTCGTTACGGGACGGACAAAAATAGCATGAGCATTGAGCAATACAAAAAAAGTAAAGGAGAAGCAATATTATTATTTTAAAAATTCAAGAACTTTATTGATCATAAAAATATAATCGACATTCTTGAACGACTTGCTGTTGATAACCTGAAAAATATCGTCAGATAGATGTTTGCATATGTGACCCGATCCGATAAAAGAGACTTACTAGGCAAAAAATCGGTTGTTGGATCATGATTGATTGCACAAGTTCTTTTACTGAATATTCATAAAGCACAAACAAAAATTGTAACATCGCTATTATTTCACAAAATATAAATTCAGAGAAACAATTTTTTAGAAGGGTTTGAATGGTACATCAGCGCCTTTCAGACCGTGCTGTGTAAGCTTTCACTTTTGCCTAAAAGGTGTCTTTTCTCGTATCGCGTCACATATATACTTTTTTACATGAAAATTTTTTATCGAAAGATACTAACCAGCAAAGCATCAAGCGCATTTTGGATGTTCTGGCTGTGGATTCGTTGTCTCCACATCTTGACTTATGACAGAAAATTTTCTTTCGAACAATCCGATTTATCTTCGTAAAATGTGTAGAGGTCAGCGCATTTCTTTTCGTTAAATTCTTGTTTAAGAAACAGTTGCCCGAAACTTTGGAAAATGGATTTGTGTTCCGAGAACTGACTTTTGAGTTGAGAAATGAACGTATCAAGAAACGGAATGTAGAAAGAAATTCTGTAGTAGTCTTCAATACTTTGTGCTTGAACTTTGCAACGATATTTTTGTTGATTGCAACGGCGGCGCGGCGGCGGGCGGCAGAGCGGCTTCCAACGCTTCATCAAAAAAATAAATAAAAATAAATAATGTGGCGCAACAGAACGAGGAGCCATGCCGATTCCGAAAGCTAACTGAGCAAACGCTTTTCATTGCAATTAATTTACTAACGGAGGACTTCCCAATTCCTTGCGAAAGGCGATACCGTTTGCCTCTGTTGGGAGGCTTCGTCAAAGTGAACCTCAAATAATACAAATTAAAAAAAAACAGCTTTCAAAGTAAAATACAGAAGCTGTAAGAAAAAAGAGTACGCCAATTCTCAAATATTTGGCAAGGTGATCCTGCATTTGGAGTTGAAAGAAATGTATGCCTCCTTTTCTGATGCAAACCAGGCCTTTCAACCAAAACAATTCCAACTTCCATAAAAGCTGTTAAAGGAAGGAGAGAGTGTTTGTGAGGTTCTTAAAACTGCAGTCAAGAAGTAGGAAAGTTATTGGGCCAATTGACAGTTGAGTGTTCTGACATTTAGCCGCTTTTTGAAGAAGCTCCTACGTAATTTTGAAAATAGACTAATTTTGGAATAAAAATCAAGTGGAAATCAGTGTTAATTAATAGTAAATTCGAAGCTAAATAGCCCAACATTAAAATTTGGTGAGTTTATAGCGTATACTAGATCAAATAGGCAAACCGAAAATGCTCGGCAACTTGCAACGATCACCGGTCAGAAAAGATTTTGACAATATGGCGGCTAAAGATTTTGCTGCTAAAAGACCGCGACAAAGTTTAGAATCTGCTTATGACCCTAATCAGAATGCCCAGGTGGGAAGTATGACAATTCCGGATCTTAAAAGTATTATAATAAGTTCAATGGCGGAATTGTTAGATGATAAGCTGAAAAACTTGCCAACCAAATCCGACATAGATAGCATTCACACCGAAGTGCAAGCCCTAAACAAAATTAATACTTCACTTCAAACACAATTAAAACATATGGAAGAACGATGTAATTCTCTTGAGAAAAAGGTGGAATATTTGGAAAAAAAAGCAATAGAAAGAAACATTATTGTGCACATCCCATCCATCGATTGTCCGAACCCAGCTGAGAAAGCGAAAAAACTATGTCTAGAGCTACTGCAAACAAAAGATCCAAAAGTCATCACAGGCGTAAGAACTTTGAGATCGAGAAACAATAAGATTGCAAACATTATTGTTGAAGTTCACGATAGGGAAAACGTAGCAAAAATACTAAATTCTGCTTCGGATGGCAGACTCCGACGATCAGGTGTATCCATGCACAGAGACTACCCAGCTGCAAGTAGAGAAAGGAGAAGAAGGCTACTTAAACTTAAAGCGGAGATCGCAGAGAAAAGTAAAATCAAAACACAAATGCGAGGTAACTCATTACAAGTTGGAGAAAAAACATTTTATTTTGATGTTAATAATAAATTAATGAGTGATGGTGATGACGGCGTGTTGACACTTCAAAACCTTATAGGTGTCAGTGGGCAACTTATGACACTGACAGAAGAAAAAGAATGTAATAGATTACATGAAGGTGGAAGCGTAAGTGGGTGTAGCATTGTCGCGCCAGCTGTTGTGGAAACTGTAAGACCGACGACGACGGGACCGCGTAGTCAGCTACATTTTTAATAACAATGCCGTCTGCCCTAGGATTAATAATAATAAAGCTATTACGAATAATAATAACAAAAAAAGATTTAAAATACTGTCGTATAATATATCTGGTTTATGTAATAACAGCCGTATCTATAAAGAACTTTTAATCATCGATTAGATTTAATTGCCTTTTAAGTAACACTTAAGTAACGAATCCGTATCGATAATCAAATTTCACATTTAAGTAACCTTGCTAAGAGCCCTCTTAACTTAAATGCCAATAATGACGTTTAAAGGTCTCTTAAATCCAAATTAAAAATTCATTCTGACGTTTCGGGAAAATCGGTGTCAATTTCGCTCTGTTGTTTAGGTAATATAATTTCAACTTTTTAATTTTAAACTTTTCTTAAAACAAAAATATGAAAGATTTTCTTCGCGATTTAAATGTTTTCAATGTGCTAAGTTCACGTAGAATGATGGAAGGTCAGATTTAAGAGCAGGAAAAGCGACCAAAAGACGCTGCAAATACATAAACCCATGGTTCAAAATGAATTTCTTTTTATCAAAGAATATATAAACTAGAACAGGTACAAATTGAACTTTATGTTACGTAAATTTGTGAAAACTTACAACGTAGGTTCTTCTTTATTTAGTATGTCTTCATCTGAGGGTGAAGATCTAAGAACCGAGGAGGCATCCTCCGATGAAGATGTTGAATCAGTGGACGATGACATCGCTGCAAATGATTCCGATGATGAAGTTGAAGCTGAATTAGATGGAGAAGAAACAGTTGCTCATTAGCGAACTGAATCAAAAGCAACAAAAGCAAGGAATCAAGAGCAAAAAGATCTTTCCACCAAAAAAACAAATCCACCGCCAAACAAACAGTTTGCCGGCGGAAAGCCAAGCCGGCAAAATAAACAAAAAACCCGGCGGCAGAAAAAATGTAAGGCTGCTGTAAAGTAGATTTTAGATTTCAAAAGCTTATGTGCTTATAGGTTTAGAGACTTTTTTAATAAAAAAAAATGTATATATACACATATATATGTAACGCTGCAGGAAAGTCAGCTCCTGAACTAAAACTGTATTTTATCTTTGGGCATAAAAACAAATTTTGTGATTGTATTGAACAATTTGAGTTGTAATTCTAGGGCGTGACGCTGGAATCCTTTCCTTTTATAAATTGGAATTGGTACACGGCACCAAAGAACAACAAAACAAAGCACTGGATCGGTGTGTGGCTGCCGAGCCAAAGCATGGTGCAGGGTCAGTAAGCAGATCAAAAACTGATTCTTCAAGGCATCGGAAGTCCTGACGGGAGTGGTTAAGCAGCCAACCAACTTAACTTAAGAAAAATTAAACTTTTAATCCAATGTCTGTTTGGGGGAACTTGGCCAATCTCTGTGAATTTCTCCATGTATTCGGTAACTTTTGCACAAAGTTCTTTTTCTCGGATAAGGCGATCTGACGGCAATTTGTCGTCAGTATAGAGTTAACAGCTGATGTCCAAGGCGAGTTCTTTGAATCAAAGTTAGAAGCTCTTCGAGATTCTTTGGATTGCGTTACGAGGTAGAAGCTAGCAAAAAACATAGGAATAAATTTGATTCTGCCTCAAGCTTTTTGTTTTCTTACCTGGGCGTCTTCATCTGAGCTTGCAAAGTTCTTCCCCTCGATTGCAAAAGCACTTCTTGTCAGGACTTCACAGAAACCCTCTTCGGTTTCTACCAACTTGTTATGAACTCCAAATACCTATTTCTATTTTCCTTTGTTGAATGTTTTTCAGATTGTACACTTTGGCAAGATTGTGTTGAGGAATTCGCACCGTAATTTTTCCTGACTGCAGTCGGAGTAAAGGTAGCTGTAGTACGCGGTAAATCAAATGAATAAATAATTTTAATCGGCAAGACCCCGTGCCGTGTTAAAAACGAATGGTTGTCAAAACGCAGTTTAAATTGGACTAGATTTCTGTTTTTACTACTTTATTTTGACACAACTATCAATTAGTTTAGCATCCGCGCAGAATCGATTATCGATAAGAATTTAATCAACCTCTCTTAAGTTCCAATTAAATTTTAATTGAAACTTAACTTATCAACGTCTAAGAGACGTCTTAAGAAAATCTAATAAATACGGCTGTAAGTCTTTATATGTAGAATTTTATAATTTTGTAAACGATTTTGAATTTATTTTCTTATACGAAACTTTTTTAACGGAACAAAACTACCCTCTATGTGAAAACAAATTTATGAACTACGAATTCATCTGGATTCCTGCGACAAAAATACATGCAAGGGGAAGAGCTAGTGGAGGCTGCTATTTTGGATACAAGGAAAGCATTGGAAATCTGAAATGTAATTTTGAAACTCGGATTGGGATGACTTATATAAGTCTTCAAATTGGTAATAAAAGTTTTTGGATATTGCCCACTTATATAAATTGTAACTCTTGGGAGTCGGATTTTGAAAAACTTCATGAGTTGTTAGCTTCGAAGAACAGTTCAAATGTTATTGTCGTGGGTGATTTGAATGCACGAATAGGAGAAGAACAAGGGCTAGAAAACCAAATAGCGGGTATCGTAAGAAATTCTAAGGATAAACTTTGCAATGCACGTGGCAGGAAGTTATTGGAATTGTGTAACGACTTCGGATTGCGAATACAAAATGGAACTAGCACTTTGGACAAAAATGGGGAATTTTCTTTTGTGGGACAACAAGGATCGTCAGTAATTGATTATAGTCTGGTTGGTGGTGAATGGAACGCTTACGTTACTGACCTTGAAATTGAACACTTGCCGTATTCCGACCATCTACCTCTTATAGTGTCCTTTCAGCTTGATGCTTCGTCGATAGAGGACACACAGGTTATGTCCTTGCTACCTAAGCTAGTGTGGTCTGATTGCAGAGCGGAAAAGTACCGCAGTCAGCTCGAATATGCCTTGCAAAATCAAGAAGCAGATAACTTGGACAAAATAGAAGCAGTGATCAAATCATCGCATATATCGGAAACTCGGAACAGAAGAAGTACGAAACATTACGTAGAACAGTGGTTTGATAGGGAATGCCAAGAAGCAAGGAATCAGTCTTTTGAATATTTGCGGCTTCTGCGGGAATCAAATAGTAGTGTTCACAGAATGCAGTACGTTGAGGCCAATAAAACGTTCAAGTTGATATGCCAAAAGAAAAAGAAACTTCATTATGAAATGGAAGCGCAGGAATTGGCAAGATGCAAAAGCTCTTCGGAGTTTTGGAAGCTGGCTTGGAAGCTAAATGGAAGGCAGTTCAAAATAAGCGCAAAACTTAATTCGGAAACCCTTTTTGGCCATTTTAAGAGCTTACTCAATCCACCCATACAGCGAACGTTCATCCATTACTCTGCACCGGGAATCGTTAATAATACCTTAGATCGGCGTATATCCACCGAAGAAGTTAAACTGGCTTTGAGCAGACTGAAAGACGGTAAAGCGGCAGGATCTGACAGAATACCAGTTGAATTTTACAAGTATGCCACTGATGCCTTCTATGAAAACCTAACAATCGTGTTCAATAATGTCTTTGAGTCTGGCATCACACCACATCGATTTAAGGAAGCACTGATTTTCCCCATATTTAAAAAAGGAAGCGCTACAGATCCTGCAAATTATCGGGGCATTTCTTTTCTGAATGCATCTTACAAAATTTTTACTGCAATTTTACAAAGGCGGTTATCGAATTGGATTGATGAAAACAAGCTAATGAAAGAATTCCAGGCTGGCTTTAGAGCAGGCTACTCAACGGTGGATCATATTTTTGTGCTGACGAGCATAGCCAATTTCCAGCTAGCTCAAAGTAAAAAACTGTACGTGATCTTCGTTGATTTTAAAGCAGCGTTTGATACTGTAGATCGTAAGGCCCTCATTTATAAGCTGTTTGGCTTAGGGATGTCTCTGAAATTTGGCAGGATAATTGAGAAGCTGTATGAAGATACACAAGCTGCAGTTTGGAATGGTGATTCAAAATCAAGTTGGTTTCATTATACAACAGGAGTAAGACAGGGCTGCTCACTGAGCCCGCTTCTATTTGCTCTCTTCATTGAGGATATAATAGACTGCTTGCCTGGAGGCATTGAATATGCAGGAACGCTTATAAAAGCATTGATGTTTGCAGACGATATTGTGTTGCTCGCACAATCCCCGGAATCACTGCAATTAATGATAAACAGACTTAATGAATACTGCAAGCAATGGGGGCTGACTGTTAATGTAGGAAAGACAAAGGCGATGGTTTTTAAGAATGGCGGCGGAAAGAATAGATTGAATGAAAAATGGAAATTCGATGGAAATTTGATTGAGGTGGTCAATGAGTTCAAATATCTTGGTGTTCTTTGCACGAAAAATCTCAATATGGAGAAGCACCTGAAAGAAAAGTTCGAAAAAGCAAAAATGGCGATCAATCTAACGTGGAGGAGCTGCTTCAACAACAAGGCTGTCAATCATAGTAGCAAATACAAAATTTTTGAAGCAGTAGCGGAATCTATTATGTTTTACGCTGCACCGGTCTGGGGAGGTAACCAATATGAAACTGTTGAAAAGCTTTTGCGATTCTACATCAAGAAAACGTTTCGTCTACCGGCGAATACGCCTAATTATTTGATAATGCTCGAAACAGGACTGTCCCCGTTATTTGTGAAAACGCTCAAACTACAAGTAGATTTTATATGTAGATGTTTAAGCTTGGGAGACCATCGGCTACCGAAAAAGGCGGCCTTGAAAGCAATCCATTCCAAAATTGGGTGGTACAAAGAATGGCTTATGTTGGCAAACACTACTGGCATGGATATAAGCTACAACGCTGATGATCTAAGCAAATTTAAGATGGACTTGTATCAGCTAATTGAAAAGGTCGATGAACAAGCTAGAAGCAGATACGTAGAAGAGGCCACAAACTCCTTGTATCGTACGGTTTACTGTCAGTTAAATCACAATTTGCTCCAGGAAAATTACTTTCGTGATGAACTTAGCATCGAAGAAATATCCATGATGATGCGGCTGCGAGGAGAAATCCTAAATCTTAACTATATACCACACAGAGGAGACTTGCCGATAATCTGCAGTATATGTAACTTGGAGGAGCGGGAGGACGTAGTGCATTTCTTAGGGAAGTGCCCCACATTAAGGGAAACAAGGAGAAGCGTTTTTGGGAGAGATTTTCTGGATTGCGATGAAGTCATAAGCAAATTGAATGAAATGGATGTTTCTAAATTGTTTCAGTTCTGCAAAATTGCTTTAAATTATCGTGAAAGAATCATACTTGGTCAATTTTAATATTAATTATTATCTGTGTTAACTTACAATTTTAAAAGGAATAGTTGTTTAAAAGATTTGTATTTTCGGTTAATTATATGTAACATGTAACAGTATATAAAAAATTGTCAATCTGGCAGACGGCAGAAGCCATGTCACAATGAATTTTGTTTGTCAAGTACCTACATATCTTGTAAATAAAGTTTTATCTTGTATCTATCTATCTATCTATTGGGCCAATTGTTGAAAACGAATTCAAGCTAACTGTTATCATATCAAATCTCAGCAGATGGCTTATCAATCGTGGTCAAGTTCCCTATTTCTAAGTTGACGGGAAATGTGATAACCAAGGTGATGTTATAAAGCAACCGGCTATCTCAGTTGTTGAGGATTTGCATATTTTGTAAAAGTATTTGATAGACATGTTTTAAGATCTAATAAATGAAAAAAAAAAAGAAAAAAAAACATGTGCAAGATCATTTAGGTGACGATGACGCTTGCCGAGTTTAAAGACGGTTTTGTTGCGATTTCTTTTCGGTTTTTGATCGAAATATGACTGGAGCTGAAAACTAACTGTAGTTTTCCTGTTTGTAATGTTCCAAGTTGTATATTATTAAATTCAATCGACAATTGTAGAGTCTATTGATAATCGACAATCCGATTATCCCTAAATATCGTAAGCAATCGCAGAAATTGTATGGATATTTTCTAGAGGATCTACTAAATTCATCAAGGTTAAGCTGCCTGCAGAAGTGTTTTTCCAGAACTGCAGTAGCAGTTGGGATTCGACCAGTTGGTTTATCTCCTGGTCTGCACAGGTTTGAGTTTGGGGTTTGCCACCCTGGTGTGATATTTTTTCTATTATGGCATCTCTCAATATCCTCAAAAGAGCCTTTTTTTCTTCTTGTAAATCACGCTGTCCTTAAAGGCAGCCTTTGTTCTCTTTTGTGTTAACATTTGTCGTGCGTTTTTGTTTGCCTTTTTTTCGGTCATAGGTATCATTTCGGAAACCTAATGAAACCTAGAATCTCAGAGGCTGAGTTTCTGATAGATTGTTGGCTCTGCTGCCGCTGGTCTTCAATGCTTTATTCAAGGATAGTTGAATAAATTCGGATTGGATCACATTCATACAATGGTTGAAACAAGGTAGGTAGTCAAAGTTTCAGACATCCATACCACTAGAAGAGCGTCGATTGCAACATGGTCGAGTTGGTTGTCGGTTGATTCTTCCACGTAAAGAGTTTCAAGAGCAAATCAAGAAAAGTGAATTCAGAAAATTAAATTACAAATTTGTCGACCACCTGTACACCTGATAATAAAAGAGTTTTGCGCAAAAAAATGTGTTTGGTAATTAGCTATTTGTTCAATTTATTCCGTGTGAGGCCAAAGTTTATTGCAGCTATTAAAAAGAAGCTTTAATTGAATTCGCTCAATTCGGCCAATCCTTTTTCAAATGGTAATGTATATTTTGTAGCCAATGATCGAATTATGTTCCAATAACTCAAAAGACAATACTTCACAATACTTATCATTTCTCATGACATGATAAGTTAAAGCCCATATGTGTATGACAACACCGCGTTCACATACACATAAGTTGAATACTCATTACATGCTCCCGATTACACAGGACCGACTCACTGAACAGACCAATTTCTCCATCTTTTTTACGAAAATAATCAAAATTATATCACACGCTGGAAAAAAAAAAACAAGTCAACCAATTACTATGTAATGCGTGTAGATAAATCTCTCACTGTCATACGTGAGATGATTTTCAAGCACAACTACTGGAGTATTTTTAGAGGTACAAGTTCCGGATTGATGTGAGACAATCACTGCTCCTCAAGATTTGGCATTTTCTGTTCGATGAATAGCTTAATTTAATGGCACGGTCCCACATAATTTATCGTCAAACGACTAATGTAACATTGATATGGTTAGGCGTAGCCAGTGCTATGAGAAAAGTGAAAATCAGCCAATGGAATAAATAATATTGACGGTTTTTTTTTCTTCTTTTTTTGACAAACAATAAAATTATTAATGGATTAGAAATACCCTCACACAGGGAATGGCTTGATTGGGTTTTTGCTTTCGTCGATGGAATTTGAATTAAAATTGTTCACATACAAGAATTAATCAGGGGCGGCAATAAGAGGAGTGTGTTATTTTTGATTGGTTGAATATACCATTTCTGATATGTTTGTGCTTTTCAATAAACGCAAGAAGCTGTAGTGACTTTTCCTATACCACATTCCTTTCCTATACAAAAACCCACCAGCAAGTTTGATAAAAAAGTAAATAAAAAGGTTGGTGCAACAAAGCGAGGAGTCCTGGGGCTTACTGCATTTCTCACAACCATATTTTGTAAGGAAATGGAAAGGACCTACCATTTTCTGCCGGTTCCGAACGGCTAATCGAGAAAGCAGTTTCATGGCAATGAATTTACTAACTAGGGACTGGCCAATTCCTCGTGAAAAGAAATGTTTGCATCTGTTGTGATTTGAACCACGAACCTCTAGGTTAACAGGCAGACATGCTAACCATCACGCTTCGGGTACCAGTGTGATCAAGCGACATTAATATGTAAAGAGGTATTTTAGAGCTTTAAAAATTCAAAATCAACTGAAATACGAAAAAATAAATGGTATTGTTAGTATTATATTGGTATTAGTGTTTAAAACGATTTTGGGCATATGGGTCCCATCGTTCGATTAGAGCGTAATCGGGAAGTCGAATTTTCGACCACATTTTAGAAGAACTCGGGCCGTATTATATAAGCATAACAATTTGCAATCGTTCTTCTATGTTCTGAAGAAAATTGCGAAAATAGAAAATTGAACTAGCCGCAAATATAACGACAACTATGAAACTGACAATCACTGAGAACAGTGTTGCCAATTAAGAAACCGACCTCTTAAATATACCCTTTGAATGTTGGTAGTTTGTGGATCCCTCCCACGGCATGTAAGGGACGCTGAAATTTTTGGAGAATTCCAGAAATTTGTCCTTAAACATTATACAACATAGTTCCTAGTTTATTGCTACCGTTGTCATGACTGCTGTGTGGCTTGCTTTTTTATTGTTCTATTGGAAATGTTACTGAACTTTTGTTAAAATCTGTTCTTTCAGGATAGGCCACTTTTTTTTCTCTTGAAGTGAAAAGTAAGCTGGTAACACGACCGAATTGATCTGCTGGCGCATGTTTCTGTCCAAAAAAGTACATTTCAAATTATCTTTTCTTGACTGGATCTACCCTTTTTAGGTTGGTAGATAAGTCTTCCTAACAACGTTACCAGATATGCAGCAAATTTTTGGCCAGCTGCTTCTAATATCGTTTAAAAAAACCGGAGGAAATAGAAGAGTAGGAGTGACGGATTTGACAGATAAACTCCCCAATCACTCCAAAACGTTTTCCGAAAATCGAATCGGAGTGAAGTTTTGGGGCAAAGGAGTGAACATCAATGCATAAACAAACTTTCATCTGTCTGCTTGTCAAATCAAACCGCAGTTTCTATTCTATTTTTGTCTGCTCCAAATCCACGCTGATAGTAAATAAAATTCCTTAGAAGACCACAAAATAATTTTTAAAATTCAAGTGAACTATTTTTAGTCTTTAGCTTTGAGCGTTGGAAAGAAATCTAGCACTACAAATGTAATCACTCCAAATCTGTGAATTACGCTTAAACGAATTCCAAAAGTCGACGAAAAATGAGTGAAAAAGTAAAAATAATGTTGGAAAACGACAATATATTCCTCCGCTCTGTCTCCGTCCATGAAAACCATCCAAGTTGGACAAGCCATCGTATGAGGATTCATATTATTCAACTTGGGTCGTTCAAAATTTGTTCAACTAATTGTACAGTGTGAAAAACAGAAAGTCCGCAGAAATTTTTTTTAAAAAATAATAATAAATTTCTTCTATTCTTAAAGCTGATAAGTAATGGTGGCTCGCCCCAAGAAAATCTGTAGATTGCCCTTAAGCGACTATAAAAACAACTGAGTCTGACAATACCCTTACGATGATTTGTGTTTCACTATATAGTACAAAACAAAGTCGCTTCCCGATGTGTGTCTGTACCCATTTAAGCTTAGATCTTAAAAACTACGCAACGGATTTTGATCCTGTTTCTTTTAAATAGGTAGAGCAATCCAAGAAAAAGTTTATTGTATAACTGGTTTTTTAAATTTTCTGCTTTGGGAATACCTATCAAGGTGTTGAAAACTATGAAAAAGTTGTATAATTACTGTGAAGCAAAAGTTTGGGATGGGAGTAGTATGTCAGAATCGTTTACAACATCCACAGGGTTAAAGCAAGGGTGTAGACTAAGTACGCTGTTATTCACTTTGTTCTTGAACGATATAGTGACATATTTAAATGGGGGATTTGAAATGCTTGATCTTAGAATAAAAGTGCTGATGTATGCAGATGACATCGTCCTTCTAGCTGATACTCCAATTAAACTCCAGATGATGAAGAATATTGCAAAATTTGATTTCGATTTTTCCTGAAGACTATACTGTTTCTTCCTATGACAACACCCACGTATATGCATCACATAGAGACAGGACTCCCACCAATGTACATAACGACTTTGAAACTCCACTTCGACTTTATCCTTAAAGTTTTGAATATGAAACCTACACGCCTACCTAGGATTGTAGCAACAATGGCACTCGAAAAAAAATTAGCTTGCTTCGAACAATGGAAGGAACTGGCCGAAAGAACGAATTGTCCTCTACATTTAGAAATAGGAAACTCTCAGCAGATGAAAAATGAACTGTACTGATCTGAGAAAATTATATCTTGGATGAAGTTCTTGATATGCTAAACGGAAGAAATTGGACAGATTTGTATTAATTCACTAAGACTGCGCGTAGTTATAGAAACAAAGTTTTAAAAGAAGAATTCTAGCTTAGGTAAATATAATATATATATATATCTATATATATATATCTTTTAAAAAGCATCTAATGCAAAATTATTAATAAAGTATGTTTTCATAAAATTGTCATTCTGACAGACAGCTTTGCCATGTCATAAAAGATTCGTTTAAACTTAAAAATGTTAATTTGCACATAATACTTACTTAAATACTTATAATTAGATCGCTCGTGCCACGCCGAGCGGGTCAGTTAGTTAATAACTATTGAATATCAGATTTCTCTTTGTTCTTCGTTGCTGTTACCATTGTTTCAAAGTTGTTTTACCTTAACACCAACTTCCGTATCTAGAGCTATGTCATTTCACTGATATTTTCCTTAAACGCCCATCGAAATAAGGTTGCAAAACATTGGGACGACTTTGATTTTTATATTAAGTTCCGCTAGATTTGCAAAATAACACACAGTAAATGTCTAAGACAAAACGGCCAAATTGATTATGTCATTAAATTTATTTTATTCAAAATGATTTTGATAGCAGCACGCAGCAGCTATCGAAAAAAAAAAATACGAGAAGCCTAGCAGGAAATTCATATTATTTTTTATTCTAGATCGCGATTGCTAAATTTCTGCTCCGAGCAAGAATGTTTTGTGCTCAGCTAGGACAGGGGCCGAATTACCGCATCAGTGAACGAGTGAGTAAGTGACATTTTTCTTTCAAAATTCACGCTATATTACACAATATCTGTGGACTGCCGAACTATCTAATCAATTTCCGTTCAAATACTTGTGAAAGATTGTTCAATTATGGATTTAAGTTGCTCGACAACGTCAGTTGCATTGCCAAACTCACATAATTCCGTCACGTTTTACCCGATAACGTGTGCGATAATAAGGTGTCAAAATCAACAATTCACATTTGCTTCAAATTTTTTTGTCTATGTTTTGTGCTTTGTTATCAATTTGAAATCAAGTTAAGCATCATCAGTTAGATTAGGTTTAGTGGTACCCGTGGCGTGATAATGACCATGTCTGCCGGAAGGTTTGTAGTTCGATCCCACACAGAGGCAAACAAATTTTCCTCGGGTACTGCCTTTCACGAGGAATTGGCAAGTCCTCCGTTAGTAAATTCATAGCCACGAAAAGCGCTTTCTCGATTGGCTGTTTGGAATCGGCGGAAAATTGTAGGCCCCCTCGATTCCTGCACAGATGCAATGGTTGTGAAAAATGCCCTAGGCCCCGTTACTCCTCGCTCTGTTGTGCAACCCTTCTTATTTTATATATTTAGTTAGATTAGGTTTGACTATAAAAGGTTTAAAAATATGTATTTTACTACAATAGATACTCAATATATTTTTCCGAGCTTGGTCACAAAATGTTTGTTGTTTTATTTTAACAGCTGACTTTTGACACTAGCTAACTTTGCTCTAAAGTTGCCTGACATTTTTCATGAATTTTGCTCTGCACAGATCGGATATACTTTTTCCACACCGTTATCAAACTAATATCATCTTTTCTTCACTGACAATTGCCATTCTATTACAAGAATCACAAAAAATTTAAAATTAGTAAAAGAGACTAGTAGTTAAAATAATCCATTTATTGGTCGCAATAAAAAGAAATGTGAGAATGTCGATAGATCTAAAGTTTTGATGGGACGTTATTGCGACCAATATTACCGCTAAAGTGCTGGAAATCGTTTTCGTAACAGATCTCACTATTGCTGCCGCTATCAATATCACAGTTGCTGGCGTTGAAGCCTTTTTTATGTCAGTCGCAATAGCTAAATTACCGCTTTCGCTAAAACCACAAATGTTGGTCAGAACTTATTTCTTCGCTTAAGGATCTTCCTAGGAAATAATACATCACTTGCCAGCCTATTGTAAGGCTTACAAAGTTGGTTGGGACTTCTTACCTTTTGTAGTTGAATCTTCTTCTTAATACTAATTGATACATTGTACTGGATCGAGCATCTTCTGACTTACATATATCTCCTTAGCCCACCAACTCACAGTAGAAAAACTGACATACAGTTACATCAATTTACCGCGTCTGACAACAGGAAAATGATACTTACGTGCTGCGCTTATCGTACTTGCCTCTATAATTAAGATATTTGCATTAGAATCTGAAATTTCCCAATAATTGATTGAGTTTTGATTTTTTATAATTATGGCTGGAAGTTAATACAGCGAGGTGCACTATAGTGATCAGTTCGCTTTGCACAATGAACAACTGCAATGGAAGTTGACAACTGCGTCATAAATTGGCTTGATTCATAGACATATTTGTATCATACGTCAACATCATACGATTGAACATTAGCTTCCGGTGCAATCTGTCATCATTTACATACATTTCTTAAAAAGAATCAATGAATGAAATTAGTTGTGTATTATATGTCATGATCGGCTGAGTCACCAGAGCACACACATGATGCAAACTAAAATTTAAACAATGCTATAAGTCAATAAACATTTTCCTTACCAATTGAAATCAACCACTTAACAGCTTCAATCACCCCACTGGCCAGTTTCCAGTGTTAGCGGTAGATTGGACGGACAATGTCTTCGAGAAGCATAAGAAACCGCTCAATATCGCATGTCCAGACATGGCTAGAATACTAATTGCTATAAATATGCATAGGTTTTGGTATAGGGTTTCGATTAGACTTAAATTCATATCGTCACCATTGTTTGAAGAGGAGGGAGTGCGCCATAGACTATTTAAGTTCACCTGTTGTGGGAGTGCGCAAATTACTACATGACACATCCGCTTTATAAATACACCAACGACTAAGGAAGTGTGTTCCATTCATTCAGAAACGGCCGTCGCGAAGTCATTTGGTGTGTACTATTTGCTCAAGTTTAGTGTTTAGGATTCGAAAACAAAAATGAAAGTAAAAGTTTTGATAGCCGTTTTGGCTTTGTTGGCATTGACAGTGCGTGAAAGTGATGGCTCCCCAAAAGCGGAATCGAAAGAAAGTGAGAAAGATTTGACGGTATTTGCGGTTGCAGAAGAAAAGAAAACTAAAGCCGATGAAATCGAAATTAAAGAGTCAGCAGCGAAAAATGAAACGAGTAAGCACAAGCGCGGAATTTATCACTATGGAAACTATGGAGCGGGACTAGGATGGCCCAGTCCTTATGCTTCAGTTTTTGGATATAATCTTCAATTACCACCTCAGGGATTACATGTCGCGCGAGGGTTGCATGGACATCCAGGTGTTCATGGATATTCTGCGGTGCATGGTTTTCCATCGGGATATGGAGCTCCTGCTTTTCATGGGTTACATGCTGTTCAAGGAGTACATGCTGTTCAAGGAGTACATGCTGTTCAGGGCGTACAACCGGTTCATGGAGTACAACCTTTCCATGGGGTACATGCCGCTCACGGAGTACACGCCTTTCATGGAGCACCGTCAGTTCACTCTGTTCAACCAGTTCAAGGGTTTCCCACTGTGTATGCAGGTCAACACGCTCATGGAGTACATGGTGTGCATGCTATTCAAGGACTGTCCACAGTGTATGCAGGTCAGCACGCTCATGGAGTACATGGTGTGCATGCTATTCAAGGATTGCCAAGTGGACAAGATCTTTTCCAATTTAAGTCGCACACACACGCACATGGACCGCAGTTTGTTTTAAAACCAGGTGGAGCTGTTGTATCATCATATAATGTCAATTACCCTCATAATCATCATCAGCACATCCCTACTGGTGCTGGATATCCGGGTATCGCTTCATCTGTTCCTGTCTCTGCTGTAGCGGCGCCTATACCAGTTGCTCCAGCCCGGCCAGTTATATCAACTTTTCCAGTTAATCCTGTTGTTGCGCCTATCCCAGTTGCTCCAGCTCGGCCAGTTATTCCAACTTTTCCAGTTTCACCTGTAGCTGCACCAATTCCAGCTAGGCCAGTTATCCCAGTTGCATCTATTCGGCCAGTAGCCCCCGTTCAGCCAGCCACACCAGTAGTACCGGCACCCCCACAAAATCCAAACCTAGCCTTTCCATCTTTTTCTCCTCAGCCTAATGTCCCGATCTTTGTACAGGTCTTCCCACCTAGGCCCGTTTCTAATGCACCAAGTGGTCCAGCCGTTCCACCGTCACAATTCTTTCCCAACGTTGGCGTCCTTCCACTGCAGCCACTACAACCTAATAGACCCCAAAGACCATCAGGTGGAAGTGCTGAAGCTGCCCCCCAAATTCCATCTGGAAACTCACCAGCTTTTCCTCAACTTCCACCATCTCCCACTCAGCAGCCTTGGAGGCCAGTGCTAGGTCCACAGCAGCCCCAACAACCCCAGCAACCCCAACAACCCCAGCAACCCCAGCAACCTCAACAGCCCCAACAACCACAACAACCACAACAGCCACCCACAACCATTCCAAACATTCCAGATTTCAACAGACCTTCGATAACGCTCCTCCCTCCCTTTGCTGGTCGACCACAAGGGGGAGAGGACATATTACCGGAACAAATTCCAAGTAACAATCCACAAGCACAGTCACCAGGTTTGTTGGAAGTGCTAAAAATAAAACTAATTAAACCCTTGCATTTCTTTTTTCCAACAGGTTACCACTATGGGCTAGGTGAATCCGTCCAGCCTAGCCTACTTGAAGGTCTTACAGATGAAGAGATTCAAGGAGCAATTGCACAAGCCAACTTTCAAGCGCATCTGCAACAAAACAATAATCTAGGATACCAATACTAAGTTGCTTTCTCATCTCAGGTGCCAAATAAGATTTAGTGATAAAATATGTAATTACCGCTTTATTTATTTAGTTTTATGATTGTTTAAGAACAATAAAAATATCGAAATACACTTTGTAATGCTTTCCCTGTTGTAATGCATTTTAACAGGTTTTCATTAGGTTGATCCTTCGTAATGAACTCTTGTACTTTTTGCAGACCTAAATTATTTATATTCATATTTCCACGTCTCACAAGTACATAGAAAACCATGAAAGTTAATTGTAGAAGGACATGGAGCTACGCTTTTGCAACATATGAAAACCATTCTTTCTCACCAACTTTTGCCCTACAAAAATTATCTCACTACCATCAAGTCTCTCAATTATTTTTGGTTGAAAACAAAAGAGTTGGACATTAAGGGGGTACAAAATTAAATCTTTTATTATTATTTACGTATAAAAAAAGGAAATTTACATTCAATAAATTATTTCAACAGCAATGGTTAAAAGAAATTTTGTTGAAAAGGACCTCTCTGAAAGTTTCCTAGATTTTGAAATGGTGATGTAAAATCGAACTGTTGTTGGCCTCTAAACGCAAAATTTGACCGTGGATCGTTAGATGAACCCAACTGCTGTGGTCCGCTGGGCGAAAATAATTCATTTGGAAGATTGTTTGAGGAGGATTCTGGTTGGGGTTGTTGCTGTCCATTGTTTCCGTTTGTTTGAGATGCTGGAAAGGAAAATATAAAATATTTGTATAAGTAGTCACGAATCATCATTTTTATTTTACATCATTTTCTTTATGTACATATCACTAGATGACCCGCTTGACGTTCGGGTTCAGCGGTGATCTGCTTGAGTAAATTTAGTAAAGTAGATTCGAAGAGGGACAAGCCTTCTTAAAGTCGCTTATAAGATCTTGTCTGCTGTAATATGTGAACGTCCGAAACCCCACGTCAACAACTTGAAAGGGACTTATCAATGTGGTTTTAGGCAAGGCGACAAACTGTCATGCGATTTCTTCAACATCATACTTGAACAGATTGTAAGAAACTAAAACGTCAACACCAGAGGAACAATCTCTCAAAAGTCTGTACAATAACTCGCCTATGAAGACGATATTGACGAAATGGGAAGAAAAAAGGTCGATGTCATAGATGCTTTTGCGAGTATTGAAACGGAAGCAGCAAAAATGGTTTGATGGTTAATAAGGGCAAAACGAAGGACCGAGAACATCGACGAATTGGACAAAACGTCACAATAGACAGACATAACTTCGAGGTAGTAAAGGACTTCGTCTACCTAGGATCCGCTATAGACATGGAAAACAACATCAGTGCGGAGATCAAACGGAGAATAACTCTTGCGAACCGTTGCTTCTTTGGAATAAGAAGGCAATTGAGAAACAAAACCCTTTCCAGAAAAACCAAGGTAACCTTGTATAAGACCTCGATCATCCCAGTCCTGCTTTACCCTTGGTCGTTTCGAAAGAAAAATTCTCCGAATGGTCTTTGGTCCTGTATGCGAAGACAATGTGTGGAGAAGAAGATATAACTACGAGCTGTATATGCTGTACCGCGACATGGGCATAGCCAGAAGAGTACGCATGGCGAGGCTACTATGGATGGGTCATGTAGGGCGGATGGACCCAAACGCTCCGGCTCAACTGGTTTTCGAAAGCACATTGCAGGGAAATCGCAGAAGGGGAAGACCTCGTCTTAGGTGGCGCAATCAAGTGGATGAAGACCTCAACCGACTTGGAGTGCGAAACTGGAGAGAGCTCGCCCATTTATAGAAGGATGTTGGTTGAGGCCCAGGTTCACCCCGAACTGTAATGCCGCCTTAGTAAGTAAGTAAGTAAGTAAGTAAGTAAGTAGATTCGAAGTTCCCGTTCATGTGGGAATATGGAGATGAAATGTAGTTTATGTTACTCAGGGACAATGAAACACTCTAACGGTGAAAGAATTTTTGAAATTTATACAGTTTGTACTAAAAGAAGACAAACGAAAAACAAATGAACGCAAGACTGTTCGTAAAGTGAAGAGACTCCCGATGTTTTCATTTAGATTACAATGCCTAGCTATTTATGTTATTGCAGAAATAGACAAAATGTGAAATGCAGAAAACATCATTAATCAATCTTAGGGTTGATAAGCTCCAAATAGTCTTTATCAGTTAAAAGTTTCAACAAAGCCATCTGACTTCGGAACACATTTTCCAGGGCTCAACATAAATAAATAAATAGGGTGGCGCAATAGAGCGGGGAGCCCCGGGCCAAGCACATTTTTCACAATAATATTTTGTACAAAAAGGGAGGGAACCTACAATTTTTTACCGATTCAGAACTTATTATCAAGAAACTTCTTCTCAAGAAAACATGGCAATGAATAATGAAATTACTATCAGAGGACTTGCTGATTCCTTGTGAAAGGCAAAACCCGTCGAAAAAATTATTTTTGTTTTCTGTTGGCATTCGAACCTCGAACACCTTCCACTTAACAGGCTGTAATTACGCCACCGTCATCAGGATTTTTGGGCACGGATAGAATAAAGAACAATAAGCTATTCATACCGAAGAGCAGGGATGAGAAATCGGGAAAAAAGTGTAAAACACTAAGAGTTGAATCGTCTGCAAAACAATTGAGTAGACAAAAACTATGAAAAAAGAAAGACAGTCGTGAACAAAACCGAGCTCTGGGGCACACGAGCATTTATATGAATGAATATCAGACTTAAAACCGTCTAATATAACTTGTGTTGAACGATTAGAAAGAAAATTTCTAATTCAACGAATAAGATTCCAACATTTTTAATCAGACTTGTATAAGAAACCAATTTAGAGTGCAAGACTATTGTGAACTGAAACTGTTACCGAAAGATGTTTGTGAAAATCATGTTCCCTTCTACTGCTATTACCACCGTAGTTAAAAAGTAAAAGACCCATCCAAGGGTAAATTTTGGGATATGTAAATGGTGCATTTTTATTTGCGGTCAGTAAGTGTTGCCATTTTACAAGGAATAGTCTTACTTCAAAAAAATTGTTGTCACTGATACACGGAGCCAGTTGTACGAAAATTTAAGCTCCCGACTACGCTTCATTCGCACTAGTCGTGGGGTCCATATATGAACAAAATCGTTTTAAGCACAAATGGCATTAGAAACACTTTCGCTTGTTTTATTTCACTTTGAATTTATAACGTAAGAAAATTACCCTTTACATATTTTCTGCTTTGACCATTTCTGAGCATCTGGCAACTGTACACCAAAAAGGCAATCATTCAAAAATCTTGAAACTGTTACGTAGTTTGAAACTCTGTACCTTTCGCATGAGGACATTCTTATTCATATTTCAGTTTTTGTGGTAACCGTGGTGTAAATGCTCGTCGGACTGCTACATGTTAGGTTAGGAGCTGATTCTCAGTATATATTTTGTTTTAAGTGAACCTCATGCGGCGTTTACGGCACGAAGAATAATGCAATAACCAAACTTGGGGTTCGCGCGAACCCAAAAATTTGTATTCACATGTAATTTGGGATACTATCAATGGGCATCAGTCCTTCGAGCCGTGATGAATTGTACACGTTTTGAACATCTAAATATCTTCCTCCGTTTCGACGTTTCAATTGGTCGCTGAGCTCAATTATTAGCCAGGACAAACACTCTCCAGCCTGTTGAAATACTTTTGAACGAATGGAATTGACCGTACCAGATCAGATCAGTACACCGAAAGAAAAAACCTTGCTTGATTTAAACATGTTTCATTGTTAATCAACAATTCATCTAAAGTTGTGAAATTAACCAAGTTTCGTGATGAATTCAAATAAGAACGCATGTTCAAATCAAGTATGCTGCCGTGATCAATTTTTTTTTCAGGTAAGTATCATAAAAATGTTTAAATTAAGTATGTTCGTAGTTGATTTGAATATGTTCTAATTTTTGACCAACAACGTGATTGTTGATTTCATACTTGATCAACAACAAACATATTTGACTAACAATTAAAGCTGAAATTACAAGAACCATCACGTTTGTGATTGAAATACCAAATACACTGTTGAACTATCACCAATATGTTTGATGAACAATGTTCATACTTCTTTAATCAATAAAGAATAGTTAAAGTATTAGTAACATTTTGAATTCCAATATTCTTCATACTTAAGCCCACAGAAAACGTGAAGTCGCATAACGGAACTTCAATTCAATATGATCAGTTTCGTGACCATTTTATCTTAAGGGATAACTAATTATTCTTTATTGTTGATCAAATATGTTCGTGAGAATTCAGCCACATTTTTATTTGCTCAACAGTTTTAACGTAAAATTTCTATAATAAATGCTTGAATTGAAGTTTGACCCATACATTTGATAGGTCAAACTTCAATTCAGGCTTTTATCATAGAAATTTTACATTAAAACTGTTGAACAAATAAAACGTGGCTGAATTCTCACGAACATACTTGATCAACAATGTTCATATTTTACCAACAATTCAGAATTGTTGACGAAACACAAACGTTGTTAAAGTATCATGGACATGTATGTTTCTAGTATCACAACCGTTGTTGGTTAACAATGAAATTGAAAATGACGTTGTTGATTTGAGCAATAAAGATTGTAGCATTTAAATAAATAAAATGAAAATGCCAGCTTGTTCAATTTAAGTATGTTCGTGCTTGACGCAAAAACAAACAAGCTTCATGTTTGATTTTACCAAGGTTTTTCTTTCGGTGTACTGTCATTTCATTCATTTTGTAGGTTTTTGCAAATTGTTTTTCAGTTTTTCAGTTTTTCCAAAAAGAATGGCATTGGGATCTTATGTTCCAAAACCATATATGTAAACAGGTCGTTTTATTACCAACACAACACAATTTTGCGAAGGCTATTCCAGGCTGTCATAACAAGCCGGAATCATAGTTGGGTTCGCACGAACCCCAAGTTTGGTTTGTGGGTTTTTTTCAGAAAAAAATTCCAAAAAATTATCTTATGATGAAAATACGATGAAAAACGTAAAGAAAAATGAAATTCGTTCACTGAGTTTTCATCCAAGGTCGAAAATATGATTAAGAAAAAAGTTATAAGCATTCAAACTTGCGTTGGGGTTCGCGCGAACCTTAAAACGTAAACTAGGGTTAAAAGATGAATGAAATTACAAAGCTCCACAGTGTGAAAAAAGGTTCTAACATTTTAAAAACCCCAAGCTTTCTTATAAAGGGTCTGTCAAATAACTTTTTTTTTCAAAAACAGGGCGCAAAACATCGAGTGTAGCTTCGGCTCTGTGGCACGTAGCGCCGTCTTGTTAAAACCAAATGTTGCCAAAATTCTCTTCTTCAATTTTTGTGAGTAAAAATTCGTTCAACATGGCCCAATAACGATCGCCATTGACTGTAACGGCCACTCCTTTTTGAAGAATGCCTCTGGACCTTAATCCGCACCAAACAGTGACTTGTTTTAAATATAACGGCTTTTCAATGTATGCATGCGGGTTTTCTGTGCCCCAAATGCGACAATTTTGCTTGTTTACATACCGTCAAGTTCAAAATGAGTTTCATCTGAAAAGATGATTTTTTTTTGGCAAAATCGGCATCGGATTTTCAAAGTAATGTCGAAATATTTCCCAGCGTTGCTGAAGCATATTTACAGCCACATTCGTTCAGCGGAAGGATAAAACTAATTACTCAGGTCTACAAAGAAAAAGCTGTCTGGATGCTTTCAACTGATTTCTATGTATTTATTGTTGGAGCTTAAGGTTGGCGAAAAGAACGCTCTGCATATAGCTTTGGTGTCTCGTTATAAATTTTTTTTACTGCCGCTTCATATAAAGCTGGAACTGATGAAGCAAGTTGTAAAGTCACTTCTAAGAGATGGAAATTGCTTCAAATATGATATTAAAGTTTCCAGGCCTCTCGGAGGCAAAGTTGATAGAAGGTGTTTTCACTGCACCATATATTAGACGGATACCTATATTGTCAGAAAACGTGACGTTCTATACGTGCAAATGAAAGTCATTTGCAGATTCAGCACACCCAAAAACATAAGTGTGTCACAAAAAAACCAAAACAGCTCTCAACAACATCGAGTTTGTTGACACTGTCAAAAACCTTGGCTTGGTATTTAATAGAACGCTTACTTGGGATAACCATATAAGGTTAGCTATTGGTAGAGTGTATGGTGGACTTCGTTTGCTATGGACAACACAAAAAATAACTCCCATAAGAACAAGAATGATTCTGGCAAAAACATTGATTATTCCGATTATTTTATACGGATGTGAAATTTTTTCAAATTGTGATTACGTGCACAAACGGAAACTCAATGTCGCTTATAATAGTATCGCCCGCTATGTCTATGGACGAAGAAGGTATGACCACATTTCTGCTTTTTCCAAATCAATTTATGGACTTACTCTCGACAACCTTTTACAGTTTAGAACTTTAATTTTGCTTCATGGTGTAATGCAGACACGTCAACCTTCGTACTTGTTTAATAAGATAACTTTTCCGCGATCCAACAGAACCTGTGATCTTGTGCCAATACGCTACACATACTTAGTTTCAAAACGTCAATTCTTCATATGTGCTGTTGCGCTGTGGAATTCCCTACCAAGATTTATAAGATTGGTGAGCTGCACAAATCTTTTCAAATCGAAACTCAAGCAATACTTAGAAACACGTTTGTAATGTTTGCCATGATATTATATGATGTTTGATAATAATGATGATAATTTAAAATAATTTTACTTCTATCCTTTCTTCTTTTTTTTTCTTTTGTTTTTGATTCATTCTTTCTTTTTTCTCCACTTTTTATTTTTTGAATAATTGTATTCTATAATCATATAAATATTGTAATTCTTAGTTGTCTTTTTTTTAATTAAACATTTGAAAAATTGTAAAAAAAACTTACTCAACTAAAAAAGATTTTGTATCTTACTGAGTATAGTTAATGAAATAATAATAAATACAAAATACAAAAACTTCAATTTTTTTGTAAACCTGTGTTATCTGTCAAATCAGACATGAGCTAAGTGTTACCATTCACGAAATAAGTATGTAAATATGTGAAATTCGAACATTTTCTTCAATGGTTATTTTTCTGTTCTTTTTTAAGGAAAAATGATACTCGCGCTTATTATTATTAATTTCATTATTATTAATTATAATTTCATGAATTATATAAAACATAAATAAATATGAAGCTACTCGTTATCTATCTAAAATATATTTCATTTCACACAAATAAAAATGTAAGTGTGGTAATACCGTAGTTTCAATGAAAAATTTCCTCTTTTTGGATCACAAAATTAGATCCAACGGCAAAGCAGGATCTCGCTTTGTTGTTTTAATGCAAGTAATTTAATGATCCGATCTGGATCATTGTGAGAACAAAACACGGCTAATGATCAAAAGCGCAATTTGGGTTCATCCGAAATTTGTAACCCAGGCTGCAATTTTGAATGGCAGTTTTTTTTTTATAAAATCATGGTTTTCATATTTTCTGCCCTCCTAAATCGAAATTCTACACTACACAACACTGACAATCTTATTTTTCAGATTTACCTGAGTTGAAACCAATCAAAAAGTTGGGTACGCACATTTTGCTAATCCGCTTCTTTTGATTTTCATATCAAAATCACACCCTTTTTTCAAAGCACAAGTAATACTCAATTGAAATTCAAACCATCAATCTGATGACCGAAAGCTAAACAAGTGTTTTATTCAAATGTCTCCATGGTAATCGAAAAGAGAGCCTTTTCGTGGTGGTGACTCGGAGTGCCTTTCTAAATAGTTCAGTAAAGTAATAATTTTTGTTTAGAATTTTTGCAGCGAGTGTGATTTCAATAATTTGAAGAAAAAAAACCTCAACATTCAACCGTTCAATTAACATTTGAGATAACATAGTCTCCTTAAATTGACGCAAAAATGTTGCAAGTCAAGACTTTGTAAAATATTACATGTTAATTGCGTCTACGAAACAAAAAACCAAAAGTAAAGGCAAATTAAGGCCTGTGCTACTACTCGTACTATTGAAACAAGTTTTTGATAATAGAGCAATATGAACGGATCCAACTCTTTGGTTGGAATTGATTTATCTCCACGCTACTTGAAGCTTTTAACCAGTTTTCGTTAGCAAGCAGCAATGTGGATCAGTTCATGAGTCAGGGTTTCTGATTCAATAAATAACGCATTCTGTCAAATTAAAATTTTAACTTACACGCTACCATTACTTCGCTTATGGTCAACTTACCGCCCTCTTGCGAAAAACCAAAGACACTATTGTCTGCTGAGTCGACCAATTGTCTCAAATTAAAAAAGCTGTTGTCGGCTTGTTGAGGCTGTTGTGGTCTATTTGCTGATTGGAAATTCTGTGGGAAACCTGGCGAGAAACCATTTGATAGACGTTCGTCGGCGGATAAATCTTGTTGCGGTGATTGGAGACTAAACTGTTGCTGAAAATTGTTATCCAAGTTCTGGAACTGGAAATTCGGTGCTGTTTGCTCCTGGCCTTGAGATGTATCTTGGCCATTCGATGGTCCTGGTCCTTGTTCTGAAAAGTTCTGCGATAATTCTTGGGGAACGTCTTCACTGGTGGATGATGCATCTCTGTTATTTGATTGGCTCTGGTCAGTTTGTTCAATTGGGGGTTGTTGTTGTGATTCATCAATAGGTCCTGCCTGTGTTGGTTGAGGTGGTCCTTGTGAAGGATCTCCTCCTTCTCCGGAAGGTCCTGGCTCTGACGAATCTACTGCTGAAGGGTTAACTTGTTGTGTTGGATCTGCCCCAGTAGGAGGTTGTTCTGCTTGTGAAAAACTTGCTTCTTGAGGGGGCTGTCCTTGTTGTGTGGCATCACCGCCTGATGGTCCCGAGGGGGGCAATGATGATACAAACTGTGAGTTTTGTTGTTGCTGAGGAAATGTTTGGAAAAATCTATTTTGATATCCAAAGGGATAATTGGGGCTTAATCTTGGACCGCCCTGAGGTCCAGCTTGTGCTCCCAAAGGAGGAGCGGGACCGAATGGCAACTGATTAAATCGTTGTATTCCAAATGGATAGTTTATTGGGAATATTGATCCCTGTTGTTGAGGTCCAAATGCATTCAGGGAAGAGAAACCCTGCTGGGAGGGAAACACTTGGAAATTTTGAGGCCTTTGTGGAGACAGAATTCCTTGCGGTAGAGATTGAGTCGGAGGCTGAACTTGTGGAGCAGCTTGAGGCGGAGGAGGCTGCATAGGAAGAGGCTGTGGAGGTTGAAGCTGCTGAGGTTGAGATTGCGGAGGTTGAGGCTGCTGAGGTGGAGAAGATCCTTGTTGAGGATCTTGTGAGGGGGACATAACACTTGCAGCAGGATCATCCATCGGTGGATCGTTCATTGGTGGCGCAGCTGTTGTTGCGTTTAATCTTGCGTTTCTAGCAAATGCTTGTTGAAGAAGCAGTTTCTTAAACAGAACACCCAAAATCAATGTTCGTTTCTCTCGGTCTCCCTGCATGCTGTCGTCCTCGAATTCAAACTCAGTCGACATCGAGGCCTTGAACCATGTTGCCAAGCATAACCCGACAAATGCGAATTTAAAGAACAACATTTGTAATTAAAGTTCACTTTTGTTCACTATTGAGATAAGTCACTGCACTTTACCCGACGAATATGTTTCCCGTAAGGAGTTTGCAATTGAACTGTTACACTTTTCGCAGTTTGTGACAAAAAGCCCATTTACGAACAAGTTTTGGATTCTTTTCGTTGTATCAAATGGTAGCGGCATATTGGGGGGTTTGATTATGCCTTGTGGTCTTGGTACATGCAGGGTAACTAAATCGTGATCGGGTGTAACTATAAAGCGTTCCGATTGAATGGTGCACCATGTGTGCAGTTGTGTGGCTAAGTAAATGCTTTCCACTCTCACTTCTCAGCATTTGCTGTGTGTGGTTTTGGTTGAATGTTATCAAATGTTACTTGATACTTTTAAGAGATGATTTTTGATTCATTTCTTACGAGAGTTGTGTGTTACAAAATGTGAATAGATATTTGGTATTACGAAGGTGGAATTGACTGATACTTTATATTGAAGAGAAGCTGTGCGAATTTTGAGCTCAGTTTGTAAGCACATGAAGTAGTTAAACATTTTAGCGCCAAATTGTCTCGCAGATGTATTTTTTATGAACATTGAACTTGTCATGCAATTACATTTTTACATCTTTGGATCTGAACTTAAGCCCGCAGCATTTGGCCATTTAGCTTCCTTAGTGCAGACTTCAGTCGATGATAATCTCTGTTATCATAACATAACTGATTACATAAATTACATGACTTTTCTCATAGTATTTTGAGCTTGCCAGACGTATTGAGATTGCTGCGCCCCTTAATTCAGTTCCAACATTTAATGTAAAATGTAAAAAATATATATTTTAGACTTTAATGTTCATATTTATGATTCGTACTGGCTAAAAGAATTCGTGGAAATAGCACTGTCCTTTTTTACCAAAGAAGGTAGACCCCTTAATGCACAAATAATATTTCACCACAGGTGCGGTAAAAGTTGTTGTTTTGAAATTACTTAAACAAATTTTTTGTTTAAAATGCAAATGGCATAATGCGTTTGCACAAAACAAAATTATGTTTCTTTAGGCTGATGCCTTAACTGTTTGTAATAATTTTTCTCACTCTTACCAATGTACCCCGGTACTTGACGCTTTGTGCATTTGTACATTTTGCTTAAAAAGTTGGAGCTTCTGTATGTGGTTAGCAATCATTACTTGCTGCAATCATAATGACATTAAGCATGCGAACGTCAGGTATCCATCCACAAAGAGAAGGTTAGTGGTATTCACATGTTGTTATTTTTACTTGAGATTATATAAGTACTATAAAGCAAGCTTTGCAATCGTGAAGAATTTTCTAAAATTCCAAGAAGTTGTATGTTGTATGAGAAAGATTGAATTTTGATTTTTAATTTTTAAAATTTTTACAAATTTACAAAATCGTAAATTTTTTAATTTTAAAATTTTGTGTCAAAACAATTTCTGGCAAAATCTCAAGCCTTGCTTAACCTATTTTGTAAAAAACTTGTTTTAAAAAAAAAGTGAAAGATAAAAATCGTTTTTTCAAAAAACTGGTACAATGATTTTTATTGAAAAATAGCAACTGCAAAAAATGGCGTTTTTATCTATTCGATATTTAATTCAAATTTTTACAATATTTTAAGTGATTTTTTTCAATTTTCATAATTAATGTGTTGCTGGCAACTCCATACCATAGAATATATTATGAAGATCGTTTTTTTTTTTTTTTTTTGTTGGAGGTTTTTGAAAATACCAACTGGAGCACTCAGACCTAGAGGCGAATACTAAAATTTTATACTCAGCTTAAGATTTTGGTATTCTACTTAGCACAGAATTCTTCGTGCTACACAGTCGTGCCCATTTTCTGGGTTAAGATACAGTGCTGGAAAGGTCAAAGCTTTGATCCTTAAGCAATCCCTGTTCTAAAAACTAGAAAAGATTCAAAGATTGGCAACGACATGCATTACTGGATGCATGCGTACAACTCCAACATACGCTCTAAATGTCATTGTAGGACTACCATTAATTCACTTCTTCATAAAATTGAAAGTAAGACTGGCGACACACCGTCTCTTCCATCAGGGACACATAAAATCATATCCAAACGCGAAAGGACATCTGTCGTTAATGGATAGTCTAGAAAAACTTAATGCCTCTAGTATGTGCTTAGATGCTATTATTCCAAGGTACAAACTTCAAACTCAACTTCTTCATTGTCATGCCCCTAGGGAAGACTGGGAAAACACAAAGCCTCATCCTTCACAGCAAGATATGATCTGGTATACGGATGGCTGAAAAATGAAAACTGCTACAGGTTTCAGCGACTCTCCCAGAACGAATTTCTCAGTGAGTCTAGGTAGTCTTTGCCATCAACAAAGGTTCGAGAACAATATGTTCATCGAACACGAAAAACAAAACAATATTCATTTTCTCAGACAGCTGCACACAAAGGTCATGATGGTAACGAGAAGGCAGACATCTTAGCTAAAGATGGCGCATCTAAAGCATTTGTCGGTCCTGAACCCTTCTGCAGTGTAAATAAAAGCACGAACACTGCCAAGAACATCTTTCTGAAAGTATCAAATAAAACTTGGCGTAACTCATCCGGCCAACCTGTTAAAAACTCTCTTTGCCAGAATATACTGAAAAAACATCAAAAACCTCAATAGGAAAACCCTAAAAATTTGTTCATTACTTTTAACCGGCTACTCTTCTTTAAAGTAACATCAACAAATGAGGCTAGTAGCGGACCTCATCTGTAAACTATGCATTCTACTTACTTACTTACTTAGGTGGGCATTACAGTTCGGGATGAACCTGGGCCGCAACCAACATCCTCCGATAACGACTTCTATTTCGGGCGAGCTCTCTCCAGTTTCGCACTCCAAGTCGGTTGAGGTCTTCATCCACTTGATTGCGCCACCTAAGACGAGGCCTTCCCCTTCCGTGATTTCCCTGCAATGTGCTTTCGAACACCCGACGAGCCGGAGCGTTTGGGTCCATCCGCTCTACATGGCCCAACCATCGTAGCCTCGCGATGCGTACTCTTCTGGCTATGCCCATGTCGCGGTACAGCTCATACAGCTCGTTGTTGTATCTTCTTCTCCACACATTGTCTTCGCATACGGAACCAAAGATCATTCGGAGAATTTTTTCTTTGGAAACGACCAAGGGTTTCTTCAACCGCTTTCGATAAGGTCCATGCTTCCGCGCCGTAAAGTACTGGGATGATAAGGGTCTTGTTAGACGTAAATAAATAAATAAATAAATAAATGATAAGGGTCTTATACAAGGTTACCTTGGTTTTTCTGGAGAGGGTTTTGTTTCTCAATTGCTCTCTTAACCCAAAGAAACAACGGTTGGCAAGAGTTATTCTCCGTTTGATCTCCGCACTGATGTTGTTGTCCGTGTCTACAGCGGATCCTAGGTAGACGAAGTCCTGTACTACCTCGAAGTTATGTCTGTCTATTGTGACGTTTTGTCCAATTCGTCGATGTTCTGTGTCCTTATTTGATGACAGCATATACTTCGTTTTGCCCTCATTAACCATCAAACCCATTTTTGCGGCTTCTATTTCATTACTCGCAAAAGCACTTATGACATCACGCTTTTTTCTTCCCATTACGTCAATATCGTCTGCATATGCGAGTAATTGCATAGACTTTTGAAAGATTGTTCCTCTGGTGTTGACGTTTGAGTTTCTTATAATCTGTTCAAGTATGATGTTGAAGAAATCGCATGACAGTTTATCGCCTTGCCTAAAACCTTTTTCGACATTAAAGGTCTCGGTGAGTTCTTTACCGACCTTGACGGGGCAGCGTGAATTCTCCAAAGTCATCCTGCATAGTCGTACGAGTTTTGCAGGAACTAGACATGGCTCTGTACAGCTCGTCTCTGTAGATACTGTCATACGCGGCCTTGAAATCGATAAA
Source organism: Melanostoma mellinum (assembly GCA_914767635.1). NCBI lineage: Eukaryota > Metazoa > Arthropoda > Insecta > Diptera > Syrphidae > Melanostoma > Melanostoma mellinum. The sequence goes on along the minus strand of OU612058.1, from coordinate 162,435,003 downwards.
GAGATGGTGAATATCGATATTATGTTCACGGGTTTTTTCCAAGATCTGCCGTAATGTGAAAATTTGGTCTATTGTGGACTTCTCCGGTCTAAAACCACATTGATGCATTCAGCCACAGAAAATTGCTAACTTCTGGTTCAACTAAGGTTTCATTCAGACACCGCAGGGCCCAGAGCTGCGCAAGCTCAACCCGCCCTTAATCTAATCTAATCTATCAGTCTTTACTGGTGTTCTACTTTCATGTAGAAGGATCTATAATTGAGAAAACTAAAACTAGTTTTGATTTGAAAGTGTAATGTGATTGGTTTGTGTAATAGTCAGCTAATCCAAACACTGTCGAACACCTTTTTAACGCCGAGAAAATATTTAACCATGAGTTAATGGTTGTTTGAATTCTTGATTAAGTCCATTGGTACCTTCAGAAGTGGATGAAGTGTAGCGAGCTTCTCCCGGAATCTCAACAGGATATATGGTATGGTATGACGCGTTAAGAACAAGTTCCTCCAGTATTTTATTTTCATTGCTGAGCAGTGAAACCGTTCTGTAACCAGAGACAATATTTCAGTTTTGTTTTTCGGTATGGCCACAATATGCTCTGTCCAAGAATCAAGGATAAATAAATAAACATGTTGAGAAAATTTGTGAACATTAGCAAACATGATTTTGTTTTATTTTTGTTTATTATTTAATTATTTTTGAGTGCTATTACAAAATAAACTTTTTCATTTCAAAAGGAAATGCAGTTAATTTTTTCTTATTTACAATAGTTTTCATTTCATAATTTTTGCCCTTATTTTTTAAATTCATTACAAAATATCATCCTTTGGTCAGTTAAAAATATAAAGTCTGTCTGTCAGTTAATTCGCCACAACATAAAAAAAATAAATAAACCGAAGTGGGTGTCAACGCTTTTACTTTCAAATTTTAAGTTACCTTGGGTTTTATGACTTATTTCACAGTTGAATAAGCTCTTTTGAATGCTAAAAGACTTGACTGACCACTAATTTGAGCTTTTATTCGATCTAGGCAACCTTTTCTTGCAGAAACTCATAGGTATACTCAAAGACTAACAACAAAATTGCCCCACCCGGACCCAAACGCATAATCTTTGGCACAATACCCTTGTACAGTGCTCTGAATCCCTCCTCGCGGTACACAGTTAGTATGGACTTAAATGTTGATTTATATTTTATTACACCTGGCTGGGGTTGTGGGCCTTGAATTCGACTCTTTGCCACATCGAATGGAATATTCGCAAAACAGGCTATTGTTCCGGAGGTAAATCCGATGGCTACTTTTCTTAGGAACTCTTTAGTTTGATCTTCGTAGGCGGGAATATAATTTCTTACACTGTGATAAAATCCAAAATAGATCATATTGAAGGTGCCATTACGGCCCATTGTGGCAGTTACTCCTTTGTTTAAACCACGCAATCCAAATCCGTTTTTCTTAATTATTTCTCTGGTTACTGCCCAAGTACCGGGAGCTTCTTTCATGGCTGAATGATCAGCTTGCTGAGCTACTTTAACTACTTCAAAGGGATTCACTGCAACAGCTTCGATGAGTCCAGCAGTCAAACCGGCAAGGGAGAAGGTCTATAAAAAAATTCGTAAAGGTTATTATTGTTCTTAATGTGCAAAATTGGTTTTTGTCCTACCAATGGTGTTGGTGTGGGAGATCCGAACAAGAAAAGTGGCTTACACTGTTCAAAACACACAAATTTGATAGCTCTTTTCGGTGTTTCGGCAAGTACGGGTGGAAGGATGCCTTTCCAGAAAGACAAGAGCCCTTCTTGTCTGTACATTTTTCCAAAGCAGTCAAACACGCCTTTATATTGGTTCTGTGGAATAATTCAAAAGTATCTTATTATTGAATCTTAAAATGCAAAAATTCTAAAATGGGAGATTGCAGCTAATTAAAAAAAAAAATATTCTTATAAAGCTCCAAAGGAAACAGCAGATGTTTAATAATAATTTATACAAATATTCAAGTATGCACTTGTTAACAGACATAAGGTAAATTTAAAAAAATAGTTAAATTTGCCGCTCGAATCTGTAGATTCTTCAATGAAGAAATGACTTAGACAAGGCGAATGCAAAAGCCAGAACAAAGAGAACAATATACGTGAAATCTCCCTTTGCGGACACCTCCTTTAGGCGGACACCTCCCTTAGACGGACAAATTTTTTTGCACGGAAATCGCTCCATATAAGTTTCATTGTTTTCAGTTTCCTTTAGACGGACACTCCCTTGGACGGACGCGGACAGAAATTTCACGTATGATAGACAAAATATTTTCTCTTAGACGTACACCAAAGCAGGATTGAACATGGCATCAGGCTGATAACTTTGGCAGCGGTATTTTTTTTTAAGTTGCAGATTACAGCAAGCATCAAATTCTTTGAAAAATAAGTGATTTTGTTTGGACGTGAAAAATTGTACATTGTTTTGATTTTAGTTTATTTGCGCTCAGACAGTTTTAAATTCTTTTAATTATTTTTACCTATGTAGATTTTATAGAAACATGTTTTCAGGATGCCACCAAAAAAAAGAACTTTGATTTTAAATTGAAAAGTATACGTAATTAGCTTAACTCAAAAATATAAAAAAAGGCATTCGAATAAAAGCAACAGAATTTAAAATAGGAAAAACCCTAGTTGGTGATCTACTGAAAAAAAGAATGAGCTTTTGAGAGAATGGCGGTCAAACTATACAATGCAACTCATCCTAAAAGACGATTTATTTCGTCAAGCGGCCTTGATAAAAATGTTTTCGATTGGTTCAATACAACTCGAAACAAAGGGTTTCAGATAAAGTGCAATTCGATAACAGGCAACAGAAGTTGCAACACGCTTAGGAATCACAGATTTTGAAGCATCAGCTATTTCTTTTTTTAAATTGGTGTTTTTGTTTGATTTCCTTTAAACGGACAACTCCCTTAGGCGGACAAAAACTTCTGCACCATGGCTGTCCGCCCAAGGGAGATTTCACTGATGGCAAAAAAAAATAAAAAATTATAAATAGGGTGGCCCAACAAACCTATGGAAACCTCGGGGCCTAACGCACTTCCAGGGCTTAGAATCTTAAGCCGATCCCCAACGACTAAGTTAGAAAATATTTTTCATGGCGAAAAAACTTTTTTCTTTAATGTTGCCGGGATGCAGACCTCCAACATCCCACGTAACAAAAAGGCAGACATGCTATCGAAACGAAACGAAGCTCTTATCAAACACTTGTATTCATCCTCATTCTCTCTGAGAGGGAATCCGATTTATGAATATTTTTGTTTTTTTTGTGTCGCCATTTCGTTTCATCAAATTTTCAAATCAAGCGGTCTTTAGCTTTCACTTTGCAATAATCATATATGTAAGAGAGAAACTAAAAGTCTTATAACGAGGTTTGATTGTAAGTATAGATATACTTACAATCCCAATCCCACAACAAAAAGCGTTTACATTATGAACATTTTCATCGTGACGCATTTTCGTTTCATCGAGTTTAAAATCACAGCGATTGTAAAGAAGTTCTACTTCTGGAATTCCAGTTGAAGTTATTCAGAAGTTTTACATTGTACAACATTTTATTTTGGGATTATTTAAGTGTGTCGAAACGATCATATTTAAAAACATTAACAACTGTTTTTGCTTGTGTAGTAAAAAATTGCTTATAAAAGGTCCGTTCGTTGAACTTTACCCAGGATTGACCCAGGTTTCCTTGACAACCCTATGAGTTGTCAAAAAAAATTTGGGGTTTCCAGTCGTCAAAAAACGCTAAACCACAAATCACCATACATCCCTGTCATTTGAATAAAAATACGTGCCATTTGACAGCCCTGCATCCCAGCAAAAACCCAGTGTGAGTTAAAGCAAACCCATAGGTGAACCCCAGGGCTCAAAAAACACTCAGTTTGACATTCAGGGCGAGTTCGGGTTTTTCAAAATACGCTTTGTGGCGACCACAGGGCTTCAATGAACGAACTTAAAGATGTTAAATTTCGTCTATTCTTCTGATCTCAGTAAACTTAAAGAAAGGACAATAAATTTTATCCACACCCACCTTTTTAGAGATCTAATAATAGAAGTCAGTTTTCTAGTATAAGGGCCGACCGCAACAACGTCACGCGAATTTCAAGGTTTAAAGCCACCCTTCTACCTTACGCTTCTCACATTCACTGTGACATCCTAATATCGCTTAAAAAAGGAACGTGTTTTTTTTATAAATTCGAAACCTCACCTAAAGATTTCAAATTTTTTTTTATAGGTGAGAACCATTCTATAAATATGAAAGATGCGTGTATAATGGTGCCGTCAAACAAAATGTTGCATGATTTTTCACAATTTACAAGTATTTGCGAGTGCGTTTCGATATGCAGGGTTACGTGAGTTGAGTGGAAAGCTATCATCCTTACAAAACTCGCAAACTTTAGATTTTACTTCTGTGACACCTCTGTTTTTTGAGATATCTCTATAATCCTGCTCACCACCCTGCTTTCAAAGCGTGACGTAATGTATAAACTGCCTGTCACTGTGACAGGAATGTAATGATCAGAAAGAATCATTTACACAAAAACACAAGACAAACAATTTATTTTTAAACACACAACAAAGGAGGTGGGGCGTTTAGTTTCGTAGGTGGATGACGTTGCCGGTTCAAAATTGAACTCATTTGACAAACATCTTCACAGCTATTTTGGTCTTTTATGATAATTGTCCGGCTCACTTGGAGAGGAAATCAAAACATATCTGTGAAATTTTTCTGAGAAAAACCTCTGGGAAACTAACTTTTGCTTAACGTCGTCAGATGACGATCATATTGGTGATGCATTACAGGTTGTCTTTCTTTTTTTGTGAGAGAAATCTCTACGAGCTGTAGTAAACTCGTTGAAAATATTTTTAATACAAAGCAACATAGTTTCATAAAGCCAGCTTTTGGAACATTTCAAGGAATTTTTTTTTGTTTAATATCAGCAGTATACAAAACCATAGCTTTTAGGGGATAAGCTAAAATTTTAAGTTCAAATATGCACCACTTTTTGCTTTCTCTTTAGGAGAGCTATGGTCATTGTGTCATCTTAAATGGATCAGAGTTCTCCTATTCGTATGCTTCACACTATAGAGACTAACCTGTGAGGAGCAAAAATATACACTTTGACGCAAAGAAAGTGCCTGAAATAAATGTTTCTTAAATTCAGGTATTGAAATTGATGTTCTAGTGAAAGTTGGGAGTGTTTGCAACCAAGCAAATCACTTTCAATCACTTACTGCAAGCTGTTTTAGCTTACCGAGCCTGAACCTTCTCAAAATGATCTTTAACGGTACTGTTGATGTCGACAGGTGTTTGCTAGGCAGAAGTTTATGAACAATCTAATAAGAGCGCTCGCAATAGGGTGGTGGGATAAAAACAAAATAAACTTCCAGTGCTTGATCTTTCAACTTAGGTATATATTTAATTTTGCCTCAAAAACTACTGTGGCGTATGAGTGCTATTTTTGTCAAAAAAAAAAAAATCAAACAATAAATAAAGGATTTTAGTTAAATGTCAACGATAAGAACACTATGCTTTCGAAGTGATCATCAGAGAAAATATAAAAAAGTGTGTTTTAAGATAAAATTGAACTAATCTTTTATTTGTTAAATGAAAACATGTGGATTATCTCAACTATAAAGTTCATTAAGCAATTAGTACGAAAGAAGAACATTATTAGTCATAGCAACATTACAAACTTTTGTACAGAACACTTTTTACTCTGTTATTTATTTTATATATTGATTTGGTGATGGCAGACTTTTGTTGCTGTTGGTGGTTGTGTCAAAAAATATGGTTCTTGGAATATAAACGCTGTTTTTTAAAGGTTGCATTTTAAAATTGGCAAACATTGTTTCTAGTGATTGTCAACTAAACAGTTTTTGGTATATTTATGGTAATTACTTTTTGCCATTTCATAATCAATAGACTTGTTTTGAAACAACGTTCCCGACTGAATATGGAACGGACTAATTTTTTCCAAATTCGTGAAGATTTTTAAAATCGGTTAAGCAATTTCTAAGTTCCCATGTCTATTTCCGTTCCCGTTCTCGTTGGAATATTGGGATGAAATATACTTGGAAGCCTTTCTCTTGAATAACTCTATCTTTAAAAAAAAGTCGCATAAGAATCCGTTGAGCAGTTTTTAGCTTAAAGCAAGCATTAATCTACATATGTAATGATAGCCTAGTTACCAAAAACAGTCATAGATTACTTCTTCTATCTAACCCCCATCCTTGCCCGCTCCCCCTTCTTATCCTCTTTGAGATCCGAGTGAGATGTTGCCACTTGCAGTTAACACCCCATCCTAACCTAACCTACTCTACCTAACCTACTCTTACAAATACAATATCTCCCAAACTATGGCTTTTGGTGAGTTTCTGATTTCTCTTTATGCGATGTGTAACTTCCACTCCTGAAAATCCTCAAGCCTTAAATTTTATAGCTATTATTATGTTTGTCAGGTAAAAAGAAACTATACTCTTCGGTCAATCTCAGTCGGTCTGTTTGATGTGACATTTTAGTTCCGAAGTATGTAGTGAGTCTTAACTCTTAAGTTACTGAAGGATAATGTAGCTTCTTAATGCTGAAGTAGTTTTTGAAATCTGTCTAGCAGTTTCTAAGTTTCCGTTAGCAATGCCATTCCCTTGACAGGAACCATTCCTGGACTAAACTTTTAGCTTTACCATAAAAAGTTCATGAAAATCCGTTGGATGATTTTGAAGTACCGGACAAACAAACGAAATAAAATTTATATACACTGCAACCGTACGCTTAAAACTTCACTTTTTCGGAATGAATTGTCAGTCTCCAATGCAAACCCTGATATATCGTGGAACATGGAATTTATATAGCTTTTCGAAACAGCGGTATTAAAACAGCATTGTGATCTGTAGCTTATTTCAATAGGCTGAAGTTCGAAATATGTAATGCATTTTCCAATTAACAAGCAATGCATTTGTGTGTGAAGGTGTGAAGAACTAGAACACCGAGAGAGAGAGCAAGAGAGAACTCTCTTACGCTTAAGAGTGTATGGCACTCTTTACATAACCCACAAAAATATACCTATACAAAAAAAAAAAAAAACACGAACTTTGAACTCATTCTTTTATGGATATATTTCATGTTTTTTTCGAGCTGTGTTTGTGGATACACACATATTTCATTTTTATTATTAAACACGAATCTTTAATAATTCCTATTCCCGCTATTTTAAACTTTTGAGATATTTAGCTTAAAGTTCCTAATCTCCTTTGACTGCGAGTTATAGGGATTAAATTGTATGATGTCCAAATTCCAATCTCAGCAAAAATATTGATAGAGATTTGCACATAGGAAACATAACTAAAAATCAACTCTAACATTTGTTGTCTTGTGTCTGATGCCACAAAATTTGAAGCGGGAGATTAAATACTCGTAGGTACAATGTGCAAATACGAATATCAGCTGTGAAATGAATTCAACAATAAAGTGTCTGTAGGTATATCACAAAAAGAGTGTGTTGGAAATCCAAAAATAGTAGCCACAAAACAAATGACTCTGAACCACACTTTAAAAATGTATTCTTAGCTCTTTTTTTAAATAAAATACACAGGCTTATTAGTTCTCTCAAACTCTCTGATTAGCATGACAATCAGCTTGAAAGCAGATCAATTAAGAATTGTTTGATGTGTTGTTATCTCAAACCAAAGGTAAACACTTTCGATAAGATACCTACCTAAGCTCTCAAAAAGAAAAAGAAAAGCTATAATAATATAATGTTCTACATCAAATTTGATTCGGCTTTTCTGTTCGCCTTATTTTGTGAAGGTTAATTCGGACAGTGGACACATTTTGAAATGTTTCTTCATTAATCTTAACTAAATGCACGTTCTAAAAACAAATCTATCCCACGCTTATTCATTTTCAGTGTTTTCTGTTTTTCCAGACGAACTGCTAACAAAGTTATTTGCGGAATTCACAAATTTTATTCTTATGATCGGTGATCGTGAATGTTCTCAATACAAGAGAGAGACTTGATTTTAAATTAAAACACTACGTTGACTCACCTCAGACAATGTTTTTGTATTTTGCAGTTGCATTCTCGTTTTCACCACATCCAGCGGTTGCATTATACAAACTTCGATAAACCCTGCCGATCCACCGGCTACCACTTGCAAGGCAGCCCTTGTCAAGGGAGGAATCTCTTTATGGTGTTCCGTCATTTCAAACAACTATAAAAAAAAAAAAGTTGTCAACAATCAAGCGATGATGTAGCACAATTGCTGTAAATAAACTCACTTGCCTTTTGTACAGTTCCAAAAACAAATGTAATAAGACAACCACACGCTACGCGGCCTACAAGTCAATCGAAAATCGATCGGAGACTACTTTGGAATTCGTTTGTTTCATTGAATCGAGGGTGGAATTGGATTTTTCTCTGCTTCTGCAAAGTGAACACACACACGACACACAAAGCGGGGTACTTTATTGCTTTTTTTGTGTTTTCTTTTGTCTGATACTGACATACTGAGTGTTATCAAAATAAAACTACAAAATTTCATGGATCTTTTTAAATGGGAATGCGGAGCGGGAGTGGAGCACATTTGAAAAAGCTCTTATAGGAGCTATTAATAAAGTTTCATAAAACTCTAAATTTGGTTACGCATACAACCCAGTAAACTTATTAGGTTGAAATTCCAATTGATCAAAGGTTAAAGTTGAGTTTTTGACGATAGTTTTTTTATTAATAAATTGGGGAGAGTACGATAACTTTGGCGACAAAAAATAATAACGGTATTTAGTGGAGGGGTTTAATACAAGCATTTTTTACTATGGGAGGAGGGGATCTCCCCCCGTTTAGGCGGTAGGGGCAATTTTATAAAAATGGACTTAAAATCTAAAAAAAAATATTGAAGAACAACGGGAAAACTAACAGATACAATTTATACTTTTTATGAAAGTCAGAAATCTGCACTTTATAATAAATTTTAAATGAAGTGATTTCAATTTATAGTTTTTGAAATAACTGACTTTTGAATTTTCTGAATTTTTATAAAATTGCCCCTACCGCCTAAACGGGGCGAAATAGACCCCCCCTCCCATAGTAAAAAATGCTTGTATTGAACCCGTCCACCAAATTTCGTTATTATTTCTTGTGGCCAAAGTTATCGTACTCGTGCCAATAAATTTAATGGAAACTGAATATGAAAAAGAAAATCTTATGTAATTGCAAATTTACAGTTAAACATTTCATTCAAGCGATATATGGTTTCATCGAAGACCGTCTAATTGACGAATTGACATTATGATGATTTAATTATGTAGTACCCATGGCGTAAAGGTTAGTGTGTCTGCCTGATACGTGGGAGGTTCGCAGAAACATCTTAGGCATCGCCTTTCGCAGTAAATAGCAATGTCATGAAAAGCATTTTCTCGAATCTGCAAACAATTGTAGATCCCTTTCTTTCCCCAATCGAGTTGAGAAAAACGCATAAGTGTTTGTTCTGCTATATCTATATATTTTGGCAATATATCCAAAAAGTATCTTGACCGTATCTAAGTTTAGTGGTGGTACTGTTATTTCCAGATGCAACATGTACATATTTGGTGAACAAGTTGGCAATAACCATTTCAAAAGTACCGTAGAAACCTTTGAACATCGTCATAATGATATAATATCTCCAAACTTGGGCCCCAAAGAGGAATATGGAGGTTACAGTGGAACAAAAAATTTTAATTTTGAAGCTATGTTCAATAGTTTATTATCAATGCAGCAATCGACACTATGAAAATGGGACTGTTTTAGGATCAACACCTTGGTATTGGAAGTGTCTACTCATTTTTAAGCTTACCGTTACTTAAACTCTTAAGTATTTATACTCCTATACTACTGTCTTTTCATCATTTCTCACTGTGGCTGTATGAATATCTTCCCCCACCACCTCTAAAGATAATTGTTTTAGACTTGTCGAAGTTGATAGTCCAATTATTCTAAGCTTTGTAGTAGTTTTCAAAGTGATTTATAATCACCAGCATTCCGTTGACACACTTAGACAAAAAATAAAAACTATGACATTAGTAAAAATTGGGCAATGTATTTTTCAGTTTCTTAACTGGATCCCATGGATGCCCCTATATAATAAGTGGAAGCTTATAAGTTTTTTGTACCTTGTGAGGTTGAAAGAGATCTACAATTTTTTTGCCGATTCCGAACGGTTAGTCAAAAAAACGCTTTTCATGGCGTGAAATTACTATAGGAGAAATTGTCAGTTCCAATATTCCCGTGTAAAATCTTTTTTTTAAGTTTCTGGGATTTGAACCTCGAAGGCAGATTACGCCACGGGGCTTGTTGATTTTTTTTTAAATTTAAATAAGGGAGAATATTTGATACATGGTTGAGTAATTTCGTCTGATTCCAACTTGAAAATTAACTACAGCACTGAAATTGGCAGAAGAATAATTCAAGAAAGATATACTTCTGTGATTTTCGTAGACATCGTTATATCCGTTTCCGCTCATTTGAAGTATGTAGGAACATTTGCAATCTCAAATTTTTTATTGTTATTTTATTGACATGTTAGCTCAAAAAGTATGTACGTAGTACGAAAGAACAATTTTGATATAACTTTGCTGTATGTACTCAATCGTCTATCCCGGCCCGGAGCTTACCATTTGTGGCTTAGGTTCTAAAATTCATCTAAATTTTGATCTGGAAATAATGGAGCTGGGGGTCAGTTCCCGTTCTGTGAAGCTGTGAAGTGAAAAATTTTATCACAGATAAAATATGATAAATTTCTTTTCATTGCCATATGAGTCGGTGAAAAAATTGAATTATGAAAAATGGTAGCCAAACTCAAGTGCGGAGCGAGCCTCTGAGGTTCAACAAGCATTTTTAATGGAGAACTTCCCAATACCCTTAATCTATTTCCAAGAACGAAATAAGGTGTAATTACTCGCAAAAAATTTAAAAACCACAAAATCGAACTGGAAAACAACATTTAGAACGTTTTAGTGGTTTTAAAAACACAGTTTGAGAACTACTTTTCATTTGAGATCGGGAATCACTAAGAAAGGGCTCATGAAGTGATAAAATGAAAAAAACTTTGTGAAAACGGAAATGATATTTCACTTCACAGCTTCACAGATCGGGAATTGACCCCCTGGAGCGTATTGGTTCATAAAATGGGCACGGAGTAAAAGTGCTGGAAAATATAAAGAACTTGAATTGGTTCTTTTGTTGACAACTTTTGCAGCCTACCAAAACTCTACTGATGACCTTGCTGAGCTCAAATCGATGTTTTATTTGCTTACTCATGAAGAGATAGAGCTACTTAGGGCATTAATAGTCGGCTGCATATATACTTCTAAAGAAAACAGTATCGCGTTGTCTCGAGATCCTGATGAAATTAAGAGGCCAATGAGGAACTCAAAATCGAACCAGATCTTTTCGAAGCTATCCCTGTGTTTTAAATTGGTACAGGAACAGTGATAAATTTTGATTTGGGTGTTACATTTTCTATCCTTCTTTTTTGACGTAAATAAACTAAGCAACGCTCGAGCTGCAAAACGGAGGTCTACATTTTCACTTTATTTTAAAATAGTGTAAATTATTGCTTATGGTCTTTGTGCTCCCATGTCTTCAGCACCTTTACCTTAGATTTTTCTGTAAACAAGCTACTCCAATCTCTTAAAGGCTGGGGTAGGGAGTTTTGAGATGTGATATTAAAATTTAGAAGAAATAGATAATCATGTCGATTATGGAATCCGCAATAGTCTATTCCCGCGGATCTCATCCGATCCGCAAAGCATCCGCATCCGCATTGAACACAATTATTGAATCCGGCGGATGAACTGCAATGTCGATCCGCAACACCACTTTACCTTATCCTATACCTCCTGTCAAATGGCTTCATTTGACTTTATTCAAGTGGCATTCTTCATCTAAGGAAAGGAATAAGAAATTAGAACTCGCATAAATCTAATAAAATAAATTTCAAATGGATTCCGCAGCGTTCTATTAATAGAAATGAAATTTGCAAGGAAATCCGATGTATGGTACCGGAGGACGAAGCCGAGGTATAAGTCTCAGTCTTCACATCTTTTTGAGCTGCCTAATACTGCGTGTGTGAAATTAACTGGATTGAAAAGAAAAAGTTTAATAAAAAGAATTACATATGTAATTCATTTATATAAACCAGCAATGTTTTGGTGTTTGGTCTGCTTTTCGTTTTGATTCGTCACGATCGTGTTTGAACGTTGTATTACACTTTGACTACTATTATTTCAGGTCGAAATTGAGTTGCATATTAATTCGATTCTTTCAGGGGTTGATGGTGTGCCTAGCCTATTGTAAAAAGTTAAAGCAAAATTCTTAAATCTACAACTTTTATTCGAATTTTTCGATTAGCGTTGCAAAACACTGAAAAAAAACCTAAACAAAGGAACAAGTAACATAGTACCAACAAGAATTTACATTCACTTTTAAATATACGCAACAATTTTGGTGCGGATGAGAAACGCCAAAAGTTGTATGGAGTGCGGATGAACAACGGATTCGGTAATACGCATTTTTTAACCTGTGTTATCGACAATCTTTCACTTTCACACCGCCGGATTCAATGCGGATTCGATAATAGCAAAAATGTCAAAACTCGTGCGGATAGCTTCCGCAGTCCTTTTATCGGATTCCATAATCGGGGTGAAATAATATTAAATAATTGTGAACGCACTGTCACGAGCATTTAGCAAACTAACTTGTTCTATATACATACTTATTATACATCTTCCAAAGTGAAATGGAAGTTTTTCAGTAGTATGCTCTTAACGCTACTGAAAAACTAATAGGAAAGTAAGTCAAAAGTTCCTCAAAACCTTTTCTAGTGTTAATTTATTTCAAGTTTTTGGTTGGCATTACAAATCTGTAACGGTTCTCCCAAGCCAAAGCGTTTTTGTAGTTGCGGCAGTGAAAAAGCGTTGTTGTCATCATTTTTGAGTGGCAACAATTTAAAAGAACGAAAAAGTCAGGTTTTTTTTATCGTAGGTGTAGGTTTCCTTATTATATCGCAGTAGCAGTAGAACATAATTTCGACTACTGCAATTGCCGCTGCCGAGATTGCAGGTCTTCTAAAGAAATAATTCAGTTCATATTCGAATTGGAATTATAGAAATGTACTCAATTAGACTTGTTTATTGGTATAAATAAACGCCGATAAGGAAGTGTGTAACGATTATGTCGTTGTAGTACTCCGGAACGCATATCAAATATGTCAAATATTTGTTGTTGACATTTTCCTTTGCTGTCATCTGCTGGGAGCTCTGCCTGTCAGTTCTTGTCACCGAGAGCCATTTGAAGAAAAAAGAAAACTTCAGTCCAAAGAACTCAACGACGACATTCGACCCCTTTTTTGCGTAAAAAAAATTCAATAAATCTCCAATAAAAACCCCAATTACGATCAATCCCATTGGGTAATAAACCAAAAACAAAGTGCGTCCATAGACAATACAATTCATCAGCAAAAGATCGTGCACTCACATCCCAATTGACCTCGCGCTCTCGTCAAACCTCATTGCAAAATTTAAGCAGCAGTGCCTGAATCAGCAGCAGCAGCAGCAGCCAATCAACCAACCCAAGAGAAATTTCCAAGGAAAAAGTGAAAACGAGAAAAAAAAAAACAAAAAACAAACATGAAATGAACTTTTCAAAGTAATTAATACGAATTAAAGGAAAAGTATTTAACATGATGTAAAATTTGTGAAAGATTGTGAATTTAAAGGAAAATAGTTTTGCATAGCTCCATAAGTCGCCCGCTGTTGTGCGGGGGGAAATGAAGTGTTTGCAATGGGGTCACAAACCTTGGAGATACTTCGCCAAGGCGTGTGGGCCTCTCTAACCGGAGGCTGGTTCTATGATCCGCATCAGGATGTGTTTTGCAATACGGTGCATTTATATCTTTGGCTGTTTTTGTTGTGTACCCCCTTTGTAGCTTATTTGGTGAGAACTAAAAGATTGTCTTTGTTGTGTTTATCGGTTTAGTTCACAGAGCCGAGTTCGGTAACGTGTTGCTTTTTATTTTCAGTATTTTCCAAACACCCTGATAACATGGGGAGCGTATTGTTTGTCAACCAGCCTTATAATAACCGCGTTAAAGATGGTAAACATGGCGCTGCATCGGTTATACGACAAGGCGCAGGCCATGTCAGAATCTAACTTGAAAAATCCTTTCTTCAAAGGATCCAAGGATATTGAAAGGTTGGTCTTGAGTTATTGACAAATAAACTGATTCAACGGTCTTTTTTTCTTGTAGAGAGGACGAATGTGGAATTGAAATGCAGGTTTTGGGCAACGACCTACCTTCGAGAACATCCGTTGACCAAGCAATTGCTGCAAGCGATGAAAACAGTATTCTTTCAATGGAAAATGTGAACAGTACGATTGGTAACTTAAAACCCAAAATACAATCCCTGGATCATGTCTCCATGACTATTTTTTGTTTTTGCAGATCTTAAGGTTGATGTCCATCGAAAAAACAGCTCGGAATCCATTGAAAGTATATCTTTTTATGCATCATCCATACTGCCAACAGCGGCAAATAGCCACAACACAACTTATTACAAAGATCCCTCAATGACCACGTCGCATTCGGTTACCATTCAACCGCATCCGTGCTCTTCCCGCAGCGGGGCAGTGGCCAAGAGTAAATCCGAGCTAAACACAAAATACCTCGCAGTGTACCCAGAGCACGATGATCAACCGAAAGCACAAGACTCATGTTCCTCATCAAGTCATCATCGCAACAAGATCGACGACCACAGACAACCGGAAGAGAGTAGTGTGGTCGTTAATGGTGGAAGCAGTCGAAGAAGACGTTCAAGACTCCGTCTCGAACGACAAAGTAGCCTGGATGCTGCCGCTGAATCTACAATTCTGTCCCGCATTGAAAGAATGCCTCGCGAAACGCATAAAACGAACAGCAACCCTTGCAACCATCACCACAACCCAACGTTAAGTAAATCAACGAGACTCCAAAGGCATCGAAGTTCAGAAACGCACGACGAACGGCAAAAACATAATAGCCGACATTTGTTCCTTCCTATTCACCACGAGCAGCCACAATCCTCCTGGGTGTTGGGATCATCATCGGATATGTACCTGGAGGACAATTGTTATACAAAGTCCGATCTGGGAATTGAAAAAATAGAAGGCACCGCTAATCGCAACAAAGTGGGATACCTCATGATGCAACACCCGCACCACCATCAGCCTACTCCCATGAGGAAAGACTCCAACAGCACAATGTCAGCACTGCAGCTGCCTGTAACAGCTGGAGTTTCCATCAATCCAAAACAAAGTAGTATGAAAAAACGAAGACATTCCAATGCGACGGCCCTGTACAAAGGTTCCCAACCCTCAACGTCTGCGTCTACAGTTCGCCGTATAAAAAGCGCTGCCCTCGAAATTTCTTGCCCACACCCATCTGTATCGAATTTAACGCCGCATCCAAATAGTGTGGAAGCGATTTCCGGACAGCAGATAAAAAATCCGCTATCCGCTCTGCTGCCCCCACCCAGTAAATGTCTTGTTCGGAATCCACACCTGAATCTGTGTCCGAAGTTTGGCAGCTTTACCAACTCAAACATGGCAATCATGGAGCCAGTGTATCCCATAGTTGAACAAGCCGACGAGAAAACTTCCTTAGACCAGGACAGTTTAGAGAAGGTAACTGTAGATGAGGAAACAGGAAGCATTCACGACGATTTAGATGTGGTGGAAGCAGACGAAAATGATGGAAAACAGGAAACACCAAACGATCTCGAGGAGGATGAAGAGGAGGAAGTTGCTGGGGCGTTAGCCAATCCATTACCCCAAAGACAACGTTGTTCGACAACTGAATCGGAGTCAGAAGTCGAGCGACCCCATGCTCAATCAACAGACTCAGAAACAGACAACAATGGCTCACGGTCGCCCTTGCTTACCAAGTCCATGACCAACAACCAGAAGCAAACCAAACCTCTTGTCAGTATTCGACAGCATATCATCGACATGAACCGCCAAAAGAGTGGGGAAGGTGGTGACTCTGGCTGTCCATCCAGTGATTGTGAGCAAGTAAGTGCCAGTTCCAAGGACATGCTGCTCACGATCGATGTAAAAAATAATACTCCAATGGAGCAGATTCAAGTGCATGTTGATCATGTGGAAGAGCAAGATGAGAAAGCAACGACAACCACAACGATTGCCACCGAAGCTTCATCCAAAAATCTCGGTGCGATTCCGAAGGTCGTAAAGTATAGAGAAATCAATGAAACCATTGACAATGGAAGTGGTGCACGTGAAGAACTCAACGATCAGCAAGTGCACAAGCGAAAAGCTGCCAGCAGGACATCCTCGTCGACATCGTCAAGGAGTCTTAGCGAAGAGAGCTTCTCGAATGACATCTACAAGACTTTGTACAAAGATCATTGGGTCTTGTATAGTGCGAGTGGAAGTGGGGGTGGACAAGCGAGCAACGCAGCTTTATCCGTTGCATCGCACCATCACCATCATCAGCACTACCCCTATTCGGTAAATGACTCTCAAGCAGGGATTGGTATAGCTGGTGGCTATGCCTTTGATGGAGAATACATGTTGCCGTTATCTGATCGAGTAATGTACATGCGAGAGAAACTCCGCCGGTCTTCAAAACAGATATCAGATCCTGGTGGGAACTCATCTATTCTAGAAGAAGAATTTCCTCCGGTAACATTGCTGCCGCCCAATAGAACGGCAGCTGCTTCGGCGACACTCTCAATTCAGGGCCTAATAAGTGATTTTGAAGAATCTTCGGTGGCTGCAGTGGACCACAACCGAACCAGATGTGGAACGGCGGCGGCAATGTTAAACGTCGACCCTCACTACTGTGATTATTGGAGGCCGGCATGCAGCCTGTCGGCAGCAGTAGCAGTGGAGAAGGCAGTGCAACCAAAACGATTTTACAAGTACCGACTGAACTTTCTGGGCGGTCATCGAGAAGTGAAGATCGAAATGGACCGCCTCCAACTACTGGCACTCTTCGACCGTGATTTGCATTGGTTTCATGTAATCCTGGCCGTTATTTTATCCACTGGAGTGTCTCTTTTGGGCGCGACTATCCTTCAACTCGAGTATTTTCGAGATCTGTGTGCATTTCTTTTCTGCGCCGTAATAGCGGGCAGTCAGTATTCCTTGGTTAAAAGTGTTCAGCCAGATGCAGCTTCGCCTATCCATGGATTCAACAAGACTGTTGCCTACTCTCGGGCGATTTACTTCACGATGTGTTCAGCTGTGTTGCTTCTGCTACATCAAACGTTGCAGTGCGACGCGGAAAATGCTACGGCAGCGATCATTCATCAGAAATTCACCTTTTTTGGAATTGTTTTCGTGCCGGAAGTTGTATTGGGAACGTTGCTTGACATTATGTGCATCGTTTTGTTGAGCTTTCCGATCATCTTTAGTTTGGGTTTGTTTCCCCAGATAAATACTTTCTCAATGTACTTCCTGGAACAGGTTGATATGCACATCTTTGGAGGAAACGCAGATAGTAGTCTATTAGGGGCGTTTCTATGTGTCCTTAGATCAATGCTTGGAGTTCTCATCTTATATGGGCCATTGTATGCTGCCTTGGCCGAAGGAAAAGGTACCCAGTTTATACTGTTCTCGATCTTCTGTGGAATGCTCATTCCACTAGGTTATCACTTGTCTCGTTCGGCAAGCGATTTCAGCCACTTGTGGGCTCTGATCAAAACCAGTATAGTGAGTACGTACCGCGACGATGAGGATGAGCTCAGCAGTAGCAGTAAAAATGAAAAGCCTACTACCTCCAGTGGGGAACAAATTGAAATGTCATCTCTGAAAGTAAAAAGAACCGAAGAAGAAACCGCTGAGAAGAATCCACCAAACGATTCGGAAAACCCTCCTACCATTGCCGAAGAAGACAAAACCTCCACCGGCACTACAACTCAACCGGAAGTATCAACTCTGACTAGTTTCGAGTCGGAATCGCCAGATCCTTTGCCAAAGAAATTACAGTATACTGTGAACACGCGTCTAAAAAACGATCTAGTTGTGACTACCCTATTGGCGGTTATAATGTTCGGACTCCATTGTAGTACAGTCTTTACTGTGCTGCAACCGGATCTCAACGTTGTATTGTACTCTTTTGCTGGAGTGCTTGGCTTGCTGCTACATTATGTGATACCTCAGATGCGAAAACATATGCCCTGGTTGTGCTTTGCTCGTCCGATACTGCGGCAAAACGAATTCGCTCAATTCGAAGTCTCGGATGCTGCAAAGGTTATGTGGTTTGAGAAGTTGTACATATATCTGTGTATGGTGGAGAGGAATGTACTGTTTCCTCTGGTAGCGATATCAGCACTGACAGCAGATTCAAAAGCGATTGCGGAAAAATTTGGCGTGGAGTGGGGGACGTTCATTATCGCCGTGTGCTCATTGAAATGTAAGTATTGGATTTTTTTCTATTAAAAACATTACTGCAGCTGTAAGTTTCGCTTTTAAAAGAATAATTTTGTTGCACTTAAAATTTTGCGTAATATGAACTCTGCTTCTTTATGAACGAGAAGAAACTAAACATATTTTAAAGTGCCTAATTCAACCAAAGTAACCAAAAATATTGATACTTTACTATGTGGATAAATTTATAGTACCATTAGAGTATTTTGAAAGATTCGACGTTCGGAGACAATAAACGAAGTATGCCCTGCTATCGCGTTCTTCCTTTTTCCGGCGTTGCGAGTATCGAGATTTCGAAGGGATCATAACTTTCCCACTTAATTGATTCACACGAGTGATCCCATCGTACAACCACCGTCTAAATTCTTACTTAAGCTTAGAGGGCATTTTGCCATCACAGCCACCCTTCGCTTACTCGATGATTTATGTCGTCGCCGTCGTCACAAATTGCTTTGCTAATGTTCATTGATCCACGATATTTAAACCTTTTACACTTGGAAATCACGTTTCTTTTCAAATGAATGTCTGGCATAGAATGAGGGCAACACAAGTATTCAGTCTTTTTTTGATACAATACGACACCGACTAACTTCCTTGGTACCCATTGCTTAATGGTTTGTATGTCTGCCTGTTACACGAGAGGTTATTGGTTAGAAACCCTACAGAAAGCAAAAAATATTTTTCCACGGGTATCTCCTTTCACTACCTTTACTCGCCCCAGCAAAAACCTAGTGCTACTTCTACAACTACCCAGGTCTTCTTTGGTCTAAACATGTCAGTCTAAAACTACTAAAGCACTGTCAGTCTTCTGGCAATGTAAAGGAGCCGCTGGCAAGACATGGGGTCTTTCACCGAAAAGGGTCCTTTAGATCTATACGGCTATGATAAGACCAATCATCTCCTATGCGTCAGTTGTTTGGTGGAATAAGCTCACGCGTAAATACGTTATTGCCTCGTTTGCCAAACTTCAAGGAACAGTTTGTCTTGGTGTTACTGGGGCTTTCTCCAGCACACCGGGAGCTGCTCTCGACGCACTGCTGAGTGTTCCTCCCCTTCATACCTACATCATGAGGTGTACTCTCAAGACCATTTCTCGTTTAAAGCGATGTGGTCTCTAGCACAATTCGCACTGGATATGCCGTCTGACACGTTGATCCCAAGCCTCAAACTGCGTCAAAATTACTCAGTCAACTTTCCTTTGGTTCAGGACTGGTTCGCTCCAGCCTGGAAAGAACTGTTATCATATCTTCACAGATGGCTCCAAAACCGACGAGGGTTCTGGTGCTGGTGCCTTTGTTGAGAACGACGACATAGGACTGCACTCATCTTTGGGATCATCCTTTTTCCAAGCGGAGGCTTATGCTATCCTAATGGCCTTGAGCCACATAACGAACAATGGATGGACGGGGAGAAGTATCTTTGATTGCAGCGACAGCCAAGCTGTGCTTAAGGCCCTTCTCAACCCTCAAACCACTTCGAAAGTGATCCAGGAATGCAAGGGCTCTCTGAATGCGGTCGGAAGATTGAATTCCTTGAGTCTCATTTGGGTTCCGGGCCATCATGGCATAACTGGAAATGAGATCGCCGATGAACTTGCTAGGCAGGGATCTCAGACAGCTTTCTCAGGACCTGAACCGTCGCTAGGTCTGACAGCGTCCTCAGTGAGGACTTCAATCAACAATTGGATCTGTGAAGAGCACAACCGTAGATGGCATGCCTCCATTGGATGCAGACAAACCAAGCGTATGCTCCCCAACGTTAGTAAGAAGACTGTAACATTTTTGCTAGCTCGTAGCAGAAAAGACTGTAGAAAGCTTTTTGGCGTTGCCAGCGGGCACTTCTCTTTTGCCAAGCATTTAAATGTGTTAGGTTTAAGTGATACCACACTCTGTGAATCTTGTGGAGAAGATGAGGACACCTCTGTGAATGTCCTGCTTTTTCTCGCATAAGGTTACAGATACTCGGACAACACATGGTGAGAGCTGGTAACTTAGGCTCCTTATCATGGCAGCGTCTATTGGCTTTTCTCCGAACATCTGGAAAGCTATAATAAATAGAAGGTTGCTAACTGGTAGTACAGTGGACCGGTATTTAAATCTGAGTGCTCCAGCTGGTATTTTAAAAACCTCCAAAAAAAACCCCTGGGCTCAAAAAAAACACTCAGTTCGAGTTTAGGTTTTTCGAAAAACTCTAAATGATTTACTGGATATATCTCACCATTGTAACCTATGTTTCGCTGATCTAGTGGCAAAAAATAGAACAATTTTATGCCCACAAAGCTTTGCAAAAACTACAAAGGTTAGCCTGTGTAGGTAGTGCAATGAGCAGCTGCCCAACTTTAGCTCTTGAAAGTTTATTAAATCTTCCTCCGCTACACCAAAGAGTAAAGAAGACTGCCGCACTAAGCAGACTAAAGCATAAACAACTTAAGTGAAGAAAACTAACAGGGACATATGAGCATTCTGCGGGTTCTCCCAATATTGGAATTGCCTGCAGGTCATTCTTCGGACTTTATGTATAGACGCATAATGTTACACCATCCCTTCGAAGTAATATTTCCTAACCGCTCAGCTCTCAGCATGGAAGAAGCCTGTAATTCTTACATGTAACTTCCAGTAGGAAGTGTAGATGCAGGTCTTTCGGTCGCAACTTCAAATCATCTATATCCCTTGGTAGCACAATAACTATTTTTCAAGCGGAGGTAATAGCTATAGAATTCTGTGTTAGGAAATGCATTAGAAAAGAAACTCCGAAAATCACGCATCCTAATTTGCTGTGACAGTCAGGCAGCCCAAACGGCATTTTCTTTAACCGAAATTGAATCCAATCTTGTTTCGAACTGCCTGACATGTCTATCTCAATTAGCCACACACAATAAAATAACTTTCCTGGGTGTCTGGTCTGGACATGAAGGTGTACAGGTTAACGAAGCAACTGATCGCATATCTAAACTTGGCTCTAAATCCCAGTTCAAAAGCCCGAAATCCTACTTCTCCCAATCAGTAGCATTAAACGCGTACTGGTTACTTGGCAACGGCAGAACATGATCCGCACCTGGAACAATTCTAATGGCCACCGCCAATCAAAACTATTCATCGACTTATCCCAAAGACGTGTGAAAGAAATTCTTGACATAAGCAAACGTGACGCAAAGTTACTTGCGGACTTCTTTACTGGACACTGCTCTCTCAGATATCATCTTAACAACATGGGCATCAACCAGGATGGCATTTGCCGTCTCTGTCTCGAAGACACAGAAACGGCTGAACATATTTTATGTGAATGCCCTGCCATCCAGGCTAAAAATCCTAACTTATATTATAGATGTGAAAGTATCTCTGCCTGTCCGACTTTCTATGTTACCGTCTCCTGCCCAAACTACGAAACTGATTGATGTGAAATTTTGTACAGAGATAGTCTAAGACCCTAAATTCCCACGGGAACGAGAACGCCTTAGAGAACTTTGACACTATAGCACCGATTTTAAAAATTGTTCCACCGTTAGAATGCTACACCATCCCTGAGTAACATAAACTGTAAGTCATACCCATATTCTTACGGGTACGGTCACCATATTCCCACGGGAATGGGAGTCTTTACTAATATCATAAGTCTGAAATGAAATCTGTCTGTCTATTTTTATTTGTTATCAAAAACCGCCCAAACTATTGAACCAATTTGTATGAATTTTGGTGCAGAGATAGTCTTGAGCCTTAAGAACGACATGGCTGTATTTGTTATCCCAATATTTCTACGCCTGCAACTTGGTGTTCCACTACCAATCCAGTGTAATGTAGAATTGTAAACAGCTACAAATTACACATCTGGGATGCGGCATTATAAATGTTTTTTATGACTGGAACAGCGAAAGGAGAAAACTATTGATTCCCCGTATTTTTATTAGTTAATTTTAATTCCCACTGATTAGTCATTTTAGTTTAAAAGAGGGTACCAAACTCGCAAAACCTTTTTATTTGACAAAAGATGGAAAAAGTAAGAACTTCGTGTGCAATAATATACTGAAATAAAATAATATAACAATAGTTTACTAAAACGCATGAAAAATAAGTATCCTTAAAAATTAAAAATGCTGCCGAAAGTCACTATTCCACGCGGGCGAAGTCGCGGGCACTGCTAGTATTTAATAAAGGATACACTAGTCCCCTTGATATTAGAAACACCCCTTCTTCGAATATTTTTAGTTTCTTACATGATTTCAACTTGAATCGACAACTTTACACTTTACGTGTTTAAACCTAAAGGAACAGCACAAAAGATCTTTCAGGTCGGACGTGCTAGTAAAGGTGTTTAACCTTCGCCCTATCCAATTATAAAAAAAAAACATTAAACTTCAATAAGTCAAAAAATTCACATTATTTTTTGTACATATACAACTTTTATTTTAACAAATAAATAAATTTTTTTCAGTCGTTCGCAACGCTTATTCGGACGCAACAAATCAGTACCTGATTATAATATTCACGGTGCTCTTCTTTAAAATTGATTTTGTATTTGCCAGCGAAACTTTTCTTATTGATTATTTCTTCATATCGTTGGCCTTTCGTAAGTGCTGTGATTTTTTATTAAAGGTATGCAAGCAAAACCAAAAACTAAAAATGAAAACATAAATATCATGGAGTTACTTTTTTAACAGCTTCAATTCATTGTAACGTACATCGCTCCTTGGCAAATAACATGGGGATCAGCATTTCATGCTTTCGCACAGCCATTTAGTGTTCCTCATTCGGCGATGCTCTTTTTGCAAGCCGGTATCAGTGCTATACTCTCAACCCCATTGAATCCGTTTCTAGGAAGTGCGATTTTTCTCACATCATATGTCCGGCCTATAAAATTTTGGGAACGTGACTACAATACGCGCCGTATTGATCATTCAAATACTCGACTTAGCTCGCAACTTGAACGTGATCTCGGTGCTGACGACAATAATTTGAATAGCATATTCTACGAACATTTGACGAGATCATTGCAGCATTCTTTGTGTGGAGATTTACTCATGGGCAGATGGGGAAATGTAAACCAAGGAGATTGTTTTGGTAAGTTTGTAGGGAGTTCTTTTTGAGTTTGCATTCGTCTTAATTTATTTTCACTTTAGTTTTAGCATCGGATTACCTCAATTGCTTGGTTCATATAATCGAACTTGGTAATGGGCTTTGCACTTTTCAAATGCGTGGTCTGGAGTTTCGTGGTACGTACTGTCAACAGCGTGAAGTCGAAGCAATTACTGAAGGTGTCGAGGATAACGATGGCTGTTGTTGCTGTGATCCTGGCCATCTGCCACGAATGTTGAGTGCGAATGCTATGTTCTCGACACGCTGGTTAGCTTGGCAGGTAGTCGCGGCTCAGTATGTTCTTGAAGGCTATTCTATTTCCGACAATTTGGCAAGTGCGACTTTGCAAGTGTTTGAATACAGAAAAGTTCTTATAACTTATTACATAAAAGTAATTTTTTCTATTATTTTCCTTTAAAAACGATCAAGAATAACAACGTATCCATTCCAGAGTATTATTTACTATGTCCTCAAGAATCCAAAAGTCGAACGATGGTTATCTACATCCGGACCCATCCAGGACTCACTTGCCGATACACTTAACCGACAGTTTGTTGATTTGGATCCAATTTTCAATTACAACTTGGACGAAGATTTCGATCTACGTGCGTTGGGTATCACTAGGTCTAGCTTCTGTGCAGTGTACCTTAGTTGGATTCAATTTTGTCACGATAGAAAGAAGGATTCACAGATGCAATCAAAGGAACAACCAGTACCAGTACCGACAAAGCAAGAAACAATTCAATCCGAGCCTAAACTGCGCAGAGCTATTCCAGTTGACACCGAACGCTCAAAACTTTCTGCCAATAGATCGACGATAGCCAGAGATTCATCTATAGTCTCTCTGTGTTTAGCGCTAGGACTTCTCGCGCGACGTTCATTAGCAACGGCTAGTCATAGCTCTCTAACCGGAGTTGAGTTTTTCTTACATGGCCTTCATGCACTCTTCAAGGGCGATTTTCGGATAACCTCGCCACGTGACGAATGGGTTTTTGCTGACATGGATCTTCTTCATGCTGTGGTAGCACCAGCTGTGAAGATGGCGCTCAAATTGCAACAAGATCACATTTCAAACCCCGATGAGTATCTCGATCCTAGTGCTTTGCACGATGCAATCACATCGTATTCGAAAGATTTGGTAATTTCCCATGAAGCCGATCCGGTGTGGCGCAGTGCAGTGCTGAGAGGAGCTCCTAATCTTCTCGCTCTGCGACATGTGATGGAAGACGGCTCCGATGAGTATCGAATCATTCGGCTTACGAAGCGATTTCTTAGTTTTCGCGTAATAAAACTCAATCGGGAGTGTGTAAGGGGTCTCTGGGCTGGGCAGCAGCAAGAGTTGATCTACCTGAGAAATCGTAACCCCGAACGGGGGAGCATTCAAAACGCCAAGCAGGCCCTGCGCAATATCATTAACTCTTCTTGTGATCAGCCAATTGGCTACCCAATATATGTGTCCCCCTTGACCACATCTTACGCGGATACAAACGATCAGTTGTGCAGTGTAATTGGAGGTCCTATAACCTTAGAGTCCATAAAGGCAAATGCCATCGATTGGTGGCATCGTGTGAGAGAACGTTGCCGCCAAGGATGTAGTAGTGGAAGTGCGACAGTCGAATCAACTGGCGATACTATTCCAGATATACCTTCAGTCTACTTCTCCCCAGCTGCGGCAAATAATCCATCTGGTATAACGTACGGCAGTCAAAGTTTAGCTGCTCCGGCAACAAGGAGCGGACTAGTAGGTATGCATAAACCAACAAGCTCTACTTTGTTAGCTGGTCTGTTAAATCGTGAGCGGGAGAATCAAGAAAATCCAGTAGTCAGCCAACATCGGGTAAGAAAGGGTCCACCATATATACCACGAGGCGATCGTGAAAGAAGAGCCACACTTCCTATTACAAGTGGAATGAGTACAAATGGAGCCGATTCATCGAGAGAACTAAATGAGTCAATGGGTGGAAGTAGTACTACGTCTGAGTTGCGTCGAACAGATTTTTCAGAAAGTAGCCAATATACGAAAATGTCAACGTCATCGGGAAACCTTGGCATAGGAAACATTATAACAACACCAGGAGACTATCCGCGAAAAACAAAAGGACCACTGAGCCTTACCCGGTCGGAAATCAAGTCAGAAGACAGTATTACTTCGCCAATAGAGCTCAATAAAAAAGTCATCATTGTCGATGGCATGGAGGTAAGTTTGAAATTAATTTCGAAAATCAAGTACTTTAAATGTTTAAAAATTATATAAAAGGTCAAAGTTTATCGTTTTTCCTCCATTTTTACTTATAAATGTCTAGAAATGCTCATAAAGCAGTGCCCATCTGCTGTAACTAGGCTAACGTGTTAGTTTACTGTCTCACTTTTGACTTTTCTGCTCTTTCTGTGGTCTGTAGTCATCGTATTGCCTCGTATTTTCTGCAATTACTATAGTGCTGTCGTGATGACGACAATTCTTTTACTATAATAAAACTGCTCCTCTTCAATCAGTTTTTCTTGGTTAAAATAGTTTTTAAATCAACCAATAATATGTTGTTCTTGCACTTTTTCCATTTACTTGGTAACAAAAAAGTTTTAAAATCTTTCTCAAAAACATAAACAATCTTTATTGTGTTGTGAGTGCCATCATTCATTATCATGAAGAACACACTGGCCGCAACTTATACTGCTCCACTGCTGCAACTAACAATGCTGACACAACTGCCATGCGGTGACTACAGGCTTTCCTTCCATTTCAACCATTGCTACCACTAAAACCCCGAGTGCTGCTTCAAATGCCACTTCTGTAGCTCTTGCTGCCAACGCGTCTTAAAAGAAAAGCACTTCTGCTGCCTTAAACACTCGTTCCAAATTCCCAACTTAAATGACACTACGATGCAGAATCAAACTCCAGACAAATCGAAATTATCAGTGTTAATCTCTAATTTTTATAGTAAATCAACACCTTTAAACAAAATTGACTTAGACAAACCCAAAAACAAAAATCTAGGGGAGTTCGAAGCTAGTCTTGTGGCAAACATAAAATCATTTCAGGATTTTGAAGCTCAAGTGATGAAACATGTAACTGAAAGCACATCATCAACACTAAAGGAACGATTGCTGCAATATTGAGAACGAAATCACCGAACTTAAAACCGAGAACAGAATAATCAGAGAACAACTTGAAGATCAACAGTGATGTTATAGTGTGTGGTTTGCCAAGGAATGGTAATGCGATTGAACTTGCAAAAAAACTTGCCGCCAAACTCAACGATCCACTCACGCCTTACTTTGATGCCTTTCGATTGAACAAGAAAAAAGCGAACGGCATTACTATCAGACTGCTATGATAAAGGTCTTTGACGATATTAGAGTTCAATATGATCTAGACAATGTGACTATTCTCTGTTTACTGGATTTATCAAAGACTTTTGACAGAGTTACCCATGATACACTTTGCAAAAAGCTGAAATAGTACTTTGGCTTTCACGAGAGAGCAGTGCAACTTCTTAGGAGTTATCTTTGCAACCGTAGACAAAGAGTCAACATTGGTCAGATGCAATCTCATGTGTGATCCTCCAGGTTCTATTCTAGGACTGATATTGTTTGGCATTTATATCAATGATCTTCCTAGTGTCTGTTCGAAAGAGCTCCTACATCTTTATCCAGATGATATATAGCTGTATATATCCCGTCCGATTGGCTTGCAAGAAGATTTGGCGTGTAGACTGAATGAAGATCTCACTGCAATTTCCAATTGTTCCCTTGAAAATGGTCTCACACTTAATCCGTCAAAGCCTCAATTCATTGGAATTTCCAAGAGAACATTGATTCTTTGCCTTCAATTTTTCTCTTCCAATCCCAGCTTAGTTTTGTCTACAAAACTGTAACCAGTCTTGGTATCAAAGTAAATAAATCGCTTTCTGCCATAAATCATGCCAATTATATACATAGTTGGAAGAATTTATTGTGACCTGTGTAAGCTTTGCGTATTTTCTGCCTTTAATTACATATGGTAATACTGTGGTATTGTAAACCTGATTCACATTCGCAATAAAATTCTTGTCGCTTTTAATGACATGGTTATATACGTGTATGTATTCGAAGACACGAACACATATCACATTATCAATAGTATAGGATGTTCCTTTCAAAATCATCTTGATTATTAAAAGATTAATTAAAGATTAATAAATGCTTCAAGTTTTGAAAATGTCCTTGCTTCCCACTTCTCAATGCATCCATGAAATTTTAAACAGGCTCTTTGTTTTCGTTCTCTTTTCACTGTTCTTTTCCATATTCTATTCTGTTCTAATAAAAAAACCATAATGTATTGTATTTTATAACTAGGTAATTTTTTTAACTGTGAAATTGTTATTTACTTCCCAATGTTAGGTACTATAAAAGACTAAGGCCCGTTTGCTGATTCGAGTCATAAATTTAAGTTCTACATAAAGTTTTCATTTTTGTATGAGACGTTCCGGAATTCTTATGTAGAACTTAAGAATTCCGGAACGTCTCATACAAAAATGAAAACTTTATGTAGAACTTAAATTTATGACTCGAATCAGCAAACGGGCCTAAGGCCTAAGGCCCGTTTGCTGATTCGAGTCATAAATTTAAGTTCTACATAAAGTTTTCATTTTTGTATGAGACGTTCCGGAATTCTTAAGTTCTACATAAGAATTCCGGAACGTCTCATACAAAAATGAAAACTTTATGTAGAACTTAAATTTATGACTCGAATCAGCAAACGGGCCTAAGGCCCAGTTGCTCAATCGAATCATAAATTTAAGTTCTACATAAAGTTTTCATTTTTGTATGAGACGTTCCGGAATTCTTAAGTTCTACATAAAATCCCCATACTAAAATAGAACTTTATGTAGAGTTTAAATTTATGATTCGATTTGAGCAACTGGCCCTAAGAATTGTTAATTAATTGAATTGAATTGAATTAATTTATCAAACAAATTTTATTTTAGATCTATGATTGTCTAGACATGGGGCGCCGCATAGACGTTGTCTGGCCGAATGAGAAAATGCGAGCGAATGGCGGTAGACTTTCGTGGAACGACTGGTCACCACAAGAAGGAATGGTCGGTTACGTGGTCCACTATTGGTCACCTAATCACGCTGATCAGCGATTTCGATCGCACGTCAATCGAACGCTGTATTTAATAGAAATCGGCGAGCACTACGTGCCTGTGGGCGAACGGGGCATCAAAGAGTACAATCAAATAATCGATAGCAGAGAAAGTATTAGCCGCTCGTCTACAATAACCAATGCCATCGAACTTGGATCCCCACCTGAGGATAAAGGCACCATGACAAATGCAAATAGTGCCGAACCAATAGCAACCATCGATCAGGAGACCAGCATGAGCGAATCAATGACTGAATTAACCACAAGCGAAGTATGACAAGTACCTATTTACTATTTTCCCCCGTCTTCTCCTCCGGAATATCCAAACCGTTCGTGTTTTCCGTTTCGATGGCGGCATTTCTAATTCTAAGCATTTCTCTCTTTATCTTTCATACTTATAATTCCTTCTTTCTTATTGTACATAAACATGCAAAGCAAACAAATTTGTATAGAAATAAAATATATATATATATATATATATATATTTACAAGTACTCAAATATATATATGTATATAAATATATATATATATGTATATTGTTTTGTAGAATAAATAAATAAAAACTAATACAAAATTTTAAAAGAGATAACAAAACAAAAACAAATATCAATTGATTATGGTTAAAACAAAAGTATATATGATATATATTATGTATGGATAAGCTCTCATGTTGCCTTAAACGATTAGACTGATTTTCTATATTTTATCGGATTCATTGTCATTTTAGAGAAAAATCAAAGCAAAACAAACAAACAAACATAAAGTGTAGCTTAGACAAATAAATAAAACAGGTTGCAGATAGAAGGATGCATCCCCATTATTCTTGTTCATGAAAACAAACAAAAAACATGTAAATTAAAAAAAATATTTAAATTTAAGACGAAAATTAAATGCATTTTACATTGTACATACTTATGTTTTTTTCTTTTTATAAAAAATAAAAATATATATAATTGGTTATCATTATTGATCCTTACACACAGCACAGGCCACTCTTTTCCAATGAAGTGTTTTTAAAAGCAAATTTCAAAAGCTTTTATACTTTTTCTTGTTATATAATATAAATACAATGACTTCTATCTCTACCTACAAAATGACAAAAAATACCAAAATGAAAACACAATGATACTAATAATAAATTAATTAAATTGTATACAAGTAAGTTTTCACTGTTATTTAACAAATCATTCATTAAAAACAAAATAACAAACGCTGAATTAAAGTAAAAAAAAGAAGAATTACTTATACATACTTAAACACAATTAATTGTATTCTAGTGTATTTATTTTAAATTTAATAAATAAATAGAAAAAATAATAATGATAAATTTAAACAAACGAAATAGAGTTATTATATTATATAGGCAAAATAAACAAGTAAAACAAAACATACTACAAGTGTTATGTAAATACCAAACAACAAAATACAAATTCAGCAAAACATTTGTTTAAGAAAAATTTCTCGTAAATGAATTCAATAAAATTATCTAAAAATTAACAATTTTTTTTTTATTCAAGAACTTTGTGCATCTTCGTAACTAATTAATTAGTAAGGTCCCTATTATGAGTAGCGAATCGAACGTTCGACTGGAAGCGAATGTTTTAGAGAAACTCATTTATTGGATTATTATCCTTAAACTTTGTCTATTCTCTTATCTGAAATACCTTAAACGTCAAAAAAAAGTTCTCTACAAAGTTTTTGTTTCTACAACCTATAATACCGCTATAAAAGAAGCTCGCAAAAACATTCGCTTCCAATCGATTCGCTACTCATACAGCCCTATCATCGTAACAGATCCGAGAAACATACGATCGTAACATTTATTTTGTTTATGGTATCCGTTTCGTAACAGGCCGTCTCCACCTGCAAGAATTTTCGTTATGTCGACTCGACTTGACATCAAAGACACAAATCAACGTTAGCGTGACTGGGCAAATAATGTTATGACATTTCATTTTGTACTCGAACCTCATCGATGGTGGATGCAGAATTTTGACAACGGAATGAAAGCAAAGATAAGAATTTTTACATTGAAATTTTTTTTTTGAAATTTTCCAATCAGTCAGTATTACTGTATTGCAAACTCGAAAAAAAAAATGTTGAGAAAAACTTTTTTTAGGTTGTAATATGAGCTACCAATACGAACCGACACTGATAAAAGACGAAAAATTATGAGAAAAAATGCTCGCGTTCAACGCAGTTTCGAATCTTCGATATTCAATCTGTCAGTTATTGAACGCAATTTAAGCTCTGTGTTATATATAAAATTGTACTGCGATTCACCTTTCAGTTCTACATAGCTAGTGGTAAAAGCAATTGGAAAACATACAGATTTTCGCACTTTGAAATTTAGGAATTCGATTTTCACGTTTTTGTGTAAGGTAGAATGCAAATTAAATTCACTTCAATCAATTTTGATAAAAAAAATTAAAATCATATATCCTCAAAAATATATTTTCGTTGCTGATTAATTCACTTTCAATATCAATTTACAAAAGAGAATATCCGAACATCAATAATAATCAATTTCAATTCAACAATTAAGCAAAAACTAGTAAATAAAAAACTAACCCAAGAAGACCGAGTAAAGTCCGATTGTCATATACGTTGTTTTCCTTGTTTTGACAACTAGAACTTTTTTTAAGAAGTTTCAGACTGCTTTTTCCATCTGAAAATCTATGTTCGAAAATCTGGAAAAAATCTGAAAATCTAACTGTCAGCTAAATGTCAGCTGAAACTTCTGACTTTTTGGACCAATCAGAGCGACGAAAACTGACAGTAGTTTTCGAAGATCTGGTGCGTTGAACGCGAGGAATGACATTTTCCACTAACACGCACAAAAAACTTGCATCTGTCAAATTTGATGTCAAGCTGACTCTGTCAAGATAAAATCGAAGACAGAGATATCAGAGATTGCGAAATGACGTCAAATGACCCGCCTCCACGTAACATTTGATGTTAAGTCGAGCCGACATAACGAAAATTCTTGCAGGTGGAGGCGGCCTGTTACGGCTGTAACAGGCCGCCTCCACCTGCAAGAATTTTCGTTATGTCGGCTCGACTTAACATCAAATGTTACGTGGAGGCGGGTCATTTGACGTCATGTCGCAATCTCTGATATTTCTGTCTTCGATTTTATCTTGACAGAGTCAGCTTGACATCAAATTTGACAGATGCAAGTTTTTTGTGCGTGTTAGTGGAAAATGTCATTTTTTCTCATAATTTTTCGTCTTTTATCAGTGTCGGTTCGTATCGGTAGCTCATATTACAACCTAAAAAAAGTTTTTCTCAAAATTTTTTTTTTTCTAGTTTGCAATACAGTAATACAATTATGACTGATTGGAAAATTCCAAAATAAAAAATTTCAATGTAAAAATTCTTCATGTCGATTATGGAATCCGCAATAATCTATTCCCGCGGATTTCATCCGATCCGCAAGGCATCCGCATCCGCATTGAATTCAATTATTGAATCCGGCGGATGAACTGCAATGCCGATCCGCAACACCACTTTACCATTACCCTAAACCATTTGTCAGCTGGTTTGTTTTGACATTTGTCATTCTCCATCTGTAAAAAAAGAAAGAAATTAAAATTTATATAAACATGGCTTTGGAAATTTCAACTACAAATTTTGGGAGTAAGTTACGATTCTTTGGCAAGACTTTGCTCTTCCTACACCTGCCTAAGATTTACTTAAAGGTAATTTGATAAATTTAGTCTTAAGAAGTAAGCATTCGCTCAAAAAATGTTTTTCTCAACAGGCACAACAGTGCAATTGTACTGCAGCTAAATTGCGAAGCTCTGATAGAAAAACCAAATATTTTTTTCTAGATTTTCTACCCCCCGAGATTTATTATTGCTTGCGCTGGTATTTAAAAAAAGTATGTCACTATTCTTCATTAGCTGGCTGGTCAAAGTCTATGAGTCCAAGTCAATACATACATAACCTATTCTTTCAGAAAACACCAAGAAGCTCTTCGTTATTTGTGTCTTTTTGTTCTCTATGTCTTCTTTTAGCAATATCATTGGAGCCACACGTTGAATCACTTGATTTGACCTTAGCGTATCAGTTCCCGCAGAGCCAATTTAATGCACTGAAAGCATTAGTGGAAGTATTAGCTCAGATCCATTGTGTGGATCCAGTTGGGAACTTCGATTGTATTCTCGCGATCCAAAACTAGCGACGGTACAAGTAAAACAATTAAACTAAATTACAAAATAAATTACAATTAATAACAATTAATTCTTTGGCTTATTCTTTTAGGTACACAGAGTTTTATTTAAAAAGTCAAGCGGTGGAAAATTCATGTGATGGATGAGTTGAGTGTATTTCAAGGTTCACTGAACCCGTTAATTACATCGAATGAACAGCTGAATCAGATACATGGACTATGCATAGAGTTGCTCAACTATCGAAATCTATAACACCATCGTCAGAAGCACGTCAGAAGTTTGTCCACAGAGCAGGACGAAAGAAGAGACTTCTTAGCAGATGGGCCTTGTTTTTGTCAATCTTAGATTGGATAAAAACTTAAGTAATTCTATCTTCATGTATTCTACATCAAGACTTGATTGAGGGTTCCTCTTTCACTGAAGAATCCGATCTGAGTGCAGATAGGTTCTTAAGGCAATTGTTAATAAATCGTTGTGTTGAAGTTCTATCGGTGCTACAACCCATTCATCCACAACCGGAGGTAGATAACGCCGACATGGGGAGAGAGTCGACTTTGCATTTGGCACATCGATCCCCTATTGTTTTGATGAGTTCAATAACTACGCTGGGAAGGATCTGAACATTCCAAAGTCGTTACTAAGAGGTAAGTTAGTGTTGATTAATATAAAGAGTGAATCAAACTGACCCGCTTCGTTTGATAGAAAAAACTTCCCGGATGGCTGGTAAAATGATTCGCCTCTAACCAATATTGGTCTTTTCCAAGCCGAGTTAATAGGAGAAGCTATTTATGAGGCGGGGGTACAGGTGGACCATGTGTATTGCCATCAGCGTCCTCGGCCTCGGCCTCTTCATCACCTTCCCCATCGAATAAAATTTCTGACATTGACGACGGTGTTCGGAATACGTCATCGCTGCGAAGCACTCTTCTACCAATATCGCCGAATCCATCACGGAACTGGTGAGCTAAAACTATTTTGTTTAACTGGTGTTTCAGTCCTAACATTTCTTTTCTTCCATTAGGAGATTAGGACACACACGCATCCAAAAATAGCACCCGAGGTTGAACGAGAGTTACAGTCTGCTGTATGCCGCGACGTTGAAGGAATGGAATGTGATAACGTAAAGAAAGCAGTACTAATGGAACAGTATAGAGTATACAGATGAAGATGTAAATTTTTATTATTAAAAAAAAACTTTGTAATTGTGTCTGCAGTTTTTTGTATATTTTGTCAACATGTTTGTTTCCTAAGAATTGTGTACTAACTGCTTGGACTCTTCCTATTCAGTGCTTAGTTGTTTGCCGGTTGCGCTACGTAGGATATTCAACGTTCGAATCCCAGAAGCATCAAAGAAAGAATTGGTATCACTTTTTGCGAATTCACGAAAACGTAGGTCTTGCCAGTCGAAGTTGCATTGTAAATATCACTTGGCGACGTAAGGTTAATTCTGTATGTGTATGCTGTATTGTGCTGTATTCCGCAAAACATGGTAAACTAAAAAAATGAGACAAATAAAAGAAGCTAGGAAGTTCAACGGGTTGGAAATTGGAATTCCAATATCAGATTTGGTGCTTTGGCAAAATTGCCTGTTGCAGTGGAGATGGTGGGAGATGACTGTCTGGTTCTGTTCTACTCTGTGGCTCGAACCACATTGTTCTCTTCTCTTACAAAGTTTTTCTTCCAAAGTAAACCGAACGCACACCACATAAAGAACAATATTACTGAAAAGTTCTTCGTAAGACTTAAGAGAATGAAAAACGGTGAAAATTAAAAGAAAAAGGACACAACCATTTCACTCCCAGTATATTAAATTTCATAAATTATTTTACAATCAAAATCTATTCTTCGTGGCCAGCTTCTTCCATGAAAAACTTTTTCTTCCATTGGAACTGGCAAAACTTCCTCGATAGCCTCGAACTTATGAATTTTCGTGTTCAGTGGTTCCCAGTTTGAAATCGTAGTTCAGCTAAAATAATGGACCATCAGCACAATACAAAATAAACAATTCAGTATTCCCTACATTCCTTGCGCTATTTTGGTTGAACAGCTCACAGTAATCCTTTCGAATCAAACACAAATCGACGTTTGATCCGGAACCCAAGTCGTTAAAAATACCTGCACGGATAGCATCGCGAACAAGCAGCTTGCCTTCCTCTTCTTCCATGTCGGGCTTCCAACGTGACTCAAAGACAGACATAGCTGCCAAGCCGCCAGAACCCATGGTGGCATAAGGCAGCTTGCCGGTAGATCCATATGTGGATGGATGCTGTAGATGTAAGCGCCAGTCTTGTCGATTCCACCCAAAACCAGAACTGCACTAATGTGTCCTTGGTAGCGGAACAACATCTGCTTAAGCAAAGTATTGGCCGCAACAACTGGTACTTGACGGCCAGTGCTCAGACGATGTAATTCCAATTGAGACGCGATTGAATCGGTAGTCATTTTTGTGTCGGCAGCTGTTCCCGCTTCACACCAACTGAAATCAAGATTTTATCTAACGGCATATGGATAAAAGTTATCTTTCGTTGGTATTTACTACAAGTTCTTGGCCAAGTAGTGAATCTTGGCAGTTCTTGTCGGAAACAATGGGGCCTTCGGTGGCACAAGTATCAGCACCAAGAATCGCCCCATCTTTGTAGATGATACCGACAATTGTTGTACCGGTCTTAAAACCCTTTGGAGGCACAAACCCATTTTGCAGCCTTTGGAATATCTCGTGCAATATCGACAGACATATTTTTTTGGTTTGCTTTTTATTTTTTGTCAGGTTCTTAGCAATATCCATATTTACCTTTTAATATCCGCAACACTTTTGGTGCGGATGAGAAACGTCAAAAATTGTATGAACTGCGGATGAATAACGGATTCGGTAATACGACTTTTTAAACCTGTATTATCAACAATCTTTCACTTTCACAACGTCGGATTCAATGCGGGCTCGATAATAGCAAAAATATCCAAACTCGTGCGGATCGCTTCCGCAGTCCATTTTTCGGATTCTATAATCGGGGTGCTTATCTTTGCTTTCATTCCGTTGTCAAAATTCTGCATCCACCATCGATGAGGTTCGAGTACAAAATGAAATGTCATAACATTATTTGCCCAGTCACGCTAACGTTGATTTGTGTCTTTGATATCAAGTCGAGTCGACATAACGAAAATTCTTGCAGGTGGAGGCGGCCTGTAAATAGGGACCTAAATCGACATAAGCCGGGAAGATAATTATCCTTATTTTGAATTTCACCCAAAAAATAGAACACCGTCAACTTTTTACAGACCCGGCGAAACTGCGAATGCAGTTGGACTGCGAATGCCAAAAAGAAAGCCGTCCTGGAAGTAAATGTTTCGCTACTAAATTTCTCATTCTTGTTAAATTATTAACAAGTTCTGAACATCTGCACGTTAATGACGAAAATTTTGTTTCTGCTTTCCTTTTGGCATTCGTAGTCCGAAATTATTACGACGGTCCTTGTAATAAGGGTTAATCTTACCTGTTTTTTTCACTAATGCTGAATAAATAATCGGCCCTATCGGGGTAACCGTCGGAGCGGAGTTTTCTCCGCAACGCATCTTTTTTCGGAGATTCAATTTTGCTTCGAAATAGTTGTCGTCGTAAGAAATTTTTCACAAATGCGGCAATGCATTGCATTCCCAAAATTAAAATCTCCGCAACAAAAACTTATCGGAAAACGACGGATCGTCCGATCGGAGAACTACCACGAAGCAAAATGTCTCCGACCGGAGAGAATTCCGAACTGACGCGACGTTTACCTGTATAGGGCCGAATAGCTCTAGATTTTCCCTTGTTGTTCGGGGATTGGCACAAACTTTAATGTTTTGATAAAAATCTTAACCTTGTTTTAAAAAGCTAGGGATGCTGATTAACATTTTCAAGGAAACGATTCTAATTGATAAATCAGACGTATTTCCCAAAAAAAAAAAAAAAAAATGTTAGGCATTTGCCTTGATTACAAAAAACGTTCCACACATGAAACATGTCAGAGCTCCAGAAACGACGATTTGTGTTTCAATATAAGGTTTGTTTGTTGAAGCGCTGGGGTCGCCCTATGGTTACCACAAAGTGTTTTTTTGAAAACCTAAAATTGCCTCTCGCCTCGGGTTGACCTGGGCTTGCCCTCAACTCGTCCTACAAAATCTAGTACAGGTGTTTCAAGAAATAAGTTTTTAATGTCAATTACGTGGCGTCAACGGGCGTCAATAGCGTCGTTGCTGTGACGTACGCTCGAGGTAACATTCGAGAAAAGTTTTCAGATTTTTTGTAGGTGGTTGTTCATGGTTCCAACCGCTTGGCATGCTTGCATATGCCAATAGACTAATTCGTCCATGGGTGGGGGAAAGTGTTCTTGCTGTCGGTTACCTGAATGGTCGTCACGTATTACAATATCAAAAAATGCACTGAAATTTGCGGAGCTCAGATTGTTCCTATTTATGATGAATTCTCAAAGTCCACTAGTGTGAAGATAAGTCTGAAAGATGTGATCCCTTCAAGATCACGATGCTCTTAACTCCTTCGCCCAAGTGATCCGGTCATGGGGCATACCGTTCCTATCGCATTCAATCGTATCATCCATCCATTTTTGTCAAAAGCAGTTCTTATTGGCTTTCAAAAGAATACAAAAGCGAATGATTCGAAATTAGAAGAGTTTAGCCCCAGGTCGTAACGAACTCTTGATGGTGAAGTCCCTTGGTCTTATTCCTTTTATTTCGGTTTTATTTTTTCTGCATTTAAGATGTTTCAGTTAAAATTTAACTAAATAAACTTTGTGCTTCCATTTACGTAGCCGTTCGAGATTTTCTTCGTTCCATTCCGAGAATTTCCAATTCTTTGTTAGTTTCAGTTTGTTCTTCTATTGGAGAATGAAGATTCGAAGAAAATCTGGGTGTTTCCGGAGCCATCTATCACAATGATTCTTGAACTTCATTCAAAGTACTTGTATCCAAGAACTGATCCAATTTTCCCCAAATTTGATTAAGGCACAATCTTTTATAGGCGCCATTGTAGTCACTCAACCATTTAACATTCAAGAAGAAGAATAGTCAATACAATAAAGTATATAAGCTATAACTCGAAATGAGCATAGCTAGAAGAGTGCGCAAGGCGACTACGTTTGACATGTAGAGCGGATGGACACCAACGTTATGTATCGACGTGTTTTCGATGGCAAATAGAAAAATTACGACGTCCAAAACTGCAGAGATCTATCAATAAATTAGAATTGTTGACAAAAAATGTTGGTTAAAGCGTCGGTTCATCTCTTAGTGTAATGCCTTACATTTCCCAAGTTTCTGAATCATAAACAAGCCTTTGTTGATTTATCTCTGTCCAAAAGAAATTACACTCTTCAAGCTACGTCACACCCGTATAACATACAAAAGACAATTTTAAAAGTCTCCCTTACTCTATATTATTCTCTTTCAACAAATTTGAATTTACATTTATATACATCAAGTAGGCCCAATTGGTGGCCATATATGTGACAGTTCGGATATTTTCACCTCAGACAGAAGGTCAACGTACTGCTGCAGGAGATCTACGAAAAAATAAAATTTGGACGTTCCTTGTTTGGAATTTGAATAAAAAAAGAGCTCTAAACTTACAGTTCGGGTCGTTCTTCCACAAGTCCAGCAATTTCTGTTTACAGTTTATCTCTTTGGTAATGAGCGCTCGCTTAAACTTTGTAACGTTCTCGTTTAGGTTTGACCAACTCTTAGTAATGGACGATGGTGTTGCTTTGAGTTTTGGCTTGAATTCTTGAAGCTTGGGAAAAACATCTCCATTCAAAAAGAACATTCCAAAATAGCTGAAGTCAGACAGAATTAGTACCAAACCATTTTGCAAACAATTTTAAAACTTACCAGCAAGCTTTTTCACTCAATGGCATTTCCACTTCTGACAGTGGTATTTCCCATGCAGCTTTTCCGAAAGTCGCATCAACAAAGCAGTATACCTTTCCGTCGTTAGGATTGTATTTTGGCAGGGGGTCCTCCTTAATTGCACGTATATTGCACAAAACCGGTACGTAAAGCAACAGCCACTCAGGTTCTATGGCTGTGACTCCTCGAATGAACAATTTTGTAGTTTCCCCATTCCGAGTTTCATAAGATTCTTGGTAAATAATCCATTGCGGCTGCTTTTTTCTCAGTACCGATGAGGAATGCAGAAAAACTGGTTCCTCCATGTCCAAGCAGTTGTAAGCGTATTTCATTTTCCTTTTCTGGTCCTTGTCATTGATTTCATCAAGAGGTACTTTTCTCGCCACTCTATCGCCCATACCAGCTAATAAAATCTGGCGGAGGAACTTCGCTTGCTTATCGGTGGGAGGAACCATTTCAGGGTCTACACAAAGATCGACGTTGGTCATGTTTAAATTGATTTCATTAGTCAACTGCACACGCAACTTTCGAACTTCTGTGATTGCTTTGTAACGTATTCCATTTTCATTGCAAAATGTCTGCAATTCGCCCTTGGAACCAGCGTATTCTGCAGCTCCCACTGCTCTCAGCAACACCATGGGATCACCAAGAAGTTCAAAATTTCCGCTAGAAGCCCACGATTGTCTACGACGTTGCCATTTTTGCGAAG
This sequence comes from Melanostoma mellinum, assembly GCA_914767635.1. Lineage (NCBI taxonomy): Eukaryota > Metazoa > Arthropoda > Insecta > Diptera > Syrphidae > Melanostoma > Melanostoma mellinum. The sequence goes on along the minus strand of OU612058.1, from coordinate 162,395,544 downwards.
CCAAGCCACTATCCTTTTCCTGGTTAGAACCAGCTTCAATGAGAAGTTCCTGGACTGATAAAGCTGCAACTAAACAAACTGTATACGGAAGCATATTCTGTTGATGACTCAAGGCCAACATTTTGCCAAAACGGGGTGCTACTGGAAATCGCGATATGACTTGGCCTAGTTTGGTTACTGGTGGCACACATTTTACATCGTCAGGATTTTCTTTCGGTCCCAGTGCACCTAAGACGATTAACCTTGTTTCAGCAGCTTGGAGTTGTTCTATATCTGGTGGTGATGGAAAAGGAAAGTTTAGAACTCTATCGATTCCCATGCATCTCATTTGCATCATTAGGTCATCAACTGGTTTCTTTTGAATATCTGGCGTGCTGAAATCTTCAAACTCATCGTTGTAAACAGCACTTGAGTACAAACGATAGCAATGCCCCGCACTTGTTCGTCCGGCACGCCCGGCTCTCTGATCAGCTGAAGCTTTGCTCGTGAATGTCACTACAAATGCGCTCACTCCGGTGATTTTGTCATAGAGGCGAGTCTTTTGTCGACCTGAGTCTACGACATACTTGATGTTAGGGATGGTGAGGGAAGTTTCAGCGACATTCGTTGAAACTATACAAAGTCTACATCCTTCTGGTGGAGGTTGGAATATTCTACTTTGTTTTTCTGACGACAAAAGTGAGTAAAGAGGTAAGACCCAGAGTGGCTGAGACGTTCTAACCTCGTTTTCATCTTCAGAGTTATCATCTTCATCTTCATCCTGGTCGTCTGAATTTTCCAAATCTTCGCTATTTTCATGGAGGTCCGCTTCTGTATCATCCCCGGGTAATTTGTAGTCGTCTAAATTGATTTTTGGCAGGGCAATCTGAGTAAGAAACATCTTTTTTGACTTTTTAACATTTTTAATTGCTTTCTTCATGTCAAACTCGTCGTCATCCACTGGAGTTTGATCTTCGTCTTCCTCCTGAGACTTCGTTTCCTCCTTCACGCGAGTGTCATTGTAGGGAAACATCTTCCTTAGTTTTCTTACTAAGTAATTTACTTCCTGCTGTCCCGTAACAAATACTAGAATCCCACCTTCTGGGAGCTTTGAGTGGATTTTCATTGTCTTTCTAAACGCCTCATCGACGTAATTGTCGACAGTTGTCTTCTGAAAGTGAATTGTCACTGGAAACTGACGTGCTTCGACTTTAACTAATGGCGGGGGAACTCTGAACAGTTTTGAATTTTCCAAAAAGTCCTCAACTCTCAAGGTGGCCGACATGATAATTAGTTTCAGAGGATTTCCGCGCTTAACCCTCAATGGCACAATTCGAGACAGAAGGCCAATGAGTATATCGGTGTATGCACTCCGCTCGTGAGCCTCATCTAAAATGATCACGGAATACTTAAGAAGCATGAAGTCAGACTCGATCTCCTTGAGGAGTACACCGTCAGTCATGAATTTGATTTTAGTTTGATCAGTGACGTTGCCCTCGAAACGTATAAGGTACGATACTTCTTTTTCACTCAAATTCATTTCAAAGGCGATACGTTTTGACATGGAAATGGCGGCTACACGTCGAGGTTCTGTGACGCCAATAAGCTTGTGCTCAGCATAACCCGCTTCGTACAAGAACTGAGGTATTTGTGTCGTTTTTCCTGAGCCAGTTTCACCAGCAATGATAACAATTGAGTTTTCGTTGATAGTTTCCATGACTGTCTGCTCTTCCGCTAATATTGGTAATCTCAATCGAGCTGCTTGGATCTTTGGACTTCGATTCACAGCGACGAACACTGCCGGTTTCTTTAACAAATCTTGCTCTTTTTTGATTACTGTCTCTTCTTTTTTAATAGGAATTTTAACAGTTGGTGCTTCTTGTGGTTTTTCATCGTCCTCTTCACCGGAAGAAGATTCTTCTCTGCATCCAACAAAATTTGGATTAGACTTTTTCGCCTTGGTCTCTCCGTCACTATCTGTGTCATCTGCGTCATTGTAACCTTTCAAAAGTTCCATTCTCTTACGTTTACTTACTCCAGCAATGCTGCTTACCCGCCCAGCACCATCCTCTTGCTGTTTCTGTTCCTTTTTACGTTTTTGCTTCTCTTGTATGGCATCGTAGTTACCAAACTTCTTTAAACCAATCGTCTGAACTTGGCTGATCGATTGGTACAAATTCAATTCATCTTGAGAAATCTTCACCTTTTGCAGCCCTTCTAAGATTGATGCTCTCTAGATAGAAAAACAATAATTACAAAAAAAGGATTGGTGCACTTTAAAACTTTACCTCTTCTTTTTTGCGTTTTTGGTCAACGATTGTCTGTAGACGTTTTCTTTGTTTTTTAGTTAAGATTTTTGTGTGGTGTACTACTTCGGGCTTAGTTTTGGTTTTCCTTTTTTTGGATGGAAGAACCAAAGGATTTGCCTCATCATAGCCAGATGTTGTTGCAACCGAATCACCTAGTTCGAGTTTGATCTGTAAGCTTTTACATTTAAATATTGTTTTGAGTTTATTCGTGTAAAGTTATACCTTTTTAAGTTCGGAATTATCAATAGTGGTTTTGTATGATTGACGCGCTTTGGCATTATACACTTTCTTTCCCATTTTAATTGTAAAATAAATTGTTTTCTTTTGGAGATAAACTATTTTGTTTTCATCGCTCTACGGCACGTGTGTCGTGTGATGAAAATGGGCGCGTTCGGTGCAATTCAGATTTTCAGATTAACTAACTATTCTCGGCCTCTGATTGGCCAGACGTTAAGTTTTTCAGTTGACAACTCATCAGCTGTTAGTTTTTACCGATTCAGTTTTTCAGTCAAGAAAAGCAGGCTGAAAATCTAGATTTAGTTTATTAAGCTGTCAGATGCGATAAATAGCCTACATGACAATTGAACTTTACTTTGTATTTTTCGGTTAGCTTTTTGTGGAAACATTTTTGTAGTGAACTTTTTCATTAAACTGAACTCTAATTTATTTTTAGGCAATTTGTCGTATAATTAAAGATTATTAATGGAAACCCTTACAAAGGAAATAGATTTTTAAGAAAATTATTTGCTACATTTTCACTCGAAGTCTATTCAAATTGTAGTTACACGCATATTTCTAATCACAAATATTGAAGAGAAATGCTTTGGACTATAAGTTAATACTATTTTGAACCAACTACAAGAAATTATTTATTTCTTATCAAATCTTTCCTAGCAGAATTGAAAGGTGAATCCCAATACCATTCAAATCTGACAAAAAATTTAGAAGACCGTTCGACGCAAAACTGAATAAGTTTTTCAGTTAATCTTAAAATCTGAATTGCAACGAACGCGCCCAATGACAGCAAAACTGAAAACACCGAAAAATTTATGACAGCTAAATTTTGTTCGGAGTGAATTGCAAGCAATTGTGAATAGTCTCATTTTTGATAATGGGCGCATTCCACGGTGAAAGATTTTTTAGGCTTGAAAGTGCTACTCATATTTCCTTTTACAGAGGCAAATAAAAAATAGGCTTTTCTACGCCTAGATTGGCATTTCACTACTACTACTATGAGAGGGAGGAAGTAAGGAAAAATAATAAAAATAAGCTGGCATATTCCTAGGGAAATTTAGGAGGACTTTACAGGTAAAGTGGGCTAACTCCTGAGCTGATGGTTGTAAGATTGCTCAGCCTAGATTTCAATTCTATGTACAATTATGTATAGATGAGCGCAACAGAGCGGAGAGCTCCGGTTTCGAATCTGAAAGGCTAATCAAGACAGCGCTTTTCTACTGCTGCTTTAAAAAATGTTTAAAATCCTCAAAAAATTACCAACCCCTGAAAGACGATAAAAAAGTAGCTTTCGTTACAAGTAGAGCTACTTACATGAAACAATACTTTACTCTTTTGATTGCTACAACGACAAATAAGAGCCACACAAATTTAAAAACAAAATAATGTTCTGAATAAAACAAATTAACAGGGTGGCGCTACAAAGCGAGGAGCTCCCGGGCCTGGCTATTTCTCACAACCATTGTCCTTGTGAGAGAATGGCTGCGTTCGGGCAAGGTATCCGGATAGCTTGTTGTTGTTGTTTACGTGTTAAACATTTAGCAAAGATGCAAACCATTTCTGTCAAATAGAGAAACCAAAGCTATCTGTGAATTTTCGGTATACCTCAGATACCTTAGCGAACAGCTGATACAAACATATAGAAAATTTATTTTTATTTCTTTTCATGTTGATTTTTTGTTTTGGTGTGCATTTATTTTAGCATAAGAGTCTTTTAAAACGTATGGGAAATCGAAAAAACTAAGTTATAATCCTCTAGCAATGATATTTTGAATGTTTTTCTGTTTTCAAAAGTCGAATTTTAATATTTCACAGCTGTTGTCTGCAGCAATCTGGAAAAGATATCTATATCGTTCGAAAAGATATCCAAGATACGGCTATCCGAGATAGGCTATCCGATAGGTTCCCGAACGCAGCCAATGTTGGGGACCTACAATTTTCTTCCGGTTCCGGTTAATCAAGAAAGCACTTTTCATGGCAATGATTTTACTATCGGAGCGGCCAATTCCTCCCGAAAGGTGATACCCGTGGAAAAAGATTTTTGCCTCCTCTGTGGGGATTCGAACCACGAACCTCTGGGTTAACAGCAGAAACCACTCGACGCGACGGGTGCATAATGTTCTGCTAAATAAAATAAAGCGAATGCATTACACAAAAAAAAAAAAAAACAATTAGGTATAACCATAATTCATGATTCAATAACAACAATATATCAATTACTAAAATGAAACATGTGGAACGAAATACTTCTCTTCAACACTTCATCAAATATTTACCGCAAGGAGAAATGAAATGCACTGAAAAGTAATTATTTCAATGAGAAAATCTTATGCTAGTGGTGACTTTTCGGAAAGCTATCCGCATTCAACTTGAATGTCCCAATAAACATATCTGCAATGAGTTGGGTCTACATTCAGTTACTTTTGAAAGTGTTATGGTCTTATCGTCCATCGTCTATTGTAAATGTCTAATGTAACTTGGCTTCCAGCGATTGAAGGAAGGATAGCTATTTTATTATGATGTTATAAATTTTGCTATTGGTGAATTTAGACGACAGTTTTCTTAATAATTATGGAAATTAGATCCTGGTTATCTATATAGCTGTGAAATGAAGGAGCAGCAAATGCAATTATTTATCAAGTAAAAACCAAAAGAAAATACATTTTCAATTAAAAAAAAAGTAATTATTGGAGAAAATAGCCAATTCTTATTCGTTTGCTGTTTTTAGTTTTCATCCCTCAAATACCAAAACTAAATGATTATAAAAGTCGCGATGGATTTGTTTGTAGAAAAAGTCATAGGCAATTCTGTTGTTTGGTTGAACTCCGTTAACGTTCGAAGCATTTGTTACTTGCGGTTGGTAAGGCGTAAAAATTCTTTACGACTCTTTTCACAAAAAAAAAAAGTACTATGTAGTGAAGAAATGAGAAAAACAGCAGTAGAAAAACAATTGAAAATTATATGGGGTCAGAAAGTACTTACTTACAGAAATTTGAGAACCATATGTACTTCTGCTAAGGACTTCCAATAAATAAATAAAATAAATAAATAGGGTGGCGCAACAGAGCGAGGAGCCCCTGGGCCTAGCCCATTTCTCACAACCATGCCTTGTGAGGGAATGGAGGGGACCTACAATTTTTCGCCTGTTCCGAACGGCTAATTGAGAATGCGCTTTTCAAGGCAATGAATTTACTAACGGAGGACTTGCCAATTCCTCGCGAAAGGACTTCCAATAACCTAAAATTAAAAAAGAATTTTTTCAATTATATTTATTCATACTTTTTTTTAAATACATACAACTTGTAGACAAAACATGAAGATGATTTAGAAATTGAACAACATATTAAAGCAATAGACAAGAAAATATAATTGGCACACCAAACTCTTAAGTCTGAATATAAGCTTTTTGGTTTTCTAAGAATCATTTTTAAGTTGATTCAGGATTGCCAACTGCACGTTAATTATGAAACTATTGAAACAAATTAAAATTATCAGTGATCGAGTAAGTGAGAACCATTTTTCTTTCTAGACTCGCTCTATGTTACACAAACTTCCGTCTGTTGTTCATTTATCGATTTCAGTTCCTTCAGATACTGATGAAAGAATGTCGAATTTTTGTTGCTAAAGGGCTCGATAACGTCACGTGATATCTGCTACTAACCCAAAGGTTCGTGCCTTCGTGATCCGAATCGCAGCAGAGGCAAAAATGTTTTTCTACAAGAATAGTCTTTCGCGAGGAATTGCCAAGTCCTCCGTTTGTAAATTGAATGCCATGAAAAGTGCTTTCGAATTTTCGAAAAACTGCGGCAGAATTTTGTACGTCCCTTCCATTCTCTCACAAAGACAATGGTTGTGAGTGGGGATGGGGCTCCCCGCTCTGTTGCGCCACCCTATTTATTTTCATTTTGAACTACGTCTCCGCATTCAAAAAGAGTTATGAGGCTTTCCATTGGTAAATCAGGATTTCTCTAAAATAATTAATTTTTTCCGTTTCCAATGAAAGATAGAAGATTTGTTTTTGTCATTGTGCAAATGTTTTTTTCCCGTCGGTGGTGAAAAAAGCCTCTATCAAACTGAGAGCTGATTATGTTGGTGCATTAAGAGGTAGACACTTCTAAAAATCAGAATGTGCAAAACTAATCCAAAATTAAAATAAAAACAATTATCTTTTGCCAATGGATCGCAAATAGTGTCAAAATAATCATTTTGGCATATTTTGATCATTAGAAGATTGATTCTTTTTATCAATGGAAAACCATATTAGACAAACCACCAATAAAATCCCACCGAGTCAAACATTCACTCTCTTTTATTTACTCTACGAAAACCAAAAAAACTTCAACGTCCGTTAATTTTGTTCGAGATTCGTGTGAATCATCAGTCGTACTAACAAAAATAAGTGAAACAATTGAAATTACAATATTATGTAGATATTCAATTCTTGAACAATTTAACAGCAGCAGGATTTGACTTTTATCCGCATCCAGATTTATTACACTAGGAAATGCAACTAGCAGTAACAAAAAAAAAAAACACGTCCAATGAATATAAACCAGCTTCAGTCGTTCATATTTATAAACCACCAACAATAGTTGTCTAAATAAATCTTTAAACACTCACAGTCGTAAGTAGCTGGAATCTGCCAACTTAACATTTTAACTGTCATGGCTATTATATTTGATAGCCAGTTATGTTTTCAGTGGGGCCGTGGCTATCAAATATGATAGCCAGGTATGCTTTCATAAAATGATAGGAGTATCAAAAATGGTAGCTACTAGCTACTAGGGAGAAATCTAAATACAATTTGAAAAATCTGGCACCCTGTGATGTGCTAGCTAAACTTGGTTTGAGCAAACTGGATATCACATATGATAGCCATGGCCTGCGACGGAAAGGTTGAAGTCTAACTTATTGTGTTGTGCTATGGCTATCATATTTGATTGCAAGGCAACCGTCCCTCTCAAAGTTTCCTAGGACAGCACAAACATAAATATTCATATAAATTTATATATTTATATAGTAAAATTTTATAATATAGAAAAAACGTTTTTGACACCCAGTAAAATACACCGAAAATTGGCTTGGCAGTCAATGTGTTAAACGGGGTCTGGAATTAGAAAAGATATTGTAACGTGCGCTTAGTTCGCCAAAATAAAACTCTACCTTTCAATTTAATTCTACCACTTTATTCAGTATCTACTTTCGATATACACTTTATTTGAACTCAACTCGACTTTTGGACTATCACTTGTATTTGCTCTTAACTTTATCACTCTATAAACAAAACTGCCCTCTGGTTGCCTCGGGCGGGCTATTTATATCGAATGACATGCCATCTAGAACTCTCCAGTAACTTCTACATTGTCTCCACATTTGCTGTCTACTCTCTGTCTGTCTGTCTCTCTATACACTCACACACACTGGCTTACAAGCAACGCCTGTCATTTATACCATTCCATTAAAGTGTTGCCAGTTGTGTTTTCGGTTGAACGTTTTTCGATTAGGAAATTGGTATAAAATGTTGGGTTCACGTTACACTGCCCCCTCCTTAGGATTGTTCGTCCCGAATAATTCCATCTGCAGCCTCGCCACTATATCGATGCAGCCTGTCACAATGAACTACTTTTAACTTGCCTCTTAGTCCTCTTTGGATGCGGTAAACCACGTCGTTAATCCTCGTGACTACAGTATAAGGACCTTCCCAGTTTTGCTGAAGTTTCGGTGACAATCCCTTTTGACGATGAGGATTATAAAGCCACACACGATCTCCTGCTTGGAATCCAGACGTTGTCGCTTTTGTGTCGTACCGTGTCTTCATCCGGTCGCTGTAGGCTTTCATCCGTTCCCTTGTTCTTTTATGGATGTCAGCGAGTCTCTCCTTGAGGTCGTCCACATACTCGTTTGTGTCCTGTGGCTCCTCTGTGGGGCATCCAAATTTAAGTTCGCTGGGCAGCCGCATGGTTTTCCCGAACAGGATGTCAGATGGTGTTTGTCCTGTCGAGCTATGTACTGCACTTCTATAGGCCATCAGGAATAGTGGTACGTGCCTATCCCAGTCTCTTTGGTAGTCGCCTACGACCTTGGTGAGGTGTTCTTTCAAGGTCCGGTAGAATCTTTCAACCATCCCATCAGATTGTGGATGAAGTGGTGTGGTTCTCGTCTTCTTAATGCCAAGTAGTCCGCACACTCCTTGGAAGATGTTTGACTCAAAGTTCCTCCCTTGGTCGGAATGGAGTTCCATAGGCACGCCAAACCTACTAACCCAGTTAAACACAATCTGGTCGACCACCGTTTTGGCTTCTTGATTTGGGATGGCATACGCCTCAGGCCACTTGCTAAAATAGTCCATTACAACCAGAATGTATTTGTTTCCAGCGTTGGTCTCTGGAAAAGGCCCAGCCACATCTACTGCAATCCTCTCAAAAGGCGATCCAACGTTGTACTGATGCATCTTACCTTGAATCTTCCTACCAGGTCCTTTGGTTGCAGCACACTTGTCACATGTTCGGCACCACTTCTCCACGTCATCTCTAGCATGTAACCAGTAGAACCGATGTCGCACCTTCTCCAGTGTTTTGTTTACCCCCAGGTGGCCTCCAGAAGGTCCGTCGTGCATCTCCTGAAGAACTTCACTGACTTTCGATTGTGGTACGATCAGCTGCATCACATATGACTTACCGTCAGCGGATTCCCATCTTCGCCTGAGGACACCTTCTTGCACATATAGTGAGTCCCACTGTGCCCAATAGGCTTTGAGAACTGGACTCCTGTCAGAAATGTCTCCCCATTCCGGTTTCTCTTCATTTTCTTTCCATGCGAGAATGGGTTCGATATCTGGATCTTCCTGTTGAGCAGCCCTCACTTCCTCATTGCTCCATCCGCTTATGGGGTCAGCTCTTAGTCGCTGAGCGGTAATGATTTCTTTGTCTTCTTGCCGCTTGCAATGCTTACAATCCACTTTGCAAGGTCTTCGTGATAATGCATCGGCGTTTGAGTGCAGCTTTCCTCTGCGGTGTTGGATCTGGTAGTCATAGTTCTGCAATCTTTCTATCCACCTTGCGACTTGACCTTCTGGATTTTTGAAGTTCAACAGCCAGCTCAGAGCACCGTGGTCTGTCCGCAGAAGGAATTTCTGTCCATAGATGTACTTATGGAAGTGCTTTGTTGCCAAGATAAGAGCTAGCAGTTCCCTTCTGGTCACGCAGTAGTTCCTTTCGGGTTTCGATAGGACCTTGCTGTAGTATGCCACCACTTTCTCTTCGCCATCATGCACTTGGGATAGTACCGCCCCGATTCCAACGTTGCTTGCATCTGCGTCGACGATGAATGTTTTGCCAGGTGTTGGATGTGCCAGCACTGGAGCGTTACAGAGGCGGTATTTGAGTTCCTGGAAAGATTTCTCACACTCACCTGACCATTTAAACTGCTTCCCCTTTTCGGTGAGCTGATGCAAACTCTTTGCAACTCCAGCGAAGTTCTTAACGAAACGTCGGTAATATGTGGCAAGTCCCAGAAAGCTTCGGAGTTGATGTTTGTCCTGTGGTGTTGGCCAATTTTTGACGGAGTCAACTTTTTCAGGATCAGTCTTTACTCCTTGGGATGAGATGATGTGTCCCAAATACTTGACTTCGGTTTTGAAAAGTGCACATTTTTCTGGATTCAGTTTAAGGTTAGCCTCTCGAAGTCTCTGAAACACGGCTTTAAGGTTCTTACAATGTTGGTCAAATGTTTTCCCGTAAACAATGACATCGTCCAAGTAGACTAGGCAAGCTTTCCACGTCAGTCCTTGAAGAACGCACTCCATCAAACGCTCGAATGTTGCCGGAGCGTTACATAACCCAAACGGCATAACTTTAAACTGCCAGAGCCCATTACCTGTAGAAAACGCCGTCTTTTCCCGATCATCAGGGTGGATGTCAACTTGCCAATATCCGCTCTTCAAGTCCAGCGTCGAGAACCACTGCGCTCCCTCCATGGCATCCAGGGTATCACTGATTCTGGGCAGGGGATAGCTGTCCTTCTTAGTTACATCATTCAGCCTTCGGTAGTCCACACAAAAACGAGTGCTTCCGTCTTTCTTTTTCACTAGCACCACTGGTGACGCCCAAGGACTTTTGGAATTTTCGATAAGACCGTCCTTTTTCATTGCTGTTATCATTTCCTCAACCTCACCTTGTTTGGCCAGTGGAAGACGTCTTGCAGGTTGACGAATCGGTCTTGCATCTCCTGTGTTGATGCGATGCTGCACCAACTGTGTCCTACCATATTGCCCCTTTTGCGATGCGAAGATATCAGTGTACTCTTGTAGGAGACTTTCAGCCATCCTTGTTTGTTGGTGATCAAGGTTGGATGAATTCAGTATTTTAGCTCTGATGGTTTCGAGCTCCTCCGGAGTTATAGGTTTTCTCGGAGCTTCGTCTGTGATCTTCGTAATTGCTGCAACCGATTCGCAACGTCCAACGACTTCTCCTTTCTTCAACCTTACATCGTACGGTCTGGTGTTTAGTAATCGTACGGGGACCATTTTGTTCTTAGGTGCTACCAGTGTTTTCCCAATGATGACGCTTTGGGAGGAACACTCTGGGTCTGGTTCCACCATGAGGTATCGAAGGCTTCCAAACTCACCTTCCAGTTTTGTCCAAACGAACACTTCAGAAGAAGGAGGCAGAATAAGATCTTCCCTGATGACAGTTCTCAGTGTCGACGTACTTTCGTTCGAATAAGTCATTGGAAGTTCCTTATTTTGGTACTTCAAAACCTGATTACCGATGTCCAAAATAACTCCGTGCTGTTTCATAAAGTCGATTCCAATGATGCACTCGTCACATATATCTGCCACCAGGAATTGATGAGTAAACACTAGGTCGGCCAGTCGGATCTTAAGACACACTTCTCCATATACTCTTGCTGCTTCTCCCGTTGCGGTTCTTAGACGGTAGCTATTGGTGTTATGAAGCCACGTCGTCTTTACCAGGTCTCGACGTACTATGGAGGCTGTGGCACCGGTGTCGATGGTAGCCACATGTTTGTTCCCGTTAATAGTAGTCTCCACAGTCAGACTTTTGTTGTCTCGTTTGGTCTGAGAGACCTGGATGGTGGTTCTGGGGCCATCGATACAAGAAACCAGCCTCTGCCCCTCGAAGTTGGTTCTTACTCGTTCCCTGATGGGAAACGGGCTGATAGGCAACGCTGGTGTTGTTGTTACCTTGCTCTGGGTTGGATCTCTTGCTTCCACAATGTTGACAACCTGCTTTGTTTGGTGGTAGTCGGCATTGACGCTGTAAGTGCCCGGTCTTGTTGCAGTTCCAACATCTTGCTAGTCCGCTCCGGTTCTTTTGTATTTCAGCTCTTTGGCACGAGCATTCTTCGACTATGGCCTCTCTAAGTCGATGTACTCCCTGAGAAGCCTGTTCTGCTGCTTCAATTGTCAATGCGAATGCTAAAGTTTCGGAAAGAGTACGTGTTCTAGCAGTTCGCACAGACCTCTGAAGATGTATATCGGAAATGGCACGAACGAAGGACTCAACAGCGAGCTGGTTGATGATTTCTTCTCCAGCATCCGGGTATGCCAGGTGAACCAGTCTTTCGACGTCTGCTTGGAGCTGCTGTAGACTTTCACCCCTTTTCTGGACTCTGTTATTGAGTTGGACTCGGAAGACTTCTTTCAAGTGGCTATCTCCAAAGCGTTTATCTATAGCTGCCACGAGAGAACTGAAATCGCCGCTCTTACCAGCTGGAACTGTTTGAAGTAATTCAGCTGCTGGTCCTCTAAGAGCAAGAGTCAGTGCAATGTACTTGTCTTCGTCATCCCAGCCATTTGTTGTCGCGGCTGCCTCAAATTGTCTCTTGTAGACTGGCCAAGAAGACTGTCCATCAAATGTTGGGGGTTTCATCTCCTTTTTCTTTGCAAACTCCCCAGCAGACTCTCGAATTTTTATTTTCCGGATCTGGTCCAATTCCTTGGTGAGAACAGAGAACTGTTTATCACATCGGGTTTCTACGATTTCGAAACGATTCTCTACAACAGAAAGCTGTTTCTCCACACCTTCAATGCGTTCGTCTAGGGCACATACATTTTTCTCAATGTTACCCAATTTACCTTCTAGAATGTTTTTCTGACCTTCCAAAACATTCTGCTGCGCCTCAAGTCTTTCGAGAATATTCTGTTGTTCTTTCTTTTGCTCGTTTCGTTGCTCTTCCAGCTTCTTTTGTTGTACTTCGAGTCGTTCGAGAACATTCTGCTGTTCCTTCTTTTGCTCATTTCGTTGCTCTTCCAGCTTCTTTTGTTGTACTTCTAGTTGTTCGAGAACATTCTGCTGTTCTTTCTTTTGCTCGTTTCGTTGTTCTAACAAAAGTTTCATCATACTAGAAAAATCTACACTTTCACTTACTTCCTCTTCTTCCACTTCTGTTTCAAAAACAAAAGTGTTTACGTCTTCCCCTTGCTGTTCCAAATAGTTACGCAAGCGCAGGACGAGCTCATTTTCGATCCCGCTCTAGAAAGATTTCGCTTACCTAACTCACTTTTAAGCTCAATGCAGTTGAGCTCTTCTAACAACTTACCCATTTTCACTGTATATAATTATTATTTTTCTTTTTACTTTTTTTTTTTTTTACACTTTACTAGTCAAATAAGTTTTATTTACACTTCTGACACCAATGTAACGTGCGCTTAGTTCGCCAAAATAAGACTCTACCTTTCAATTTAATTCTACCACTTTATTCAGTATCTACTTTCGATATACACTTTATTTGAACTCAACTCGACTTTTGGACTATCACTTGTATTTGCTCTTAACTTTATCACTCTATAAACAAAACTGCCCTCTGGTTGCCTCGGGCGGGCTATTTATATCGAATGACATGCCATCTAGAACTCTCCAGTAACTTCTACATTGTCTCCACATTTGCTGTCTACTCTCTGTCTGTCTGTCTCTCTATACACTCACACACACTGGCTTACAAGCAACGCCTGTCATTTATACCATTCCATTAAAGTGTTGCCAGTTGTGTTTTCGGTTGAACGTTTTTCAATTAGGAAATTGGTATAAAATGTTGGGTTCACGTTACAATATTAATATTAAGATATTAATCCAACCAACTTACTGCTTTTCCTTTGTTGCAAAAAGCTGTTTAAACTTCGATCTTTCAATGCTCTGAGCATAACAAAAACCCGTTGCTGAAAAAAACAAAAATACGAATCAGTTTTGCTGAAGGCACTAAGTAAACAATTCAGTTTATTTTTTAGTTAGAAAAACACTATGACTAAAGCGTTTGTTAGACAGATCAGAAAAGAACACTTTGTTTGGTTCTGATTCTGACCAGTTCTGACACTAGCATCCGTGTGCACTGGGCCATTTTAGCTTTACCGTTAATCTCAAGCAGAGTTGGCAAAAATTCAACTTTTTTTGATTAACTACATTTGTTTCGTCTGCTACACAAATTAAGTAGTTTATGTAGTTATCGTAGTTAAATGTAGCTTTAACTGTCAAAATGTTTTTTTTATTTTCAATTCAACGGCCATATTGGCAATTTCCTCTGTAGTGCAGATGAAGATGCATTTATTTTTTATATTTTATTTATTCTAGATACCTTTTAAGACGGATTGTTTACGGATGATTAAAGATAAATTTTTTTATTGTAATTCGGAATTCCATATGTGCTCAATATTTTATCGTTTCTCTTTCTTACATCAATTTTAATTTAAATTAAAAATCGTGAATAAAATTATCATTGTCATATAAATTCAACCCTTTTAGGGTGGTTGGTAGTAAACGTAGGTAACAAATGTAACAAATCAGGGAAGTAGTTTCCCAAATAAGTACGCTTAGTTAATCTGCAGTGTCTGCAGCTTTTTGATTAAGCTATTTAGAGAATATTTCACTGATTGTTGAAGAACTTCAACTCGCATGTTCTCTTTTAATCCATGAAATAAGATTAAAAGAGCTTTTAAAATTTAACCGTTGATCGGTTCAATTTCAAAAGTGTACTATATCAATATCAGCGTCTAAAATTTGTAAGCACCAACCCTACGTAATTTCCGTATTTGAAAAACCTCAATTTGTAATTTTTTAATTTGTTTTGAATTAAGTAAAAGCGAGATACTAGTTTTTTTAACTAATTTCAGATTAAAATAAAAAAATTACTTTCAAATTGGAAAATTCAATGACAAAATGGGAATTTCCCGTGTGAACTTAAAAAAAAAAAACAAAGCCCAGTTCATTAAAACAAAATTTCATTCAAAATAAAATAACCTTCTAAGCATTTACAAAAGCCCAAAGCTGTCTATTCACTTCAAGGAATAAAAAAAAGCACATACAAATTTCCTCTTTGTCCTTCGAATTTCGAAAAACAAAATGTCCTCTTCCCGTTCGAACTGAGAAATCGTCCGTCGTCCCTTCCTGCCTGTTAACCCGCATTGTCTTCCAAGCTCATCACAACGCATACGCACTGCCATTTATTCTCCACCAGCCACCACACATACAAACACCGAACAACGAAAAATTCGAAGATTCGAACTTAATATCGGTCGGCGGAGTTTTTATTTAGATTTTAAGGTAGACATCAATCGGAACGTTTTAGTGTATCGCAGTATCGCGTACAGTTTAAGAACTACAAAGTGCAAAAACGAACCAAACACACAATAAAAAAGATATCCGCAATAAAGAGAATAATAAAAAATTTATCTTGTCCCCAGTTGACAAAATAAAAGAACGTTAATTTGTGTTATTATGTAAAGGGAAGTATTCCTTGAGAGAACAAAAAAGGGTTTTGCACAATAACGTAAATTCCCTTTTTCTTTCCTTTTTTGTACACTTATCCGCAGTGGATATCCCAAAGTATAGAGAGCGTACTAGCAGTAGCAAAGATACTTTATTTTAGGGGTGTGCCTGGTAGTTTCGATTTTTTTCTCTCGACGCGAACACAAAATCTCAATCGGGGTCGGAGTTTTCTAAATTTTATTTCTGATTTAAAATTTACAAAAAAGCTAAAGCTAAAGAAAAGTTTAAAGAAATACTCTTTCGGATTTTTCTGTATTGTTCTTTTCGTGTTTGTAAATTGAATAATTGTAAAAAACAAGTGAAAAGTGAACTAAATAAACTACAGAAACAGATTGAGATAAATAAAAAGGCAAAATGTTTTTACATTTTGTTACATGTTTGCTTGCAATTGCCCTCATAAGTAGTTCAGAGGTAAGTTTAAAACTTTATTTTATGTATCTGATAGAGTAAAAGGCAAACCTCTTCTTAATATTCTAACAAGTCGGACGAATTTATAAGAATTTTCCCAACAGTTGTACGAGTACCTATACATTGAATTTGTTTAGTACGCATGATTCGATTCGTTTCAAAATTTGCAAAAGAATGGAAAAAAAGAAGGAAAATATATTTTATTTCGTATTTATGGTTTTAAATTATAAAAATTCCAGTACAAGGATATCGATCTCTGAGTCCACCACCAACAACAACAATAAATCGACACTTAAAGGAATTCCTCATATACAAAACACCATCACCCATACATGCATTTAGTGATTCACCGCACTCACTCACTTGTACATTACATATTAGTGGCAGAAGTAGAGGCAGAGGCAGAGGCAAAGGCAGCAGTGGCAGCAAGTTTCTTGTTGAAAAGGCAACCCTTACCCTCTGCAACCCCCACCCTGTGTGAGGTTACAACAAAAACGGGCCACCAACACTCAGGTAGTAGCAGCACCTTGCACTCAGCACTGGGAAAAAGCCTGCCAGCTATTTATTTTCGACCTACCTATAGATACGAAGATATACCAGCTCGAAGGACCATTTTTTTCTTTGAAAACATTTTATTTTAAATTTCTACACACTGTTGGTTCGGTTCTTCGGTTCGGTGTAGCTTGGAAGCTACTCCTGTTTAGCCCTCCCCACCCTTGATTTATTGAGGAGACAGCAACCAACAAGAGAGGAGAGCATAACGAATAATTTCCTCCTTAAAGGGTATTCATACCTATAGTAGATGAAGGCTGCACACGAGTGGGTTTTAAAGCCTTTTTTCGTCTCCTATTTCCATCGAATAGATACTCAATTAGTTGAGATAATTGAATTTTAGAGATTTTTAATGGGATGTATGCTAATGACTGCAAATTCCATTACACTCGTTTGTAATGAAAATAATTGCAATGCAGAGAAAGTCGTCCCTTGCTTTTATGGCTGAGGATACAATGAAACGAACACTTTAAGAGCATAGCACAGTACAGCCAGGGATATTGGACGACTATCTTTTAAACAAATAAAACTAAATTCTCTACGTGTTCAATATTCAATATAAGTTTGTGTGTGTGTGTGGTTGTGAGTGTATGTATTTGCTTACAGGAAGACCGGGGCACGGGGAGAAGAACACCCCATTAATTGGCAAGGATATTGCTTGTAGCCAATGTGCTTGCGCACTCTTGCATAACTTCGTTTGGTGAGTCACCCAAGTCCTTACGTACTGAATAGAGCCAGGCCAGGATATTTCATTAGTCATACAAAAAGCAGAGGATAAAATGACAAAAAAGTGTAGACTTATTTTTTTTACTGTAAAGTTCCCTTCACCCACACTCTTGGGAGTCTTTTTTTTCTTCTTTCTTACTTTTTAAAAATCCCTTTGTGTGTAGGAAGGCTCTGAATCTCTGGATAGAATATAGAGAAACAAAGGACGCTTAGACGCTTTTGTCTTTCTTTCGATCGAAAAGTAAATGTCACTGAGATGAGAGCTAACAACCAAAGAATTTTTTGGGTAAAATGGGCTTAACTTTTTTGTCCAAGTTTTCTATCAAATGTATGTTTTTTGTGTAGAGTGTATGCTTTTGTTTCTTTTTTTTTTTGTTTCTTGTTGAAGGAGCAACGACCTTTGACACGAAATCAGTTTGGGTCGTCCGCGTTACCATAACCACCTTAGAGGGCCCAACAACAAACAAAGTCCCCTCCAATTTCACCATGAACATGAGTATTCCAATCGATTGTTTTTGTGTTTCGTATACCTATTTGCGTCAGAACAGTCCAAAACATTAGGTACTTATCTTGAAGGAGTCACAATCAGGACCCTTATTTATATATGTATATTTTTTGTCATTTGCTACGACAACGACGTTATCAGATCGATAAACTTGTTTTATGGTAATGTGAGCAATTATTCACCTGGCCAAGGATGAATCTTCTAGTTCCATGAGTTTGCCATCGTTTGATGTTAACCCAGTGTGATTATGTTGTCTAAAAATATGTCTTCTCCATTGTGTCATGACACGCAGCACTTGACGGGCGGCGCTCGGTGACAAAAAAAAAAGGAAGACCTATACCACACCCAGTCTCACGTGGACATTTGTATTGAAAATGTGTTGTTCTTTTTTTTTTGGTATTGAGGTGGACTTACTCATGCCCTGCAAATTTTAGGACCGGTTCCAAACAAATATACAACACGGCATTTATTTTTTGTTCGTTGCATTCGATTCTGATGTTGGTGGAGCGGAGCGTGTTAATAATCGTCCTATGCCTATGGCAAGACATTTTGTTTTCCTTCGCACCATATCGTCAAACCCTCTTTCAATTATAGAAGTTATCTCTTAACCTTTACGTAACCATTGGTTTGGGGTTAAGTAAGTTGGGGCCAGCCATGAAAAAAAAGAAAACAAAAGCGAGACAGACATGGAATATGGAAAGTGTAAAACATTGAACTACCATTCCATAGGCGGAATTGTAAAGTTTTTTGTACCAACACAGCTAAAGAGAAAAGTGTGAATTTTAGAACTTTTGGGTTAGATATTTACTGGCAAGGACTATTTTGATTTTATTTCTATAGCGTAATCATTTATCTCGAGCTCATTTCATCTTTTTCTATTGGCGTCAACTTTTTTTCAGATTTTAGAAGGGAGTATGCCTCTTTGTATTATTGATCTGCTTTTGTAAGAAAAAGTAGATATAGTTAACATGAAAAAAAGCATAAGACAGTTAAAAGAGCGTGTCGGGGCCTAGCGCATTTCCCAAAACAATTCCTTGTAAGGAATGGAAGGTGCCTACATTTTTTTTCCGATTTCGAACGACTAATCGGGAAAGCGTTGATAATCGTGGAAAGACATTTTTATTTTCTATTGAGATTCGAACCTCGAAAATACCCGATGTGCCAACCATTGCGCCAAGGGCACAACTATTAAATAGTTTAAGTGCTTTAAGGGCCTCTGCTTCTTCTCTGTATGACATTGCTTTTTTGACAGAGTTTACTGAATATCTCTTTTGAAAATGACATTACCAGCTGTTCCAGATGTGTTTTGAAAGTTTTGCATAAGAGGTCTACTGCCTTTATGATGCTCCTAAGGTATTCATATCTTGTGGGCAGGACTAAACTATAAGCAGTTGCAAGCAAAGCCTTTACGTATCAAAGGTAACTAAGCTTTATTACGTTGAGACCTTTTTAGTATCATTATTACTCAAGAAACTCCGTTATTAGCAAAGCATTCCGGTAACTAGAGTCTGCAAGACTTCATCTACTAAGATCCACTCGAAAACATCTGCCCTCCATGTCTTTCGATGAAGGGTTCTTAAAAAAAAAAAAAAAAATTATGTGTGGTTAATGTGAAACCTCCAAAAATTGTTTCTTCAAGATAATGAGACGAATGCCTTTGAAATTCGATAATGTCACTGAGACATAAATAGCACAATTATGTTGAAAGAATTTTTGAAATCGGTCTAGTAGTTTTAAGGCTCCCGTTATCGTTCCCGTTTCCATTCTCATGTGAATATGGGGATAGAATAGATCCTATGTTACTGAGGGTTAACGTAGCATCCTAATGTTGAAAGAATTTGTGAAATCGGTTCAGTAGTTTCTAGGTTCCCGTTCCCAATCAAGTTCCCGCAGAAATTTTTGGATCAAACCTTTCCGAAAACCATCTCTTGACAAAACTTTGTTTATACACTAGTGGAGGAAAAGTGGACTAGAAACACTGCACAGTGCTTCCTTTCTCATTTTTCCCAAGTTAAACCATAATTTATGTGTCTGTCCAATTAACATCGGTGCTAAAGAAGCTTTCACTTAAAAAAAAAAAAAAAACAAAGTGAAATAGCAAAATAAGGTGACGCAACAAATTTCGGGGAATATCGGGCATTACACATTTTAAGGGCCTACACTTTGATGCCGACTCCCAAAGGCTAAGTGAAAAATCGCTTTTCATGGAACTGTTATTACTCTTGGAAAGCTTGCCAATTCCTCGATAAAAATAACACTCGTGGAAACAATTTTATGCTTCTGATGGGATTCGATCTTCGGACTATCACGTAGCAGGCAGAGATGTAACCATTACGCCACGGACACCGCATGGTTCTTGAATGTTCAGGCTATTCAAGTTTGTTATTTGCATCCTACACAGTGTGCAAGCCAATGATTGGTTTATATCCATTCCCAGTAAATGAGTAACACGTCAGTATGTGCAACTGTCCACATCCTTCCCTCTCTATCCTAACACATATTGCGCGTTTGCACGTTTCAATATCTACCACCGACTGATGACATGGATAAGTAGGAACTGCGGTAGCATTTTTTTTTAAATCTAATCTTAACCTAGAATGAAAAGATGCAAACGAATATAAGTCCTGATATATTTACTTCGGCCATTCGAAAAGGGTCTACCAATACTTGGATATTTAACATTTGAAAATTTACTCTTACTGCTGATGAATTATCTCCCAGATGTTCATTTGCCGAAAGGTGTATACAAACAATGAAGCAGTTAGGTCCTTAAACCACAAACAAGTATCTTCTTTTCACAACGTAAACCGTAATTTCAATGCCATGAAAAGCATTTTCTCAGTAGGGAATGGTTTAAAAATTGTAGGGCCATAGAATACAATAGTTCCCGAGACTTATTGAGCTTTATTGTACCACCTTGACTGTTTAAATTTGTGTGTACACTGTACATGCCCTTATACATTTGAAAAAATCATAATATTTATTGTTGTGAGCCGTGGTGTGCCTGGTGGTTAAAGCAAATTCTTCTGAGAAACTGAGTTGCTTACAGGAAAATTATTCGAATTCTTCAAATCTTAAAGCTTCTTTCAAAGACTAACGATGTCTTTCCTCATTATGATTACTTTCATAAATCACTGTGTGAAAATTATGAGAGTTGTATGCAAAAATGAGTGTTATTTAAAGAGGTTCAGTTTTTAAGTTGGCAGCACTGTGTCTAGCGTTTTCATTACGGGCTGCAATTTCTCAACGACTAAACAGTTTAATCGTTGAAAACCTGGGATTACTTTGTGGTTGCCACACAGCGTTTTTGAATAAGTTTGAGGAACTTACCCTCGATGTCAAACTTGCCCTCAAGTAGCCCTTGGTTTTTGCTTTTGCGATTTCAGGTAACGAACAGGGCTTGATTTTTCTTCAAACGACAAAGAAGTTAGGTGATTTTACGATTTAGAGCTTTTTGAAAGCTGAAAAAACAGATTTTTTGATAAGTCAGTCAGCCTTGGGTAAAGTTCATCGGACGAACCTATTAATTTCAGAACAACGCTTCCAAATTTTGTAGATTATTGAAAGTCCTGGTTCGAATACTTATTGATTACGCTTCCAACGGATGTTTTTTAGAGGTTTGGTTTTTAACTGGCAAGTATCTGTCAATTTGAAATTTGGAGGAGTTCAACTTCACAATGAATAGACTTACTTCAGCACAAATCTTGAAAATTCTTGTTGCGCTTATATCGGTAATAACAATTTCCAAGCGCCAGTTAATCGAAAAGTGGAAGAGAATTCTTCTTACCGATTGTGCTTCATTCAAACCAGCCCGAAATCGTTTTGAAGCACTAGTGGCATAAGATTACCTTTCATAAAACAGCAAAACAATGACAATGAAACTTATTTTACGTATTTCATTTCATTTTAAATTTGTATGCCTCTCAAAGAAATCCCTTTACAAACACATTCAAAGTGTGACTTCCTTTGATTATACAGAAATAAAAATTGTTTCCAACACTCAACGACTGCCTTAGTAATTTGCTAACTTTGCATATGATGAATTGCTAACTACTGTCATTGTTATTTCCCTTTTAACCACAGAGCAGTCTCTTAATTTTCTAAAATACTTTATACTCTATATATACTGTTTCTAAGACTTATAGTATTTTCTGAGAACAGTGATCACAAAATTGAGATTAAGTACGTTTTGAATGCAACTGTAACCACTTTTCAGCGATTTTCTCCTTAATCCCTTTTGTCGACCTGCTTTTTTTGTGAAGCACACTTTTAGGTGGTAGGTAGGTATATACAAATGTGCATACGTAAGTTTTGTTCACCTTTTCCCTACTGTGATTAAGACCTACTTTCTTTTAATGTTCGCCAATTTTGCACGACCCAGACACCTAATGCACGCTGCATTTCCATAACGGGCATATTGCTTCCACTTCGTTGAATTGAAATTATCTCTGACATTGCTGATTTGCTGTCAGTAAAAGGGGGCTTCGTGCAGTTGCAATTGCAGCGTAGACACGGCTAAGAAAAATACAAAGTTTTCTTAACCCCTTCCGAAATTGTGTTTCGCGTCTCGGGGTTGCTAAAGTTCGGATATAGCCTAAAAGATACTCTTGAATTTTTGATGAGTATAAAAATAAAGTTTTGAGTAAAGCAGAATTGTAGGCTGTGTACGTAAACTTGTAGAATTTGATAATTTTGGTTTTCGATGAAAATCGTAAAAAAATAGAAAATAGTAAAAAAATATTTTGGAGTTTGGGTTAGGTTGTCATTAATTTGCATAGTTTGTTTGACTTTTTTTTTAATAAACATAGTGTTACCCATGGCGTAGTGGTTAGCTGTCCGCTGTTACGCGGGATGTTCGTGGTTCGAATGCCAACAGAAGCCATAAAGTGTTTTTTCACGGGTATCACCTTTCGATGGTTTGAGTTTTGAGAGAGAAACTGAGAAGGTGTGTTTTTTGGAAAAGAATCGTATACATAACAAGACTTTACATGCAAAGAAAGAACAACATCGGCAACTGCTCAGTTGCCTATAAGGACTAGCGGAGTTCAAACTATACAATTAGTTGGAAAGACTTTAGTTTGAATGTTGGATAATATGAACCTCCAGGCGACAGCTTATCCAACTTGTTGGATGGTTTTCAAATATGAATTTCTGGCTGTTTCATTTATGAACGTTGGTACAACTGATGACTTTCAAAAAGAAAATGGACGTCGAAAGGTATATTGACAAGTATAACAATAAAGGGACTTGACTACTTTCCACACAGTTCGATGATCAGTCAAAGGTCACTAATCATCGGACTGTCACTGTCAACTTATTAAATAAACTCAATATTTTTATCATGGTAAAGTACACGAATGGTAAACAAAATTCACTTGCTTTTGATGGACCTAGCGATTGATCAAGAACACCAAGCTTGAGGCAGAAAAAGCGTGCAGTCGCTGATACAGCTGAACAGGTCTATAGTCTTATAATGAGGATATACCCACTATTCCTCTACACAAGGTGTATACATATGAGCATTGCTAGACCGAGAATATAAAATAATGTATTTTTTTTCGGTTTGAACTCGAGTTGGCCTACGATAAGAGGGAAGGCCATACGAGATGTCCACACTATTTTGGCATATACCGACTAGTGCCATTTAGCACAGTGTGAACGAAACTGTTTTTATCGTGACGTTTCATATTTTTTTTTTTTTTTTGAGAGAAATGCTTTACCACCGTAAGGAAGTATCCATACTTCCCCGTGTCTCGGACTCTCCAAGGTGTACTAAGCTTGACGACTAAAACTGCAAAAGCTTTTCCCTGATCTTCGGGACCACTTGCGTATTTCTTCGAGGGGAGATCCGTGTCTAGATACGACACTCAATTGGTACGACACCTGCAACTGCAAGAACTGCTGGCTTAGACACTGTGCGCTAGGGCTCGCTATTCGCAAGGCACCACGCCTCTGCACCGATGCTAGTTGTTTCCGGTGCTTTTCCTGTTTTAGTTCTTCAGCCAAAATCTCGCTTCCGTACAGCAGAATTGAATGTGTTGTTGCCAGAAGAAGTCTTCGTTTGCATGCGGATGGTCCGCCTACATTAGCCATCAGCCTAGATAGGTGGCTTCGGCTTCTAACCTTGAACGCGCGTTCAGCAGCCGTTCGTATCTGGTCCCAAAAGCTCAGTTTCATGTCAAGCTTTATTCATAAATATTTTACCACGTTTTTGCTTTTTATAAGTTCGGTTTCGATGTGGAAGTCGATAACATTCGTTTTTTTTGTTAGAGTTGCTACTTCAGTCGTCTCAGTAGCCAGCGACAGCCCATGTTCCTCCATCCAGGATTTTGTCCTGGACGTTTCATAGTTTGAAATTACACACAACCACTTGCGTTGCCAGAACACTCAACAGTTCTCGACTCAACATGTTGCAACTAAAGAAACTAGTTTTCTTGGATTACTCCGAGATGTTTGACTTCGTGTGAGAAAGGAATGTTAACGCCTTTAAGTGTAAATTAGCTCAAACAGATGGTACACCATCTTGTAAACAGCCCTTATTGTCATTAAATAGATATAAAATAGTCTTACAATTTTATGATTCTTAAATGATTGTTACTGAATTATAATTTTAATTATTTATTTTTCCATGTTTGAAAAATCTTTTATGACAAACTATTAGAATAGGGTCAACAGATTAAGATCATAGGAAACGACATCCAAACTCATTGAAAGTTCTCTGGCGTATACGTACTTTTTTTTCTGTTTCTGTCACAATAGGTTGGTTCTTGTCGCAACTTAGCTATGCTTAAATAGGCTCAGATATGTTTCTAAAATAAAACCAAAACCGTTTGAAGTTGTAGCTGCACACTCAATAAATTTATATCAAAAATATTGGTGGTGATTTTCACAATGGCCGCTTATTACACAAGTAAACGAACTCGTAAAATAAAGAGAAATGAATTAATTTTTCATGAATATTTTTGTTCCAATGAAAGGATTTATAATTTCTTTTGACTAATGGGATAAAAGATATCGAATATGAAGATACAGAGATGAAAACCAATAACCGGATATTCGTGCTTCGCTGGCGTTGTTTTCGGATAAGTTTATCACCATTCTCCCAAACCAAAGCGACTTTGCAGTTGCGACAGCGGGAAAAACGCTGTTAACATAATTTTTGTCATTGCTACAACTACAAGCATATAAAAAGGCGATGTCGTTCTTGTTATTTCAATGGAGGTGCACTCATATGTAAATGTAGTTTGGTAGTTGAAATCTTCGCAACACAGAAGCAACACTATGCTTTGGGAAAAGCTAAACTGTTTGCTTGGAGCCCAAGTAAGTACAGCAGGTTGTTGAATTGCATATCATTGGACTGACTGTATAATCTCTGAACTGCGAAAAAACAAAACCCAGTTTACTAAACGATTGATAAAAGTTGTACCCGTGGCGTGATGGTTAGTATGTCTGCCTGTTAACCCAAAGGGTTCGAATCCCAACACAGGTACAAATGTTTTTCCATGGATATCCCTTTTGGTTTCGTTCGGAACCAGCAGAAAATTGAAGGTCCCATTCCCTCTCAAGGCATGGTTGTGAGAAATACTCTAGGCACTGGGACTGCTCGCTCTGTTACGCCACCCTATTTATGTATTTTTTCTTTGATAAGAGATGGTTGGTATATTTTTTTACGACTAAAGGACCTTCCCAACAAGAGCGTTTTTGCAGCCGAGGCAGTGGCAACTGCAGTTGTCAAAATTAAGCTATGTAGCGACATATGAGAATAACCATACTATGGCGACACACTGACAAATTGAAATCTGATTCCAAATTCTTTTGAACAAAAAGGCATACTCCTTTTTTGTTTGTAAGCTGAGTTCGCTAAGCTTACAAAAACTGGAAATAACCCATGGAAAACTTAAGTTTTTAATAAAGGCAAAGATCCATGTTAAAACTTGACTCATGGCTTCTTGCGAGAAAGCTTTTAAATTCATAATTGAACACTATAGGTAACGTTTTCATGTAATGTAATGAAATAACTTTCCTGAAATTCTGGATTCCAAAAAGGATATCTCGTAGAAAAAACCATTAAATGAGGCTTGTGCCAACATTTCTTAGTTGAAAACGTAAAGCCTTCTTAAACCATTCCAGAGGGTCTCATTATCATTTGTGTTCTGCCTTGCAGCACTTTACTTGACTAGAACAAAAAAGCACCCAAAAACAACAGCCTTTGTATGTATATGCATACGACGACGGTCAATTTATTATGTATTCCTACAACTCACTGGAATTCCCAAATGATTAAAAACCAAAAAAAAAAAAAAATCTTCACAATGACAAACCATTCCCATTAGCAGTTAGTACTGTGAGTAATATGGTCTCTTCAAATTTCCATATATACGTACAAAAGCACAAAAAAAGCATGATAAACACAAAAAAGGAAAAATCCGACAGAAACTTAACATAATTAAAATATCTTCGCATTGTTCATCTCTCACATACCGACATAAAAGCAAATACATCCATATTTTGTTCTATTTTCTCCATAATTACACATTCTTTGTGTGTTGCAAGGAGAAGAATATGTTATTATGAGAAATGAGAAACACATCACTGGCCTACCAAAGATAAGAAGATTCAAGTGAAATACAAAACGACACACACACATACGCAAGCACAATGGCACACTTATATCAATGTATAGCACCCCCTATAGTGTGTCTCTGGGAATTTAGGACAAAGTGCAGTTGAACAGTGTTGTAGTCTTTTGCAGTCCATTCTGCAATTGAAATGGCCTACCCTATTTCGGTTGGGCCCTCGCTTCGCCCCAATGCCAACTCAGCGCTATTAGCGTAAAACAATAATAATATATCATTGTTAAATAAAGATTTATATGCAAATGGCCAGAAATGAGTGTCCTTTACTGTCCGAGCAGAAAACAATGGGCACTCTGAAACAGTTCTCTCCCACACGCCACACACTCTTGAAACCTTTTATTAAAGCCTTGAGATATTCTTCGCGAAGCTAGTCGTCGAAAAGTTTTGTGCTTACCCTGCGGGAAATACTAAGCCTTCTACTTGCTTTGCTTGTCTGTGCGCTTTTGTTGTTACTTTAGTGGGCGGATGAAAAGAGAATAGCACGATGCTGGAAATTATTGAAATTAAATTGTTTCACCACGAAGCTTGGTTATTTTTCATTAGTTTCAACGATGATACAAAGATGTTATTTGTAGGTCAAAAGTTTTCTTTTTTAATATCTCATCATGAGCATGGTTTGGTTATACGGGAAAGACACAACATCCTCCGCATGTATGTTTATTGTTTACGTACACCAGCATCATCAACAATTTGTAATTACAAATCTGAAGCATGTCGTTGGGGTAGTGTTTTAATCAGTATCACTTTGAGCTAGAACTTTATTTTTCATTCCCAGCACTCTCTCCTTTCACACACACACTTTTCAAGGATAACAAATAGTGTCAATGTGAGTTGGTTGTTTTTTGCGTTTATTGTAGTCACAGCAGGGGGTTATAATCAGCATTCTTAAATTACCTACATATACAAGGAGCAATATTTCAACAAAAGTATTATTTTTCTAGAAAAAAAAAACAAGAATAGTAATTACAGGCTCTCGTGCTCTCATAAAGAGAATTGAAGAAAATAAGTTTTCAGCAGGTCCTTGTAGAACTTCGAAGAAACTTGTTTGATAAGAAAACTTAAAAGCCATAGGAAGGCAAGTAATTGAGATAAAAGCAGCTGCGGACTAAAAGTTTGTTTGTCGTTTGTGATGCCGCCTTTCTTGTCCTAATGCGATTAGATTTTGAGGCAGAGAGACTTTAATGAATTAACTAAAAAATAAGTTAAGGCTTTTTGCAAATCAAATTTACATTTTTCTGTGGACTGAAATTGATTGAAACAGAAGGGAATTGGATGCCTGTGATGAGCTGTATTCGAGTTAACTATTTTCATAATTCTTTCAATTTAATTTGAAAACAAAAAGCCAATTCGAAAAGAAGAAAAAAAAGGATTTCTAAGTGAACTTTCAAATTTGCGATTGTGAAAATTAACGTGCCCGTGGTGGAATAGTTAGCCTGTCTGCTATTGCGCAGGAGGTTTGTGGTTCGAATTTTTCCAAATTTCGAACAAATTTTCCAAAAAATCAAAAACTGTTTGCTAAGCAGAAGATTGATTCAAAGATTATAGCTTTCCGTTTTCGTTCCGGTAGGAATGTGGAGATGAAATCGGATCATTTTTAAAAAATCGATTTTTTTTTAAATTTTTCGATAGGTAAATATCTCAAAAATTATGTCCTAAAGTATTGGATTGGTATCTTGGATATTTTTGAAATGGCAGAGTATAGAAGAGAAGCAACTTAGGGCGCTCGAACTCCACCCATCCCAACCCGGCGGGGCGCCCGACAGCTGCCTCGTCCTTAATGTCCTACAATTCCTAGTATTGCCTGCGGCCTAAATTTTTGAATGCTTAAGGACATCTAGATCCTTTGTACTCCCTTCCTGTTAGTTGAAAACTGCTCTGAAAACTTTTAACGTGTTTTTCTCAAAACTGCATTTTTAAATTTGCCGTAGCTGTAATTCACGCAAATACTAACGAATTGTATTGAAATCTTAACTGCATACTCAACAACTTTTACGATCGGCTGAAAATTGTTAATTTCGCAGCCATTGAAACACAATTTTTTTGACATTTGGACTTTTTTTAAAATTGCGGCCATTTTGTCAATTTCCAATTTCCACTTTCTTTATAGATGGCTGTATGGGAAAAGGGTCTACTTTAAAACCATTTTTTTTTTTTTTTGTTACAGGTACCAGAAAAATTCAAAAAATGCGGCAAATAGACGTCTTCTAATTTCAAGGAGTTCAAGACATGGCCCATATGGGTGCCGAAAAACTCACGGATGTCTAAAAATTTTTCATTTATTTCGCAACAGTTAGCTCGCAAATTGTTATTTCGTCTTCCACTCATCTCGCTGAAACATTAGCTCGCACTAGTTATTATGCATTTTCTTCTTTTGCATTCCAACCAACTGGCTTTTATTGCAACTGGCTGATAATACTTTCGGATTCCCTTATCTCGCAAACATTTAATCGCCACACGCTACTGATCAACTTGTTAATTCAATTCTTTGCATGCATTCTTTTTAACAGTTTTATTGACGTTTCATGCAGTGATCTTGTAATAGTCTTTTGGAGTAGTTCAATGCTAAAATCTTTTGGTAAATTTGTCTCCATTTGAAAACAAAAATGGATAATAATAATTGTACAGAAAGAGTGTGCTGTGTATTTAAATCTGTAATTAGTAATTACCCACTTTAGTTTTTGTTTTGTTTCCTCTTTCACTGAGACAATTTTTTTTTTGTTTACTAATAATGTTAACGACGATAAATTGTTTTGATATGTTTTCCTCTTTGTAAATAAAATAGAGTTGTACATAAAATATGGAAATTTTTATTCATTATTTCATTTCGAGCGAAATTTGTGAACATGAGATAAAGTGAAAACCAAACAAATTAAAAAAAAATAATAATAATATTTTGCCATATAACATAAAGCGAAATATCAAAAAGCGAAATAAATCAATGTGAGATAAGGGAAAGCGATTTAAGTAACAGCGAAATAATGAATGCGAGATGATCTTACAGCGAGATGAACGCCAAACCAAACATGAATTTGCCAAACAAGAATTGCGACAAAACAAAATTGCGTATTGACCTTTGCGAAGTAAACGTTTACGAGAAAAAAAACCACGAGTTGACCCCTACCCGGTCCATATCTCTATTGAATTTCAATATCTCGAAATTTTCTGACAATTTACATGAATATATGTATAAGAAACTCCTAAGATTACAGAAGATATAGTTTTTTTTCACGGCTTCATAAAATCTCCTCCATTTGAGCTCGAGCAACTAACCGAACCCCTCAACTAATGGAAAATTGTAGCAGGCTAGTGTTGAAAGAATTCTAAAATCGGTTCTGTTGTTATAATAGTTTTTGAAATAGGTCCAATAGTTATTAAGTTCCCGTTTATGTATGCCCATTCCCGTGGGAATATGGGAATAAAATACGATCTATGTTACTCGTGACTAATGTACCATTCTAAGAGAATTTTTGAAATCGGTACTGTAGTTTCCTTTCCCGTTACCGTATACATAAGGAGATAAAGCTTATTCTATAGCCTTTACTTAGGCTCTAAACTATCTCTGTAACAGATTTCATTGAAATCGGAGCAAAAACTAAAAAAAAAAACTCACTCCTACATTTACAATACTTACAGTTGGGATAGGATTAAGGCCATAATTATTAGTAACGAATCGAACAATCGACTGCAAGCGAATGTTTTTGAAAGCTTCGTTTAGAGCGATATTACTGATTACACAAACATAAACTTCTTAGAAATCGATTTTTTTGTCGTTTACGGTTTATTTTTGAAGAGAATAGAGGATGTTATTGATAATAGTCCATAAAATGAGGTTCGGTAAAGCTTGCCCTTTCTTAAAGTTCGGATCTCAATTTGGAACAGGAAGCTCCTGAAAACAATTTCCTTATTTTGATATATCATCAACGGATAACAATACAGGGTGTCCCGTAATTCGTGTATTATCCTTTGGGGTGTGATTCTTGGTCATATTCTAAGAAAAAAATTGTTCTACAGTAAAGTTCGTTTCTCAACTTTGACCTCACTTGAAAATTTAGGAAAAGGCTAACTTTGTGTGTACCCTGACCTGTGTTAAATTCGGTATCTCTGTCAATACTGATGGAAGAGACCTAATATTAGACTTAATTTTTTGGAAAAATAACAATCTTTAAGACTGTATTTAAGTTCAGCTTCTATAGGATTAGGGTTGCCAGATTTTCAAGTATCATAAAATATATGGGTTTTTGAGCGCACTTATTAAAATAAAAAATAAATAGGGTGGCGCAACAGAGCGAGGGACCCCTGGGCCTAGCGCATTTCTCAAAACCATGCCTTGTGAGGGAATGGAAGGGACCTACAATTTTTCGCCGGTTCCGAACGGCTAATTGAGACTGCGCTTTTCATGGCAATGAATTTACTAACGGAGGACTTGCCAATTCCTCGCGAAAGGCGATACCCGTGGAAAAACATTTTTACATTTTGCCTCTGCTGGGATTGGAACCTCGAACCTCTGGGTTAGCAGGTGGACATGCTAACCATTGCGCCACGGGTACCACGAGAGAGAGCGCGCTGATTAATGACTTTTTTTTGTTTTGATCATCTGTACAAAATAAAGAAACTTTATGTTAACCATGCATTTTCTGCAATAAAATGACCTCAAATTCAAAACTTTGCTTGGGGAAGAAAATTTGCACACCATTTGAAATTGAAAATCTGGCAACTCTAAACCTATGGAAGCTTAACTTAAATGCAATCTTAAATGTTGTTATTTCTACAAATATTTCTACAAAAAATGGGTACACCAAAGTTAGCCTTTTTTAAAATGTCAAAGTTGAGAAACGGACTGTAGAACTATTTTTTTCTAAGAATATGACCAAGAATCACATCCCTAAGTATGTAACACGAATTACCGGACACCCTGTATAAGGAGTACATGTGAAATAGTTCGAGATAAAAACAACACACAGATCATTTCAATGATGCTACGCCAAAGAGTTGAAATTCCAAATCTTAACTATAAACCTTGCCGAAATGACCTCACAAATACCTACATGCAACATATTATGAAATACTCAATAAAAAGAGGACGTCATTCATTTTGTGGGTAGATGCTCAACGCTTCGGGAAACAAGACTACATTTCCTAGAGAGTACTACTCTCTCTACGAATTAAGTTTGATCCGTTGTATCACCTTTGCAAAACTGTCCTAATTTATCAAAAAAAAAAAAAAAATAATTGCCAACTTCCCAAAATGGCAGAATTTTTGGTGGAAAATAACATATTCACTCTAAATGTCCACCAAAAGTTTTTAAATGAAAGGAAGACTTGATAATTTATAGCTAAAACCCTTAAGGTTTTTCATTTCCGGTAATTTCCGGTCAAGTTATAGTGAAAATCGCAAAATACTTTTTATCCAAGGGCAAGCTTTCAGGTCACATTTTTTAGCTCATTTCTTGTTCATGTAATTTTTTTTTCTTCTCTTGCCATTTTATTTCTAAAACTTTTAATAAAATTACTATAAATCCTTTCCCAAAAATGGACACAGAACAAGCCACCATACAAGGCGATTTCTGCACGAGAAAACTACACAACACAGTTAAATGTATGCTCAATATTGTACAGAAGGAGCGAATAAAATTAAAGAATTCATTTTCGGCTAGAACCCTAATTCCCCCATTAAGTGAATAGAAGTAAGTTCATAGTTCTAAGAAAAAATAGTTCTAAGAATAAATATATCCTTTTGAGTTGGACTTTTTCCTTTTATTTAATGAGCTTGGGAGTTGTTAACAAAAAACAACCCACTTTCACCTTCTTTGATTGACATGTTATTCACCAGCAGCTAAAAACCCAAACTTTTGGGAAATGGGCAAGTTTGTCCTACTTCTAAATTTATTCATAATTTCGTGTTTAGTTGGTAGTGAGTTGTGGAACCTTTACATGTGATAAACAGTGTTGAATGATTTCCTTGAAATTCTAAGAAAAAAAGACAGCAGCAGGTGTCATTGCAGCAAACGAACTTTTTAGGTTTATGATTCAGTTATACTTTACTTTTTGTATTCAAATTACAAAATCTTGCCACAATTATTCATTCATTTGGGTTTTTCAGAGCTGTAAACTGCCTTTTAATTTGTATACGCCTTGCGGTAAATCAATATCTGGGGTTCTATGGCCATAGTTGAGGAACGTGGCCAACTTTTCCAGTGCGAGATAAGAGATTTTGCCAAAATTAAAAAAATGTATTCCAGAAAGACAACGATTTTATGGTATGGGAACAATCCTTTTCCTTTTAATAGAAGACAGAACGCTTGGGATCGGAATTAAGTGACTGAGTTACTACATATATATAGGATATAGTAGGTACATATATAAGTAAAAAGAGATTTGGAAGAATTCAAGAGAAGTGGATGAGACCAATGAGAAACGGTCACAAGTGTGGATTTTATTACCATTTTCTCCCTGGTGAACCTGGTTCTCAACGAAAATCTTTCGCAAACGATTTCAGACGAGATTAAGTCTTCCCCTTTTACAAGTTCTCTGCGATGTGCTTTCGGAAACTCGTCCAGCAAGAGCGTTGATATTCATCCGTTTTACATGTATTACGAGTACACCTTAGTCTCATGCTCATGCCGCGATACAGCTCACACAATTCGTTGTTGAATTCAAACACTGGCTGAAACGACCATCAGTTTCCTCATCCCTATAGCAGGACTCTCCAAATTTTTCTCTGCATTGATGCTATTTTCTGTGACTATAGCGGATTTTAGGACGCCGAATCTTTGCTGTCCAAGAGGCTTTTTCGACATCAACAGTCTCAGTTAGTTCTTTTCCGACCTTGACGGAGCAGCGTGAAGTGCCATTCTGCATAGTTGTATGAGTTTTGCAAGGATGATAAGACTAGATCTGAAACTCGAATTGAAATCGATTAAAGGATGGTGTATATCGATATTGATATTGAGTTTATTTATCCAAGATTATCCGTAATTTAAAAATTTGGTCGATTGTGGACTTTTCTGGTCTAAGACCGGATTGAAAAGGACCTATGCAAATTGTTGATGTAGGGCTTTGGACGTTCACGAGTTGCAGCAGACATGATTTAATATGCGACGCTAAGGAGGAATTCGTTCAATTCAAATATATTCGAAGGCGCGCCGCGCCGTCTCAATTAAAGGATCTCATATAATCTGTATAGACCCACACGCTTGTCAGAAGGTTCTGAGTCCAGCCATTTGTAGAGTGGAGCTCTAAACTTAATAACTAATAACTAATAAATATCAGCCTTGTCACTTTTTTCAAAATTCACAGATTGCAGTCTGGGTCATTTTTTTCAATTTGCACGAAGATTTGTGTGGGTATAACAAAAGAGTGCTTTTTATTTTGCACTGATAAGATTCTTTCTTTTGACAAATTTAAATTGTTTTGACCTCCCATGCAAAACAGCAACCATTCCTTAAACATTTTCACTTCCTTAAGATTTCTATCAATGGATTTGAAGCAAGTGTTCAGTTTTTTGTTTTCTTTTCTTTTTCAAAGCCTCTTATATCGTAATCAATTTATCGTTAGTGACATCTGTATTTTATGGTTAGCGATTTCACGGCAACATATATAATTATTTAAGCATTAAGAACTTACAGGGATAATCAATTCTAACGTAAGTGACATACAAACTCAAATTGTCTTAATGGTTCTGTAAAAATTGATTTTTGTGGCTTACTGTTAATTAACCGTATGAATTGATATTCATTTGATGGGAAAATAGATTTGTTTGAAAGTCAAACAAAGATTTCTGAATTAGGTGAAAGCTTTTTCTTGCCATGTTCCTGCTCAAACAATTTCTGCTTTCCTCTAATTTTTCTATACAAATTTCGTTGGTTTCCAGTAACAGATTTTATGATATAGATAGTAGTTTCAGCTGTTTGTTTCTTCATGGAAATTTCGGTAATATCATTGAAATTATTGCTTTTGCTAGGTCCCTTAAAAGCTCCAATTCAAAATATTATCGATTTTTCATTACGAGCTCGTGTTGTATTTGGTCAAAGAAGTTTATCAAAATCTTCCACATCAAAATTTTGGACATTGCTTCAAAACAATGCAAAAAGTATCAACTGAATAGCCCATTTCATTCAATAACACTGTTTCCTTTGTTTTTTTGATAGAAACAAAAACATGTTGCGTGAAGCACGGTCGATACACCACCCACCTCCATATGTAATATAATTTTTATCTGCTTATTCACTATAGCACAAAATATGACAACACGAATAAGAATCACCTTCTCTAAACATTGCGTCATTGCTCAATTTATGTGTGATGTGAATACGAAATTTGAGACAAGTCACTATATTTTTAGGTGTTAGTTGTCTCCACTCTTTTTATCTTCATTTTCAAAAGCCAAAACTAATAGAATTGCCGACTGACCTTCAAGAAAGCAGATAAGCTGAAATTGGTCTCTTCAAATCCTCACAAATTTCATTTGTTTCCTCTTATTTTATTTCAATAAAATAAAGGGGTTCTTCTTCGGCAAAAAAAAGAAAATCAAATCCAAGCGTAGATTTTTTTAATCACAAAAAAAAACAGAAGTAAAGATGGGTGTTAACAATGTTAGACAAAGACCGATATTTTATTATTTCCTCTGAATTGAAGATGGCAATGTAAGCAGGTTGCAGAGATATTTGAATCTGATTTGATTTTCAAAAATCTATCAAACCTCCTCGGAGGACATGTGAAGGTCTGAAGGCGTACGTTAACAAATTGATTTGTCATTGTCCGTGGGGTCTTAGACCAGAAAAACCCACAATCGAAAAAATTTTCACACAATGGCATACATTGGTAAAAACCCGGGAATTTAATATCAATATACACCATCTTTTTATCGACTTTAAGGCCCGAAAGACTGTATTAACAATAACGAGCTGTAAAAAGCCTTTCCTAGCTTGGGCATCTCTGCAAAACTTGTACGACTATGCAGGATTACTATGGAGAATTCACGCTGCTTTGTCAAGGTCGGTAAAGAGCTCACCGAGACCCTTGATTTGGGAAAAGGCTTTCGACAAGGTGACAAACTGCCATACGATTTCTTCAACACCACAATGTTTATATTTAACGTAAATTCCCAATGCACAACCTTTCAAAAGTCTCTACAGTTACTGACTTACGCAGACGATATTGACGTTATGCGAAGAAACAAGGATGATGTCATAGGTTTTTTTGCGGCAGAAATGTGTTTAATGGTTAATGGGCTAAAACGAAGTATATGCTGTCATCCAGTAAGGACAGAGATCATATAAATATTGGACAAATAGACAGACA
Source organism: Melanostoma mellinum (assembly GCA_914767635.1). NCBI lineage: Eukaryota > Metazoa > Arthropoda > Insecta > Diptera > Syrphidae > Melanostoma > Melanostoma mellinum. Next base: position 162,360,113 of record OU612058.1, on the reverse strand, counting down.
TAACTTTGAAGTAATCCAGAGCTTCGTCGTCATAGAAAATAACATCAATGCGAAGAGGCATCAGAAAACAAGGAATTCCTTGGTCGATCCGAAAGCATAATACTCCTAGTGATCTGTGGTCCGGGATGTGAAGACAAGTATGGGAAAACCGATTCAAAGAAACGAATTGTATGAGCTGTACCGGAACATAACCGTACACATCGCGCCACCACGATGGCTGAATCATGTAGGGCGGATGGACATCAACGGGTTTGACGGGTTTTCGAAAGCCCATTGCAGGAGGAAGTCTTGTCTTAGACCTCAATCGCAACTGAAATCGAAATTGTTGGTGAAAGATATTCATTGATTGCCAGATTCAACTGTCGAACTGTAATACTTGCTTTGGTGAATAAGTAAGTTTGATTCGCTTTTGAGCTCTGTAGCGAAAGTTTGGTGTTGACAATTTCTGTTAACAAATGTGGTGTCAGTTACTCAGTCACTGATACCAAATCACCATGGCAAGTTACACGATGGAGCAGAACGTTGAAATGATACAACCTTAGTATCAAATTCTTATCACGCAGTGGTTACTTGAAATTGTTCACTCAACTAACGGCTTAAGTAGGTACTTTTCACATGATCAAGACTAACGAGCGGCAAACAAATCAAGAAATGTTATTTTAAGCACTTTGCAAACTCAGATTCTTTATGAATTTTCAAGGAAAAGCTGGAAATATAGTTTAGACTTGATTTGAATATACAGTAGGTGTGATTCCTTACTGAAAATTATCACGAAATGCACCGGAATGCGGCGATAGTCAGTCTTATCCTATTCCAGCACATCGATTTTTCGTAGCAGTGCACAAAAGAGAGTACTAACGAGAGACCAATTTTTTGTCACCAAAATTTCTGTGACCAGAAATCGTGCAGAGCCAAAATATATACAACTGTCAAGCAAACGTTTTTCCAAGCGTTGCTGCGAATGTTTTGTTCAAGATATTCCTTTACTTTTCAGACAATTACGCTCTTTCAGAGAGTTTCTGAGAAAGTCTTACACCCACTCACTAAAATATGACAAATTGCGAATTTCTGTGCAGAAAGTAAAGAAACAGACCTATTAACTTTAGATTACGTACCTAAAATTAAGAAAATTGGGAAAAATAAAAAACGTTCCACATACAGTCCACACTTAATAAAAAAGTTTTTCCTGCATATTCAACCTCGAAATCATTCTTGTTTTTGTTTTGCTGATGAAGTCGAAGGTCATTCGCGACGAACACAAAAGCGCCCATGTGAATAAAATGTTCGAATTGACGAATATTCGCTAATTTGTTGTTCGTTGGTTGTGCTCATGTGAATGGTCCTTTATTTTCACTTGAAGCCAGTGGCAATATTTATTTTAGTTTACTGAAGGCTTAGGTAAGGTTGCATGGGGGTGTAGCCACAAGTGGCAGCACCTCACTCGGATCTCAGGGTTGCATTCTACTCCCCGGGAAAACAGAGGATGAGGAGGTGGGAGGATTGGAGAGGTAGAGGGTTCGGTTGGTGATTGGCTTATTGGGGTAGGGAACCCCCACTGAACCATTTGGAGCCCTGAGTAAATTTCAGGACGTTGCTCAATGGGAGATTAGAGATGTCGTCCAGTTCGCCGAAGAAGTATTCCCCGAGGGTCTTTTTCCTAGTGTTGGCCAAGCTAGGACACTTACAGAGGAAGTGGAATGATCCTTCCTCTGCCTCCTCATCTAAAAGTCCTCTACAGAAGTCGGTACCCAACTAGTGGCCACTGGTTGCCACCTGCCAAAAAAATTTGTGTCCAAAAATAAAAATAAAAATGACCAACCATTGCCATTGATCAAAATATTGGTTGATTCCGGTGAAGAAAGAAAAAAGAAGGAAGCGCTCGTTTGAGGAATTATAGAAATGTCATGATAGGTATGAGTTTCAGAGTTTGTACCAAAAGTTTAAAAAAACATGCGCTCGTAAAGGCAATCAAGTAAGGTGAAGAAAGGTAGAACCGCAGTCTCTTCTGAGGATCTGGAAAACTACTTTTGTAGGCTTGATCGATCAAGATCGCCATACTCCAGGCCTATATCTAAGAAGTTAAGGTTGCCAAACTCGTATGCTGACAACGTTCTTGTCACTCGAAAGCATCCGTTCCTTTAGAGCACTTCAATCAAATCGAGTCGAGCGCTGTAAGTGGTTAGACGGGAAACCGTCTGTACTGTGTTTTTGCCACTTGTTAATTCTTCTATTGTGTCTCTTGCGGTAGTATCAGCCGACGATCTTTGTGCCTGTCCAGACAGGTTGACAGGTTACGATCATATCGTTATTACTGTCATTTCATTGGCCAACGGAGTGAGGAAGAAAGTGACTTCCTGAACAGCGCACTTCGTGTGTCCAGTAGAGCTAATGCTCATAACCTAATGCTTTTTTTCAATAGGATTTCCAACACAAAATGGAGAATTTGGGCGAGGAATATAATAACAACGTCTGGACACTAAGTGTTAACAGCATCATATTATGAGCGCATAACCCGTCTAGACAGGCATTTTGTAACTATCGCTGCAGTATGTATGTAATGTATCTTTTCGTTTGTTAAAATTCTCAAGTCAACTAGAGATTATATTCAAAAGAGTAGATATGCTCCAGCTTCATGATTTAGTCGGGACAAAGAATATTCAATGAATGGAAAACCTTATAGTTGCATGTTGCACCAATTACAGAGGAATAAGCCTCCTTAAGTGCACATCTCTTGTCTTTTCAATGTGAAAATCTGAATTCTGAACACTCTACCTTAGAGCAATCCCTGGGCTTGAACGACCGAACTTATTAATGCACTTTTCATATCATACGATAAGAGAACTGCTTCGTGTATGTATTTCATTTTTGAGAACCTTAAGACTGCAGTGTTTTTCTTATTTCAATTGATTGGAAAAATTATCATGTGACCAAGTAAAAAATAATTACCAGATTTGGTCATAAATTCCCAAACTGGCAACCGTGGTTGTGGCCCGTGAGAATGCCAATCAACAGATAGAGCCGAGGTCTGCCTAGCTGGAGTAGAAATTCTGTTTTTTTTTTTTTTTTTTGAAATATCTGGCCAATTGTTATTGGAGACTCGGCATGTTTCTAGAAATTACCACCTGTCATTTGCGGTTTTAAGAAAATTATGTTTAATTCTGTTTTTTTCTTACCCTAGTGGCTTTAGAACTGAGATGTTCATTTTGCTGGATCCGCCATTGATACTGAAGGCTTGATTTGAAGTGTTGACGGCATTCTGCAGTACACAAAATAGCACCATCAATGGCATAATAGCATGCCATTAATAAAAAAGACAAAACTAAGAAATTGGAAAATTGTGATTTTTTTTTTCGTCGGGAAGTTTAACGTTTTGGATAGAAAACTTAACTTTTTTTTTACAATTATTCGAAAGATGTTTTTTGATGGGAAAATTTGCTCTCTACAAAAAACGTTCTTGGAACTGTATCAAAATTTTGCTTCGTTTTCGAGTTATATTGAAAAAAGGAGGGAAGATGGTTTAGAGCCCATATTGCACCGTATAATTTAATAGCACTTTCGGTTTTTACTTAGTAACTAACCCATTAATCGATTCACGCAATAAAAATCCGCCCTTTTTCGAGTTCCTTTACATGTCCTTTTTTACGCCATAATCAATAGACTTTTATCTTAAAGGCTCTCCCAAACTAAAGCAATTTTGTGCGACAGCGACAGACACCATGCAGACAGCCTTTCTGAAGTCCCAACTCCAACACTACACTGTTTGAAAATGCCATGTTTTTCCTATCGCGTGTATATCGCTTTGTAAGTATAATTTCACAACTGAATTTTTTCGCTGCCACAACTACAAAATCGCTTTGGTTTAGGAGAGCCTTAAAAGCGTTGCATTATTACTGCATACAGCTCAAGATGTATCAAAAAGCAATCATTTTGGCATCCAAGACATGATTTTTACCTTCTCACTTTTAGGAGGGAAAAAAGAAAAGTCTGAGATGTTTAAAAGGCTGATTTTTGGAAAATGACCTTTTTATGATCCTCTTCAAAACTAAACAAATCAAAAGCACATTCATCAATGAGAGTTACGGCACGTGGCGAAATGACCTAATGTAGCAACTATCGATTTTATCAAAGTCTTAATACAACGCAATATACCACTTGTTAATAATACATACAGTGGGTACTTGGCACTTGTCTCATAGATCCTTTTTCTTGATTATTTCCGGAACTTTGTAAGCTTTTCATAAGCTCTTGTTCTAGCACGATGCATATACACACTCAGACTTTGAAAAGGAAAAGAAACGTAAGCTGCCAAGTGTCATCCTCCATTGAGAAGTCATCTTTCCTGATGGCAGTAGCAGTTAGTTTGATTTTTTTTTTTTTAATCCTCAGCTATTGAATATGAACTTAAATTGCATGTAACCCAGTTTTGCTGAAAGAGAGACATGGGTACTTTATTTTCTACATAAGCAGCTTTGTACTATTGACAAGTTGGATGTTCAATTTCAAGTAATTTTGTTCAATTGCACAACCAATTGGCAAACAAAAAATAAAAATAAAACAACAAAAACTAATCATGACTTCGAATCCGCTTTTCTATTTCCTTTTTTATTTTTATTACTTTGCCAATAAAATTCTCTACATGTACACATATAACACTTGAAAAACATTTTCGACTTCCATTCACCACATTCTTCAATCTTGTCTATTTAAAAAGGCTGCCTCACCCCGATGGGAACCACAAATTGCAGTCCTCTGTGAAGCTGGGCAAGTATTTCAACCACAATATCTATCTGAAGAAGGTCGATGGGTTACGGACTTGAGCAAGAAGACACCAAGCTCAACATGTCTCCGGGACAAAATGGATCTCTTGGATTACTGCAAAAAGGTTAGTATGTATTAAATTGACGCAGGATGCGGATACGGATTTACAAAAGACACATATTAGATACATAAATAAAACATTTCAGCTGTACAAGTAGAATGTAAATATTTCCTCTCACTCGCATGTTGACTCCTAATGATGCGCGCTCCTATCCCAATATAGAATTTTAAATTAGCTCAATTCAAGGCTGCTCCTTATAACTACTAGCTCGTGCTATGCTGCTATGTATGCTTTTGCTATATGCACATTTATACGTTTTTTTTTTCTCTACTTCTACATATTTGTCGTCCTATAATGACGACAACGAGAATGATGATGATGATGACGATGATGCTAAAGGAAAAGGATGTGCGATGATGTTGGCTCCTGGAAAATACACTCTAGATTTATTTTTTGTTCTTATTATATGAAAAGGGAGAGGAGACGGAATGATGAGGAAGAGAAATTTATGTTGAAAAGGACATTATTAGTAAGGATTGCCTAGCGGCGCGGCATAGCCTTTCATGCTAACAAAAACAAAAAATAAGAGAAACTATAATTCCATGGGGGCGTATAATGGGCGGAAAATCAATAGTCTCTTTTATTGTATCACGCATGAAGAATTTAATATACAGTTTTCTAACGATTAAAGATATAAAACTAACCTTGAGATGTACCTACATCCTACACACATAATTACATATCCCTTTCCTCTGTCCTCAAATAGCAAATGAATTTCGATGTTGGTTTTATTTTTTATTCTTTTTCGAAAAGAATGCAATTATATGAATATATATTTTGTCCTTGTGTTTCTTACGCTCTGAATAGGTCTATCCAAATCGCGACATCACCAATATTGTTGAATCGTCACATTATCAGAAAATCGGAGGATGGTGTCGTCAAGGAGCCATGAATTCAGCAAAGTGCAAGGGTGTACACCGGTGGATTAAGCCATTCAGATGTCTGGGTAAGTTTTAGTAATAAAACAATTTTGTTGAACGGATTTCGATAAAACAATTTAAAAATGAACGTGTGCTCTTAGAAAAGTAGTTTGTAACAGGGGTGGGTGCTTATTTCCACCACTGTTTGGACACAAGCGTATTTTTTAGAAAAAAATCTACTCAAGTCGACTAATCAAAAGGAAATACCCGTACGCCCACACAATAGCTTTCTTTGAATTCAAAAATGAGTTTTTTCAAGAACTGAAATCGTTTTGAAAATAAACAATTTTCTTAGAATGTTTTACCCAAGCTAAGCGCTTATCTAAAGTCCGGCACGAAGAACTGACCCAGCTGGATGTCCTGAAAAGTTCTCTAAACTTAAACCTGAGTTTTCTGGAAACGTAAATTCTAACGAAACCATGAAACGAGATAACTTTTTGAGCAGCAGACTATTAACATCATATCAAACAAGACCCATTTGATTTCAAACTAGTTTCTATATTCCTTAATCCTTAAGAAGACTACTTCAGGTTTATACCAAAAAGGAATATCGACTGCACTTGACGGCTTAAGTGTGAACACTCAAGCGTCTGATTGCAATTGAAATTCCATTGCACAAAATGGATGCTCAAGGACGATTTTGATTGCATTTGTGTTTATTACAGGTTACACAGAAGAAGATCTTCTTTCTCTTTATTCATAGTGAAAGACGAGGAGAGCGAATTCATGAAACAGAATGATTGTTTGAGTTAAAGTGCTACGAGGAAAAAGTGGCAAGAAGAAAAAGAAAAAGAGCTCACAAAAGTGGCAGCAATTCGTGGAGGCTTTTGTAAAGTACCTACTCTTATAATTTCTATACTTAGTCCTGTTTCATGGATTTCATTCTTTCAATTTGAATGAAAGGATCATCTTGATTCATTCATTCATGAAGAAAGAGCTAGTTTCGTCGATTATCAGTGTTGAATGTCGAATTCATGATAACGCTCTTTCCTTTGAAGCTATAAATTTATACGGCGTCTTTTTCAATTGCTTGCTTGATGTGTAAAATCAAACTGTTATTGAACGACCAACACGCCCACTGATATGGCTCTATTTTGGCTAAGGTCGGCTGGTCTTGAAAAAGCCTTGAGAGTTGTGACATATTCAAATTACGACTTACCAAGGTGTCAGATGGAAACATCGCTACTGCTAACGGACTTGTGGTCGCTTACCCAATACAACTTCACTTGATAACTTAAAACTTGAAGTCCTGTCATTCGAACAGACTAAAAAAATAGACCTGTTGGATTTTATAAACAATGCGATGGTAATGCAGTCTTAAAATAATTTTCCGACGATTCGAGATTCACGTTCGACTATAGAATCTACTACCGATTTGGCTTTGTAACCATCAAAAAGCTCGAAACATAAGAAATACCGAGAGCGGGGTGGCGCGGTTTCAAAAGTATTAGATGGAGGTTGAATTGAAGCTATCTATCCGACGCATACTAGAATCCAGTCTTACGGTTTATCGACTAAATACTCTACAGCTGTATCAATTTCGCCCTGAAATAACATTGCTTGCCTAGTTTTGTCTAGCTTTGAATTTAGAAAACTAATCACACGCTGGCATTGAAATTTCAAGTCTGAGGGACAGGATGTGAGTCTGAAAATGAATATTAACAGTAGAGTGTGCTGTGGTAGCCGCAAAGCAGTTTAATGGATAGATTAATAGATCATTTATTGAAATGGTGAAGATTGTTCGAAACAGAATGGACCCCTGGGGTACTCCAGTCATTATTTTGTTAAAGTTAGTGTTAAGACGCACTGGTTGTTCCAGATCCATCAGAATAGCACGAGAGCGAAAGAAAATGTGTCTCAGTCTCAGGGAATCATTAAGACAAAAAACTTGTTGATTGCGGTGTATAAACATCAAACAGAGCTTTAAGCGTATTTGCTTTTTCCAATGAGTGGGCAGCAGGGATGTTATTGGAGACGAGCGGTGGAACCGACGCGACGTTGAAGAAGAATTGTTTAAATTTCTTACAATTATTTTGACGACCTTTGGAACACTGCAGTAGTTTTTCTCTATTTGTTTTCACAAGATAATAGCTTTCGTTTCCCAGTGATTTTAAGATTCTGGATTTGAACTGTCAGTGTTTTCTTAAGCGCTACTACCAATGATTGGAATTAAGAGCACAGTCGTGATTGACATGTCTCCGTTGAATGCAGGTGGACTTAACCTGAGTAAAGTGGAAACACCCATGCTCGCTTTTAACAGAAGACTTCGAGAACTTGACACTTGACTTAATACTTTTCCTTAGCCAGCAAAAATAAAATATATCGGCTTTAAAAATACAAAAAAAAGAAGATACTTTATTCAAACGGTCTCACAACACCAAATACCTTACTTAAGCTTTTTTTAAAGCTTAATAGGAGCTTTGACATAAAAAGAGCTAAAAAAGCAATGTTGGCATTGGATAGTATATTAAACATGCCGCTCCTCAAAAGCGGATCATTAGTGTGAAGTAGTTAAGAGAGTATTCAGCGATATCTTCAAGATCAAAATGCTCGTTACCTTGGAAAAGGGTAAACAATAAAGGAAGATAAAGACCTTACCCTTTGAATATAGATACAGGGCAAGGCTAAGGCAGTGCTGGACCAACCATAGGTATGTGCAATATATGCAAATGCACCACCTGACGACGATTTTTGGAGGCGCATTGATAAAAAATAAAATAAAAAGGGTGGCGCAACAGTGCGAGGAGCTCCTGGGCCTAGCGCATTTCTAACAACCATGCCTTGTGAGGGAATAGAGGGGACCTACAATTTTTCTGCCGGTTGCGAACGACTAATTGAGAAAACGCTTTTCATGGCAATGTATTTACTAATGGAGGACTTGCCAACCTCGCGAAAGGCGATACCCGTGAAAAAACATTTTTGCCTCTGCTGGGATTCGAACCTCCAAATTTGCGTTAGCAGGTGGATATGCTAACCATCACGCCACGGGTACCGCAGTGATAAGAGTTATCAAAATAGAAGCCTACTGTCTTAAGAAAACCGAATTTCTTATTACATAGTTTGCATTTCAAAATATTGCACAACGAAAAATCTCACTGGACCTAGGAAAAGGGCTAGACCAGAAAAAGCTCACTTTCTGTAAATCCTGCACGGGGAGCTAGTTTAGCTCTGACAGGCTTTAAGTAAGGCCAATGGTAACTTATGTGAATATAGTTTCGTGGCAAACAACATACAAAGCTAGCAGCCTTAAGAACTTTGATCGCAGGTTACAAAGAATGCACTATATTGACTCTAGTGAAGTGATGGCACTTCCAGGAGTTCTTACACACAGATGCAACCTTTTTTATTGAAAGCCAAACGAACTATATAAACAATTTCAGCCACTGAAGTAAAAACAAAGCTCTATATGATCTTCTATGGCTCTGATGGGCACCTTGCAACTGTCTCGTGCCAGAAAATTAATTAGCAAGAACAGTATTTTCATTAGACCTTAGCCAACAGAAAAAATCGCCTCTTTCTACATAGAAAAAACAAGGAAGCGGAAAAAAGTGCTGAGAGAAAAAAAAAAGAGTGACAGAATTTGTTGGCCTTCTGTGTCATAAACTGGAAATTATGACCGCAAATCAAAGTCTGACAGAATTTATTTGATGGTCAAAATCTCGCTGAACGCTGCTTCACTACCGTACACAAAATACTGCACTACCATACCAAAAAAAAATAAATAAATGGGCACGACTGGGTCGCATGAACTTGCTATTGTGTTCTTAGTACAATTCCAAAGTATTAAGGCTGAGTAAATGGTTTTAGTATTCGCTTCTAATATTTTGGTGGTAAAGGGTAGCCAACTGCACATTAATTATGAAAGTAAACCAAAAAAATTAAATCAAATATTTCAAGGATTCAAGCGAAAATATAAAAACGCTATTCTTTCTGAGCTGCTAATATAAACGCTTAAAATTTAGCCCAAGAGCAGTTTTTTTAAAAAATATGTTTCATTAAAAAAAACCTTTCTAAAAGTAAGGTTTGCACAATCTAAGATCTCGCCGGAAGATGACCAAAAATTTGAAATAAATTAGCAATACAGTTTTGAACATATACATAAAATTAATAAAAATTTAAACAATTAAAATTTTCCAAGTGTATGAATATGCAATCTTTCTACGACTTCTCAAATATAATTTTTTGTCACAATCGTGTGAGGAATTAACGAGGAAGTCGGTTTTGAAAGAAAAATGGAGGGTACCGTTTTTAGATTATTTCTAAAAGTATACATTACATCATAAGAAAGACAATTGAAAAATGATACTTCAAGTAAAATTTTATCGAAATCGTTAGATCCGTTTTCGCGAAAAATAAGTATTATCATATTAGGTTGTATGGCAGGTACCGTTATTTCAAGACCTAGAGACTCAATTCCTAAGCTGCCCCACAGACCCTAACTGCAAAATTTGAAGAAAATCAGTCAAGCGGTTCAGGCTGTATCCATATACGGACATACTGACAGACAGAATTGTAGGACCCACTTTTTTCGTATTCTCTATTGTCGTAATGTCATATTTAATTGTTATCTCAAAAAATTGTTCTGTGATTGCAAAGCTTGCCTTGTAGTATGTACCTATAATCGCAAGTAAAAATTGAGCAGAATGGGCGACTTGTGCCTAGGTTGTGGTAATTAAAAAGTCCATGAGAAAACTGCACGCTCTCTACGTTTCTACCTAAGACTATTTAACCTAAGAAACCGGATCTTTCGTAAACTTTTGTTCCAGAACCTTGAAGAACTTTCCGACATTTCCGAAAACACTCTCCTGAAAGTTATGAACGTCTGAGAATGGTTTAAAACTGCTTAAAATAGTTTTACTTCCTCTTTTTGTTTGGATGGGAGTCGTTCTTCCCATGGCATCAAATTGTTCTGCACTGATCAGTGTATGATGGAAATAAGATCGACCGTCAACCCAGCAAACGAAACTAACCCTGACCGGGTCTGCTCCTTGCCTTTCTAGAAGATCTAGAGACTTGTAAAAAGAGAAGTGGACTATCTGGCAGCACAATAGACCTTTTTATAGGTCTGAGTAATTTCAGTTGAATGTAATTCCTTAGAGGATGCTCTTTTGAAATCTCATAAGCACTGACATAAAATCATAGACATAAAACACAATTTCTTCCTTCTACACTGCCATCTAATATGATTTTTGTATGAAGAAGATTTTCTCATTCGTTTCTTCCTTCTTTTTGTCACAGAAGGCCCCTTCCAGTCCGATGCTCTATTGGTGCCCGAAGGCTGTCTCTTTGACCACATTCACAATGCATCCCGATGTTGGCCATTTGTCAGATGGAATCAAACTGGAGCAGCTGCATGCCAAGAACGAGGAATGCAAATGCGAAGCTTTGCTATGCTCCTACCTTGCGGAATTTCCTTATTCTCAGGTGTTGAGTTTGTATGCTGCCCCAAACACTTCAAGGGTAAGTCAGTCAGGGCTTTAAAGACTCCCACTCATACTAATAAAATATTTCAAATTTTTAGAAGAAATCCGGGTAAAGAAAACCGATTTGCCAGTTGTTGTCCCCGAAGAAATCGTTTCTGCCGATGATGATGACTCTAATTATTCCAAGGACTCAGCTGATGATGATGACGATGAAATTATGAACGATGACGAGGACGACGACATGATTGCCGATGAGGCTGCCGACACCGATCCCACAGCTGATGAGGGAAACGCCGAATACGACTCAAATGAGGAACTAGAAAACTATGAAGATCTGGACGAACAAAACGACGAGGCATGGGACTCGAACGCAAATCCCAAACCAAAAACTACAGAAACCTCCAAAGTAGCTTCTTCGTCGGAAACATCTGCTCAAATTGTCATTGCAAAACCATCGTCGTCCGATGCCATTCCCCTTCCACCACAGCAACCCCCATCGACTAGCCAGCCAACAGCTGATCCCTATTTTACCCACTTTGACCCACACTATGAGCATCAGAGCTACAAAGTAAGTCAGAAAGTAAGTGATCACTTTTCCATTTCAATTTCACGATATGACATATTCTAAAACAAGGAAGCCCAACAGCGCCTTGAAGAAAACCACCGCGAGAAGGTCACCCGAGTAATGAAAGATTGGTCAGACTTGGAAGAGAAATACCAGGACATGCGTTTGGCTGATCCGAAAGCAGCGCAGAGTTTCAAACAGCGTATGACTGCTCGTTTCCAGGTTTGTAATATGTTTGTCCAGTTCAGTTTTGATTTTGTAGTCGGGTCTGCTGGTAGGTAGGGCCCAGTTGTGTTGCGTTATGTTGTCCTTTTTGATATCTTGGTGTTCATGTGGACTCTATGGGAATGTAATTTTAGACTTCTGTTCAGGCACTCGAGGAAGAAGGTAACGCTGAGAAACATCAACTCGCTGCCATGCACCAACAAAGGGTGTTAGCGCACATTAATCAGCGGAAACGCGAAGCCATGACTTGCTATACTCAGGCTCTTACTGAGCAACCACCTAACGTAAGACCATTCTCCGATTTTAGTCTTGAGGACGTTGAACCATCGTCCTTTCCTCCTCAGGCTCATCATGTTGAAAAGTGTCTGCAAAAGTTGTTGCGAGCGCTTCACAAGGATCGAGCACATGCCTTGGCTCATTACCGTCATCTATTGAACTCGGGAGGTCCAGGAGGACTTGAAGCCGCAGCATCCGAAAGACCCCGTACATTGGAACGTCTCATTGACATCGATCGGGCTGTTAATCAATCGATGACAATGCTGAAACGCTACCCTGACTTATCCTCCAAGATTTCACAATTGATGAACGATTATATTTTGGCATTGAGAAGCAAAGATGACATTCCCGGATCAGCATTGGGTATGAGTGAAGAAGCTGAGGCTGCAATTTTGGACAAATATCGCATTGAAGTCGAACGCAAAGTCTCTGAAAAGGAACGACAGAGATTAGCTGAAAAACAGAGAAAGGAACAGCGTGCAGCTGAGAGAGAGAAACTACGAGAAGAGAAGCTTCGAATGGAAGCAAAGAAGATCGATGAGTTGGTTAAGACACAAGCTGACCAAGAATTACAAGCAAAGGAGGCCAAGGAAAACAAGGACACCATTACGGTTGTTGACCCAACAAAAATGTCGCACAGTGAGAAGGAGACCACACCAGAAGAGTACAGTGATGTAACTGCAAGGTAGGACTTAGATTTAGTTCATATATACATTCAAACTGCATTGCTTCAATACCAACTCAATAATTTCAGCACTAAAACACAAACTGTATTACCGACAGTTGATGATGAGGCGTTGCAGCGAGCTGTAGAAGATGTGGCAGCTGCTGTGGCACATCAAGAAGCCGAACCACAGATGCAGCACTTTATGACACACGACTTGGGTCATAGGGAATCGGTGAGAAAATATTTGATGAAATATTCTCTTCCATTGTGAATCCATTTTTTTTCTTTCTGTAGAGCTTTTCTCTGCGCAGAGAATTCCACACGCATTCCCCAAGAGAGGGAAGAAACGTTTACTTCACACTATCATTTGCTGGTATTGCATTGATGGCAGCAGTATTTGTTGGTGTTGCAGTGGCCAAGTGGAGAACATCACGCTCGCCACACGCGCAAGGTTTTATCGAAGTTGACCAGGTAATTTGAAGGTTTCTTTTTTTATATATATTTATTGTTAGCACATCAGAGGGGGTTTTCAGCAGATAAGAAAATAGAATAGGATTAAGTATGTGTCCTTTACTTATTTAATTACCGATGCACATTGATTTAAAGTCCTTGTAGATTGTAATGGGAAATAGAATTCGGCGAGGCATTCCACATTCGGGTTGAGCGGCAAGAATATGAATTTCTCTACTCGAATATACATCTCAGGTTGGGCTTAAGGCAAAACTGAAGTGGATTCCTTGAGAGGCTGGTGTTAAAATTTAATCGTCGCAAGGGTATAATGTATTTCTCTAAAGCACCGATTGTGAAAAGCCATAAAAGGGAGTATGAAACAGTAAACAATGCGACGGTGTTCAAGACAATTAATTGATTCCTCGATTACTCTCTGAGTGATATTAAGTTCTTTTATAAGTTCTATCAAGGATGTTTGTTTGGTAATTTTAAAAGTTTTTAGGGGCTTAGGCTATACAAGTCTCAGCCCGATCAAAAGGGAGATACAATTTACTGCTTTGTTTCAAAAAAGCTTAGCACTGGCTTCAAATCTATGGTAATTTTAACGAGGGTTATGATTAATGCAAATACCATTTAATACTCGAAAAATCAGCCGATTCACCACAATAATTGTTCAGTTTGCCTAGAGGAGATGATACTTTTACCCTATAAATGTCAAGTGTGGTGGCTGTGAAAGATATCAGTATCTACAACCCGAGTACATTAAAAAGGTGAGTCAAATAATGGAAGTCAGCATACAGAACACGCAGTTCCAATGCCAATTAGATGTGTGTACATTGAAATCACACCCAAATGTTATTTCAGTACCTAGATAATGGGAAACAAATAATTATTGAGATGTTGCCAAATAACTCCATCTCAAGTTGATTTGCTTTTTAAAAAGGAAGTGTCTATATGCGCCCACGGTGTGGTCGAGTAAGTAAAGTTGTTGAACACGAACTCAAACGAGTCATTTGAGAAGAAAAATAAACTTCGTGTGACTTGTGCTGGTTCGTTTAAAACGAAATTACTCAGTCATCTGAAAAAGTTTCTTATTGGCCAATCTCAAATGATTTCATTGCGATCGTTTGATTTCCAAATCTCATAAGGTGCGTATTTTTAGATATTACTTGTCTTTTCATTGAAATTCAAAGTTAAAAACTTTTAATTCTCACGCCTTCCTTTAAGAAAAATAGTAACACATATTTTAAAACTCGCGCGGAATCTGGAAGCACCATGTGATTTTCAACTCAAACTACTGCAATGAGCTCATTTTTGATTGATCAGTAGGAAACCTTTTTCATTAGATATGATTGAGTTGTTTCGTTTAACAAGAACAAGCACGAGTTACAGCATATGGATTTGAACTCAAATGACAGTTTTAGAATTACCAATAGAAAACCTGGTACCCGTGGTGTGATGTATAGCATTTCCGCCTGTTAATCCAAAGGTTCGAGTTCGAATCTCAACAGAGGCAAAAATGTTTTTTCCACGGGTATCGCTTTTCCCGAGGAACCGGCAAGTCCTCCGTAAGTATTCATTGCCATGAAAAGCTCTTTCTCGATTGGCCGTTCGGAACCGGCAGAATATTGTAGGTCCCTTCCATTCCCCCTCACAAGACATGGTTGTGAGAAATGCGCTAGGCCCAGGGGCTCCTCGCTCTGTTGCACCACCCTTATTATTTATTTATTTTAATAGAAAACAAATTGTTATCTATTTCAGCGGAAATACTGTGTGGCTTCGTTTTAAACGAACAAAAGCGAACTACGCGACTGGTTTGAATTCGCTTTAAATTACTCAAAAAGTCATGTCAAACGAATTACACGACCCTCTTTTACCCCTCAAATGATTTATGTAAGCTCGTGTTGGGTGCATATAGTCCACATGAATTGGCTGCCAATTAAAAAGAACGCTTATTTTTATTCCGTAGCGATAAAATTATTCATACGATGATGTGGAGTAGACCAACTCTTTTGCATCGTGAAGAACGTAGATGGACCAATCATTTAACGAATACTTTGGGGTTTTATTTTTGTTTGTTATTTGATGTCTTAACGTTTTCTTTGTATTAGGTTAAGAGCTGTATTTCTATCGCGATATTCACAGATTTGGGCACTGACCACTGACTTGGGAAATTTTGTTTTGCCTCAAGAACTTAATTGACTGTTGATTTTGTCCTAAAAAGCAGAATATAAAGGATTCAAAAACGGGTGTACATTTATTGCAAGACTCATTTAATGGGGGCTCATTATACAGAAAAATGAGGTGCACTGTTAAACTAGAGGGAGCAAATCCAAGATATTGATAAAAAAAAATAATCACCCTTATCAGGTCTTTTTTAATATAGCTCAAAAACGAAGTAAAAAACATAGTGGAAGTCTATCGCTGATTTTCATCCCTCTTATACTGATTACGCTTTTATTCTCTATTTTTTGGAAAACATTGCATTACTTTACCGTTGGCGCAACGGAGCAAGGAGCCCCTGTCGGTTCTGCTTTCGGAGGACTTAGCAATCGCGAAAGTCGATACCCGTGCCTCTGTTAGGTTTCAAACCACGAATTTCCGGGTTAACTTCAGACTTGCTAACCATCACGCCACGGGTACCATTCTTCATTCAATACAAAATCTTATTTCGGGTTAAATGGTTGATAATAATCAATAACTTTTTAATCCAATTTATATGTTAATATGTCAATATGTTTTTTTTTTTTTAAATTTGAAACTTTTAATATTAACCTAATTTTTTGTGGCGCAATTTCTGCATCTCTATGCAACCAAATAATTGCTACAAAAAAGGGAGAAAATTTAAAAATTGGAGAATTTTTCGCGTTGGTCATTTCAATGTTTTGAATACATAATTTTTTAAAATAATATTTCAATGTAACATTTCCATGGAAAATTTTGTTTTCTTCAAAGCATTTTCTTCTCAAAACTGTCCAGCAAGTAACTGGACGTTACTTTTTTTGACACATGGGTGTTGATCGGTGCCAGCTGAAGGAACAGTATCACTGGTTGGTATTGGTTTTGTCACAAATGGCAACTGAATGTTTTCTTTTTGCCTGAATTTAAATTCTCAGAACTGCCACTGAAAAACCAAGTTTTAGTTTAAACAAACCAAAATTTCAACTTTTAAACAAACCATTTCTTATGAGTTTGCTATGCCCTGAATATAAATCTGGCCTCGAAATTATCTATTACATCAAATTACTGAGATATTTAACTTCAAAAGTTGTAGGTAGAGTCTCAAAAAGAAATTTGAATCAGATAAGGGATTATTGATGTTTCTAATAAGGTGAATTCAAAACCAGTGAGAGAATCGGTCTAAAGCTCCAGGTTTTCAAAGAACAAGGCATTGATGTCTTAAGCTTACTCTGCAATTATCTCAAGAACCTGACGTGAGAAATTAGTTCCTGACCAGATTTGAGCACAGATTTGAATTCTGTGCATAACCAAATAATTTTTAAAAAAATTTTACTTTTAAGCTATTATTAAAAACATAGGCTCAAAAATAGCAAAAACTTATTTTTTCGATTTTGAAGATTTTATGTCTCGAAAGCTTGACGTGAAACAAAAAATCTGAGGTCAGATAACATTTCGAAAAGTAAAGCTTGCTCCCTAGCAAATTCAATTCAATCGTCCAAATCGTTGATTGATTGATTTCTATCATTTTTGTAATATTTGAAGTACAAGTTCTAATAAATTTCCTTTTCTCTAACAGCTCCAATCCCTTTTACGGTTTTGTCTGTACGTTTCTCAGCTAAAGTTTCTTTGGTTTTGGCAGTGAAGAAACTCTTTGCGCAGGCGCACGACAAAATTAAAAGAAAGCAATTAGCCAGCTTGTCCGATTGCGGCTAGCGGCTCACAATGAGACTGCGATAAATGTGTTATCTCCCTTAGATTCATTAATATTTAATACTTTGACATTTCTTGTGGCTGCGGCAACAGGCACCACACACAACTGCAATATTTTGTTCCCCAAATCAACCGATTCCTGCAATAAAAACTCACCCTTCTAAGAGTTCCTTAAGAAATTAAATAATCAACAGCCTATAAAGGACGAGCATACCTCTTTGTGATTTTCAAATGGGTATTTTATATTAATTGAGTAAAAATTTAAACTTAGGCAAAAAACACAGAAGGTGTGCTAGTTTGATCTTTGAATACATAGTTTAATTCTTCTTCTAAACAAATAAAAGATTGTAAATAATTTTTCCTTCTCTCCAAAACAGACTGCAGCATTACCTGTGACACCAGAAGAAAAACACGTCGCGAACATGCAAATCAACGGCTACGAGAATCCAACTTACAAATATTTTGAAGTCAAAGAATAAGCCAGGTTCTCTTAAATCAACCAAACATCATCAGTTTTAATTTTTTCATGAGAAAAAAGCAAAAAAAAAAATATATTTTTATTGTTTGTTGTTCTTGTTTAGATTATGTGTATCAACAAAAATTATTAACTAAGAAAAAATAAAATTCAAAAAAATACAAAAAAAAAACTAAAGAAAAACACTCAATATACTTATTAGTTATATTTTTAAGTTAAAAAAGATTATTCTTACTATAAGTTAAAGCAACTACCTAAGAGAAACAATAATAGCATAATAATTTATTTGTTTAATTAAATAAAAAGAAAGTTTTTAAAAAATCCTTGCTGTGAATTTGAAAACAACACAAAATCATGTTAAAAACAAAAGAATAATAAGTAAAAAAAAACATACAATTCCATTTATTTTTCTAGTCATGCCAGTTTTAATTTTAATTTGAATTTAATTTTTATTTTTCTTAATTTTAATTATGTGATATATTATGATCTCAAAATTCGTTAATTTTGAATGTTTATTTCAACTAAACTATTCAGATCTCTCCCAAAAATGAAAAAAAATAAAAGTTCGTTTCAAATGAATGCGGAGAAAAGGTAAATATGAAAAACCAGAAATCAAGGATAATAAGTTTAATATTTAAATATAGATATTATAATTATGTAATAAAGACAGAAAAAGAAACGGTAGGTTATAGGAAAAAAAAAATACATAAAAATAACATAAGAACATTTTCCTCATTGGTTTTTACATGTAAAATAAAAATAAAACAAAACACTACGAAAGTAACTACAAAAAAGGATTTTTTCGTCAAACCACTCTCTTTCCATCAAAAAAAAAGAAAAAGAAAAGAAAACATCCCAGTGTGCGTTGCCCCAAGTGATTAAATGTGTGCGTATTTGTATGTATATCCTAGTTGTTTTTCCCCCAATGCGTATGCGTATAGCCTGAACATACATTTTCAAAGTAAAAATAAAAAATAATTGTCAACAAAAAATAATATATGTATGTAATTTCTTATAAAAGTAAGACTACTGATTCAACATTTACAACACATTTTTACTTAAAATCACAATTTTTTCAATACAATTTATCACACATACACAACAGTATAAAAAAATACAAATTTATATACATAATTGGGATTATATTTAAGTTAGGTTTTATCATTTTTAACAACACGCTAGTATTTGGACGAGCTGTGCGGGTGGACACTTTTGATACAACTTCTGTGAAATTCTCTAAGAAATCGCATGGATTGATTAAAATCAATCGAAAAAAGGTTGTAGGAAGCTTGTTGGCGTTTTCATTACTCTTTTGTCACACTCTTTGAATCCTATGGAGAAGATGATGACACCTCGGAGCACTTGCTCTGTGAATGTCCTGCAATTTCTCGTATCAGGCTAAAAAAAACTCGGCGCAGACATGGTGGAGAGCTGGTATCTGAGGCTTCTTATCATGGATTGCATTTTACTTATTCTGCGGACATTTATAAAGCTATAATAAAATATGGTTGCTACCTGATAGTACAATCCACCGCTATTAAGGTCTGAGTGCTCCAGTTTATATTTTTAAAACAACCAAAAGAAAAAATGTCAAAAACACTGAAAAACTATTTCATGCAAAATGAGAAAATCTGACCTTTTATTGAGAATCAATTAACTGAACGTTAACGTTTCAAAAATGGACAGAACATTTTGTGTTTTCTCCAAGTACCCTTAATATTAACAAAATCATCACATCATTTGAAGTCTTACCTGACCAAAAAATGCAGATACTACATCGTTGATAGTTCTTACACCAGCTGAGGGAAAGCTATGTTTTCTTTCGATTGAACTCTTTACAGAAAAGTTTACTTACTAATGCTAAAAGCTGTTTCCCACAGAATTAATGTCGAGCTAAGTCTAAATCATAGGCTCCAAGATAACCATTCGAACCGAACCCCACTTTTGGAAGTTCGGCAGTGGTGTATCTACTTTTCTTTCAAACTGTCGATTTTAACTGGTCGCCTCCCATGGAGTTTTAAATGAAACTACCACTTATGGTCCACAAGCTAAGGTTGCTACCCTTGCGGTACAATGGACCAATAACTTAGCTGAGCTCTCCAGCTTGGTATAATCCTCTTTCTCAAAAAGGCTCCCTCATTTCAGAATCACGCAAAGAGAACGGAAACACAAGCAGCCACCTCAACTCGCCCAGTAACAAAAAAGTACACATAAGATCTGTGCTGTGTGACGTATGAAAATCCACGAGATACAACAAAAAAAGTTATTAAAAACCGAAAAATAGTAAAATAACAATTAAAACTAAGCAGAAAACATAAAAACATAATACTTATATACAATACAGAATATTTATTGAATGCTTTTTAAAACCAAAACAATTAAATAAAACAAAAACACATAATAAATTGAAATTAACAAAAAACATAAATGAAAAACAACAACATGTAATTGTCTTATTCACATTATTTTTATATACCAAAATTAAAAATAGGAAAACAAATAATATTAAACACTAAAAACATATTTACAATGCTGCCCTCCAAGTTTTTTCAACAAACAAAAACAAAAAACAAAATAAAAACCTTTAAAATCTCTCATATATTTATATATATTTTATTTATTAATAAATATATATAAATATAACCTTACCTAAGCCCTGAGCTGCTATACATGAAAATCGAAAAATCAGCACCTTAGTTGCACCACAAAGTTATAGAAAAAAGAAAACATAAAAAATTGAAAAAATTGATAAACAAAATTGTGGCCCTATCCACTAGCTGTGTGGAAATAAAAAAAACATTGCTAGATAACAATACCCCCGCCGCCGCTAAAAATCCTCACTCCCTATAATAGGAACAAAAATTTATCAAAAAAACAATCTTAATCATTCTTTTGCAAATTTCTAACTATGATTTGTTTTTAAGTGGATAAAATTTTAATTTACATTCAAAACATTTTTCGCAAGAAAAAATCTTAATAATTATTCAAAAACTTAATAAATAAATAATAAAACAAAAAAAAACATCAATGATTATAAATATATATAAAAAAAATCATTGAAAAATCAATTCGTCCTCTTTTATGAAAATAAGCTTAAATAACATAAAACAAAAACCAAAAAAAAAAAAAAAACGTTAAGAGTATAAGAGCGTTTATCATATAGTTTAGCACAATATATTTTATAAAGAGAAAAACAAAAACATAAATAAAACAAACCAAAAGTAAAATGCAATGTAATGTATTCATATGTTCTTTTTTATATATGTATAATAAATATATATGTATAAAATATATTTATCTGCTCGATCTATGCATTTTTCTTTTGTATATTTATGCAAAAATGCATATTTAATAACAAACCAAAAAGACACTTTACAAAACCTTAAATAAACGCGGATATTATGTTGTGTTTATGTATACATATATATGCGAATATAGATATATACATAAATATTTTATACAATCCCAAGAAGGAAAATCAACAACAGAAAAACGGTAATTATAATGATGACATATAAAAAACTAATATGTAAGTAATTTAATTATATTTTGCAATTTATATTTAGAAGTTTTAAAAAGATGAAAAAAAAAAGAATTATTATAATAAACAAAAAGAAGAACTCAACCCAAAACTCAAGAAAATTGTATTACACAATGAATGCGCATTGCTTTCTTAAATACAAACATAGTGTATAACAAAATTATTATTAAAATGAGAAAAACAAAATAACGACAAAAAATCCATTATTTGTTTCTGAATATAATTTCATATTTAAACACTCATAAACAATATTTGTGTATGTACATTCAAATAAATAAGTAAGCAAACCTGTGCTGATTAAAGAAATAAACAATAAAAAAAACTACAAGGTCTACCCGTGAACTTATTTATTAATTAGTTATTTAAACTATTACTTGTATAAGTTCTATTGCAGATTGTTTCTTTCCTTTTCTCCTGTGTCTTGTACTGACTTTATACAAAAATGTTTCGTGTTCCCTTTAATCTTTTGCCAAAGATATTTTTTCGAACAATTCCTTATAAAGTGCTAAAATGTCAAAAACGGCTTACAAAAGTTTAAAAATTAGTGGTATGGAAAAGACTGTTTTTTTAGAAACATGTGTGGTATGAAAGTAAGTTATACAAAAGAAAACTCCAAATTGGAAAGAAATTTTACAGCAATTTGACAAAATTATCCATCGCATGTGACCTGTCGTTATTTAGCGTTATCGTCCCGAGATCAATAATTCTTTCTAGAATTATAAAAAAATAAAACAAAATCAATAGGCGAGTTGACATTCAGAAAAATTTTATAAAAGATTGCTTCTACTTTTAGGCTTCAAAAAACCCGAAGAGAATTAGGCGACGAAAACATTTTTGGGGATTGTAACACAAAGCTAGAAGTCTACGAATGAAGGAAGAGCCACTTTTACGATTATGTCCACTATACTTGTAGAAGAGCAAGGAATCTTTGTGTTACAGGAATTTCTCACACTTGTCATACTTCTTTTGTATTACAAATACTTGGAGGTTTGTATTACAAGCCCCTGGGAAAGTCAATTCAATGTAAAGTTATTCGTCAATTCAATGCGATTGAAAAGGCAAGATCATTCTAGACAGTTTTTTTTTGTTTGTAACAGATGCTGTATCGAACATGGAAAAGAGTGGAATAATCACAACCAAATTGATTCAAAGAAATCTTATATGTTGTCGTTTATAAAAGAACTTTCTCTGCCAAAAAAAAAAAAAAGAAGCCTATTCCGATCTGACATTTTTAAGTACAAAGAAGCGGAATATTCGTTTCTAATCACTTCGTGATTTTGAATTTATGTATTAAAATTTACATTAAAAACAGAAATTGCTGACTCGGTGGGGTTCTTGACTTGAGGCTTGAGGCACCTTGGTATCATGTGAACAGGAACACAGATCAAAAAGATTGCCAATATTTGGGAAGACTATGCAATCTGTGCTGTGTTTGTAAATGAGTTGATTAAAGATGATTAATAGCTCAGCTGGCATACATAAAAGCAGATTTTGAAGATTTGGTCCGCAAAAAAAAAAAATTTTAGAGTTAGAGAGATCTTTTACCTCATTTAAGGCGTAAACGGCTGTTATCAGAGAACTTGAAGAAGCTTTTGATAGTTCAATGCCACTACAATTAATAATGTCAACCAATGGTATAAATTGTTTTCATTTGATGGATAGAATGCCCTTTTTGCCTTTGGCACGAAGCGAGCCTAAAAGGCCAAAGCGTTATTCAGTCTAGTATCGCTGTCAGCTACGTCATATATCCCCAATGCTTACTGCTGAGTGAGGAGGCTGGGGAGTAAGGCTAGCGTGTTGCACATTTACGAGTCACCGGCAGCTGCTGTCCATACTGCTAACTGCTGAGTGCGGGGAGTTTCAATTCTACCGTATGTGACTTCCACCCACCCACATATTTTTATTTGTTATTTTTTAAGGTCAACATAATCGCTTCCCTAGTTATTATTATCCGATACTATGAAAGAGCAATGTTTTTAATCACATCACGTACGTGTACAGGGTGTCTTTCAAGAAATGAGATAAAAGCTTCAGATATGTTGGGCCGGGACTAGAAAAAATCGTATAGGAGGTGTATTTCTCTCCGTTGGCGTTGTTGGGCCGAGAGGGACATTTTATAACAATTGAATTAAAAGAGAAAAATTTAAAGTAAGTGGTGGTACGTGACTTAGTTGATTTGGAATCTTCAGTTTAATTTTCAATTCAAGCTGTTTTAGTGAACGGTTTTTCAAAAATCAAACCTCAAAGTTAACATTTTGAAAAAAAAAACAGTTTATTTTTTTCTTCAAATAATACTTTTTACAAAATTTTACATTGATAACAAACTGAATTGGAAAACTTTTCTGAGTGTTTGAGAAATTGAAAAAAAAAATTAATAAATAGTATTAGCTCTCAAATATAGTGTTTATAGCAAGCTGTGGTAGGTGACTTAGTTGGTTTGGAATAGTTTCTTCATTTGAAATAATTTTTTTATAAAACTGCTTGAAACTGAGGTTCAATAAATAAAACGTTGACGATCAAAAATATGTAGAGTTCATTTGGGTCAACGTGACTTATTTCTTACATCAATGCTTTGGCCCTCAAAACATATTGACAATTACATAACCTGAGGATATTTTGAATCGAAATAGACCAAGGACCGATTTTTTATTCATCCTAATAAACAAACACTCTATCGAATTTCGGCCACTAAATTTATTATCTCTTCTCAACAAAAATTTTCGCCATTATTAAAAAAAAAATTTTAAATGGGAACTTGAAATTTCTTCACACAATATAATTTATTTTGAGAAAATAACTCTCATTCAACCAGAGCTGTAAAAGAATGCATTCATTTGGTAAAGCATTGCAAAAAGTCCAATTCGTTTAACTGATTATTTGGAACGCATTCACATTTCTCATCGCAGTACTTCAACTTTCAAAAATAAGTCCCAGTTAATTTTGAAGTCTTTGAGGATCCTCAATCGCCATTCTTTTTTATTTATTTTAAAAGAATGCAATACTTTTTAACTGGTTGCAATCTTGGAAGCCTCTTAAAAGTCTTTTACATTCTTCGCAATCATGAAACCTTTTGATTGCTTTGAAAGTAATGCAGTCACTTGGGTGCTTTGAAGTCTTTTGACTGCTTGAAGCCTTTTAACTGCTTGGAGTCTTTTGACTGCTTCAATTCTTAATTAATAAATACAAAATACCGAAGGATAAACTATGGAAAGAAACTTATAAAAGGCAATGAATGCATAAGAACAACGAAAATGCAACTAAAAGACTGCAAGCATTTAAAAAGGAATTCAAGCAGTTAAATGAGTCCAAATCAGCCAAGCGACTGCATTACTTTTAATGCAATCAAAAGTCGTCATGATTGCAAAGACCAAACAATGTAAAAGACTTCTAAGAGACTTCCAAAACTGCAACCAGTTTAAAAGTATTGCATTCTTTGGACTTCAAGTCTTCTGACTGCTCTATAGACGATTACTTTACTAAAGACTTCAAAACTAACTGGGAATCTTTAAATAAAGTTAAGTACTAAAATGGAGTCAAAATATTCAAAAGATAAGTTTTTTTCATCATTTGACTGCAATACAAAATAGAATGCATTCTTTTATAGCTCTGCACTCAAGTAATATAATAATATAATATTGGACTTTTGAGGCCTTTAGGAGCCTCATTAAACCATTTGCAATTTTGATAAATTTAGATTCTTTATTCTAATTCGTTCATTGCCTTGTAGGGATATAATCATATTACCTACTGTAACTCTCAGTATGTAAATATTATTTTTTGATGAGAGTAAAATAAATTAAAGTATATGGCTGATAAGAGTGATAACTCAAACAAAAAGTTGAGTTTATTAACATCGATGTACGAGACCGCCCTTCATTGTTCGGGTCTAACTTACTCAAAGATGGGGCTCTAGCACACTTAAGTTTAGCTGTAAGAAACTGGTTTGATACTCGTTTTAAGGACAGATGAATAATAATTATATATAGAAGTGACACCGGAATAAATCGCCACCAGGAGTTCTTATGCCGCTAGTACCTACCGACATTGGAGCTAATTAGTTCACTAACCTTTTTGCAAATTTAATCGCAAAGGATATTTTTTTATTATTATTTTGCTGATTACCGAAGCGGTTGTTAAGACTAAAAATGGGCTTGAAATGATGATGGGGGTTGAGTATTATGTATTTGATTATTATCAATTATAATAAATCCCTTAGGATTCCATAGGTAACATTTATTTTAGAATCTAAACTGCCAAATTTCCTTTATTTGAAAGTGGTTTGTGTATGAAATTAGCAAAGCAGAGACAAAACATAAATAAAAAAATAGTGCGTAGAGTCTCTCCGCGCGGAAGAAGTGAAACTTCACGTCAAAAACTAGGTATAAATATTTTCTATTATTTTATTTGAGAAGGAAAGAAAACACAACACTACTTTCAATTAAGCAATCGAAATTAATTTTGCAAGCACAGAAACGATTTTAGTAAATTCATATTGGTCGGGTGTCAGCTTCTATATGTAGTTATTCAATGCTAATATACTATGTATATTGTATATACTAGATGATACTTTTGTCTTCTATAAAATGAAAATCATATAGCAAATTTGAAAACCC
Source organism: Melanostoma mellinum (assembly GCA_914767635.1). Classification (NCBI taxonomy): domain Eukaryota; kingdom Metazoa; phylum Arthropoda; class Insecta; order Diptera; family Syrphidae; genus Melanostoma; species Melanostoma mellinum. Next base: position 162,334,188 of record OU612058.1, on the reverse strand, counting down.
AAAAAAGTTATTTTCTGCACCTTTAGTTTTTATGTTTTTAATTCGGGTTTGTTTACATTCGGTTTCTCAGCTTGACTCTGAATAAATAAAAGTTTCAAAAAAAAGTATATAAGCTTTCAAAAACACTAAAAAACGTGGTGGTTGGTGACTTAACTGACTTCAACTAATTTAAAAAATTTTTTCATTTAAAGTAGATCCCTTCCCTCACGATTTTTGGCTTTCTTTATTAGGCAATGGTGGGTTGAGTGAGCTTACTATTTTGGAAAAACTAGCATATCTCAACGCGATGCTAAGAATTCTAAGAATTCACTGAATTTGCAGCTGCTTCAGCTTGATTAAAATTTATCCACTATTAAATGAACTTAGTTTGTAGTTATCTATGAATTTGATTAATAAACTAGCTGTTGGTATCTTTCCGTTGGACTAAAACTTGTCTTACTCCTAGCTATTTGCTTAGAAATTGTGCTTCAGATCTAAAAAAAATTTAAATTGTATGAGTGACCTGAGTATATATCTAGATGACTTATTCCGATTTTAAACACATAATAGAAAATTGATATGGCGTTCAATAACTTTTCAACTTAAGTTTGTTCGGAAGTAGTCATAAACATAAAAGCCCTTAAAAATGTCGGTACCTACATAATGTATCTTTCAAGTGATGATTAAAATAGTTCTTGAAGATTTTTGAGGACTACCATTGGTATTGCTTTATAACAGCTACTTTAAAAATCTCAGTATTTACTACATCCTTCAATATACACGAGAGGTCATCGCCATCGTTTTGATTTGCAACTTAACTCTCTTCAACTTGAGTGTGTGTTCGAGAGAGTCATTTTATTTTTCAGCACTTCAATACTTAAATACTCGTAGTGCTGGCAGTGATTTCAAAACCTGATTTGTCGAGTTTTGTATTAGTTTAAGCTTATCCGTTAGTGTGTATGACTGAGTCATCTCAATTGCCGATGCATTGTAAAAGTGGCTTAGTTTGCTTTCTAATCTATCCTTTTAATCGTATTGAAAGTTCACCATATACTCAACACGTGAAAACAAGCAATTTAGCCAGTAAAGCAATAAACTAATAATGAGTTTATTGCTTTGCAAAATCATTTTGTTTCGTATTTAACATTGATTGTTGGGAGTGTAAAACTAACTAAGCCTTGTTCAAACATTGTAATCGAGTAAAGGAGGTACGTCACTCATTTATTTTAAGCTTTGTTCTTCTGTTTCCATTAATTATGCGACGAATTCGTGGAAAAAGTTTATAACTTGCTAAACTGTTAGTGTCGTTAAATAACAAAGTCTATAGGACACTTTTTCAAATGACTTAAATTATTATTGCAAAGCTAACAGCCTGATTCTGCTGAAAAGTCACAAGTAATAACGTTGTGACTTGCTAAAAACCACATTACAATTTGAGTATTGTGTGAAAAGTTGCCACGAAGGTTGTGACTTGTGAGGTATCAGAATCCGACTATTGGTCTAACAAGATTTAAATGTTACTGACTTGACATTAAGGTATCAGGAAATAATTAAGAAAACCATAAAACAAATTTGCAATATAAAATGAAGGACAGAGAAGTAAAAAGGGGTAAAAATTAAATGTATGTTTTAATTTACAAATGAGTGTATCAATATTGGCGACGGTATAAGTTTCAAGAGTTTATTATGCCGCAAGAAAACTCAAGCGTTTGCTTTAAGGTGTAGAACCTAAGGTGTGATGGACATTTATCGAAGAAAAGTTTTGCTGTCCGACGGGTGGATAACTAGTGTAAAGCAGTAAAGGGGAAGAGCTTGGAAAGCCACACAGGAAGAAAGGAAAAAGTAGAAGAAAACTCTTTTCCATTGACAGTGCTTTAGGAACTGTGATCTAAAAGTAATCACAGATCCACCACAGAACGCTTCGATTAGCTACAAGACTTTGCTATTCCATGTCTGAAGCCAACTTTTTTCTGGTGTTTTTTTAATTTTGAGTTTGCTAGAATATTTGAACGGCTTTTCTTCTTTCCATATCACTATTCAATTGTTTCCGATTTGAGAATTATCATTATCACTGTGCTTAATTTTTCACGTAAAAGCTCTACGAGATTTGGTGCTTCTACTTCGTTCAAACTTTGTTCCTACTGCTTTTATACAAAGCATCTGTTTAAAAATGACTTTTCTCGGCCCTAATTCTGGCCAACATCACTGATACCTCACATAAGCCACAACATTCCAGCCAGTCGCAACTTTTCACACAATACTCAAATTGAGATGTGGTTAGCAGGTCACCACGTTGTTACTTCTGACTTTTTTCTCAATGCAGCCATAACGAGTTGCTTCACCATTGTGGAATAAGCTTATGTCTGGATTCAAAAACAAGATGCACAGGTACATATTTGGTCTATTTTCTATCTTAAATTATCTTTTTCCTTCTTAAACGTCTACGAATACGCCAAGTGCTCGATGCATGGATTATGTAGGATCCTCGCTTGTAAAACAATTTCGTAACAAAAATCTTCATTTTTATTTGAAGTATCAAATTCAGAAATATCAGCACACGAAATGCATTTTACTCTCCATTGTGGAGTTTTCACTGAAAGACTAGACAAGTGGGTGGAATGTAAACAATATTCTCACCGAATTAAAAGCAGAATTTAGAAAGAATCGTTCGACATTTGACCACATCTAGCCTTTACATCAGTAGCAAGCACTTAATCAGCGTTTAATTTAGTTAATGGTATTGCTCTTGTCTACAAACTTTTTCAACTCGTTAAATTAAATAAATAAATAATTGAATAGGGTGGCACAACAGAGCGAGCCCCAGGGCTTAGCGCAATTCTTACAAGCTTGCCTTGTGGGGGAATGGGGAGGACATACAATTTTCTACTGGTTCCTAGCGGCTAATAGAGAAAGCGCTTTTCATGGAAACGATTTTACTAACGGAGGCCTTGTCAATTCCTCGATTAGGCCGAAACCCGTCGGAAAGCACTTTTGCCTCTGTTGGAATTCGAAACACGAACTTCAGCGTCAACAGGCAGCCATTCTAATCATTACGCCACGGGTACCACAACTTTCAAACTCGTTGTGTCACCAAAATTCAATAAAACAATTCGATGCTTACATCAAGCCTATGAAGCTGCAGTTTGGGATTGCAAAACACAATAAATATAAAACCTTTCCAAAAGCTCGCTGCAACTAAGTAGGTAAGGATATTTTCTGGGTGTTCATCTATTAACTCTCTTTAAAAATTATATCGCGACTAGCGTATTCTACGGAGAGTGCGAATTGCAGGCATGACAATTAGTATTTTTCTATTTTCTGGTGAACTTTTTGAACTAGCAGAAGCAGCTGAAATCCTGCAAACTAAGATAAATTGTCTCGCAGACTATTGCTTGAAATGGGGATTTATCATCAACACTGAACACTGATTAAACAAAACAAATTGGAGGCGTTCACGGGACCTATCTTCAAAAATCTTAACTTAAGATTCTGTCACTTTTCTTGGTTCTGATTGGTCAAAAGTTGCAGATTTTCAGATGACAATTCAGATGTCATTTAGATTTTCAGATGTTCGAACATAGATTTTCAGATGGAAAAACTTGGCTGAAAATCTGAACTTAAGATTTTACTTGTAAAAACAAAGAAAACAACATATATGGCAATCGAACTTTACTCGGTATTCTTAGGTAAGTTTTATGTTCTACAAGTTTTCGCTTATTTGTTGAATTGAAATTGATAATAATTATTGGTGTTTGGATATTCTGTTTTTCTAAATTTATTTTATTAGTGAGTTTATCAACAATGAAAATACATTTTTGAAGACACACGATTTGCATTTTTTTTTATAAAAATTAAGTAAATTATGTAATTTCAAAACTGCTCAATTTTAAAATACTTAGAAGTCAAATTATTGAATTTCAAACTGAAAAAATCTGTGTTTTACAATTAATTTTACTACTAACTATGTAGAAAAGAAAAAAAAAAATTCGAACTTTCGAAATTTGTCTTGAACCCGGCCATTGTCTTCTTATGTTCAACTCGAAACGAAGATAGCAATACTTCGAACTGGTGAATATTATTTACCCAGGAGCTACACGAGCAATTTATGGCTGGTCATTAACAATACAATTTAACTATTTTACATACTCATCAAATTTTTGAAAGCCAACTGGTATGGAATATTCGAAGACAGTCGAGAGGCAATTTGAAAAGCCATAAAGCTGACAGCTTCATCAAATAACTCTCAAAAACAGAAAGCAAATATAACAAAAAAAAAAAAAAATAACAATATTTCTAACAGCAAAAAGACCGATGGATAGCCATATTTTGATCGTATAACCACAACGTAAGAAGTACTGAACGAAAGAATCTTTCAGTTTTTAAAAAATTTTAAAGAGACCAAAGGTATTTTTCTCCAGAAAATCGAATTTCATGAGTTTTTCACGATTGGGCTTTATTCTCTGAGCAAAAAATGAGATTTCTGCACAAAGTGCCATTGGTGTTTTTTTATTTCTCAAAAACTAAGAAAATTTTTTTTTTCGGTTTTCTATGTTTGACTGAAAACTAATATGAGCATTGATTAACAGGGAAAAAATTTTGATTTTTTTCTAAATTTGGTTTTTAGACTTGATTACTAAACCATGCACTTAATCAACTTCATTTAAAATGTAAATTGAAGAAAAAAGCATTAGTTTTGGAAAAAAACTTACTTAAGAAGTGAATGGATCCGATTGGGAGACTTGTTAATTTTCTCAGAGTTTTTGTCGTTGCGCCAGAATACCACATTCATAATTTTAACATACAAAACAAAATCATGTTTTCTTGAAAACTAATACTTCGAGAACGGCTGATCCGATTTTTATGGCTTTTCATTTGTTGTACTTGTCTCCATCCCAAAGAGCAGAGCAATTTTCATACCTTTCACTTAAGCACCTAGAAAATGACAGAACTCCAGAAACGAAGGTTTGACTATTTACAAAATTATTTAAGTATGTGTATGACTCTACATATATATATATATGGCTATAAAGTTACCAGTCGATCCGACGGCATAAGCGGAGCTCACACTGTACAAATAGTTTTGGACAGACTTCGTTCGGATGTTGGATGGTCGGATGTAGCTTGCGTTCATACCTTTCATTTGTCATTGACTTACCGTCCAACATTAGAATATATATATACCTCCGCTCTGTCCAACTTCAAAAGTTTCAAAACTATTTGAAAACCTTCCAACAAGTTGGACAAGCGGTAGTCTGAGGGTTCACATTATCGAACATTGTTCGTTTGAACCAAAGACTGTCCAATTAATTGTACAGTGTAAACTCCGCTTTTAGCCTTGTTCACACTGTACAATTAGTTGGACAGACTTCGTTTGATGGAAGTTGGATGGTCTGATGTAGTTTTCGTTCACACTTATCAAGCTTGTCGTCCAACTTTATGTCACATACCCTTCCATTCCGTCCAACTTCTAGATTTTCAAAAATTTTTGAAAACGTTTGAAGGGTTCACACTATGAAGCATTGGTCGTTCAAACCTAAGTCTGTCCAACTAATTGTAGAGTGTGAACAGGGCTTATAGCAAGTGCTTAAATTATTATATGTAAATGCAATTAAAATTTGTACTAAATGAATCTCTGAATTGAATTTGATCCTCGCTTGCGATAGTCCCATCGTCAATAAAGAATATTTGACGTATAATGTCCGCCATCAAGCAAGTTTTCAAGAATAATTGTAATAAATAGTTAGAGAGCTTGAGACGCTCCCTTGATGTACGCACTTAACGTGACTTGAAATTCTTCGGTGGCTCTAGCTGGACGTCATATCTTTACCACTGCTCCTTCCAACTTATCCCCTGTCATAAGAACATTGCCTTGAGTCTGTTTAAAATAACAATTCTACTTTTTAGTAAAGGACTCCTTTAAAGCATCAGTACCGACGGCACTGTCACAGAATTGCAATAACTCAACAAAAAAATTAAGTTCATGGGTTTTCAGCTTTTTTTTGTTATTTGTCGTCCTCTAGAAAGTCTTTTTCGATTAACAGACTTCGGAAGTATATTGAAAGAGACAACTTAGAAGAACTTTACAGAAGGGCAGGCGAAGTAAGCCAAAAGTATTTCTGAAATAATTTAAAATGTGTGCAAGAAGCATAGGATCTGAAGAAAATATCGCTTTTAAGAATTTTGTGGTCGTTTTCAGACAATTAAAGACTTTTCGGATGAGTCATTGGGAAAGCATCACACACAATGTAACTTGTAGATCTTTGACTTTTGTTATGCCAACTCACACATTACGTCAATCCAACAAAGTGCAAAAATAAATTAATTGATCAAATCAAATGTCAACACAAATGAATCTGCGACAATTTCCTTAATTTTTTTAGAAGCCTTAGCATACAAAGAATTTCAATTTTAGAGCACCTCCAGAGCTCAAGCACTATCTTCTATCTACATGAAACAAATACCAACATTCTTGTGAAGTTTTCGTCCCAGTTTAATTTTTTTTTATTTATTTTCTGCAAAGTTTCACCAGTTCCCTACTTGAACACTTGTCTCTAAAAAGTACATAACAATTGGTTCTCCCTTTTTGACAACCCCCTCCGATGACACAAACTGTCAGCTAATAGGAAAACCTCATACACAAGTTCATATCGCGATTTTTTTCTTGTTGTTTAAACAATGAGAAAATGACAAAAAGCGACCAAAACAAATACAAACTGTCATCGCCTGTCTCCGTATCAATATAACTATCGAATTGATTAAATAATATTCGCTGCACAAATGCACATTGCACACAGCACAGCACAGCACACACAATCAATTGACAGATATCTTACATCTATGTTGCCACGTATCTGTCGCGCTAATCAAATATTGACATATGACAGTTAAAAAAATATTTTTTTTTTTTTCAAAAATAAGTAGAGCTTCGTTCTTTTTTTTCATTGTAAATAACAAACAAAAAAACAACAATTGGCTCCCCCAATCATGCAACCCAACCAACAACAATGTTTACTTTAATTTATAAAAAAAGAAGAAAAAAAGAGTCAAAATAGGAAGGTATTATTTTTATAATATAAAACCGCGTTTTGTTGGACGTTTGAGATAAGACAAGACTTACCTGTGTGTGGTGTGTCTGATAACTTACTGCGTACACTGTGCATGAAATGTGCATATGTAACAGTGTAATTATTGATAACAAGATTGACTGTAAGGCATTATATTTATTATCGACGTTGTCCTTCCTATCACAGGTATCAATCGATTTTAATACTTTATGACTTCAATGCCCACGGCTATAGGATCAGTTTGGTGGAACTTGCGATAGAGGCCTCTATATCATTCGCGTCGATCGCGTTCGTTTTATTGTTTTTCTATTTTTTTGTACAAAGAAGCTTTGACCAAGAAAACGTTCTAACGAATTCTATTTTGATCAACAAACCAAATAAATTTTTACGTGCAGTGAGTGGTGCTTGAATGTGTTCGAAAGATATTGTTTTTTACTAAACAAAAACAAAAGGTTCGCTAAAGAATTCTTGTGATTTTCAAATATTTTAGACAACTATGACTCAATACAACCCAAATTGTGGATATTATGACGAATGCAATGCATACCCGTACAATTCCTACAACAATGTTTATCCTCAGGAAGCCCATATGTATACGGATTACGAATACAAATACGAGTAAGTTGGTTTTTTAAAGAAAACATTTGAGCCAACAGAAACCACAGAAATCTATGTGAGTTCTGAAAAATATTTCAAATTTCTCTTTTTTGAGCAATTCACAACTGGAAGTGTTGCTAAACTAAAGAAAAAGTTTTTGTACTCTTGCTCGCACAGGTGTCCTTTTTCAAACAAATTAAATTTTAAGTGCGTGTTGCAAAACACCGGAGTATTTTTGTTTTCGTCATCTTTTCGCGCAGTGGGTTTTGGGAAAGGCAACATTGATTGATTGATTGCGATGCTACCAATACTTTAATTTTCATCAAAGTTAACATATTTGTAAAGTTGCAAACTATTTGCTTTTTTGTATGATATTCTATTGAAAACTAAAGCGAAACATCCTACTAACAAAATGTAAGCTTTTTCTATGTCAAATGCACCTTAAACCACTCTTCTAAAGTTTTTTGAAAAGTTATAATGTTAAAAAATATTGAGAATTTACACATAAGTTAAGTAGCTTGAAAAAGTTTATGGTTATAATCTCATTGCGTAGAAATATGAGTGTGAATTCAACCACACTCCTGCCTTACCTTCGAAGACATCATAAATCTCAATTGGTCTCAAACTAATACAACTTGTCTTAGACGTTTTTGCCAACTCTGATAGAAACCGCAACGTCTTTCCAGCGAAAAATCGAGCAATCGCTGGTTTAACATAATAAAAATAAAAAAATTTAAAAGTACTCTCTTTATTGGATATTTTGTCTTTGCCGACGGCGAAACTGACAAAAAATAAATCTTTGTAAAAGTTTCGGTCTAGTGCAGCTCAGAACTAATTGTGATGATCTACTTTCGTATTTTTTTTTTTTTTAATCATACGCCAAACAGAATTTGTTTTAAAAGCATAACTAAAATACACTGAAGTATCAGTTATGAAATATTTATGTGTTCTCGCTTAGTTATAGACGAATGATATGTAAAATAATGATCTACACTTTGGGCCTAACTTTAATAAGCGGAAATAATCGGAACCTATTCCACTGCTCTAAAACTATTCCATCGATAACATCAATCGAGAAATGGGGCAAAATCTTAATAAAATTCGTTCCAGTTTCCCCCGCATTCATCGCCGGAGTTTATCTGGTCGATAGTTATGGAACAGAGACATTAGTGTCAAAACTGAACGAAACAATTCCTTGCAAGCGTACTTATCCATAGCCTTTCCCATAGAGAAACAACAACATTTACAAACTTATTCTTTTTACCCCTATGGCTGATTAGCGAATGTTTTTCGCAACCAAAAAAATATAGAATCAATTGTAAAAACAATGAAAAGTTTTGAGAGCTTAAAATTTATTAAAATGATAAAATGTTTTAAGGACTTTCACACTCGAATTCATAAAGTTTGAACACTCTTAAATAGTCCAGCTAGGCTATGTTAAGAGAGTTGGACAAGCCTTAGCCAGATACGTGTTTATCAACGCATTCCCACAGTTGTCTTAATAAGTATTTGGTCAATTTGAATGAAAAACTAAAAGGTAGCGTTCACGATCGATGCATCTGCGCAATTGCATTGGCTGTGTTCTGATATATGAATACAACAACTGAGACCAATTGAAACCGAGTGACATAAGACGCACCTGAACTAGACCGGCGCTAAACAGCCATTTTGACTTTATGGATATCATATATTTTTTCCAGGTTTCATAATATGATCAAGTTTGGGTAATTCAAAAAATGTATCTTGAAACTTTCAATCGTGTCTTGCAATATATTAAACAAATGTTCTTTGTCGCATCAAATCAGCGTCCGATCCAGCTTTTCGCTGCCCCGGTGCGGCGGTGCCTAGGGCAAAAGTAGTATTTACCGTGCTTTGCAATAACACATTTATTGGTCGCAAGCAAGTTATTCAAGTTCTGGTATTACTTACTTACTTAGGTGGGCATTACAGTTCGGGGTGAACCTGGGCCTCAACCAACATCCTTCGATAACGACTTCTATTTCGGGCGAGCTCTCTCCAGTTTCGCACTCCAAGTCGGTTGAGGTCTTCCTCCACTTGATTGCGCCACCTAAGACGAGGTCTTCCCCTTCCGCGATTTCCCTGCAATGTGCTTTCGAACACCCGACGAGCCGGAGCGTTTTGGTCCATCCGCTCTACATGGCCCAACCATCGTAGCCCCGCGATGCGTACTCTTCTGGCTATGCCCATATCGCGGTACAGCTCATACAGCTCGTCGTTGAATGTTCTTCTCCACACATTGTCTTCGCATACGGGACCAAAGATCATTCGGAGAATTTTTCTTTCGAAACGACCAAGGGTTTCCTCATCCGCTTTCGATAAGGTCCATGCTTCCGTTCCGTAAAGCAGGACTGGGATGATTAAGGTCTTAAACAAGGTTACCTTGGTTTTTCTGGAGAGGGTTTTGTTTCTCAATTGCCTTCTTAACCCAAAGAAGCAACGGTTGGCAAGAGTTATTCTCCGTTTGACCTCCGCACTGATGTTGTTTTCCGTGTCTACAGCGGATCCTAGGTAGACGAAGTCCTGTACTACCTCGAAGTTATGTCTGTCTATTGTGACGTTTTGTCCAATTCGTCGATGTTCTGTGTCCTTATTTGATGACAGCATATACTTTGTTTTGCCCTCATTAACCATCAAACCCATTTTTGCCGCTTCTGTTTCAATACTCGCAAAAGCACCTATGGCATCACGCTTTTTTCTTCCAATTACGTCAATATCGTCTGCATATGCGAGTAATTGCACAGACTTTTGAAAGATTGTTCCTCTGGTGTTGACGTTTGAGTTTCTTACAATCTGTTCAAGTATGATGTTGAAGAAATCGCATGACAGTTTATCGCCTTGCCTAAAACCTTTTTCGACATTAAAGGTCTCGGTGAGTTCTTTACCGACCTTGACGGAGCAGCGTGAATTCTCCAAAGTCATCCTGCATAGTCGTACGAGTTTTGCAGGAATGCCGAAACTAGATATGGCTCTGTACAGCTCGTCTCTGTAGATACTGTCATACGCAGCCTTGAAATCAATAAAGAGATGGTGAATATCGATATTATGTTCACGGGTTTTTTCCAAGATCTGCCGTAATGTGAAAATTTGATCTATTGTGGACTTCTCCGGTCTAAAACCACATTGATAAGGGCCTATCAAGTTGTTGACGTGGGGTTTCAGACGTTCACATATTACAGCAGACAAGATCTTATAAGCGACGTTAAGGAGGCTTATCCCTCTATAATTGGCGCAGTTGTGAGGGTCTCCTTTCTTTAGGATCGGACATACGATACTGAGGCTCCATTCATCGGGCATGCTTTCTTCCGACCATATCATGAAGATCAGTTGGTGCATGCTCCTTTCCAACTGATCTCCAGCTGCCTTGAAAAGTTCGGCATCAAGGCCATCAAGGCCATCAAGGCCATCAAGGCTATGGTATAGTTTTATGAAATTTTAGTGCAGAGATGGTTCCTGTTTGATCCCCATATTCTAACTGGAACGGGCTTGGGAACAAGATCCTAGATTAGGATGCTACATTATCTCTCAATAATTTAGGCTCATTCTTATATTCCCACGAAGAAAGAAACGGCAGCGATAACGGCAACATTAAAACTTGGCCGATTTCATAGACTCTGTCAACTTAGGATAATCCCTCAGTAGCATTAACTATATTTCATCCTTATATTCCGTCGGAAACAAAAGAACGTAAACGGACAAATGAAAGGGGGAACCTTAAAACTGGGGATCCCAGCAACGTCGGGCGGCTCTGCTAGTGTTATAAGTCTACAGCCGCAGCCGGTCCACATAAGCTTAACACATACGGCGAAGTGTGTTTGTTTGCTTAAGTGACATTTATTTATAGGGAAAAATAAATAAATAGGGTGGCGCATCAAAACGATGAGCCCCGGGTCCGAGCGCAACTCTCACAAACATGCTTCGTAAAAGAGTAGATGATTCCTACAATTTTCTGCCGATTCCGAAAGGCTAATCGATAAAGCGCTTTTCATGGCAATGAGTTTACTTTCAAAGGAGAGAGAGACAGGTAACGTTTTGGCGATGTTCAAGAGAATCGATCGATTCTACAATTGAACTGTCGCCTATCAGTCTAATGCTATACTGAGCAGGCGCGGATTCAGGGGGGGGGCACTAGGGGCAATTGCCCCCCCCTTCTCTGTCAATAAAAATGTTAAGTCTGAAGCAAACTGTACGTATTCGCTACAAAAATTCGGTTGGTCCTGCTAAATTGCTTTAAATAATTCATTCATTACCAAGAAAAAGCAAAACTCAGTCAGAAGACATAAGAAAAGTCAATGTCATAATAAAGAAAATCTAGCCACCTATACTAATGATCAGGACAATAAAACCATACACACACTTGTTTTCGTTCCAAGGCGCTTGTAAAAGCCCATTGAGTAAAAACATCGTTTCGCGTATCTTACGATCGAAGTTAAATGGTGTTTTAGATCCTACTGAAGAAGAGAATAAAACTAATAATGTAGATCCTGTTGCCCAAGCATCTCATAGCTCAGCCAGTAAGAGAGATGCACCTGCTTCTCCCTCGGTTCTTGAGTCTACAGTGTGTCATCGATCAGATACCCCCTATGACATTGGAAATTTCTTAAACAGCCAATTGGATGATTATACGAAACATCAAATTCTTTCGAATCCATGGCAGCCAAAAGAAGACTACAAATTTCCATTTTCATCTCATTTGGTGAAAGGTAAGGTCGTCAAACGCTATTTTGGCCATAAATACCTCACCAGATATCCTTGGCTTGTGTTTTCACCTTCAAAACAGGGTTTGTTTTGTAAATACTGCCCTTTGTTTGTGACTGGCAGCGTTGGAGGTGTGACTTTACAAAGTCTTTTAAAAAAACCTCTGATAAACTTTAAGGATATTTCTGGAGAAAAGGGAGATTTAGAAAACCATGCTAAACACATCTACCACAAACGAGCTGTTCAGGATGGGACTGCATTTCTTCACTCTTATGATAACCCAAAAATAGAGATAGTAAACCACGTTAATCAACAACGTCTCAAAAAAGTGGAAGAAAACAGAGAACGGCTTCGTCCTATAGTGGAAATTATAATCTTCCTCGGAAGACAAAATTTGGCATTTCGTGGTCATAGAGATGATGGTGCTATACTTCGAAACAGAGATGTTGCAAGCCAATCTGATGTAACCGTGAACGAAGGAAATTTTAGAGAACTTCTCAGGTATCTGCTGGAGATAATAAATTAAAGCAGCATTTACAGTCAGCCCTATCCAATACTACATATATAGGCAAGACAACACAAAACACGCTTATTTCATGCTGTGGGAAAGAAGTTTTTGATAAAATTTTGAGTTACGTTCGGGATTCACAATATTATATTATGAAACAACTGATGCATCTCACCTCTCCCAACTCAGTATTATATTACGCTACGTTCACAATGGTAGCATTCGTGAGGATTTTGTCTCTTTCGTGGATGCATTTGAGGAACTAGCTTATTCCAGAACTGATGAAGAATACGAATCTGATGAGGAAAGCCTGAGGGAAACTAGAAAAAAACTAGCTGCCGAAGAGAAATTGGATGGAAATTCTAAACCTAAGGAGTTATCTCTAACTGGCAAAGCCATCGGCCAAATTGTATTGTCGCAACTGAAGAAAAAGCTCAAACTTCCTCTTGAATGCTGTTTGGGAATAGGGACAGACGGATGTGCTGTTATGCTTTCAGAAGTTCGAGGTGCTGTCATGGAAATTCAGAGAGAAGCGAAAAATGCTGTTAGGAGTCCATGCTACAGTCATAAGCTAAATAACTCCATTTCTCAAAGGTCAAAAGTACCTGCCGTTCGAGACGCTGTTGCAATAATGAAAGAGGTAATCTTCTTCTTCAAATCGCATCCAAAACGAAAAACTGTCCTCATGAACACCTTGGGGTGTGCCCTAACATCACTTTGTGAAACAAGGTGGGTAGAACGACATGAAGGTGTACTTCAATTTTCTTTGGACCTCAGCAAAATTGTGGAAGCGTTGGAAACGATATCGCAGTGGCGTGACCCAAGCACGGCTGGCAAGGCTTCCTTACTTATAACATCTGTATGCAATTCACAGTTTATTGTGTCAGTTTTGTGTTTGAGTGATGTGTTGTCCTTAACACAGTCCTTGAGCAAGTTACTACAATCTAAATCTCTTGACCTGAATAGCAGCGCAATGCTGGTGAAGAACACGATTTCCGTACTTCAAGGCCGCCGGGAAAACATAGATACCAGTTTCCACAACATATGGCAGCATGCAAAGAATTTATCTGATCAGTTGAATGTTGAGTTGAGAATTCCTCGTATTCCACGTCATGATGGACGCCAAATTCACCGAGCTAATTTTGACACCAATTCAGCTGAGGTATACTACAGAATCTCGTTATATGCACCTCTACTTGACTTTGTCTTGACCGATTTGCATGAAAGATTTCGACCGGAAACCTAAGATGTGTTTAAACTTACAATTTTCATTCCAGAAAACACAATTCGATATACCTAATGCTGATGAGTTGGATACCACCGCTAAGTTGCTAATAAATCGCTTTGGTCAACTCTTAGAGTTAAATACAGAGACAGACACAGCCTGTTTTTTGCTCAAAGATGAGCTGGTGTTGTGGCGGGAAAAATTGTTAACGGAAAAGGAACAGAACAACCATTTTCCCGTTACTGCTCTTGAGTTGATGGATAAATGCAATAAGGATGTGTTTGGCATTATACACAGTTTTATTTTAAACCTTGCAACGCTTCCGGTTACAAATTCTTCGGCAGGGCGGTCTTTTTCTTCATTGCGGAGCCTTAAAACCTATTTAAGGTCCACAATGAGTGAAAATCGCCTTTGCGGTCTGGCACTTATGCACATCCACAGACAAATCCCGATCGATGTTGAAAAAGTAATAACAAGGTTTTCGAGAACCGGCTCCAACAAAAAGTTAGACTTTAGCATTTAATAAACTGTTTTAAACTAATTTAACTCATTTTTTTTTTAACAATTTTTCTAATTCTTTTAAATGAAAAATGTATTTTTATATTTGAAATCATTGAAAACGTAGGCAAACTGCCCCCCCCTTGTCAAAATCCTGGATCCGCGCCTGATACTGAGTCCCCTGCCGATTAGGCGAAAGAATGTTTGCGAAATACATGCAAATATGAGAGTTTTGGATGGGTGTTGGCTTTATATATTGCTGCCAGATCAAAGGGTGAAAAATTTCTTTAAAAACCTAGGGACTTAGTAGCATTTTTGACGACTTCAAATATATTGTCAAGTACTGACAGTTTTTCTTGGATATAGGTACCATTCATGGACAATGACAATGGGCGGATGTTAAGCTTTAACGACAAATGACAACATTGTGTTTTCGAAGCATTGAAAGCTACTTGGTTTTTACTATACCCCATGTAACAATAGTGCCAAGGCTAGAATCCAATGAGCTAATCACACGCAATCCTTCCAGTTCCACATCTGAAGAGCAGGGACGTGAATTTGGAAACGAATATATAAAAAGTTGAGGGTTGAGTCGTCAGCAAAATAGTTTAGAGGATTAGAAGTTTCAGTCAAGAGATCGTTTATGAAAATAAGAGAAGGAATCGCAGACAAAACGAAGCCCTGATGGGGCATCAAACTTAAAACCATCCAAAACAACATACATATATTGAACAGTTGAAAAGGTAGTTTCGATACTAAAAGCACACATTTTCGAAAAGAGAGCTTGATGCCAAACTCTATCAAATGCTTTAGAAATATCAAGCGCAATAACTTTACTTTCTTGGATACATTAGAGTCGGATTTCTTGTAAAATCGAACACATCACAATAAAATAGGTAATATTTTCTGGTCACGTTGCATAAACTATACATTGTAGCTGAAGATCACTTCTGTGTGGTATGAAATTTAGATTTAAGACTTCAATTCGGGCTTTGAAAACGGCGCCTATGATTTCAGAAAAGTGTCCAATTTTAAAAATGTTTTTTCCAGTTAATATTTGGTAACTAAGGTTTCTATAAATTAATTTATAATTTGATGTTTTCGTTAAATATTGGTCATACATCAGCTTGTCATCGATTTAAGATATGATCCTGGCAAATATTTTCCACCATTTTGCTACGTTGTCCTCTGTTACAAATACAACAATTAATAGATATCGCTAGTTGGTTCACTTCCCTGAAAAGAGTAGCGTTTGAAAGTACCAATTTTCTTTTAATTATGAGGAAGATTTATGAAGGCTATTGCCACCTCTCCCCATCACTTTAATTAAATAGACTCAATAGCATAGGCTGGAGAGAGTTTTAAAGAGAGGTTTTCGTTAAAATCCTTCCTACTTTAAAATTGGGTGGCGTACCCTTGGGGGGATTTTCGGGTGCGGACCCCCCCCCCCCCCCCCCCACCCTCCCATACACACACACACACTGCATATTCATGAAGCGCAATCAGAAATTGTAACATCGCTATTATTTCACAAAATACAAATTCAGAGAAACGATTTTTTACATGGGTTTGAATGGTACATATCAGCGCCTTTCAGAGCGTGCCGTGTAAGCTTTCACTTTTGCCTAAAAGGTGCCTTTTCTCGAATCGCGTCATATATAAACTTTTTTACATGCAAATTTTTTATCGAAAGATACTAACCAGTAAAGCATCAAGCGCATTTTGGATGTTCAAGCAGTGAATAGCAACCCGGTCACACTACTCGCCAGCTCCCATCAGCAAACCGTAAAAAAATTTAATATTTAAGTGAATTAGAAATGTTAGCAATATGTTAGACTTTGCAAGCCGCTGATAAATACTCGTCGGCTGATAGCTGATTTTCGTGGTCTGGTGTAGTGATTATCGTGGTCACACAAAGCTGGCAGTAGCGTCTACTCGATTAGCCGCTGGTAAGCAGCCGTGTGTGGCCCGTTCTTAAGATTAGTTCAAAAATAACACAAGCAAATGGCTTGATGTTTAAATTAGAGTTTGCCCGATTTTATACAAAAAGTTAATCTAAAAGGAAATGTGAACTTAAAATCAACTATAAACGATTTAAGATTAATTTATTCTAGTGCCGACGCACAATGGAGCAGAGGGCCACTTTCGCTGGCAAAAATTCAATTTATAAAGTTGAGCTGTGTCCTGAAGTTCCATTTAATTTCTAATTGTGCTTAAAACAACATTTGCTTATTTGTTTCTTATTTCTCTTAGGATTGAAGGCGTTGCCAAGAAAATTGTTGGCAATTATTTAAATATAGTATAAAGAGTATTGATGCCAAATTTCACGTGCCTACCTATTATGGTTGATTTATTGTCTATTCGACGGTACTATGACTTAGTTTAAAGTGACTCTAAATCACTATAGATTTACGTTATAGCATATTATGCCATTTGAGCCAAACGTTTATACGGATGAGTGATGACATATCAGATATCGTATAGAAAAGCGGATGATATCTGCCCCTCCACATTTGGACAGAAAAACTTTAAATCTACAAGAAAATGGTTTTATTAACAACAAAACACAAACCAAAACCATTGAAAATTTTAAAAAGAACGGCATGTTGTCTGCGTAGTCCTTATTGCATAAGGATTTCTAAACATCGATAGAATTTTTTTATGTATAAACTTTAATATTCTCTAAGACCAGACTAGAATTCTTTCTATTGCTCTTGAATGGAATGAGCATTGAATTGCTCAATGTGCGTATAATTTCATACTATCAATAAGCAGATGCTCAGGATATTTCAAAATTTCACCAGGTGACAAAAAATACTACAACTCTTCAAGTGCAACACGGAAAGCCTACTTTTAGAATGTAGGTTCCGTCTGCCTCTTTGTGTAATGTGTATGAAGTATGACCTAAGAGGAATTGTTATTCAATTGTCATTAGATGTTTATTAACTGCAAAACAATTGCCTATTTCCGCAAGATATCAGTTGTAGAAGGTACAAGCCGGAACACAATCACGCCGGCTTGAGTCGCAAGATGCGCTCATTAACAACTTCCACATTTGTGAATCGAATGCATCCTTACTATGCATACACATAGCTCTGGAAGAAAAGAACTACAGGAACAGGCCGACAATCAATCTTATGCCTTACACCTTTACCTGTAAATATTTTCTTCCAATAAGTGCTGGAAATCTCAGTTTGACAAAAATACACCGAACAGGCGAGAACATTAAACAAAGTAAATTTCTTTGTGGTATTGTACCCATATACATACTATCAATGAACCATTGAAAAAAAGAGAAGAAATACCGTCTACTATTATATAGGTACCTATGGTATATTAGAGGTCAGGGTTCCAATACTACATGTACCGATATCGATAGAGACAGCCAGGCGACCTTTGTGTTTGCATTATTTCCTGTGACCGGATGTTACTTCCTAACAATCCTCAAAAATGAATGAGCTAGGCAAAAGCAAAAAAAAAAGTATCTAAATGTACTCTCCCCTCAGCAGTTTACTGGACAGCAATAGCAATTGAATCTTGACAAATGGGTTTTCGCATTTTTGTTTCTTTTCTTTTTTGTTTGTCTCGATTGCAATTTGTTTCGAATAGGATATAGGTAGCTCTGTAGCTGCAAAGATTCCATTTGGAAAATGATCCTCAACTTTGTGTACGAGAGGCATTAAAGTACTATAGTGAGTAATTGCCTATTTAGAGAATTTTCCTAAATTTCATTACCCTTGACACCTTTGACAATAAATGTGATTGTTTGCGTGCGGGGAATGAGCGTTCCTGCGTATAAACTGTGCAGTGTGCAGTGTGCATTATGCACTGGGAATTATTCCATTTGAGAAATAAGCCCTCTGATTGTGATTTAAAAATGCTTCTGAATATTCCGATCACAATTTGCCCTTAAAAACAGGTTTGTCTGAATTAATAAAATCAAATATATTTTATTGTCTTAGAAGCCACAGCAAATGTTGGGGTGAGAAAGGAAGTACATAACAGTAGCGAGCTCTTGTGGGTACATCTTGATGCTCAAATTGGCATTTTGATTGGCTTTAAAATCCAAAAAAAAAATGATTATTGCAACCTTTTTTTTACTATTTTTTTATTTTTCACAAGAAAAAAAAATTAAAAATTGATTTTTAACTAAAATCAAAACCGAACAGGGAGGTCATTCCGTATGCGATCGATAGTGAAACTATATTTTTGTATAGTTGAGGTCAATAGATCTCTTGATCTTTTAAGTCCTTACGACTTTTTTGATAGAAACTATAATTGTTTTGACGATAGTAACGCTCTCCGTAACAACAGGCGGTAGACGACTGAAGCAATGTCTTCCGTACCATGTTCAACTGTCAAATTGTGACGAAGGCGATCGTTCGATAGTTTTTTTTTTTTGCGATCGTCTCACACATTTCTTTGGCAAATAGTCAATTTTTAAATTTTAATTCTTTAATTTG
Organism: Melanostoma mellinum; assembly: GCA_914767635.1. NCBI lineage: Eukaryota > Metazoa > Arthropoda > Insecta > Diptera > Syrphidae > Melanostoma > Melanostoma mellinum. The sequence continues at coordinate 162,315,138 of OU612058.1, read as the reverse complement.
TTACTTAAAAGAAAATTGCGAAGCAAGGGACGAAAGGTTTGTGTTTTTGAATGTTTTTTTTTTTAAGGGGAGCAAATTTGGGTGCACTTTTTTGGCCGCTACTTGAAATTAGACCAGACCTAAGATAAATAAATAACTGTTTATTTCGCTTAAGTACCAGTCAAGTTAGGAAAAGGTCTCTCTCCTCGAGTGCTAGATACCGAGATAAAGAGTAGGTACACTAGCTACACTTAAGAAAAAAAAAAACATTGTTGTATTTTTTATATTATTTGCCTGCCTTCCTCCAAGCATCAACTGTCTTGCCAGGTAGTCCAATCGCATTTAGGCTATTGACCAAATCGGCCCAGAGCATACTTAGACCTTAGACATACTTAGCCTGCCTTGCCTCTTGGGTTCTTGGGGTAGTTCCTCGCCATGTCTGGGTGGTCCTGGTCCCCCATGAAATTCACCAGATGTGCTATCTGATTTGGCATTAGTAGTGTTCACACTGTACAATGAGTTGGACAGACTTTGGTATGAACGACCAATGCTTGATAGTGTGAACCCTCAGGCGACCGCTTGTAGGATGGTTTTCATACATTTTTGAAAATCTAGAAGTTTGACGACAAGCTTGATAAGTGTGAACGCAAACTCCATCCCACTATGTTATTTTCAGTGTCATCTTTGATGATATTTACAATAAATTTCGTTAAAAAATATCGATGATACTTTTTAAACGACAGACGAGACGATAGAGCGACACGAAAGTTAAGTAAGCATCGTTTGGGCGTTATCGTCGGCGATAGACGAACGAACGATGATCGGCTGTGAAAGTTACAGAATGACCCCCAGTAATTGGACTGTTGATGGCTGGAAGAAGAAGATAATGGTCAGATCTCAGATAAAACCATAACTAACCGTTTTCAGTCAGACTGTGTTTTTAGACAGACCATATGAAACCTTGCAAAGAAACCACGTTAAGAAAAACATGAAACATGGAGGAGCTAGCTTAAGGGGTTAGGCCACCCTAGAACTTTCGAAAAATCGATTTTTTTTTTAAATTTCAAATGGTCCCTTAGGACCTCAAAAATGATATCCCAAAAGATTATGGCCGAGAAAAACTTTTACGTACTCTGTTTTCGAATTTTAGTACAAGGCCGTCTGGTCCGCAGCGAGCTCCTTTTGTGAGCGCAAGGGGCAAGGTACGTTAGAGGAGTAGAGCATGTTATTGAAAATATTTATTTCCTGACTAGTCTAAACTAGTAGTCTAGACTAGAGTTGGATTTGCGAACGTCTCCTTCCGGCATCGCAGATTAAAAGTATTGTAAAATTATTCATGATTTTCTACTACTCAAAACTTTAAACGCGTTTATCTCAAAACTATGTTTTTCAAGTTGGCCGGACTCGTAACTCATGCAATTTTTAACCGATTGACTTGAAATTTTAAACATGTCTTGAAATATACATTGTCTATGGAAGTACGTAAGATTTTTTTTTTTATGTTGCGTAGTTCATTTGTTATTAACAAATTTTGCACTTTTCACTTTAGAAGGGCGCCATTTGGCCAAAAATCAATATATCACAAAAATCCTACGTACTTCTATAGCAGTGAGTATATATAATCGAAAAAGTCTATTTGCTCATTATTATTCAAAAAATTACAGGAGCTGTTGGTCCGGCCGTGGAACTCAAAAAAAAAAAGACGTCGTCGAAAAAATGCTGCACAGCCGCCATTTTGTAATGAATCGATTCAAAAAAATTATCGTAAGCAGTCATTAATATAAATAATAAAATCGCGTTTCAGTTATCTCGATTTATTTTGTACTTTTTCTAAAAAAAAATCCCCAAAAAGCCTATTTTTTCAGCCTCTAGGGTGGCCTAACCCCTTAAGAAATGGGTTTGCTTCATTTGCTGGAATGTCATACCGTAAGTGATGAATGATGATTAAAGGAATAAGGAAAATAGGAGATTACATCCGTATTTTAGAAGAAAGTTTTGTAGGCAAACATTCGAAAAGATTGATTAAATTTTGGGGCTCTTAAAAAAAAAACCATTGGAACGATACGATAATGTTCCAAAGAACTCAGACGACCGTTGGTCCCGGACTTAGACGAAGTGCGCAGGTATTTCAGGCTCAACTAATACAGTAACTAGTCGAAAGCATGCCAAGATTCAAGACGAGTAACTAGCTTCACTTAAGCCAAGGGGTTTCGGACTAAATATTTTATTTGCAATATTAAATTCCGCAAGCGGCAGCACCTCACTCGGATCTCAAGCATCCATTGTACTCCTCTTTTATCCGGTAAGATAACAGAGGATGAGGAGAAGAGGAGAGGTTGGCAGAGAATTGGGTTTGTGACTGGGTTATTGTGGTTGGGCGCCCCCACTGACACTTTGGAGCTCTGGATGAATTTAAGGATTCAGTTTACTGGGAGGCTAGATGTCGCGCCGCCCAGATTGTTGAAGAAGTATTCTCAGAGGGCTTTTTTCCAAGTAGTATAGACCAAGCTAGGACACTCATAGAAGAAGTGGAATGATCCCTCCTCTGCCTCTTTTTCTTGGAATCCCCTACACAAGTTGGATGTGCCCACTCTCATCATATGGTTACTCAATGGGCTGTGACCCATCAGAATACCAATCATAAGAGCGAGAGTTAAGGCCTGTTGACCTGCAGCAAAAATTCTGTGTTCTTCTTGGAAATATCTGCACATAGGTTTCTGGCAACCCGGTGTGTTTCTATCACTGGCGGTTTTTAGAAAATTTTGTTGGATTCGAGTGCTGACCCGATTTTACCCAGTTTATCCGCCATAGTCGTAGAGCTGAGCAGTCTTTGATTGCTGCGAAAGCTTTCTACTAATTTAGATTGTAATAATGAGATATAAATATAGCTTTGGTCGCCGCCTGGCTGCCTATGAAGACGTCAATATTTTTATTGATCAGGTTTTGCACAGCTAGGTGTTTTGCGGCTTCACAAACTGCATGTACTTCTGCTTAGAAGATACTGCAAAAGTCGGGGAGCTTCATTGATTTGTTCATACGATGGTATTCTGAGAAGATCCCTGACCCTTCGTCCGTTTTGGAACCGTTTGTGAGGACAGAGGCCTGATTTTCTTAATAACCCTGTTTTCCTGCCAGCACTTTCTTGTCGGAATGACTGTTAGGGTCTTGAAATCAGTATACGGGGGATGTAGTCTGTTCGAATTTCTGTATCAGTATGGTTCATAATGGTTCTGTGGCTTGATATAACTGTTTTCCAATTATTTTATTGTCTGAATCGCAGTGCTCTTTTGGCCGTCGCGCGTCGGCGTCGTCTCTTTAGCGGAAAGATCTAGGGGACTGACAGGAAAGTTTCCAGAGCTGCCGTTGGTGTTCACATCAGGAACTAAGTCCTTAAGTAAAAGAGTAAAGCGGCCTTGGTATTTAGTTCCCGTGCTAGGTGGGAAAAAAATAAATTGTTTGCTTTTTTTGCGTAAAAAAACCATTACTCTGAAACCAAGGAACGTCTTGATAAGTACAACGGGTCTCTGCATATGTAAACCACTTTCCGTTGTGGTTGTATCAGCAAAAGTGATTTCGAACGTTCAGGTTGTCCAAAAAAAACGTCGCGGTCGCACCAAAAATCGTCGATAGAATCTATGGATTGATATGAACTATCAGTGAAAGAAAGTGGGTGAGGGGTTTGAGACTGTATTCATCTCAACTGAGAGGGAAAATGACATTTTACATGAATATTTGGATATGAAGTAGCTATTCGCGCGATTGCTCACACTCGTCCACCCGTGTGACCACTTCAAAGAAGTGTTTGGTGATGTTCAGCCGCAATCTGAACGAATTTTCGCACCGTTTAGCTAAAGTAGACCAAATTTAAATTCTTCATAACACACCAGAGACCAAGAAACAGTTAAAACAATGGGATTCAGTGCACAAAAGAAAGTCTGAAAGCTTAGGTGGGTTTGCCGACTAACATGGTCATGTTCACAGGTGCAGTGCAGGTTTCTTTACAGAAATACTGAATCTAGCCAATTCCTTCAAACTTCCAAATCACAGCAGTGTCTTCCAAGCTGAGATTTTGGGAGTTACAAGCGCTGCAAAACCGCTGCTATCAGATTCTGATATCACTTTTTTCAAGAGCAATAAAAGCCACACTTGTAAAGTCAAAGCTTGTTTCTTGCAGTCGTGAATCAGGGTTCCACACTATGAAATTGAACAGATCATTAGTAGCAAAATAATACGAAAATCTAATGGAAGACGGGCATGCCTAGATTCCTGTGTTACTTCCAGGAAACTATGGCCAAAATACGATAAGAACGGATATGAAAGACTACTATCCTTGAATAGACCTTCATTACAATCGCTTATCGGTATTACAACAGGGCACAACCTACTAGGCTACCACAAAATGAAAATTGTCACTGCCCAGCAATCTGTCACATCAGAAAAAAATTTCTAAGCACTTACTTCTTCAACGAACGAGAAGAAGACACTCCAAGAAACAGCCTGTTGAACTTTATTAAAGACTCAAATGGTTAAAAATTGACCAAACATCAACTCATAGGTTTTTAGGACGTTACTATACTCCGGTCTCCGGGGTATAATAATATGGATCTACATTGATCTAAGTGTGGCGGAAATAAGATCAACCGTCATTATTATACAATTATACCAACCATACCTTAAGTGTTCCATTGATTTTTCAAATGAGTGCTTTGGAAAGCGGCACAAGAAGAGTCGATCGTTTTAGAAAATTTTTGATAACGAAATGCTTACATATATCGATCGTGCAGGAGTTACTTGACGTCCACTTACGGATTACCTACTATAGGTGAGATATTAATACTTGTGCTAATGAGAGTAGTATTGAAAAAAAGATACTGTTCTAATTCTGATGCTTGTAGATATAGCAGGTACCTAATTCATAGAGTGAGTGGAATTAGGTTCAACTAAAGAGCTCTTGACTAAGTTCGATTCAATCTTCTTCTACTTAGGTCTGTCGAATAACACAATAAGTATGTTAAATTTTCTACTTCACTTTCGATCTCTGATTTGAGTTCAAAAATCCGTTTTCTACTCAACATGAACCAGCTTAAGAGACCGCGCGCATACACCTTTATCGCAGATGTAATCAAAGATTGTTAAGAGTGTAAGGGGCTTCCTCAATCGATGTTATTGGGATATGCTGTATTATGTACGACTTCATCTTCAATTATTTCATTGGTTTACTAAGTGTTCCTGTATTTTAAGTTCATCATGAATCAGATCTTTCAAATTTGTTAACATACTCGATGAAGAAAATATAATAATTGGCTCACTATTATCGCTGTGGTATCTTCTCATCACAATCATTTTTCGTTATTTTATTTAATAAAAGTTTGATAAGATTTGTAAAAAATCATTTATTTAATTTAGCTATGCAGAAAAACTAAAAAAAAAAACAATTTTCTGATTTGAAGTGAAGTTATCTTTGAAAAATTAATCTCAAGTCTCAAGCAATTGTTTTAATTTAGATTTTATCGTCTGCAAAGAATAATTGAAAAAAGAATTATAACTATTTATGTTGACAAAATACTCGACATAATATACAAACAACTTCTTCTCAAGAGGCTTTTTCGTTGATAACACTTTAGCTTTTCGAGGGTACCCTATTCAATTTAATCAATCTAAGTAGGTGGGTACACACGCGTGATTTTTTTCTATTGGGCTTATGAAAAGTAGTTGATCAAAGATAAAATAGAGAAATACTCGAACAAGTCCGTGAACCATAGTAATCTGGACATCCAATGAATTATGGCCTTAACGACATTTAAACATTTAAGTTAGGCGGAGTGATTTTATTACAAATCTTTCTTGGAGGGATACAGAGTGGACGATGGCAGTTGGTCAACTCACAAATTCTATTGGTCAAGATAATCTAATTTGAATGTTTTGCTTAATTGGAAAACAGCAAGCGTTTAGCGCTAAAATTTGTAATGAAAAAAGCAACGATTTTACGTCTGTTCCCCTCAACACTCACCCCAGGAAGGGGAGGTTTCCATTGACTTAGTTATTCATGTATCTAGACTCTTTTCAAGCCGAAATTTACTACAGATGTGATGCGTTCCTTTTTAATTTCGATGTTACGCGATGCTGTAGTGTCAAAATCATAGTTGTTGTTGTGTATGTTTGATTTTGTTACAAAATTATGATTTCATTTAGGAATAACTGAATGATAAACTTTGTTGGTATGTCAAAAACAAGAATGAAATATTTCTTGAAATATAAACCCAACTAACGGAAACTCGTTTTTGATGAAAGAAAAAGAGTTCTGAAATGAACAAGATTGAAAATCTATAGCTGTTCAGAGAATTTTGAAAGATAAATTAAAGATTAACCAAAACAAATCTGATCAACAATAATTTAAGAGGGTTTTGACAGTTTATCATCGAAGGTTAAGTCCCAGAATTGAGTTGTAAAAAGGTACAAAACGTAACATTCTGACAGTTCAACAATGGCGTTGAGGAACGGCATCGATGTTGCATTTGGACGTGTCTATATGCACCCACGGTGTAGTTGGTTTAGGTGGTGTTACATCGCATTTTTGAAAAAATCTTTGAGAGAGAACAGAGAACCAAATAATTTTTCGAGATCTACACTGCATTTTGACTTTTGAGTACCTAATATGAGTGAAAAAAACCGCGTGGATCTCAAGCCATTAATTTTTTAGCTGCAAGTTCTATGATTGAAATGCACGGTTAAAATAATTTTATTTTTAGTCGCAGAACTTGCAGTTAGAAACATTATGACTGGAAATTCGAGTCCGAATAAAATAGATTTAGTTTCGCTTTGCATTTTAATGAATAAACTAATAAATAAATAAATAAATAAATAAATAGGGTGGCGCAACAGAGCGAGGAGCCCCTGGGCCTAGCGCATTTCTCACAACCATGCCTTGTGAGGGAATGGAAGGGACCTACAATTTTCTGCGAAAGCGCTTTTCATGGCAATGAATACTAACGGAGGACTTGCCAATTGCTCGCGAAAGGTGATACCCGTGAAAAAAACATTTTTGCCTCTGTTGGGATTCGAAGTCGAACCTCTGGATTAACAGGCGAACATGCTATCCATCACACCACGGGTACCACAATAATAAAGTAATAACAACTTCAATATCGCGTGAGCTCTGGCAACGCCAGACAACCGGCCCTTATTATTGCACGTGTAATTATTTTAGAAATCGTTTCCTGAGAGCTTCTGATCTAATTAACATTAAGAAATAAATGGGTTTTGACTCATATGATTTATAGACTGAATCTAAAATGATATACATTTTTTTTAATTTGTCTATTTTATCGTAAGTACCTATTTTCAAAAATGATTAGAATGAAGGTGGCTATTGTGCGTAAGTATTGTCATATATGTCTTGAGTTTTCGAAAATTTCCCATATCATTTCTTCAACTTTACTTGTTCAATCCGATCAGACACATGTTTTGGGTCTTTCAGTAATTTTCGAATCGTCATCGCGGACCATGGATACTAAAAAAGTAAAAACATCACACCATTTCCCTTTGTCTTGAATTTTTTGCATCTCTCCAATCTCGGGCTTAAATTTTCCATGGACATGTATGGAAAGAGCCCAGAGTTGGAGGTGAACAAACTCGGTAAATTACTAACAAAAACGTGTAGAATAGACGTACGATATTTTTTTCCCCCTTTCGTATGATGAGACAGGTCATCAGACGAAGACTGTTTTTTTTTTTTTTTTGTCAATACTCGAGTCAGTTTCGACCATAAGAGATATCTGAAGTAATCCAAGTGAAAAATCATGCCCATGTTGAAATATTGTCCCATCAAAAGTTATAGAGTTTTGAAAGCTTTTGTGACGATTACTGACTACTACTGCACCAATTACTTGTAAACTATTCTTATAGGAACTAAATACAAACGCGAGAAGTTGCTTTTCAAAAGATTTTCGAGAATCTGGCTTAGTATTTTGGAGACAGCAGAATATTTCAAACCACCTAAGAATAGTGGACTGAATTGGAATAAAGATTCTATCTCCATCTGAGCTTGTTATTCCTAAAAATTTACAAACTTTTTTAAAAGATATCGCGGGTTATTTTTATTGTTAAATCAAAAATGCGGTGTTTATGAGAAATGCATGTTCGATTGTTTGGTCCATTTAATGCCGTTTTTAACCTCCTTAATGTCCAAAGATAGATTTCCAATGGGTTTGAACTACACACAAACAGAAACATATCTAATAAAAACAGAGTAGAAAAGTTTGGGTTCATAGAAAAAACGAATTGTTGAGTGATGATGGTTATAAGAACGTTCAGAATAAATGCTGATATGCAAGAAAAGTGTTGGCAATCGAAGTGTTGGCTAGCGAAATTCCATACTCGTGGAAAACATTCTATGTTTCTTTGATTTGAGCCTCGATTTCCAAATTACCAGCTTACGCTAATCACTAGCCTGTGAGCACCACTGTGTGGAAAGGTTGATTCAATATAAAAATTAAAAGTAGAACATTAGCTACAGACGATTTTTGGTTCGTTGAAAGTCAAAAAGCATTTGATTTTTGATGTCATTAGCGTTATAAAAATGATTAAATTATTTTCAAGTGTAGTACTAAAAACACGATCTACGTGCTCATAAACACATAGAGGGCTCTAGCTCAAAGCTGCACAAAATTCTAAAAGCAACCTATATATTTTTAATTGTTAGCGATCCGACGCATAGAGATCTTGAAATCCGTAAACACAAGAATCGTATCTCCTTATAAACATCAACAGGTACAGAATCTAATTTAAACGCCAAAACCGACAAATGATTAGATAATTTAATTTAATTTTTGCATATCTCGTATTTCAATTTTTTACTAAATAAATAAAAAAAACTATTACTTTTGTGTGTACAATCTACAATGTACATACATACATATATCTGATGAAGATAAACAATTAAAAACAAGCTTCTGTGATAAACTTTGCTTGATATGCCAAATTATAGGAATCCTGTGTTAGTCATGCTCCTTAAGTCATATAACCATCAAAAACCAATCTTAGACTTATTTCAAGTGCGTATATTAAATTATAAATCTTTTGCTTCCGTTCCGCTCAGCTCTTAACTTAGTAGTCTGCTACATTAATTCAAAGCATTGTTAACCTTTCAAAATCAATAATTAATTGAACAATCTAACTTCATGTTTAACAAATCCCAGATATAAGTATGTAGGTTGTAGGTACACTGGGTACCTGGGGCGCTTCATTCATTTACTAAAATGTGCTCTCCAATTGGAAAATGTTTTTTTTTTTTATTCGATAAGATTAGACATTAAGATCTGATAAACACGGCACAACGACGACGTAGCTGTCAAGTTTCGAATCGAAGAACGGATGCCAATTATTGTATTCGAAATTCAGTGGGAAGCCAAATAAACATCCAGTAGCTGGTTTTGTTATGTACCTTAATTCATACGTACATATGTACCTACATAGGCTAGATTGAAATAGATTTACGTGAAGTGAATAGAGTGAATAAAGAGACAAACAGTTTTGTAAACATACAATCGTATTTGGTGTTCTAGTTGACTTTTGATTCAGATAAATTATGAGAAACTCGATAAAAACTATTTTTAAATTTTTTTGAGAAACAAACGTACACATTTGTTACTCAACATATAAGGTAGCTATTAAGTTTCTGGGTGTTATGATTTTGGAAAAAATTTTAGAATAACATTTTTGCCTTCGGCCCACATTAAACGATTGAGAACTTTCTCGAATATATACTTACTCAGAAGAAAATTAACTGGCTGAATATTCACCGACTGGAACTATGCACCAACCGCTGCCGTCTTCTAACGCGTAGCATAATACGTACATTATATCTACTATTCAGAGCATTGTTGAACAACGTGTTCATAGCTTCCGAAGGTTTCGCAGGGTATACCGTCGCTTCTTTAAGATTTTTTCTCACTTCTTTCGAGATTCATCTCAGAAACAAACAAGGTGTTCTCAATGTTTCGCTTAGTGATGGCTGCAATTGCAGGTCAGTCTTCATTAAATCTAGTAGTGAAACCAGTATTTTCAGATCGAAAGTGCGTGATCTCGTCTCTCAAGGTCGCAACTAGAGCAAATTTTCTTATTCATCTTATGTACTCGAAAACAGCAACCGCAATCCACAGTCCCTTCTTTTTCTTAAATATAAAGTGGCCATTATCCAAAATGGTGTCAACTGGATCTATTCCAACTGTCAGAAATATTTTTTATTTTCTTTCGTTCTTCGTAGTTAAATACACTAAAAGCCATTTTGTTCTTTTCTCTTAAGAATTTTATTTTTTTCCGGAAAAATACTAAGGTTGTTAGACTGCATAGATCGAATATTTTTATTGAGTAGATAGTCTTTGATTTGCTGTCAGAAGTTTCTGTTAGCTCAGTGTAATAATATATTTATCATGTCAGTGCAAGAGTTTGTCCTTCTGCCTATATTGCATCCTCCTTACGTTGCAGGTATCCGTCGATCGACATATTCCTGTTGCGGCACAATTACGTGGATAAGCGCGACTGCTGGACATCGAGAGCTGACGACGATGAAAAATATTGTCAGCGTTAGGCAGTCGAGCCTAAAATATTAATAGGCAGTTAAAAATGTTCTTTCAAACTTTATTCTTTAGCCTTACGATACTCCACCACTGTAAACCACTGCAACACGTTTCACACGAAGTGTTTTGTTCTTCAAACGACTCGATTGAGGTTGTATTACACAACCTAAAACGACCCGAACAGAGTTTCCACATAGGATTTCCTGATGGGATCCGTGTCTTTACGATCCATTTTGTGAATTAGAAAGAGCCTTTAACTATGTATGTGACAATGACTGCTTACGTAGAGAAAACTTGAAATGTATATTTTTGATGTCAAAAGAGGCAGCTTTCAATGTATAAAATGCACCTATCTCAAGGGATGGGCATAGCTGTGCAAGAGCCAAAACCAAAAGCGATGATTTTTAAAGAGTAAAGCAGCGAATCGAATTTAAAGTAGGTATTAATATGTATTTTGAGTGTTTTTTGCGACTATAGAAAGTCGACAATTTTAGGTGGAGTGTCACTTTTTTGAATGATGTATCCAAAAAGTCGATACAATCGAAATTTTTAGGTCCACTCTAATATTTCTTCATTTTCCGATTCTTAAAGTGGTGATGGCGTTGACCGAAGAAGGCTGACAAGTGTGACAAGTGTGCAAGAAATATAGTTTCATCTAACACAGTAAAACTAAAACAATCAAATAAATTAGTAAATAGGATAGCGCAACAGAGCGAGGACAAAAAATTAATTGCCGATTCCAAACGACTAATCGAGAAAGCGCTTTTCATGTGAATGAATTTTCTAACGGAGGTCTTGCCAATTCTTCGTGAAAGTCGGTACCAGTGGAAAAATATTTTTACCTCTATTCATATTCAAACCACGAACCTCTTGGTGCAAAGTCTGACATGCTATCCATCACACCACGGACACGGATACCACACTACAACAATCGCCACGAGTTTTTTCAAAACAAATTGAAGGACGGATTTTCAAGTTGGTAAACATCAGCGCAGAGCCTACACTGCACTGTGCCATAAATATGTACTTCTTCCCTGGAAAATCTCAGTAGAAGCTTTCATCAGTCCCTACAGTTTTGCTTATCTCTAATTGGACATTAGCTCAGTTTTTAAGACTGCAACCCTATTCATTTTCACGATCGTATCTGCTGGTTGCGTGAGAGTTTTAGGTTCGGTTTATGAAAACTGCCTTCGAAAAAGTGTCCGTTTGACATTGTTTGACAAATTGTAAGTAATTAAATGTGTTAGACCTCGGTGCTCTCCAAGCTGTGCTGCACCACCCTATATTTTTATATGAGTAGCAATTCCAGTGACACAATCGAGTCCACAGAATATTTGTTCAGCAGGTAGGTTCTTCATACAAAAAAACAATGTTGTGGAATAAAAATTCGTCTACACTATGCCGAACATCACTAATTGGCCCATACCGATCGCCGATATAGAACAAGTATCAACGTCTTGATCGGACTCTCTACTTACTGAAAGCCGACCCGAATTGGACCCGAATGAAATGCATAAAGTTTCCAGACGCGCGCCGTAGTGTGAACGCAATTTAAGATTTAGTAAATTGCTCGCACCTTTTCCTTTTTTGCCAAAAATAGAGCTTCAAAATTTAATTTTTTACGCACAGACATTTGTCTGCACTGCTTTCTTGAACAGACAAATTCTATACAACCTTATGAAAGTGTGTGTCGTGTGGAGCCACCATATGTCTAATAATTACCACACAGCTTCTATTAGCGTAAAAAATGCTTTTGTAAGTAGGTAGGTAAGGTACCTATCTATCTGAACATAGTAAGTAGCATGCTACCAAGTACCACCACTTGAACCTGATACAAAACCATTTCGAAGCCCAACACTTTTCCTGAGTAACCCTTAATGTTGTTTAATATGAGCGTGTAGGTATAGGTAGCTAGATGTCTTAGCTTTCCGTCTTTATTTTGTTGTTGTTATTATTGAACAAATATCAATTTTCGCTTTTCATGATTTTTATGTGCGGATGTCACGAAAACCACTTAAAAAAATTTACTTTATAAGACCCCAAAATTGTCCTGCAATGAGTGCCGTCTCGAAGGTATGCATGTTTGTGGCGCATCCTACGATTTTTTTGTCTTCTACACTCGTTAAGTACGAAAAAAATCGTGAATCCTTTTGTCATGCTAGTGGCATTTGCAAAAGTTCTCATCATTTGAAGTACACACAACAGTATTCTGCGCCTTGCGCCACCGTTCCGGATTATAAAAGCCACTAACAATATTTTTTTAGACTTCACATATCCTTACAACTTCCACCGACGACCCCTTAATGATAATTGGACTGGTGAGAGAGTCACTACAACTAGTAGTAGCGCGATACTTGTAAACGGCAATAAAAATAATAAACATAAAAAGAAAAGAAATTAGATATACCTGCTGCGGTCTTAGCCTCGTTTGGCTTGGCTGTGCGGCAGCCAAGTCGTCGTCGGTCGTGCCGTACCATCAGGAGTAAAACACGGAAATTCCCTTCAACCTAAACATATGTGAACTCTCAACCTTTGTGTGTGTTTTCCATCAAACAAAAACACGGCTTAAGAGCATTTCTATAATTGACATCCTATTTTTGCAAAACAGCTCAGGTCGAAGGATAACCTGTGCATTTCGTCCATCCGCACAAAAGTGGGAAAACATTTTCGTAAATTCCATTATGGAAACAGTATTAGGTGAGGATAATCTGTGGGTATGATTCGAAACCAATTACAAGCGATCGATTCTTTGTACGACCGTTTTGTGGATGATCCACCTTTTTTTTGTGTGTGTTTGCATGTGCAACTGATCCTTTAGGAAATTGGAAAGAATGCCGAAGGTGACAGAGTGGAAATAATTTTGTTTTTTTATGTGTGCAAAAATTCATTATGATTTTCTTGAATGAACTTGGCGGCGACGGAGTAGGATCGTAAAATGCTTTGACTTAGAGAATGTAACAAATTGCATTTTTACAAAACGTCTTAAAGAATGCGTTTTGTTGGCTGTAAGCAGTTTTGACAAGTTTTCTTTGTTGCAAGTTGCTGTTTATCCAGGAGTTGTAATTTCGGATTAGAGTATTATTTCAAAAATCATTCATACCTTCATAATATGTGAATGTATGTCAACCTGCGTCTATTTTTTCTTAGCGCTGATGCTGGCATTGTCTAATCGGTGTCCTCAATTTCACAAACTAAATGGACTAGAAATTCAATAAATCCTTGATGAACCTTCTTTTGATCGAATGGTACTGTTTTCTATGACTTAATGGGCAAAGAGAAGGTAAAACCGAGCACTTGCATATTCTTTCGGAGAAGAAATCAATGATGATGCACCAGGCCACTATGAACTACTTTTCTTATTCTTTTGTGATTTTAACTTTGATTGGAAAAAGAAAGTTTTCTCTATTTTACGAAAGCTAAGAAGTAATGAGTTTAATGAAATTAAAGAGAAAGAAAACGGCCACTTTTTAGAACGGAAGTAAATGGGCAACCGAGTCTGTTCAGCAAGTCTTTCCTTCCTAAATTTCCTTTTTCTAAGCAAAGTAGCACTACATTCCCTCTGCTGACTCTCTGTAAAGAGAGAGTAGACAAACTACTGTTTTATTTCTTTGTTTGCCCGGTGTTCGCAACAAGTGGATTTTTGAAAGATCGCGACTCACTCTGAATGTCAATCTGAGTATAACTACGAATTTTTGCTGGGGCAGACAAGGAACAGCACTGTCAAATAACAAGTAATTTTCTTCAAATACGTTAGGCTTTGACGTCTTCTGAGAGTAAAAAAACCGGAATTTGTTAGCTACTATGGACCGAATCAAAAGAAATCAGCATCATTTGGTGCTATATCTTTCGAGATAATGAAAGAGCTGTGATTACGTTGAATGAGCTGATGACTTTTTGTTTTTAAAAATTAATCAGGTAAACATCAACCGTACCTACAATTTGTTGCAAAAGTAATTTGGTAGCAACTTTATTTCCAAAAGTGGTCTTGTTAACAAGCCAAATCGACTTAACGCCCTCGATTAATTTTTATAGGGCTATGCTAAGTCATTGGTTTATGCCGACAAATCAAAAACTCTCATGCGAGATGCGACCAAATTTATTGGAAAAAGTTGTGAGATACGAGTATAGTCAATAATCGGTCCGAGTCGCGGCATACACCAGACATACGCCACAAATCGTTTTAAAGAAACAAACGCCATCAAACTATATATCGGAGTACATGAACATTAAATCCATTTCAATTTAGCGTTATTTCTGTTTAGCGTTACTAACGCCAAAGATCTGCTCCTTGGTTGGGAGATCTACTCTGAATTTACTCACACAAAAACATTGCAAAAATATTTTTTCTGTCAAACATTGAATAGAAAATAGTTTGATTATTTTACATTTGTTGTACCAGCGTTGGGTTAAAAAAGCTATAAATTATGAGGACAAGAGAAAATTAGTAAGAGTCCAGTAAATTACTGAAGAAAACAAATTACAAAATATGGAAATGTGAAATCCTATATGTGAACGTCAGTTTAATCTTCAATACTTGCAATTTTTTTTTTTTATAATTAACGCGCATATTAAGGGGTGTTCTGACTACCCTTATAATGTTATAAAAAAACAGTGCGAGCGTTTAGGAAAATAGGAGAGGATTTGAAAGGAGACACCGATGCACGTTGCTTTTGAATCTTTGTGAATCGTAATGCAGGGGAAATAAAGAGCCAGTAAATCATTCCACATTTGGGTGGTGCGACTGAAATACGAATCTCTATACTTTACTGTACGTCCAAAGTTGGGCTCAAGTTAAAACTGATGAGCATTCCTAGCGAGGCGGGTGTTGCGGCTAAATTGTTTCAGGGGAGGAATGCAACTAGTTACTTCACTAGAGCACTGCTTGTAAAAAAAAGCGATAAAAATGAGTGAAACAGGCAACGTTTCGACGATGTTCAAGAGAACCAATCGACTCTACGATTGAACTATCACCTATCAATTTAAACGCACTATTTTGTACCCTATCAAGTAGGCGCAAAGATGTTTGAGAAGCACCTGACCAGATATGGGAGTTATACTCCAGTTTTGGGCGGATCAAGGCCTTATAAATTGTAGCCAGATCAGAAGGGGTGAAGAATTTCCTGCATCGTCTCAAGAAGCATAAGCATTTAGCAGCGTCTTTGGCGACTTCAAATATGAGGTCATTCCAACGGAGATCATCGTTTACACACATTTCTTCGATGCAGGTACCATTAATGGATAATTGCAATGGGGGAATGTTAAGCTTCAACAACAAGAGGCAGCATTGAGTTTTCAAAGCATTGAATTCTACTCGGTTCATAACACCCCATGTAACAATGCTGTCAAGGCAAGAATTCAATGAGCTTATCTACATATGTAGTAGATTGGTCACTTTTCCAAAGCGCTGCATAAGTCGCGTATAAGAGAATTTAGTAAAGAGAATTGTAATAAATATGAATTAAAGAAAGCATACGATGTAAATGAAGAAAGTAAAAGAATGAGATTAGTCTAAGTTCAGCATTCAAGCAATGAAGTAAAGTTAATTGAGTTAACAGAGTTTTTTTTTCTTTTTTTTTTTTGATTGAGATCTTCAGGTTATGGGCCCAGATCTCTTATAAAATGTCAAATGTAATGGAATTAGTTTTTGCGAAAATAAAGCCTTTTGATGGTCGTAATTTTGATTCTTGGAAGTATAGAGTTGAAAACTTTCTTGAAGCGCAGAATGTTCTCGACGTTTTATCGAATGAGAAACCGGAGGTAACGGCATCTCAGGATGCCGCTAGATGGGAAGAAAAAAATTCTAAGGCTAAGAATTTAATAATTTGCCTAGTTGATGATAATCATCTTGAGTATATTAAAGGTAAATCGACAGCTAAGGATATGTGGAGCGCCCTAGTAACCACATTCTCAGGAACGAATATGGCAAAGCAGAATATGTTACGCACACGTCTAGATAGGTTAAAATATGAGATAGGAAGTGACATGAAAAAGCATTTTACCAAGTTCGATGAATGCACGAGGGAATTAAGTGCAGCGGGAGCGAAATTAGATTCGACAGAAATTATTTATTACCTGTTTAAATCTTTTCCAGAAGATTTTCAGCCACTCATAACGGCACTTGAAAATATGCCGGATGACACTTTGACCTTGGAATATGCAAAGTCCCGCTTATTGAATGAGGAGATGCGACAGCAAGTGAACAAAGAAACTGTCGATATTGACGTTGGTGGTGACGCAGCTTTTTCTGCACGTTTTTCTGGGGAATGTTTTAAATGCAAGAGAAGAGGACACAAAAGTTTTAATTGTCCCCAAAACCGTCAAAAAATGACATTCCGGAAAAAAGGGGCGTTTTCTAGAAACCCTAGAGAAAGTAGTGCTGTTGCGTTTATGGTGGCCAGTGGGAATGCTGAACGGAATGTTTGGTTGTTAGACTCGGGAAGTACACGGCATGCAACAAATGATCTTGAGGCTTTGACAGAAGTTGAGGAGTTGGAGACCCATTTGGTAATTAGTACCGCTGAAGAGGGTGGTGCAATGAAAGCAACACATAAAGGAGTCTTGAAGGCGCATACGTTTGTTGATGGAAAAAGGGTAGCTATAGAGGTGAAGGAAGTGTTGTACGCAAAAGAGCTACGAGTTAACCTTCTTTCGTTAAAAGCACTCCAAGAAAAGGGTCTCGAAATTTATTTTATTCGGGGTCACAAAGCATTGATCAAATCTAACGGAATTACTGTTGCAACGAGTGTTTTGTCACATGGATTGTATGAGTTGAAGTTATATCCTATGAAAGATCAGCTAAATATGTGTAAAACAGATGACGTATGGCATCGCAGATTGGGTCACGTGAATGATTCATACTTGAAAAAAATTAAAGATCAAAATATGGTTACAGGCTTGGAGACGGGCGAAGAAAAGGTTGCGTGTTACCCGTGTGCTAAAGGTAAGCAAACAGAAATGCCATTTTCAGGGCAAAGGCCAAGAACTACAAGAATTCTAGAAAGAATTCACACCGATGTGTGTGGACCTATTAAGCCAAGTACGCATGAAGGTCACAAGTACTTCGTGACTTTTCTTGATGACTTTAGCCATTTTGCCCAAGTGTTTTTAATTCGACAAAAGTCCGAGGTATTTCAGTGTTTCAAGAAATTTGAGAGCCATGTGACAGCAAAGTTTGGACATAAGATTGTTTACAGTTAAGCGGATTAGAAGTTTCAGACAAGAGATCATTATTTATGAAAATGAGGAAGAGAGTCGGTGACAAATTGGAGCCTTTGGGCACACCAGTTTCATTGAAAGGAGTAGGTGTGGATTTAAGAGTAAATCTTCTTTTTCTAATGAAAAACGCTATTAGTTTGTTAAGAGCGGAATGATCAAACAATAATTCAATTTTCTCAACAAAAAAAACCAATTGCGTTAAAGAAAATTTTTATGTAAAAGGAAAGAAAAATTATTAATGACAACCAATTCAAAGACCGGCAGTATTCACGATAAAGTGAGTTTAGGTCATGAACAGGGCTGTCAAATGGCATGTACTTTTGTTCATATCACAGTTATGTGGGGTGATTTTGTTGTTTAGCTTTTCTTAAGAACTGGAACTGGAAAAAACAGATTTTTTTTCGACAACTCATAGGGCTGTCAAGGAAATCTGGGTAAAGTTCAACGAACGAATTTTATTAGATCCGACTTTTGAGAAAAACCATTTCAATTTTTTTTGGTTTTGATGTTACGCTATGTACCTAACATCTGCTGATATTCGTTGTTCAAAAAAGTTACGGAAGGTGACGGACGTGTCTATATGCACCCAAAGTGTAGTTGGTGTATGTAGGTGGTGTTACACCGCATTTCTCAGAAATCTCTCTCAATGGCATTCGTTTCAATTGAAAATCTCCTGGCGTTGCCAGGCGTTCGGCCGGTTTGTTGAAAGCAGGTTAAATAAGCAATTTGGTTATCAAAGATTCTTCTTAATCCATGATTAAGAATCTGTGATCACCAAAGAGTGTTTGTTCACCTTTTTTATAGCTTGGTTAGCAAATCATGGGTTATTCAGTCTACATGTCAAAATTTAATCAAGGAAATTATTGAAAATATATAATTTTTTTATGATAGAGTCATTTTTTTCGGTTGTCAAAACTATCGAGATTTGAATTTAATTTCATTTTAGTTTCAAATATATTTAGGTATGAGGCCGACTCGGAAGACCCAAATGAAGAGCCCCAAATAAATTACCAATCTATCAGAGCTATAGTGGGTCATCAAAGCAAAAAGCATTTAGCATAGCTCTCAAAGCTGCACAAGAGGCAAAAGCAGCATCAAATGCTCAAACGACAGCCTGACAACATTTTTCCCATCAGGTTAAAGCTGAGTTGGCTGCAAAGAATTTGCTAGCTGCTCGTGCTGCAGAAGCTGCATTGGTTAGAAAACAGCAAAACGTGCCTCATTCAAGGTGATATGTCAGCCTGACAATTTTTTGTTTTGAAGGGATAGCTGTGATTTGAACAAAAATCAAGCCTGAACAAACTGAATTTCAGTTAATCGATGTTTAAATGCAGCTAACCCAAAAAAAATTTACTGGTTAGCAAAATCTTTGATTAAAAGCTCTGATCAGAGATTCCTTGATTGAAAATTTCGTGAACATACCGAATCTATGATTATCGTCTGGAATAATCATTGATTAGAAATAATCAAGCTAAATCAAAACTAATTAAGCTATCAAATAAAATTAAACTAGAATAGTTTTGGGGTTGTGTAACGGAATTTATGTGGAATGAAAGTCACAACCTGGTCAGACATTCAAAAAATCAATATTTTATTTTAACTTCACGTGTATTTTTTTATACTCCTCCATTTGTATTTACACGTCTGTAATGAGCAAAAATGTTTTGAAACACGTCTTGAGAATACACATATAGTCAAATACACGCTTTTTTAGAGATAGAGGTCAAACCCAACACAGCTCGAAGTAAAGCGTTTGAGTTAAAAACTACACTAATTATGATCGGTTCGAAAATGCTGAGCAATTTTGAACAAACTACAAAAAAGCTGATATATGGCTAAGGCTTCAGTTGTAAATAACTAAGTAGGTTAAAATAAATATTGTTTAGATGAAAACTTAAAAACATTGATAACATTTTTAATGCAAGTGAATATAGCATGTCTGACTTTTAACCCAGAGGTTTGTGGCTCGAAACCCAAAAGAGCCAAAAATGTTTTTAAATGGGTATCGCCTTTTGCGAGGAATGCCATGAAAAGTGCTTCCTCGATTAGCATTCCGAAATCGGAAGAAAATAGTTGGTCCCCTCCATTACCTCACAAGGCATAGTTGTGAGAAATGTGCTAGACCCGGGGCTAATCGCAATGTTGGGCCCACTCATTTGTATTTACTTATACAGTGGTGGCCACACAATTAGAAACGGCACACATATAGTAATATAAGTATGCATAACTTAGGCTCTATGACATTCTCAAGTAGGTATGCCTTTATAAACGTGTTTGACCATTTGACCGTTTATCCTTACTACCCAACACCAACCAACATCAACACCACTTCAAGAAAATTCACCCCACACCAGTATGTATAGAGTGATGAATCTAAATTCAATTTGTCTGGATCAGACGGTAAAATTCAATTTGTCTGGATCAAAAAGGTAAAGACGTCTTCATAAAAATAAATTAGACCCAAAATATACGCTGAAGACCGTGAAACATGAAGGAGGAAACATAATGGTTTGGGGTGCATTTTCTTGGAGTGGGGTTGGTGTTGGTTGGTGTTGGGTAGTAAGGATAAACGGTCAAATGGTCAAACACGTTTATAAAGGCATACTTGATAATTTCATAGAGCCTCTTTCATTCCCACCCATGCCCATCTTTAATGTTTTTCAACAGGACAACAACCCAAAACATGCTGCATACTTGTAAAGCATAGTGGTTTGCGGATACAAAAACCAGTGTTTTGGATTGACCCGCGTAAAGTCCGGACCTGAATCCGATTGAGAACTTATGGGCAGACGTCGAGAGAGGATTGAAGTCCAAAAAATCTAAAAATTCGGACGAGCTTTTCCAAAACATTAAGCAGGCCTAGGACGGTATAGCACCATCAAGATGCCGCGCTTTGGTTGAAAGTATGGAAAGAAGAAAGAGAAGATTGCCTGTTTTTATACAAAGAAATGGATTCCCTACAAAATATTAATACTTACTCTATGTTAAACTGAAGATTTCTACTGAAATCCCCTTTTTAAATGTTCTGTTTCTAATTGTATGGCCACAAAATAATTGAGTTAAATAGATGTTTATATTTTTGTATTTGATATTGTCTAGTTTTATTCTAGTATTAACTTTTTAATGTGTACTCTTATTCATGAGCTACAAATAAACCTATTTTTCAACCTGAAGAAATGTCTTTTAAGAAAGTTATGCATACTTGTATTACCTACTATATGAGTGCCGTTTCTAATTGTGTGGGCACCACTGTATATGTTTATTTAAAAAGAAATTTTGTTTAAAATTTTTAGTGTTGGCTTTTCAGACTTGCCGCAGCAGGATTCGATAGTAAGATTTCAGTAAAATTAAAAGGATACTTTAATTTTAAAAATTAAAACTTACCGATTTTAAATACAATTACAACAGCAGGGAATAATCCAAGAATGGGAGACTTGTCGACGAAGCGCATCATTATAGTGTGTGTGTGTGTGTTCCAACAGTCAACAACTGTCATGACTCTCTCATACGACTGGGTCTAGGCCTGAAATCACTTCTGATCAAAGAATCCCAGGTATACTTGATGTAATGTTAACGGAAAAGCTGAAAAAGAATAAGGAAAAGTAAATAAATAGAAAAAGAAGGCAGAAAACTATTCTTAAATGAAATAGCAAATTGCAATTTTAATTTGAAAACAGAAGAAGTGAGGGAAGAAGAGCTTTCTCTAAGGAGGAAGAAGAAGAAGGAAAAGAAAAGGATAAATAGTTGTGATTTGAGAAGCTTTGGAAATCACAATTTTAATTTAAGAACAGAAGAAAAAGAAGCAAAAGAAGAAGAGGAAGTAAAAGGAAGGAGATGAAAAGCGGGAATTTCAAAATCGATCGAAAATTCCGACGATGAGTTTCTCATCAGAAATCCTACCGCAAAAGATTCATTGAGACTAAATGGAGATATGTCAATAAATGACCATTGCTAACCTTGAAATTCACCATTTTTTTGTTGTATATTTGACGAAACATGATTGAATAACGCACACACCAATACCACCACATAAATCATTTTTCAAGAAGATCACTACATTTTATCAAGAAAAGTTGGCATATTGTTGCATGAAAAAGTTGAATTATATTTTCAATTCCAAATGAAGCAATTTTTTTTCTGTCGAGGGTTCTTAAAACACTAACTGAAATACTCAGACTTAAACACCTACCTGTCCATTGCACTACAGAATCGAACATTGCTCTAAAGGTCTGCAATCAATTTATCTACTCAAATAGCGAATCCTTATATTTATAGCCTCAGTCAACAATTTGTTTTATTTTTATCAAATTAAGGCTTGAACTTCTATTATTTTGTAAAAAATATATAAACAGATGTAAGTAGGTATACACTTCAATCCGGGTTAAATTGCCATACCCCGTTTTTGAATCGTGGGATACCTACGCCTTTGTTAACAACTTACAAAGTTCATAAATGTTATGTTTAAAGTGATTCTTAAACTTCACCTAATTTACTAAATGTATTGATTTTCCTAGTGCCTATCTACCTTTCTACCTAGGTCATTTCAACCAGGACTTCTATAACAAACCTTTCGTGTCATAAGTAATCTCCCACTCCCAAATCCTAATCATAATCACGCTTTTGTGAAGCCTCAACTCGCAAAAGGTAACCAACAACACATTCCGTCAAAAACATACAAGCATTACAATAAAAATTCCTGTTTATTACATTGTTATGTATGAACCTCAACTATAAGTCGTGCTTGAGTTTGTAGAAAAAAATAATTATTATTATAATAACCGAACCACTAACTATTTCGACGCCACTCGTACTTTAAGCATGAATAGAATAGGTAGGTACGCGTCCCTTCTGCTTGCATGTTCCAAGGGATTTAATTCGTTTTGCAACTGTTTAAAAAGTAGACACACATGTATATGTATCTATTTAGGTATACCTACAACAACTACATCTGCTCATTCGATGGATATCCTCCTTAATAACAGCGAAATCACAAAAAGGATTCACTCTATGGCAATAATAATAATAAACCCAGAGCCTATAATGCCACCAACAAAAGCAAATCAAAAAATACAATTCGAAAGAAAAAAAATATTACCTATAAGGAAATAAGGATAGTGGAATGTGGAATCCCGAATAAGGGGCGTGCCCACAACGCTAGGTCCCTGAAGCCTGAAGTACCGAAAGCACCTTCTTATGTAACAAAAGCCTCAAACTCTTCAACCAACCCTCACTCTAGACTCACTCTTCTCGTATGTACGGAAAGGACTCTTCATTCTTCAAAAGTATCACACTCAAGTTCATTTATGCGCCTGCCTACGAATACACTAACACAAAGAAAAAAACCTCTTCACACACCACTCCAGAATGAGGTCTTTTGATTGGCCCAGCGCTCATCATCTTCCCTTGTAATCCCTGAGTGCCTAAACAGGCCTCAAACAATGGCCGGGGGGTTATGCTGTGTTCTGTTGGTTGGCTGGCTGGCTGGCTGGCTGGTTCACTATAGCTGGGTATAGTGTTCGCGTCTGATGTCTGTCGTTGTGTATCGTCCTTGTTAGTTTAGAGAGGATAACCACTTTTCTACCATAAGTGCCCTGCTCGTGTCGAGGGTTGAGTCGAGCTCGATGATAGTGATGGCGTATCGTACTCAAAAATAAATAATGTTTATGTTTTGTGTGAGTGTGTGCGTTAGTGTCGAGAGGAGGATATTCGAGAGGCCGCCAGAAGGACACAAGAAGAAGCCACTTAACGTGGACTGTTTTAGTTCTTGATGACACTTCAGTTCGTTTGAAAGCGGAAAATATTTATCTTCTCGTGTCGTGCGTCGTTCGTCGGGAATTTTGTTGAGAGCACACACATCACGCAATAAATTGTTCGGCTCAGTCACGCGTATCCATACAACTTTTTTGCATGCGACCTTAATTCCGTGGAACACAATTAAAAAGTTTTTGTGTCAAAAAAGTTATCTCCTCTAGTTGGGTTGTGAACAAGTGAATGTGATCTTTGAATTAGAAATTTTGAATTTTCTGGCAATAACCATCAAAGTGGCTGAGAAACGTAAACGGTCTTCGTCGACTTCGAGGTCGCCGATTGAAACAGTTAACAGCGTTAAGGAGGAATTGAGAATACCGTCGTTTGGACACGCTATGGGTAGTCTTATGAATCATCATCCTGCAGCAGCGGCGGCAGCAGCGGCTCCGTTTTTGACCTGGTCGCCCATATTACTGCCTCCGTGGGGTCACGCTCTGCTTCCGGCTGCTTTTTATCCTGCAGCACTGAGGAATGCTTTACCTGGGTAAGAGACGTTTAGACTTAGGTATTACCTACTGTAAACAGAAAACGTGAGAATTGTACCTATTGGTACAATTTTGCGAGCATTTGTATTCGCATCAGCAGACGCAATAGGCTATTGCGTCTGCTGATGCGAATACAAATGCTCGCAAAGTTCTCAGAATTACCTTTTGTAAAAGTAACAATTTCCCGATGAAAATTTTAACTCTACAAGTTTCCGCAATGTTTGCAAGCAGAGCAGAGAATTCTCGATACTCAGTTGCGGATTGGTAATTGGAAATTCACAGTAGGTAATTTAAAACAAAAGGACAAAACACTATACTTAAGAACTCCGTTGCATAACAAAACAAAAATACACCTACCAACTCTTTCTTCTTTCACTTCGGCTTTGAGAGCGTTTCTAATTCTGAGAGGATATTTTCCATTCATATTATTAGTGCCTATTTGCAAACCAATTCTTCGATATTTTAGTTAGGTGTTTGAGGATTCCCTGAATGTAACTTAATTTCAAGGCGTGACATAAGTCTAGCAATCGTCATTAGGTAGGTTTTTAGTTGGTACCTACCCACTAAGATTTAAATTCAGTTTATAGCGGAAACAAACAAACAGAGCTCAATCTTCTTCAACATTTATGCATATCTACCTAAAAGTGAAAGACCTCAATTTAAAAAGAAAATGGCGTCTGTATCAAAATACCTACATACAAGCTTGAGATTCATTTTTTTTTTTTTTGTAGGTAGGTACAAAGAAGAGTTGATTTTCAGTTGTAATGAATTCAACAAATTAAATATTTTAGCATTCGTATTTCTTAAGTTATTTTCCGCACAGAAAATTAGCTTTTGGGCATTTTGATGATTTGTATAACATTAGCTATATGGGAATCTAGTACAATCCGTTAAACAGTCTCAAAAGACTGCCAAATATCTAGGTACATAGTTGCAGACCAATGTCCAGTTGGATCTCTCTACAAGTTTACATATAAATTACTTCACACTTGAAAAATGGATTGGTTTAGGTTCAAAAAGATGGACAGTATCTACAGGACTTATGGGAGAGCTTTTTAGCAATCAGCAACGACGGTAAACCATACGGAAGCAAGTTTATACCTACATAAAACTGTTTGACCCCCTCCCCCTTTATCAAAGCTTTGGAAAAGTTTTTTGCAGAGTGAAACACGAATACCCTATCGTCCCTTTTACTGACAAAATTTTCTTAAGTAAAGCAGAACAGAATTAGGCACATTGAGTATAGGTATTTCAAGTAAAATCTGGAATAAAGAATAAACCCACATTTCACATTTGTACAACCTTACACGTTTATTAAACTAAAAAAAACTCTAAGCGACAGTCAGTGGTCTTGTCAACTGTCAATACCTCTTCGTTTAGTTGCCCATAACCCATTTTTTTTTTTTTTTTGTGAATACTTCTGTAAGAGTTCACTTCAGTCTGCAGCTCTTGGGTTTTAGCAAAAGCATAAAATATTTTGTTGGTTTTTCAATAGGAATTCTTTGAATTGTATATTTGAGAGGTTAAAGAATTGTAGACTCTCATTGGAGCTGTATAAGTGATGCAGTCACTGTCGATTAAACTAACTAAATTTTTCGATTAATCTTTCCGAATCGGCAGAAAATTGTAGGTCCCTTCCACTGCTTCAGAAGGCATGGTTGTGAGAAATGAGAGACTTATGTTGCTGTTTATCTGTTTTCCGCAACTCAGCGAACTGCACTAAACATCTTCGTAAGCACTGAAAACAGTGCTTTATTATTATGTTCCCATCGTTGAAACTAGTCCGGAAGCTTTATGACGGCGCTCTGCTTTTTGATCCTTTTTAATCGTGCTTATCAACTGATGCAGTATCCTAATTCAGCCCGTAATTTCTCTGTCGGCTGAGGTGTAAGGAGTTAGGTGGGCTTCAATATGTAAAATAGCCCTATTTTAAATTTATTTTTATAAAAAATCAAATACTTTATTCATGCTTTTTATAATCTTAAGATACTCGTTTAGTTATTAGTTTCTGAAATTTTTTTTTAAAAATATTCAGAACTACGCCTTTGCCTGCGTACACATGGACAGAGAACTTTTGCGTCATCTGCAGTGAACAAAAAAAAAACTGTTTTAGTTAAAGCCACAAACTATAGAACTTCAACGAAGGACAAACAAAAAACTAAAATTGGATTTTTGGCAGACATTTTTAGCAAAAATTTAAATTTCGGTCAAAATATCTCCCCATTTTTTCTATTAAATAAAGTTGTAAATGAAAAAAAAAAAAAAAAAAAAAATTACTTCCTTCAAGTACTTGTGAATTGTATTTCAAAGACTTATGCTAAATTTCATCAAGATCGGTGAAACAGCTCCCGAGAAATCTTGTCCACCGATTTTAAAAACACAGTTTCGATGACTACTCATTTCTCAAGGCTGTATCATAAAAATAAGTATGACTCGGATCAACTTGGAAATATAGGACAATATTCTAGAGAAATTGTAGAATTTAATGAAGGAATAAAATAAATTTTTGAAGTCGTGAAACAAACCCAATCAGTTAAAAATTTTTAAACATGTATTTTAACTCTACAATTTGATTAAGTTTTAAAAAGTTTACATGCATGTTAAGCATCTTATGTAATATCATTTTGCGAAAACTTGAAACAAAAAATAAATAAAATAAATAGGGTGGCGCAACAGAGCGAGGAGCGCCTGGGCCAGCGCATTTCTCCCAACTTCAAGGGAATGGAAGGGACCTACAATTTTCTGCCGGTTCCGAACGGCTACTCGAGAAAGCGCTTTTCATGGCAATGAATACTAACAGACAACTTGCCAATTCCTCGCGAAAGGCGATACCCATGGAAAAACATTTTTGCCTCTGTTGGGATTCGAACTTGAACCTCTGGATTAACAGGCAGACATGCTATCCATCACACACGGGTACCACAGCTTGAAACAATTTAGAGCAAATTTAATTGAATTAGAGCATTAAGTTCTTGATTGATTTTCTTTCGCTATTTTTAAGCCGGTTAACTGTTTAAATCTTCTCGATTGTTTCTATTTCAATTTAGTATGCTACCTCTTCATTAACCAGACATCTATGCCCGAGAGCATTTTTAATAGTTCCTAATTGTTAATTTTAAAATAGCAAATAGGACTATTTTTAGGGCAAAAACCAGTGTTTTCCCCTAAAGTGTCACAGAAAATTCAAAAACCAAAAAAAAAATCCGAGGGCTATCTTGGAATAACAATTATCTAATATTTGCGTTTTGATTTTTAGAATTCGGATTATACAGTGACGATGTATACTGTTCATCCGGCGGAAAACTTTTTTCCGAGTATCATTTGAAAATTTGCTACAATCGAGTCAATTGTCAACATTTTTGTTATGAAAATCCAAGAAATATTCTTCATATTGTGTTCTATGAAGCCCTTGGCGTAATAGCATGTCTGCTTTTTACGTGGGAGATTCGAATCTCTACATAAAACAAAAAACAAGTTCCCATGAGCATTGCTTTTCGGGAGGAATTTTCATGTCTTCCGATAATGATTTCATTGCCATGAAAAGCGCTTTCTCGATCATCCGTTCGGAATAGGAAGAAACATGTAGGGTCCCTCCATTCCTCACAAGATTGTGAACAATGCCTCGGGCTTCACTCTCTGGTCTCTGTTGCGCCACCCTATTTACCTTATTTGATGTTGTAATCACCGATTCTTACTTATTTTATCTATTTCTTACTTTATTCTCAAAGTTGGGCCCTTTTTCGTCAAATTAACTTTCATAAAATAAGTTGTTTATTAAACCTTAAAAATTTGACCAGAAAATCAATCAGAAATTCGATGCAGAATCAGAATTAAACTGAAAGCTGAGCGGCAAATATTCTAAAATTTGGAGAAAATTATCAAAAAATATATAGTCAGTTGAATGGTTTACAAATATTTTTTAGTTCTATGGTTTTTGTTTATTTTTAAATAAAATAGAACTTATTCTAAACAATGAAAGGAACGAAAATTTTATTCATATACTGAGGTGTGCCTTTTACACATTCAATAAAAGTTTATAAAATTAAAGTCGGTGGAAGAAAAATTATTCCAGTTTTTCGAAATTTTATTGCCTTTTTATTCAAAAAGGCAAATGAAGAATAGCAACATGCAAATTTGGAAAAAATTTCATAGCAATAATTCTAGGAAAAAAAGGACAAACTATTTTGAACATTTTACGGATTCTTATAGGGTATAAGATCGGCCGTTAAATGTAGAGCAATAAATTTTTGACACATCTTGATATAGCACTTTTACAATCTTAACCATTTTTTAAGTCATTAAGCCAAAAGAAAAGTAAATTTTTATTTCGAAATTGGCAAATTTTTTCAAAATAAACGGAATAAAATATGAAGCACAAGTCGGAGAATTATGAAACTTCGCACACATATGGAAAATAGCAATACAAAAATTTAAAGAAAATTTCGTTAAATTTTGTATTGGAGAATAAAAATAAATTAAATTTTTTCAGTTTTGCTATTTTTTAATGTTTTTTTGTTAATCCTCAAAAAATTCCGAGAGCGTTAGTAATAAAAAAAAATTATAAACATGGTTTTAGCTTTAATCTTTGGCAATACCATAAATTAATCCGTGTTTACGAATTGCAAGCTAGCTCATTTATTGGGCTCAAAAAATTTGTTCGGCTAAAACGGAATATCTCAGACCGCCGCGGACAGATTAAATTATTTGAAACATTAAAAGAAGGGTTCATATTTCATATCGACAATCAAAATGCAGGACCTCATAAGTATTTTGAGCATGTTTTGCAGAAATCGCAAAAAACCCAGACACTCAGCACCTGCAAATTATTTTAAACTTTTTTTCTACGACATTTTCAGAACAAAAAATTCAAAATTTTTGAGTACCTATACCTACTTAAATTATTTTTTCACTTTTTTCTGCTAAAAAAAACATTGTGCGTGGGTGTCCGTCGGGAACTATTTTTACTTCGAATATACTAAGAAAGTCGACTTATTTCAGTTGAACTTTTACAATCGCTTTGATATTCGCTCTCACCCTTAAAAAATTGCCATAAGAATAGTGGGTTAAATTTTTGTGGTTAAATCTTTTATGTGTTAAAAATTTTATTGATTTTTGTCCGAGAGCAGTTTTTCTCTGAATTGGCTAAAAATCGTATGTCTCTAAAGTGCGTTGAGCCTTGTCATTCCCCAAGCTTTACTGCGCAACCCTACTCGTTTATCTTATTTACTAAAAAAAAAATTATATTAGAATTCGAAGAGTAGCCATTCGTAGTTTAGAATTATGTTGAAGTTGTAATTGAAGATAGGGAGTTAGTGTACTTTGATAGATTTTATTTTTATATTAAATATTTTTCTTATTTTTAACTCTTGCCACCAGGAAAATATAAGTTTTTTGTTAACTCGTTAAAAACTGAAACTCGAAACCCAAACGCTCTCTTAATTCTCATTTCCTTGTTCAATAAGTTCCTATACGCACATGTAGGTATTATAAACATTTCCATTTCCTTCATCCTGTACCTTTGGCACTGCTCAAAGTTCATCCGGAAGCATTTAATGAGTTTCTCTCTTGATCCGATTAACCAAACGAAGAATTGATTTTTTTTTTTTCAAAAACCTGTGAAAAGTCTTTAAAAATCCTCAATACCCACAAAAAATAAATTAACTTCAATTTGTTTCGTTTCGTTTGTTTATGTAAATCATGAGATAATCTGAATGTTTGTCAGTATAGGGGATCAGATTTATTTTTGCAAACTCAAAGTGTGGAATATTCCCCTAACAAGGTGACCTCAGTCCATAGATCATCTCAAACCTACAACATATAAACACACACAGAGATCACAAAATAAAATAAAACAAAATTATGGGAAAATCCTTATTCGGTGCGTGTCTATAGCGGCAGTGTGTACCTGTGCCGATGGACATTGATACCTATCCCAACACACATGCTATGCGTTAAATTCAAAACACATGTTTTAGATTGCTTCGGGTTTTTCAGTTGATTTTCCAGCCAGCAGCGTCTTTGTGTCTGTTGGAGAAATGTTAGAATTTCCCAGTTTTAGTGCGATGCCGATGGGCAGGTTGTGAATTGTGACAGGCAGAGGAGTTGAGCCAAAAACACTGCGAGCTGTGAATTGATCTTGATATAAAGACTTCTCGGAATCCCTACACAATGTTCACGCATTCTTTTTTTTATTATATGTACAAATATATTCGGCCGATGATGATGGGGAATTCCCTATGCGGCCAGGGCAAATCACATCTGGAATTATGGTGGTGGTTGCACCTTCCATAAACCAAACAAACATTTTCAGTATTTTCCCTACTTAACACGTTTTTAATTGTTTTCATTTGCAGCCTCTTCGATACAAAAGTTCCACCTTCGCAACGATCTTCCGGATTTCACATATCGGATATTTTGAACTTGGATGGTGCCGATCTGAAAGTTAATGCAGGTGAAGGTGTTGTTCCGGCTGCACCATCGGCAGAGCCCTCATCGGCAGTAATTGTAAATAACAATAATAATAGTACGAGCAATAACAATAACAGTGTAAATCAAACTTCGACGGATGGCGGCGATTCTACAGATACGCCAAGCAATAACAATAATAGTAATACCAGTCCCAATGGAAGCAATAATGTTAACGGTAACAGTCAAAGTCATGGAGCAGCAGTGGCAGCTGCAGCCGCCCATTTAATTGGAGCAAATTCTCATAATGCTGGGCATTACCTGCCGGGCAGTGGAAATTTTAGTGAGGAAATGACACCGTACCATCATCTGACACACCCGATGCTACATCCTGGAAGGCCTTGGATGAAAGATAACGATCTTTATGGTGAGCTGATTACTTGATTAATTCATTCGAACTTTTGAGTATAGGTAGTTATGAGTAAATAAAAATAGAACAAGTCCTTTGGAGCCTTCGCGGCACTGCTAGGAAGGCCTCGTCCGTGTTTGTTTGATCTAAATTTTTATTAGATTGAAAAAAATTTTATTATTTGTGGGTAAGTCTTCATTTTGGCCAAATAGCTCAACAGCTTTGAATTTTGTGGTATCATTCTTCTTCTTTTTCATTTTCGGCGTTACGAGTAGTGATCTTGAGGCGATCACAACTCTCCCACTTTTCTGCTTCACACTAGTGATCCGCCTGTGGGGTACGCCGCGTTGACCTCAGAAATCGTCGGCAAGCCTCCCGGTTTTGGATTGTTCCATGTCTGAGGCCAACCAAATGCTGCTGTTTTTGCATTTGCTTGTACCAGGAGTGTTTTGGCCTGCCTTTTCTTTTTCGTCGTATTAACATAAAACACGTGTGGGAAGGATCCGTATGCCTGCATTAGTTTTTTACTTCGAAAGAACGAAATTAAGTATATAATTGACCTTAGACTTGTTGGAGGAAAGAGATTTTACGTGGGTGAAGTAACATCTAAATTGGTTTCCACGATACAGTTTTTCTTTCGAAATAACCCACGGTCTCGTCACCGACCTTAGATAAGGACATGCTTCTGAGCAGTGTATAACAGGACTGGGATGGTATGCGGATGTTATAAAGGATAACAGCGATTAGGATGAGTTGTTCTCCCCTTAGTTGCCTTACTGATTTTGTGATGTCCTTTTCCGTACTTATAGCGAATCTTAGGTATAGACGAAGTCTGGAACTACCTCAAATCCCAGAAACATCAGAGAAGTTTGGTATACACGTCGAGTCGTCTGTCTTTTTCTTTTTCTAATCTTCTGCAGCAATACGTTGAAGAGCGCATATTCAGTGAGGAACTGTATGACGTAGTGGCTGTCTTCACTCTGCCTTCGGTTACTTTATTCGACCAAATCTCCGATCAGCCTATAGCAGTCTAGCGCCCTCTGCTTTCCCTCTGCTTTTGCTTCCATGTTGTGAGGTAAGGAGGTCAATTAATGTGCTGCACCTGCATTTTTTATCAGCGTAGAACATATAGTGACTTTGGATGCGCATTCTGCTGCCGTCTGTATCTGGTCCCAAAAGCTCAGTTTCGTATCCCTACGTTGCTACGTTTTTGGTCTTTATGACCTCGGCTTCGATGCGGAAGTCGATAATCGTAGGAATTCGTTTTCTCGTTTTCTCGCTTTCTCCTAAGAAGCACTACTTCAGTCTTCTAAGTAGCCAGAGACAGCACATGTTCCTCTATCCAGGAATTTTTCCTTCGCATCATTAGGCTCAGTTTGCTCTTTGCGCTTTCAGTATCCTTTGCAGTTAATACTGCAGCATCATACATCATCAGTGTATCCAGCCTTCAGGCATCTCAGTACAGAGAATTACGTCGTAAGAGATATTCCAGAGGCCTGGTCCAATGACAGTTCACTTTGGCTGTGATGCCCTTTAGTCCCAGTCCTTCTGTGGTTCGGTAGATAACTTCTCATTATTTAAGATAATCTTGGATCATCCGATAAATATTTTGGAATATGAAATCTTCGCTCAAACGCATCCATCATATTTCACCATGAGTCTGAGTTAAATGCTTTTAAACATCCACTGTTACAGCACAATTTCTTGGGGTAGTGGTATCCTTGCTAAATATTTTCGAAAGCCCTCACTACTCTTTTATTCTCTCATTATAGAGTGCCCCTTCCTGAACCTATATTGTTTTTCAGACAAGTCTCCCATTCTTGGTGTCGCAAGTCGCTGCAATGAGTCGTGCTTGCAATATCTTTTTTATGAGCAGATAGTAGTTCCGGTTTCTCATATTTTTGCAGATAAGTACAAGCCGTTGCCTTTCCCACCACTTAGCAAAAATTCCTTCAGTTAAACAACAGTTGTTCTTACATATTTAAGAGCAGTTGGTTACCTAGAGTACCTACTTCAGTGCTTCCACCGATATGCCAACTGGTACGGGAGCTTTTTTATTTGCATCTCTTTATGACTTATGGTTTCAATTTTGAACTCATTGTGTATTCTTAACAAATCTGTGCGCCTTAAATATTTTGCACGCAAAAATCTTCGCTTTTTTAGCCGATTGCCAAGCTTACAAAGCCTACACCACGCAAGTGCCCCTAATAATACAAAAATAAGCAAGTTATTTAATTAAAACAATTTAGTGCTCGTGTCTTATTGAAGTGAACTAATTAAAGCCTATGCTTCAAAAACTACACTGAACCAAATAAACTGTTTGGTTTGTATACGCATACTTCGAATAAGAAACACTGCGCTGCCGTGATTGTGAAAAATATTTTTTCAAACCCCGTCGTATTCATAGGTAATATGAAAACAATCTACAAGAATCAGTTATTGTTTTGCTGCGCGGCGCCTAGGTATTCGTGCCTTAAAAATCTTTCCGATATGTCAATGTCAATGCACGTGTCCATTTTATCGATATCGAGATCTTTTTCTGTGAAGAAATATTCATTATCTTTGGTTTGACATTTAAAATTACAAATACAAAAATTCAACAGAAGCTCTCACATTTACAAACATATAAGTGTACATAGGCAGCTACGATTATGTGAAGCAACATATGTACGTTTCCTTACGAATGTAGACTGTGGGTGCGTACTTTTTTGTCTCCTTGTCGACAACAAAAAAAGTTTCTTTCATTGACTGTCTAAGTTCTGATGTATTTAACGATTCAAGACTCTGCGTATAAAGGTTGTTGGTGCGGACAG
This sequence comes from Melanostoma mellinum, assembly GCA_914767635.1. Taxonomy (NCBI): domain Eukaryota; kingdom Metazoa; phylum Arthropoda; class Insecta; order Diptera; family Syrphidae; genus Melanostoma; species Melanostoma mellinum. The sequence continues at coordinate 162,281,447 of OU612058.1, read as the reverse complement.
AAATGCGTAGCCGATGGTCACATTTTTTCGTGCTCTTCTCAGCCAATCCATCGAAATTCACTTTTTCCAAATCATATAGGTAGGTATAACGGTTAACGGACTTGGCGATGTATGACCTAGTTTTGTCCTGCATCTGTAAGAAATTTTTACCAATAAATGGGGCGACTGGAGTGATATATTCTTCGAGTATGTAGCATTTACCAATCCTTTCATTGTACACAGCTCGATTTTTCCACTCAGAGTAATTCATAACAACAACATGGCCCAAGATCTCTAGAAAATTTCCGCCCTGAGTAACCATATGGCCGAAGAGTATCTCTCAACTGAACTTCTCTGTTATATTTGGTGATCTCAGACAAAATATCTGGATTCTGGAGTCATTAGTAAAGAGAAGTCTAACCCAGTCAGACTCAGTCCAATTTTGGTGAATAGGTGCAAGCTCATATTGGTACATGGCTAATGCCATACCATGAGCCGCGGTATTTAAGCTGGTCTTCTCTCTATTAGCCTACCTTCCATTTTACCATTAGCCGACCGCCACCTAGCCGTTGAGTCATATAAAGCTGTTCCTCCTACAGTTCTGAGTCTGAGACACAGCTCAACGGCAGTTTGATGCAAATTTAGAAGACTTTGAAGCAGCAAATATCAGCATTTCTTTCACCGAAGTTGCTCTCGGTCTACCTGAGACCTTACGCGCCTATTGAAGGGGTTGGATTCTCTTAACCTATGGATGACTTTTCGGACATCAGTTGTCTCTGGTTTTCTGATAAAGCTAGCGACCATCCTCAACTTTGCTTTTAATTTTTCTTTCGCACAAAGGTAAACAGATACAAGCGATTTTTAACATAGTCTGTGATTGTTTCACCAAAGACCAAACTTTTTTTCAACTATACATGTTTCACCAGCACAAAACTAGAGCTGTAACTTGTAGTTTACAGTTTAAAAACTTGTGAATATATAATTTATGAATCGAGGAAAATAGATTTAGAAAATTTGCTCACTTTATGTGACAATTCTACAGGTGAGCGTTTACGTGTAACTTTTCTTACAAGTTTCTTTCCTCTTCAATTTTATGACAAAAATGACTTTGCGACGAAGGCACCGACGATATTTATAAAAATCTTTTGCTTGTTTATATTGATGTTTTCAGCACAACGTTTAACAATATCGTCAGAAAAAATACATGTAAATTACAAGCTAGTTATTCTTGGTCCCTTGGCACTTAGTGACTTGAAATATTTTTTTCTACAATTTCGTCCGCCTTGATCGCAAGTTCTTTAGTAAAAGACTTGAAAGACTTGAAATACAAACTTGTAACTGTAAATTGTATTCTAGTGAAATAGGCCACTCATCAAAATATTTGCGGAAAAAGAAATTTAAAAATTTGTAAATCTAGAGGCTAGTTCGAAAAAACGACATTTTATTTGTTTGTTGCACGTAAGCCACGTTGAGAAATGAAGCATTCAAATTAACCACCAAACCAACGAAGAAACAAACAAAATGTTAAACTTTCCGAAAAACCAGGTATGAGTGCGTCACTTTTCTTGTAACTCTGCGCAGATCTACATGGCCTTGCGACATGTCCAGACATTATCGAAAATATCTGAGCAGAGCCCGAAAACGGGAACAAAATCTTGAGATTGTAAAGTTACGTTCTTCAAATACCAGACAAAAACGATACTCTTTTACGTCCCAAACTTCTTATGTCGAGACTTCTTCTCAGTATACGTCCAGTGACTTGATTTGGATAGCCAAAGGTTTTAACAACCAATTCTAGTCTATTACCTTTCTACTGAATATTTATCCAACAAATAACGAATGGCCGGAATCGGGACTTCGGGACTACAACTAGTCATTCTTTAAGGCCAGCTATGAGTTATGGCGATGAGGAAAATTTTTAACTTTGTTTTCTGAAGTAAAATTTCTTCAAAGTCGTTGTGAAGTTGTGATATGAAACTCGATGAAACGAGAATGCGTCACGATAAAGAAACAAACGCATAAATGTAAGCTGTCGCTGTGAAGCACCGAGAGTCTATGCACACTGATTTTTAATGATCTCTGTATGCTTTCATCGGAATAAAATCCTCGCCAATAGATCATCAAATTGAGTTGTAAATGTGCGTAGGCCTTGGTCTCTTCGCCGATAGTTTATTCTTTGGCAAGTTTGGATAGTTTAACCAACCTTCGCAGTTCAAAGCATTCGACTAAAAACTTAAATAGTTTTGAAAGGACATGAAATATGTTGTAATCAAATACAAATGGTGTCCGTGGCGTAATAGTAAGTATGTCTGCCTGTTAAGGGAAGGGTTCGAGTTTTTCCTCGCGAGTATTGCCTTTTGTGAGGCCTTGGCAGCTCCCCCGAGACACTGCCATCAAAAGCGCTTTCTCACTAAGTCCTTCGGATTCGGCATAAAAATGTAGGTCCCTGATGATGATGCGTTAGGCCCCAATGTTTCCATAACTTTGCTGTACCACCCTTTTCTTGATACAGTACCTACATATTCAAAGCCTTATACCTATTATACAAAAGAAAACAAGTAAGGCCAAAGCACATCTCAACTAATTACCACCGCCAAATATTTAATCCTCATAGAACGAGCTATACCAACAGTACACAAAAACAACAAGGGCTGGTAAAACATCTGCCTTTTGTATACTCATAAGGATCGATACCAAACCAAACAAATATTCGATGTATAACTTTTTAACTTACAATTAATGATATGAATAGACAAACGCAATGAGGTTAACATGGAAAATTGTTTAGGGGTTTTTCGGAACACACCCTTAATTCACTTCAATCGTACACGATGGAGTCGATTTATTTCTATTATATTCCAAAACAGATACCTTTAGCTATAGCTGAATATATAAGCAATTTAACTTCTGGGTTGTTTCCGTTAACACCTTAAAATGCGTTCAAATATAAAATAATTTCCATCCCCAAATCTCAATTCGATTCTGTGATGATGAATTGATCCTGTCCCTTTATAATGTTTCTTTAACGTGTGTTTTTATATCCAGATTTGTCACTTTCGTTGTCGTTTACCTTTGAGTTGTGCCTGCACTCTGCAACCAACCAACTAACTACAACCCTCCTAAACAAGGACGCAACGCAATAAAATAACAATGACACAATGTGAATTCCGGACTAACCCCATATAGTGAAAACCTCAAATAGAGGTGTGATCTAATATGCCATCCTTCCGGTATGTTTCAGACGACCGACACGACGGTTTTGTCTTTTCATTGCCGTTGCAAATGCTGTCAATGTTGTTCTCTCCTGGTGGTATATGCGAGTAAACGGAACAATTGTCAACATAAAAAAGGAACGATGGCAATTTAAAATGTCCCCTTGCCCTTCTAATAAACCCACCAAGGTGTCTGATGTGATAAAAGGGAAAAAAGTGTGACTTTTGTATTGGATATACGATAGATGCATGGATGCATCTGATGTGATTTGTTTTTGTAGGTACACGTACAACCCGCGTTTTTTTAAGACTCGATAGGTTTTTACAAAATTTAATATCTTTTCGCTTTAAATTACAAAAATCAAAAATCTGAGGAGCAGTTTTTCACGATTTATTTTGTTTGTTTTTTGCAGGAATACAACAAACGGCATCTCCAGACAGCACGTCACCAGTCACATCTGAAGTATCGTACGCATACATTGGCTCCGCTTCCAATTGCCAAACTTCCCCGGCGCTTTCTTCTGAATACAAGACATACAGTCGATCAGCCGACGAAGCAACGGATCTTCAAAACCTCTCAAATCCAAATGCTGCCATCAACAAAAGCAGCGATGACAGCATAATTGAGGACGGCATCGACGAAGACATAATTGATGATGAAAACGACCAAGACTCGTCTGGAGGTGGGGGTGCTGGCCAAGATCCCTCCGTTCCCCACAAGAAACGAAAACGCCGAGTTCTTTTCACAAAAGCCCAAACATACGAACTAGAACGACGATTCCGCCAGCAAAAGTACCTCACTGCCCCCGAGCGCGAGCATTTGGCCAGCCTGATTCGCCTAACGCCAACGCAAGTCAAAATATGGTTTCAAAACCATCGATATAAGACAAAACGCGCCCAGAATGAAAAAGGAGTTTACGATATTAATAGCGCCATGCATCCACATCCCCACCATCCGTCGGCTTTACCATCACCCCGACGTGTCGCCGTTCCTGTTCTAGTCCGAAATGGTAAATCTTGCCTTAGTGATGGAAAGCCACAGGACTGCGTTACTTCGTCCTTACAATCCGCTCATCATCATCTAGTCCTATCGGCAAATGGGGCCTACCAACATGGTCTTCTTCCGCCGGGCCATCACAATCACGCATGGTGGCGTTGATGGTACTAGATTTGTCAAATCACTTGACAAATCACACAAAAGACAAACATATAGTAGTGCGACTCGAATATTGGACAATAATAACAAAAAAATAAATTAAAAGTAAAATCAAAACACTAAAGGTATTTGTAAATTGGTGCAATAAAGTAGACTCAAAAGACAAAAAAAAAAACAAATTCCACTCGCTCTTGCACTGCAAATATGGTCGCCGCGTCGTCAGTCGACGAGCCAGTTAAAAATAGAGAGTAAAATATAAAATTCTATTTTATTATTTTAACAATAAATTGTTCATTTGTAAATACATAAATCTTATAAGACAAGCTACTGTGTAAATACTTATTTCCTTAGAACACTATACTTGTATAAATGTTTAGATTTTTATGTAAAAAAAAAAAACGGCGTTAGTTGTGACCTTACTTTCCTTATTAAAAAATAAATATTTTTTTGTAAAGTTGTAAAAAAATTTTTAAAATATCTTCAAAACAAATCCAACAATTTATTAAATTTAGCAAAATGAATATTAATTAGTTTTAAAATTGTGTACAGTTTAAATAAAATTTTAAACAATAAAATGAGGTATAGATAATTTATTTAAAAAAAATGCTTTTGTTTCGTTTTCATTTTCTTCTTCTTTTATTATACGTACAGCTATTCTAGCATTGAAGGTTCCACATCAGCCTAATCGGAGAGAAGTGGAAATATTTGTACTCATTCAGCCGTATTTATTAGATTTTGCTATTACACGCTTAAAACGCATAATAGTTATTCAGGGAATAAGAACCTATTAAGACTTTATTCAGTGAATAAAAAATCCTTATTTATAATCTTTTTCATCACCCATTATAGTTATTCATCCCTTATGTCAAAATCATAAAGAAACTCTCTATTTTTGTTTCTCAATGGTTGAACTGACAACAGAATTTTGTTTTGTTTTTATTTTCGTTCGGTGTTCGGTCTAAGTATAAAACTGTAAGTACAAATAAAATAACTAAAGCTAACTTAAATTTATCATGGTTATTCCACCATCCAATGTCACTAGGTCTCTGCACTTGGGTCATCCTCTAACTAATGCCATAGAATATGCTTTTACTCGATATCATCGAATGAAATGTTACACGACTCTGTGGGTATCAGGCTGTGTTCATGCTGGTATAGCAACCCAGGTTGTAATGGGGAAGAAACTCTGCCGGGAAGAAAACCTTAGTCGACATGAACTCAAGTGTTTGGGATCTCTCTATGACTGAAGTCGCGTTGCATTTATTATGGATCCGAAGTTGTGTCGTGCAGTGACTGAAGCATTTGTGCGGTTTTATGAAGAAGGAAGCACTTAAAGAAGTTGTTGCTATGCATCCCAGCAAAGAACGGCCAAAAGCAAGACTTCCCTAATGACATTCTAGAATGTGGAACTGATGCTCTGACAATTGCCCTTTGTGCATACATAACGCAGGCACGCGACAACAACTTGGATATCAATCGTGTTCAAGGCTATCGATATTTCTGCAACAAATTGTGGAATGCTACTAAATTTGCTCTGATATAAAAATGAAATGGAAATTTTCTTTTTATTTGAATAAATATATAGAACAAATGACATAAAAAACACTACCACAAACTGTAGAAATTTTAATGGCTTAACTTCCCATGTTAAACGTGTAACATGGTACATGGTCGGTCTTCCGTTTGGAGGTTCTTATGCATCCGAGAAACTGTAACTCAGCCACGACGCGTGTGAAACGGGCTCTGAAAAAAGGAAACATTCTTATATTTCTGCCTAAATAATGACTCCTTCATTGGATCAAATCTTTTTTGTACACCTTCTGCGCTCTACTTCTTTCAGTGGATAACACATTTACACCATCCAAATTATGCATAAAGTTAATGTAATTTGAGTACATTTCAATTTTAGTTGCTTTTAAAACTCTCAAAGTTGTAAATAAACCACTGAATGACAACTCAATACTCAAAATCAAATGACATTTATACGCTAAAACACGCTTAAAACACACATTTCTGCGTTTAAGCTATTCAACCCCTATTCACTAACGAAAAATGATTATAAATACGATTTCTGATTTATTCAATGAATAGGCGTGTTATAAAGTTGTTCGGAGTTTATTATGCGATTATAAATACGGCTGATTGTGTTTGATTTTTGAAACATGGCGTTGCTTTGCTTGATGTGTTCGCATTCCGCTTCGACTGCACTTGTTTCCTAAAGCTTTCTTTTAAAAACCACCTCACAATCTTGGAACTAAGAAGCCAGAACTAAGATCATGGACGACAGTCGTCTAAAAAGTTACACGATCCGTGATAAACCTAGGGAAAAATATAATTTTCTTATACCCCCGATGCAAACTAAGTTTTCCTGTATTTTGCAGATATTTTTAAGCTTTTTGGTTTACCAAATGAAGTTGGCTAACCCACGATAACACTCTCCCATAAAGCATACACATTCTACAATTGATCATGACTTTAATTTTTTAAAGAGTTAATGGCGAGTTGAAGTTATTTAGTTAAATGCCTGCGCACAGTATTTGAGACAAAGTCTGTTGCGGCACAAGCTTTCCTGATTTAAAATAGCTACTTCATATTGTAAGATAATACATTTGAATGTTCGCGGACTGAACATTCCTATAATAAGAAAAGATAAAAAAGCCATTCCTTTGTGAGATTTCTATTCAAGTGACGACGTTAAGAAGTGGATGACTTTTTCCGGTAACTGTACCCTGTACCCAGAAATAAAATTAGAGGTGATCACATTTTAATTATCAAAGTGACAATAGCAAATTACCTTAGCTTTTCCACTACTGACCTTAAATCACTTTTGAGCAGATCTTACTCTACTCTACTTAAACACATTCTATAAGAATTAAGGTACACTCTCGCAAGCGATGCTGGCTAGGCGATGCGATGTGTGGATTTGACCCAGATGTCTTGAAGTTGAGAGTCGGCGATCATGTCGTTGTGCTGCGGAGGTACACTGCCAACCACTAGAATGAGGTAACAATATTGCAATTGATTTTCGCTTTTTATAACTGGTGGGAGTTTTGTACCCTGAAAAGTTTATTTCCAGTTCATAGGTACGTATTTTCCCATAAAAAATTCATAATATTAAAGGGTTTATTCGAAACGACCGTTGGAATTTCCCAAAATCAATTAATAAACTACTGAAAATAGTTATAAAAAGGTGACCCACTAGGATGAGGCCACATACAAAATTTTAGAAAAAAAAAAACAAAAAATGAGTGAAATGTTTACATTTTATGGTTTAGTAATATTTAGTAATAACGTTTTCGTACATGAATAGTGAGTATGTTCGCCATTTTTGGATATAACCTCTATTAGACGGTTTGGAATAGAATCATACAGTTTTTTTTAAATGATCATAAGAAATTCGGGCCCGGGCACTACGAATAACATCAAATGAGGTGTCCTTGTCTTCAAATGGTCTGCCACTTTCATAAACTTTACGAAATAGTCATGACCAAACGTTTACAATAATGTTTAAGTCTGGTGAATATGGCTATGACAAAAGTTCCACGTCTTCTGATTGAATCCAGCATCTGACAACCCTGCTAGTGTAGATTGGGGCATTATCTTGTTGAAAAATCCAAGTCAGAGGTCCAAAAATGTTTTTCGTTTTTGGAAATGACCGTTCCAGCAAACAGTTGTAGCTATTTTCGTTCATTGTTGTGGATAAAAACTCCAACTCCAATTCTACTATTCGTGCCATAGTAGGTAATAGCTCCCCACACCATTGCACCTGATGTACGGCTATAATGTCTTGCCAAAATAAGCTCATCCTTTCAAATATCATGGAAATAAAAGTTTTAACCTTCAGGACCGTCAAGGTTAAACTTTAAAACACAACGCGTTTCCATTCACTGCTCCAATCAACATGCTGTCTTGCAAAGTCCATTCGATTCTCCTTGTGTACTGGCTTCGAAACAGGTTTCTTTTTCAGTTTCCTCTTTTGATAGTATCACTTTTTGTATTATTCTTCGAGCCTTTGTTATCCTGGCTGAAACTCCGCGTCGTAGAATCAATCGATTTTCTCTTGGTGTTGTGGCTTTTCCCGTGCGTCCTTTTTGATATTTGCCATAGTTTTGTGGATCAGCAAGAGAACTTTTCAAAACTGTATTGCTCCAGTTAAGTCTCCTTGCTATTTCACGGTCTGAGAGTCCTATTTCCTTGAAAGCATCTATTTTTGCTCTTTCTGTCGTTGTCAAAGTCTTTCCGTAACCCATGTGTGCTTCAAACTAAATCAAACGGTTATTTTTAACACTCTCTTAGACAATTTATAAAAGAATTCGCACATGCACAGTCCTGCACGGAAATATTCGCAATGGCCTCATCCTAGTGGAGCACCTTTTTAAACCAATTTTCAGTAGTTCATTAATTGATCTTGGGAAATTCCAACGGTCCGGTCGTTTCGAATAAGCCCTTTAATTTTATGAATTTGTTAAGGGAAAATACGTATCTATTAGCTGGTATGAAACTTTCCCGGGAACAAAACTTCCACCAGGTATAAAAAGCGAAAATCGATTGCAAAATTTGTGGCCTCATCCTAGTGGTTGGCAGTGTATCTTCTTTATCCCAGGTCAGGCAAAAAGGGTTATGTATTTCATTTTATTCAGTATCCGTACAAAAAAAAAGAAGGAGAAGACTGGTAAAAAGAACATGGGTGTGCGTTGTTGATGAAATATCTAGAATAAATGATCAGAATCTTGACAAAATTTCACCACATGTTCTTGAAGACTACAGCTCACATACACGTTTTTTCATCGTCTTAGCCAAAAAAATAGTAACACTTAAAATTTCACAAATCGATATGTGTTAATAACTATAGCCGTAAAGAAAATGCTTTGGTAAGGTTCAGTACTGCTCAAAAACATCATTCGGAGAAAATGCGTTTAAGGAAAAATCACAGCATTTGGAGGCTCAGGTATCAACTTAAGCCTTACGTACAGATAGACCGCTCGCATCCTTATATAATTTTAGTATAATACTTTTGAATTTGTACCTATACTTCTGAAAAATGCCTAAGAACTTCTAAAGAGGATGAAATTTCCATCTGTTCATTATAATGAATGAACAGTATTTGAAGAAGGAAAAATGCTCATTATGAATTATTAGGCTTTCTTTCAGGTTCATTATTTGAAAAGCTGTCCATTATTCGATCAGTTTCTTTTTATACATATATAAACTTGATAAAAAAAAGAACTAAAAACTAAATAAACGTGATAATATAGTGCAAATGTTTCATTTTGTGAACACAGCCTTCACCATTTTTTGAACATACCCAACTTCTTAAGTTTTGTCTTTCAACATATACTCGATCAAAACTGAACGATATCTTTTTTCTTTAAGTTCATTATTTGGGATTTAAAAATATGATCACCGTAATTATTTATCCACTACTGAGGCGACGCCGACTGAAAGTCAATTTCATTTAAAATGAAAAAACAATAAGCATTTTTACCTTTTCTCGAATTTGTTTTCAAAATCAGAAACTTTTTTCCACATGTCTTAGGAGAAGATGATGTAATACGTTCCGAACCAAACGACAATGCCACAAGCCTTCCATATATTCTACACATGTGTTATGTCGTTTCCCAAAATTAAAACCCGAATTGAATTGAATTGAATTCGTTATTGAGACTTTTAAATCATTTACAGAGTGTTTTCTTAACGATACCTTATGTCGATTTCCTAAACTAAAATCCACAGTGAATTGGAGAGTTGGAGTGACAGATTTTACATTTTTAGTATCTGTCAAAAAAAATCACTCTTACTCTTCAATTGACTCCTGATTTTAGTTTAGGAAATCGACATTAGATTATACTGGAGCTAAAATGTATTGCCTGCTTTAACAATTGCATAATTAAAATCCGGAGTGAATTGGAGAGTTGGAGTGACAGATTTGAGAGATAAAGTCTCCTTTTCACCCCGAAACGTTTTCCAAAAATTGATTTGGAGTGAAATTTGGCAGTGATTTCTTCACTTCCATTTCTGTTTAATTGCAAAAGAGTGAACACCACTAGGTAGATATATTAAAAAAACATTCATCTGACTGATTGTCAAAGCAAACCGAAGTTTCTATCTAATTTTTGTCAGCTCCAAAAGCCCGCGAGAGTCAAAAAATTTTCTTTAGAAGACATTTAAATAATTTTTAAAATTTAAGTGAACGATTTTTAGTCTTGTTTTTAACTTTAACGTGAAGGAAGAAATCTAGCAAGTTTACCACTACAAACGCAATCACTCAAAATTTGTCAAAAAACGAATTCCAAAAGGAGTGAAGAGTGAAAATGATTTTGGAAAACGATATTATCAAAAGAGCTAGCTTTTATGACCAAATCAAAAGCCGAGATCAGTTGGAATATCTGAAAAACTCAATGTACTCCAACATCAGTTCAACGAATTTAAATAAAATTTTAAAATCTCTACTTGTAGCAAACCAATTTTACGTACGATTAAGAAAGTTTCAAGTGGAAGCTTAATGTTAGTACAACCCATTACCTATCTGTTTTTTGTAAATTTTGTCAAAAAAGGGGGCATCATCTAAAAATGTCAGCATTCAAAAATTGGTGTTTGTTGTTTTTATTTTCTTTTATTGGATTTTTGCTATTATTTCGTGAGAGGGTTACATGTATTTAAATGGGCTCCAAATCAATTTTGTATGTACGCCACTGGTTATGACTACAATGGGCTCATGACATTTTAGCCAATGTTAACCTATCTTTTAATCTTAGTCATTTGAAAATCCATATTACGTCAATTTCTCATAATGAACTGAAATAAAAAATAAATTTAATTGTTTCAATTAAAATAAAAACCTGGACTTTATAGTTTAGTTGAAGCGTAAGCAGGTATATTAACGGATTTTAAATCTGAGATTATACTTACTTACCTGTGCTTTTTTGTGTACCTAGCTACTCGCATTTATATCCAAAAATAAATAGAAAAAAGTTTATATTTTGCCATTTTTTGCAAGCAAGCAGATCAATTACGATTTCTTATTCCTGAAACTGATTAAAATGTGTTCTGTCTTCGTTTTTTTTTTTAACGTTGACCTGAGAATAACAATTTATATTTTGTGAAAATTGTCAACAAACAGTTTTTCGAATTCCACTTCCAAACAAAGTTAATAGAAAACGAATAATTAAAAACTTCAATACCAATATCACTCTGTTGACCATTGCTCTATACACGTTTTCTGCAGAATATAGAAACATAAGTGATAAGCGATAAACGTAGATAGATAGGTATAAACAATTGGTTCAAGCGTTCAAGTAATCGCTATCTGGTCAAAATATCTTGGCTGTCTGTATCTGTGCGCTGGTCTTCTATTTATTTATTAAGTGATGTGCTCTATAAAATTACTTTGCTTTTTTTAACCCACTTGTGAGTTGTGTTTGGAGGCAGTGGAACAGTCGCTGGGTAATCACAATCACAATCAGTGTATCAGTACCTACCTACAGAGATAGCAAAAAGTGGGTAGGTATAACAGAGCGTAATTGTTCGATGGGAGGAGCTCAAAATGGCAATGGTTGCAGCTAGCCGAATCGTCGAGAAATTAGGGCATTGCTTAATAAATTGAGTTAGGGAACTTGAAAAACAAAAAGAAAACAAAATGGTTTGAGAGAAAAAAGAATACAAGGACAATATTAAGTGAAGTACCTATACCTACATATTTTATAATAATTTTTTTTCCCCTCTTAGATTTTGTGGCCTGAATAAAGAGCTTAAAGATTGATGCTATTTATAGTTTCTGCCTTTTTACAGCAGGATACCTATGGTATTGCGAGGCTATCGTCCAGATTCCAAAATTCCTTCAGGATGCGATGAAGAAACTGAGAAAAAAATTAGGTACCTACATACTTACACCGAGACTGTTAAAATTCGGACAAAGGAAAGGACGAAATTTTCGCTTCATACGAATAGGTACCTAAGGGTCTTCTAATAAGCAGTTTCATATTAATATTTCAAGACACCGATATTTTTTAATATTTTAGTCAAAAAATCGGTTGGGAGTTCACTTTTCGGGAAAATGCAGTCAACTTGGGAGTACCAATGTTGCAACTTATAGATAGTATCTACCAATTTGTTAGTTGAGCTAACTATGCCTCCAGCCTCCTTGCGGTAACCACTGCGCACCCGCCGTCTTCTCTAACTGGAGGTTACTTACCGAACTAATAAGCGCGAGTGAGGAAGAGATAAAACAACACTGCATTACTCTGTGAGTAAGTAATGACTGACTACCCGAATTTCAGTGGTCTTCCAAGCTTATTGGGAATGTCACAGCAGATGGATTACAGAATTACAGATGACAGAACTTCAGCAGTAAAAAACAGAAAACCCCTGAATGAGCTACATCGACATATTTGGGTAAAAGGCCATTCAGGGTTATTCAATACTAGGACAGAGTATTGAAATAGAGATGGTAGCGGATGAGCTCCTGGCGAACAACGGCACCTCTCAAACCCATGAAGCAAGATACAGACACCAGATCATCCAGCCCTTTATGCCAAGGCCGGGATTTCAAAGCCTTGCGGTTGTGTGTGGAGTTAACTGTACCCAACCACGTTAGGCCTAGGATAACACTAATAATTTCAACGTTGGCGACCTAAGCAAACGACAAAAGGACAAAGACCTTTGGATCTGCTCTTATAGAGATACGTGCTGCCGGAGAATTAGCGAAAGCCCTAGACTGCTGCAAATCAGACACAACTACCATTCTATAGAAGTGCGATGGGATGGGCCGGGCATAAAGAAGATGAAAAACTGCGATATATACTATGGTAAATGCTCGAAACAACGCTTTTTTGTCATTAGAGGTACACTCAGGGATAAGATTATCTTATCAGCCAAAAAGCGTACAATAACCATCCGAATCAGGACTAAATTCACCAACATTAGCCTGAAATGTGTCTATACGTCCAACAAAGAGGAAGACGATAATTCCAAGGAGCTCCCCAAAAACATATGGGCACTGGCAGTGAAAATCGTTCTTCGTGGATTTTAACGCAAAACTAGGGAAGGAGAACATCTTTGACAAAAACTCTAAAAACAGACGAAGGCTAATCTCAAAGTAAGGCACTCTTATAGTGTTATAGAAATATAGATGTCCACACTCTTGGAGGGGTCCACTTTCACTCAGACCATTGCGCCTTGTTGTAGCCACGGTACGAATGAGGATGTCCTGTTCACGACTCGCGCGAAATAGAGCTGTTAAACGATATGACATCGCAAGAGATTGCCAATACCTTCTCTAATCACGTAGGTACACATACCTACCTATAATTATGTTTGAATTCTGTGCCGCCACCGCAAAACGTCGAAGACCAGTGGTAATGCCAACAAGCCATCAGAAATGCAGCCTATGATGTTCTGATGGGTTTCATTCGACCTCCAAAACAAAACCCATGGTTCGATCAAGAATGCAGGTAAAAAAAAGCAAGACAAATTGATGCAAAAGAGGACAAAGGCCTTTGACCAGTATCTAAATTAGACTGGGCCAAAAAAAAAATTTTTTTTGTTTCTAAACCCATATTGAAAATATTGTTTGGGGTAGCTAAAAAAAAAATCCAAAAAAGTTTGGGATCAAAAAAAATTATTTAGAGTTCTATCAATCGTGTTTTATATTTCTTAGACCTAACCTTACTTGAGCGTTGAAACTGTTTAATTTATTTTGAGCCCAACAAATTTAACGACAAATATTTTTGTAGAAAATTAAATTTCCTTTAAAAAAGGTCTTATTAAAAATTTTTTTCAGACAAACCGTTTCCAAGTAATAAAGCTTTGAAAAGTGGTATGTTCTTTAGATTTTGCTCTTTTATTTTGGAGTCTCTCAACTCACATATAAATCAATATGTGATAAATTGCAAACATGTTTTTAAAAGAAAATTAGATTTTCTAAAAAAAAGTCTTTTTTTATTTTTTCAAAAATTGCTTTCTTCAGAAGTTATTCGCGATTAAAGTTGAAAAAAAAAAATAAAACGTTCTCGTCTTTCTTCTCGTTGTTGATTCTTTTTTACTTAATGTAGCAAACTGATAGTTAAATTTTTTTTGGCCCAGTCTAATCTTCATACAAGATTTCCAAGGAGAAGGGAAGGGAAGAGCACCGCATGCTCAAAATGAAAAAGAAGAAGCACATAGAAAGAGCATCCAGAGCTGCCATGATATGAATAAAATACTGAAGTTTTACCAAAAGGTAAAAAAATCATGCTAGAGTGGAAAGCCCCGAACTCAAGCACATCAAAATCAGCAGGGAAACATAGTGAAAGAATGGGAGTCGCTGCTGAGGATCTGGAAAAAATACTCTTGCAGGCTGCTTCACGGCGCTGTGATGAAGACACTAATTCCATTGTCAGGTAGAATGCTCAATTCAAATTGGACCATTATCAAGATTGCCCTCCTTCCGACCTAGAAGAAGTTAATATTTCTATATGCAAACTTAATTCAAATAAGAATGCTGGTGCAGATGGATTTGGATACCAAACTTTTCAAGGCAGCCAGAGATTAGTTGGAAAGAATCATGCACCAGCTGATCTGTCTAATCTTCATACAAGATTTCCAAGGAGAAGGGAAGGGAAGAGCACCGCATGCTCAAAATGAAAAAGAAGAAGCACATAGAAAGAGCATCCAGAGCTGCCATGATATGAATAAAATACTGAAGTTTTACCAAAAGGTAAAAAAATCATGCTAGAGTGGAAAGCCCCGAACTCAAGCACATCAAAATCAGCAGGGAAACATAGTGAAAGAATGGGAGTCGCTGCTGAGGATCTGGAAAAAATACTCTTGCAGGCTGCTTCACGGCGCTGTGATGAAGACACTAATTCCATTGTCAGGTAGAATGCTCAATTCAAATTGGACCATTATCAAGATTGCCCTCCTTCCGACCTAGAAGAAGTTAATATTTCTATATGCAAACTTAATTCAAATAAGAATGCTGGTGCAGATGGATTTGGATACCAAACTTTTCAAGGCAGCCAGAGATTAGTTGGAAAGAATCATGCACCAGCTGATCTGCATAATATGGTCGGAAGTAAGTATGCCCGTTGAATAGATCCTCAGTATCGTATACCCGATCCTATAAAAGGGAAACCCTCACAATTGCGTCAGTAATAGAAGAATCAGCCCTTTTAATATCGTGTATAAGATGTCCGTTCGTTAAACTTTCCCCACGGTTGACCCAGGTTTTCTTAACAACCCGATGAGTTGTCAAAAAACCTGGGTTTTCCAGTCCTCAAAAAACGTTAAACCAAAAATCACCACACATCCCTGTCATTAAAAAAAAAAAAAATACATGCCATTTGACAGCTCTCAACTCGCCACAGCAAATAGCTAGGGCGAGTTTGTGGAAAACCTAGGTCAACCCTAGGGCTCAAAAAACACTCAATTTGACATTCAGGGCGACTTTAGGATTCTCAAAAAACGCTTTATGGTGACCCAAGGGCGACCCTAGGTCTTCAACGAACAAACCTAAGATCTTGTCTGATGCAGTAATAGTGTTCTTTATGCAAATACATGCATTAAGGGATTGATGTTTGCGGATGATGTGGTGTTGTTAGCCAGCTCCTCTGAAGGTCTTCAACTAATGATAAACCGGCTTGGAGACTGTAAGCTCTGCAATATGACAGTAAACCAAGAAAAATCCAAAGCAATGATTTTTAAAAAAGGAGGTGGTAGAAGAAGTCGTAAGGACAAGTGGTACTACAATGGCGGAGAATTAGAACTGGCGAATGAGTTCAAGTACTTAGGCGTCCTTCTCTCGTCAAACCTCAATTTGAGTAAACACCTCAACGAAAAATTAGCAAAGGCAAAAACTGCAATCAATGCGACGTGGAAAGGATGTATTTCAAATGGAGCAATTGCTCATAGCAGTAAATATAAAGTCTTTGAAGCAGTTGTTGAATCAGTTTTGTTCTACGGGGCACAGGTGTGGGGATATAAAGAACATGAAGCAGTAGAAAAGCTCCTACGATTCTAAAACGAATTTTCCATATTCCTGCTAATGCGCCAAATTATCTGTTGATGATCGAAACAGGACTTCCACCTTTGTTTATAAAAACATTAAAGTTGCAGATAGACTACATACTGAAGGTAATGAAAATGGCGGATACAAGGCTTCCTAAAATAGCGGCGTTAAAAGCGGTGGAAAACAAGGCAAGCTGGTACGCGGAATGGATGGATCTGGCGCTTCAATGCAAGATGGAGGTTGATCTTAGCATTGGAAATGTAGATAACTGGGGTCCAATCTTATATCAGCTGGTGGAGAAAGTTGATGAACTGAAGCTACCTGAGTACAGAGAAGAAGCAAAAGCTAATAGGAAAAAATTATTTCCATGATAAAAACAGTGTCCAAGCTATATCAATGATGATGAGGTTGAGAGGTGAAATTATAAACCTAAATTACATACCACATAGGGTAGATCTACCGTGTCTCAGTGACGCCAGATCATGGGATATTTCCCTTTTTGTGGGAATTTCAAGTCCAAAATAAGCTAAAAGGGAAAAAGGGATTTTTCGAACTTCATAGTGCAAGCAAAAGGGATTTTACTCAAATCTTTTCCTGCATTCCTTATTCTATTCAAAGATATAATAAGTTTTATTTAGTTGTGATCAAACAAACTTTTCTTAACATCTGAACTCGTTCAATCTTATTACATATTCCAATTCCAATCAATTGCTCACTCAACATACACAAATACACATTATTTTATTTATTTTATTTTATACATTTATTTAAATAGATTTATACAGTAAGATACGATATCTTTTTAAGTAGTATAAACTTAATTATTTTATATAGATGTGTTGTTATTCCTTTTTTTTTTATTATTTTCACTAAGCTATATCTGTTCGATTGCATTGTGTAGACGAGGTGTGGGGCCTTCAAAGTCACAACGCCAAACCCAAATTTAAGTATGTCACCATATAATTATAATCAGCTTAGCAATTACCAGTACATCTCCATGGAAATTACATTGCCTGGTGCCCCAGTTTACCCGTTTACGTTTCAGATGTAAATTTAAATGTCCCGCTGGGACTAAATATCCTGGACTAAGTGTATGCTTTTCCTTAATGTTTGGAAAATATCTACTGCATTGGGGTTTTGTTGAATTTTAATGGCATTGTATATATAAAAAATAATACCCTAGATTTTTCATTTGACAATGCTTTGGATCTAAGGCATGGAGGCCCACCAATCGCTTCCTTAGTCCCTGTCCACACGTGTTATTCTAATAACGTTATATCGGTCGTTTCTGGGCAAAAGGGGCGAGGAAGAAAGAGGCTGGATGCGCAAAACGAAATCAGATTAATCTGCCTATGCAGTACACTTGGCGTGTCCAGACGGGTTATACTCATAACGTTATGCTTTTTTCAATACACTTTCCAACACAAAATGGAGAACTTGTGCGAGGAATTATAACAACGTGTAGGCACCTAGCGTTAACAGCATAACGTTATTGAAATAACCCGCCTGGACAGGCACTTATACAGGGTGTTCCGTACTTCGTGTAACACCCTTTGGGGTGTGATTCTTGGTCATATTCTAAGAAAAAAAATGTATGACAGTAAAGCTCAATTCTCAACTTTGACATCACTTTTTGACAATTTAAGAAAAGGCTAACTTTGGTGTACCCTGACCTATGTTAAATTCAATATCTCTGTCAATACTAATGATAGAGACCTAATCATAGTTTTAATTTTTTGTAGAAATAACAGCCTTTAAGACTGTATTTAAGTTTAGCTTCCAAAGGTTAAGGGTTGCCAGATTTTCCATGGAGTTTCTTTATTTTTAACAGATGAACTAAACAATAGTAAAAAAAAAACTTAGTAATAAGTGCACTCTAAAACCCATAGATTTTATGATATTTAAAAAAATACAAAATGGGTGAAATTAAAAAAAAAAAAAAAAAGATTTTTAAATTTGAGGTTTGTTTGAATAAAACAATAATATGGGCACTTTTAGTAGTTTTTTTTATGTATTTAATACAAATACAATTAAAACAAGTGCTCAAAGTGCCTACGCAGACATTTTTTTCTTATATGAGTTTTACAATGGAAATTCAAGAAGAGCACAACGAATATACCAGGAACTTTATCCTTACTGAACATCTGGCAACCCTTAGCCTAAAGAAATCTTATTTAAATACAGTTTCAGAGATTACAAGACTACAAGTAAGACAAGAGTAATCGAGAGCAAACACCTACAATGAAATTCAAAAAAGGGCTCTGGCATGCATTCAAACCGAAATAGGGCACTTTGAGCACTTGTTATAACTGTATTTGTATAAAATACATAAAAAAAAACTACTAAAAGTGCCCATATTATTGTTTTATTCAAACAAACCTCAAATTTAAAAATCTTTTTTTTTTTTAATTTTACCCATTTTGTATTTTTTTAAATATCATAAAATCTATGGTTCTTAGAGGGCACTTATTACTAAGTTTTTTTTTTATTATTGTTTAGTTCATCTGTTAAAAATAAAGAAACTCCATGTTTATCAGGCATTTTCTGCAAAAAAATGACCTCAAAGTCAAAACTTTGTTTCGGGAAGAAAATTTGAACAGCACTTAAAATTGAAAATCTGGCAACCCTTAACCTTTGGAAGCTAAACTTAAATACAGTCTTAAAGGCTGTTATTTCTACAAAAAATTAAAACTATGATTAGGTCTCTATCATTAGTATTGACAGAGATATTGAATTTAACATAGGTCAGGGTACACCAAAGTTAGCCTTTTCTTAAATTGTCAAAAAGTGATGTCAAAGTTGAGAATTGAGCTTTACTGTCATACATTTTTTTTCTTAGAATATGACCAAGAATCACACCCCAAAGGATGTTACACGAAGTACGGAACACCCTGTATATACAATGGAACATACGAACTGAGACTGGAGCCGTGTGGTGCGCCACCACTCAAAACGAGTTTACTATTCTTTATACATATATACAATGATGTCACGTAGCCAAATTGAATGGTGTCGAAAAATACAAAGAGACTCTTTATTTTACTATTTATATTTAAAACAATGTGACAAAAGAATGCGATTTTGAGTATTAATTAAAAAAACTTTATAAAAAATGTTTTTTTTTTCAATTTAATTTGTCCCGTGTGAAAATGGAAAATCTCGGTATGTTCCACATTTCAGTAAATTGTCCCGAAAAACTCAAAAGAGACAAATGGCAACCCTAATGGAGAATCTGTTAAGTATTTACTCATGAAAATAGGATATATCGTTTGAGCCGTTGAAGTTTCTTTTACGTTAATGTTTTCCTACTCAATAAAATGTATCAAATATACTAATATTCGAATACATAATTCTGTTTAGTTTTTCTTTAATTATAAATGTTACTACAACTAATAAATTAAAAAGGTTGAATAGTTGTCAGTTCAAATCACAACAGAGGCAAAAATGTTTTTTCCACGGGTATCGCCTTTCGCGAGGAATTGGCAAGTCCTCCGCTAGTATTCACTGCCATGAAAAGTGCTTTCTCGATTAGCCGTTCGGAACCGGCAGAAAATTGTAGGTCCCTTCCATTCCCTCACAAGGCATGGTTGTGAGAATTGCGCTAGGCCCAGGGGCTCCTCGCTCTGTTGCGCCACCCTATTAATTTATTTATTTTTAGTTATGAAATGAGTGTTTTTTTTAATTTATAATTTCGAGGGATTATTTCGGGATATTTAAACAAAGAGTTTGGGAAAAAAGGGAATTTTCACTCATCACTCAGGGAAAAGATGCTTCAAAAGTCTGGCGTCACTGCCGTGTCTGTGTGATCTATGCAACAGGAGAGAACGAGAAGATGTCTTACATTTCATTGGAAAATGTCCAATACTAAGTGAAGTCAGGCGTCAAGTATTCGGAAAAAACTACCTTTCGGACGAAGAGAGTATAACGGAGTTAAACGAGCTGAATGTGGAAAAACTTTTTAATTTTGCCAAAAATGCGCTATCTTATAGGACTAAAATTAGGAGTGGGAACTTCTGATATAACTTACTTGTTTTAATTTTTAAATGTTCTATGGCGATCATGAATAATAGTCGATCGGGCAGATGGCATAATGCCGTGCATATATGTTTTTGTATTATTTTAAAGTAGTAAAAAATTAATTTGAATAAATAAAAACTATCTATCTATCTAATAGTTGAACGTCTGATCCCCCACTTTAACAATTTGATAGGTCCTTATCAATGTAGTTTTAGAACAGAAAAGTCCAGGAGGCTTTTGAAAGCACATCGTAAGAAAAATCGTATGGAAGGAGAAAACCTTAGCTCAGGTGGCGTAATCAAGTGGAAGAGAACTCAACCGAATTCAAGTACAAAACTGCAGAACTAAATTGTTGGTGAAAGATATCGGTTGACTTTAACCTTCACCCCGAGCCAAAGAGCCCTTTATCTTGTTCTCAGATTAGCTTGGAATGCAGATTATGCTGAAGTCTGAAGACATAAATTTTTTTGAACTTGTTTCGATTAAGTGGTATGCTGAGGAAGTTAGCATATGCATACACCATTGCTATTCAAAAAGCTCAGGGACGTTCCAATGAGGTCTTCACAATTTTTGTGAAGTAATGCTTTCTAAATGCAAACCATTTCAGGTATTTCAAAAAATTTGCAATCGGCATCGGCTTGAAGTAGGTATACAATCAAAGCATTGACGAGTGGAACTCGACTTCATTGATATAGCGGGCATGTTAGCAGCGGTCGATTCGTTGGACCTATCGGGCGACGCGACGGGGAATTGACTGACTTGGATCGTTTGCTACGGCTTCTTGAACTGCAGCGATACTTCCAACAGTTTGACAATGACATTTCGATGATTAGTGAAAAGGTGCGTTTGCTTCGTGGACCCTTTACTTTGCACATAGTAAATTTAGTCTTATAGTAGCCAATTTTCCCCGCAAGAACCTTCTCCATTTCCTTTGCACTATTCAATATCGTAACTTATTCCCAGATTGCTGCCCACGCGCGTCTCCTTTCTAAGTACAGGAAAAAAAATAATCTGTATACATTCATGTATTACCATATTTCAAAAATTATTTCAAGGACAATAAAAAACCAAAGCCTCAAACAAAAACACCCTGAGTTATGTCCAAACTTCCTCTTTGACGACAGTACAACATGTATTCATCACTATAACCGGACAGTTGATTTTTTATTATCTGTTTTTTTCATATACAAAATGTATTTACTATTTCCGGATCGGACTTTGGCCGACAAAGGAAAAACATCAAAATCCCAAAATGAACAAAATTATTTTTCTCTTCATAGTTTGATGATTTTCCGGTACAACCAGAGTTTCATATAAAAAAAATTACCTAACAATAGCCAAAAAAATGGGAAGTGAAAATAAAAAGAAAATCCTAACAAATGTAACAATAATAAGAGTTTTACTTTCCTGACTTTTCCGGCGTGGCCTCTTCTTATGATGGACACTGCGAGAAGGAAGCTATGTTCGGCGACTAGGCTAAAAGTCAATCAATGACATCCCTTTTCTATTGTGTCTAATGTAGAATACAATAAAGGGCTCTTAGGATGGCTACAATATACATAATATATAACAACTTTGTTCGCTCGTATGTGAGGAGTGTAGTATTGTTGAAGAAAAATAAAAAACAAATATTTTACTGCACAAAGACGATTAGCTCCGTTGTGTTTGTAGAGAAGTTGGTCATCGCTTGTGACCCCATACAGGCGTAATAAATCTTTCGAAATCAATTTTTTGTAAGGAATACAAATATAAAATCTAAGGCCGGATGGCTTCAGTCAGCAAATTAAGATTACATAGCACTGTTTTCAATTACACATATGAATAAAAAACAAGACCTAGAAACTGCATATTCATAGGGAAGAGGGGGGTAATAAATGAGAAGAAATGAAATTAAGCATGAGATTGCCTAATCGGTGTTGTGAGAAAGGGGTTGGAATGAAACTGAAACTGAAGCGATTCATTCGGAGTATTAGCCTGATTTGTCTGACTTTAATTTTGTTGAAATGAATTGGGGTTGATTGAATGGTAAAACGTCGGTGTAGAGAGTAGTAGCTTTGATTTCTATTTTTTACCTACCTAGTATTTTTTTGAGAGTTTTAGGTTTAAAACTGGCAACACTGTGTCTATTTGACATTTGGCGGTATACTTGAACGTTGAAAAACGTTTTGCAATTTCACTGAGAATACACTTACTTCTGAAAAACGTATTTTGAAAGTCATGCTTCAGGGGCTGGATTCCATAACTTTTTATACGATTATCGTCAATCTATCGTCGATTTTATCGTCAAAAAATTGTTTCATTCAACTTCACATTCAGTTTTTGAATGAGAACTTTTTTAGACGTGTGCCTTTCAAGAAGAAATAAAACTAATATAGTATAAAAATTAATTAAACATTTCAAAGGTTTTTACCGAAAATATAAAAACGCCTTTTTTTGTTGCTTATGTAGGTAGGTATATAAAATAAAACGAGAGAGGGGGGGAGAGGTGTTCCCACTAAGGCACCTCTTCTTTCATCCAGACGGCAGCGGAGGAATTCCCTAGATGGAATCAACGGTGGCGTCTACAGTTCCAGTCAGGTTGAACTACTTAGTGAACACCTTATAGGGCTACTACAGCATATTTGGAGCCCAGGCCTATAAGGAGCGGTTTATCCGGCTTCCCATCCTTGGAGCTATACAAGGATCCGGTCCTCCAGGTTGGGGGTCGTGCTGTCGGGGTGACTTCCCGGCCACGTAAAGCAATTGTTAGTTGCGAAGCACCAACAAGCCTCGGATACGGACGGATTTACTGATGACGAACCTAGTAAACGAAAAACGGACAACCAGCTTCGGATCTGTACGTGGAATGTTAGGTCCCTTAATAGACCACGTGCAGCCGAACAATTAGCGGGAGCCCTAAACTGCTACAAAGCAGATATTACCGCTGTCCAAGAAATGCGATGGGATGGGCCAGGTAGACGCAGACTAAAAGACTGCGATATCTACTACGGCGATTGCTACCGGGAACAGAAGCAGCGACAGTTTGGATGTGGATTCGTTGTTGGAACTAGACTTAGGCAAAAAGTCTTGAGTTTCAACTATGTGAACGAGCGCATAGCAACAATCCGCATCAAGGCTAAATTCGTCAACATAAGCCTCATTTGCCCACACGCCCCCACAGAGGAAAAGGATGAAGACACCAAAGACGTATTCTACGAGCTCCTGGACAAAACATATAAGCAGTGCCCTGGCTATGACATTAAGATTGTTCTAGGAGATTTTAATGCCAAGCTAGGAAGAGAGGATATCTTTGGTGGAATAGTCGGAAGATACAGCCTGCACGACAACACCTCCGATAACGGATTCAGGCTGATCGATTTCGCTGCGGGGCGAGATGTTCTGGTAGCTAGTACGCGGTTCCAGCACCTCAATATCCACAAAGGGACATGGAAATCTCCTGATCAATCAACCGTCAACCAGATTGACCACATTGCGATCGACGCACGGCACTTCTCCAGTATAGAGGATGTCCGAACATTCCGAGGGCCCAACATTGACTCGGACCACTACCTTGTTGTAGCCAAGGTACGACTGACTGCGGATATCCCGATCCAAGCCAACACAAGGAAATACTGTGAGACAATTCGACGTTGGACGACTACAATCGCAAGAGATCGCCAAGTCTTTTTCCGATCGAGTCTCTTACAACCTCTCAAGGAGTCCTATGCCGCCAGCATCAAGTATAGAGAACCAGTGGCAGCGCTGCCAATCAGCCATCAGAGATGCCGCCTCTGAAGTGCCGCCTCTGAAGTGCTGGGTTTCACACGGCCACCACAACGAAACCCCTGGTTTGACGACGAATGCCGGCAAGCACATGCAGCTAAACAGGAAGCATACAAAGCGGCGCTGCACAAAAAGACTAGAACTGCTTATGAGCTCTACAAGCAGAAGAGGAGAGACGAACACCGGCTTCTCAGACGGAAAAAGAGAGAGCATGAGAAGCGCGCGATCGAGGAGATAGAAGGGTGCCACAGCAGGAATGAGGTTCGGAAGTTTTATCAGAAGGTAAAAACAACAGCCTCGGGCTACAAGCCCCGAGCCGAAGCCTGCAAAGACGATCAAGGGAACATCGTAGTGGAACCGCAGTCTATGCTGAGGATATGGAAAGACCACTTTTCCAAGCTCTATAACGGCGATGATGGACCCAATTCCGCTGTTAGAGAGATAGAACCATTCGATTTAGGCGACGTAGACCAAGAATTCCGCCAACCCGACCTGAACGAAGTGAAGACAGCAGTGTCCAAGCTAAAGTCCAACAAAGCTGCTGAAGCTGATGGCCTCACTGCCGAATTGTTTAAATCGGCCGGCGATGACCTGGTCAGGAGTATGCACCATTTGCTCAACGACGAATTGTACGGGCTGTACAGCGACACTGACCTTGTCAAACGAGTCAAGGTCCAGCGGCTTAGATGGCTGGGTCATGTAGAGCGAATGGACACCAACGCTCCGGCCCGGAAAGTCTTCGAATCCAATCCCGAGGGACGGCGCAGTAGAGGAAGACCGCGACTCAGGTGGCGTACGCAAGTAGGAGAGGACCTCAACCAACTTGGCGTGCAAAACTGGAGGCAGCTAGCTAGGGACCGAGTTGGCTGGAGAAGCATGTTGGTTGAGGCCCTAGTCCGACCCGGACTGTAGCGCCACCTTAAGTAAGTAAGTAAGTATGTATATAAAATTTAGTCACAACCGTTATAAAAGATTTTTTAAAAACCATTTCTTTATTTTTCACTTAACTTTGTTTTTTAGAAATCAAAAATGAAAGTTTTGATCAAACAAAAAGATTTTTTCACAAAAAATTTGAAAAAAGTCGAAGATACCGTTTTGATAATAGATATTCCAATAAAATTTAAAAAATTTTAAACTAGTAAAAATTTCAATAACTAAATTTTTTCACGCAGTACTTCGTAAACAACTTAGGACTTTTGAAATATAAAATTTCGTCAGAGTCGTGCCAGCCATTAACGAGAGAGTTGGTTTTGAAAAAAAACCGGCACCGTTCTGAGACTTCATTCAAAAAAATTTTCACATCATAAGAAAGACAATTGAGAGATAATCGCTCGCTTTTATCGAAGTCGTTAAAGTCGCTTTTGAGAAAAATAAGTACATCTATATTAGCATAAAGGTTGTATGCCTGCCATGTGCCATACACAGTTATTTCAAGACCTAGATACCCAATTCTAAAATCCCATCTGTAGACTACCTTACAGAACCTAACTGCGAGTTTTGAAGAAAATTGATCAAGCGGTTCAAGCTGTACATCCATAAACGGACAGACAGATAGACGGAATTGTAGGACCCACTATTTTCGCATTCTCTCATCGTATAATATCATGTTTTTTGCAATCTAAAAACTTTTTTTCTGTACGATTGCACAACTTACCTTATAACACCAATAATTGCAAGTAAAATTAGGTTGTATTTAGTGCTTTCACACCCCGTATACTATTAGCCGAATTTGTTAGATTTCACTAAAACACTTTAAGGTTTCTCCAAGGCCAAAACTGATGAGAGGAATTTGTGTTTGTTTTCTTTGTGCAAATCAGTTCCTTAAGTTCAAATTAAAAAAAAGAAATGGAGAAAGTCAAAAGAAATAAAAATGGGCACGACTGGGTCGCACGAACTTGCGATTGTGTTCTAAATACGATATCAAAATCTTAGGGCTGAGTAAAAGGTTTTGGTGTTAACTCTTTAAAATATATTTGGTGGTACAGGGTTGCCAACTATACATTAATTAGGAAAATTTTATTAAATCACGAAAAATATTGAAAAAAATTCAATTAAATATTCCAAAGGTTTCAAGCGAAAATCTAAAAACGCCATTCTTTTGCAATTTCTAATACATGTAAACGCTAAAAATTTTATCAAAATCGTTGGACCAGTTTTAAAAATAACGGTTTTTTATTTTACATTTTTTTTAAAGTAAAATTCAAGTATGCAGAATTTAAGACCTTAGCAAAAGTTAATTGGACAAAAAATTTGAGAAAAATCTAAGTTATGGTTTTGAAGTTATTTCAAAAAATCTAAATTTTTTTAAATTTTTTTTAAAAATTTCAAAAATTAAAATTTTTCAAATCTTGCTATGCAGTTTTCCTTAAACAACTTAAAACTTCTAAAATACAAAATTTCGTAAACATCGTGCAAGCCGTTAACGAGAAAGTCGGTTTTGAAAAAAAACGGTACTATGGGAGGTACCGTTTTTATACTTTTTCCAAAATTTTTATTTACATCATAAGAAAGACAATCAAAAATTAATTCTTCACACAAAATTTTATCAAAATCGTTGGAGCCGCTTTCGAGAAAAGTAAGTATTATCATATCGGTTGTATGGCAGGTACCGTTATTTCAAGACCTAGAGACTCAATTCCAAAAATCCCTCTGTAGACTGCTCCACAGACCCTAACTGCAAATTTTGAAGTAAATCGGTCTATTAGTTCAGGCTGTAGATCCATATACACACAGACAGACACACAGACAGACAGACAGACAGACAGACAGACAGACAGACAGAATTGCAGGACCCACTTTTTTCGTATTCTCTATCATCGTAATGTCATATTTAATTGTTATCTCAAAATTTTTTTTCTGCACGATTGCAAGACTTGCCTTATAGTACTTATAATCGCAAGTAAAAATGATTCTTTGAGCTCTATTGGATCAAAATATTCCTTGGTAGACTTTTTGAGTCCTATTTCTTTCGTTTGAACACACATTTAACACAGACAAGTTATGCATAAAATTAATGTAGTTAGAGTGCATTTACATTTTATTTTAATACATATTTAAAAAGTTGCAAATATACCATTGCATAACAACCTAATACTCAAAAAATCAATTTTTTTACTGTTTGGGAAGAGCCACATTTTGAAAATATGTCCGTGAATTTTTAGACCAAAATTTAGAATACAGTCACTCTCAGTCATATTCGTACAGTAGGGTAAAATTTAACAAAATCAAAAAAATAGACAAAAAAAAAATTCAAACACATTTCCAAAATTACTTAAATTTAAGAAAATGATTTTCCTTGCATTGCCATGCAAAAAATTTCAAGTTCCAAGTTACACAAATAAAAATAGGACCAGTCAAAAAACAAAATTCAGAATAAGACCTCTCATTCGTATTCGTACACAGTTGTCTACCTCACAATATTCTTGGAATTGAGCTGTTATTTTTCCCCTTGGTAAAACAAATTTTTATTGTTACATTAACCAACTCCATATTGACTGATTCACAAGTGTTTTAGCATCATTAAGGTAAAATGGGTAGAAAATCAGAAGAAACAAGTCTTAAAATGCGAAATTTAGTAATAAGTCACTATAAAAAAGGAAAATCTTATGCTGAAACCGGTGCAATTGCAAATAGAAATCGGTCAACAAAGCAAAACATCATAAAACGTTATAAAGAAGAAAATCGGATTGAGAACAAACCAAGGAATCAGGGAAGAAAAATTTTGAGCAATGCTGACGAAAGATTCATTCTGCTGACTGACTGTACATATTTCCAAAGATATACAGCAAAACAAGAGTATAAAAGTGTGTTGACAATGTACTGATTTTAAGGGCGGAGAAAATTGCAGAAGCCAAAAGTAAAGAGGCCAGAACCTTACGCAGGGCACTTCAAGCTGCTACAAATGACGAGTTTGAAGAAACAGAAGGATAGAGTAAGCACCGGGCATAGCTGATTAAATAATAAAAGTAAAATTTGTTGTCAAAACTTTAAACGCGTTTTTCTCGAAACCATATTTTTTGAAATTTTGGTGAAGCACTGATTCAAAACTATTCGAATAATTAAACCAGTTATTCCACATAGCTAAATACCTAACTTTTAAAACATTACATTTTTAATAACAATTTAATTTTTCTAACATTTAGAGAACTTTTTTCACAAGTCAGCCATTTTAATTTTTTTAATATGTATACTATTGGTTAGTTCATAAGAATAATGTCTATAAGTCTAAACAATAATAAGCCCTTATGAGCAGACTACGTATCTCCAGCCAACAGAGTAGCAGTGGAAGTGGAGTTACATACGTGCTATTCAAAATTTAAATTTTCATAAGTCTCTTTAGAGGTTTATGAGTGATACAAGATTTTCTAGATTGCTGTCTATAAAATGGCATTCAAAAGTCATTTTCGGTAAACAGTGGAGGTCGGCTCAATAGGCCGACGATATTTAAGTAAAGTTACGTATTTCAACATTTCTAAAAGTCTTAAGCTTCTTCAAGATTATGTAAAAATCGTCGTCAACAGCAATTTCGTTTCGAGACACTTTAACGAACGAATGCAGTGCTCATTATAGTCGTACTGCTTCAATTTTATTAGTCTATTGATTATGTCTAAAGGAACTCGAAAAGGAAGAATTTCTATTGCACGAATCAATTTGTGGCCTAATTTTTTTTTTATATTAAATAGTTTTCCATCTATCCATCTTTTTTTAAATAAAAACCGTCTGAGCCAGGGGCTGTCAAAACATATAACAGCCATATTTGATGTAACAACTAATGATGACATGTATCAGCTCCGTAGAGTGAATTCATCGGGATCAGATTGTGTCGGATCAATAGATTACTGCAAGTCGATTAATTCCTTTGAAATAAGTTTTCAGCATAAAACTAGTAGATTTGGTAGGCTGTGTAGGCCATAGCTGAAAGCTTCTTGTAAGGGCACAATCTACAAAAAATTATTGAATCTTCGTTCAAAATCA
Organism: Melanostoma mellinum; assembly: GCA_914767635.1. Lineage (NCBI taxonomy): Eukaryota > Metazoa > Arthropoda > Insecta > Diptera > Syrphidae > Melanostoma > Melanostoma mellinum. The sequence goes on along the minus strand of OU612058.1, from coordinate 162,252,364 downwards.
CCTGTTGCCTGGTCTCAATTATCTTTTTGAAAATTGCAAAAAATTGTAGGTTGAGAGAAATGTGTTAGGTAGCTGCCGGAATCTCTCCGAGATGGTTGTGCTCACTTATTTATTTATTTCATTTCAACTTTACCCACCCCCAATGAGCCAATGAGAGTAGTTTTGAATGTCAAATAATGACTACTTTTTAAGAAGTCCTCAAGAGTTTTCCATTTTTTGATTTCTTTTGTACATAAGTATCTCAGAATGGGGGAGGCGTTTCAAATTTTTGTGAACCCCACCCCAGAATCTACTAAAGAAACGTTATTTGATTCTTTTTGATCCATAGCATAAAAACATTTTTCCCAAATAATCGGCCTTGTCCCTGATCGTCTTATTACAGCTAGAAAATCCAGTGCAGTTATTCTTATACCTCCTTATAAAACAATCAATTTAACGAAAACACCGTCTCCACACCCAAATCATTTGCTATCTTTTTTCAATTCGATTTTTATTTTAAGTTTCCTTTTTATAATTCGAGTTGAAAAAGAATTATGTAGGTAGTACTTAAAGTTTGCATATACAATTTGCAATTTGTGGTAAAAGGATGAACGAAGAATCCATAGACATGGCCAACAAAAATATTCCAATCCTACATAATGACTCGCTCTTCTTGTACAAGAATTTGAATACGCTGTATTTCCATGGATATGGATAAGGATTCAGATTCGGACCATTAAATTCCGGAAGCGTCTACAAGAACTTCAGCTTCTTTTGTGCCCAATTTCAAACATACACAAATAACAAAACTGTCACAAGCAATGACATGGTCGTTGGCCTAACCGATGTCATAACGGGTAGCCATAGTATCATCGTTTGTACACAGTACCGAGTACAACAATTCAACGACAACCCTTCCGCCCAATAAATTAACAATTTTAACAGACTGTTCTTTTTTTAAACTATGAAATGTATTATCCCACCCACAGCCAATCTGGGTTTTTTTCAAGTGCACACTAATTTCTTTGGCTTCCGTTTGCCATTTGGGAATTTGTTATCAAACCCTTTTCCCGTTCCCAAAATGAATTTCTCGTATACTAATTCAAATGCCGGATTTTGTGAGTTTCTGTTAAATAATTGGATAATGGGCAATTTAAAATCGTTGATTTTAAAATTTTGCGTGCGACTGTGCTATTTCCGTTGCCCTCTTCAGAACCCATTTCAAAATAAGTTCGTTTGGTATTTTCATTATGTTAAGTGATGTTGGTTGCATGGTTTTTTGTTATGTTAACGAGGGTGATTGGTCTTTTTATTGATGTCAATTGAGATCATTCTTGAAGGACGAGATGAGGGATGCTCCATCGAGGATATATCGTTTAACTGGCTCTCTTTTTTTTCTCTTTGGAAGGTTCAATCTTCCGCACTAAAGATTTTTAGTGATGTTTGTTGTCGTCGTCAATGTCTGTTTGTAAATTGTTACACTTTGTGATTTATTGGGTATCTATCTCTACTTACTATAATGGAAGGACGAAACCTTGCTGCACTTTATTGGATTAAGTCGATTTTGTTAACGTGTTTATTCTCCAAAGTAAAGGGTGCTTTTTCTGTTAAATGAAACGGAGCACGTAAACATAAGATCCATTAGCATTGTAATGGTTTTAAATAAAAGATATTTATATGCAATTAGTGCTCAAAAACAATGGCATATGAGCTCTACCCCCACGACTGGCTCGAATGAAGTGTTATCGGGAATTCCAATTTTCGACCACTTTTTGGGGGCAAATGAATCCATCTATCGGCAATAACAATTTGCAAGGGTTGTTCTGAAGCAAGTCCATTAATTGTGAAAAGGAAAAACGTTATAACCACAAATAAAGGTACCAACAATCGTCAAATTGACAATCAAACAGTACGGCCAATTTAAAAACCCAAGCTTTTAAAATTCAACCGTTAAAAACGTAATCAAGAAGTTTGGCGATTTAAGGTTGAAATCCATAACTTTGAAAACGACTACCTTTCAAGCTCTAGGTAGGTACTAAAAAAACGTGTTCAAGCACCAGACAAAAGTTACCAAAATTTATGAGTAAAAGGTATTTTTTTTTTAAACGTGTCATTTTTAATTTGGCAATACATTTTTGGTCTTCTTGTCAGCTGCAACTTGATTTATGATCAGCTTGGGTTGGCATTCTATTGTGGAATATAGTCTATTGGGTATGTCGTAAAGAAGAGCATATAAAGACGGATTTTTATTACATGAATCGATTAATAAGCTAGTTATGAAGTAAGAACCGAAAGTGCTACTAAATTAAAGTGTGTAAATCGGAGACATGGGTTCTAAACCATCTTCATTCGTTTTTTTAATATATGTCGAAAACGAAGCAAGATTTTGATGCAATTGCAAGGACGTTGTTTGTAGAGAGTTTTTTTCCCATCCAAAACATTAAAATTCCCGACAAGAAAAAGGCCAAAATTTTCCAATTTTTTTAGTTTTGTCATACCAGTCGTGGAAAATCGATATAAAAAATGAAATTCAAAAGATTAGGTAATTTGCCGAAATAATAATTTCTTTCAGATGAAATTGATATTGATATATCCCCCTGATCCCCCCTATCTACGCCATCTACAGACTGCTTAACGGCGTTGACAGGTAGAATGCCCCATTCAACATGGACGATGGTGAAGACTGATTTTCGCCCTACAAGAAATTAAGTTAACCATGTGCAAGCTTAAATCAAATAAAACTGCAGATGGCCTTGACGCCGAGCATTTCAAGGAGAGAGAAAGCTGGAGATCAGTTGAAAAGGCACCACTTGATCTGCATGATATGATCGCAATTCTCAAGAAAGCATGACTCAGTACCTATCGTACTTATGCGACTTTAAAAAGGAGGAAGACTCTCACAATTTCGCCTTATTGAGGAGTAAACCCTCTTAACGTCACATAAAAAATCTTCATGCTTATTTTGACATTCTATTCGATAGAGTTAGTCGAATTCGAAAGAAGTGCATTTTGGGGTCTTGGAAAAAACGCGGAATAATAATATCGATATTTTAAACATACACCAAGTTTTGCAATCGTGCAGAAGATAAATTAAGATAACAATTAAACATAACATAACGATGATAGAGATATCACCCCTGTCGAGAAGTTAATTTATTAAAAAAAAATTGATTTTTTTTTTATTATTTTCTAAATGTTATCTTTGGTTTTTTTTTTTTCATTTGAATAATCGATTTTTGGGTCACCGGGGGCTTCAAGGTTAAGTCCAATGTCAAATTCAAGGGCACCATCGGATACCTCGTCGTAAAATACGTCGGATATAGGGTCTTTGACTTTTTTTAACGCATATTCTGCCATATTTCCAGGGGTTTCCATAATTTTGTCGCACCCTGTATAGGTTAAGAAGGCAATTGAGTAAGAGACACAAAACCCCTTTCAAGAAAAACTAAGGTAAGCCCTTTATAGGATCTTAATCATCCCAGTTCTACTCTACGGCGCGGAAGCGTGGGCCTTATCGAATGCGGATGAGGAAGCCCTTGGTCGTTTCAAAAGAAAAGAACTCCGAATAATCTTTTTACAAACATTCTTCCAACAAGATGGTCTGTTTTTTATTATTTTTTAAACTCATAACCTAACAATGCTTAAAATTCTTGAGTGCTCCCAATTAGTATTTTGAAACCCTACTACAAAAATTATAAACAGTATTACTTTGACATCGGCCTTTCTTTAAAACCAGATACTTGAGGAATATTGCGGAGTGAAATGTTTTGTATAAGAAACACACACACCGATGTATGAGCTTCTTAGGGAAATTGTTAAAGACTAACTTGGCATTCTGCGGCCATTTCTATAGAACAGATTTATCAAACAATGTCCTGTATTATAGACTATATCGACTTCCTTGTATAAAGAACATGATTATGCACTTATTGAGAAGGTATACGCTATGACCATCCCTTACCAGAACCACGGTCAAGTAAACTACTATCTTAAGTTCGTTGACCAGTCGCTTGGACTTAACGTTGGGTATCTCTTCTTAAACTTTTCGCTGACACACTGTTATTAGCTTTTTGTGTTGCTTTTGTTAAGCATTTCAATAAATCATGTCAGTTATTATATACCTACTCTCTCTCACACTCTTTGGCTTTGTCTATATCTTTGCCTTTTTATCTATAGTTTCCACTTAAATAAGCACACACTTATGCTATTGTATGGGGCGGCAGTAGTGGTCATAAACAGATACACAATTGTCAACACAAATAATGTGCATATTATCCCTGAGCTCATAACGACATGATATTCGATCAAATCCGTTGAATACATTTAACCCCATTCAGCCAATAGAGCATGAAAAGTGAAAACATAAATCATAAATCGAAGTAGCTTGTGAACTGGGCTATAATGTTTGTTTTTTTTTTACGGCCGCTGACATCTTGACCAAATGATGTGTTAACTTTCTAGGTATGGTTTTATTCATCCAAATGATTTCCGGTTCCTTATCGAAAGAAAGTGTTCAATATGGGTACATGTTACTGTGTCGTTCTAGGTACATGAAATTAAGGGGTTAGTTGTTTAAATTTATTGAGTTTGATGAAATGGAATGATCACATCTTCGTATCACTCGAATATTCTTATCAAACCCTTAATTCAGCACACATATAAATAAAATGTTTAGAATTAGATGGGTTTAAATGATATCTTTTGGAATTTGCTTCCTACTTCACTACACAGACTCTAGATTTTTATAAAGCATGAATGAGTTAGTAAAATCAAGGTATATGTTGATCCCCGGAGCTTAGCGCATTTCCCACAACCATACCTTGTGAGAAATGGAGTGGACCTGCAAATATCTGCCGATTCCGAACGACTTATTGAGAAAATGCGCTTTTCATGGCATGAAAAAAGGCGATACCCGTGGAAAAATTTTTTTTTTATTTTTCTGTTGGGATTTTTTATGTTATTGCTAAATATTTGTTTTTCTCAAGTTACTTTTGGTGTTTTTACAAAATTTTTTGCTGAACTTTGAACTCTCAGTCCTTTTGAAAGCCATTTAGAACTTAGCCCAACAAACAGAGTCAGTGGGCTGTGTATGGAGTTCTACAAATGTAAGACAAAACCTAAATCCCGCATCCATTAAGTCCTTAGAACTTATTCTAGAGATATTTCATTCATAATCTTCCCCGCCATAAAATTTGATGCTCCTAATCAGCAACAAACCAACTTAAAGTGTAAGACTAGAGAGAATTCGTCCGAAATCGAAGTCGTTATCGAAGGATGTTGGTTGAGGCCCAGGTCTACCCTGAACTGCAACGCCCACCTAAGTGAGTAAGTAAATCAACATCAAGTAATGGAAAATAGGTGACATGGGACAGAGGACAGTTGACAGATGAGATATGAAATATGACAGATGACAGATGGTAAATGGCAGATGACAGATGATAGATTACAGAAAGTATCAGGTGATAAAACTTTTGCGACTACATTTTAATAACACAAAAAAAACTACATGGAAATCCTGAAGGATATTCTGAACAGAAAATCTCTAGCGTAAGGTGTAATACGAATTCGCTTTGGCAAAGCTCTTTCCTCAGCTGACTGTTTCTTCAGCAGATCATCTTCCTTTTATTATACAAAGTTGATTCCACTAGCCACCAAAATTAGGCAATTGATGTTGTTCGCGTTGCGTTAGTTTCAACAGCCAGATGTGTGTTTTACGGAGCTACTATCTCTTTATGTAAGGGCTTGTGACGTATAACATAATATTTTCTGCTTACTCTCGATTTTCATGATTTATTACTGGTGACAATAATTTGGACATTTGATTCTCCTGCTTTTGTGCCTCTGCCTTCTTATTTTGAAATCTTCTTAATGAAGGACATTTAACAGTGAGAACTTTATATAAATAAAATTTGGATTTAGGTTCACATGAAAATGGTTGATTTTGATTGAAAACCTGGAAACTATTACCGAAACAAGGCATTTGAGGGAGGAAAGTTAACTTGCCCAAAAAAAGATATATTTTTAAAATTTTTTTGTCGTAACGGGTAGTGTTCGCTTATTGAAAAATTTACACCCTTATAGGTATATATAAAATTTCGCTGTCACAATGTTAGTTACCGTTCTCCTCCGAAACGGCTTTACCGATTTAAATGAATTTTTCTGTATGCGTTTTAGCCCTGGATGGTTTAGATTCACAAACCAGCCCGGCAGATGGCGCTGCAGTTGCAGTTGCTGTTCGTTAGTCTGGCTAAGACCCGAAAACGGCTGTACGGATTTATCTTATCTTGATCTTGAAATGTTCGTGTAGGTCTAGGGAAGGTTTAAAAGCTTTTATTATATTGCTATAATCACACGGGAACAGAAACATGAACGAGAAACGGGAACCTTTAACTCACTTGACAGATTCATTCACATTCCACGGGAACGAAAGATTCCCTCAGGAACATGGTTGAAAATGGAAACTTAGAAACTACTGAACAGATTTCAAAAATTCTTTCGGCAGTGGGATGCCACATAATCCCTCAGTAACTTATCATAGATTTCATCTCTATAAATCCACGAGACACGAGAATAGACACAGGAATGAGAACGGAAGCCTTAAAACTACAGACCCGAGCAACGCCGGGCGGCTCTGCTAATTAAATAGCAAATACTAAGATTATTTGATTGCTTGTTTTTAAGAACTCTTTTGATTTTCGAATGGCAAGAATAGAGATTTAAATTTTTTTTTTATACATATATAGATATACATATACACTTTGACCTAAGCTATGACAGCGTCTTCTAGGCCTGGTAGAGATAAGGATCTCGAAAGGATATTGGGTTCGAATGCAAATGAAGTGGAAGTTCTTTGGTTGTTATGTAGACAAGAAGAAATGAATTCAAGACAAGAAGACTTGAAGAAGATCTTAATTTTAGCTCAAACGCAATAAGGGTATTGTAAGACCACGTGGTCTCTGTGACCATGTTGAAAGGTGCAGAGCTGACACTTTGATGTACTCACCCAGTGTCAAGAGCTTCAGTAACGATACGGGAACAACAACATCAACGGGAACTTGGAAAATATTGGACAAATTCCCAAACATTTTTCAATGTTAGAGTGTTTCATTGCTTCTGAGTATTAAAGATTAGATTTCCCTCCCATATTCTTTCGGGAACGAAAGGAATGGCGAAATAATCAGGAAACTGGAAAGTACTGAACCGATTTCAAAAATTCTTTCACTGTTAGAATGCTTCATTGTCCCTGAACAATCTAAACCATATTTCATCACCATTTTCCCACAGGAAGGGAAACGAGAATTTAAAAAAAAAAAACCAACTGTACCGATTTCAATGTTCCCTTTTACAGTACTGGGCCGATTCCAAAAACTATGTCATCGTGGAAACTAAACTAAACTTGCTCAATTCGATTAACGTAGGGCCTGAGCTACGCCGGGCGGCCGAGCGGGTCAGCTAGTAATACATATTATAATAAAGCAATATTTGAACAACATTCTCCTAAATTTGAAAATTAAACTCTGGAGGCGTTGCGGGGTACACCATAACTCGCAACAGAATCATCTGAAACAGAAAACTCAAAATGTATTCCTTTAAGAAGATGTTTCTCGGGAGAATTTTTTTTTTTCTTCGATTTTTCGTAGCACTTGGGAGCCAAAAACCCTTCAAAACCTTTAAAAACCGGCTGTTGTTAAAAAATTAGTAACTATTTGAAGAAAAAAAACGAAAAAGCTCTCAACAATACCTGGTGAATTATGTGAAGAAGTACTGTGTACAATTTTATAGCGATTGATCCAGTAGATTTCGAGTTATAGTGCAAACAGACTTCAAATATGACAAGTTTCAGAAAAACGGTTTGAAAAACGCAGAAGAGTCTGGTCGCTTAGCGCTCATTGCACATAAGTTTGAGAACACTTCTACTTAAACCTTGCTTCGAGTATGTATAAATTACAAAAGCGGAACAGGCCCTTTTATGAAGGAATTTATTCGGAGTCGAAAACTACAATATAGCACCGTGCAGCTGCCGCCCAGGTATAAAACCCGGCATAGAGCAGTATAGACGCTCAAATATTCATAACTTCGTCTATTTTACTCCGATCGACTTGAAATTGAACACAATATTCTTGAAATAATATGCATTCATTTATACTTGTCGAAACTCGAAACATCTTCTAGCAAATTTCGTAAAACTATGTACGATATTTCTTGAGGCCAAAGTCTTCTGGTGATGTGATTTCTCGAACAGGCTATCGCAATTCGCCACCGAGATCTTGTGATTAAACACATGTAGACATTTTGAAGAAGCAATAGACCCGACACAGAAAAGAATTAATTCTAAAGGCTTTTATTTTCAACCACTCATGGGCATAAACTCATAACTCACTCATGTCCCACTTCATAACATAGGATGGTGGGAGCTTTGTGCACTTTCAGCGGTGATAGCTGGTAGCCATTTGACTCACATTTTTTTCCACTGCAAATGACATACGCTCTTTACGAAACAAAAATAACCTATGTTTTTCCTTAAAAAATTCCTTTTTTTGAAATATCAATATGAAACTTCTTATTGAAGGACTCTAGTATTGAATAATTATGAGACTTCGAGCAAAAAGTGGTTCAGTTTGTCCTTCCCTACCTTACTATGTGCCTGTTTCATACCATCGTGTATAACTAAAACAACTTTTATTGTATTGGTTGTCCCCCGACCGTCCTACCGAAAATTTGTGTCTTAAGGGTTAAAACAATTTATTGTAAAAGAAAGCACCTGACACTCACTTATCAATCATTTTGTTAATGTGTCGTTTTTAATAAAGTTCTTTTCAACTCAACTATCTCATTAAAAAGCCTTTTTGATTATCCTTTTTCTCCAACATAATCTAGACTCGAATATGCATTAAAACATGCGGCGGAAACCAAACACCGCCCTAGAAAAAAGGTTAGCAAAAACCAACCATACATATATGTAGTTGTTAAACGAATCTTAAAATTTTTTTAATTAAACACACCAAACCACACAAATTAATGCCCAAATCTCTGCAACTCTTGTTAAAGGATATTCGCTGTTTTACAATCTGTTTTGCTTAATCCCCTCATGAATAAAAGTCCATATACCTTAGCCATATTAAAAGTATACAACATGCCTTGTGGCACTAATAAGCCCAGTAAAAAGGATAAGCGTTGTTTTTAAAATTAAACGCAACTTGATTGATGGCGCTCGACAATTGAGTTTTGGTTGGCGATGAATAAAATTTAGGATAAGTAGATTTAATGAAATTGGTGGTTGTCGAATTTTATTACCACCTTTATTCTTGATTTCTATATAAACGCCGAGTATATTCAGCCGGTCATTAACCACCCTTCTCTGACTCGTGTGAAAGCAAACGTATGCTGCTGCTGACTCCCCATGCACACAGTTGGTGGTAAAATAGACATTTATATCCGCATAACATTTCAATCTTCTAACAAGATCTGAATTGGCCCGACTTCTTCGAGCTATTGATTATCAACTCTATTAAATCGGTACTAACAAGCGCAAGGGATGAATTTGTTCAAAGGATGTAGAGAGACACTGTACACACATCGACCACCCTCTTACGACTTGAATAATGTGTATATACATATTGCCTCACTAAGTGGATTTAGAAACAAAAATGTCTTTATTGACTCATACAAATGTTGGAGGGATAGCATAAGATCAAAATAAAGCTTACGAAAGCTTCGACAGCAATATGTTTGTACGTAATATCAATCAAAAGCAAATGTTAGTTGGTAGGATGTATCTTTTTTTGGAAACAGATTGAAATAAAAAAAGGGGTCGTGAAATTTTTGAGGTTACAAACTTGAAACTGAAATCGGAAAGTTGATGTGTTTAGAGCTAGGCTACAAAAAAGATTGTTTTAAAACCAAACTTTATTTAAGATAGCGGTTAAGTCAAGGTTCAGAGTTGTCTTTAACTTCCCAAACTCAGTGGTGGACTTATCAATACGCTGGCGCTGAGAAGGCAGGAGCCAAGAGCGGTAGGATTTAGCGGCCCAATTTTTTGTATCGGTTGACGCATGTATCGCCTTTCCCGATTAGCCGTTTGGAACCGGCAGGAAATTTGATGTTATTCCTATTGTGGTTAAGTAGGAATTTTGGTGTTCTTTAATTTATTCTGGTATATTAAGTTTTGAACATGTTTGACCAGATGACTTACGCCAAGCTCTTTAGATTCTTCCAGTAGAATGTTCTTGGCAGTGTAATTGAAGAGGTTTTTGTTTACACTACAGAATTCAGCACCGACTTAGATTTAGAGGCACCGTCTTAAGCTAGGACATCTGTTTTCTCTTTACTACCATAGCTTTTGTGTGATGGAATTTTGTGGAGGACGAAAGAAGTTTTTTCTTGCTTGATCAGAGAATGAGGTAATTGTTTCCAGTTTGGATCTTATGACAGGTGAGCTCAGTGTTTTTAGGTATAGCTTGGCTGTCTGAGAAAAGGAAGCGTGTTTTGTTTTTGTATATTCGATGAACTTATTATTCTCGAGCATTGGTATACTAAAGACATTGGAAAACGGCAGCCGAAAAGAAACATTGGAATGACCACGAATTCGAAATTTCTTAGCAGTCTTCTTCTTCTTCCTTCGACAATTCGAGCATCATGAACTCAGAAGAATGACAACTCTTCAACTTCATAGCTTCACTCTGGTCATCCGCTCGTGGGATACGCCGCACAGTGGGTCAGAAGTAGTGGTTTTGTGCGATAAATATAATTTTGATCAGTTTAAAGTGATTCTTTGCATGTTTAAGCATCGTATAAGAGTAAAAATGAGTAAAAATCTTATTTGTTTTAAGAAAAGATAAATTTAGGTTGTTTACATATAAACTTACGTGTTTGCACCAACAAAATCGTTCGTTTACATTTTTGAGATAGTACGATATCCGTGGCGAGGCAATCTGATAATGACTTTGGATTGATTAGGACAAAAAAAACGAAAATAGTTATTAAAATTTTTCGATAGCTCACTTGGTTTTCAAGATATGTATCAATATTTGAAGTCGAGAAAAATGTTTTGCCTTACATACGTAAATTTTTAACACACACAGCAATTTGACAATGAATTTAGCTTAGTTAAACCAAAATAAAACGAAAATGTAAAATAAAATTTTTCAATATCTCGCTTAGGTTTCGAGATATCAAAACAAATTTCAACTTCAAGTATCAATAGGTATTTCGAAAACGAAGCTAGATACTGAAAAATTATATTTATCATTTTCGTTTTAATTAGGTCTAGCTAAGCTAAATTCATTGTCAAATTGTGGGATCCACCCAAAACAAAAAAAATTTTAACTTCAAGTATCGTTATCTCGAAAATGAAGCGAAGTATAAAAAAGCTGTATTTAACATTTTCGTTTTATTTTAGCCTTATTAAGTTAAGCGGGGCCACCCAAATCTTATCATGTATACATCAGCAAAAGCAACAATTGGCAGTCTTTCAAAAGCATTTACACTTTTTTCAAAAAAAAAATTATTTCCACCAAAAGTTTAGCATTTATGCCTTAACATTTATACTGAGGAAATGTGTTTAAACTATGAACAGTTAACAGACCTGCTAACCTTTGGCCGGAGCAGAAGATATTAGGCAAAACTCAAACAAAGCTTTTAGTCCGGTCAATCTAGACATTTGAAGTTACATAAATTCGCACCAAGCTGAAAGTTGGTGAGATCGTTTAAAATATGATTCCAAATAAAACTTGAAAGTTCCCCAATTTTTCCCTGCAAGGAAAAAATTTTATTCGAGGTCTAAGGTCAAAAATATGAGTTTTTCCCCATTTTTTGCAGTTTTCGGCAAAACGGTAAGTTTTATCATAAAAATATGTCTGACGTAATTGTAGATCATAAATTTATCTATAAAAAATGTAAAGGTACTTTTTCTCTTACGAGCCACTGTTTAGCAGATATAACTAATCAAAAATTTAGAAAAGTTGTGATCGTGTTAATAATATGAGTACGCCTCGTATTTGCATTTCCAAAGTTTTAATATATAATTAAATAGTTTCTCCTTTTCAACAGCAATAATAATAAGTTCAATCAAAAACTAAAACAATATGAGGAACAAGGGCCAACTGCAAAACTTTGGGTTCAATATTTGTATACGGTTTCTATTGCTAAAGAGTTTCTAGGAGCTGGGCGTATGTGGGATTGGAAAGCTCATTTGAACTGTGTCAAAGAAATGCTTCATATTTTCACGTTTCTGGACGTTTTCCTTATGCTAAGTCTGCACACCTTTACTTGCAGGATATGCAACAATTACAAAGCTTGATAGATCCTGAAGTGTATGAAAAATTTTCAGAAGGATTTTTCACAGTTGGACGGTCTGACAAATTAAGTTGTGGAACTTCAACGGACATGGTAATCGAGCAGGCTATGATGAAAGCTATGAAGACAGATGGAGGTATTGCTCGAGGAAAAAGTACAAAAGAGAGCGGCATAAGTAAATGGGTTTATAGTATGCATGCTATGAATACAGTTTGTGAAAAATTAAAAGATCTTGCTAATGTTAGGATGGATACAACCGAACAGCATGTTGATGCAAGTGACTCACGAGTAAAAAAAGATGCTAAAGACATACGAAAACTCTTGGAGTGGTTCTCAATGCATAATCCTTTTCCAGAGGTTAACAAAATTGTTTCTATTGCGAGTGGTGTCGTTGGTGATGATAAAATAAATTGTTATAAAGCTCGTGAAGTTGGACTTGCTTCTATGGCAAAAATGACAGGATTGACATTCAGTAATATTAAACTAAAACGCGTTGACAAAGTTTTTCCTCTTTTAGCTATGATTAGTACCATAAAAGTTCATGAAGAAAAAGTAGGTACCTGTTGATCCGGTATTATTGTTCCAACGCATGAGTATCACTGCAGCATTTCAAGATGAAATAGAAAAATATTTTGAATATGAATTAGCTCTCTACCCTTCATCGTTGTTTGACATCGGGATGCGTAAAACACAGAAAGCTGCTGTTTATGATTGTTTTGAAAAAGTAAATATTGATATTATATATTAATACTGATGCGACATATATCATTGACGGAGGATTCTTACTGCATCGCGTTGTGTGAGATAGCGAAATTATACTTTTTTTACACGGAATAAGAGGCTGCGATACGACATCAGCATTTTACAGGAGGGGTAAAATAACAGTTTTCAAAATGTTTGAAAAGCAAGATATACTTCAATGTGCTGAAGTATTTAAAACAATAATTCAACTCGACAAGAAGTTCTCACCAACGCAACGGCATTCGCTTTCTTCTTTCTATGTACTGGGCTCCTAAAAAAACTATACCTGCTTAGATAAACTTCCACCTGCGCCGGAAAAACTGCTGAACACAATTTTGCAGTGTTTGCCAATTTTTGATATTCTGTTTTTTATCAAATAGGATCATAACGTACAGATAAAATAGAACACTTGGCAAACCAAGTTAAAAAATCGAGCTATACTTTACCTCATAGGTGGCGTGAAAACGTGCGCTTTTATAACTTTTCTAAATTGTTGAATCGTTATATCTGCTAAACAGTGACTCGTAAGAAAAAAAGTACCTTTACATTTTTTATAGATAAATTTATAGTTTACAATTGCGTCTGACATATTTTTATGATAAAACTTACCGTTTTGCCGAAAATTGGAAAAAATCATATTTTTGGCCTTTGACCTCGAATAAAATTTTTTCCATGCAGGGGAAAGTTGGGGAACTTCCAAGTTTTATTTGGAATCATATTTTGAACGATCTCACCAACTTTCAGCTTGGTGCGAATTTATGTAACTTCACTATCAATTTTTGGTTTAATTTGACCGGATTATTTTAAACAACTTAATTAATTTAAAATGCTTTTCATTTTTGAAAAAAAAAGAGAACAAATAAAGTGTTCAGATCTTAACTTTTCTCAGACATATTTTAGTTTTTTAATCGCACAATAAATAGAAAGCATATTGAAAAAACAGTATGAACTTCTTTTTACACATTCTCCAAATTGCAAATTTTACACTGAACTAACGGGTGATTTTTTAAGAGGTTTAGAACTTTTTTTTTTAAACACAAAAAATTCGAAAAAATGAATGAAATATTTATTTGAATCGATAGTTTGAACCTTGCAATTTAATGTTTAAAGATAATTTCATGCAAATGTTGACCGCGGCTGCGTCTCAGGTAGCCCATCCGCTGAGTCCAATTTTGGCATACTCTTTCACACATATCGGCCGGTATCTCACGAATGAATGCATGGATGTTGGCTTCCAGTGCGTCAATCGAAGCGGGCTTGTCCCTATAGACATTAGCCTTGACATACCCCCACAAAAAATAGTCTAATGGTGTCAAATCGCACGATCTAGGCGAAATTTGGTCGCAATCTTCCGAATAGACTGGTCAGAAGGTCGAGAATGCCGACAATAAAATTGAAGCAGCGCGCGATGAACATTTCGAACACGAATTTTGATAGTAAAATTCAATAATTTGCAAGCGTTGTTCATTTGTAAGACGATCCATTGTTAAATTGCAAACCAAACTGAAGCTGTTTGACAGTGACACAAGGTACTAAACACACTTCAGCTGTCAAAACCAGTGATGCCAAAACCAAACCAGCTAAAAAATCACCCGTTAGAGGCTGTTCAGACAGGCGCAAGTGAACCGTGCAAAATTGACGTCTATATGTTTTTTCTCTTTCCCACATAGTTGTAAGAAAGAGACATTTTTTTGCGCCGAAGTTTTTAAAAATTTTAAAATTTTCTTGGTGCAGTTGTGACATTTCCTTGTTTTGACACTTGTGTTTTTTTTCTCGAGTAAAGAGACTGTTGTTTGAAAAATAAATGCTCTTTTTCATGTTCCTGAAGCAAAAATACGAAAATAAATAAATTATTTTTTCAGTTCAGTTTAATTTCTGAGTTTTTTCTTCCCAAATCTGAAGGCAAAATAAACGTCAAAAAAAATCCATCGTGTTCACATTACTTTCAGTCTGAACACGACGGGGTGGCGGAATGTCAAAATTGCACGGTTGACTTGCGCCAGTCTAAACACCGTCTTAGAATCAACTAATAAAGTAGTGCGAAACATAAAAACAAAACAAAATTGCATTTTTCGTATCAGAAATAACGTATACTTTAAAAAAAGTAACAGTTTTTTTTTTTTTAAATTACAAACTGACATTTTGCGCACAGTTCTATATGGAGCTGCCCCAGACTGCGCCCGCCGGCCGCTTTGACCTCAGACCCCAGCTTTGGATAGTTCCATGTCTGAGTGCAAAAAAATGCAGACTTCGTTGCATTTGTCTGTAGCAGGAATGTTTTGGTCTGCTTTTTAATTTTTTCCTTCGGCTTCGGGATGGTTTCTGAGCGTTGGATGATATCGCCTTTTTGATATAGTTTTCTCTAGATCTCTACTTTGAACATGACAGTAAGAACTCAGTAAGTAGTAGTAAAAATGGTATTTTTGATGAAAATTACGAATCTTGCACTTCTAAAACAATCAAGCTTTGTTATTTCTATTGTCATACGAAGAATATTCATCTCAGATCGACATTTTTCGCATACTTTTTGAACATTGTTCAATAATGTGATCCATAAGTGAGTTTTTTACGCACAATCGCGGTATTTGTCGTCTGTTTTGGACAATTTGGACTAATACGGTACCCGATTCCTTCTAAACGTGCCCCCATACGTCAACTGGGGTTGCAGGTTGCAGGGATGTAAGATCATCACTTATGATGGCTCCATCGTCAGCAACTTTATCTTCCAATAGGTAGTATACCTAATGTGACTTAGAACTTCGTCTGGAACTGCTAATTGTCTAAAGGTCATCCATATTTTGTCTCGTGGTTGTCGATCGAATGTTTTTTCAATGTCAACCAGCACAACATGCAAATCTTTTAAGGAATCACAATGTTTTTCCATTACTATTTTTATAATTTGCATTGCATCTCTTGTGGACATATAGTCTCCCTTTTTTTCGCAGTCGGATACTTATTCAACGATGTTCAAAGTTCAAATTTATCGAGCGGTTGTTATTGAACTTTGGTATCTCTCTTTCCTTGGTACATTGGTAGAAGGTAACTTTCACTTTATTGTTTAGGCAGACTATTACAAGCTTGGAGATGAGAATTGTGAACCATCTAAACCCGATGTCTCCAAACTTTTCCTAAAGCTCATATGGGATATCTCGTTTGGCCTAGCAAATTTCGTTAAGCTAGGTTCAGCTTATGGAAATTTTATTAAAGAAACTGTGGTCATCACAATACTGTCGCCACAGAATTTTATCGTCACCCACAGGAAGCTGTCTTTGAGCATCGTTAGTGTACTTAGCATTTTTTCTTCCTTGAGGGCCATTTTGAAGATTGTTCCTTATTCAAGTTTTTTTTTCGAAAAACTTCTGTATACCCTTTCGAGCTTGATCTATCATCTCTATCATCTCTTTTACTTGAGAGCCACTTTGACCATGCCTTAAAAGCAGATTTTTCTTGCTTGGAGGCATTATAGTGATATTCTAAGCCGTCACTGCACAGACAAGTTTGAAAAATTCCTAAAGATGAAAAGATCGCAGAGCTTAGAATAAATTTTTTTCTTTAGTTGTGCAGCAAAAAAACGCGTTCGCTTTCTAAAAATTAAGTACAGGGTTCGTCTAAGCTGATTGAAACTAAAGGCTTCACTTTAGCTCGTTAGTTTGATGATGTAAAGTATTGGAAAACTGTCTTTTAGTATGACTATATCACTCGCGTAAGGTAGTATCTTTATCTGTAGTTCACCACAGTTTACTCCAACAGGTAAATCATTGGAAACTTCGTCATCAATAAATAGTGCAAACATAATCAGGCTTATGGAACATCCCTGAGGAACACCACACCTTTATTCTATGCAGAAGAAGTATTGGTTATGAGAAGCTTATATGCTCAAAAAAAATTCTTACTTAAGGTTGAGAGCTTAACAAAGCCTTATTTACAGTACCCATCCCAACGTAAATAAATAGAAATACTATTTTTACAAAATATAATTGTTTTTGGTTTTGAACATGCTTCAAAAATAAATCTACTTCAAATCACCCGTCACATTTGTTTTCTGAGCCTGAATAAGTCAGAAAGTAAATCAGCAAGTAAGTAAGTACCTATTCGAGTTCCAATACTACTTATACGCCAAGAAATCAAATGATTTTTAAGGAAAATTTTGTATTCCATATTCATAACTGTTGACTTCCGAATCGGAAACACAACCTTAATGCCACTCAAAGTAAAAATTTCTCTACAACGACGTCATTACAGAACTTTATCAAATTCCTAATAAAGCCATCAACTGACTTTGGCCTTTCAATATTTTCGCAGTCAATTTCCGCACCCATTAAGAATTTGAAGAATATAGTCAAACTGCGCCCAAAAACCCAACACGCAGCCCGTCTCAAAATATCATGTTTGATACGTGTATCCTTTTATTGATGTAACTTCCAAGTCAATTAAGTCAATCACACGCCCTTTTAGATGAATTAAGTGCTACCTACACGACGAACAATAGCTTTGCTCATTCGGTTAACACAAGCAAAACAATAGGACTATACAAGAACCAAAAATACCACCCGCACTCGATCAGATTCAGGACCTTCTTAGCCGAGGGTCTCTCCCTCTATTCCCAAATCTAGAAGTGAGCAACAACACAATTGCATTTGGTGGCTTGTGTGTAGACACGTGCCAGCTGGGTTTTAAATTGAATTTCCCTTGTTGAATGATGTTTAGGCTTTGTCTGTCTGTTATTATGGGGATGATAGTGATTTGGGAACCACGACGAACGCATCGAAATGACTTTTCAAATTAGTTCGCTCATTTGCATGTGGACTTTGAGTGCGTGTATGTTCAGTTTAACAATTATGTCAGCGCCGAGGTATTTGTTTGTTATTTTACACCTTCACATTTGCGTGGACGGAGCAAGCGAGGGCGTGCAGCCGTGCCTAATGGTTTTGATGTAACTTCACTTTAGATATGTAAATATCGTATCCTTTTGTTGAGGGAAGGCATTAGAAGTCATCATCAATTCACAATTGAAAGATTGAAACTGATATGCAGAGGGAACCAAATGGAATCACTGTTTTATGGTCGGTCGTGGGAATCGGTGAGCGAATAAAATTGAATCTAGCTTTAGGTCAGGAAATGAAGGTCGTGGGATATTTGTTTCGTGACTAAACTAGTTATACTTACTTAAACGAGTAAACATGATGAGAACGACTGAATAGCAAGCAGACTACGGTGGGTAATTACTCGTCGAAACAAAGAAAATTAAGAAAGCTTTAAAAAATTAATTAAATCTAATGTCGCTTTCCATTGGACGAAAAGAACAGTCTAGGAGCGTATACATGAGCATTCTCAATACGCTCCACAAGTGCAAAATGATATCTTCTCATGATCCTAAGAAGTGACAGCCACTTCTCGATTTGAAGTGAGAACCCACTCAAGAAGCACTAATACATGCAACTCAAATATTCTTTGAAAACTACTGTCAGTTTTCGTCGCTCTGTTTGGTCAAAAATGACAGAAGTTTCAGCTGACATTTAGCTGACAGTCAGATTTTTCAGATTTTCGAACATAGATTTTCAGATGGAAAAAACAGTCTGAAAGTTCTTAAAAAAGGTCTAGTTGTCAAAACAAGGAAAACAACGTACATGACAATTGGACTTTACTCGATATTCTTGGGTTAGTTTTTTGTTATACTAGTTTTCGCTTAGGTACTTGTTGAATTGAAATTGATTATTATTGATGTTCGTATATTCTGTTTTGTAAATTGATATTGAAAATGAATTTATCAGCAACGAAAAAATATTTTTGAGGGCACATGATTTTAATTTTGTGAATTTAATTTGCATACTACCTTACACAAATACTTGGAAATCGAATTCTTTAATT
This sequence comes from Melanostoma mellinum, assembly GCA_914767635.1. NCBI lineage: Eukaryota > Metazoa > Arthropoda > Insecta > Diptera > Syrphidae > Melanostoma > Melanostoma mellinum. Next base: position 162,233,482 of record OU612058.1, on the reverse strand, counting down.
TCAAACTGGGAAAATCTGTAAATTTTCCAATTACTTTTACCACTAACTATGTAGAACCGAGAGGTGAATCGCAGTACCATTTTATATCTGACACAGAGCTTAAAATGCATTCTTGAACTGACAGATTGAACTTCGAAGACTCGAAACTGCTGAGAATGCGAGCAATTTCAGTCTAGGAATATTTTGGGCTCAGACGAAGACAAACTGTCAAAACTGAACAAAAATAACACTGGTCTGCAAAATTTCGACTTTGTCGTGCCACACGGACTTTTTTTATGTTTTTTATTTTAATTTGTGATTGCCGGAAAAAATTAACAGTTAAAAAAAAAATTTGCTAGACAAGGATTTTATTCTATTGAGTAATTTAAAATATAAGAAAAACACAGATCTCGTGAATCAAAAGTTTATTTTTCTTACAAATGGCTTAATGATCTAGGATTTGAATATTTAGCTTCTGTACAGCAGTAATCTGATAATATATTTGGGGTCCATTGCCCTAGTACCGCTTTTCCATATTAGAGATATCCTGATGGATACCGCACCGTTTCACATATTTGCGGTTCTGACGTCTCATAAAATGTTGAAAATTCAACGCAAATGCTATACGTAAATCAGTGTACGCAAAGTCACATATATGATGGGTGTTAGGACGATGTGCAAAATCTGTCCCACTATTGATTTGCGTAAATTATGCACATTTACGTTGTCCTGTTTTCGTGTCTCCGCACATTATTTTGAAGATCGCACATGCTCGCACATGCACGCAAACAAGAAATGTGCGAGGGTGTTCAGACGAAATGCAAAAAAGGCGCACCTGCATCGTCCGCAAACCATTTGCGTACATGTGCGGACTGCCCCTGAAGGGTGTTTAGACGATATGCGTCAACTGTCACAAATTATGACGTAAAAATGACGTCAGAACTGCAAACATTTGCGGCTTTTATATGCCTTCTGCAGTGCAAATTTAGGTGTTCCATTGGTTTCTAAAACTCACAAACTTAATGTCGCTTTCCATTTATTTCAATCGGGGAAGCACTCATTTAAAAACTAATGGAACACCCAACATTTTTTCTATTCAGTTTAATGTAATTGCCTTTGTGTGAGTGAAACACATATTATGGCTCTTAAAAAATATTAATATTATTAATATTATATTAATATTTATATATTAAAAAATAATAGTTTTCACAAATAAGAAGTTATAATAATTCGGGCGCAAACTTGGTGGAACATTACACCAATGGACTAAGTCCGAAACGCGTAGCCATAATTATAACTTTTCTCATTTGTGAAAATTATTATTTCAAATATAGATCTATAGATCCAAAAAATTATTGTGTATTTCATTGTGAAAAAATATTTTTATGGTAAAATCAAAAAATACAGATCGTAGACAAAAAAACAAAAAAATTGTGAACCAATGATGTTAAAGAGATCGCACGACAGTTTATCGCCATGACAAAATAAATTTTTCGATACTAAAGGTCTCGAAGAGTTCATTACCGACCTTGACGGAGCAGTGTGAATTTTATAAAGTCATCCTGCATAGTCGTACTAGTTTTGCAGGGATGTCACTAGACAGTAGACTAGATATGGCTCTGCACAGCTCGTATCTGGAAATAGTTTCATACGCAACCTTTAAAATTATAAAATATATCGATACCATATACATGAAATCCACCAAAACTTCAATTTGTTTCTACCAGTGACGTAGATAGGGGGGATCAGGGGGATATATCCCCCCCCCATGGGTATCGATAAAATTATTCAACATAACCAGTCATGAATCAAATAAGTTAAGGAAACACACTCTGAAATTTAGTATGTACCTACTTCCTACGTGAGTTAAGTCTTATTAGTGCTCACAGGATTGTATTTACATTCTATACTTTCATTCTACGGGGAAAATACAAAGTCAACTTCAACTGAAAGAAATTATTATTTCAGCAAATCACCTTATCTTTTGAATTCCTTTTTTATATGGATTTTCGACGACTAGTATGAATAAAATCTTTTCTCTTAAAATCTCAAATACAGTAGTTTACCAAACATTAATGTATTAACAATCCTGGTGATGCTCTTGCAAAGCTTATGGCAGAAAATCTTCGAATTAGTGATCTGGACATTTCTTTTTTGATCGGCCAAGGGTAAGATGGAGCAAGCAATATTTTTGGTCGATACAATGGTGTTCAGGCAATTTTTCGCCAACAATTTGCTTCGTATGCTCTGTACGTCCATTGCGTAGCACATTCCTTGAACCTTACTATATGTATATGTTTCCAGCAAAATACCAGCCATTGGAGATTGCCTAACCACAATTAAAGCAGTTTACAATTATTTCAGTACACCGAAAAGAAAAGATATGCTGCAAAAAATAATAAACGAAAGCGAAGATACTCCACAAAAAAAGACATTAAAATCACTGAATCTGACGCGATGGATCTGAGAATATCAAGCAGTTGAAGATTTTGAGGAGCTGTTTCCGTTTGTGTTCGAAACTCTTGACCAAATAAGAACATGGGAAAGCGACACAAAGAACTTAAAGAACGCTAGGATTTCTTCTTGACTAGCCTAAAGGTTATAAGTATTGTTTACCAACTCTCGTTGCCGTTAAATCGTGATTTTGAAAGAGTGAATTTAGACTTGGTCCAAGCTATGGATCTCGTCAAAGATTTAAGGGATCAACTAAAAACTAAACGGGCAGAAGATGACTCATTTTCGAAAGTGACTCCTTTTCAAAAGTGTTTGAAATTGCAAAAATTGAAGTTAAATATAAAAGAATAGTGAACCAACAAAAGAATCGTTCGAATCCTTCGGTTTAAAATACAGAAGAATATTTTCATTTTCCCGATTTCTATGTACCGGATCTTGCAGAAAATTTACGAACCATGAAAACATTCTAGAAGGGGTTTCGAATCTTTTAATGAAACTGTTCAGTTTTACCAAACATATTTGGCTGCCGGAACATCTTCTGTTCTTGTAGAATTAAAAACTTGGAAGAGATATTTGATCCGAAAAAATAATCCCTCCTCTAAGAATTCATTGGAAGCGCTCGATAGCTGCCCCGAAGAAAGCTTTCCTAATATATATTTTATTAAAGATATTAGATCGTTTGAATGGTTTGACTGCTCTAGCTATTCATCGCAAAATACCTATAACAGTAGACGAGGTTATAGGTGTTTTATCTAATAAGAACGGAAAATGGATTTTGTTTTGTGATTTATTTTTTTAATTAATATTGTTTTACTTATTAGATACATCGCTGTTTTAGTTCATATTCAAACTAATAATAATAAAAAATATAATTTTTTATTGCATACATTCAATGAAGTCTTGTTACTCGTTTTTGTTTTTAACTATTAAAACTTTATAAAAAATGAGCGAACTCGAATTATATATTTTTGAAAATTTTCAATTTGTACGGAGCCAAGGAACATATGTCATAAATTATGACATGATCATAATGTTGGACGGCAAATCTCTGAACGCAAAATACGAATCAAACGAAGTCTGTCCAACTAATTATTTTCTGCTTAGGTGGGAGGAGCAATTTTACAAAAAATCGGATCAAAACAGAAAAAAAATATTAAAAACCAGTTAAGTCATCTATTTCCAAGTGCTATAGTATTTTTGAAAGCTAATGTTCTTCAACCAAGTTTTTAATTCAATTTGTTTGAGTGAATAAATAATTTCTTTGAGAAACCAGTTCTTAAAGTCAAAATGATGTCATTTTAGAGGACTGATTTAGAGAATCTCTGCAAATATACATAATCATACGAAGGTTCCAACACGATTCACAAGAGAAGTAGACCAAAACACTCCAGATACAAGCAAATGCAACGCCATCGTCATTTGTTTGGTTTCAAACATGGAACAATCCCTAATCGAAAGACTTTTCAAAGTTTTCTACGACTGACACTCTTCATACCTCACGGTCATTGCTATTTTGCAGCTAATAAGTGGGAGAGTTGTGATCCTTTCGAGATCACGATATCTACTTGTTTCCGCCAACGTGCAGCTTCTTATAAAAAACAACCATATACCGACTTGCGTTTACATGGACCAAGACAAGCACACAACAATGTTCAAAAAATTGCCTCATTTCATATCATAACCTTCACTCTTCGCTGTTTATGAAAAACATTACCTAACCAAAACACAAACAAGATTATCTTATCTCATTATCATCCACAACCAATGAAAACCATCAACTCCCTTATCATTTTTTGTTCAATCTCCCATGACACTCCCGCACCAACTCATCATCATACTGAGGGCATCAAGGATTCTATTAGACGTGTGAACAACACTTTTTCTTGACTCAACCACTCCCCTTGCGCTTATCGATCAAAGCAACACAAGAATGTTAATTAGAAAAAAAGTTCATAAATCTGGGTTTTACCACAAAAGGAGGGAAAAGAAAAGAAATAGCGTTAAAGAAGAAATTAATAAAGTCATAACCTGCCAACGCCATAATACCCTGGCAACAAAAACACAAATTTAATGAAAACAAATTATCACCCTCCTGCATCCTCATCCTGGTCTTGGTCCTGATCCTATTCTTACGCTTCTACTCCTGCTCCTGCTCCTGCTCCTGCTCTGTGCATTCTTTTCTCCACCTTTTTTAGTGTACATATTTACTTTCGCCGCTGTTGTGGCATGAGAATTCCTTTTAGTGGATGTATGTAAGGAAAAGCAAGCAACCCTCTGCAACATCTCTACAACTAGGGCTGGTTGGTTAAATATACCTCAGATCTCTTACCATTGCCACCCACCCCAATAGTAAAGTTGTCTTGGTCGTGCAACGTCTCTAAGTGTATTAGGCGTGTAATTTGTGTGTTCTACGGTGTAAACAACATTAACTGATTTTTCATTCCAATGACAAGGGCGATGATGCAATATAAAAACGACGACTATGAGAATCAGATGTCTAATAGACATTACACACGTGTTTATTATTCATGGCCGTTTCGAAGTAACTATATCAAATCATAGCCACCACCAACTTGTCTTAGATGGACGGCCCTTGTGGCCTTGTAGGCTGTGGGGTGGGCATGAGAAAGAAATTCACACAGTCAGTCTTAATATTAGTTGGCGACAAAAGGAAGGAATGCTTTTGTATCTGCAAATGAAAATCATTTATTAAATAAACACACGTCTAAAATAAAGGGATTGTAACGTAAGTATCTGCTTCCAATAAAAATAGGCAATTTAAACAAGAAGCCAGAGAATCGAAAAAAACACATTGTTTTTTAACGCAACAGTTAGTTGATGAGCTTCTCAAAAGAGCTTCAAATAATATACAAACATATACGTATGTATTACTGTTAAGCTGGTATATTACAGTACAACTAGATGTTGTGCAAGAACGGTCAGGGAATGGCAGATAGGCCAAAAGGAGAGTTCGGGTTGAACTTGGCCCTCAACCAATATCCTTCTATAACGACTTCGGTTTCGAAAAAGTTCTCTCCAGTTTTGCTCTCTAAGTCGGTTGAGGTCCAATTTTCGACCCAAATATCTTCAATTTTCTGATATTTGGAAACAAGAAATTGTTGCAGAGGGCTATGTCGGGGGAAGTATTAGACTTCGTAGTCTAACTCATGCAACTTCGCCATTGCGAATGCGGGCTTGTGGGGCCAAACGCACCGGTGCTTTGTCTTGTTGAAAAAGAAGTTTTTTCTTCAAATGCGGTCGTTTTTGCTTCAATTCGGCATGGAACCGATTCAGCAGCACTACGCAATATTCGCCACAGATCGTTTCACTGTTTTTGAGGTAATCGATGTGACATTTTTCGGCTTCGATACACCAGGAGTAGTCCATTCCATTGTTTTCCTTTTAAACAGATTTTGTTGTAGTAAATCCGCACAGATACGAAAAACAAGTCAGTCAAATTATTCTGGGACATTGTCAAGCACTCCTTTGAATTTATTGAATTGTGAGCAAACGCCGAAACCATCTTCCCTGTCTTCTTTTAAAATCGAACTCGCAGAGCCATGTGGAAAGTCTGTGGCCTTTTCATGCTCGAGCATTTTCAATTGCCAAACGTCCAATATCAAACAATTACCCCTAACATGAGAAATCTCCGATCGGAGAAAAGTAACTTTCGCAAGATTAATTGTTTTTATGATAGATAGATAGACGGATAGATAATTTAATTTTATTTTCTTTAAAGAGTAGTTATAAAAACAAGATAATGCTGGTTTACAAAATTAGTTGAGACAATAACTTGTTAAAGTTGTCTGTCAAGTCATAATTTTACTATTTACATTTTGGCTTAGCTTGAATTTAAATTAATTATATTCATTTATAATTAAGTTGCGATAATTAAGAGCATTTTTTAAGAATCTATAAAGGTTTAAATAACATTTGCCATTCAATATTTGAAGAAATTCATTTCGATCAATTGTTTCGGCACCTAGAAATATTCTTCTGTAGGATTTGAAAATAGGACAAACGCTGACGAAGTGGTAGGTGTTCTCAGTTGCATCAAGATTGCATAACGTGCATAAGCCAACAGTGTCACGCTGAAATGCCCTAGCATTCAAATTAAGTAGCCCACACCGTGTTCTTAAGAGCAGACTTATCATTTCTCGTGAGTTCGAGTCATCAAAATAATTGGGTACCTCTGTGAAGGATAGATTGCAGTAGATATTCGTCATGAAATTGTGATTGTAAAGCCCGTTCGGTAGAAGCATTCCACTGTTGTTCCTTAAGTTTAGTTAAAATCAAGTTGTGAGTCTGTTTCCATTCGAAATTGCTGGTTTCACAGTAAACAAGGATGCCAGTCTCGCGGAAAAGGCCTGACCATTCCTGGGCCCAATAAATATTTTTGCGGAGTACTGCTGTTGAAAGTATTCGTGGTAATCTAAAGCTGGGTAGACTCAAAACTTTACGCATATATGTAAAATGTATTTCAAGAGTAGTAAGAAACGATTTTGGCAGACCAGTTTCGATGTGTACAACGTAGTTTGGTGTATTATCAGGTAGATTAAAGCATCTTTTGACAAAAAATCTTTGAAGTTTCTCACATTGTATGTACTCTTTGTACCCCCATACTTGTGCACAGTAGTACATAATGGATCTAACGGCTGCATCATGAACTTTAAACTTAGCTGAATGAGGTACGGATTTATTTTTTACGAATTTGGAACAGGTTGCGTTTATAGCATTTTTTGATGTAGCCAGCCTCTTTGTGAGATATTCGGACCAGGACATGTTATACGTAAAGACTACACCGAGATATTTATACTGATTTGTAATTTTTATTTCTGTGCCGTTAAAATACCATTTTTCACAGACCGCTCTTCGTCCTCCATTCCTAAAGATAACAATTTCCGACTTCTCAAGATTGACTTCAAGGTTCTATTTATCACAATAGTTGCTGAACTTGTTTATAATAGCTTGAAGTATTACAGGACTCTCAGCCAAAACTACTATGTCATCAGCGTATAAGAGGACATTTATGCCGATTCCTTCTACAAATATTCCAATGGGGAGTTCAGAGTGGAGACCATTCAAAAACAAGACAAAAAGGAGAGCACTCAGTACACAACCTTGCTTAACACCTTTGTTCGTTCGAAAAAAATCAGATGCGCTGTTTCCATCCCAGACTGCTGCAACTGTATCTCGATATAGTAGTTTGATGATTTGAACCATTTTCGTTGAAATTCCCAATGTGACAAGTTTGTGAAAAAGAGCTTCTCTATTGATGTTGTCAAATGCGGCCTTTAAATCTACGAACCAAGCATAAAGTTTTTTTTCTGACTTAATTGCAGTTGAATTAGGCATGAAAGGTTGAAGATTTGATCGACAGTGCTATAATTGTTTCGATAAGCAGCTTGGTATTCATTGAGTATGTTCTTACTTTCAATCCAAGTTGTAAGACGATTTAAGAGAACCGTGGTGAATAATTTGTAGAGGGTGTCTAAAAACGAAAGACCTCTATAATTAGATACAAGGCTAGGATCACCTTTTTTAAAGAGGGGAAAGATAATTGCTTTGTTGAAGGATGATGGTATCGTTGCTGTTTCGTAAATTCTTTTAAGTAAAATGTGGACCTCACCAATAAAGGAATCACTCGCGTTTTTATAAAATTCATATGGGATTCCATCTATACCCGGTGCTTTATTTTCTTTTGAAGATGCTATCGCAATTCTTACTTCATTCAAATCGATTGGGCGATCAAGTTCCGGTATTTGAACTAAAGGTGTTTCAAGTAAATATTCCACGTTGGTTAACCGATCAGAATTAAGGGAATTTTCGAAGTGTGACATAAACTCAATAGCCGTGATTTGTATACTGTTATTCTTAGGATTACCACGTATCTCTTTGGCAAGTTTCCACCAATCCTTTGCTGAGGTAATACTTGAAAGTTGAACAGAAATGCGCTGGTAGTATTCACGTTGTTTTGCTTTACAAAGAACTTTATACTTTTTATTAGCATCACAATAATTTTTTCTGCTTGCATTGAGGTTGAACTTTCTATAAATTTTAAGAAGTTTTAGCAACGTTTTTCTAGCTATAAAGCATTCTGTATCACACCACGGTTTCTTTCGGTCGAACTTGACATTTGAATTACTAGGATTCCCGTATGCAGTATAAATACATTGTTTTAAAGAAAGGCAACGTGTTTCAATGCTATCTAGAGGCGTGAGTTTTTCCGCAGCAACTTCATCAATTTTTTGGTTGTATTCTGCACATCTATTGGTAAACCATTTAAGTCTTGGGAGCAAGATGGAAGTGGGGTGTCTAGTCGTATCTTCGAAAGCTTTTATACCCAAAACTAGCGGCATGTGATCAGAAAAGGTTGCTCTTTCAACTGAGAAACTTGCAATACTTTCTAAAGCACTGTACGAAGGACAGCAATAGTCAATCACAGATGATCCTCTAGTGGACACAAAAGTATACTCGCCGGTTGTATCTCCGAAGCCCCTTCCGTTAAGTATAAATGCACCAATGTCTTCCAAGAGCTCGCAAAACTTATTACAGTTGCTGTCACTTACAACATCTTTAGAGTATCTTTTGTCAGTGATAAACTGTGATGTTCGTGAATCAATTGTTCCTTTTTGTCCAGTTCTGACGTTAAGATCACCCATAAGGATGAAGTGGTTAGATTGAAGCTCTTCGAAAAAGGATTTTAATTTTTCAAAATCACGTGTCCAATTATTGCAGTTTAAATAGCTTGGTACTAGATTAAGAATGGACCCAGAAAAATTGCCTTTTAAAATGACTGTATCGAAGAAATTTGTGAATCTTAGTTGGTATGTGGATTCAATAGTTTTTCGGAAACCGTATAAGCAACCGCCACTCGCTCTGCCAAAGTTTTGGGTTTTTGTTGCCGCAATCCAGAACAGTTTGAATTCTTTAAAATAAATTTCATAATGGTGTATATGCTCTGATAAAACAAAAGTTTCGTACAAAAAGAAAATATCAAATTTACAAACGTATTTAAAAAAGTTACATAATATATTTTTATTAACAAGACCAGCTACATTATATGACAAGACTTGACAGACTTTCGTTTGCTAATGGTTATTATTGTTAGGGTTATTGACACTTGAGTCCTGCATTGTTTTTATGATAAACAAATCAGAAAAGAAACATTGGGCACGGCTGGGTCGCACGAACTTGCGACTTTGTGCTAAGTATAATACCAAATTCTTGAAGCCGAGGGTTTTAGTATATTCGCTCTTCATACAATATTTGGTGGTATAGGGTTGCCTACTACGTTCGGACTCGGACTGATTATAAAAATTGGAAAAAATCACATAAAATATTGAAAAAATTTAAATTAAAGTTATCCCAAAAGCTTTAAGCGAAAAAATGAAAACGCTATTTTTGGCAAATGCTAATATATATATAAACATATAAATAACATATAAACGCTAAAACCTTAATCTAAACCAGTTTAAAAAAAACTGTTTTTTCACTTTTCTTAATCGAGTTTTAGAAATTAACTTTAAAAATCAAAAATACGGTTTTGAAGTTACTTAAAAAAGTAAAATTTTTTTCTATAGCTTTGGTTACTATGAACGTAACCAAATGCCAGCTGATTTCATTGTGCACGTTCAACGCATTATGTTTTTCAGATATAATCTAACTTTCTTCGGAGTCGTATTTTATAATTCCATTCCAAAGTATGTCTAACTTTGGACAGCTCTTAGAAAAGCGTCCAACTACAAATCGTATTTATAAACAATTTCATCGCCGTCTAAGAAATGTCTAACTTTAGACACCGAAATTGGTTTTCTAAACTGTGGCTAAAGTGACCATTGATACAGCAAAAAACAATTTTGTTGAACATGTTATAAAACACACTGTTGAGAGTGTTAAGATCGAAAAAGTAAGTAGTTTCAGTTGCAAAAATACTTCTTTTAACATTACATTTATAAATTGCACAAATTTGATCATTTTATGAGACTTGGAAAAGCTGTAACATAAAGTCAAATCAGCTGTTTTTTTGGTCTAGTTCAAGTCCTACGTCACTCTCATTCAGAGCCTTATAGTTGTTGTACTCATATATTTAAAAAAAACACAGACAATGGTACTGCACGGATACATTATGAACGCTACCATTTAGTTTTTCATTCGAAGTTGACAGTTTGAGGGGTTATTTAGACAACTGTTGGAATGTATTTATAAATACAAAATTGGCTAAGGCTTATCCAAATCTTTAGACACCGTCTAGCTGGACAACTGTCTAAGGATGTTCTAAGGAAATTTTATAAATACGACTGTGATTGGCCAGAATTTCATACTTCTTTACTTTCAAATAATTTTAAATTTTTTGTCGGGGCAAATCTAAAAGAAAAAACGACCAAGACGCAACCCGTTTCATTTGTCTTGGCAATTCCTTGGAATGGTAAGCATGTCTAATTGAAAACTCAAAATTTTCTCTTTGCATTTTAACGAAAACGCTCGAAACCTTCTATAATTCCAGAACTTGTTTTTGTCCTAAAATCTTTGTTTAATTTAGTTCGAATTAAATACTAACAATTTCTAGCTGTAGATATGATATCTTTGAAGAAAGAATGCTGAAGAAAAGAGTTATAAATGGCGCCCATCTGTGGCCAGAGCCCAAAATGTCTAATTTTACTAGGGCCCATATAATGAATTACGAAATGCAAAAAATGGAAACCTAACTCAACGATAGCCATGACGCAGACCGTTTATGAATTACGAGAGTGGATCAATAATAATCTCAGCAATAACAAAACGATCATCAAAGATCAAAGACCAAAAGGAGAGGGTTTTTGGCAGTATTTTATTAGTTATACGGACTAACGGACCCTGCACTGCTGGTGAATTGAGTACCATACTGAAACCAGATGAATATTTCGCAAAAAAAAAACAATACAAAAAGCAAAGACAGTTTTGGAGTGAGGGATCAAGACAACTTTAGATTCATTCTAATGTTAGGATGGTCCTTCTACTAGACTAAAAAGCTAAAAAAAAAAGCGGATTGGTACCAAGAACATACTAAATTATTTCATTTTATTTTGGAATGAAATTGTTTAACTTACTCAACATTTTTTTACTCCTTTATTTAATTTTGCATTTTCTGAGTTAAGCGTTTCCCCAAAAGCTTTTTCTCAAATGGCCGTTTTTTAAGCCAGATCGCCCGTAATTTATTTCTTCTTTGAACATAAACTTTTTGTAAGATAAGACAAAGATAAGATCAGACAAAAACTCAGGACTGATAGATTTGGTCAACACAAGAAAAAAATTATTTGGGAGGGGGTCTACCTCCCTCAGAGAAGGGCAATTTAAAATAGGACCCTATCGAGGTAAACGTGAGCGGAATTCTTTCCGATTTCCTACGATTCGGAGAAATTTTGCTTCTTGGTAGAGTTCTCCGATCGGCCTATCCGACGTCCTTCGATAAGTTTTTGCTGTGGAAAGTTTAAGTTTTGGGAATGCTATGCGTTGCCGCATGTGAAAATTTTTTTACGATGACAACCACTTCGATGCTACTACTTTGAATCTCCGTTGCAGAGAAAACTCGCCGACGCCGACGGTTACCTCGATAGTCGATAGGCCCGATAAATTCTCAGTCCAACACAGAAAACAAAACGAGAAAATCTGTTCTGGTTTTTTAGAAAACACTTTTCTCCAGATAATCGAATTTCGCTGGATTTTCCGCTGATTGGACTTTATTCTCTGAACAAAAATTTAGTTTTCTGGGCAAAGAACCTTGGTTACTTTTTAATTTCTTAGAAACTGAAAAAGATTTGTCGTTCGGTTTCCTGTGTTTGACTCAAAACTAATAATATTTCACTAAATTAACTTGAACTAAAATGTTAGTTGAAGAACAATGTATGTATTAGCTTTACACTAACACTACAGTACGTGATAGTTAGTGGCAGTAGCTTTCGTTGTCTGTTCGCTTAGATTTTTAACGCCACGCAGTGAATTTTGATGCGGCTTTATTTTAATAGATGGAGTGATCCATGCGGAAGATTTATATGTATTTTTCATCCCCATAATCCCATCGGAACGGGAACGTAAAAAGAGAAATTGACGTTTGTATTGTTTCAATATTACTGAGCCAATTTGAATGAAATTATAGGAAAAAGTGGTTTAGAACCTAAGAAATGACAAAGGCTATGTATATTTCCTTTTCATATTCCCCCCTCGTTAGCGGAAACGGGAACGGGAACATGACCGGGATTCAAAAACCATTGGACCGATTTAATTTTTTTATACTATGTATTACAATAAGGTGTTAACTAAAAGTTACCTGCAGCCCTATTATGGTTTTCAAATATCAATACGATACTTAGTAATTTTGTTTATCAATGAAATCGGTTAAGTGGTATTAGGGATAACAAGCAATCAGATCTTTGTATCAGTTGTGATCTTATCTTATCGTGTATCAATTGATTGATAGTTGAAGACCATAATAAACTATCAACCTTATCACAGGTCCCGTCGCGTCGCGTAGTAGAAATTTCGGACTACGAACATCAAATAGAAATAACTAAAAACATCTTCGCTTGGCAACAGATATTATAACTTGGGCCTAGTGATAGGGGTCTATATTTCATCCCCATATTCTCAATGGAACGGGAACATAATACTGACTATACTAGACTATATTTCATCAACACTTTTCCACTTTCCGTTTTGGAAACTACTTTTCTTAATTTACTCAATTCGGTGGGTCAGCTAGCTTTTTATAAAACTGCCCCTTCTCCCTAAACGAAGGGAGATACCGCCCTTCTCCCATTCGATTTTTTTTTCGTCCTGAGCTTTTGTCCCACTGTATGCAAAAAATACTTCGACCAACAAATTACCTTACTGACACGGCATCAGCAACGAATATGTAGGTTCAAGTTTTTGCACTAAAAACTAAACTTGTTATTGCCTGTTTACTAAGGAGAATTACGCCCGAAAATTTGAGATAACGCCGGCTCCGAATTTCGGATGTTGAAAATGTTGAGTTTACTGAATAAATTGACAATGAAAGTTCAAGTATTAGTTCCTCTTGGAAAACTCTTTACAAAATGTTTTTGTGGAACAGGGGTCTCTACAAGGTTTCCCATTTGTTCTTTGGCACAAAGAGTAAGATAAGAACCCGCATTGATACTTGACTTGAAAAAATATTTAAGAAGTTTACCCCCTTTACCTTCACATGATTGGAAGAAAGTGAAGCATGCAAAAATCAAACTCACTATTTTTAATTTGCAACTTTTTTATTTACGATTCCATTTTTTTTTATCACATCAACTTAATTACAACTTATAATCTTAAAAATTAGATTTTCTCTATTATATATTCTGTATCTACAATTTTTTTACTTTTATTTTCTTTTCTTTTCTTTGTTTTTCCTTAGTTTTTGCGATTTTATAAAACTTATAAATATTATTAATCATCATAACCATTCACTGTTCTAGACTTAATTTTATATATAAGTTTATACTTATAAAAAAGAAACTAAATAATACATTGATCAAAAGAAAATATGTTTCCCTTCGAAACATTCCGAGATACATACATGTTAACTTAATCTAAAAACAAAAATCTTTACTTTTTTTTGTTGTTATTTTCCTTAAACTCTAAATACATATGATTTGTATTTAGTCAGTGTTTGTATATGTAACTGTTATGATTTTTGATAAAATCTACAACCTTACAACTAATAATAATAATTATTTGCATCATAATTCGAATTCAAAATGCCCACAAAGGCTGTACAAGTAAATATGTATTCTTCTCTTGTCCCTTTTCGATATATGTTTGTAATTTAAAATATAATTTTGTTCGTAATCATAAAAAAAAATAGGAAGACTCTTCTTTTGTCGTATAATATCAAAAAAAGTAATGGATTCGTTCTTTTTTCTTATTCATTGACTTTATTTATTGCAGATGTATTTTTTTCCCTTCGGAAGGATTGCATGAGATGTCAGTTTTTTTCTTTTTCTTTGTTTTTATTTAAATTCTCTGGAGTAAATTTGAAAAGGTTTTCTTAGGAACAGTATTACTTAACATTTTCTTGATAACATCATGAATTTCCTTGATTTTCTGATTTTAAAAATCATATAACACCCCTCCAAGATCGTAAATGAGTGTGGATTTTGTTTTCAATTAACATTGTTTTCATTTTCATAAATATATTGTATAAACTGAAAAATAAAAACAAAAAAAATGTTATGAAGGTCAAGAAAATATGGTGCTTCAGACTATTGATAAATCAAACCTAGACTGCAAATTAAAAATCGATTCATGCAAATAAAAGGACCGAACTAACAATTGAAGAACATAAACCTGTTCTAAGATAACATTGCTTTTGAAAAGCAACACTGAAAACTGTTTGATTTAAAAAAAATTAAATATACAACAAGTTATGGAAAGAAGAAGTCATAAGATTCATTTAGGTCAGAGAAAGAATAGAACTTCAAATAAATTAAATGATACTAACAAACAAAAAAAACCCAAGACATCCCAGGTCGTTTTTGGGTAAGATTTAAGCTCCTTTCAAAACGTCAAGTGTTAATCATTTGCATTTGCGACGTGATTATAAACGCATATGCAATGACAATCATTTAACGTTTTCAACAAGGGTCTTAAACTGTCAAAATGTGATTTGGTGATTCTTATTGCACAACGAACCTAAACTAACTATCATAACATGCATGCAAAAAAGAAAACATAAGAATGTAAAATATCTGATGGTTTTATCAATAAACTTAAAATAAATAAAAATTGACGGGCACAACAATCTCGTGTAGGATCTGGGTCTACAGCAGTTCTCTCAACCATAGCCGGGAAAAAACATTGGGAGTTCTCGTGAATCTAACTTCACCCCACTTCGCACCCTTCACTATCAACAAACTATTTCGATTTGACACGGCTGACATAGACGAAGCTGACTCTAAAAATTTTCTTGGACCTAAAGGCCTAACGGGTAGAAATATGATGGGCCAATCAGCTGACAGTATTACAGCTGATCTGTTACGTCGAAGATTCAAGACCTTGCATTTTTGAAATCCAAATTACCCTTGAGGAATTAGCAGTTCCTCCAAGACTGTCATGATTCTTTGACACACAGCGGTTGGGAACCGGGAAAAGAAGTGTTAAGAAAAAGACCCAGGCTCATAATGAGCTGTTGTGTCCTATTGTTTATCCGTAGTTATAAATTCGTATGACGGAAATACTTAATAGAGCAATCAAATAGAGTAACAAAAAACTTTGTAACAAGTCAAACAGACTTTTTACGTCTTTGTCTTGAGGATCTAAAAATAACAGAAGACATTTTTATATAATTCTCAAGCTATTTCCAGATATAAGCAAGAAGGAATACTTTAAAATTAAGTTCGAAAACTCATTAGATATTAGACGTTTCACAATCTGGAACACATATTGGTTCTTGTGTGACTTTTTTTCTAAGCTCTCTTCACACCCTCTGCACCAGTTAAAGGACTCAGTACCAAAGGATGATAAAGGTTGATTATAGCAAAGGTATGGTGTACATACCAACTTTTTACCTCAACAAGTTTCTGTGACATTTAAACCAAGACGGGCAAGTTTCATGTCCAAAGCACTTATTTTGCTACTTGCTCTACAGGACAGGTATTAATTTCTTTACAAACAATCGTAACTGTTCTCCTACCAACTGTATAAGTTTAATTAGAAACGATAAGAAAAGGTTATCGATTTTCAGGTGGATTCAAGCTGTTCATGGCGTCCATGTTACGTAATCTGCTGTTACTTTTCCTAATTTCCCGTTTTCAGACATTAATGCATTACAATTACAGCGTCATTTGTGTACAAGCGTAAGAGACTAAAATATAAAATCCATTGCCAAAATTGTAATCCTGAACTCGAACGATGTCTATAAAGTGTCAATGCCAAAGAGTCACTGTTTCCTATACAAGGTGGGCCAAAAGAAATGACCCTATTGGAAGATGCTCTCAATTTTGCAAATGGCCGAGTTTTTGTCAAAGACCTTTGCATAATCCCGTACAAAGTCATCAGCATCAGCTGCTGCCTGCCGATCACCAAACGCGAGAAACCTACACCCAAGCCATCCTCAATTTCGAGGAAGAAGTGAACGACAAACAGCATCGGATGACTTTTGGCCCACCTTGTGCCAGTGGAATCATCGTTCTATTGTACTTCAACGACAACAACTATGACATTCCGATCAGCATTAACGAAGAGCACTGTCTAGCGACGATAACATATCATATTATTTCCCAAATTGGGTGATACAACAATAGACATTCTAAGCGAGCGATTTGAGGACATGGTTACCTTACTCAACTCAGAGACAAATTGATCTTTTGAGGAACTGGAGGAGCACTACAATTTTCTGCCGATTTCGAACGGCTAGTTGGAAAGGACTTTACATGGCAATGCATTTACTATCGGAGGACTTGCCAATTGCTCACGAAAGGTGATACATTTTTGTTTTCTACTGGGATTCGAACCACAAGCCTTGCGCGTAATATGCAGACAAGCTAACCATAAGTCGTAGGTGTATCTCACAAACGACCGGTGAGTACAGCACATTCTTTCACTTAAATTCTATGCCAGACCAATTAAAAATTGAACCGAAAATTGATGCACGAAACCTAAGTGAGCTCTTTTACACAACATAGTGTCGTTGACAACTTCAATTTTTACATCTACCCACTCCTATTGGAAAAGTCATTACTTTACATATGTTGTTTAAAAAAATCTCCATTCATTATTATTCCTGTCGTTTTTTCCTATGTTGCTTAAACCAACTCCTGTGAACAAAAAGGTTAAGACTCGAGAGTGCCTATCGGTATTATAGCATTAAGTGTTATGTTTGATTTTTATAAGCATTGAAATTAAAGAGATTAGTGGAATTATTATTGATAACCTAATTTTTTTAATTTGAAAAAGAAAGAAAAAAGATAAACACAAAAAAGGGACTAGGGTTTATCCTCTTAACCTTCACAACATGATCCGACTGACTTACTCCATATTCATAAGGACATTATTGCTGTTCTGAGAAATGTATTATTATATTTTCTTTTTATTTTAAACAACTAAAAAATGACTAATTTAAATGTATTTTTCACGCGCAAAAATTATTTTCTTATAATTTTTTACACCATAAAAACGAATAAAAAAAAATAAAGTTAAGTTTGATAAATTTATATATACTATATATAAAAAAACACATACGAAATTCATTTAATATTCGGATTTTCAAGAGTTTACAATAAGTTGTCCGTGAAACTTGGCTGTATGACGCACTAAGGCTAAATGACTTTTAAATACATTGCAGCACAGATTGCATAGGTATGTTTGTTGTTGGTTTTGCATTCTCATAAGATATCTGTTTTCTTCTAAAATAGCCTGAAATATATACATGAATATATATATTTTTTGTAAAGGGAATTTTGTTTGTTATAAATGCTATACTGTTTAAATATTCTTAGTTTATTTGAGAAGGTATATTAATGTTGAAAGTAAAGAAAAAAAATGATAAAACAGAATGAGAAGTGTTTTGTGTTTTATAGGTAGATGGTTTCTTTGTGTTTGTATTTTTGTGTAACAAGAGCTTGCAGGGAAAAAGGGGACAAACAAGAGGAAAACAATTTTAGTTTACAAAATGATAAAAACAGTGCGAAACAATAAGGCTTTCATAGGCAAAAAACAGTTTCACTAAGCCCAAAGGAAAGAATGTTTTGGAAAAAATTAAAAAAACTTAAAGCGTTGTTGCAAACCGATCTGCAGACTGCAACACACAACAATCAACGTTCGTCCGGAAGTTAAGAGTTTCATTCAAAAAATGCATATAAAGCCTTAGAGGTGCTCTTAACAGTAGCTTGCCTGGTCTTCGAAAAGCACTCAATTCTGATTTCTGATACAATCAAGTCACTTGGATAGTGCTTCAATATAGTAAAACAATTTAACAAAATAACTAAAGTTACTCAATACTCATATATTACTCCGTAGCTTATAAAAGGCTTCATAAAAACTGTGCTTTGTTTTTAATGAAGCAGAATAGAGTTGCTTTTCATAAAACTATGGTTAGGACGAAAGCGAATGCAGTGGAATATTCAAATAAAACCTTTCTTGAACCGAGTATACAATAAGATTTCAATGAGAATATCGAATTAAAGAAGATATCCTAAACCGTATTTTGTTCATAGATAACCCTATTGCTGATTGAATGTTAACTTGCAGAACGTTTGAAAAAATTATTAAACTAAGTATTCTTCTAAAGCTCAGTTTGAATAAGCTGCAATTTATGTGTTAAAAGCAAGAGGAACTGCATTAACCCTTTGTTGACCAAGCTATGAAAAACCTTAAAAAAAAAAGTTTTTTTTTATTAATATTTGATATTGGAGCATTTTAAACTAGAAAACACATTTCAAAATTTTGCAGGGACATCTAAAGACTTAAATTGATAGTAGAACTCAAAAACTCCGAAGGGCCATAAAAAATAAGATACATCATAAGAATGTTCAGTTTTTGTTTTCTTTTATAATTCAATATTATTCTCAAATAAATACAAGCTTAGAAAGACAATTTGTGTGTTACTTTTTGAATAATGTTGTCATTACTTATTGCATATCTTATTATTCACAATCACGCATTTCAAAAGTCTAGCATGTTGTCGAAAAAAGCCCTTGTAAAAATGCCGTGGACTTAGATAAGAACAAAAAAAAGTTGAAACATTGAGATTACATAGTTTTTAAAAGTTGCTTTGGTCGACAGTGTCCAATTTTAATCATATAGGGACTTTATTTGAAGTAAAATTCAGTGGTACTTATAAGTACCGTCGGTCGACAAAGGGTTAAAGGCAACGAATAACTCTGATTTCCTTCCACTGATCTAAGATTAACAAGCAAGCCAAGATTTAAGCATGGGCTTGTCGAATTTACGTTGTAAACGACTGCTAATATAAATTTGTCATTAAAACGTTAAAACGTATCACTTGAATGTTAATTAAGTTTCAGTCACATGCGAAGAGAAATTATTTATACACACACAATTATGTATATGCTCGCTGATGCATTTACTGATATTTGAATATAAGCAAATTTTTAGCATCGGACGAAGAGTGCCCATTTTGAAATAGTACCTGCATAAATCTCCGTTCGGGATGTTTGTAGAATATATGCTCCCTCAGTTCGTTTTCATTTGTAAATATTACACCGCAGTCATGGCATTTAAGGTCATCGCCGCTTTCGACTTGTGTCTCGTGTCGGTCTTGTTGGTCTTGTTCTTGTTCTTGTGAATGTTGCTCATTGCCATTTGTTGTATTGTTGTTGATCAATGTTGCCTGTTGCACGACTGTTGTCTATATGGAATTTTAATTTGTAATGATTTTTTGTTTGGTTGGTTACTTGTTTTGTAAATAACGAACTTTGACATGGCTACCGCCGACAGTTACTTGTTGTTGTTGCTGTTGTGGCTGCATATGATTAAATTGTATTGTAGCACCACCACCACCACCACCGCCAACATGCTCCTGCAGCTGTGATGGCAGCTCAATCTTAATTGTTTGAACATTTGAATGATTTATTTGCTGTTGTTGTTGCTGCTGCTGTTGCTGTAGATTCTTCTTCTTTGGCGGGCGACCACCTAAAAGAAGGAAAAAACATACAATATACAACAAATTGATCAAATTCTTTAAAGAAAAATATTAATGCGTACGCTGGCCCGGTGTGTGATGCTGTATCGACAGTGGCTGCCCAATCATTTGCACCGGTTGATGAAGCTGATGTGAGTTTTGCTGCTTTTTAGAACGCTTAGGCGGCGGCAGTTCACTGTGAGAATGGCGAGTAAGAAGATGTTTCGATAAGTGTTGTTTAACGGCGAATGCTTGGTTACAATTAGCTACCGGACATGTAATGTACCTTTCAAAGTAGAGTACATTGCAAAAAATTATGTTTCAAACAATCTTTACACAATTCGCTTTTTAAAATTAAAAATATAAGTACATTTGTGTGCAAAACATCAAAAAAGAGAAACTACAAAATAGAACTTAAAAGGAACACACAAAAACGTTCACAACGCCACACAAACTTACCTTCCTTCGATGTGTCGCTGAACGTGCTTCTTTAGCAACACTTCCTGATTGAAGGAGCTCGGGCACATGTCACATTTAAATTTGAATTCGTCGTGCATTTTGTTGTGTTGATCTAGGTGTGCTTGTTGTAAAAATTTCTCATCACACTTCTGACATTCATATGGAAAGGCCAAGCCGTGGGATTTCATGTGCGTATGCAATTGGGATTGTTGTTTGAAAGTTTTCTCCGGACATCGGGGGCAGTAATAACCCGTTATGCCAGCATGAGCTTGCAGGTGTTGATTGAGTGACGTGACTTGGGTGAATTTTTTCGGACATTGATTGCAACAGTATTGCTGCACCTTGTGATGTGTCTTCATATGGTTGTTTAAGTTTGTGACCTGAAAAGAATAGTAGTAACGACGTCTTATTGTACTTGAAAATCACAAAAACACTTTTTTAAAGAATATTTTATTTTTAATAACATCGGTGCTGAGATTAAACGGAGATTTACTCTTTCCAAACGCTGCTAATTTGGGTTAAGAAAGGCAACTGAGATATAAAACTCTCTCTAAGAAAACCAAGCTAACCCTTTACAAGACGTTGACCATCACAGTCCTGCTATACGGCGCCGAATATGGAGCTTATCTAAAGCGGAAGAGGAAACTCTGGGTCGTTCCGAAAGGAAAATACTCCGAGTGATCTTTGATCCCCTTGTGAAAATTCAACAAAGAACTGTATGAGCTCTACCGCGCCATGGGCATGGATAGAACTCGCCCGAGATCGAAGTCGTTATAGAAAGATGTTGGTTGAGGAACTATAATGCCCACCTAAGTATGTAAGTAAGTTATTTTGAGTTTCACGCGAACATGTTCGAAAAACTCCACTCCTCATGAGCATTCTATTCGGGCGGAATGTCATACATTTGACAGCTAAAATGTTCACTTGAGTTTTGGAGGCGAAAAGGAGTATTTCGATGAAACTGTAATTATTATTAAAAGTAATTTATAAATTTTGGTTTTTTTCAGGAGCAAATCAATCAACTCCAGGCAAAATGATATGCTTTTGTTGAAAATGCACAAAAACCCTGACATTGCAAAGGGTTTTGTTATGGACATTAAAAGCAAAATTACAGTGTTTTGGGAGCAGCAAACCCTGGAGTTGAATAACGCTGGGTCTCCAATTAAAAGTGAGTTTAAATGAAAGTAGGTAAGAAATGAATTTTATATTTTGTTTTTTTCGTTGCTTACAAAGCAATCATAATCAGGTTTGAACCAACCAAAAGCGTTACGTTCGAAAGAAGAACTTCTAAAACAGGATTTATGAGAACATGTTGTGATCCCAACAAAACCAAAAAGCTTTCACCTTCTGAGGAAGCAATTTTTCAGCTAGTTGGAATACAGAGTGCTTCTTCCTCTTCCTCAAGCAATAGGACATGCGCGGTTTTTTTTTTTTTATAATTAACGCGCACATCAAGGGGTTATGAATACCCTTATAATGTTGTTAAACACAGTGCGAGCATTTAGGAAAATAGGAGAGGATTTGAAAGGAGACGCCGATGCACGTTGCTTTTGAATACAGAGCCAGGTAAAGCATTCCACATTCGGGTGGTGCGACTGAAATACGAATCTCTATATATATGGAACTGATGAGCATTCCTAGCGAGGCGAGTGTTGCGGCTAAATTGTTTCAGGGGAGGAATGCAACTGGCCACTTCACTATAGCACTGCTCGTGAAAAAAGCGATAAAACAGAGTGAGACAGGTAACGTTTCGACGATGTTCAAGAGAATCAATCGATTCTACGATTGAACTATCACCTATCAATTTTAACGCTCTATTTTGTACCCTAAATACCCTATTTTGTGCTCTAAGCGGTTATGCTTAGAACTTTTATATCTGAGTGTTTTTAGTTTATTTTATTTATTATTTCGATATTAATTTTTGCTCTTAATTTCATATCAACAAACACAAACTTTTTTATTCTTCTTTCAATAGGTCTGTTTCTTTACTTTGTGCACAGGAATTCACAATCTGTCATATTTTAAGGAGTGGGGATAAAATTCTCTCAGAAACTCAGCCGTTTTCGTTTGGTAAAACTAGAGTACCCGTTTTTTTAGAGTACTCTGATTCTTACTCTGAAAAAATTTCTAGAGTAGCAAAACTTGCTCTGAGAGTAATTTTTGACAGCAAAAAGAGTACCCTTAGGGATTTCTGCCCACAGAAATTTATGCCGTTTTCGTTTGGTAAAACTAGAGTACCCTTTTTTTTTAGAGTACCCTGATTTTTGACAACTCAAACGAACATGAAATCAGAGTACTCCGTTTTTGTCAATGTATGTGTGCGTTTGACATATAGTTTGCTTTCAATGCAATTGACTACTTTCAGAAACATATCTCTGCGTATTTCATGAGCAATTAAGTAAACAGTTTTTGAATGGAGTAAAAACTGACAAAAAGAACTTATATCTAAAAACGATACGTAATAAACTTCATAAATGTCCAGATTGATTTTATACAAAGGTAATTTAAGGCAATAAGAAATTTTTTTGAGCTCGGACAACAACAAAAACAGCATGGACAAGTTATGCAAACCAAAACCGATAGGTTTGTGAACGCCCGCGTCAACACAAAATTCGAAATGAGATGCCAAGAATGACAAACGAGAAATGTCATTTATGTTGGTGTGAGTTTACTCTGAAAAAATTTCTAGAGTAGCAAAACTTGCTCTGAGGGTAATTTCAGATTACCCTGAGAGCAGCCAAACGAACACAACGTCACTCTGACAGCAAAAAGAGTACCCTTAGGGTTTTCGTTTGGTAAAACTAGAGTACCCTTTCTTTTTTAGAGTACTCTGATTTTTGACAACTCAAACGAACATGAAATCAGAGTACTCCGTTTTTGTTAATGTATGTGTGCGTTTGACATATAAGCCGTGTTTAATGAAAAAAAGAGTAGAGCAGCGTAGCTCAGAGCAGAGCAAGAAAGTGTGGAAATGTCAGGCAATTTAGAGCAGAACAGCTGGTGTCAAAAGTCAGCTGACAAGAAAGCAACAAACATTTTGTTAGTTTGCAAAATTATGTTTGGTATGCTATTATAATAAAAATCTATATGCGGAAACATTGGAATCAAAACTAAACTAACATGCTATGTTAATTCAATTGATTTTAAGTTAAATTCGATTTCAAATAGATTGCAAAACGCAAAATATAAACAAAAATATTTGAATCAAATGTCAACAGCTGATTTTGACACTTCCACTCCCATCTGCTCTTACTCAAAAGCAAGTGCAGAAAATGCTGCTCTAAAAGCTCTAAGAGCTGCTCTAAAAGCTCTAGAGCAGGTCATTAAACACAAAAAGTTCTTGCTCGGAGTAGAAAAATTTGTCATTAAACACCAAAAAGCTGCTTTTTTCTGCTCTAGATCGATCTAGAGCAGGTCATTAAACACACTTATAATTTGCTTTCAATGCAATTGACTACTTTCAGAAACATATCTCTGCGTATTTCATGAGCAATTAAGTAAACATTTTTTGAATGAAGTAACAACTGACAAAAAGAACTTATATCTTAAAAAGATACGTAATAAACTTCATCAATGTCCAGATTGATTTTATACAAAGGTAATTTAAGGCAATAAGAAATTTGTATGAGCTCGGACAACAACAAAAACAGCATGGACAAGTTATGCAAACCAAAACCGATAGGTTTGTGAACGCCCGCGTGAACACAAAATTCGAAATGAGATGCTAAGAATGACAAACGAGAAATGTCATTTTTGTTGGTGTGAGTTTACTCTGAAAAAATTTCTAGAGTAGCAAAACTTGCTCTGAGGGTAATTTCAGATTACCCTGAGAGCAGCCAAACGAACACAACGTCACTCTGACAGCAAAAAGAGTACTCTTAGGGTACTCTTTTTTCCCAAACGAAAACGGCATTAGATTTTCAGTTTTTCGAACATAGATTTTCAGATGGAAAGCGAGCAATGACTTTCGCCGAATTTCGGTGCAATTTAATACTAGCTGGTTGACAAAAACTTTCAAACCTATTTTCGAACTGTCAAATCTATATTCGAAGCGAAAACGTATTCGAGCGAAACTCTTGATAACTTTTAAAAAATACGAGAAAACAAAAATATTTCGAGTGAAAATTTGTTCGGGTGACACTCCTGTTCAATTAAAACTCAGTTAAATTAGTTAAGTTTGATCTTTTTAGAAGGCTATTCTCGGTGTAGCTTCTAACACTGACCAGATGAATAGCAATCTATTTTTTCTACATGCTTTGCTCAGTTAACGAAACTTAACGAAATGATAGATGAATAGTCATCTTTTTCGATCTGATTTGTTTTGTTTTTTTAAGAATACAAAAAAAAAGTTTTGTAAAACACGGTTCAGGTACTTTAAATTCTTTTTCTTCCTTTTTTCAGAGTTACGAGTATCGTGATTCGTAGATATACAGTGTTTTCCAATAAGAACTGTTATTTTTAATAGCCCGATGTAATTTTTTGACATTTAGCAAGTAATAAAAATGGAACGATGCACGCTTCAAATACGCATTGAAATTATTGAAAAATTATCGTGAATTTCTTCTTACGTGAATTATTTCTAACTTTTTCGAATTTGAAGCTAGAGCAACATTTACGATGAATGGATTGAGCTATCGATAATTTTTGTTAGTCAGATTGAGGTGGTATTTTTATATTGGACAACTTTTCGTTTAAAAAAGACAGCGCTTCGTGCCACAAGCAACGAAACCATCGATCTTCTACGGGAAAAGTATCCTGATCGTGTTATCTCTGAAAGAGGTGATCAAAATTGGCCAGCAAGATCTTGTGATTTGACAATTTGCGACTCCTTCCTTTAGAGCCAAGTGAAAGATAAGGAAAGAAGGATTGTGAAGCTATTGAAAGCGTACGATTTGAGATTTGGTCATAAGAAATTTCATGAAAAAATATCGCCCTGAAAACCTAGCCGTGGCAGCCATTTGGCTTAATATATTGTTTTTCTTTATCAATGACATACCTTCCTCTTTACATTTAAATTAACATCCCAACTTTTATCCCAAAAAATGCCATTTTTTGAATATCAAAATAACACCGCTTAGTGAAGAACCCTTTACTTTACTGGGTGGTATTGACTTTTATTTTATTTTACAAGACCGGTGAGTAACAATACTCTAAGGAGCGACACGACCACGATGAATATCGACTTTTAAATAAACATAAAACATATTAACGCTACGTTTGGTTTAAATACAGACAAGTATTCATATTTTATAGGTAATTAGGTAGCAAGCACAATTTTTTATAACTTACCTGCGCAAAAGATCGTCCACATTCTGGTTCGATACACACGAATGGCCGTTCGCCAGTGTGCAATCGGCGATGATTGTTTAAATTGGTTATCTAAAAGAGACGCAGCATAAATAATTTTAATCATTGATTAATGCCTGATTTACACCAACGACAAATTTGTCATTATTTGAATTATGCTTGCAATAAAACTATCCTAAGTTTGCTGATTGGTAAGAATTTTACCAAATTTTAAAATTTGATTGAAATATTGTCAAAATGTCATTTGTATAAACCAAGCATAAAAAAAAACTCCTTCTTGACTTACCTGTGTAAACGTCTTGCCACAATCAATACAAACATAAGGCCTATCATTTGTGTGAATACGCTCATGATTGCGTAAATTGGCTGCCTGGGTAAAACCTGCTTAATGTAAAAATAATTTAAGTCTTTATAAATATTAACCTAAATTTATACATACCCTTATGACAAAACGAACAAACATACTTCCTCTCAGCCGAATGGTTGCGTATGTGTGTCAAAAGCGATGATTTTCTCGAAAAAGTTTTCGAACACAGCGGACAGGATCCTTCTTCGTTGAAGAGCAGGTCCACCTGATTAGATAAAAAAATTTCATTAGTTTACTATAAAAATTACTCGCCATGAAAACTTTTCACAAAAGAAAATCAAAAATAAATAAGAAAATTAAAAATAAAATTGTAATAAATACGTCTATGGTCTGAATGGTTTTCTCCAAATCAAATGACATTGTTTCGGTTTTTTTCACGCCGCCGTTTTGATTGGACATTGAACCACTTAGCTGTTGGCTATTTATCTAAATTAAATAGGAAATGAAACTCTTATTAGGATTCTATAATAACTTAACACTAAATATATGGCTTACATCTTCTTCTGGTGTGCTTGGTGCTGTTTGTTGTTGTTGCTGTTGTTGCTGTTGCTGCTGCTGATGTTGGGTTATTTGTTGAACTTGAACAGTAGTCCCGCTACCACCACCGCCGTTTGTTGAGGCTGTTGTATTATTACTTGCTGCTGTAGTAGTTGTTGTTGGTAAATCTGATCTGATTGTTTGATAAAAATTAGCTGTTATACCAGTTAGACCATTGGTTGTCAAATGCTCTGAACATTTGGCACACGTTGGAAGATTATAGCCAGGAACCTGAAACAACTATAAACATAGGTGCTAAATCAGTTCGGAAATATGAAAAGTCAAGTTTTGAACAATATTAAGCAGGCAACATTAAAGAAAGGCCGTTTTGTGCGTGGATCAATCTATGAATTCTAGAACAAATTAAAAATTCAACTTTTTTCAGCTTTAACCAACTTTGAAACAAACGCCTCTGTGTATTTAACTTTCTATCCAGCTCTCTTGTGCGTTTGTCTCTTATGGGAAACTTCCGAGCGTAATTGCTTCCCCTGAACTTTCAATTAGAAGTCCCCGAGTCCCAAGAGAAATTTATATTTTTCTTCATCAGCCCGGGCAAAAACGGGCATCTCACAACTTAAAATTTTAGTTGATGCCAACTCTTCTTCTAAAGTGATCCAACGATTTTCGGCTAAAAATGCCTACTTTTTAAATTTTGTGTAAACGAAAGGTAAAATTGGTTTTTTTTTGTGAACTAGCTAAACATAATGGAGGAGGAATCGCTACCGGTACTGGAATATTTGTCAAACCATAAAATACACGAGAAAGTAGCAGAATACTACAACGTTTTGGCAGCAATCTGGACGAACTGCCCAGCTCGCAACATAACATTTGCTGTAAAGCGCTTTCTAGTTTTGAATTCATGAAAAAAAAAACGGAAAGGTAAAAACAAATTGAAACATAAAAAAAATACACGGGACGCTCGACAGAAGTAAATACATAAACTAATCTAATTGAAATTGTTTATTTTGGAAAAAACTAAGTGCTGTGGAATAGAATAAGAGAGGATGAGCTTTCTTACCAGTGCCGTATTCACGGTAGACTGGCGCATAAGGCATAAAT
Source organism: Melanostoma mellinum (assembly GCA_914767635.1). NCBI lineage: Eukaryota > Metazoa > Arthropoda > Insecta > Diptera > Syrphidae > Melanostoma > Melanostoma mellinum. The sequence goes on along the minus strand of OU612058.1, from coordinate 162,205,694 downwards.
TGTCACCAAACGAAGTGAAGAAAAAGAAGTTATCACCTCAAAACTGAATCTACTGCTTCATTACATTCGTTGAATAAGGCCAGGGTTTCGAAGTCATCCTCTATCTTACCCGTAAGTCAAACTATATACCAATCCGAGGCTGCGCTCAGTTAAGCGAATCCTATTGATATCAGACTAATAAGATCTGCGGCTCTCTTGTTGCGATTGCTCGAAAGCGTAATTGCACTGAGCCGATATTTTTTTTATAAACTCAGGGGCACATATATATGATTTTTTCGGGTTGAGTGTTTTATTTACAATGAATGTTGTTGGTATATTGTATGAAATGTATAGGTGGTATGTTCTGTTGGGGTTTCAAAACGGTTTCCAAAATAGAGACTTTTGGAGTAGCCTCCTCTTTCTTCTTCATGCAAATTCTGCAGAAATCATTTAAAAGAACGTCAAGTCGGTTCATGTGTCTTCTAGAAGTAGGATAAGCAGTGTTCAGCTTCGACACCGATTACGGACTCGAGTTAACGGATATTTAATAGGTTTTATATCCAGCTTGGTCCCTAGGCAAGTTATTTTGTTTGTCCACGGAAGGTTTGTTTTAACGGTTCTGCCCTCTCTATGAGACGATTTACAATTACAGGCAGCTACTGAGTTTTTAGAAAAAGCACCCAGCTATTGAAGGGCCGCTTAATCTTCTCAAAAAATATCGATTTTTCGAAATTAATAGATCTTTTCTAGTCAGAAATCTTCAACATCTTAAGTGATTCGAGATAGAATTGTAGATTGCAGATTGTTGTCAAAAATCAACTTGAAAACATCACCCCAAGTCTGATTTAGAATTAAACTTTAATCCGAATAAATTTAGAAAGGGTAGTATGAAGCCCATTGAGAGATTTTTTCTGTTGGAGGTTTTTAAAATACCAGCTGGAGCACTCAGAACTAAATACCGGTCCATTGTACTACCAGATAGCAACCTTCTTTTTGTTATAGCTTTCCAAACGTTCGTAGGAAAGCCAAAAGACGTTGCCATGATAAGGAGCCTAAGTTACCAGCTCTCACCATGTCTGCGCCAAGTATCTGTAGCCTAGTTGGAGAAAAAGCAGGACATTCACAGAGGAAGTGCTTCGCGGTGTACTCATCTTCTCCACAAGAGTCACAGAGCGTGGTATCACTTTAACCTAACACGTTTAAATGCTAAATGCTTGGCAAAAGAGAAGTGCCCGCTGGCCATGCCAATAAGCTTTCTACAATCTTTTCTGCTACGGGATAGCAAAAATGTTGCAGTCTTCTTATTTATTTTGGGGAGCATACGTTTGGTCTGTATGCATCCAATGGAGGCATGCCATCTCCGGTTATGCTTTTGGCAGATCCAATCGTTGATTGAAGCCCTCACTGAGGACACTGGCAGTTAATAGGCGATCTCATTTCTAGTTATGCCGTGATGGCCTGGAACCTAAATGACACTCAAAAAATTTAATCTTTCGATCACATTCAGAGAGCTCATGCATTCCTGGATCACTTTCGAAGTAAAGAGAGGGCTGAGAAGGGCCTTTAGCACATTGAGACATGGCTGAAAGGAATGCCGCACTCGAGGCCTTTTCTTTACTGAAAATTTCGAAGAGAAAAAAATTTTGAAATATGTTCATTGTACATATATCTATTTATGGAGTAAGTTGATCTTTGAGTGCATCCTAATCCATGTCAATGAATTACTGGGTTTAATTGTGATACAAATTCAACACAGTGTTATTTGTCATATCGCCGAAAAACAAATCCTTAATTATCTTTGCTAGCGGCATCCAAGTTGTCACCATCGCAAGAATTAACATTTGACTTTGGCTTTTTTTATGGACTGTATCGAAAGCGGATGAGGAAACCCTTGGTCGTTTCGAAAGAAAAATTTTCCGAATGATCTTTGGTCCGGTATGCGAAGACAATCAGCCCTATTATGGTAACAGATCGGAACGAAATTCTTTCCGATTTGTACGAAACGTAAGATATTTGTATTATGGTAACGTTTCCGATTGCTTGATCGGACATATCTCCGAAAAGAACGAAACAATGCGATGAAAATGTCAAACTCACCGCAACGCGTTTAGAATTCATGCGATGCATGGCGATCAAATGTGAAAATGGTGGGAACGCATTCGAAGTTCATGCGATGCATGCCGATTTTTGGTTTTCTGTTCTATCTGATGTCTCCGACAGCAAAGTAGTCCCGGAAGGGTTGTTTTATGTCACCTACATGCGTCAGTGTTTCCTTTACGAAACGGATACCATAAAAAAAACAAATGTTACGATCGGAACTTCTCTACGATCGTATGTTTCTCCGATCTGTTACCATAATAGGGCTGAATGTGTAGAGAAGAAGATACGATCTGTATGAGCTGTACCGCGACATGGGCATAGCCAGAAGAGTACGGATCGCGAGGCTACGATGGTTGGGCCATGAAGAGCGGATGGACCCAAACGCTCCGGCTCGTCGGGTGTTCGAAAGCACATTGCAGGGAAATCGCGGAAGGGGAAGACCTCGTCTTAGGTGGCGCAATCAAGTAGATGAAGACCTCAACCGACTTAGAGTGCAAAACTGGAGAGAGCTCGCCCGAAATCGAAGTCGTTACAGAAGGATGTTGGTTGAGGCCCAGGTTCACCCCGAACTGTAATGCCCACCTTGGTAAGTAAGCAAGTTTTTTTATATCTTGTGTTTGGTGAAAGGGTACGTTCGTCTTGTGCAGGAAGAATCGTTTTTTGAGAGTCAGCATAAAATTTATTTAATTTATTCAAAAATTCATCAGGATCTTGATTTTGATAGCTGCAAGATGTTAAATAAAAGCAAATATATAGATTGGAGCAAAAAGCTTTGGAAACCTCGGGGCCTAGGGGCACGGAAACGGCAAGCGGCAAAGCGATAAAACTAAAATTAATTTGAAAACTTAGCGGCACAGCGATGTCGCTTGGTTTTCAATTCTGTTCTAATTTTGTCGCTTTGTGACTTAATACGTTTTAATGCCCCTAGGCCCCGAGGTGTCTATAGCTTTTCATGGCATTATGCAATTTTTTCGGAGGACTTGCCGATTCGTGGTGAAAGGCGGTATCAATGAAAAAATGTTTGCTCTGATGTTTCTGATGGGAAACACGAATCTTTCTCGCAGCAGTCGTTACACAACGGACACACACACAAAAATTAGTTATGTGGTGTTAGGACTTAAGCGACCATCTGTGTACTTTATTAGAAAACAAGCCACATATGTACGTCCCTGCCGACATCGTTACAAATTACCTGCGACAAGACAAAAACTTGAAGCAGAAAAGTCAAAAACAAAGTCAAAAAAACAAGGAAAAACTTGAGAAATTTTAAGAACTTCCAGCACTTTTGAAAAGCAGAAAAAATGGCGGGTCGGTGCACTGTCCCCGACAAAGGGGTCACGGACCTAAGTTATTAGCAAGTATTTGTTTTAATGCACCAAGGCCTTGTATTCCATCGCCACCCTCTTATTATTTTTGAAGTTTTTATGCGTTCGGGCAATATACATACGAATGCCTGGTTCATCACAATAACAAAAAGAAAACAACAAAGCGAAATACGAAGGTACCTACATTCAAATTTAAAAAACCGCAAGGAGCTATCTTTAGGCTCAAATTGATATAACGAATTTTAAAGTGTAGATCCATTAAACTAAAAAAGATTTAAGATTGCAAACAAAATTCATCTCTCTGATCAAACTTAAGGAAAAACCCAGGACGTCAGCAACTATTAACACTCCCTGTTTATTTGGGTTAAGACAAATAAGGAAAAATATAATAAAATAATAAAATAACAATAGGTATGCAAATAATTTCTTTTTTTCCACCCAAGTCTTTGGCTCTTGGGCATCTTTTATTAATCCAAAGATACTTTGTTAGAATGTGAAACAATTACAAGCGCAATTTTCCGCATCAAAATAAAAGTATACGTACCTATATGTACTTTATTATTAAAAACCATCTTACGCTAATAAAAGTTCTTACGCGAAATATGTAAAATTCCCATTTACAAGTACACATATCCATTGTGTTGGTGTTTACCTATTTACTTTTTCTGGAGAACTGCAACAAAACTATTAAAAGTAAGAAATGCACAAAAATAAATGCGAAGAACTAAGAAAAATAGATTCAAAGAAAAAAATCTGTTCAAGCGTTCAGATTCAGCCGACTGAATAGTGAATAGTGAATAGCGATGCCAAAAGCCAAACATAGAATACCACAAGCACCTCAAACAGGATTCTTCTTTTTACAGAGTTTCCTATTCCTAGTTAAAGTAAATTAAAAACTAAAACTTCTCGATAAATTAATAAAACGTTGCGTATGGTCTCGAGAATGGGAAACCACAAAAGGGAAGATGCAAGATCAAGCAAGAAGAAGTTTAATTTTAACTATGCGCCTACTTTAACGCTAAGCAACAAAGAGTCCCTTCCCAATGCTTCCTTCAACTGACTGATCTACGCACAAATTTCGTTTTAAGATAGGAAAACTTAAAGCGGTGTGGGTGTGGGTATTGTCCTACTGGATTCGTAGCGAAACACTTATTGATGCAGTAATACACAAAAAAATAATAAAAATAATCAAAAGAAAAAACTTTTACACAACAATGAATAGATTAAAGCCTCTTTTAGCTTACCGGTAAACCGGATTCTTAACACAAATTAGCATGCACCCTAAAACCAGTAGTCATTCTAACCAAAGAAGTTGTCCACACTTTGCGCGCTTCTTTCAGTATTTCAACGTATTTGTTTAGTATTTTTTTTTTTATTATTATTATTATTATTTTATCTCTGAAACTACAAAAAAAAAGCAACAAAGCAAAACAATGAAAACTCTATTGCCGCCTGGCTCTGGACTGGGCGGGCTCACGAATTGTGCACGCAAATCTATGCGCTACGCTGCCTCAAGCTCCACGTTTACCCCGCACGCCGCACTTGTCCTACTAGGTCTTTGGAAAAATCGATAAAATAAACATTCAAGACGATTTTCTCGACATTATTGCTCTTCCTTCAAGTTGCAAAATTTTCTAAAAGACTGATTTTTTTTTATTGTATGTATTTTCGTACCGCTGCTGGTTGAAAACATAATCTGCAGATACTCTCCATGGCCTCGATGACCAAAATAATAATACCACATTGAGGCTCTCCGCGGTGGGAGTTGAGTTCTTATTTTTTTCTCGTTTAAAAATTTTTTTTCTTCAACATTTTGACAAAACAAAAACGAAACACTCGGAAATACTTTCCAATATATGCGTGCAGGAAGGCTTTATGACGCGTATGGTTTCGGCACTACATAAGAATATTTATTTGTAAAATGTTTTTTTGATATTTTTAACTTTAATTTTTAACTTTTTTCCTAGTTTAGACGAAGACGATTAAAAGTTTATTGTTTGGAAAACGAGGAAAATATTGGATTTTTTTTTGGTTTGCGAGTCCGCCTTGGTGAGGGAATTCTTCAAAAAGACATTTTGTTTCTTTTTAACGCACTCGACGAGTTGATAGGAGAGAGTGTTCTGTTTTCTTTTGGCTAGAGGGAGAACACTAGAATTTATTCAATGCTCATGACGCGAAAGAGTTGTGCGGTAGTAGAACGAGCTACTCGTTACTTTGCTGTAAGTTTGTATTCATCAAATAAAAAGCAAAATGTAACGTGCGATTTTTCATTCTCTGAATAGTTGAATTTTCATCAAATTGATCGATTTGGTGAACCTCCGTGCGAATAAAGCGAGTGATTTCCTGATCTTCTTCTCTGTTGCATCAATTTGTCGAACCAACAGCAAGTCAGTACCGATAAATTGGCAACTTTTTCAGGGTCTTAAACACGTTTTTTACTGCCTTAAATTCTGAGTCCCAGTTACTTTTATTTACACCAAGTTTCAACAAATCGACCGGTTTGAAGTTCGTCATTGATTAATATTTTACAGCTTTCGACAGACAACAACAACTGAAGGTCCCTTCCAAACCAGAATAATTTGTAGTCAAGGTAGTGGCGGAATAAAAGCTGGCCCCTGGTCTCCACATGTTTTAAATCTATCGCAGCTATTACAGCAGCCTTTGAATATCGCGAGTGGAGACCATTATAGCAGCTTTATCTTCATAGCCGGCGATAGATAGCATACTTTTATCGCAGGGCGCAGGGTATCTATCGCAGCAGAGGGAACTGTCATCTGCATAGGTTTTTCCACCATTTTGTTAATTCGTTATTATGTTTTGTATGAAAAGTATGCTATACAAAATGCCGACAGCAAAAAATTTGTCAGTTGCTCTGCTTTCTTGTGTCTGTCTTATTCCTGCTTGCTGCTATGAATTTGAAGCAAGTGGAGACACAGCTTGATGACATGTCCGACGACAGAAATTGTCGTTGGGCAAAAAGCAAAAGGTATGAAAACGCGGGAATTCAAACACTCTTGTATAACGGTATTTAGTTTTATGATATAGTTCTATAGCTCGGGGATCCTTTCACCTTTGCGGCAGCAACAGAAACGCTTCTGTCATCAAATCGCTTTTTGTTACGAAGAACCTCTTGACTCTGTCTAAATTTTGACAGCTTACAAAGCAACCCAGCAAGCATAGCGTGATATATTTTTAGTAACTTGTTGTTTTTGCAGTTGCGGCAGCTGCAGAAGCGTTGCTGTCATCATTTTGGGCGTCGCGACAGAAGACTTTAATGCTGAAATTTACATGCATCTGCGACTGCAGAAGTACAGAAAAGTAAAGCGGGACGGATGAAGATTATAAAGCACAAAAGTTAAAAAGAGAAACGAATAGAATTATGGCTGCAGATGAAAAATTATGAACATGTTCATCTGCACCTATAATTTTTCATCCGCATCCTACAACTAGAAGTGTCTTCCCTCTCTACCAGACAAGTATGAATTTTATATCTTGTGTCTACCTCCTTTTTTCATCTGCACTTGCAGATGCATGTAAATCCACCATTATTCAGAAACGTTCTTTGAAAATTGGTTGATTGGTTCAGTTGGCTCGGCTTGTCCGCAAATAAAAACCAATTATTTGTAACATAGCTTGTACAGCAACCCATAAGCTGTAATTTGTAAAAAAAACTTACTCGTTTATTTGAAATTTCTCCAGTCCTCCGGTTCCAGTTGTCAGTTCGTTCCAAAATGTGTTTGTGTTTATCCCTTTCTCTTGGCATATCTTGTTTTATCTAACGTTCCATAAAGGTCCCGTTACGTTGCGCATGGTCTATTTTATCTTTTTCGAATGAACTTCCTTCCTCTCGTTCTATCTAATGTAAATTTATAACTCAAATTGTTTCAATCTTTTGGTATTCCACTGGTGCAGATTGTGAATTGTGTACTCTTGCGGATTATTTTGGAGTGGACTGAAGCCGGAGAGGAGTGATTGCTCGTTCGTCGCTGTGTTTAGAAGAGACCGTTTGTTTACTTGCTTCATCCGCAGTGTAATAGAAAAAAAAACATAAAACAATTATAAATCTTGTCTTCTCACTAGCTACTATTTATTTCATTTTTAATTGCGATTCGAAAGCAAAATACCAAAGGCTCAACTGTGAAACTAATTTCTAATCCAATTAGAATAAAAGCCAATATTGAAGTCTGTCCAAAAAGAAATTCAATTCGTGTTGTGTGCTAAGTGAAATTATAAAAAAAAAATCAAATAAAAAATAGTACATTCGTGTAGCAAACACAGGTTCCGTTATGGTCTGTGACGACTACAAAACATGCCAATAGGCGACAAGAAGTAGGAACTTGCTAAGCTAAGAGGAACCTAGAGAGTTAGTTGATTCGGTTTCGGTTATGGTTATGCGTTTGTGGTTCGACTAGAGGAGAAAAAAAATCGAGAAAACGCGGAAGAGTAAAAACTATGAAAAAAGGCAACTGTTTTAACAATCCATTTGAAAACGGTGAGTAAATTTGTGTCATTACAATGAAAGGGGTTTTCTACAGCCAGAGGGTGGCGGCTTTCGTGTGCTCATCGTCGTCGTCGCCAGTCGCCACTCGCCACCTTATAAAATAGCACAGAATACACATAACAGCTTCTATAACAATGAAGAATGCAGTCGTTAAATGTAAATTGCTCACTTAATTGGATCGAATTACGATTAATTAGTCTCGTAGAGATGGAAGCAACTCGTGCTCCATTCTCATCCGAAAAATTGTATTCTAATTGCTTTCGTTGCCTCCTTGAAAAGGCAACGACAACGGCGACGACCGCCAATGACACAAGAACACCACACACGCTGCATAATGATGGGGAGCGCTCCGTTCTTCTGCTCAGTGATCACCGGTTGCGGTTGGGAAGAACAATCACAGAATGTATATTTGGTGCCGAAATTAGAATACCATACAAAATGTATTCTTTTTTATTGAACCAAGTGTAAAAAGGAAAATTTACCATTGAGGAAGGCAAACAGACGAAAAAAAACTCGAAGCGAAAAAATAGAAAAGAAAAGAAAGAACTATAAATCAAGAAAAACAGCATAACTTGCATACACAATTAGGCTCAAGAAGGCTGGTTGGTTGGCCTGGCCTGTGTGCTAGTGCTTAAGTCACCGCAGGCAAGGCGTAGGGGTAGGGTAGTGTAGATTTTATTCAGCTGCGTGACATGGTTTGTTGTTGTTTTTCTAGTTTTTGATAGTCGATGATGATGGCCTTACTACTAGGAATGCAATGAGATTTGAAACATGCAATAGGGAATTTATAAACAAAAACACAAATGAGTCGACATGTCTGCGAGTGAGTTATGTTCGCATGAACGTCGAACAACGAACATGGTCGAACGGTGATAATGCAAGTGGAAAGCTAATCACTTAAAAACTGGGTGCCGTTATGCTAGGTTTCCACTTGCCATTTTTTAAATGATGAATGACCTAGTTTTCTGTCATCGAGCAAAATGACAAGTGGAAATTGCAAAAATTGACAGTCATTCAACTGACGAACAGCGTCGGTCATTTTTTGGCAGTAAATTTGAATGACAAGTGGAAATTGGCTAATTGACAAACAAAATGTCACTCCATCATTCACTGACGTCGATATTTTTTTTGGCATCGTGTTGAATCTTTTGTCAATGAAGTGACAAAAAATAACACGAGAAAACATAAATAAATAGTATTATCGTATGGAAAAAATTCAAAAGGAAAAAAAAAATCGAAGGCAGAGGAAATCAACGACTGAGTGGAGTGTTGAATCCTCCATAAAAATTGTAATCAAAGTGGAGGTGTTGTGTTTGAAACCCTTTGGAACTCCAACAGCAAGTTCTATAAGAATCGGGACATGAAATATAATTCATGGGAAAGCATTTCTCTGGCTGTTGGAGTTCCAAAGGCTGAAGCGAACTCTCTAATCCTGCTTGCGTTTGATGCGATACGGCGCCATAAATCAGCACACTCTTTTTCAACAGGACCAGTGATAGCTGAACCTTTTATTTCACCTTTGTTTTTGACTGTTCAGCCCGGCATTATCCTCACAAAGTATATAAACACCCCGTCCCTCTTCCTGAAAGATTTTCTTTGCCTTATGACCACAGCAGGCAAAAAAATAAATTAATTTTTATTTTATTTTCATTTCACACAATTTAATTTATTAATTAAAAAAGATGACAACTTTGCAACACAAAACAAAAATTCGATGAAGCAAGGAGGCAAATAATTTTCAGTGACAATACACTAGCAGTTGAGAAATGACAACACAAATGGAAATAGCGCTCATTGAGTTGACAAAACATTTTGTCAAAATTTCTTTATCAATGAAATGACAACAAATTTTTTGACAGTAAATGACACAAGTGGAAATGAACTGGCAATTGTATCATAACTGACAAGTTTTTGATCTGTCAAACTATGTCATTTTAGTGACATGTGGAAACCCAGCATTAGTGGGACGCGTGGGAACGTTTTAAAAATAGCCCCGAACCCCCAAAGGCCAAATGGAAAGAATAGAAATGACAAAAAAACTAAGTAGGTATAATTGTACCTACAACTTGAATGGGTTATGATGACGACGAAATGAGAGCATTGACACAAAGACATAAATGAAAAGGCTTTTGAGATGGTGCCATAAACCATAATTGTCATCGTCATGGGTTGTTGTAAGTCAAGGACTTCCAGAAAGAAGCATGGATGTGCATTTGGTTGTAAATCTTCTGATGACATAACCACCTTTTGTGTCTGTACATTATTTGTTTCTGTGCCAATTTTTGCTGCTGGCAGCTAACAATTTAGGTTACGAAAATAAAAATGATAAGGATTGCAGCTCTCTTCAAACTATCATTTGCTTGGCTTTTAAACTAAACAACTCTCATTTCAAATAATCAAAACATCGATTTTTGTCATAAAATAATCGATAATAAAGCAATCGATTTTTTAATGACAATGTTTAATCCAGAGCTGCCGATGTGGCACTATATAAGCGCTTTTGGCTCCTCTTTATTTTAACAGCACTGTGGTACCCAAGCGTTGAATATGGTAACCTTTGAATCTGGTAAAGATAATCACCCCTATCACAGGGCCCGTCGTAGCAGTTTCGGACTACGAATGTCGAATAGAAATGACTAAAATCATCTTCGTAATAAACTCGAAGGTAATTCCCTTGGAAGAATATATTTTGTTTTTCTGATGGAAAAAAAAGGCACCACCCCGGTACCTCGGAAAAATTTTTAAATAGTATAATATAACTATGTTTTCATTAGAATTGAATAAAAGTTCGTGACTTTTTGAATAAAACAAACTTTTTTCGGCAATAAACATTTTATTTTTCTACATAATCATCTTTTAGCTCGATACATTTAGTCTAGCGTTTTTCTAATTTTTTTATTCCCTCCAAATAATTCAAAGCTCTCAAAATACGCGTTTTTTCGGTAGTGACTTCTTCATTCGACTCAAATCTCTTACCACCAAGCCATTTCTTTAGCTTTGGAAACAGATAATAGTCGCAAGGGGCTAAATCTGGAGAATATGCTGGATGGGGTAGCAGTTCGTATCTCAATTCGTGAATTTTGGCAATTTTTTTGGATTGCGCTTATGGTCGAGTGTGAGCAATCGCGGCACCCATCTCGCGGAGATTTTTCTCATGTCCAAATATTCTTGTAAAATATGATGTACCCTTTCAGTTGAGATACCAGGACCTAAGACCTATGCGAAGCAACAGTAGTAACAACATGAACTCATTGATGTATTCGGGTTTAAATTTTTACAACGGTTTACCAAGTGAATTAAAATCAGAAACAAATCTAATCTCTTTTAAACGAAAACTACAAATATTTTTAAAAGCAAGAATCAGTGTGGTTTGAATCTTTTTGAAGTTTGTAATTAAAGAAAAATTCATATAAAATTTGCAATTTGATTTAACTCTGGTAAAAACTTTGCACTTAAAATTTTAAAATTCAAAATTTAAAGTTTAAATACTAACAGCACACAAATTTATATAATTATAAAAAGTTGTAAACTATTGTCAAATGATTTTGGAAAAGTTCATTGAACTAATAAAGAAATATTATTATACCTACAGCATTAGACAACTCAGGCACTTTCATTCTCCAATCATCCAATATCATTTCATGGATTTTTTCGACGATTTCCGGCATGATCACTTCTTTTGGGTGACCTGAACGTTCGGCGTCGCTAGTGCTGGTACGACCACAACGGAACTCTGTAAACCACTTCTTTACCATTGAAATTGATGGTGCCGAGTCCCCGTAGTATTTACCAAGCCTTTCCTTAGCTCCAGTGATAGACTTTTTACGTAAAAAGTAATGTTTAATGAGCACACGAAATTCCCCTTTTTCCATTTTCGTAAAAAAAAGTTCACGAGGTTGTCTGCTCTGAATGGCTATCAAACACTAACTGCATTACGTAGCTTGCTCAAAATTTGCCAGTTGCCCACTAATAAATTACAGTTGACGGCAGCCTTGTTGCATTTGAAGAAACTGCGCGAGAAATTCAAAAAGTCACTGACTTATCAAACCGCCCTCGTACCAATCGACGATAAACAGCCCCGAGAAGTTTTTTTGCCAAGAGAATGTTTAATTGAATTTATTATTTCTGTAAAATTGTATTTTTCTATTTTTCTGCTAAAATTTCATTTTTCTGTCAAAACGGTTCCAAAGGCGCCGACCCATACAATCCGTTGCGCCCGTTCGCTGCCGGATTCACCTGACAGCTCGATTAAATACACACGTTCTTATGAGCGGTGAACCATTAGCATCGGATGCAACGCATGCAACGGAAAAAGTAGACCAACTTTTAACTTTTTGCGTCCGGCAGAACTGATGACATTAGGGGTGGTATTCACCAAGAAATCTTAAACTAAGTGCCTCGTAAACCTATTCACCGACCACTATTAGTGCAGATTTATGAGCGCTCATAACACTTAAGAGTGGTCGCTACCACTCTTAAGTTATGAGCGGTTGTTGTTTTAAATAACTTCGAAAATTCGAAATTTACTGACAGCGTCATTTGTGGTTGATACTCAAAAATGATAAATAACTGCTGAAAAAAATAAGAAATTCGAATTATGGTTTGCAATACAGAGAATGAATTAATTTTACGATCTACCATTTCCTCGACTGATGACTGACTGAGTCATCAGTGACTTTGGACAGAATCGGGCTGTAAATATAAATATAAATGTATAAATTTACATTTATATTTTCTCTAATTTTATTTTGTTTTTACTAATAAAAACGATTTTTCTCAAAACTCGTTATTTAAAAAAAAATATCTCCGAAATGTACTTTTTATAATGAAAATCACCACTTTTATACTTTGTACTTATAATTCGTACTGAAAATTCTTTAATCCGCTTTTCTTCGGAAGTTACTTTTATGAAAACTTTGCAAAGTTCTACATACGCCACCTCAAAAAAAAACTCTAAATGTGAAAGATTTTATAAAGAGCTTACTCACCTCTAGTAGCAGTGACTCATCGACTCATCTCTAGTTTCTCTTATTCATTTTGACTAATGTCGATTTCCTTTGCAAAAACAAAAGCACTCTAAAAAAGTACTTTTTTTTCGTGCTCACTGGAAAAGAAAAGACAAAATTCTTTTTTTTATCATTGTATGTGTGCTATTTTTGACAGCCAACTATTCCCGTTTGTTTTGTTCTGCAATTTATATAGAAAGAATGTTTTCGAAACTTTATTAATAAATGCACTAGGAAGAAAACCTCCTCATCCGAATAATTGTACACAACACTTTGAACAATATTATTCACAGAATGCCTTTCGTTTTGTTAAGGAATTTCAGAATTTCAAACACTTCTTTGTTGGAATCAGAACTAGATGACGACTGATAAATATTTTGATAATTTCAGCTAAAATTGAGCGATCCATTTTCACAAAATAGTTTATTATTTATTTTAATTATCTCTCTTTCACAGTCCTTTAACCAAAAGTGCAAAATAGTCAAACTGCAAACTGGTAAACGTCAAATGTTTTGCGTTGGTGTACGTGAAAGTGCGTGTAAATCTTGCCTCTGAATCGAGATTCGTAAAAGTGCTTTTTCGGGGCAAAAAAAAAGTGATCTGGTGTCTACATGTAACGTATTTCGAGCAAAAAAGCACTTTTTAAAGTGCTTTTGTGTACCACTGGAAATCGACATAATTTATATCTGCCAAAACACCGCAACGGATTCTATGGGTCACCCCAATCCGTTGTGTCCGTTAAAACTCACTGCTGTCAGTTGAATCGGGCAGCGAACGGATGCAACGGATTCTATGGGCCGACGCCTTAACTAATTTGGATTCTATTATCCATGTATTCCACTGACAGACAGACTCACATCGTACTTTTTTTTCGTGTGGATTGCATAGGGCGCCAATTTATAGCGAGAAGGAAAAACCATCAGGAACCACACCAGCACAGCTGATAGTGTGAATGCGCTGCCACTGCCAGTTGCTACCTGCTTCTGCTACTGCCAGCCGCTGGTAAGAAGCGGCTAACAAGCAGCCGTGTGTGACCCAGTGTGTAAGAGCATCGATTAATTGAAAGAAAAAGTGATCCTAAATAAATCAAAATTCTATAAAAAATTTATTTTGAAAAATTATTTTGACTATGAGGTTTGATTACTCAAAAACCATTCACTAAACCAATCAATTTGAACTAAAATGTTTTACTTGGCCCAGTTCTTATATTGCTTGAATTGGCAACACTCTTAGCTCCATATTCGAATGGACCAGTATGATCTTTGCTCTTTTCATCTCGTGCTCAGCTCATCTTCACAGTTCATACACGGCGAGACGACCTCTGCAAACGATTAAAATCGCAATCGGTAATTGCCATTACCAGTTTCTGTATTCCCTTCTTTCGCATCATTTTCATATTTTTGTCGATGTTAAAGGGAAGATCGTTTTTCATTCCGTTTGCACTACTGTGCCACTTCAAGATTGTACCTCTACTGCCATTACTGCTGGCCTTTTCGTACCCGTTTGGCGTTTACCTGTTCGCATCGGTGTTCTCGAATCTCGATTCTCGCTTCTCGTTTTTGGATTATGGTAGTCTCTCGACAGCAACGCAGTTTGATGGAGATGATCAGTCTTGTTTAGATCGTGTGTTCGGTTGACTTTTTTCTTATTTTTTTTTTTGTTTGCGTGTAGTTTTCGTTTATAGTTTAGCTTGTTTTTTAAGATCCTCTGTAGTATTGTTTGCTAAGAAAAATGTATTTAGCATAAATATACTGTGCGTGTTTATCGTTTTTTCGGTTGCTTACCCATTTTCTGTCCACAAATATAAAAAAAATGCATAAAGCTTCAACGAAGGTCACGCAAAACGACAAAGAAATACATTTGCAATCATAAAAAGTGTATTAATATTGTATAATATTTATTCAGTGATTCACGCAAAGTCAAGATAACCGACATTTTGAAAAAATAGAAACAAAAGTATCAGAACTACTGCATCTGGGTTACAGAACCGAACGAAGCTAGCGCTTTGCAATACAAGAAGACGGGAAAAAAGAGAAGAAGAAAACTTTAATCCCCAGAAGAGAAAGGAAAAGTCAGAAGAAAAAACTCCCTTTTTTGTTTGTTGAATTTTTGTAATTTTTTCCATTGAATTTTGTATACATTACTACCTACCTACTTGTTGCACATTTTTGGTTGTTTGTTACAAGTTACAACGCATTTAATGTATAGACACATGTATAGTCTACAACACGATATTTTTCTTTGCACATGATGCATGCAACATCGACTGGCAACTGATTTTCACTTTTTAATCTCTTGACACACTGAACAGAGAAATTACATTCAAGACGACGTTCATAAAAACATAAATGAAAAAAGAAAATTTCATATAAAAACCAAGCAAAACAACAATATTTCCGTTTTTGAATAAAAAGGGGGAGTGGCAAATTAGCGGCACGAAAATCCACTTGATACACTGTTTTTTCTTGTTAATTGTGCACTTATCACGAAGACGGCAACTTTTTAATTAAATATGATTAAATTAAAATCCCTGTTTCGCAGAGGACAAGGTCCTTCTGGATCAAAGCGAAGTGGAGGAGCGGCATCGTCTTCATCTAGTCTAGACCAAGACAACACACCATCATCACATCAAACAAGCAGAAAGAAACAAACCAACGAGTTGGTTGACTATGCGGGGAAGACGGACAACGGTTATAACTATAACTTCAAGGATAATCAGAATATTTATCGTCCTGCCGGTAGTGGTGGGAGAAAGAAAAATAACAACAACAACGCTCATGTGTCCAATGTAATGCCTCCAATTGGTGCAGCAGCATCAGGAGCAGCAGTAGCACCTCAATCACAATCCACAACAACTCTTAATGCTACAACGACAGCTAATAATAATTTTAATAATGTGGATGCCAACGAATGGAATAAGGATTATAAGTTGAACAATTATTTGGCATCTGGACACGATCATCTAGAGGTTGATATTATCATTCAAAACATGTATACATTTTTTCATATGATCAATTTTCTTTTAAGGCTAACACAATGCAAGAACTTCAGACACAACTCGAGAGGCTGGGAAGAGAAAATTTACTATTGGAAGCGAAAATCAATGAGCTTTTGCCATATCAGAATGAGGTGGCTAAGCTAAGAAATGAGATGGTCAGAATGCAGGTAGGTGATACATTCGAAAATAGTTATTTTTAAAAGCTTTTTGAAATATGGAATTACAAAGCGTAGCGTGTTCCTAGTCTAATTAGTATCGGCGAACTTTATTCAAGTTGCTTTCGAAAGTCTGCTGCAATAGTCAACGGTTTGCTTTTCTTTTCATATTCTTTTGAATTAAAGATGTAGGTACAGCATCTTTAAGTGACCGAAAAGCGAAAACCTATATCATGTGTCACATGACGAGGTGTGTTAGCTTACTGAGCCTTTTAAAGTTTCTTTCTAATAAAATGGTAAGGTTTTATTTCAACAGTTTCGGTGTAATCCAAACAAATTTGCATCTTAGAAGGGAACGACAGCATCTAACTGATAAGCCCACTGTCGTGCCTGGGCGAAACGACAATTTAGAGTTGTGAGGTCGCTGGATCTCTTGATCCTCCATGTCGTTTTGACGCTGGGAATTTTTCAATAGAAGTGTTCGAATGCAAAAATTTCCTTCTTCGTAATTCTGAAGGACGTAGGAGTAAATGGAAAACTTGAACAAGTTTTTGTCGAAGCAATTAGAAGAATTCCAATCTGATTCTACTTCTACTACTAGCATTTAAAAGTTGTATCGAAAATAACTTTGGAATGATTCGAAAGTAGAATAGATTTACATAGTTGGGTCCCTGTATTCACCTAATACGAAACGTATATACCTACAGAGATGAGCTATCAGATTAGCCGTTCTGCTTGTTTATTTGAAGCTACATATGTGTTCTTGAAGTTTTACAACATCTTTGAATAATGTTGCTTTTTTGTTGTTCAATTCAATCAGAAGAGTTGTAATTTTTTGGTTTAAGTTAAAAACGAACAACTTGCATTGCTTTAAAAAACAACGTGAGCACAAAGTAAATGTGTACCCCATATTTAATTTGGTCTCTCAATGACAAACTTAAAAATTGAAAGTCATATTTTAAAGTCATCATCGTTCACTTTGTACTAAATAGCTCACTGGTGCAATCCACCGAAAGTTCTCTACCCACACCACCCACGCTGCTAGTTAAATACATATTTGTTTTTGTCTATTTTATAATTTTTGAGGAGTTTAAAAAAGCAAAAGAAAGAAGGAGAATTTCAGAGACGAACCTCTATGAAGTGAGTTTTTAAGTTCTCATTTTATTAAAGAGAAAATTATTATTATAAAAGTGAAATATTAATTTTATGCCCAGAGCTGTTTAACTTCTCTGTAAATTATTCGTTGCACATTGTTAGCAATCAACATCTTTGCAACAAACAGATAATTTTTTTATCTTAAGCTCACACATCATTTGAAATAAAAAAAAAATTAAAAAAATGATGGAAATCTTTTCAGAACCAAGTAATTTTGCTTTAATTTGCCTTCTGTTTGCTTTGTTGATAAATTATGTGCTATAAAAACACTTTTCGTCATATGCAGAGCATATGAATGTATACAAAAGTATTTTGTGAGCATGTTTCTCAATCAATTTGATTTATTTTTTCAAAAGATTAATCTTGCAAAAGATTTATATTCTTTTCGACAAGAACTCTTCAAAAATAAGAACCTGGAAAGATTTTTGAATATAATTCTGTAAAAATAAACATTTCACAAACAAAAAGAAAAACGACAAAGTTCACCAAACAAAAACATTTTGTAATCAATGGTTAACTAATTGCCAATACATTTTTTATAAAGTTTATTTATGTCAAGTTTTTGGTACATCGATTAAAGTTTGGAATTTCTCAGTATTTTGTTTTTTAAGTAGCTTCTAGATTTTTTTTCTAGGTAAATGTGATTTATTTGTGTTTTGCTTTTTGCGGAATAGTTAGCATGTTAGCTGGTAAGGTTGAAGTTCCAGGTTCGTATCTTAAAAACATCCAGTTTTTTTTTTTTTTTTTTTTTTGAAAGAGGTATAGCTTTTCTATAGGAATTAGGGGGTCTTATCCTATTTCTTACCAATGAAACCGCTAGGTTCCGGAGCTCCCCGAGCTCTGTGGTGCAAACCAATTTACTGTGAGTTGTGCACTTATTGGTTATGGTTATATTTTGTGAAATTTGCTAGGCTTTGTTAACAAAAACAAAACTTGAACAGAAACTCTATTGCAAGAAAAGATGATTGAAAGTCAGTAGGAACAAATGTAGGTAAGAAGGAGAAAAACTTAGATCCTGTGAAATTGCATGTTAGATGACTGGGAGGGCGTTGCGCTATAAAGTAAAATAGTTGTACAGACGTTGTGATTCACAACAAGACTTACTCAATTTCTTATAGTTGTTACAAAAAGTTTCTTTTGAGATTTTTACCTTTTTTTTTTTATAAAGAAAAGGTTCTTTTCAGCCCAAATAATCTCATGTTTTTAAAACGTGTATTAAACATATCCAGCCCACACAATCACTCCTATTACAATGTCCGTCGTTACGAATTTGTAGTAGTAAGCGAAGAATAAACAGTAAAAACAAACAAACTAATTACAACTACTTACCATAAGGAGAATGTAAGATTTGAAATAAATAAATTTACTGGTAAAATTGCAGGCGTGGTTATTTTATAGACCAATTTTGAAAAATACTCAATCGAGGTACTAATGTCGATTTCCTTTGCAAAAACAAAAGCACTCTAAAAAAGTGCTTTTTTTCGTGCTCACTGGAAAAGAAAAGACAAAATTCTTTTTTTATCATTGTATGTGTGCTATTTTTGACAGCCAACTATTCCCGTTTGTTTTGTTCTGCAATTTATATAGAAAGAATGTTTTCGAAACTTTATTAATAAATGCACTAGGAAGAAACCTCCTCATCTGAATAATTGTACACAACACTTTGAACAAAATTATTCACAGAATGCCTTTCGTTTTGTGTAACGAATTTCAGAATTTCAAACACTTCTTTGTTGGAATCAGAACTAGATGACGACTGATAAATATTTTGATAATTTCAGCTAAAATTGAGCGATCCATTTTCACAAAATAGTTTATTATTTATTTTAATTATCTCTCTTTCACAGTCCTTTAACCAAAAATGCAAAATAATCAAACTGCAAACTGGTAAACGTCAAATGTTTTGCGTTGGTGTACGTGAAAGTGCGTGTAAATCTTGCCTCTGAATCGAGATTCGTAAAAGTGCTTTTTCGGGGCAAAAAAAAAGTGATCTGGTGTCTACATGTAACGTATTTCGAGCAAAAAAGCACTTTTAAAAGTGCTTTTGTGTACCACTGGAAATCGACATAAGTTTTAAAAATATCAAATGAATATAACCGTATGACAACAGAAGTAACAAAGCTAGGTCGTTTTAGAAGTACCAAGGAACTTGGAACCATCCTCACCGTAAAAACATCATCTAAATAGATCACGAACGGTTTAGTTAGTGTTGTCATGTTGAAAGAATAGAGCCAAAGAACAGGGGGGTTTTTGGGTGTGGCGGCACAATTTTGGGAGAGATTAGGGGCAACCAAGGGTTCATTACCTTATGGTTTACTTACCCAGGGGCCGAATTCTGTATGGTTTAAGACGACTATTTTCTGAATTTTAGGCAGTAAGAACGTAAACATGTTTTAGACCCTGAAGTTCCCAAAATTTGTAAGACAAGCAAGAAAGTAAGATTATATATGAAACAATTATTTGATGATGCAATCTACGATAGACGATTGAACGGTAAACGTCTGAAAAGTAACGGAATCTGGGCCCAGCACTTTTCAAAAACATTCAACGTACGTCGCTGATGTAAAGGGACAGGTAGTCCGCAACGAACATTGATAAACGTGCAGACGGGCGATCTCACGACAAACACTAAAATGGCCCAATCGACATGGCAAAATATGCAAGCCAACACAACAACACTCAACACAGAGACCAACAGTAGATAATCAATTCTTCCAACCCAACGATTTACGTCTCGTTGAAAAAGGTTTTGGCGTTTAGTGTTTTAGGGATATCAACTCACCCATCGAGATCGGCAAGTGTTGGACGACACCAATTACTTGTCGAACTTTGTGAGTGGCGAGAGAGCGGTGAGTTGCAACGAAATCTGCATTTGGTTGGCCTCAGACAAAGAGTTTACCAAAACATGGATATTTGCCGACGTATTCTGAGGTCAACGCGGTGAACCCCACAAGTTGATCACTAGTGTACCAAAAGTTCAAGCAATATGAAAACTCGATGGCGCTATCTTGTTTAGTTGTATCATGTAGGTACATTTCTGTTAGTGTCAATGTCAACAAATCCGTTTACTCTCTCGTTAGCTCTCTTTTCACAAAAAACTACAACATTTTAGGTCCGTTTCTTTACTTTTTAAACAGAAATCATCAGAAGTAAAAAAGCAGTAAAATCTCCGCGAAAGTGACTGCGCATAAAGTCACAGCAACGCTTAAAAAACGTGTGGACGATTTTTGTTCACAGTAATTCGCAGGGCGGAGACAAGTTTTACCATTTCGTGAGCAAAGGGCTCTGTGCACAGCCACAAAAATTAGCTGTGCTGTAATAGTGATCATTTGCAGGTCTGCTTGGCAACCCTATGAGTTTAAAAAAAAAAACTCGGGTTTTCACCACACATCCCTGTCATTTGAATAAAAATACAGCCCTCAACTCGTCCCAGCAAAAACTTAGGGCGAGTTGAGGTCATCTAAAGGGCTCAAAAAACACTCAGTTTGACATTGAGGGCGAGTTTAAGTTTTTTTAAAAAACGATTTGTGGCGACTACAGGGCGACCCCAGGACGATGCTACTTATAGCTCATAAAAATACCAGCGACGAACAGGTTGTTTTGGTCATGTTTTTCTTGCCTGTGGGCTGGTTTGCGAGAGGCTTGCTGTTGGCGAAAGACCTCGATTTTCTACCGTTTGTTGACTTTCATGTTTGTCTTGTAGAGTCATACTCGCGATCAACCCTCATTTTTATCGTTGTGTTTCCAGTGTTTGGGTTACACGAAATGGATGCGTCCGAGCAAAACCTGTTTTTTTGCTTTGCAACTGTAGCAAAACTACTTGCGCTTCTTTACCGTACATGCTTATTTCAACAGAAATAAATGCTCGCGAATTGTGTTCGCCGTCTGTGGGATAACGTAAACAAGCATGCTCGCCATTTGAAGCTTCTTGAGTCGATTCTCATTTAAAATCGAAAAGTGTCTGTCACTTCTCAGAATCATGAGAAGATATCTTTTTGTATGTAATCGTTCTCATTTGAAACAAAATCGAAGACAGAAAAGCCTAATATTTACACATAACGTGAAATCAACCGCCTCCGTTGGACATTTCGTCGGCATAACATGTGAAATTTTATCCAAAACGTTTGCTTACTTTTCACTTACTTTGGTGGGCATTACAGTTCTAAATGAACCTGGGCGTCAAGCAACATCTTTCGCCAAAACTTTTGGTTTCGGGCGAGCTCTTTTCAGCTATGGACTCTTAGTCAGTTGAGGTCTTCTTTTACTTGGTTCCCAACCTAGTGGTCTTCCCCTTCCGCGATTTTGCTGCACACTGCAGCGACGAAAATCCGTCGACCCGGAGTGATGTTCATTCGCTCTGCATGTCCTAGCCACCGTAGTGTCGCGAAGGTACAAAGTTTGAATCAAATCAAGATTTAGGTTGTAAATGCTTTCTAACTTATCCCTTTGTAATCGGCATAAAAGTTCTAGAAATGTGTTAGGCCCTAAGGTTTCCATAGCTGTGTTGCGCCACCCTATTCATTTATTTATTGCAAAACTTGCTTTTTTCTTTTGAATTTATCGGCGTTGTGATTATTATTTCGGCTGGATAGCAACTGTAACGTTGGTCTGCTTCATAATAGTGTCGGATAAACCGCTTTGAACATGCTCTACTCTCTCCAAAATGGTTGCACGGATTTTAACCCTTCTAATTCGATCAAGCTTGCATAACTTGCCTCCTGTACATATAAAATCGCTAGAAGAAATAGAAGAAGAAAAAGTAAAGTCAATCTATCAGTTCTAGAAATCACTTGTAGTTTCCCTCAGGAAACAAATCCTCAATTATAATTTGTTCGAAAAGCGAGTTTGAAATTGGTCGGTTGGATGCCACCAAAGTTGGATGCCTGACTGACTAATCGACGGGTTATCTGATTGTTTTTCAAAAATGGTAAATGCTTCTGACCGATCGCTATCCGCTTCAATTCAAGATAAAGTGTTAAATAGTTTCTGAAAAATTTATAGCTATAACAAAAGGTTGACTGATATCACAATGGAACGGTATTTTGGTTTGAGTGCCTCAGTCAGCAGTATTGTGTTGCAGGAAAGGAGCATAGTATTTCACTTAAAATTCACCAATAAATTTAACTGTAGTTGATTTTGGAAAAAGTTGTTTGATGAATAACATTTGCTTACCATTTCGAAATTTTTTATTTTTATCCGATTTATTTCAATCCAAGTCCCTTGCTAAGCACCTGAATAAATAGACTTGTGGTAAGTATGGTCCACATTCAGGGTCTTCTACTATCTGTATGTGAAAGGTACTTCCATCTGCGCGCGCTTTGTAACTTCATCTTCTAAGAGGCTTCAAAATGTAATCAATCGTAAAACCGCAATGAACGAAGCGAACACAATAAATAAATAATTGCGACAGTTGCGGGGCCAGACTCTTCAAAATTATCATTGAATAACAACAAAAGTAAATAAATAAAATATTAATCAGTTTAATTTTTTTCTCTTTTCAAACCAAAACAGAATTCGCAAGAGAAGAGTAACATGGAAATCCAAAAGCTTAAATATGAAAACGAATCTTTACGTAATCGTTTGCGGGACGTCGTGAACTCACCCCTGTCCGATGCGGAGAAGCATCAGATAATTCAAGATTCTCAGCGGTTGCACAGTTCCGCACCAGCGTCTATTGCGTTGCCAAACGTAAGTGTAAATGAGAGCTATTTATTGTTCTCTCTAACCGTAAGTATTTATTTTATTTTAATTTATGCTTTTCGTGTGTGCAGGTCAATGAAAATGATGGAACGCCGTGCGTTACACCAGACTGGGATAAGAATTCATCGTCTAGTGAAGTTTCAGTAGCTTGTTTGCAGGACAAAATTATTCAGGTGAGTTTTTTTGTTTTTGTTTTCAAACTTGATTGACAAATATCATCATAATAAAAAAAAAATAGATGGAAGAAACACATTACTCTACCAATGAGGAGCTTCAGGCAACAATCCAAGAGCTGGCGGATCTACAAACACAGCTCACGGAACTGCAGTCGGACAACGAACGGCTGGCAGACGAGAAAGATGTTCTTTTTCAATCGCTTTGTCGCCAGACGGAGAAACTCAAAGATTCCCGCTCCCAAATAACGACTCTTCAGGAACTTCTTCTGCGGGAACCTAACCAGGTTGAGGTTGGAACTAGTGAAAGAGAGAAGAAACTTTTAGATCTAATAAAGAACTCTCAAGAGGAACGAGAAACTATCCTTATCAAGCAGGAAGAAATGAATTCCGAGCTCAACGAGTTAAGGCAGTCTGTTGAGTGCGCGAGTAATGATAATAGTCGTTTTAGGGAGCGTATTTGCCTGCTTGATTCCACTGTAGATGCAGCGAACGCTGAAAGAAAGCAAACCGAAAGTGAACTTCAACATGCCAAAGAAGAATCATCACAGAAGAGTATAGAAATAAGCCGGCTGTCGACTCTACTGGAAAATGCTCGAGCCAAAATTGAGGAGCTCGAACAAGACTTGGCTCGTGGAGAGAAAACTGATTTGACAGATCTTCTCGACGCTGCACGAAAAGAGAAAGATCAGTTGGAAGTGCGGGTGGCATCTTTGCAGGAACAGTTGTCCCGTAGTCAGAATGAGATCAGAAAACTGAAAGATCAACTTTTAGGCCTTACGGAAGAGTGCAAAGTGGCTAAAAATAACGCGAAGTGTGCTCTTTCTCATCTAGAATATCGCTACGAGACACTTCAACAAGAAAAGGATAAGTTGAATTCAGAATATCAACAACTACAAGATAACACGGCAGAGTTGCAAGTGCAATGTAAGTGCCACCTGGAAGACAAGGCACAACTACAGAATTTGCTTAGTGAAACACAGAAACACTTGGGCGATGCAGAAAGGAAACTCGGTGAAAAAGAGGAGCAACTGCAAAAAGAGACTAAATTGAGAAAACAAGAGGTGGGTTGAACAACAAATAATTATAAACTTTGTGTGTTTAATTAAAAAAATGTTCCTTAAGGCTGAAGAATGGCAGCAATTCCAATCGGATTTGTTGATGACTGTCCGAGTGGCAAATGATTTTAAGACTGAAGCGTTATGTGCGCGTGAGCAATTGGTTTTGGATAACAAGACACAACGTGAGAAGATTCGAATGTTGGAGCAACAAATTGAAAAACTTAACAAACGTAGGTTTTAATTGAGATACGAGTGTTTCAAAACTGATTACGTGTACTTTTTTTATTGCAGAAATTTCATCGACTGATACAACACAACAGTCGCTTTTGTCAACCGTGCAGCAAGAGATGGCTTCGCGACGTAGTAAAATTTCACTTTCGAAGCAAGACTCAAGGTTGTCGGTGAAAACACTAATCGAAACCATCGAGAATAATAAGCAAGTAAGTTGTTGAGGTTTATATAAGCAGTGAATGGTAAGAATATCACTGCTGCGCCTCCCCAATTGTTATAGCTAATATCAAAATCACATCAAAGGGTCAATTTAAAAATATAAAGCGGTCGAGGAATGGTTGCAACCTTGGACTTCTAAGTCCAATGACATGCACTTAAAGGACATAGGAGCTCCACTAACCACCTTATCTACTCACCATCTTGTGTGTTTCTATGAAATGCCCCTGAACTTTCTTCAACTCCTCAGTAGTTTTACTTATTGGTCATCTTACGCTTGACAGAGTGACAGATTTCTATTTCTGAATGTTTTGCAAACGTCTGTTTTTTTTTTTGCAAGATCCAAGTGTATAACCGTTTAGCTGTCTGTTATGGTTGTTGGATTTTTGTTTCATATCAACAACATCAAATGTTTTGTGAATTATAAAAAGTATTTTAACACCCCATTCTCTTTTGTTGTTATACGACTTGTATCCGTTCTTCCCAGGAAGTGATGACAGTGACGTCAGCGTATTGCTGACAAGTTAAGGAAAAATCCGAGTGGTTTATTTATTTGTCTGTATAAATTTCATGCAAATGTTACGAGAAGCAAATAGGAAGTTAATATTTATCCGCTGGGTGCATACACAGAAAATTACCCCAAGATCAAAAGGCCGTATATATCATGTGAGACAGGAAAGGGGTTTGATCGTCTCTCAATTCTCGTATTTCTTCTGAATAAAACTCATGAAAGAAATTGTAATAAATAAAATTACATAAACAAAATATTCATAATTTCAGGCCAAATCCGAAGAATCTGAGTCCCGCTACAGCTCGAACTCAAGCTTAAACAGTGGGACATCTGATTTCACCAACGTGACGACTAACACCAACATTCCATCTGATTGGACTGAAAATGTATTTTTTATACCAACTTTGTTTAAAACAAATTGCAATTACTAAAGAAGAACGTATTTTGTTTTAGGTCCGAATTCAACCAGCAGCTGGCCTTAGTGCAACTACAAACACCACAACCTCACCTATTCCAACAAATACAACTACGAGCAGCAGTACCAAAGGTCCTTTGCGTGAGCAACAACAGCCAACGATCGTACCTAGCAGTATGCATTTTCATAGTATTAACAATGTCTCAAAGTCGTCGATACAGAGTGGAGGCGTCGTCAGTGGTGGAGTTGGAAATGGAAGTAGTAGCACTGAGAAGAAAGAACAATTTATTATATCGCGTACAGAGAGTAGCAGTAGATTCCTAACGGCGTGTGAACGCAAGGATCCACTAAATATGCTGGTCAAGAACGGTGGTTCCAAGAGGAATGCATTGCTTAAGTGGTGTCAAAATAAAACAGTGGGGTATCGGAATATTGACATCACAAACTTTAGCTCTTCCTGGAATGATGGATTGGCATTTTGCGCGATTTTACATTCCTACTTGCCGGATAAAATTCCATATGACACACTGAGTCAAGCAAATAAGCGGAGGAACTTTTCGCTGGCATTTGCTGCTGCCGAATCAGTGGGCATTTCGACAACTCTGGTAAGTTGTGTTTAAATTATTTATGGGTTTAAGTTTCGTGTTTTTCTTGTTATTAAATGAAAGACTACGGCCTTGTCAATCTACAGCATTGATTCCCTTTAGAAAACCGTAATTAAGGCGAGTTTAATTGTCAATTTTTAATTCTTCTGTTGTGTGTCTCTTGTGGGTGTATCAGCCGACAGTTTTTGTTACCAATGCTGCAGTATGAAATGTAAATGTAATGCAAATTTCACATGAAACAAACCAAAGCCTTGAACAAGAACGATATGTCTGAATGCTGGACCGTTACCGTAAACAAATCAGTTTCATTTTTGCATAAACACCAAAGGGTTTCTTAGATGGGCATTACAGTTTGGGGTGAACCCGGCCCGCAACCAACATCTTTCGTTAACAATTTCGATTTCGGGCCAACTTTTTCCTGTTTTGTACTCTATGTCGGGTGACGTTTTCTTCAGTTTGGTTGCGCTACGTAGGACTAGGTCTTTTCCTTCCGCGATTTCCCTGCAATGTACTTTAGAAACCCCTGCGAGCCGGAGTTTGATCTCCGCACTGATGTTATTTGCGTGTCTACGGATCCTAAGTAGACGAAGGCCCGTACTACCTCGAAGTTATGTTCTATTTTGACGTTTTGTCCAAATCTTAGATGTTCTCTGTCCTTGCCTTATGAGTTGCTTTATTTGATATGAGTGTTTGAACTGATTGTGATTGTTATTATACTACCGAGTATAAGGGCAATGATATTTCGAACAGAGCAACGAAAAGAAATGAAATTTTTTTGAACTGAGGTTGTAAAAATGGATGTGTTCAAACTGCCTAAAATGCAGTTACTTGGCGACAATATTGGTCATGCTGACATTCTGAACAAATGCGGAATCACCAAACTAAAAACAGACTACCTTGGGTGTAGCCCAAACTCGAATTCGACACAAATTTCTGGGGGATCATTCCACCCAGAACAGACTGGGAGAACCAAACATTCAGGGAAAACGGACGGTTCGAAAACAAATGAGGGAGTAGGTTGTGGTGTCTGTTCAGACGAAACGAAATTAAACATCTCGCTTCGTCTCCCAGATCATTGTAGCGTGTTCCAAGCGGAGGTTAAGGCAGACAGTCAGGCGGCCATCAAATCATTTCAGGAAACAAAGCAGATGAACTCGCCAAAAACGGAACACTTCTGCCCTTCTCACCGAAAACGGAGAGTATCGGCATACTGTTGAAAGTTGAGATTTGATACTTTGTTTTTAAATACTTTGTTTATTTTATTGTTATCAAATTGTTCTAATTTTTATATGTTTGATTTATTGAAAATAAATATTATTACTGTTCAGAATCTTAAAACATCAGGTTATGGGCCTTATTACGAACTAAATACAAAATAATAAGGAAATTTGTATTGGGAAAAGATGTCTGAAACGAAATTCAGTATTGAAAAGCTTCGGGGAAGCGAAAACTTCGAAGACTGGAAAATTTCCGTTGAAGCTTATTTCCAAATGAAAGGACTTTGGACGGCTGTTTCTGAAGGTAGTGAGACGGAGAAGGATGCAACGAAGCTCTTAAACGCAAAATCGGAGCTTATATTGCTTGTTGAAACATCCTTTTATCCTCATATAAAACATTGCAAAAGCGCTAAGGAGATTTGGGATTCTCTTCAGAAAATTTTTCAAGATTCTGGTCTTGTGAGGAGAGTTGGGCTCATCCAAAAGTTTTGTTCTACAAAATTGAAAGATTTTTCTACCGTAGATGCGTACGTTAACGATGTGTTAAATACATCATACAAGCTTAGGTCTGTTGTTCTCAACCTAGATGAAGAATGGATAGGATCAATGCTTCTAGCTGGTCTTCCCAAAGAATACAAGCCAATGATAATGGGAATCCAAAGCTCTGGAATTCTTATTACAGGAGACAGTATTAAAACCAAAATTCTTCAAGACATTAATCTGGATTCAAGTCAAGATACTGCTTTTGTTGGCAAGAACAAGAAAAACTTTGGGAATAAGAAGTTTAAGGGTCCTAAATGTTACAACTGCAACGAATTTGGCCATATTGCTGCTAAATGTCCAAAAAAGAATAAGAACCTTCAAGAAAAGAAGAATGCGATGTTAGGATGTTTTTCTGTCTCGGCTCTTGAAAAAGAAGAATGGTATTTCGACTCGGGAGCGTCAGCTCACATGTGCTCAAATAGTGCATGCTTTTCAAGTAAGATGGAAAATCTTAATTCTGAGGTAATTGTTGCAAATAATTCAAAAATGCAAGTCCAAGGTATAGTTAGAGTCGATATGAAGATATCTATTGGAAAATTCAAAGAAAGTAAGGTTGAATTTTTAGAAGTCCTTCACGTTCCTGACTTATGCATTAATCTCTTATCTGTCTCGAAAATTGTTCAGAAGGGTTTTTCAATGATTTTTTCCAAGAATGGATGTTTAGTAAAAGACCAAAGGGGTAATGTTGTTGCAACTGCAAGCTTGGTGAACAATATGTTCCGAGTCAACAGACCACACAACCAAAGTGCATATTTTACAAAAAATGTAACTTCACACTTTGAACTTTGGCACAAGCGTGTTGGACATCTAAGTATCGA
This sequence comes from Melanostoma mellinum, assembly GCA_914767635.1. Taxonomy (NCBI): domain Eukaryota; kingdom Metazoa; phylum Arthropoda; class Insecta; order Diptera; family Syrphidae; genus Melanostoma; species Melanostoma mellinum. Next base: position 162,176,985 of record OU612058.1, on the reverse strand, counting down.
AAGCACACAAGCTATGATTGCGAAAGTGGTGCAGAATATTGATTGCGATAGCTCAAAAATCAATTGCATCACATGTATCAAAGGTAAAATGGCACGCCAGCCTTTTAACTCAATTGGTAACAGGGCAGAATCAATTTTAGAACTGATACATACAGATCTCTGTGGTCCGATTGAACAAAAATCAATTGGAGGTTCAAAGTACATGCTTTTATTCATTGATGATTTTTCAAGAAAAGTCTTTGCGTTTTTCATTAAAAGCAAGAATGAGGTAGCGGAAAAGTTCCTCGAGTTCAAAAATTTTGTAGAAAATCAGACTGGTAACAAAATAAAAGCCATTAGAATTGACAATGGAAAGGAATATTGTAATTTTAAGATGAAGAAGATTCTAGCAGATGCAGGCATTCAACATCAAACAACGGTTCCATATTCTCCACAACAAAACGGGTTGGTAGAGAGAATGAATAGAACCATAATCGAAAAAGCACGTTGTCTTCTCATCGAGTCTGGTTTACACAAACGATTTTGGGCCGAAGCTGCAAATACGGCCGTTTATTTAACGAACAGAACACCTTGCAAAGGTACAAAAGAAAAAACACCTGAAGAAATCTGGAGTGGAAGAAGAGTGAATCTGCAGCATCTTAAGGTTTTCGGTTGTCAAGCAGTTATTCACATTCCAAAAGAAAAGCGGAAGAAACTCGATGCCAAGGGAAAAGAAGTAATTTTTGTCGGATACTGCACACACTCAAAATCATATCGCTTTTACGATGTAAAGAAAAAAGAAGTCGTAATAAGTCGAGATGCAGTTTTCCATGAGCAAATTTTTCCAAAGGATGGTGAGACAAACGATACATCTTACTGTGATATTTTTACAGGAAGACGAAATTTCATCAGCGGATTCAAACAATGAAATACCAATCGAAATAAGTGACGAAGCGGCAAGTGAAAACAGTTTTTTGGATGCCCAAGATGATTTCATTGTTGAAGAATCTTCAGAAGGAATCATATCTGACAGAGGAATAAGACGATCTACCAGAATAAGAAATCCACCTGAAAGATACGGTTACCTATCGTACATGGCTAACGACAATGAAGATCCAAAGACAGTCGCTGAGGCAATGAAGAGCGAACATATGTCTGACTGGAAAAAAGCAATGAACGATGAATATACAGCTCTTTTGAAAAATGACACTTGGGAAATAGTTTCATTACCAAAAGGAAAGAAAGCCATAAATTCCAAATTCAAGACGAAAAAAGATGCAAGTGGTAATGTCGAAAAATATAAAGCTAGATTGGTCGTTAAGGGGTATTCGCAACGTCAAGGGATCGATTATCTTACTTAGGTGGGCATTACAGTTCGGGGTGAACCTGGGCCTCAACCAACATCCTTCGATAACGACTTCGATTTCGGGCGAGCTCTCTCCAGTTTCGCACTCCAAGTCGGTTGAGGTCATCCTCCACTTGATTGCGCCACCTAAGACGAGGTCTTCCCCTTCCGCGATTTCCCTGCAATGTGCTTTCGAACACCCGACGAGCCGGAGCGTTTGGGTCCATCCGCTCAACATGGCCCAACCATCGTAGCCTCGCGATGCGTACTCTTCTGGCTATGCCCATGTCGCGGTACAGCTCATACAGCTCGTTGTTGTATCTTCTTCTCCACACATTGCCTTCGCATACGGGACCAAAGATCATTCGGAGAATTTTTCTTTCGAAACGACCAAGGGTTTCCTCATCCGCTTTCGATAAGGTCCATGCTTCCGCGCCGTAAAGTAGGACTGGGATGATTAAGGTCTTATATAAGGTTACCTTGGTTTTTCTGGAGAGGGTTTTGTTTCTCAATTGCCTTCTTAACCCAAAGAAGCAACGGTTGGCAAGAGTTATTCTCCGTTTGATCTCCGCACTGATGTTGTTGTCCGTGTCTACAGCGGATCCTAGGTAGACGAAGTCCTGTACTACCTCGAAGTTATGTCTGTCTATTGTGACGTTTTGTCCAATTCGTCGGTGTTCTGTGTCCTTGTTTGATGACAGCATATACTTTGTTTTGCCCTCATTAACCATCAAACCCATTTTTGCCGCTTCTGTTTCAATACTCGCAAAAGCACCTATGACATCACGCTTTTTTCTTCCCATTACGTCAATATCGTCTGCATATGCGAGCAATTGCACAGATTTTTGAAAGATTGTTCCTCTGGTGTTGACGTTTGAGTTTCTTACAATCTGTTCAAGTATGATGTTGAAGAAATCGCATGACAGTTTATCGCCTTGCCTAAAACCTTTTTCGACATTGAAGGTCTCGGTGAGTTCTTTACCGACCTTGACGGAGCAGCGTGAATTCTCCAAAGTCATCCTGCATAGTCGTACGAGTTTTGCAGGGATGCCAAAACTAGACATGGCTCTGTACAGCTCGTCTCTGTAGATACTGTCATACGCGGCCTTGAAATCGATAAAGAGGTGGTGAATATCGATATTATGTTCTCGGGTTTTTTCCAAGATCTGCCGTAATGTGAAAATTTGGTCTATTGTGGACTTCTTCGGTCTAAAACTGATAAGGACCTATCAAGTTGTTGACGTGGGGTTTCAGACGTTCACATATTACAGCAGACAAGATCTTATAAGCGACGTTAAGGAGGCTTATCCCTCTATAATTGGCGCAGTTGTGAGGGTCTCCTTTCTTTAGGATCGGGCATACGATACTGAGGTTCCATTCATCGGGCATGCTTTCTTTCGACCATATCATGCAGATCAGCTGGTGCATGCTCCTTTCCAACTGATCTCCAGCTGCCTTGAAAAGTTCGGCATCAAGGCCATCTGCACCTGCAGTCTTATTTGATTTAAGTTTGCATATAGCAAGCTTAACTTCTTCTAGGTCGGGAGGACGGCATTCTTGATCATCGTCCAGGCTGAATGGGGCAATCTGCCTGACAGCGGAATTTGTGTCCTCATCGCCGTTAAGCAGTCTGCAGAAATGATCTTTCCAGATCCTCAGTAGCGACTGTGACTCTACAACTATGTTTCCCTGCTGGTCTTTACAGGCTTGAGTTCGGGGTTTGCCACCCTGGCAGGATCTTTTTACCTTTTGGTAAAACTTCCGAGTCTCGTTCCTGTCATGGCACCTCTCTATTTCCTCAAACGAGCGCTTCTCATGCTGCTTCTTTTTCTTTTTGAGAAGTCGGTGTTCTTCCCTTCTTCTCTCCTTGTAAATCTCGTTATACCGATCGTAAGCAGCCCTCGTTCGTGTTTGCAAAAGCATTTGTCGTGCTCTTTGCTTGGCTGCATTTGCCTGCCTACATTCTTCATCGAACCATGGGTTTCGTTTTGGTGGCCGAGTGAAACCCAGAACCTCAGAGGCAGCTGTTCTGATGGCTTCTTGGCATTGCTGCCACTGGTCTTCGATGTTTAATGCTGGCGGCACGGGATTCAAGGATAATTGAAGGGACACTCGATTGGAAAAGGCATTAGCAATCTCTTGCGATTGTAGCTTTCCGACGTCATATCTCTTCACAGCGTTAGTTCGTGCTGGTCGTGAACAAGATATCCTCATTCGTACCTTGGCTACAACAAGGTAGTGGTCCGAGTCAAAGTTGGCCCCTCGGAAAGTTCGGACATCTAGCACACTGGAAGAGTGCCTTGCGTCGATCGCAACATGGTCAATTTGGTTGACGGTTAATTGATCTGGGGACCGCCATGTGCCTTTATGAATTTTGAGATGCGGGAAGCGTGTACTACTTACAACAAGATTTAGCCCCGCAGCAAAATCGATAAGCCTCAATCCGTTTTCGGAGGTTTTGTCGTGGAGGCTATGCTTACCGATTGTGTTTCCAAAGATGTCCTCCTTCCCTAGTTTTGCGTTGAAATCGCCAAGAACGATTTTCACGTCGTATCTAGGGCATTGCTCATATGTTTCTTCGAGGAGCTCGTAGAAACAGTCTTTGGAATCGTCGTCTTTCTCTTCTGTGGGGGCGTGGGCGCATATAAGGCTAATGTTGGCGAATTTAGCCCTGATGCGGATGGTCATTATACGCTCATTGACTGGATTTTGGCTAATCACCTTATCCCTGAGTCTACCTCTAACGACAAATCCGCACCCAAATAAACGCTTTTTCTGTTGTCTGTAGCAGTCGCCATAGTATATGTCACAGTTTTTCATCTTCTTTATGCCCGGTCCATTCCATCGCACTTCTTGGATGGCGGTTATGTCTGCTTTGCAGCAGTCCAGGGCGTCCGCTAATTCTCCAGCTGCACCTAGTCCGTTAAGAGATCTTACGTTCCAAGTGCAGATCCGGAGGTCGTTGTCCTTTTTTCGTTTGCATGGGTCGTCAACTTTGAAATCATTATCGTTATCCGAGACTGTTGATTGTTTCGGAACTATATCTTTTTTACGTGGTTGGGTAGTTAACCCTACGCACAACCCCCAACCTGGAGGGCCAGGTCCTTTTGGATCCCTTCGGACACAAAGGGCTGGAGTATCCAGAGTCAGTACCCTGCTGCAGGGGTGTGAGTGCTGCCGTTGGCTCACCAGGAGCTCGTCCGCCACCATCTCTACTTCAATACCCTGTCCTAGTATTGAAAGACCCCAAAAGACCTTTAAACCAGATATGTTGGAGTAGCTCTTTCAGGGGTTTCTGCTTTTATGGCTGCTGAAGTCCACCGTTGATTCTGTCCTTCGAATTCATCCGCTGGGATATTTACACGAAAGCTCTCGTAGACCACTGAGATTCGTGCAGTCAGTCATTGTTCGCAGAGCAATTATAATGTTGATCGATCACAATTCTTTGTTCCGGATTCCCTTATCTCAACACTCGCACTTACTAGTTTAGCAGGTCAGGTCAAGGGATCGATTATCAAGAAACATTTTCTCCCGTCGTAAGGTACACGTCCATAAGGGTACTTTTAAGTTTGGCTGTACGATATGATTTGGATATCGATCAAATGAATGTTGTGACTGCTTTCCTGCAAAGTGAACTTAACGAAGAGATTTACATGAATCTTCCTGAAGGTTTTGATAATGTTCAAAATAAAGTATGTAAACTCAAGAAATCACTGTAAGGCCTCAAACAAGCTAGCAGAGTTTGGAATAAGAAATTGGATGAAACTTTAAAGAAAATTGGACTTAAACAATCCAAAACCGATCCGTGTATTTATTACAAGACAAACAGCACAGAGGGCTGCTTACGATCGGTATAACGAGATTTACAAGGAGAGAAGAAGGGAAGAACACCGACTTCTCAAAAAGAAAAAGAAGCAGCATGAGAAGCGCTCGTTTGAGGAAATAGAGAGGTGCCATGACAGGAACGAGACTCGGAAGTTTTACCAAAAGGTAAAAAGATCCTGCCAGGGTGGCAAACCCCGAACTCAAGCCTGTAAAGACCAGCAGGGAAACATAGTTGTAGAGTCACAGTCGCTACTGAGGATCTGGAAAGATCATTTCTGCAGACTGCTAAACGGCGATGAGGACACAAATTCCGCTGTCAGGCAGATTGCCCCATTCAACTTGGACGATGATCAAGAATGCCGTCCTCCCGACCTAGAGGAAGTTAAGCTTGCCATATACAAACTTAAATCAAATAAGACTGCGGGTGCAGATGGCCTTGATGCCGAACTTTTCAAGGCAGCTGGAGATCAGTTGGAAAGGAGCATGCACCAGCTGATCTGCATGATATGGTCGAAAGAAAGCATGCCCGATGAATGGAACCTCAGTATCGTATGCCCGATCCTAAAGAAAGGAGACCCTCACAACTGCGCCAATTATAGAGGGATAAGCCTCCTTAACGTCGCTTATAAGATCTTGTCTGCTGTAATATGTGAACGTCTGAAACCCCACGTCAACAACTTGATAGGTCCTTATCAATGTGGTTTTAGACCGGAGAAGTCCACAATAGACCAAATTTTCACATTAAGGCAGATCTTGGAAAAAACCCGAGAACATAATATCGATATTCACCAACTCTTTATCGATTTCAAGGCCGCTTATGACAGTATCTACAGAGACGAGCTGTACAGAGCCATGTCTAGTTTCGGCATCCCTGCAAAGCTCGTACGACTATACAGGATGACTTTGGAGAATTCACGCTGCTCCGTCAAGGTCGGTAAAGAACTCACCGAGACCTTCAATGTCGAAAAAGGTTTTAGGCAAGGCGATAAACTGTCATGCGATTTCTTCAACATCATACTTGAACAGATTGTAAGAAACTCAAACGTCAACACCAGAGGAACAATCTTTCAAAAATCTGTGCAATTGCTCGCATATGCAGACGATATTGACGTAATGGGAAGAAATAAGCGTGATGTCATAGGTGCTTTTGCGAGTATTGAAACAGAAGCGGCAAAAATGGGTTTGATGGTTAATGAGGGCAAAACAAAGTATATGCTGTCATCAAACAAGGACACAGAACACCGACGAATTGGACAAAACGTCACAATAGACAGACATAACTTCAAGGTAGTACAGGACTTCGTCTACCTAGGATCCGCTGTAGACACGGACAACAACATCAGTGCGGAGATCAAACGGAGAATAACTCTTGCCAACCGTTGCTTCTTTGGGTTAAGAAGGCAATTGAGAAACAAAACCCTCTCCAGAAAAACCAAGGTAACCTTATATAAGACCTTAATCATCCCAGTCCTGCTTTACGGCGCGGAAGCATGGACCTTATCGAAAGCGGATGAGGAAACCCTTGGTCGTTTCGAAAGAAAAATTCTCCGAATGATCTTTGGTCCCGTATGCGAAGACAATGTGTGGAGAAGAAGATACAACAACGAGCTGTATGAGCTGTACCGCGACATGGGCATAGCCAGAAGAGTACGCATCGCGAGGCTACGATTGTTGGGCCATGTTGAGCGGATGGACCCAAACGCTCCGGCTCGTCGGGTGTTCGAAAGCACATTGCAGGGAAATCGCGGAAGGGGAAGACCTCGTCTTAGGTGGCGCAATCAAGTGGAGGATGACCTCAACTGACTTGGAGTGCGAAACTGGAGAGAGCTCGCCCGAAATAGAAGTCGTTATCGAAGGATGTTGGTTGAGGCCCAGGTTCACCCCGAACTGTAATGCCCACCTAAGTAAGTAAGTAAGTAAGTAAGTAAACAGCACAGATAAGACTTTCGTCGCTATTTACGTAGACGACATACTCATTTTTACAAACAACAAAGATGAAAAAAGAATTATCAAAGAAAATTTGGCTAAATCATTCGAGATGAAAGATTTTGGAGAAGCTAAATTTTTGCTTGGTATGCAAATAACTCGCGATCGAGAAAAGGGAAAGTTATGGATAGACCAACGGACATACTTAAAGAATATTCTCAAGCGATTTAATATGGAGGATTGTAATCCGGTATCCACACCCTTAGATATTAACCAAAAGCTTATAAAAGAAACACATCAACATAGCAAAGACGAAACTGACTACATGAAAACCGTTCCATATCAAGAAGCTATTGGAAGTATTTTATATGCAGCACAAGTAAGTCGCCCAGATTTATCCTTTGCAGTGGGGGCTTTATCAAGATTTAATAATAATCCTTCAAAATCTCACTGGATAGCGGTTAAATGACTTTTCCGTTACATTAAAGGAACAATAAACTACAAGCTAGAATACACTCGAGACATTGAAGGACGTTTAGAAGGATTTTCGGATGCTGACTGGGCTAGTGACTCAGATGACAGAAAATCAACTACAGGTTATCTCTTTAAATACCAAGGAGGACCTATTTCGTGGAATTCAAAGAAACAACCTACTGTCGCTCTCTCCACCACAGAGGCTGAGGATATGGCTTTAGCCTCAACATCTCAAGAAGCACTTTGGCTTCAATCTTTATTGCAAGAACTTATTCATTGGAATCAACAACTTATATTGCAATGCGATAACAAGAGTGCAATAAACATATCTAAAAACAACGTTTATCACGCACGTTCAAAGCACATCGATATAAGGAATCATTTCATTCGAGATCTTATAGAAGAAAGTAAATTAGAAGTATTATATTTGAAAACTGAAGAGATGCCTGCTGATGTTCTAACCAAAGGACTCCCTGCTACAAAACATAACAACTGTTGTACTCTTATTGGCATAAAAGTATACAAATCTAGTGGGGGTGTTGAAAGTTGAGATTTGATACTTTATTTTATTTTATTGTTATCAAATTGTTCTAATTTTTATATGTTTGATTTATTGAAAATAAATATTATTACTGTTCAGAATCTTAAAACATCACATACCGATCCCTACATACAAACTCTTGCTCAAGCAGGACGCATACGAGAAAATCTGAGATGGTCAAACAGTTTAACGCAACAGATCTCTCTCAAAAGAAAAGACAGTAATGTGACGATAGGTGTCATCACAATTGTTAGACTTGCAACAAGGCCTTAAACGGTTTTTGCAGAAGCTGTATGGATGAGGAGGAAACTATGTCCCACCTTCTCTGCCCAGCTTGAGCTCACAAACGTAGGATACACCTAAGCAAGTATTTCATTGATTGAGTAGTGATTTTGCTCATATCGACGCCCTGCGTCTCTCCCGCTCATTGCAAGCTCGAAATGGTTCCATTAGGATACGGATACATTAGATCCACTGTGGTATCACAATGGGCCCAACACAACGCGCCCATGTGTGTTAGCCGAGCTAATAGCCAGTTTAACCTAACCTACTTGGCGACTCAGTTCTCTGTTCAGGGGCCCTACTCTGTATTTCGTTTCGAGTCGTAAGTCTATTCGAAAGTGATTTTCGATCCGATTATGAATTATTACTCTATATTTCGTTTTCGAATCGAAAAAAAAGTACTTAATAATATTTTCATTAACGGAATAGATTTGCGAAGTCTTGAAACATTTCTCAAGATATCTGTCAAATCAAGCAAAAAAAAAAAAATAATATCAAAGCAAATTACAAACAAGTAAAAATGTAACTAAATGAAATAAAAAAATCGTTTTCGGATTTGCTGTTCCGAAAATGGCAGATTCGAATCCGATTTAGAAATAAAAAGTACAAAATATTCGTTCGGAAATTTTTGCTTTCGAAACGAATTACAGAGTAGGGCCCCAGAACTTAAAAGAACTGCTCATTACAATTTGTCATTTGAGGGAAGTCCGAAATCTGAGACTTGTTACCAAAATAAGAGGTGGATCTACGCCCATTAATGCGGGATCGAGGAAAGTCCGAAATCTGACAGACTCGTTACCAAAATAAGAGGTGGATCTACGCCATTAATGCACGCAATAAAAACTCCTCGTTATCGTTTTTTTGCAATTATGTTTCACGGCACTCGCCACCAATCCCGACTTTTTTTGGCGGCTGTTTTGTTTTCGTGCTGTTATTTCATGGATCAATTCTTGTAATTCATAATCAGTCTTTGGGTTTCATTGTTTGTGACTCGTGTTTCGTAACTCATAACACAAGCCCTTTTTACAATGAGGTTTTGGATATAAGCCCTTAATGCATAGCTATCTTGTTGGTACTTACCCGTTCTAGCTTTAATAAATTATTTTTTTTTTTGTATGCACATACATATAAAACAACAATATTCTTTTTCGTTACAGAACATAAACGACATGTGTCAGATTGAAAGGCCAGACTGGACCCAAGTAATGAGCTATGTAACGGCAATTTACAAGCATTTCGAGACTTAAAATTCAGCATTAAGTAAAGTTATGAAAGTCTTAGATTCAAACCAGACTCTCAATTAAACAACAAATTATTTCATCATCATTATTTTATTATTTAACATTTATATTCTTTGTATATATTATATCTTATAACTGTGTCTTATTTATTTGCTAAGGAAACAAATTTATATTTAATATATATACACGACATGGGCCCACATTATGAATAGCCTATCGAACGAACGACTGGATTGGAATTTTTTAGAGAACTTTGCGCATTAAAGTAGCGACAGCTATAGAAAAATTAAAAGCTTTATACCACAATTTTTATTCGATTGGTTATATACATTGATAGGAATTGTCGCTTTTGGTAAACCATTATAACTGGCGCTGTATTTTGAAAATTAAAAAGAAAAAAACTTGAGACAAATTAATAAATGGTCAAAATCACATTCTCGTAAATTCGCTATTAAAAATGTGGGCCAATTAAGAGTGAAGAGAGGAGGATAGAAAGCATCGCTTTTGCAAATTACTAAAAAAAAAACTACACAGAGGAACAATTATTCACGATACATTAATATTAAACACACACTTTATAATCTTAAGCCCCTAACCACTAGCAATTTTCTGGAAAATAGTGAATTCTAAAGCTTCTTATGTGATTTAAAAAAAAAAATCAAGAATAATATAAACAAAAAGGCAAAATTTAAGTGATATAATATTGATGCGAATAAAATATTTTTGTTTTTCTATAAGGATTGGGGAAGAAAAATAAATAAATTTAATAGTTAAAGTTGTGTCTTTTATTTACTACTTCGCATGGCATCCAATTCATTTTGAATGCCTTCAAATTGGTTATATAAATTGAGCAGTTCATCATGGTTCATCTCCCAGTTTATGTCTTCGCCTGCAACTGTTTTTAGCTGAAGTACTGCAAGAGCTGTCTTTTCCTTTTGCTGACAGTGAGACGATATTTGCACGTTGAGCTTCCAAGCGACATCTTCTATTTCATTAGACTCGTACTTGCCTTCTTGTAGATTATCAAGAATGGGCTTAGTATTCTTTATCCAGAGCTTAATGATTGCATCGACTTTGTCTTCGTTAAGCTTAAGTTTATCTCGTAGTTCCATTTGAAGTTTCGTTGGTTTAATTATAAAAGTCGAAGTACGTTTGAGTATATACGAAAAGGTTTTGATGAGAAGAAGAAAATCGGCACGTGGAACACCAACAAGCTTTTCCAATTGTTCTAATGCGTTTTCTGGTTCATTGTGGTCTTCATTGGGGCTCATATTGCGATGTACATAGTCAAGTACTGTGCAGAAAACGTCGTAGTTAAGCGAGTTGATAATTTTAATACCCTCGCGAGCTCTATAGTGGAACAAAAATATGTGTGAGTTCGATAGCAATAGACGATGTTGTGAAAACTTACCTTTCTGTTATTTTAATCCAATTAATACTCATCTTGTATGTTTTTATTGGAAGGAACAGGAAGTAATTAATATTCAAATCGGTTAATAGATTAATTGCTGTTTCAACAAAAGCGACGGCTTGTTACATAGCCGTTTTCTGCCAGAACAGTAGTATTTTTTTGGTTTTTTATAAAGAAACCAAGAGAGTGAATGTTTTGCAAATTAACGTGAAAGTTTAATGTTTTATGATAAAATTAAATGGTATTTTATTTGATTTTCTAAAAATGCCCTGCACTCTGTAGGTTGGAAAAAGACAATTTTGTTACCTGTCAGTCTGTTAGGAAAAACAAAAACAACTCAAGAGCACGTTCACATTGGGTTAATACTTTTATTTTTGCAGGGTTGAATTCAGGTTAATTTTTTTAAGCTGTAAGCCACTGATGAAATTTTGTTGAGCAGAAATAATTATGGCTTCTTCAATATGCATCGTAATCTGCAATGAAACCTTGCCCTGCATTCCTAAGCACAAATTTATAGCCCCCGTATTAATAAACGCGGAATAGCCTTATTCCATGGATTAAGTTTCCATTATACCATTTCCCATTTAATTAAAGCTACCATTATACCATTTTTCACTTAATCCATGGAACGCAGCTATTCCGCGTTTTATTAATACGGGGGTAGGTATTTAAAGTAGCACGCTTAAAATGACCCTTGAATCATAGCGTTTTTGCATTTGCAGTTTTCAAAACTTATTTAAGCCTTGCGCAAACCAATGCAGTTGCAGTGCGTGCGATGCGATTGCGTTAAGTCAAATCCCTATGTAATCTTATGGACGTTTGATTTAATGCATATGGATTTGACTTAACGCAATCGCATCGCACGCACTCACCGCATTGGCTTGCGCAAGGCTTTACACAGCGGCATATCAGAGAACTTTGTTGCGTTGGTGTGGGTACTTTCATATGCCACTGTGTAAACTAATTGTGACAACTGCAAATGCCGCTGCCGCAACTGAAAAAACGCTTTGGTTTGGGAGATCCTTAAAGCCTTGCCCAAACCAATGCGGTGAGTGCGTGCGATGCGATTGCGATAAGTCAAATCCCTATGTAATCTTATGGACGTTTGACTTAATGCATAGTCTGCTATTATACGGAGAAATTTGTTTCATGAAACTGTTCGAACACCATAAGTACAAAAGAGAACGAAAGTTCGAAAAAGAGAGATGGACAATGAGCTACCCTGTGTCGCATGGGCTATGGTTTGGTGAAACAGCTTTGACGTTTCTCTTTTAGTGATGTGCCAAACCGTAAAATTTACAAACCGAGTTAACCCGAGTTGGATTTTGATTAACCCGAGTTGTAACTCGAGTTAGCTAACTCGGTTTACAAAAATAAATTTGCGCTTTTTCCTTCAATACTATGTTTTGAAAAATAGAAACAAAGCAAAATTTTCAATCAAAATAAACGGATTTAATTAAAATGAATTTAAAAAAAAGTCACACAAGAAAGAAATTAACGCAATGCGCAGTCCAACTCGGTTTGACTTGACTCTGGATATTTTACAGACAATTAATTCCTAACACGAGTAGCAATATGTACCCAAAACAGTCAAACCGTCTACCTATTAACAGACGACAACCAAAAAAAACAAAAAAAATTTAGTTTAACAGATGTGTGTGTTTCTGTATGCCTGCGCAAGTAACTCACTTGCTTTGATGCTTTTTATACTACTACCGGTCGACTATGGACTTTTATGTATAAGTGCATTGTGTTTGGCACAGACCGCAACAAAAGGAGGGTAGTTTTGATTATGTTCAAGTGAACTCGGTCTGCTTGCATTCATTTCATTTTAATTATTTGGTTGACGGTTCGGTTTTTTCTTCGGTTTGCCAACTCGGTTTGAAAAAATATAAACCGAGTCAACTCGGTTTGGGTTCAACTCGGTTTGACTCGGTTTATGATACCGACACATCACTATTCTCTTTGTCTTTGTTCGTGTTTTTGTTTATTCTGTTTCATTTGGTTCAAAAATAAGTAATAATACTAATAATAATGACTTCTTTGTTTTTCAATTGCCAATAGAAGAGGTTTTGAAGCAACCAGGCACTACTAGATAACTATTTTTCCCCAAAAATAAAAACAGCGAATGAAAGATAAAGAGAAATGTGAAACTAGTTTCATGAAACTGGATTTCATCGTATAATAACACTTGCGACACGGGATGACAGAACAAAGAAGAATTCGAAGTTGTTTCATGAAACAAATTTCTCCGTATAATAGCAGACATAGGGATTTGACTTATCGCAACCGTATCGCACGCACTAACCGCATTGGTTTGTGCAAGGCTTAAATTGTGTCGAACCGCGCAATGTGAAAAAAGAATAAAATTGCTCTAGTGTGAACCCTCTTAATCAAACGGTTTGTCAAACAACGTGCAGATAAGCCGAGTTCACACTGTACAATTAGTTGGACAGACTTCGTTTGACGGAAGTTGGATGGTCTGATGTAGTTTTCGTTCACATTTATCAAGCTTGTCGTCCAACTTTATGTCACATACTCTTCCACTCCCCAACTTCTAAGGCCGTGTCCGAATTGGGTTAAAAACTTCTACCACTGGTTAAATTTTGACGTCTGGTTAATATGGGATCAATTTTTAATTTTTGCTGTCCGAACTGGGTTAAAATTAAATGGGTTAAATGGGATATTTAGTAAAAATTCCCCCTAGATTTAAGAAATTTCCCTATCCTTTTTTGTGTATCGTTATTCCAAAACATAAATATTTAAGACAAAATCTAGTTTGAAATGTATTAAAATACAAATTTGGCTCAAATGAAATAGAATAATTTTAAATTCATTTACTTTTGTAGGTTTTGTATCAATTATATGCAGTCATCATTAGGAACAAATCCTATTTTGTATTGCTTGTTAATGAAGTCTGCGAACACTAGTTGTCACTAGCTGCTCACTAGTTTGTTTCTTGAGAAACGTTAAAATTTAACCACTTGTGTCAAAATTTAACCTGGTCTGGAGCTGGATAATTTTTAACCCATTTTATTCACCACGCTAGTACCACGCTAGTGTCAAAATTTAACCAGACGTCAAGTTTTAACCCACATTTTAACCCAATTCGGACACGGCCTAAATTTCCAAAAATGTTTGAAAACCATCCAACAAGTTGGTCAAGCGGTCGTCTGATGGTTCACATTGTCAAGCATTGTATTGGTCGTTCAAGCCAAAGTCAGTCCAACTAATTGTACAGTGTGAACTCGGCTTATGCCGACCATCCAAAATCTGTCAAACGAAGTCTGTCCAAATTGTATAGTGTGAACTCGGCTGATGGACATCAAAATATTTTGGTTTTTTTGCAGAAGAGGTAAAGGTAGTTGTTTTCGATTTTTTGAAGTAGGGCACAACGACCGAACAACAAATTTGATTTTTGCAGAACTGAAGGTATTCCTACCCTTTTGTGCTCTTCTCTATTGTCTAGTTGGTGTTGCATGAGGGACATTTGAGTACATAGGTACTTTCATATTCTTCATTCCAAGTTCAATAGTTTAAAAATAAAATGGACAATGAACGACAAAAAATAATATTAGAACTGGATCAATACATTGCATTGTGTCAGAACCGATTGGGCACACTTCTTACAGCACTTGATTGGACAGAGGAGGATACTCTCAAGGTAAGAAATATTTTGGGACAAGTTCAAGAACTTGTTATTCTACTCTACTGTAAATCTTTTAAACCGTAACGACGTTTTGAAATATTTTAGGAAAGCACTTTGAACAAGAGACTAAACTGTGATGAGGACAAGAATGATCCATTTCTTCCCGAGAGCTTGGATAGCAAAAACTCCGTTTTCATTGGTAAGACACTAGCTTTTGATTGCCATTCTTTTCAATTCATAAATTAATTTGTTGATAAAAGGCGAAGAACAACTGCAAACAATTCTCAAGGTCTTGATTCCCAAAAAGTTCTCCGACATTCAGTTGAACTATACTAGGGAACAAAAGCTAAAACTGTATGAATATGTAGTGTTAAACACTGCCAAAACCTCAGAGCCAGAACTTAAAGTCCCGTAAGTCTTTTTTTTGCCTCTTACGATGTAAATGTAACTTATATCAATTTACCTACTTGACAGGGTTCCTAGTGATGGCAATGACATGACATTTGCAGAAATCGTAGCCAAAGCAAAGAAAAAAGATAAAAAGCTGCAGAGAAAGTATAGAACTAGTAAACCTACTCATATTGAAGAAGTTCGCAATTTAGTACACCTTCAAATGCAAGCCTTGCAGAATTACCTCAATCCAGAGCATGAAAATTTGAATGAAACAGATGAGCATCAAAAAGTGGAAGAACTTGATAAAAAGAGACACCGAAGTCGCAGTCCGAAATCAAATCGATCACCATTAAGAAAGAAACTTAGAAGGCATAGTAAGCAAAAGACCCCTCAAGACGAGAGTGAAAAAAATCGAATTCGAAGCAAGGAACATAGAAGATGTGATTACAGTCTAAGCTCCGACAGAAGATTAGAAAGCAAGGAAACAAAGCATTTGGAGAGAAGCTCTTTAGAAGAACCTAGAAGTAGTTCAAGAAGGAAAAGTAAAAAAGAAAAGAAATCGAAAAAAAGTAAAAAGAAACACAAACACCGCAAGTAAAAGGTAGAAACGCATTTGTAGAACTTGGTTTTATTTTTCCTTTATCAACTCAAGAACATTTCCAAAATGTGCAATTTCCTAACTTATTCATTTTATAATTTCAACAAAAATCTAAACTAAGCTAAAAGTAATTTAAGAAAAAACGAGTCAAAAATAGGTAAGCAAGTATTCATTCAAGATTCATTCCTTTTAAAAACTAAATGATTCGCCGCATCCACATGTGCCCTTGATGTTGGGATTGTTGAAGACAAACTCGCTGGATAGTTTGTTCTCTACATAGTCCATTTCGGTTCCTGTGAATGACAAGATCAAAAAATCATCACAAATATTCGCCATAAGGTTGTTTTATATAAAGCCCTAACCACCAACTTATCGTTAGCGGCAAAAAATAGTTTTTAAGGAAAAACTCCTTAAGAGTACAGCAGCTTAAAATGGTTTCGTTTCGTTTGTTTATTTTTCAACTCATAATGTTTGTACTAACATCTTTTTCTCGATGTTAGCAGCTTAACAAAAAGTTGAAAAGATCTAAATCAAAACTTAAACCGCTTAAACAATCGTTCCAATGAATGACTTTCTTACGTAATATGGGATGATGGCAAACTTTTATTGAACTACGAACTTTAAAGCTGTTACATATAGCTATGAGCACATAGGGAGGTAAACAACTTTCTTACCTAAAAGTGACAATTGTGCCTTTTTGTCAATGAAAACTTTGACGCCATCCTGGACAACTTCTTCATCGAGCTTGTCTGAAATGAAATTTGTCATATGCACAAAAACAAAACAATTAACTGCTGTTTCTATTACCTTTCTCTTTGGCATAGTCTAGTGTATAGGACAACCCATTGCACCCACGTTGTCTAACTCCAACTTTGAGGCCAGTCTGTTAACAAACGAAACTACTAAGTATTTTGGTATTTTTTGTTTTTAACATTACACTTACATATTCTGGCTGTTGAGAAAGAAGTTCTTTAATACGTTGTACAGCCGAAGGTGTCTAAAAATAAACAACATTGTTTAGAAACTGCGAAGATTGTGGGAAAAATATATTTCTTACCAATGATAAGGCTGCTCGTGTTGGCAACAGCTTCCTTCCTTTTAATGCGCGGACAGTAGCTGTGGCGACCACTTTGGTTGCCATATTTTGGTAGGTTTTTCAATAATAATTTACTTTTTATTTGCCAAAAGAATTTTCTCAAAATTTGTGGTTTCACTTCGAGTTTCACAACAAAATCGATCAGCTGGTTATAAAATAGGTGACAGTTTATCACGTTACGGGTCGTTATGTAATAAGAAATGGAAGCGTTCAACAAAAACTAATTGGTTTTTCAGTAGAAAAAAAGATCCGTTTACTTTTTATCCAAATCTGCCAAGAAGCTAGTTTTTAAACTGTTCTGTTGAAGCGAAAATTAAAGCCTTGCGAAAACCAACGCGGTGAAGTCAAACGTCCATAAGATTACATAGGGATTTGACTTAACGCAATCGCATCGCACGCACTCACCGCGTTGGTTTGCGCAAGGCTTTAACAAACATAAGTGGAAGCGCAAAAAAAAAGAGGGAAAGTTTGCGCTCCCCACTTACTTAAATCAATAGAAAAAATCAGGCAAAAAGAAATGTTGATTAAATACATCTGTGTTTTTGTCACAACTCAGTTATTCCATAATCAGCTTTGTAATTTACCACTGAACATACACAAAATTCAATTCACACTGAGCTAAACGTACACAGTTTCGTGCTCAGTGATATCACCCATTGCTGCGCTTATTATAAAATTGCTTATTTTCAATCAAAAAAAAACAAGATTTTTTTTTTTAAACTCAATCGATTTTTTTTTGTTCAGAAGACGAAATTGTATAAATTCAACTCTTCAGCAAATAATTTTTCTGAACACAGTCACTCTCCAAAAATAATTGCATTCACGCATGATGACACTTGTCTCCACTCCACTTTGTGGAGACAAATGTCATTCCAAACATAAACACAACCTCACTTTCCTTTCTTTTCAAGCAGTGAACGTGTTTATATCACGTTCTTGCAAATAGTTTTTACTTTTCTATAGTTTTCCAACATAACGTACTAAAGACAACCATGCCGAAAGTGAGGAGTACTACGGGGGCTCCCCGGAAACAGGGGTTCAACAGATCCAACCACTCCATGAACCCCGAACGTCCAAAAAGTGGACTGAAAGGGGTTGCTCATCCTCGTACCCAAGGTACCATTAAGCGTCTGCAAATGTATCGCAACTTCAAAGCAAAGCGGGATCGAACTGGCAAAGTTATAGTAGCAGCACCTTTTCAGGTTTGTTCAAACAACTCTTACGTAGGAACAAATTCTAATGATTGTTTTACTTTCTAGGGTCGTCTCAAATCAGGGGCTATGGCTAGGGTGGAACCAACTCCCAAATGGTTCAGCAACTCCCGTGTCATTTCTCAAAATGCCTTGCAAAAGTTCCAAGATGAGATCGGAAAAGCTGTAAGGGATCCTTACCAAGTTATAATGAAGCCAACTAATCTACCAATAACTCTGCTGAATGAATCTGCAAAACACCAACGTGTCCATTTGTTGGATACAGAAAGTTTTGATAGTGTCTTTGGTCCAAAGAAACAACGCAAACGTCCTACACTAAAGGTACGAGACTTGGAAGATCTGAGCAAAACTGCAGACGACTTAGCCGAAAAGTATGACGATACCAAGGACGTGGACTTGATCCGTGAAGACGATGGAGTGAAAACCGCAAAACGAGATTGGATATTCGCCGCTGGACAGAGCAGACGTATTTGGAATGAGTTGCACAAGGTAGTTGATGCCTCTGACGTATTATTGCAGGTCTTGGATGCTCGTGATCCTATGGGAACACGATCTAAGTACATTGAAGAGTTTCTTCGTAAAGAGAAGCCACATAAGCACTTGTTCTTCATCCTAAACAAAGTTGATTTGGTTCCAGTGTGGGTAACTCAGCGATGGGTAGCCATTCTAAGTGCTCAATATCCAACAATAGCTTTCCATGCCTCACTTCAGCATCCATTTGGAAAAGGTGCATTGATAAATCTATTTCGACAACTCGGAAAGCTTCACGTAGATAAGAAGCAAATCAGTATAGGTTTCATTGGCTACCCCAATGTGGGCAAGAGTTCTGTTATCAATGCCCTGCGCAACAAAAAAGTCTGTAAAGTAGCTCCTATTGCTGGAGAGACTAAAGTCTGGCAATATATCACATTGATGAAGAGAATCTTTCTTATCGATTGCCCTGGCGTTGTCTACCCCACGGCTGAAACGGATACTGAAAAAGTTCTGAAAGGAGTAGTACGCGTGGAACTTGTAACAAATCCAGAGGACTATGTGGAGACCGTTTTACAAAGAGTCCGAAAAGAGTACATTAGCAAAACTTACAAAATCGAGAATTGGGAGTCTTCAAAGGATTTTCTTGAGCAGTTATCAAAGAAGACCGGAAAACTTTTAAAAGGAGGTGAGCCCGACATAACAGTCACTTCAAGGATGGTACTAAACGATTGGCAACGAGGTAAACTGCCATTTTACGTAGCTCCCGAAGGCTATGAAATTCCAAAATCCCAGACCGAAAAGAAACCTGACGATGTTGCTACTGAAGCAGCAGATGATGATGCGAAGTCGGAAAAAACATTTGTCAGTGAGTCGGTGAAAAAAGCCAAGGAGTTCAAACAGCTGCAGGACTTCCGTAAAATCAAGGTGGGCTTAGAATTTGACAAAGCAGACGTCAAGGAATTGGACAAAATAGATGTAGAGCTACTTGAAGCCAGGAAAGTGGAGCGACTGGAACGCAAACGGAAAAGACAACAAAACGAGGAGGAAGAATCTTCAGATGGTGCCAGTGATTACTATTCAGAGGATGAATATGACGAAAAACTAGAGAAAGTCGTACATAAGAAGTCGAGACCAAAGGAAGTGCCGACAGCGAGTGGAACTTTCAAAGAAGAAGACGCCGATGGTGATGCTCCCGCTCCGTCTAAAAAACTGAAGAAGATGACTTCAAAGGAAAAACGCGCAGCCGAACGGAGCCAAAAGAGGAAGAAGATTGGAAGTAATTTCTATGAAGCCACCAACGTCAAGAACAGGAATCGTAACAAGAAGAAGGCGTAGTAGTCGAAGTTGTGGTCTTTTTTTGTATCTTTGGTTAGATAAAATTGTTTTACAAATCTTAAGTATAACGCTTATTCTTCTTAAAATATTGTTTTTGTTTGATGGCAGAGATCTCGATTCCAAATTCATTTGGGTTTTACGATTCATAACATTGCAGTGTCAAACTGTCCATACAACACTTGGGTTTTACGAAGATATATCATGTGCTTTTGCAGTTTTTTGAAGCTGTACAGGGAATCAAAAAAGAAGAATCGAAACTCAGTTGTTCTATATGAAACTTTGAGCAATATCCGCAAAGCCAACTGAAGACCTTTTCGGGGTTGCCGTATCTTTTCATACAAACATACGACATACACAGTAGACCTCTCTAGTTGAGCGTTGCCAGCAAATTTGACCTGTTGTATCAGGTAGGAGGTCAGATACTTTGTTCTTCAGTTTGATGCTATTTGTTTTCTGTTTGTTTGATTGATTGATTGATTGATATATGTTTATTTAGCATTAGTAAAGCTATTTTACAATTTTAATAAATAAATATACTTTAAAATTAATATAATTTAATAATTATTTCTTACAAAGTTAGTAATTTTGTTTTTAAACCTTATTATATTATTTTCGATTTTTACATCATTTGGAAGACTGTTAAATATTTGAACTCCCTTGTAAAAGAGCATATTTTGGGTTCTATTATTTGTGAAAAATTGTACATTTAGGTTGTTACTGTTTCTTAAATTATATGTTTGAACATCAACTCTTCTTGTTAATCTTCTTTGCAGATAATTTGGCATTAAATTATTTATGATTTTGAATATAAACAACAATGTGCAAAATATTATTCTTTGTTTAATACTTAACCAATTTAGCTTACTTAACATGATAGTTATTGATGTATATCTGTTGCAATTCAAGATAGACCGCATAGCTTTATTTTGTAATATCTGAAGTTTTTGAATCATACCATCAGACCCCAATAGTAGTATCGTTGGACAATACTCAAAATGTGGTTTTATAATAGTATTGTATATTTTGATAGCCATTGAAATACATAATTTCTTTCTTATTCTTCGAAAGAAACCTATTTTTTGAGCTATCTTTTTACAAATATTTTCAAAATGTCTTTTAAAGGTTAAATTACTATCAATTGTAACTCCTAAATATTTAACTTCTTGAACACACTCAAATTCTTCAATATAATCAATTTCTCTAAATGATGGTAGTATCATGACCTTTGTTTTATCATTATTCAGTTTCAATTTATTCATATTTAAATACTTTTTAACATTTTTTATATCTTCTTTTAATTTTGTTAACGCAACATTAATATCAACATCATTTACATATATAAGGCCATCATCGGCAAAAAAAACTATTTGGGAATTACGTATTATCTTCTTAAAATCATTGATATACAAAATATATAATAATGGGCCCAACATTGCCCCTTGTGGCACACCTAATTCAACAGAATTACTGTTTGATGATTCATCATTAAATCTTACTACTTGTTTCCTATTTGTTAAGTATGATTTAAACCATAGATATTCTATCCCTCTTACCCCATAGGTGTATAACTTTTTTAACAATATATCCCTGTCAACAGTCTCAAATGCACGCTTAAGATCAAGAAACACTGCAGCTATTTTCTTTTTTTCATGAATCTTCTCCTTCCAATCAGCAATTACTAAGTTTAATGCAGATTCACACGAATGTCTTCTACGAAAACCAGACTGTTCTTCCATTATAATGTTATTGTCTTCCAAGTATTTTTCAAACTGAATTTGTACCACTTTTTCTAGTATTTTTTCATGTAAAGGTAGCATATTTATTGGTCTGAAATGTTCACATTTATTTGAATTAGCAATTTTTTGAACCGGTACTATCATAGATGTTTTCCAACTTTCCGGGAACGTCCCATTAATTAACGAATAATTTATTATTTTTAATAGAGCTGGACCAACGTAATTAAAACTGTCTTTTAACATTTCTTTGTTCATAAAGTTATAATCATTCTTATTTGGCATGATTTCTATAATTTTTAAAAGTTCATCAATATTTTCTAACGTTTTAAATTTAAAACTTGTCCAATCGTGCTACAAACTCTCGATTGTTTGTTTTAGCAATTTCAACCGAATTTCTTGTTCAGATTACAAGGTAATATTTTCAGTTTTTTTTTAATTGAATAGGGCGAAGGTAAAACACCTTTTAAGATCTTCTGTGCTGTTCTCTTAGGTTAAAAGTGTAAAGTTGTTAATTCTAAGTTGAGTTCATGTAAGAACCTAAGAATAATCGAAGAAGGGGTGTTTCTAATATCCCTTGATATTACTATGACTAGTGAATCCTTTATTGAATATTTTTAGCCATGGCTATGGCAGGGCATTCACATAAAATGTGTTCAGCTGTTTCTGTGTCTTCGAGACATAGACGGCAGGTGTCATCCTAGCTGATGCCCATGTTTTTAAGATGATATCTGAGAGGGCAGTGTCCAGTGAAGAAGTCCGTGAGTAACTCTTTCACCGATACCGTTGTTAGTTTTTGAACCGTAAGTATACCAAATGTATTGGAAGTTACTTGTAAGAATTACGGGGTTAATTGCTGAGCGGTTAGGAAGGATCAATTCGAAGGGATGGTGAAACATTATGCGTCTAGGCATAAAGTCCGAAGCGTGAGCTGCAGCCTGCAGGCGATCCCAATATTGGGAGCACCTACAGAATGCTCATATGTCCCTGTAAGTTTTCTTCACTTAAGTTGTTTGTGAGATGAAGCTTCTGTCAGCTTACTGCGGCAGTCCTTTTTACTCTTTGCTGTAGCGGAGGAAAATTCAATAAACTTTCTAGAACTAAAGTTGGGCAGGTGCACGCACATTGCACCTGTGATACCTACGCAGACTAATCTTTGTAGCTATTGAAAAGTTTTGCGGGCATAAACTTTTTCTCTTTTTTTCCACCAGACCAGCGAAGCATAAGTTATGGTGGGTGTGATAATAGTGAGCTATGTCCAGTAAATCATTTTTGGCCTAAGTCCACTTTTTTACCAAAGAGTTTATAACAAGCCAAAAAGCATTAGTTGCTTTTCATATGCTTCTGTCTATTTGCCCAATTGAGATTGCTATCCAGGGTTACCCCTAAATATTTGACCTCTTTGAAGAAATTTTTAAATTTTGACTTTAAAGCCTGCCTAGGGAGGACCCTGTTCTTGATAATTCATCAGCTTTTTGTTGTCTATGACTATATCGACAATTCCTTGATTGGTGATTGTGTTGCTTGCTCTACTACACTGTATTGTAAATTGTATTGAATATTCTGAGAAAGTCAAGACTTGGCACATGAAGTTTTTTGTAAACATTCTCTCAATTTAATCAAAGGTAAGAAACTGGCTCTGTCTATGCACAAATATTTTCAGTGGTCGAAATCTGTAACTATATATTCTATTATATTTTTTTTTATACAACTTTTAAATGCAAAAAAGAATAAAAATATAATCAGATTTGAATTCTACCAACTGCTTTCGACAAAAAATTTCGACTTTAGTTCAAGCTGTCCATTTACACCTACGTCCTTAAGAATTACGGAGAAAGAATTTTGTGCATTCGAGCGGAATCGAGTAACAAAGGCCCAAGTTTTCAATTTGACTCAGCCGAACAGCACTGATTACCTCTTTTCCTTTTCAAAGGCGGCATCTATAGATTTTAGATTGAATATAGTTTCCAATCCGCTTGTTTGAAAGGTTCTAGTTGTCACAATGGGGTGGGCGAAGGTTCTACCGATTGTCCTGTTGTAAGCATGGAAAAAATTCCCTACGCTCTTTCTTTTTGTTAAAACTCCAATAACTTTTGCTGTCTACCTACAACAACTCCAAGGTATTAAGAGTGGTACTATTTTGATATTCGATATTTCAATTTTGTTTCTTAAAAGAATTTTTTTTATGGATTCATCAGGACCTGGAGGTAATAGTTGTCTGATTACTTAAGAGTGAAAACATTTTTTATGTCGCTAGAAGTAAATAAGTCTCCAGCTTATGCTACTTATTTGACTCCAATGTTTGTCAAGCTTCGTAAAGAACAGTTCGTTATCATCTTTACTAAGGTCTACTATTGCTCTTTGTAATCTCCATCCGAAAATGAAAAGTAAAGATACACCTTTTGGGATGTTTCTTGCTGAATGACATTTATCATGCACTCTCCGTAGAGATGTAAAAAACATACAAACAATTTTGTTTCAGAAACGTGTTAAAATGAGCTCAAAGCAATATTGCATTGCATATTTAACATTATTTTGAATTTTCAAACCAACAAGGAAAGATTATGCTTTCCATTTTTCATTCAATTTCAAATATAAATTTGAATTCAATCGAAATGTTTCGATCAGCTGATTTCACAAACAGCCGATTTGACAAGCAAGAAAGTGCACGAGCAAAT
This sequence comes from Melanostoma mellinum, assembly GCA_914767635.1. Lineage (NCBI taxonomy): Eukaryota > Metazoa > Arthropoda > Insecta > Diptera > Syrphidae > Melanostoma > Melanostoma mellinum. The sequence goes on along the minus strand of OU612058.1, from coordinate 162,152,794 downwards.
TGTTCGGGTGAATTCTTACTGGAGGGGAAGTGACAAAAAAGCAAAAGCTCTGCCACTTTTACGTCAAATAAAAGTAAAGATACACGTTTCGGGATCCCGCGGGATCCCACGGGATCCCGCGTGTGAGTAAAGATACAGACCTTTTAATACAGCATTTTGGACGCTATTAAAAGCTCTTTTATAACATAACCGCAGTGTAAAAGCAGTTTAGTGTGAGATGCTCGAGATGGACGAGCATGGTAAGCATCACTTTTGGCTTTGATATAAGCGCGCTGAGCAAAGACATAACTTTCGGTTTCAGTCTTCTACGAATATATTAGGTACATATGATTGTATGAAGCCTTTTGCCTAAGTGTAGCTGGGCTTACACAGCCTTAGGAATAAGTATTACATTGTAGGCTCTCAACGAAAATGTTTACAAAATGTGGGGCTATTTGTTTTTTTTTTTCTTCTGTTTGTGGTTTTTAAAATACTAGCTGAAGCACTCAGAACTAACTACCGGTCCATTGCACTACTAGAAAGCAAGTTTTCCAAATGTTCGTAAAAAAACAAGAAGACCGAGTAAATGGACTTTTGGTTATCAGCTCTCACCATGTCTGCGCCGAATATCTTTAACATCATTCATCTTGATTTGAGAAAATGCAGGGCATTCTCAGACGGAGTGCTCTTTCGTGTTGTGTTATCCTCTCCAAAAGTAAAAGTTTCTTCTCTCTGCATGCAATAAATGCATGCCATCTTGATTGAAGTTATCATTGACTGAGGTCCCGGCAGATCAAGCGCTAGTTCAGGACCTGAGAAAGATTTCTGAGATTCTATTCCTCGCAAGTTCATGGAGTACTCGTTTTGAGTTATTCCGTGATGGCCTGGAACCCAAACAAAAACCACAGAATTTAGTTTTCCGACCGCATTCAGAGAGCTCTGCTCAGGCATTCCTCAGTCACTTTGTAAGCTAGGAGCACAAAAGATCTTTCAGGTTGACGTGTTGTGGTTGAGTATAGGTGCTCTACCCTCGCCCTTTATCTAGTTAAAAGAAAGTAGTTAGACGGTTCCTTAGAGCCTCAAGCACAGTTTGACTGTAGCAAATATTTCTCCCCATCCAGCTATTCTCGACAACCTATGTTGTATCAAGGCGAGGAAGATTAAGCACTGTGTCGGGGCCAGCCCCCGGGGTGCTTGGAAAAGTCTCAGTACAGCCGAGACATATCGTTCTTTGAAATCTGGCGAATGAGGCAATAACATATTTACATGAGAGCTTGCTCCTCCAATCAACTAACGCATAGGAGATCATTAGTCTTATCATACCCGCACATGCTCATGCATTATATTGCCAGAAAATTGACAGTGCTTTAGCTAGAGGCACTGCACGTAGACCACGACCACTAGAAGGCATCACAACAGAACCTAAATACGCTTCTGAGAGTACTGTAGCATTAGCTGAGACTAAACTCGACAATCAGAAAAGGTCTTGAGCTTTCTGTCATTTGATTCACAATTTTTGTTTACAAATTTTTTGTTGGCTTCAAAGTTGCAGAAGTTGTGATCATCAAACGATGGTCATCAATAATAACGAAAATTAATGGACAGAATGCGGAAATGTACAAAAAAAGAAGTAACAAGAGCATGACTTACACAGGAAGTCGACGGATACCCAATGGACAAAACACATTCTCCAATGTCATTGGTAAGTGACTATAAAATAATGAATAGAAATTGATTTAAAAAAGACCCATTTATATCATAAATGAAGATTTTATTTAAACAGGTTTGAATATTACGTAAATCGACACTACAACTGTATTAGCTTATTCATTCGGAATGGCCAACCTTCTTCTTTTGTCGCTTCCGCCCCACCAAATCATATTGGCAATACGTTTGCGGTTCGTCTTCACTGCCGCTACTCATCTCTGAATCGCTGGTATCATTGTATGGGCCAATTCCTGGCAATACGGCTTGACATTTGAAGTTTCCCTTATCAAATTGAGTTGTTGTGATATTAGTTGGCAGTTTATTTGGTTCGGGGTCGACTTCTTCATCTCCTTCTTCGTCTGCTGGGCTCTGAGATGTCGTTTCTGTTTTAGCAACTTTAGGTGAAGTGACTTTACTTTCACCATTTTTGCGTTTGAGCACAGCTCCGATCAAAGATTTTTGTGATTGTCTCGACGAGTTACTAGCCGCATGCATTGATTTTGTTTTGGGTATTGCTATTTCTGATTGGATTTTCTGTTAAAAACAAACGAAACCTGTATAAATATTTATATTTTTTCTACTGTTGAAATAGACAATGCACCTTGTCAATTGATTCTTCCTGAATTGTTGCAACTCGTTCACGATAGTCACGCAATTCTTTTGCTTCTTCTTGCATTTGAAGTTTCTCTGCGTTCATTTTTGTCCTATCGACTAGATCAAGAAATTCGACTTCATCATCATCCAAACCACGAATAAGATTCTCTTCAAAACGCAAAACATAAAATCAAATTAGTTTTCTGATCTAAAAATCTCTTACTAAGTTTATGGGCTTCCTCATATTCCATATCTTTTTTGAGCTTCTGGTCCTTTAATTTATCATAGAGTGTTCTTCCATCGTATGGCTCTTCAGGACGCTCTGTAAAAGAGAATTTTATATGAAAATTCAGTTTAAATGAGTTGAAAATTTATTTTCAAGCTGACCCAAGGGCTGATCGGGGGTGCGAACTTTTTCCCATTCTTCTTGACGTCGTTTGCGGGCCTCAGCAGCTTCTGTTTCAGTAACGAATCCTGAACTCATTTTTTTATTTGATTTTTGTGAAAGTTGAATATAAAGAGAATACTTCTTCTCTGAAACTTGTAATAATTATTTTAAAAAAATCGGGAAACCAATATTTCTATTCTATGTCAAAACAAGACGGGTCCTTTTTTCCCACAAGTATTTTGTTTGACGTTTCTTTTAGTCCGGGGTTTTTGAATGTGAGCACTAGAGGGTGTGGTGACTGGCAGTTGGATTTCAATGGGCGAGCTACAATTTCTGGAGGTCAATTTCTGACTTCCTTTAAAAATCTGGGCCTAGATTCCGTAACTCGTTTTGTAAAATATATTTTTTATTTAATTTAATTTATTCTTATACCTTTTTATATTGATGATAGGAACTAAATAAACAAGATGCCTTAATAAAACCATGGAATCTTCTGGGACTACGATATAGTACTTCAAGGATTTACAATTTTATGCCGGTTTTGAATGGTGGCGTGAGAAAGCGCTTTTCGCCATGGCAGTGTTTCACTCTACGAAAATTGTCACATTTTCTTTTGTTTTTGTAACGTCTTATTAGTTAATTTCACTTTTCCGAGAGTGAGTGCAAGTGAAGTAAGTCACTTTCCATTGAAAATCGATTAATCTAACGAAATAAGAACGAAATTCACAGTGAGTGAATTAGTGAATTGGCTGTCTCACTCACTTAACATTTCAGTATTGACTCAAAAAAAAAAAAACCTAAAACCAGGTTGATCTCGGAACCGATTCTTCCATATTCCTTCCACTGGAAAGTACTAAATGTAGTGCTCAAGGTCAAATAGACCCCTGGTACCAACGGCGAAATGGCTAGCATGTGTGCCTGTTAACCAACAGGTTCTTGGTTGAAATCCCAACAAAGGCAAAAAAGTTTTTTCACGGGTATAGCCTTTCGCAAGGAATTGGCAAGTCCTCTGTTAATAAATCCATTGCCATTGCCATGAAAAGCGCTTTCTATTAGTCGTTCAAAACCGACAGAAAATTGTGGGCCCTATCCATTCCCTCAGAAGGCAAAGTTGTGAGAAATGCGCTACGCACGGGGGCTCCACACTCTTTTTTTTTATTTTTATTTATCGCTTGACAGGTTCTACAGGGCGTATCAACTTTTCTGTTCCATTTGATTTTACAGTGAAAATCAATAGAAAGATCGCAGAAACCTAATGCAGGCTGTCACTGATACCTATGCTTACTGCAAACTTTGATGTATTTTAGTCTGGTTTCGAAATCAAACATTTTTTTGCCAAAAAATCATGCCTTAAGAGCATTTCGGAAAAAGAATTTGAAATGAAAATTTGAACTAACAAAACTTTGTAGAACCACCCTACATTTCCCTTCTACATTTCACAGCTGCCACCTGTCAAGCAATAGCAAGAAAGCAAAACAAAATAAAGAGTAGGACAAAACTACTATTTGTTTTTTGAACTTATGTTCATGGTTCAGTTCACTCATCCAGAAGCAACATGGCCGCTCCACTTGTTGGATGGTTCAGTGATAGACAGTGATGTGATTTTTTATTACAAAATTTCGACTACAAAAACATTTCTTTCACACATTCAACAGTGCAATAACACTGTTTAACAATGCAAATAACATTTTAAAGTTCAGTTCAATACCCGAAAAAATCTCGTGATGCAAAATATAATCCGTTTTCGCTTCGAAACAGTAAACATTGGACCCAGGAAAAATCCATTCGCGCATGTCAGACACCAGCTCCAGTACACCCCTCTCGAGTCTTCTTAACACAAATATGTATTTTTAATTGGCTTTCCGTGAGTGCTTTTTTTTCCTTCCAACTTGAGTGCATTTTACCCGCAAATATACACACACAACATAGAGAAAAGTCAAAACACAAAGGAAAACAAGAATAAAAAAAAAACATCTTTCGTTCGTCTAGTTTCATTTTAGTCCGGCGGAAGAGAGACTGAGACAAGATAGTCCAATATCGCCCATTCGGTGGTTTGGTTACGTACCACGTACGTCGGTTTCGTTTTGGGTGTTTTTGTATTCTCCTGTGGAAATTTCTCAATTTAACAAATTTTATTTGTACTTTGTGTACTAATAAATACAAAATCTCGAATAGTTCATCAAAAAATACGATAGTCTAGTGGTTTTTATAGTGGAAAATTAGAAAAATTTTTTTACTTGTTCGCTTTTACTGAATAAAAAAAATTAATTAATACCAATTATGTGCCTAAATTGAGTATGTGGAGTCGAGAGAAAGAGAAAAAACGTATTTCCCGTGTTCCGTGTATGCCTTTTGCATTCTCTCCTCCAGCAGTGTTGAAAAAAGATTCGAAGTCTGTTTTTTTTTTATTAAAAAAGAAAAATTTCGATTTAGAAAAGAAGTGTTAAATCAAAAGGAAAATGGAGAAGAAATTAAGTTTCTTAATTAAAGCAAAGTTCAAAGTGTTCTGAGTTCTGAGTGCCTTTTTGTGTAAAAAAATTAATCAAAAATTTGTAATAATCATAAAAAATAATCGAATAAGATTAATAGGAAACGAAATTTCATTTTCATGTGTGTTTTTCCCCTTTGTGTTGCAATTTTCATAACGAAAACGAAGAGACGAAAACGCAAAAGCAGCAGAAGTAAACAGTGTGTGTTGTAGCGGTGTTGTACAATAAAGGTGAGCGTGAGACGTGTGTGGTGTGTGGTGATGATGTTATGATGATTTCATCTGTACGGCATTTCAAATCGAATAGGTGAAATTCCACTCCTTTCTCCTTTTTTTTCCACCCCCTCGTGAGCATTGGAGTTTCTCTTTGATAAAGTAACTCCACTCGGTTCTTTTGTAGTGCTCCTTTTTGTGGGTCTTTCAGACACTCGTATTTCGTAAAGTGCAATTTTTGATATTTATGTTGATCAAAGTAACACAGAGTCGAAAAATAATAATATTTTTGTATAATATGCCGACTACAGCTGACTTTTATTCATCATTTGCAAGCTAGAGGTATGCTGATGTTTACAAACAAAGACAAAGTGCTCATAACGGTAATCTTGGGACTACTGACCAAAGTTTTTTATACATCAATGGTGGGCAAAATACGAGTTTCAATAAAATCGTCGAAATTAAATTTTTCACTGTTTTATGGCTTTTTTAGTCGCGGTATACCACGGGCGGATGCCAATGTGAGACAGTTAAGTGGGAGAGTAGGTAGGGATCCTTTTTAGATCACGATGTAGCTTCGAAAATGGAAGAAGACGATTATTAAAAAACATTCCCATTAATTTTGAAACACAACTTCGTTCAAGTTGCTGCCTGGGCCTACTTCGCAGTACCGCATTCAGTAACTCCAATTTTCCAAGACACAGCTAGTTGATGGAATGATATTGGCCTTAAGCGCTAAAATCGTTTCCGAGTTGTTGATATAACATCGGTCCTTCGCGATTGCACAAAATAAAAGCCCAGATAGTCAAATCGCAGCTATTGGCATTGCCAAGATGGGCTCTGTGACATGGCACGCCATCCTGTATAAGACAGAGATAGTCCAAATCTATGTTATCAATATCAGTAAAATAAAGTAGGTCAACAGTTTTCTGTTAACACTCCCAACGTTGTCTGAAACGTTGTTCCCAGTCTCATTTTTGAAAAAAAAAAAAAATTATTCAATTATGCCAACATTTCACAATCGGCACCGAACTCTCCGAGGGTTTTTTTTTTAACCCCGTTGAGTGATGGTTATCATGTCTGCTGTTAAGCGGGAGGTTCGTGGTTCGAATCCCGGAGCAAAAATGTTTTTCCACGGTATCTGTCCTTAGCTAGGTATTGGTAGTAAATTCATTACCATTAAAGGTACTTTCTCGATTAGTCGTTCGGAAAAGGCAGACAGTTGTAGGACCCCTACATTCCCTGACTAATGCAATGGTTGCGAGAAATGCGCTTAGCAAATGAACTCCTTGGTCTGTTTGTTTATTTTTATTTTTCAAAGCCCCAGATGAGGCACTTTTGTTTGTTAAAGTAACCACCGGCACCGGTATGAAAAAGCCCTTTGCCAGAAAAGAAGATTTTTGTCCCAAAATCATTGTCCTATTCAAGCTTTTCTAGAGACAAAAATGGGAAGTGATAACGAAGTGGATGGGACGACGTGACGGTCGTGCTTTCATTTGCTGAGTCGATTGGACTTTATAAGTGCCCTTGGCGTAATGGCTAGCGAGTCTGCCTGTTACGTTGGAGATTCGAGATTCGAGTAGGTACCAGAAACCAGAAATAGAAGGGACAAGATTGTTTTTTTCCACAGGCCTTCGCGAGAAGTTTGCAATTTCTACGATGTTAATTTTATGTAATGAAAAGTGCTTTCTGGACTAGTAGGTCTCTTTTATTCCTTAAAAGGTATTATTGAAGAGGCTAGATATTGGCAGGACTTGCTGCGCTGTCCTATTCTAGGCTTTAGCAGCAATATTTTCGAACAATAAATGCTGTCAACTAGCATTTTCGTATAAATCCGTGTGAAGCAGGCGGTGGGTGCTTTATTTTGACCAAAAATTCACTGTTAATACTAAAAATAAAACCACAAATTCATTTCAATAAATAACAATTTTCGGTAACGTCTTTTATTTCGGAAACCAGAAAAATAGTTGAGGAATTGGGATAACCTCGAGAATAAGGCCGCGTTTCCATTTGCAAGTCAACTCGCGGAAGTCTTGCAGAAGTTTCTTGCAGTAGCGTTTAAATTGCTGTAAGAAATCTTGCAATTTCTTCTGCAATAAATGTCAGCCGCGAGTGCAATATATACGAAACTATTCCGGTAAGCTGCAAGAACTGTCGCAAGTCAATGCAAACCTGTTTCAACCTGCAATTTATTGCACTCGCAAATACTTGCAAGAAGTTACGCAAGAACTGTCGCGATCGAACTTGCTTCTCAATTTCCACTTGCAAGTCACTGTCGGACAGACTGTCAGACATTTCTTGCAGAAGTTTTCTTGCAAATGGAAACGTGGACTAACAATTACACACTGCCATGGAAAGCGCTTTCTTACTAAGAATCTACGGAACCGGTATAAAATTGTAGGCTGTTGAAATCCGTTTTAGTGTTTTTGTCGACTGGGTTGGCTACAAGCCAAAAAAAAAAAAAAAAAATATAAAGCACAATCTTTCTCAAGTGGACAATTAATTCAAATGAGTTTTTAGTCCACGCAAGAAAATGTCGTCTCTCAAGGTTTAAGTTTTTTAAATGTTTAAGATGAAAATCATCAATTTGGTATAAAAGTTTAAACAGCTTCAAACAAACAATGCTTTTCATCAGCTCAGAAACTAAACAACTCACTGTGTCCACTTAAGAGAATCATGTTGTTAGATGAATATAAAATTATCGATGTTGCAAAACAGTATGCTGTGCTTTTTTTTTTACATATTCAAGGCTGTTCCAAACCAAAGTCATTTTGTAGTTGCGACAGCATGTGTAACATTTTTCCCTAAAAAAAAGGACAAAAAATTAACCATTGAAAAAAGTGTTCGTAGGGCAACTCTGCAACTCTTTTGAAATTTTATTTGAAAGAACGAATTTCAAACAGCTAAAGTTGTTATATTACCAAGATCCGACCCGGATTTGATCATTGTGATAATAAAACGCGGCTAATATTGTTTTTGCGGAGTTGCCGTTACTATCGCAACTACCAAATCGCTTTTATTTGGGAAAGCCTATTGATTATGTTTCAAGGAAGTAAGCCGTTCACAGAATTTTAGTGCAACATTTGATATTTTTTATTCAATAATACAAAACCGCCCAGTACTTTCAAATTAAGGGGTGGGCTTTGGAGGTAGGCACAGCATTTAAAAATGTTCTTTTTGTTGTTTTCCATTTCTACAGGATGTTTTGCATAAGATGCAGCAAAACCTAGGGATAGGTTAGATAAATAAATAAAGTTAATAAGATGGGGCAACAGAGCTAGGAAACCCAGGGACTAGAGCATTTCTCACAACCATGCCTTGTGAGGAAATGAACTTACAATTTTCTGCCGCTTCGGAACGGCTAACCGAGAAATCGATTTTCATGGGAATTACCAACGGAGGATTTGCTAAACCCTCGGGAAAGGCAATAGCCGTGGAAAAACATGTTTTCGTCTGTTGGGATTCGAACCACAAAGCTCTGGGTTAACAGGCGAAAATGCTAATCATTTCATCACACAACGGGTACCACCTAGGGATAGGTTGGGCAAGATTTAATAAGGGGTAACTCCACCGAAACCGACACTGTACGCTTAAAAAATAAATGACTTAATTTATAATTAAGTCCATATCTGAAGAATAGAACATTATACATTCTTATGAAATGAAATTATTATTCATTAAAAAACTGATTTAAACTAAATACAAAAATACTTTGTTCTCTTGTATGGCCAAATATTACTCGTCCCACCCGTCACAAAAACACTGTTCCACCCGTCACAAGCATTGAGAAGCATATTATTTTTGTTTGACGAGATATTTTCGTAAATTATACTACATAGTATGTACTTAATCTGTACAATACCAGGAACCATATAAAATTAGGTTCTTTAATAAAAGTTTCTTAGTTTCTTACCTATTGCGAATGGTTTAAGCCAACTCGCAAAGAAAAGGTAATTTGATTTCCCACCCGTCACACTTTAAAAACTATCAATTTCTCAAAATAATTATGATATTTTCATACTTTTTTCGCTGGTACAGTATGGAATGATTATTCAAGTATGTGAAAATGTCATATTCTGTACTTAAATCGTTGCCGTTTGACAGAAATGAAGCAAAGTGTGGGCAAAAAATGAGTATAAATGTCCCACCCGTCACAATGGAATGACCCTAAAGAAAAAATACATTGTCGGGGAGTCTATTTCTCTCCGTTTAGGCAGGAAGAGTCATTAAATCAAAGAATTAAAAAATAAAAAAAAAATTATTTAAAATTAACTAGGCTTGGTTTGAAAAAATTAAAGGCCTTTTTTCCAGAAAACCTTTTTTTGTATTATCTTCTGGCTGAACTCTGTTCCCTGAGCAGAAAAAGTACTTTTCACTTTTTCCTTTGTTTTCTCAAAAACTAGAAAAAAATTCACATTCGGTTTTCAGCTCTGATTGATTGATATTTGAAAAAGAGACCTTCTTCAATTTTGTAAAAATTTTGCTTAAAGAAAAATAGAATTGATTTTTTTGAAATTTTTATTTTGAAATTTAATTACATACTTAAAGCTATTCATTTAAACAATTTAAAATAAAAAATTAATTGAAGAACAAAGTATTTGCTTTCAAAAATAAAGTGTGTTTTTTAGAGGTATAGAACTTCAAATTGAAATAGAATCACAAGGAAATCGTTTTAATGTCCATCAATTTGATATGATAATTGATAATTGTATGCCATTAATGTTAATTTCGGGCATGTGTGTTGCTTGGTTGGCTCGAATAAAATCAAGTCTAGAGGTCCAATTTTCAACCACTTTTTCGGGCATAAAGTAGTTAGTTGGTTATCTATACCATTAACGGTAACTGGCTCGCCAGCATCATTGCGGAAGAAGTGTGGCCCAATGACTCCACCAGCCCATAGATACCAAACAGTCAGTTTTTGTGGATGTAATGGCGTCTCAAGGTACCTAATCATGTTTGTGAATTCTCTTCATTCGAAATGCAACAATTTTGCTTGTTGTTGTAACCATTCAACCGAAAATGAGCCTCATGACCAGGGTTAGGATTTTGTTGACATAAAAAATTGGAAACGCAAAACAAAATACTTAAAAAGGCAAAGAAAAAGCATCTATTAAAAAATACAAGGAAAATAAACGAGAATACATTTAATTGAAGTAGCATTGGACTACCAAGAGTTTTTTTTTAAGTTGTCAGGAAGCAATCTTCTTCGGCTGTCCCTAAAAAGGGCTTCGAAGGAGCTAAATGATCTCTCAGCTTCAGCTGAAACGAGAGGAGTCCATTTCACTTCAATGTTTCCTGGGAGTTTGGAATCCACTTCGCCGTTTATTACAGAATTTATCTGCACAATCATTTTTAGGCCTGTGTTTCCATTGGAAACGGCAGTAATCTTCTTCAAGACTTCCTCAATGTCTTTCAAAACGGGCAGCACTTCACCAATTGAGGTTCCTGTTTTTAGTAGGTCTTTGAAAATGTGTTTTTTCAGATCGACTACAAACTCAAAATTGACTTTAATGTACGCCAGCTGCGCTTGCAGTTCTTCATCTTCAATAATTTCTCCGAACAGTCAAGAACGTTCTAAATGTTGATGCAGGTATGCATTTTACGCTGCGAGGAAGAAGCACCGAGCATGGCTGCGTAGAAAAACATGGATACATGCCAACATTCTGTTAACGCAGGTATGCATTTTACGAAGGTGGGGAAGAAGTACCAATCATGTTTGCGCTGATAAACATTAATACATGCATCAATTCGAACAATTTCCATAGTTTTTGTGTTTGTTTGAAACTGTACAAGATTTTTAACGAGAGGTTTTTTTTAATGTTAAACTAATTATTAGATATTTCTTAACAAACTTTAATAAAAAAGCAAAAAAGGCAGAAAAAGGCAACAATGGCTAAGAAAGGCTAAAAAAGACAATTATGGTATAAAAAGGCAAAATAAAATACATATATTTGCAATCACCAGGGCTTGAAACATTTCATATTCCGATTAACCAAAAAAAAGGCAAAGTTAGTAAAATCCTATCCCTGCTCATGACTGAACAAAATTTTGCGATGAAAATCAGCATCGAGTTCAATCTCATTTTCGGCCCATATCAATATCAAGATCTGGATTTTGTAAGGTCGTAAGCCAAGATCTTTGCGCAAAATCTTCTATAAAGTTAATGGGTAAAGCTCCAATTGCTGTGCACGGTGCGGTGGCGACTGGCGAATCGATTCATTCGGATTCTTTTCAACACTTTGCTCTACAGCGGCAAATGTTTCTTCGACTTCTCTGCGGATGCGTATTATCACATAAAGTAAACGTAACGCGAAAACGATCCATGGTTAGTCGAAAAACACCCGATACTTTGATGCGTGGTGATAGTCTACGAGGGTGTCTATGATACTTAATTTTTAGCATGCTAAGTTATGAGAGATCGTCTTATAAGGGCCATTTTCTTGTTTGTCAAAAAAGTTTGCATAGGGAATGGTGCCATACCTGAATGCTTCTTATGCAAATTCAAAAAGCTGTCACTGGTTAAAAATGTAGTTAGGTACACTGATTTTGAAGAACTATTTTGAGGTTTTCACATTTATGCGGTTATTAGTTACCCGAGCCACTCACATTTTCATAGGATTTCTGTTTTAAACTTTTATTTCTCTATTCAACAAAATTTGTGGGATTGTGTGCAACTTTAGTTCACCTTTTTTTAGCAATCCAATATTTTGTTTGTTAGGCAGTACCTTCCTACTTACCATACGGGCTTATTTAGAAGCTAGGTAGTACCTATCTGTATACCTATTTATGGAAATCCTTGCGGCAAATGCGTGGATGCAATGGATCAACTCGCAAACTAAGTAGTAGGTTGGTAGATATTAGCGTGGAGTATTAAGAGGAGTTAAAACCAAATTGTCTATCCACCAGTTGTGCTTCCTCGCGAGGAATTGGCAAGTCCTCCGTTAGTATTCATTGCCATGAAAAGCGCTTTCTCGGTTAGCCGTTCGAATCCGGCAGAAAATTGTACGTCCCTTCCATTCCCTCACAAGGAATGGTTGTGAGAAATGCGCTAGGCCCAGGGGCTCCTCGCTCTGTTGCGCCACCCTATTTATTTATTTTTATTTAGTTGTGCTTCCAATCAAGTAATCTGCCTTAAAATATAAAATTTGCATATTTTTCTTGTTATCGGGCCCTATTTTTTTAAATGAATAAAATGACCATGCCCTACTTGGCCCTCCCTTATCTCTTATCGATGATCGTAAAAAACCGTTAATAACCACAGTGAAAAAAAAAAAACAAAACAATGAGTAGGTATAGGTACCTACTTAACTTCTTTTGATAAGCTCTTTGCAAAGAAAATAATTAAAATATACAAGTGAGCCCTCGACGAGACAAGAGTAGTGATTAAAGTTTGAACTTTCTTTTCTTTTTTTTCTAGTTGGAAAGTTGATTAAAAAATTGGATTAAAAAGCAACATCCACAAACAACAAATACCGCAACAATATCGGGGACAACAAAGACAAGGATAACAATTTTGCGCCATACATGGAAAACGCATCTACAGAACGGTAAGTTCACAACAAGGAATGTTATTATACATTTATGTTATCTTTCTACCTACATATTCATCTCAGCTAAGCCATTTTCATTCTCTCTGTGTTTCGCTCTTTCTCTCTCGCATTTTTGTCACTTCTCAATTCTCACTCAAAATGTTTCATAATGTTTACTTTTTCTTTTGTTTACATTTTCTTTTCTTGTGTTGTTCTTATACTCTTTCGTTTGTGTTGTCCTTTTTTTCCATTTGGGCTTGTCTAATTTGATGTGTTGTTTTTGATATTTCTTTTTCTTATTATGGTGGTATAGGAATATAGGATGGTGTGTTTTGTGTTATGAAATGAGTTTTATCCACTGAATTGTTTTTATTATTACTTGACTATGAGAAGGGAAAAGAAAGGACTCTTTTATCTTTCATGCTAGCGGATAGCGATTTGAGAGTTGAGACTGCGATTCTCCTTAGTTCTATTTTGTTCCCCTGCGAGAATCTGTCATGTGAATTGCATAGAAAGGAGAAACTGAGTTTCTTCAACTCGTTCATTTTGCCCTCATTCACCGCAATAGTATTAAGTGTAGTGTGTAGGTATTTAGTGAGTGATGCCATGCAACGTCAACCAAATTAAGCAATTGCAGCACCATAGTTATTATATTATGGATATTATGAAGATGTAAGTCCTTGCTTGAGTTAAAAATATTGCTTTCCACCATTTGGAAAATTTTAGTTTTAGATATTTCTGAATATTTTCAAAACGGTACCTTTTGATTTTTTAAAATTTGTGGTTAATATCTTAAGACTTGGAAACTTGGATACTTGACTTTTAAAAATGTTATTTTAAAAAAAAGTGACTATTTAAATATCGGTTTTCAATTAGGAAACGGTTTTGACTGAATTTACAGCTTTTATTTGTATTAGCAACTGGAAAAAATGGGGTATTTATATTTTTGCTAAAAGCCTTTGGAAAATTTAATTTAACTTTTTTTGAGTGGTACCTGGTGTGATGGTTGGCTCAGGAGTTCGTGGTGTGAATCCTAAAAGAGGCAAAAATGTTTTTCGACGGGTATCGCCTTTCGCAAGGAACTGGCAAGTCCTCCGTAAGTAAATTCATTGCCATGATATGCGCTTTATCGATTAGCCGTTTGAAACCGGTAGAAAATTGTAGGTTCTCTCAATTCCCACACTAGGCATGTTTGTGAGAAATGCGTTAGGGGCCGTCCATAAAATACGTCACACTAACATTAGGTTTTTTCGATTTAAAAAAAAGCAAGAGAAATACTGTAGTAACATTTTTTGATGAACGGCGAACGTAACGACCCCCTTGTCACATCTTGTCACGCGAGACCCCTCCCTCCCCCCTGTATGCGATCGTATTTTGGACGGCCCCTTAGGGCTTGCGGCTGTTCGCTCTGTTGTGTCACCCTTTTTATTAATTTTATTTATTTTTGAATATTCTATGAGATTTTTTTTCAATTTTCATAATTAACATGAAGTTGGCAACCCTGTACCACCATATAATACAATATAAAAAACGAATCCTAAAACCTTATACTCAGCCTTAAGATTTTGATGTGTGTGTTTTTTTTTCGCGGCTCAGAAGTCTTATAATCGGCTCAGCAATGGTCTTTAGCACTCAAAACAATTCAAACTGGGCCAAAAAGTATTGACTTGTTTTTGTATGCAGTGTGAAAATCCATTGCTGAACTGCAATAAGAACGCACTTAATCAGCCTTATTATGAGTTTCACGTGAACAGTATTTCGCCATTTTGTTCGCCCGGAATTTTAAAAGCTTTTATCCCCTGAACGAAATTCCTGACTTACATTTCTTCCGCTTTTGTTGTTCACTTGTTCGCCTTACAAAAATAAGTGAAATAAATTGCTTTCAACGTTTTCACATTTCACGGGGAAAAATAGCTCATAATAAGGGAAATTTTTCGAACATGGAAAGTGTTTTCCCCGAAACTCGATAATAAGGGAAAAGTGAAATAAGTTCTTTTTCGAGGGGAATGCTTTTCACGTGAAACTAATAACAAGGCTGAATGTAAACAAATGGAGTAAATGCGTCAAGAGATGTAAAGGTTTGCCTTTTATTCATTATCACTATCAGTTTCTTCAAACAGAAACAAAATCTCTAAAAGTGGCATCACTGTTCGAAATTGCACTGCATTGAAATGGTTTTGTTGGTTTTATTATTCTTTCGTTTCGTACGGCTCCATTTTTATCAATTCCTCCTCCCACTTGATATTATTGTGTGTATTTAATTGTGTTGGATTTATTGTTGTGGCGGACTGCACTTGTGTGCAACCAGCTAGAGTAAAATTGTACATGGTGTCATGGTGTGTTTTTTTACCGTGTTTGTCATCATTTGAATTTTGAGGAAGTGAGTGGAAACTCAAGCTTGCTCGGTGTAATTATGTAGGTACGTTCGTCCATACGAAGATGAATTTTGTGTAAATTGCACCAACGCCCTTTAATAAGTTCCGATAGGAAAGCAATGATTCACTGACTTGTAGTTTTTTTTTTTTTCATTATGATAAAGTGATAGCAAAGCTCTACCCCAGGATTTTTTTTGTGAAACTGGAGGTGTTTTGTTTACTGCAAACCAGTAAACACACTGTTAACTAATAAAATATAGGTACATATTTACAAAAGATGCAAGTCATTGAAATATGTATGTATGTTAGTAGGTAGGTTAGGTACATCATAAAAATTCTAGATTTTAAGACGATTAATCGAAGAACAATATTGGTGTCGAAATGAAGCCTACTCCCAGTCAATTTGAATTATATTCTTCAAATTCACTGTTTTTATACATGAGATAGAACAAAATTGCTGCCTTATTGTCCCTCGTTTTGTTGATAGCTGCGATTTTTCAAAAGAGTGGTAGGTATAAAAAGCGGCAATAGGTACTTGCGATATCATTTTAGAAAACAAGAAGTGCAACATTTTATTGTTTTCAGTCGAAAGACTGATTTCCAGATTCAAAATTAAGAAAACAATATTTAATTGCAAGTTATTTAAAAGTAACTGAACTTATCACTAGCTAACTTTTTACCTAAAGTGATTATCCAAAATAATTAACACAACAATAAATCTCAGAATTCACTTTCAGTTTGTTCTTTTTTACTGCTGAATGAACAAACACTTTTCAGTAAAAAAAGGCAATAAAACAAAAAAAAGTGTAAAAAATTCAAACCAGACAAAGTTTAAAACGATTTTTCTCTTTGCGGTATGCAAACTCACTATAATTTTTGTGATATCCCCCTGCATACACATTTTAGAAGCTTTTCTCCCAGGCACACGCACAATTTTGGTCTTGTAACTTGCCAAAAACGAAGACCAAATCGAAATATTTCTTTTACCAAAATTACGGATCAGGATAACCTGAAGACTGCTCAAGTATAAATCATATTCTCTGATCCGTACGAAATTTATCACTTAGTCGTTCTCACTTAGCAGTTCCGGATCGGCACAAGATGGTAGGTCACTGAAATGCGGTCGACCCGAGGCGAGGTGGTCATAGATTTACTGCCGCAACCTATTTATTTTTATTTAAGGACGTATGTATAATGTCCCAATAATAACCAAGTAAAGTTTTTCTGTATTATGATCAAGTTCGGGGCATTGGAAACAATAGTGTAGCAACCATAGTGTAGTATTAGATAGCCGGAAGGAAATAGTAAAAGGATAGAATGTCTGATCAAGAATTGATGACCGTTTTACGGAAAATCTGATGTGGGGCCGAATTACAGCACACGCTTCCTTCCTTTTACGTTATCGAACTATCTACTACCATTATTTTACAATCTCCATAAGTAATCGAACAGTATTTGAAGGAATAGATGAACAGCCGACTGATGCTGTTTGATTAAGTGCGAGCTTTGAAACAATAATGCTACTCACTCACTGACGCCGGTAATTGGCTCCCCTGGATCTGATCGTCATTCGGGGACCCTGAAGTCCCTCTATTCCTTGAAGTTCCCTTTAGTCAGGAAAAGTACTGAAAGTGAAACTTAACCTGTCGTGAAAATAATATTTGATTTTGCGTCGAAAATCAGCAATTGCCAAAAGCTTCTTTTTAAAAAAACATTTTCATTTTTTCTTACTTACTTAGGTGGGCATTACAGTTCGGGGTGAACCTGGGCTTCAAACAACATTCTTCTGTAACGACTCGGGCGAGCTCTATCCAGTTTCGCACTCCAAGTCGGTTGAGGTCTTCATCCACTTGATTGCGCCACCTAAGACGAGGTCTTCTCCTTCCGCGATTTCCCTGAAATGTGCTTTCGAACACCCGACGAGCCGGAGCGTTTGGGTCCATCCGCTCTACATGGCCCAAAAATCGTAGCCTCGTGATGCGTACTCTTCTGGCTATGCCCATGTCGCGGTACAGCTCATACAGCTCGTGTTTTATCTTCTTCTCCACACATTGTCTTCGCATACGGGACCAAAGATCATTCGGAGAATTTTTCTTTCGAAACGACCAAAGGTTTCCTCATTCGCTTTCGATAAGGTCCATGCTTCCGCGCCGTAAAGCAGGACTGGGATGATCAAGGTCTTATACAAGGTTACCTTGATTTTTCTGGAGAGGGTTTTGTTTCTCAATTGCCTTCTTAACTCAAAGAAGCAACGGTTGGCAAGAGTTATTCTCCGTTTGATCTCCGCACTGATGTTGTTGTCCGTGTCTACAGCGGATCCTAGGTATACGAAGTCCTGTACTACCTCGAAGTTATGTCTGTCTATTGTGACGTTTTGTCCAATTCGTCGATGTTCTGTGTCCTTGTTTGATGACAGCATATACTTCGTTTTGCCCTCATTAACCATATCAGACCCATTTTTGCCGCTTCTGTTTCAATACCCGCAAAAGCACCTATGACATCACGCTTTTTTCTTCCCATTACGTCAATATCGTCTGCATAGGCGAGTAGTTGCACAAATTTTTGAAATATTGTTCCTCTGGTGTTGACGTTTGAGTTTTGTACAGTTACAGTTTTAAACTCATTTTTATTTTTCTTTAACTTATAACTACTTATATGCTAACAAAAATGTTTAAATGATTAATTAACTTACTGACCCAAGGCGGGTACTCTAAATTATCCAATAACTTAACTCTAATGCCTTTCGGCCTAAAGATACTTTAGGAACTTTAATGACTATAGCTAATGTTGAACTAAGAAAATTAAATAAAAACTTAGTTCTGTAGATGAGTTCTGTATGTACAATCTTTTCAAGTATGATGTTGAAGAAGTCACATGACAGTTTGTCGCCTTGC
Organism: Melanostoma mellinum; assembly: GCA_914767635.1. Lineage (NCBI taxonomy): Eukaryota > Metazoa > Arthropoda > Insecta > Diptera > Syrphidae > Melanostoma > Melanostoma mellinum. Next base: position 162,134,627 of record OU612058.1, on the reverse strand, counting down.
CTAAAGCCTTTTGACATCAAAGGTCTCGATAATTTCTTTATCGAGCTTAACGGAGCAGGGCTAGATCTCCTGAAATCGAAAAAAAGATGGACGATGGAGTATATCGATATTATACTCTCGGGTTTTTTTTCTCCAAATTTCAAGGACCTGTCAAATTGTTGACGTGGGGTTTCAGACGTTCACATATTACAGCCAAGATCTTTACGCGGTGTAAAGAAGTCTTATTCTTCTATAACTGATGCAATTATAAGGATCTTCCTTTTTTAGGGAGACAAACTAAGGTGTTCGTTTTTGAAAAGTAGGTGGCCACAGTCTTTGTAATTTAATTACAGATTGCTCAATCAAAGGTCATTTTTGGAATAGCCGTTGAAAAAATTTCTTTCCTTCCAACTTTTTTATGATTTGCTTTACCAATCCTTCCCTTATTAGAACTTTGTACTTTAAAAATGCTTTTAAACAGAGTATCAAAACACTTCAGGTTTCGTGGGTATGAATATACTAGGCTTATACATATTTATATTTATATTCAATGTTCTTTATTTTTTGTATCTATGTATGTCCACGAATGTACCCAAACACACATGTGGTGTGGGTTGCTGCTGATAGTTGATACATAACCTGTTGCTTTTTATTGCCACTCATTTTCTTCCCTTGTGGCGATGTTGCTCTTGCGAAACAGACACACAAGACACAACATAGCAAAAAAAGGAAAAATAAGAAAAAAAGAACATAACCTGGCTGGCACGTTAGCAAATTTATCCATTTGCATTCGTTAAGCCATAAACGACAACTTTTGTGTGGTTGGCCTTGATCAATTAATGCATTTGGCAGAAAGAAAACTTTTTCTTGCTAAACCCAAACACACAAGAACAAATAGCAAAAACAAAAAAGAAGAAAAACATTGACACACTGACAGTATAACAAGACGACAATTAAAATAAATCACTATTAGCGATCAATTAACCGCTCTGAATATAATTTGCAAAGAATTTAATCCGAAAAAGGAAAAGAATTCCATTTTTGACAGCTTAATGGAATTCTTCAGACCTGAGGTGTGTGTGGTGAAGGTGACGACGACGACGACGACGGCGACGCCGGCGATGATGATGATGGTGGTGATTCATGTGAGGAGGATCGACTTTAGTGTTAGTCATTTCGTGTTCGTGTTAATGGGAAGGAAAACCAAAGTCTGCTTCCACTAAACTTTTGTAACATTATGTAACCTTGCAAGTTGTAATGACTTTCACGAAGAAGTGAATAGTTCAATAAAATTCATTCCATACCCAGTTAAAAGACCGCACATCGAAAATGGGAAAAACTGCCAAAGGACATTACTCACATTTCCATCAAAATATTGTGCAGAATGATTCGCACTGATTGTCGTCCCTCGTATTCAAAATCGATTTATGCCTTTGAGTAACGGAAGCAATCAACTATGTATTTGCCTCATAACACAGTGTGATGAATGAATAGACGAATGCTTATGCCAAGTTAAGGTTAACTATTTTGGATGAAAGTAATCTGCCTTTGGGTGAAATTAAGCGAAAGATGATTGATTGCTTGGTTCATTGGTCGTTAATCATTTATATTCATCTATAGGAGTTGTAAACGAGTGATTGAGTTCGTCTTTTCATACTGAATCTCTTTTGTCATCGATTAACACCCAAATCGGAATAAATGTGATCAATGATGATGGAGATCGTTTAGTCAAATCAAATTTGAATAATCGTAACTTTGCGATGGCTATTTGAGGTGAATTTCTCTTAAAGAAAATTTCATAATACTCAACTAGGTTGTTCATTATTGTTTGAATCTAGCGTAGTAGTCTACCTGATTGGAACTGGGTTAAAATCAAAAATGTATTCCAGGACTGGTTTAGTTGTTTAGTAAATCAGCTTCACAAAGAACATTACTTCTTTGAGATGGTTGATTTGGGAGGAGTATTCAAAGCTTTGTGTATCTATACATATATTCATATACAAAGGGCCATCATTAAGGACTATATTTCCACTTAGTGGGAATGGCGCAACAAAACGATTGAAACCTCAGATCCTGATGCATGTCAAGGATCAACAGTTTTTACACCAATTGCGAAAGGCAAGTAGAGGATTGAATTGGTGACTAGATTTTTGGAGTTGAGAACCCTCAATAAACCATTTGGAGCCCTGAATAAACTTAAGGATGCCCTTGAGTGGAAGATTAGAGATGTCGCCCAGTTCATCGAAGAAGTATTAGAAGTATTCTCAGAAGGCCTTTTTTCCTAGTGTAGGCCACGCAAGGGCACTCACTGAAGGAGTGGAATGATTCTACCCCTGCCTCTTCGTCTTGGCATCCTCTACATAAGGCGGATGTACTAATGCCCATTCTGATCATCTGGGTACCCCGTCAGAATGATAAAAAGCCCGTTTTTTTTAGGTATCTGGCCATAGGTTCCTGGAAACTGCAAAAGTCTCTAAACATGGCGGTTTTGAGAAAGTTGCTCTCGTGATTCATACGCTCATTTTTTAATTGGATATGGCGAAGGTAAAAACACATTTACTAGCACGTCGACCTGAGAGAACTTTTGTGCTGTTCCCTTAGGTTTAAACACGCAAAGTGTAAAGTTGTTAATTCGAAGTCGAGGTCATGTAAGAACCTAAGAGTTTTCGAAGAAGGGGTGACAATGTTATAGAACACAGTGCGAGCATTTAGGAAATTAGGAGAGGATTTGAAAGCAGACACCGATGTACGTTGCTTTTGAATCTTTGTAAATCGTAATGTAGGGGAAAAACAGGGTCAGGTAGAGCATCCCACATTCGGGTGGTGCGACTAAAATAAGAATCTATATACTTGATTGTACGCCCGAAGTTGGGCTCAAGGTAAAACTGAGGAGCACTGCTAGCGAGGCGGGTGTTGTTGTTTCAGATAAGGAATGCAACTGGCTATTTCACTGGAGCACTGTTTGTGAAAAAAGCGATAAAAGAGACAGAGACAGGTGACGTTTCGACGATGTCCAAGAGAATCAATCGATTCTACGATTGAACTCTCACCTATCAATTTTAACGCTCTATTTTGTACCCTATCAAGCAGGCGCAAAGATTTTTGAGAAGCACCTGACCAGCTATGGGAGCTATACTCCAGTTTTGGGGAGATGAAGGCCTTATAAATTGTAGCTAGATCAGAAGGGGTGAAGAACTTCCTGCACCGTCTCAAGAAGCCTAAGCATTTAGCAGCGTTTTTTGGGCGACCTCAAATATGTGGTCATTCCAACGAAGATCATCGTTTACACACATACCAAGTACTGACAGCTTTCCGGTTTCTTGGATGCAGGTACCATTCATGAACAATGGCAATGGGGGAATGTTAAGCTTCAATGACAAGAGAAAGCATTGAGTTTTCGAAGCATTAAATTCAACTCGGTTTTTATGACCCCATGCAACAAAGCTGTCAAGGTCAGAATAATGAGCTTATCATACGCAACCGTTCCAGTTCCACATCCGAAGAGCAGGGACGTGAATTTGAAAACGAATATGAAAAGCTATGTCCGTCGTGTGTTAATTGGATTTTGGATTAATTGTCGTAAATTTGCCGTGAAAACAAAAAATTTGTCGCTCTTCGTTTAAAAAAAAAAAAAACCGTGTGTAGTACTAACTTGACGGTCAAGTTAGCACTACCACCCCCCCAGATCCGTCAAATCTATCTTTAACAAAATACTTAGTATGCAATTAACTGTCGTAAATTTGTCGTAGATTAGTCGTGAAAACGAAAAAATTTTAGCTCTTACGGCAATTAATCCAATCAACAAACTATGAAAATTTTGAAGTGGTAGTGCTTACTTGACGGACATTGAAAAGCTGAGGGTTCAGTCGTCAGCAAAACAGTTAAGCGAGGTTAGAAGTTCCAGAAAAGGGATCATTTATGAAAATGAGGAAGAGAGACGGAGATAAAACGGAGCCCTGGGGCACAACAGCATTTATGAAGTGGGTATCAGACTTGAAGCCATTCAATACAACTTGAATTGAACGGTCGGAAAGGTAATTTCTAATCCAACGAAGAAGAAGCTCATCGATACCAAAAGCACGCATTTTCGATAAAAGAGCCTGATGACAAATTCTATCAAATGCTTTAGAAATATCAAGCGCAATAATCTTGCTTTCTCCAAAACAATGTAAAAATTGGTTCCACTTTTCGGTGAGATAAGCCATCAAATCACCAGTGCATCGTTTGCTACGAAAGCCGTACTGACGGTCAGTAAGAAGCCTTCGCTCTTCAAGATATTTCATAAGTTTAATTTGGCTATTGATGTTCGTAGACTCTCGTCCACATCATCCTTATTTGGTGCACCATACGAAGTCGAACACCATGAGTTTTGTCTACTAGCATGCCAGTATCACTAACTTTTTGCTCAAACTTGTCTACAGCAGGTACCACCCCTGTTTTATTTTGGCAAAAACTTCTTTTCAAAATACTCACACTGGGCTACAATCTATACAGAACTCACTTTGCGCTAAGCAAGTCATAAGGTTGTGCGGGGGTATGATACTGACTTTCTGCCGGAAATCGAGAGAGCATTAGCGATGCAAATGCTCGTGCAGCGCAAAGAGTAAATTGTTTGAATTGATAGAACGACACGGCACTTTCCTTGAATTCAGACTGAAAGTCTATATGTACTTGGTTGGTTTCAACAACTCTAAACAAATTTAAGCTTAATGATAACTAAAAATAAAATTAACGATTGTAAAAATATTCCTTTTCGAATATTGTACCCCTAATCCCTTCCAAAAAAAAAGAATGCCGTGGATATCAGCAGAAACAAATATGTAAAAAGCATAACAAAAAAAAGAAGTTTCGAGTTCATCATTTAGGTAGGTATACATGCATACATTTTTTTATTATGTTATTTTCGGCCACCCTTTTCATGAAGTTTGACCCACTTTTTGTGGTGTTTAGGCCGATCAGGATGGTTTATAGGTTCACAGTAAAAGTGTGAACACCTACCAAAGTGTGTCATGGTATTTTGAATAAGAAACTTTTGACTCTACCTGGTTGATATGCGAGTAAAAATTTATTAAGCACACTGGCGTTATGTTTTACATAATTTTCATAATTTCACTCCCTTTCATTGTCAATTTACTTCGTCATTCACATTATTATGGTGTTTGAACCAAGTGTTGTTAAACGAAAAAAATTGGTTGAAGGGATTGTGAATAACTTAGTTTTAAGGCATCAAACATTAATATTTGTATAGACACTTACATCTTCATCTAAAAAGCTGCTGTGGACACTTGAACACACAAGCGCTCTCCCTCTTTCAACGTGGTGAACCTATACTCTTCTTTGCTTAGAATTAACCTAGTTTCCTTTTTTATTCTCACCCTTTTAAATGGTGACGAAAAGAAAATTTGATGTTCCTAATTTGCTTAGAACTTAACAGCATAGTCAACAGAATAAGCACCCCTCTTGATATAAACGTTCAACATGTTCAACGTTATCGTCCTGCTATTTTATTCCGTTTAAGCCATTTCCAAAACCCTCGTTTGTCGCATGCCAAACAACAAAGAAAATATTGGTTCTATTTATATTTTATGTATTATTCGAAGATTGGTTCTAAAAACAACTGTTATTATGTACTTTGTCTCATAACTTCATTTTAAAAGTGAGGGCAAGTAAATGTCTTCGAGAGGCCAATATACCCTCACAGCAAATATTTTATTGGCATCATTGACCATGTTGCGTGTGTGTGTGTTCCTCTTAGTATCATGTCCTTATCTTCATTACCACCATCCTCTCGAAGACCATCCAAGTTTGACAACAGAACTTTTCATCGACCCTCAAACTCAAATGTTCCTTTTATTCTATTCATTACTTTTATGCTCTTATGCGTTTGTACACGGAGTCATTTTCAAGCCAATGTGTCTACAAGTACGAAACCACGCCATCCATATCCAGACCCAACAGAAGAACATCATGGAGATCGATGGCCCGATTTTATAGTAGCGTGTCTGGTATAGTTGAGCGAACAGCAAACTAGGGGTGATTCTTTTGTTCTCCAACTCCGATGCTTTCGTATAAAAATACCACCCGCCTATTATACTATATAAAATACATATACATATTAAGAAAAAGTATTCTTTGGTATGGCTATCGTTGTTTCGTTGTGTACAGACTGAGTGGAGCAATGGCGGCCTGCAATATTATTCTCATGCTCAAGTGTTTTTTGCTTTTTAAAGCGCTCCATGGGAATTGCGAGCCAAGAAGAGATAAGGGTAGATCTATGGACTTGAGCTTAATAAATAAAAATAAAAAACGGGTAGATTATCCACTGTGCGATAGCAGTGAAAAGAAAATCGATATGTTTTATCGTTATGGGGAGGCTAAACTTGCAACAATGAATCAATGTTTATGTGCAATTATTTAAAAGTTCAATGAATTTGCAAAATAAATAAAAATGTACACATGAATCATGGACTTTGTGTCTATCAACAGTCAATGCTTATAATTTCAGTGTTGTTATGACTGCACGTAGTCATTGTGTTCTGTTTGTTTTAGGGTAAAATAGATTCTGTTTTTTTTGTTGAACGGTAATTTTATTTTTTAGGTTTTAATTTGGGCTTGTCCGTCTGTCTGTCAGAAAAACTTATGCACTGCACAGGTGCCTATACTTAGTTTGGGAATTTTCGTTAGCTTTTTCTATGCTTTTTTATACAAAGTGTTGGCGTGCAAGAATTTTCTTTTTTTTTGCTTTTTATGAAAACAGAAACTCTATACGGGGAGGGCAGTAAAATAAAAATAAAAGATATAACAATTTACAATCGGCATTTTCTAACAAAAAGAGTTGGGTTAGAGGAGGAACCATAATAATACTTCTGTTAATCCTTCTAAGAATGGAATCTTAAGTTTTTGATAGTTGCCTTACGACACGAGTGATGCTTTGGGTAACTTTACATTCAATTTAATAACACCAATGCTTTTGATGTAACCACCCCAATTATCAGCCCCGTGGTAAAAGTTTCGGACCACCTACTAATGAAAAAAAGGAAGGGCTAAAAACATCTTCGGAATGAGTATTTTGCGATGTCTATATAGAAATAGTTAATATTTTTATAACAGTAACAAGTCTCGTGGCAAAACATTTAATACGAGGGCATTTCATTTTTTATTTCTGAAGGCTGTTTTTTTTTTTTTTAAAGAGGTATAGAACTTCAAATTGAAATAAAACACAAGAATCTTTTTTTTATAATTAGCGCGCACATCAAGGGATTATGACTACCCTTACAATGTTATAGAACACAGTGCGAGCATTTAGGAAAATAGGAGAGGATTTGAAAGTAGACACCGATGCACATTGCTTTTGAACCTTTGCGAACCGTAATGGAGGGGAAATACAGATCCAGGTAAAGCATTTCACATTCGGGTGGTGCGACTAAAATAAGAAGCTCTATACTTGACTGTACGCCCGAAGTTGGGCTCAAGATAGAACTGATGAGCATTCCTAACGAGGCAAGTGTTGCGGCTAAATTGTTTCAGGGGAGGAATGCAACTGGCTATTTCACTAAAGCACTGTTTGTGAAAAAAGCGAGTAAAAAGAGTGAGACAGGTAACATTTCGACGATGTTTAGGAGAATCAATAGATTTTACGATTGAACTAGCACCTATCCATTTTAACGCTCTATTTTGTACCCTATCAAGTAGGCGCAAAGATGTTTGAGAAGCACCTCACCAGATATGGGAGTTATACTCCAGTTTTGGGCGGATGAAGGCCCAATGTCCATCAATTTGTTTAAATATGACTTCGGGGACATGTGACCACCGCAGCTGGCTCGAACAAAGTTAAATCTAGAGGTCCAATTTTCAACCACTTTTTCAGGCATTTGTGGCCATATGTCGGCAAAAACGCCACTAATATTAGCTTCCAATCCCGCTAACGTTTCTGGTTTGTTGACGTAGACTAGCGGCTTCACATATCCCAAAAGAAAATAGACGCATTGCATCTTCTCGCAGCTTTCATTCTCGTACAAGCTGGATTTTGTAACGTTGTAAGCCCAGATCTTTGCACAAAATCTTCCATTTATTGATGGACAAAGCTCCAATTGCTGTGCACGGTGGCTAGTCGATTCATTCGGGTCCTCTTCAACACTTTGCTTCGGTGCGTACTGTTCGACGTCTCTGCGAATGCTTGATATCGCATAAAGTAAACGTAGTGCGAAAACGATCCATGGTTACACGAAATAATTGGTCTGATGGACGATAATGCTGATCATAAAACGGAAGTTGCGGTAAACTTCGCGAACTGAACCATTATTTTCGAAATAAACTTGCACGATTTGCTAGCGTTGTTGTTCAACCTGTTCATGATGAAATGGCAAACCAAACTGAACATATATGACATTAGAGTTGGCCGATTTGACCACAAGATGTCAGTTTTCTTTCTATTCCAAAAACCAACCTTTAAAAAAAAACACCCGATACAAGGCAAGTTTTGCCTTCGTGCATCTCAATTACAATAAAAGAGATTCATGCTTATTTTGACATTCTATTCGATAGAAAGTTAGTCAAATTCGAAAGAAGTGCATTTTAAGCATAATTACGAAAAAAAAGTCCTGCAATTCTGTCTGTTTGTCTGTCTGTCTACCTGTATGTCAGTGTGTCCGTATATGGATCATCAGCCTGAACAATTAGACCTAAAGGATAATACTTAATTTTCTTGACATTTTAGTTTTTGTCAAGTCTTTTCTCAAAACATCTTCTGGCAAGATGTTCGAACTTGCATTCTTATTTTGAAAAACTGGCTTTTAAAAAAGGTGAGAAATAAAAACCTTTTTTTAAAAAACACTAGTCTAATGATTTTGATTAAATATTCGACGTTTATAAGTCAATTGCAAAAAGGGGCGTTTTATATTTTAGCTAAGAACTCTTGGTTTTAAATTTCATGTGGTTTTATTCAATTTTGATAATCAATGTGTAGTTGGCAACCCGTTTCCACTAAATGAAAGGTCCACAAAATAACTTTTTTTCTTTGAAAATGGACACAAAATATCGTGATTAGCTTCGGCTGTGTGGTACTTAGAGGCGTCCAGTTGAAAACCAAATGTTGCCAATATCCTTCTCTTCAATTTTTGCGAACCAAAATTCGTTCAACATGGCCCGATAACGATCCAAATGACTGTAACGGCCTCTCCTTGCTGATTTTCGAAAAATGGTCCAATTATGCCTCTGGACCAAAATCCGCACCAAACAGTGACTCGTTTTGGGTGTATCGGCTTTTCAATGTATGCGTCTGGGTTTTCTGTGCCCCTAAATGCGACAATTTTGCTTATTTACATACCCGCTGTTATAGGTGCTTTTGCAAATATTAAAACAGAAGCGGCTAAAATGGTTTTGATGGTTAATGAGGGCAAAACGAACTATATGTTGTCATCAAATAAGGACACAGAACATCGACGAATTGGACAAAACGTCATAATAGACAGACATACCTTCGAGGTAGTACAGAACTTCGTCTACCTAGGATCCGCTATAGACACGGAAAACAACATCAGTGCGGAGATCAAACGGAGAATAACTCTTGCCAACCGTTGCTTCTTTGGGTTAAGAAAGCAATTGAGAAACAAAACCCTCTCCAGAAAAATCAAGGTAACTTTGTATAAGACCTTAATCATCCGAGTCCTGCTTTACTTCGCGGAAGCATGGACCTTATCGAAAGCGGATGAGGAAACCCTTGGTCGTTTCGAAAGAAAAATTCTCCGAATGATCTTTGGTCCCGTATGCGAAGGCAATGTGTGGAGAAGAAGATACAACAACGAGCTGTATGAGCTGTACCGCGACATGGGCATAGCCAGAAGAGTACCTACGCATCGCGAGGCTACGATAGTTGGGCCATGTAGAGCGGATAGACCCAAACGCTCCGGCTCGTCGGGTTTTCGAAAGCACATTGCAGGGAAATCGCGGAAGGGGAAGACTTCGTCTTAGGTGGCGCAATCAAGTGGAAGAAGACCTCAACCGACTTAGAGTGCAAAACTGGAGAGAGCTCGCCCGAAATCGAAGTCGTTACAGAAGGATGTTGGTTGAGGCCCAGGTTCACCCCGAACTGTAATGCCCACTTAAGTACATATCCGCCAAGATCAAAATGAGCTTCATCTGAAAAGATGATTTTTTCTGTTCAAAATAGTTGTTATCAAAAAAGTCAAATTTCTGCATTCAAGTGATTGTTAATTGTTTTATTCATGACCTGTGATCCAATGACCACCGATTTTAAAAAAGACAGGTTTCAAGAAAAATATCAATTATGTTTAAGGTTTTGAGCGCTAGGGCAAACTAACATCGAGTGTGTGACTTCTCAGGGCCGTTTCTCCAAAACTATTACTCGGATCAACTTGAAAATTAAGAAAAATCTTCTGTATTGTGGAGTTAAGGCAGTAAAGTCGTGAAACCCCCGTTACCCTTAATGGCTTTAAAATGAAAATCAATTACAGTTATAATTTGATGAAAGTTGAAAGACTTCTATAATATCTCCATATCAACTCTCCAAAGAATTGATGAAAAATGACTAACTGGCGCTTGTTATCACTTCATGCTAATGGCCTTCCTACCCATTTTCCAAAAAAAAACCTTAACCTATTTCACTGGAACCCTCAAAAAGAAAAAATACAGTTTTAAATCTCTTAGAACAAATTCCATTACATCATGCGACACACATACACTTTCAACATCAGGTACATTTATGTAGGTACGTTTGAACAGCATTCGGTTTTAAGTCGTGTTTAGCTCGTCTACGCTCTAACCAATTTAATTTTATTTGTAAACATTCAAGATAATTCCAGTCTCGGTATAGGTATTCTACCCAGAAGACCGGTAGTGGATGAAAAAGCACACTCACATAGCGGTTCATATAGTATATGTAGCCTAATGAAAAACGACTTAGAGCGAATAGGTTATTATTTGTATAGATGTAACTTAATATTGATTTCGTTAGCCTTGTATAAATAAGTAGAAAAAAAACTCTAAACGTTCGATTTTGTGTCTCAGTCACAAACTAATTTCGGCCTGCATTGCTCAAGTCATAATTCAATTAATGTGTGGCAGCTTTTAAGTCTTTAAAGTTATGAGTATACCTAGTTTTATTATTTGGTAAAACGATTTCTGTGCAAAAACGTGCTAATTGTCGTTTTGTGGTTTCTTGGTTTTAGACAAGCTAATGAAAGTCATGGTACAAAAATAATAACCAAAAGATTGCGCACACAAATTATAATAACAAAAATATGAAAAAAAAATCATCAGTTTTTCTTTTTGCCTTCGAAGAATGTAAACAAGAGCCAAGGTGAGGTCATCAGCACAGAGTACACTATACCTACACTGTCGCTGATGAACAACAACACAAGAACTGCACACACATAGAAAGAATAAAATAAAATAAAAACAGAGACAAAACAAATAAAACTGAACTATGGCGAAGATGAGACCGATGACAATGAAAAAGATACGATTTTGTAGTAAATATTTATGTCAATGAGCTTGTTGTTTAAAAATTTCATAAAAAAAAAATTAATCATTTTTGACTGAAGGCAGAGGCGGACGATTGCATAAAAGAAGTGTTTTATTTCCTCAGATGATTCTAACAGAACGGGGGGCGTGTGTATTGAAGTATAACTACAAAATGGCCTTTTTAAATCCCGACTTTGAAAGTCTGTTACGAAACGTTCTAAATCAGGTAAACTATTTTTCGTTTTTTTGATAGTCAACACTTGAATCATGGAGGTCTGTTTATAAGACAAACAAGTATAAGCGAATTGAATCTTTAAAAACAATTTTTGCCCATGATGAAGTCGGATAGATACACGGTTACCTCTTAATTTAAGCATTTCTATATAACAAACCTAAAATTCTTTTTCTGCCAAACCAAAGCGAGTGATATTGCAGTTGTGACTGCTGACAAATTATGTTGAGATAGAAATAAGTGTAACTACCACCAACGCTACAAGAACGACTCCGAAATGTTTCGAAGAACGCTTCTGTCCTTGGACTTTACACAGCCTTTAACCTGTTGGGCTAACCTGGGCGTCCACCAGCATCTGTCTCCAATAGTTTCGATTTCGAGGGAGCACTTTCCAGTTTTGCACTCTAAGTCGGTTGAGGTTGTTTTCGACTTGATTGCGCCACCTAAAACGAGGTCTTCCTTTTAATGCAATGTGCATTCGAAAACTCGTCGAACCTCAGCGTTGATATCCATCTGCTCTACACGAGCCAGCCATCGTAGAAATCGATTGGCATTTTGTCGCCTTGTCGAAAACCTTTTTTTAACTTCGATGAATTCTTCACGGACCTTGACAGGATCAACGTGAATTCTCCAAAGTCATCTTGCATAGTCGACGAGTTTTGCAGGGATGCCGAAAGTAGACATGGTTTTGCACAGCTCGTCTTTGTATCTAATGTCACACAAGGCATTGAAATCGATAAAAAGATGGTGTATATCGATATTGCAATCCAGTTATGTGTCGTAATGTAAAAATTTGTCAGACTGTAAGCCTTTTTTACTTACACGTCATTCTTGATTATCATCCAAGTAGAATGGAGCGGAGTTATTGTCATTAAGAAGTATGCAGAATCGGTTTTTCCAGATGTGAGAAAAATAGAAAAAAAAATAGGGTGGCGCAACAGAGCGAGGAGCCTCGAGGCCTAGCGCATTTCTCACAACCATACCTTGTAAAGGAATGGAGGGGACCTACAATTTTCTGCCGGTTCCGAACAACTAATCGAGAAAGCGCTTTTCATAGCAATGAATGTAATAACGGAGGACTTGCCAATTCCTCGTGAAAGGCGATTTCCGTGAAAAACATGTTTGCCTCTGTTGGGATTCGAACCACGAACCTCTGGGTTAACAGGCAGACATGCTTTTCGGATTTGAGTAGCGACGGCGCCGGCGATTATATCACTAGGTTTCCCTGCTGGTCTTTGCAGGCTCGAGTTCGGGGCTTGCCACTCTGGCATGATCTTTTTACCTTTTGGTAAGACTTTCAAATCTTATTCCAATTACGGCATCTCTCAATTTCCTTAAACGAGCGCTTCTCATGGTGCTTCCTTTTCTTTTTGAGACGGTGCTCTCCCCTTCTTTTCTCCTTGTGAAGCTCGTTATAATGAAGCATAGCATAAAAATTTGTCGTGCTTTTCGTTTGGCTGCATTCTTTACTGAACCATGATGTCGTCATAGGCTTCAAAGATAGTTGGAAAAGGCATTGGCTATCTCTGCGATTGTTGCTTTCCGATATGTCATATCGTTTCACAGCTTTAGTTCGTACGGGTCGTGAACAGGATATCCTCATTCGGTGCTTTGGCTACAATAAGGTGGTGGTCCAAGTCAAAGATGGTCCCTCGGAAAGGTCGGATGTCAACAACACTGGAAGAGTAAATTGAATTCATCGCAACATGATCAATAAATTAATGCCACTAGAGCAAGAAAAAACAGAATCAGACACAAATTTCTAAAAACCGCCAATAACAGGTGGTCATCTTTAGAAACATGCCGAGTCTCCAGAAACCTTTGGTCAGATATTTCCAAGAAAAAAAAACAAAATTTCTACTCCAGCTAAGCAGACCTCGGCTCTCTCTGTTGATTGGCATTCTCACGGTCCACAACTCGTTGGGTACCCACATAATAAGAATGGGCATTAGCACATCCGACTTATGTAGAGGATGCCAAGATGAGGAGGCAGAGGAAGTATCATTCCACTTCCTCTGTGAGTGTCCTAGCTTGGCCCATACTCGGAAAAAACCCTCGGAGAATACTTCTTCGACGAACTGGGCGACATCTCTAATATCCCATCATTGAGTAACGTCCTGAAATTTACTCAGGGCTCCATATGGTTCAGATGGTTCAGTGGGGGTTCCCTACCCCAACAAACCAATCACCAACCCAACCCTCTACCTCTCCAATCCCTCCATCTCATCATCCTCTGATTTTCTCGGGGAGCACAATGGATCCTTGAGATCCGAGTCAGGTGCTGCCATTTGTGGCTGCACCCCCATGCAACCTAACCTAACCTAGCCTAACATGATCGATTTGATTGACGGTTGAATGATCTGGGAACCGACGTGTACCTATATGAATTTTGAGATGCAGGGAGCGTGTCTCTAACAACAAAACCTAGCCTTGCAGCAAAGTCGATTGGCTTGTTTTTTTTTTGCCGGCTATGCTTTCCGATTGTATTTCCAAAGCTGTCCTCCCATTGCTCATATGTTTCTTCAAGGAGCTCGTAGAGACAGTCTTTGGAAATATCGTCTTTCTTTTCAGTGGAGGCGTGGGGCCATATTAGACTTCATGCTGACAAATATTGCCCAGATGCGGATTGTCACTATACTCTCATCGACTGGATTTTAACTATTAACATTATCCGTGATTCTACCTCAAACGACAAATCCGCACTCAAATAAGCGTTGGTTTTGTTGCCTGTAGCAGTCGCCGCAGTAGATGTCGCTGCTTTTCATTTCGATGCCCGTCTTATTTCATCGCAGTTCTCGGATGTCCCTTAATTTTTGGACTGCACCTATGCTTCAATCTTTTACGCATCTTACGTTTCACGTGCAGATCCGGAGGTCTTTGTGCTTAATTCTTATCTTTTTTTAATTCTTTTACTGACGAGGTTCAAATCGCACAAAATTTTCTTTCTACGGATATCGCCTCTTGCGAGAAATTGGCAAGTCATCCGAGAGTAACTACACTGCCATGAAAAGTGCTTTGTCACTTGGCTGTTCGAAATCGGCATAAAATTGCAGGCCCCTGAAATGCTAAACTTTGAACCCTCCGAACTTTGTTCGCCACCTTGTTATTGTTACTATGTTTAACCAAACCAAAGCTTTGAATGGATCAATGCTATTTAAAATTCAATACTTTTTTCGTCTTTTTTTTAAAGGCAGCTAGGCACGGATCTAACCTGATTTGTGTGTGTGAAGCACATTAAGTTATGGACTAACTCGAATCTCTGTTTAAATTGCAGATTCAGTTTAAATTCAATGCTGAGTCCATTAAGTCATTCCATTAGTTTTAAGCCCTTCATAAGAAGGTAAATCAAAATGACTAACTGTATCAATTTTTTCTTGGATTTCTACTATATCTTTAAAAAAAAATTACATACATATTCGCAAAGTGCAAGCAGGCTATAATTAAAACTTACTTCATACCTCTTGTCTTACCTCGATGATTCCAAATGATCTGGAGCAAAGAAAAAAAGTATTTTTTCTCTCCTTTTCTTTCTTGTATATGTTTCCTTCCTATTCTCCTTCCATCTCCTATGCATTGATGCCTAAAGCACAATCAAAAATTCTTGGAAATTTTTAAGTGTTCTTGATGCTTTTTGTGTGTGGTTTTTTCTTTTGTTATTATATCAGTCGCGATATGTTGTTCCCCCATATTCTTTACACGAACGTATCCTGTTTATAGGGTATGTTATAGTGTGGTCGGTTTCGACTTATGTAATAATTCTGAAAACAAAATGCGGTTAAGTTTAGAAACTATGGTTTAAAGGCTTTCATTTTCCTGATACTTGTTTTGAATCATCACAAATTTTGTTTAAAAAACTGAAAATGCTAACGAAATATGAGGCAACTTATAAAAATGTTCTAAATATAAAACCGAAAAAAGTAAAACCTTACAATTCTAGCTTCTTGTCCCTACACTGTAGTTCCGTTGGGTATTGAACCAAATGGAACTACTTATGTTGAACTAAAATTATAGCTCAATAATTATAAAGTTGCATACATACGTGTGTCAGACTACGTATCCTGACAGCCAAATCTAACCTAACCAAACCTACATACGAATATGATTGTATATGTTGAAATGAACTACTGAACTAAATGAACTATGCGATTTTGAATTTGGCCACTGACTTTATTTAAATTCGGTGAATAGAACCAAACTTTTGAAGATTCAAAATTCACTTTATTTAACAATGAGAGTGTTTTTTTTTTTAACTTTTTTCTTTTTAGTAGTTACCAAAGTTTGCTGAGTTTGCTTAATAACAATTTTTATACACATTTAGTGACAAGTTTTTGAGCAGAGCTCGGCAGGTCTCGGCTTACGTGGTTTTTTGTTTGTTTGTCGCACTGTACTCCCTCATTCAACTTTCAAAAAATTACTATTAATTTTTTAAGTATAATAATTTTAAAATGAAATTCATACACATAATTTATTTATATTAAGATATAATAACTATATAAAAATGATTTCGAGCTAAACTTACTTATGTGCTACCTTATTCATATTTTTGCTAAAAATCAACAAATTGGTGAGCGAAACTAACAAAAAATAAAATAAGGCAAATGAAAAAGTAACCAGTTACTCGTTTTATTTTGCCGGTGTGTTTTTTGTTGCTTTAGAAAAAAATTTGAAACGGTAGTAAAGAGAATATACATGACGTTCGTTGTTTGACATCATCGTACTGGGCTTAAGACTCGTTATTCAAAATGTTTCACATGCTGTAGGTATATTATACCGGTATCATATCGTCAATGTGCACATGTTTTTAAGAGTCAAACTTTGAAAAAAAAACTTGGTTGTATTTGTGTAGGAGTGTTCGCTGCTATACCTTGATGGGGCCAGGAACATTGGGATGATGCAGTGTGCTGCGAAAAGTAAAAACAAAGAAAAAAACCAACCATTAGAAGTTTAGACAAAGAGAATGCTCTCATGCGAATACCAAGCTGTGTTTGTTCTCTTTCTAAGGAACCACACAACTTCCTCAAAAACAACCACATAACATTTTCAAGTTTTTTTTTTTTTTTGGATTTCAAGGATTTGAAAGCCATGGGATATTCTGAAGTTTCAACTACACAGAAAACAACGAACAACATTTGAAACGACCTACCAATAGATTCAACGTTGTATGCACAGTGGTTTTTGTGTGACTAAAAATACTAGAAGTGAATTTTGAAAGTTGGAATTTTAAAATTATTTTTCTTAGGGGGTCATACCTTAGAAAATTTTTTTATTCTTAATTTTTTTTCCCTAAAAGTATTCTAAAACATTCCTAGAATTGAAATCGGAAAGGACCAAATACTGGTCCTAGGTTAGGTGGAAGTGGCTGTCAGCCAATGAGTACATTGTCTGACACACTTAGGCCGCAAGGGCCCATTGTGAAATACAGGTCCTACTTCAGAAAGTTTTGTAGAATTAATTTTCCGAAGAAACTCCATTGCAAATTCATAGCGTTTTGAAAAATAAATCCCGCTTATCTCAAAACTGCATTTTTGAAACTAAACTTTTTCAGTTTTTATCTAAATGACTAGAAATTTCAATCGTTTTTTGAGATGATTATCTAGAGAAGTAAAGAAAACTTAAGGGATTGGTTTTTTTTAAGTTATAAACAATTAACGCAATTTTTTTAATTAAATTTAATCTAATTTATAAATCTTTCTGACGATGAAAGCATTGCTTCCAAAAGGTACATCTGAGGAAATATTTTGCTAATTTTTTAATAAATTTTTTTTTGTCAAAAATGTAACTTTTTGTTTAAGTGGTTGTTATGTTGCGAACAATTGATATTAAATTATTATCTTGTCTGCTTCACTAGTAAAACGGATGTTGTTTATGAAATTTTTTTTTATTGTTTTTTAAAATACTAGTTAACGTATTATATTCTACTTTTTTGTACTTTCGAAAAGTATCGATTAGTATATTATATAAACTGGAAACTAATACAAGTTCCGGCATTTTCAGCGAATGTCCCTGAACGAATTTCTCAGTAAGTCTGGGTAGTCACTCGTCCATTTTCCAATCTGAAGACTGCTATTAACGAATGTTCGAGAATAATGTGTTCATCGAACACGAAAAGCAAAACAATATTCATTTTCTCAGACAGCCAAGCTGCACTTAAAGCGTTAAGCTCACCTGTCCAAGCTCAAACTAGTCCAAGAGACAGTCATGTCACTCTCTGAAATAGCAAGGAAAAACACTGTAATCCTCCACTGGATCCTAGCACACAAAGGCTATGATGGTAACGAGAAGGCAGACATCTTATTTAAAGACGGCGCATCTAAATCATTTGTCGCACCTGAACCCTTCTGCGGTGTAAATAAAGCACCTTTAAACATACTGTCAAGATCATCATGGAGGAATCAAATAAAGCTTGGAGTAACTCATCAGTCCAAACCTGTTCAAGACCATTTTTGGCAGAATATACTGAAAAAACATAAAAATTCCAACTGAGCCTCAATAGGAAAACCATGAAAATCTGCACAGGACTACTAACCGGTCACTGTTCTTTAAAGAATCTTCACCAAATGGCTGGTATCGGACCCCATATGTAGACTATGCCTCGAAAATGAAGAAACATCTCTGCTCATTTTTACAGAATGTTCAGCACTTTTCCGCCTTAGAAAGCAAAATGTACTTGACTATGAGATCTTCCCCCTAGATAAACTCAAACTCATTCACCCCACAGAAGATTGCTAACTTTTGGTTCAACTGAAATGCCCTGAAACCTCACATGGGCTAGTACAATAACTAGTATATTATTTGTATAACCTGTTTCATAAAATCTATTTAAAAATATCCTGAAAAAACTCTCGTTTTTTTTAGCCTTCACATAGATGGTACTCGTGGCGTGATGGTTTGCATGTCTGCTGCTAACCCAGAGAGTCGTGGTTCGAATCCCAACAGAGGGAAAAATGTTTTGTCACGGGTGTTTCGCGAGGAATTCACAAGTGCTCCGTTAATAAATTCATTGCCATGAAAAGGGCTTTCTCGAGTTGGTCGGGTTTGGCAAAAAACTCTGGGTACCTTCTATTTCTCTCAACGCATGTAGGACCCCGGGGATCCCCACTCTATTGCTCCACCCTCTATGTAGGTATGGACATATGTAGTTCAGCTTAGGTGCATTGCTGTATGTCTTATAGTTCAAATTTTATCGGTTTTTCGACGCACTCCAAGAGTAACAAAAACCACTGTGCAGTGTGCAAAAAGGTTTCGGATCACATAACTTTTTAGGCTAATATCTTCCAAAATCTAGTCACTGCAAAAATCAGCCTTATTATGAGTTTCACGTGAACAGCTTTTCCCCCGGAACATTTTTTCGTTCGGAATTTTAAAAGCTATTATGAGTTTCCGCTGAACGAAATTCCATTTGGAATCAGAAAGTTCACTTCGAAAAAAGACCACGTTCATTTGCATCCAATTTCCCTTCATTGCTCTCAAAATTTTAACATTTCACGGGAAAAATAGCTCATAATAAGAGAATTTTTGCGAATATGGAAAATTTTTCCCCCGAAACTCATAATAAAGTGAATTGAGGTCTTTTTCGAGGGGAATTAGTTCACTTGAAACTCATAATGAGGCTGAATATGTTTAAAACATCGAAAATTATCCAAAACCTATGAAGCCAATTTTTTATAGCCTTTTTTACGATATCGTCTAAAATGCAACGTGGAACGAAATATGATAGAGAAGTTCAAAGGTTTTTTACAAATCGAAAAGTTTTGGGATTTCTTATCAACGTGGAATGTAACCTTTTAGAAGTTGTGGGTTTGTTTTTTAATTGTTCTGAGGGTTCTATGAAAGTCTTTTTAGTCCACATATGTACGTCTTATAATGTTATTATAGAATTGTATTATGTAGAAGCTTTTAGGTTTCTTTGCTGCCTGCTTCTCTGCTGCCTTTTCACTTCGATCTTTATAACCAGGAGAGTACGTCTTAATCGCACGCTTCTTAAAAATTTAGAATTTCGGCAAATCACATCCATGTTTGTTTGTTGTAAAGTTCTGGATCACAAAGAGACATTAAGCCATTATGATTTTATCTTCATAATGCGAACGTAGAATCTGCCTTTTTCAGTTCTTCTCTGTGCATCCCTTGAACAAAATTATCGTGTTATGCAGATGCAGATGCAGATGCAAATATAATTTTATATACAAAAAAAAAAAAAAAAAACACCCAGCCACTGACCATCAACGACAGTCGCAGTCACAGAACAAAATTAAAATAAACTTTGCGCACACACATGCACATAATGTGCACTATTATCTCCGTGAGCTTATTATTCCAAGTTGGGTAGGTATTTGCTTAATTTTTGCATTCAATTAAGTTTCGTTTGAATTAAAAACTGGCTGACGTTTGGACCTTGTTCTTTCACGTGCCAGTAGCGTTGAGAAAAGCATTTAAGACGTACATACAAACAAAACACATCCATACCTACATATTGGATAAGTCCAAAACTATGCTGAAATTAAGGTTATGACATGAAAGACATAATCAGAATTTAAAACAAAAAAATATTGACAACACTTTGCTAATCATGCATTTACATTGCATTGAAAACACATGTTTTCGGAGTAGCCGATTATCTCACAAATTGTTTTGTTTTTGTCTGACACTTGCAAAACAATAAATTACAACAGAACTTGTGAATTTTTTTTTTGTATTTACTCAATGAATGAAATTGATCGACTTGAAATACGAATATAATCGAGTTGTTTTCAAAAATATCTTTGGAAAACATACGTTTTCATTGCTGTTTTCCTGAAAACATTCTGTTTTCGTGAAATTAAGTGGAATACAAATACATATAACTTGAAGATTTTGATCAGTTGAAGTAATATTGTTTTTGGGAAAAATAAGTAAAAAACTTTTTGTTAGCTGGGTGCTTATATTAAATTATATTATATAAAATGTTTTAGTTCATCTGAACTGTTGTTTACAAGAATCAAGTAGAAAAAATTCAATAATGCGAGTCAACTGCTTGTTTGGGGTTTTTATTGAAATTAGGTCATTAGGTGGAGGCGCCCAGAGTATTTTGTAATGTCGTTTTCCAAAAACCAAATTCGGTGTGAATTGGAGAGTTTTTATGTCAGATCTGACAGATAAAGTCTCCAAATCACTCCCAAACGTTTTCCAAAATGCGGTTTGGAGACAACTTTTGGAATGATTTCTTCACTCCCGTTTCTGTTTAGGTGCATAGGAGTGAACACCAATACATAAACAAACTGTCATCTGACTGCTTGTCAAAGCAAGCCGCAGATTCTTTTTAATTTTTGTCGGCTACAAAAGCCCGCGATAGTTATTAAATTTTCTTTAAAAACCATTAAATAATTTTTAAAATTCAAGTGAACGATTTTTAGTCTTGTTTTCTGCTTTAACATGAAAGAAAAAATCTAGCAAGTTTACCACTTAGTAGTGGTAAACTTGCTAGATTTGCAATCACTCAAAATCTGTCACTTCGCTTAAAACGAATTCCAAAATAAACGAAAAAGGAGTGAAAAAGTGAATTTGTTTTTGGAAAGCGACATAAGTATTTTTACAGTACATAAAAGGCCAGTTTGTTTAGTTATCGTTTACAGTGCTGCCTGGATAAGGGGCCGTCCATAAAATACGTTCGCATACAGGGGGGAGGGGTGGTCTCGCTGAGTGTGACAAGATGTGACAAGGGGGGAGGGGGGGTCTACGGCAACGTAACGTTCGCCGTTCATCAAAAAATGTTACTACAGTATTTCTCTCGACTAGCTTTTTTTTTTAAATCGTTATCATGATAAAAGTCATTCATTTCGTATTAGTAAATAGTATACAGACATTTAAATGCATATATTTTTAATACAATAAATTTTCTCTCAATATATTAACATGAGCACTAGCTCTTTGGCGCGACTCTAGCGTTTTGTTAATTTATTATAAAAAAAATTAAAACTTACAACTGCACTATCAATTAAATTTTATCATGCGCAAGGGGGGGGGGGGGGTATACGCTTTTGTGACGTAATATTCATAGGGGGGTCACAGAAAGTGTGACACAGTGTGACACGGGGGGAGGGGGTGTTCGAAAAAGGCTAATTTTAGTGTGACGTATTTTATGGACGGCCCCTAAGTACTTCTTAGGATTTGCTACCTTTTATGTGCAATTAACAGTTATTTATTCAAACCCGTTACGTGCCAGCTGATAAAAGGACCCGCTTTAATACCTAAAAAGCGTTCGTAACCGAGGAATTATTTGTAATTCTGTTTGACATTGATGACATTTCAATGGCTGTGAAGTCAGTTGTACTTCTGTGCTGATCGAATGCTGATGAAACAAAAGGAATATTTGATTTTTATTTTGTGTAGGTAAGGTAGTTATCCGAAAAAATTAAAGCGGGTTGGGTAAATATCCGACAGGCATGATATTTTGTTTCAAATAGCTCACAAATTTACCCTGTTAATTTGTGAGCAATTTGAAACAAAATTGCAAGAGTAGAAAAAAAATTGCTTATATATACGTTGTTGTGCATCAAAGCGGGGAGGTAAATAAACGGGAATTACTGTATCTATTTCTAGATGGAGATTTATTGAAAATTTAGGACCTAGCATCAAAAAGGAGGCAAGTCCACATTTAACTTTGTGTGGGAAATAAAAAATAAAATAAAAACTCTTTGAAAAATGTTATTCACGAATGTTTGAAAATTATGTTATCCTGAAAAACTTTATTTTTAAAGTTTGGATCTGCACCAAGATGTTATAAATTTGCTTCTAGCGTCATTTATTTAAAATTAATCAATTCATTGGATAGTCAATCAATAAATAGAAAACTGGACAGATCATTCATTGAAAAAATTAAAAATTTATATGTTAACTTCCATTTTGATTAAATTCGAACTTTACTGAAGGATTGTGCCAAGTGCGTTACTAGTAAAAATGCAAGGAATTGTGTGTTGAAGTTTTGCAATTTATTTTTAGTTTTTATTTAATTAGGTAGATACTTAGGTGGGCATTACAGTTCGGGATGAACCTGGGCCTCAACCAACATCCTTCTATAACGACTTCAATTTCGGGCGAAATCTCTCCATTTTCGCACTCTTAAGTCGGTTGAAGTCTTCATCCACTTGATTGCGCGACTTAAGACGAGGGCTTCTCCTTCCGCGATTTCCCTGCAATGTGCTTTCGAAAACCCATCGAGCCGGAGCGTTTGGATCCATCCGCTCTACATGGCCCAACCATCGTAGCCTCGCGATGCGTACTCTTCTGGCTATGCCCATGTCGCGGTACAACTCATACAGCTCTTGTTGTAACGCTTTCGATAAGGTCTATGCTTCCGCTTCGTAAAGCAGGATTCGGATGATTAGGGTCTTATACAAGGTTACCTTGGTTCTTCTGAAGAGGGTTTTGTTTCTCAATTGCCTTCTTAACCCAAAGAAGCAACGGTTGGCAAGAGTTATTCTCCGTTTGATCTCCGCACTGATGTTGTTGTCCGTGTCTACAGCGGATCCTAGGTAGACGAAGTCCTGTACTATCTCGAAGTTATGTCTGTCTATTGTGACGTTTTGTCCAATTCGTCGATGTTCTGTGTCCTTGTTTGATGACAGCATATACTTCGTTTTGCCCTCAATAACCATATCAGACCCATTTTTGCCGCTTCTGTTTCAATACTCGCAAAAGCACCTATGACATCACGCTTTTTTCTTCCCATTACGTCAATACCGTCTGCATAGGCGAGTAATTATACAGATTTTTGAAAGATTGTTCATCTGGTGTTGACGTTTGAGTTTCTTACAATCCTTTCAAGTATGATGTTGAAGAAATCGCATGACAGTTTGTCACCTTGCCTGAAGCATTTTTCGACATCAAAGGTCTCGGTGAGTTCTTTACCGACCTTGACGGAGCAGCGTGATCCTACATAGTTGTACGAGTTTTTTAGGGATGTAAATATGTACTGTCCACATTGATAAGGACCTATCAAGTTGTTTACGTGTGATTTCAGACGTTCACATATTACAGCAGACAAGGTCTTATAAGCGACGCGACGTTAAGGAGGCTTATCCCCCTATAAATTGGCTATATTGTGAGGGTCTCCCTTCTTTGGGATCGGGCATACGATACTGAGGTTCCATTCATCAGGCATGTTTTCTTCCGACCATATAATGCAAATCAGCTGGTGCATTCCAACTGGTCTCCAGCTCCTTTGAAAAGTTCGTCATCAAAGCCATCTGCACCTGCAGTCTTATTTGATTTAACCACATACCTTTGAAAGCTTATGCCTTGCTCTTTAATTAACATTTTAGTGCAAGTTATTTTAGTTATCAGGTCTCAAATTAAATTTTAAAAATAAAAACCAATGATCTTTTTACAAAGTTTTGCCCTATTATGGGTCAGTTATTCTTAAAAAAACAAATGCTGCTATTGATTTGTATTGTCAAGCACAGAAAACAAGAAAATCTTTCCTCAATTTTGAGAAATTGAACTAAAATAAAAGCTACTTCTCTCAAGATAATCGAATTTTAAGGCTACGCGCACAGTAGTGCGAGAAAGCGATGTGATGCGAGAAGCGTTTGAATGCGAGAAAAGTGTTTACCTACATGTTTTCTTATCCACGTGCGTACAGTGAATCGACATTTGATGCGACACTTGCGAGTCTATCGCAAAGCTCCAGTACGCTTCACGTACGAAAACTTATCTGACCACTTTTTCAAGCGATATTGTGCGTTTTGACGTTTAAAGAAAAAAATCAAGCCAGTGCCTACTATGTTGTGTTCTAGGAAGAAAAAGGAGTTTTCTTGACATAGTACTCTTCCTTTTTTTTATTTTCGCAAACTCTAATAAAGATTTTTTTGTCCGGTTCCTTGCGTTTGACACAAAACTAATCATAATCACAATTTTGTTAACTTTGTTTAGATTTGTTTAAAGAAAAAAAAAAAAACTTTACAAAATTAACTTAAACTAAAATACTAGTTATAAAACAAACTATAAGCTTTTAAAAACTTAGTTGTTTTGTTGATCTTTAAATTTTTTTTTTAAATTAAGTCAATCCTTATTTCTGTACTAACATTTCATGTGAAAATAAGTTTGTTTAATGCGCCATCAGGCCTCAACTACTGAACCGATTAGAAAGAAATTCGGTACAGAGATAGTCTAGAGTCTAGAATAGTCTATAAAGAGACTATATTTCATTCCTATATTCCCACGGAAACGAAAAAAGAGGAACCTTAAAACAACGCAGACCCGGCAACGCCGCGCCCGGTCGGGTCATCTAATTTTTTTTTTATTAAATTGCCCCTTCCGTCTAAGTGGAGGGTTATAGACCCCCTTCCATACGATTATTTCCATGTCCGTCAAGTTAGCACTTTATGAAAGTGACCAAACTCAAAATTCCATTCCACGATGGTTTGAGTTAACTTAGTAGTGTTCCTACAAGTTTTGAGTTGATGATTTTGTCTTGAGTTAAAAGGGACATAAAGTTTGAGCAGAACGTTACCAACAACGTGACGTCAACTATCATTCAAAGTTTTTCGCTTCGTAATGCAACGCGTCAACGGAGTCTTGTGAACCAGGCCCTTCGTTTGGTATCATAGGACCAAAAATATTTGCTCTATTTGTGAAAAAACAACAAAACGTATTTTTGAAAACATATCGTTGTTTGCACGCCAAATTCACAAAGACAGGGTTTGAGCGGGTGTTAGCGAGACACAACACCAATCAACTTTTTTTTTTTTTTAATTTTTAACCACGAAGCTGTTCTTGTTAATTTGCCTCTAAATGAAATCAACTACCAGAACGTGATTGATATGCAAAATATAAATAAAAATTCAGTCGTCTCTATGAGTCAGTTATTCTATAATAAAACATACCGGATTGTGGTTTAAGTTAGAAATGTCTACATAATATTAAACTTATATAGAAAAATTACATCATACGTTTTTCATATGAATTGATGTTTTTATAGAGTTCTGCGATGTTAAGTGGTTGTATTTGGTCAAACAGCACAAAAGCTCCACCCAAAAACTGACATCGAATTCAAATATTTCCCTGGACACAATGCTAAAACACGTTAATTGAATTTTTATGAGCTCTCACTACCGTTAGAAAGTTCTTAACCTCATCACATACCTTCCCAACAACAATAAAAATAAGTAAATGAATCTCGAGACCGAAATTGCACAACTCTGACTACTGCGTGGGCATGTTTGCACACACTCACCTAACTTCTTTTCCCGCTGTAAGATGAAGGCAACAACCACAGCAAATGGCTACACATTAGACTAATCGACAAAAAAAAAGAGAAACTAGTTAAAAAATAAATAAAATAATGAAATGGACAAAAAGAAAAAAAAAACTTGAAAATGGAATGTGTCCGCTCTCTCAAGGTGTAGCCGCAAAGAAGTGTGTCATAGTCGTTCCAAATGGGACAACGCGCCGCGCCGACCACGATCCACGAACCACGACCACTAGTTCGCGAGAAACGAACGAATTCCTCACTCTCTGCGCACACAAAATCGAAAGTAAAAGAATAAATAATTTTATTTCTCTTATCTCGCTTTATTTTTTCTTCTTCTTCGTGTTTTTGTTTGTTGAGATTATCTGACGTAGGTATTGCAAAAAAAAGTGGTATATAAATTATTCAGTTTTCCTCGACTATGTAAACAAAACAAGATGCAAGTGAGACAGACATACAGACACTGAGTTGTTGTAAAAATGATTTCAAGTGTTGGGAATAAAACATATTTTTTGAACACAACAAAGACTCGAACGCACTTTATGTGATCTACGGCGATCGGCTGGCTGTGTTTACAAAATGTACTTCGTTTCCTGCTGGCTTCACAAATACACTGATAGCAGTTGAAGTGGTTGACGCTTGACGCCTGACGATGCAGAGTTGCTTCGATAGTCGGTAATCTCAGAGCTCAGACTGGAGGCTTGCGCAAAAAAACTTGCAGCCATTGTACAATGTTCATATTTGTGTTATTGGATCCCATATTAGATGATAAAAAAAACGGGGCTTGGATAAGGTCCAAGGTAAAGACATAGGCTTACAAATAATCCCTACTACGGTTTAGTTACTATATTCACTTTCAAGAGCAATTTTTCTGTGCAAACTTAGTTAGATGTAACTTAAACTTAAATTAAGATAAACTTTAGTCGCAATATTTAACTAAAACCACCCGAGCTTTTCTTTTTTACAAAATCTACTCATAAAGAAACTAGATTGGAAGATGGAATAACAAATGGATGAGTTCTCAACCAATCGCATTGGCGACTGAAATTGTATGCATATTTTCACTATTACTGCTACTCCTTTTATAGGCTTGGACCTAGGTTCCAAGTAGTTCAGTACAATACTAGTTTAAAAAAGCGGTGTTGCCTGACCTAGTTCATCCAGTTCATTAGTTCAGTTCAAAAAACATTCATTCTTTCCCTAAAAATTCGAACGAACTACATCGACATATATTTCATTTAGATGTAAACGGATTAGGTTCAACAACCATAACCAACTGAACTTAATTAAGTGAATTGAACTGAAATCTGTGCTATAAAGGGTGATTTCAAGAGTTAAGTTTTTCAGGTTGCTTTTGCCTGTACTGGTTGGTAATGACGTTCAAACTTCATTTTTCAGAGTTAAAAGTTTTTAGTATAATCTGCCATTTCATCATGGAGACTTGGAAACGAGCAACGGTTGCAAATTGTTGAACATTTTTATGAAATTTCGTTTTCTGTGAAAAATATACATCGTTTGTTTCGACCATATTATGGTCGTCTTAATTGACCTGATGAATTACAAATAATTTGAGCTGCTATCACCAAATCTTGTGCCAAATTTACTATGTTGGACATTAAACCATAGACTCGCATGCGTACATTGCGTTCCTAAAGCGGCCCATACACACCACACAAGTGTGCACACTCGTGTCGGTGTGGATAAATGTGGTACGTGTATGGGGTGGTTCGCAAACCAATTTCTCGGTGTGCCACACGGTGCGAACAAAATGAAATAATTTTCATTTTTGGTGTCAGTGTGCGATATGGTGCTATGTGGATGGGGAAGTGCGCGCGAAATGCCACACCAGTGTGCACACAACGGTGTGTACACTTGTGTGGTGTGTATGGGCCGCTTAAGAGAATATTACAGTCGAAGCGTCCAGTCTTAATGAGGATTGTGAAATGTCAATGCCTCGCCGTTCTCAGCAATTGGACATATTAAGTTACCCAACCACATAGAAATTTTATAAAATTCAACTCCTGCAAGAATTGAAAGACCTTACACAACGTCTTGTTTTTGGTGAATGTGCCTTAAAACAGCTCCATGAAAATCGGCTGTTTTATCGAAAAAATGTGTTCCGCGATGAGCCTCATTTCTGTTTCAACGGATATGTAAGTAAGCAAAACTGTCGAATCTGGATTGATAAACAGCCACATGCCATACAAGAATGTATTTCCAATAAAAATAAATAAATAGGGTGGCGCAACAGAGCGAGGAGCCTCTGGGCCTAGCGCATTTCTCACAACCATGCCTTGTGAGGGAATGGAGGGGACCTACAATTTTTTGCCGGTTCCGAACGGCTAATTGAGAATGCGCTTTTCATGGCAATGAATTTACTAACGGAGGACTTTCCAATTCCTCGCGAAAGGCGATACCCGTCGAAAAACATTTTTGCATTTTGCCTCTGCTGGGATTCGAACCTCGAACCTCTGGGTTTGCAGGTGGACATGCTAAACATTACGCCACAGGTACCACAATGTATTTCCAATGCATTAGAAAAAACGACAGTTTGATGTAGTTTATGGAATGGTGGCATCATCGGTTAATTTTTAATCAAAAACGGCACTGTAAGTAACTACCGTCAACGGCGAACGATATAAACCCATGGTACACGGCCTTTTTATGCCCCAGTTTGCTGAGTTGAACTTGGGATACAAAGGACATGTGAAAGGATGAATTTAGGAAGCGGCTTATCTTTCGCAATGGCCCTGTGAGTTGGCCGTCAAGATCATGCTATTTAACGCCTCTTGATTATTTCATGGGGTGTGGTTATGTTAAGTCGGTAGTCTGTGTGGGCAAGTCGAACATGATTGAAGCTTATCAGGATAACATACTTACACCTGTGTGAACTTGGCACCCGAGTTTCGAAAAAATAATTTTTTTTTTTGTTTCTGGTAGGTTTTGGATTGTAGTAGATTGTAGTGAAAAATTTTTTGTTTGTAGTAAAGTAGAAGTCAGAAAAAATTTCGGTCAAAAAAAACTTCAGCACCCCAAATGCGAAAATTCAACATTTTTTAATTGAATATGGAAGAAAAGGGTTTGTAGAGGATTGTAGTGAATTTTTTTTTTTTGTAGTAGAAGAAATATTTTTTTTTTGTAAAAAAAAATTGTTTTTTTCCCATACCAATTTTTTTTGTTGCTGGC
Source organism: Melanostoma mellinum (assembly GCA_914767635.1). Classification (NCBI taxonomy): domain Eukaryota; kingdom Metazoa; phylum Arthropoda; class Insecta; order Diptera; family Syrphidae; genus Melanostoma; species Melanostoma mellinum. Next base: position 162,105,525 of record OU612058.1, on the reverse strand, counting down.
TATTGGACTACTACAAACAATGTAAACCACTTAAAATCACTTAAATATGTTCCTAAAGGTTTGTAGTACAAACATTTTCGTTTGTAGTAGAACCAAAAAATAGCCAGCGAAAAAGTGAAAATTTTGAAAAAAGTTGCATGCGAATGATATGGTCTAATTAATGAGCTGTAACTATTTTTTGGTTCTACTAGAAACGAAAATGTTTGTACTACAAACCTTTAGGAACATAAAAAATTGGTATGGGAAAAAAACAATTTTTTTTTTTACCAAAAAAAAAATATTTCTTCTACTACAAAAAAAAAAATTCACTACAATCCTCTACAAACCCTTTTCTTCCATATTCAATTAAAAAATGTTGAATTTTCGCATTTGGGGTGCTGAAGTTTTTTTTGACCGAAATTTTTTCTGACTTCTACTACAAACAAAAATTTTTTCACTACAATCTACTACAATCCAAAACCTACCAGAAACAAAAGAAAAAGTTATTTTTTCGAAACTCGGGTGCCAAGTTCACACAGGTCATACTTACTTACTTACTTACTTAGGTGGGCATTACCGTTCGGGGTGAACCTGGGCCTCAACGAACATCCTTCTATAACGACTTCGATTTCGGGCGAGCTCTCTCCATGACCCAACCATCGTAGCCTCGCGATGCATACTCTTCTGGCTATGCCCATGTCGCGGTACAGCTCATACAGCTCCTTGTTGTATCTTCTTCTTCAGACATTGTCTTCGCATACGAGACCAAAGATCATTCGGAGAATTTTTCTTTCGAGACGACCAAGGGCTTCCTCATCCGCTTTCGATAAGGTCCATACTTCCGCGCCGTAAAGCAGGACTGGGATGATTAAGGTCTTATTCAAGGTTACCTTGGTGTTTCTGGAGAGGGTTTTGATTCTCAATTGCCTACTTAACCCAAATATGCAACGGTTGGCAAGAGTTATTCTCCGTTTGATCTCCGCACTGATGTTGTTGTCCGTGTCTACAGCGGATCCTAGGTAGACGAAGTCTTGTACTACCTCGAAGTTATGTCTGTCTATGTATGTATGTGTGTCCTTGTTTGGTGACAGCATATACTTCGTTTTGCCCTCATTAACCATCAAACCCATTTTTGCCGCTTCTGTTTTGATACTCGCAAAAGCACCTATGAAATAACGCTTTTTTCTTCCCATTACGTCAATACCGTCTGCATAGGCGAGTAATTGTACAGACTTTTGAAAGATTGTTCCTCTGGTGTTGACGTTTGAGTTTCTTACAATCTGTTCAAGTATGATGTTGAAGAAATCGCATGACAGTTTGTCGCCTTGCCTAAAGCTTTTTTCGACATCAAAGATCTCGGTTAGTTCTTTACCGTTCTTAGTTCTTACCTTGTCGGAGCAGCGTGAATTCTCCAAACTCATTCTGCATAGTCTTACGAGTTTTTCAGGGATGCCGAAACTAGACATGGCTCTGTACAGCTCGTCTCTGTAAATGCTGTCATACGCGGCCTTGAAATCGATAAAAAGATCACCATCTTTTCGATATCGATATTATATTCTCGGGTTTTTTCCAAGATCTGCCGTAATGTGAAAATTTGGTCTTTGTGGACTTCTCTGGTCTATAACCACATTGACAAGGACCTATCATGTTGTTGACGTTGGGTTTCAGACGTTCACATATTACAGCAGACAAGATCTTATCAGCGACGTTAAGGAGGCTTATCCCTCTATAATTGGCGCAATTGTGAGGGTCTCCCTTTTTAAGGATCGGGCATACGATACCGAAGTTCCATTCATCGGGCACACTTTCTACCGACCATATCATGCAGATCAGCTGGTGCATGCTCCTTTCCAACTGGTCTCCAGCTGCCTTGCAAAATTCGGCATCAAGGCCATCTGCACCTGCAGTCTTATTTGATTTAAGTTTGCATATGGCAAGCTCAACTTCCTCTAGGTCGGGAGGACGGCATTCTTGATCATCGTCCAAGCTGAATGGGGCAATCTGCCTGACAGCGGAATTTGTGTCCTCATCGCCGTTTAGCAGTCTGCAGAAATGATCTTTCCATATCCTCAGTAGCGACTGTGACTCACAACTATGTTTCCCTGGTGGTCTTTACAGGCTTGAGTTCGGGGTTTGCCACCCTGACAGGATCTTTTTACCTTTTGATAAAACTTCCGAATCTCGTTCCTGTCATGTCACCTCTCTATTTCCTCAAACGAGCGATTCTAATGCTGCTTCCTTTTCTTTTCGAGAATTCGGTGTTCTTACCTTCTTTTCTCCTTGTAAGAACAAACTAGCTCAGTTAAGAAATTTGAACTGACCTGGCCGAACTAAATTTGACATTGACGTTGATTCAATCGAAAGTAGTGCATAGGTTTTAATTCATAGAAGTTTAGTAAAAGAAAACTTTACTGAAGAAGTGAACTGGAGTTGAAGGATGAACTACATAGTTTAATTGAAAGATTTGAAATTGAATCCAAAAGCTTTGAACTGATTTGGACACCTTATTCGTTGATAATTATCCAACAGCCTTTGAATAAATCAAAATTAGTTTTTAAGGCATAGAAGTTTAGTAAGAAAAGCTTTACTGAATAAGTAAACTGAAGTTTAAAATGAATGAACAACATAGTTTAGTTTAAAGATTTGAACTGACCTGGCCCAACTGAAATTAAAATCTTTGAACTTATTGCGAAACCTATAGTCCATTGATAATATTCTAAACAACCTTTAATCCGCAGAAGTTGCAACTATGTAAATCGACTAATATATTGCTAATCTCGACTCTTATTTGCATTTGCTCTGATGTTTGAAATCCAAATATTCTCTCTGTATACTAAGCAAAGAGTTCTTCCATTTTGGATGATGTAAAAGTAAATAACTGCAGAACGATCTCTGCTGTTTAAACATAAACAAACCTACAAAATCAAAACGAAGGAAAAAAAACCACTCATGCATCAGGAAACCACAACACATACTCGTACAAACTGTATACAAAGTTGATCATTACTACAATGATAGAAGCAAAGGAGGGTCGGAATTGCTTACTTTTTGTATTGCTGAAATATGCAAATTTCGATAAACAATAGAGCGTGTGTAAATCGTGAAATTTTAAACTAATTTTCCGCATTATGTTCATAGTGGTAGTTGCGGTGCAGTGGCGGCTGGTGGGCTAAATGATGCCGTAGAGCAACGTACTCACATTAAATTACCAACGTCCTCTACATGAGTACCTCTACAGTGTAAAGAAAAGAAAATTTTCCCGATAGGAAAAAAAAAAAAAATGGAAGCTTGAGCCTCTTTAGTTGTATTGTACTTGCAACAATTGCAGTGCACACGGCATACGCATAAATTAATTCATTTCATTGGATAAAAATGAAAACAACAAATAATCAAACAAACAAAGAGGGAAGAGCACGAACACAACAATCGCAAACTCTAACCAAAATCGTCGTCAATGTAGGTGGTATATGGTTTGGTAAAGTTTGACTCTGGCGGATGTTGCAATTTTTCGCTCTTTTTCCAGGAAATTTCTTTTACTATACTGAAACGTGCTAATTACTTTAAAAACTCAACTAAATGATTATTTAAAAAACGTGCGTTTGATTCAGGAAAAGGGATCGTGAAGGTATTTTTGTATGTAAAAGGAATTTATTGTTCTATAAATTCCCAGACAAATTACTTCCTTGAAAACTTGTAGACAGGATGACTTTGTATTTGGAAACTGAGGTGCGCCAACGGCCTTAACTGCAGTTTCACATGATTTTTGAAAGTGGATGAGAATACGTAGAGGAGCGGAAATATTATTTTCTGGTTGAAATGCATTAAGGTAATGTCATTAAGTTTCTAAATTACTATCGTGAATTATGGCCTCGGTACAATTATTGAAGGATTTCACATGACTCAATTGGCAACGAATTCATTTTAAATAAACTCTAACCTCTCAACTTTCAAATGATCTCAACTATATGCTAAATCAAACTTAATTGTAAACCAAACTTAGCTATAAGCTAAGCTTCAAATCATGGTACTCGTGGTGTGATGGTTAGCACGTCTGCCTGTGAACCCAGAGGTTCATGTTTCGAATCCCAACAGAAGCCAAAAATGTTTTTCCACGGGTATCGCCTTTCGCGAGCTTTTGGCAAGGCCTCCGTTATCAAAATCATTGCTCTGAAAAGCGCTTTCGCGCACTGTAGGTCCCCTCCTTTCCTTCACAAGTTAATGGTTGTGAGAAATGTGCTAGGCCCTGGGGCTCCTTTAAGCTTCAAATTGAACTGAAAATTAGTTAACCTCTGAACTCTAAAATAATATGTGAACCAGAGTATCGGGTTTTTCAGTAAGAGCGCTACAAAATTTTTTTTAAATAAAACAAAAACGGTTTTGAATATCAATGGAATTCTTTATTCCTGTGAAAGGACGTTTGATACCATTATGTATGAAACTTAATTTCTTTTGCATGGCCACCACGGGCACGCTTGTGAAGTCCAGACGCTGAACCCAATTTTCGACGGTTTTCACGCATAAATCGGCCAATACTGCTGAAATTTCACGTTCGATATTCGAACGAAGTTTCGTCAATCGTCGCTGGCTTGTTGGCATAGACCATAGTCTAACGGCGTCAAATCACACGACCGAAACGGCCAAGATGGTTTTTCGATGAAAATCCGAATCATTTTCAAGTTGTTGCTCAGCCCAATTTACGAACATACGACGCTTCTGGTGGTGAAGCGGCTTCAGTTTTTGCGTCAGTTTAATCTTGTAAAGATGTGGGCCAAGATCTTTTTGCAAAGATCGCAACAACGACGTCACAGAGATCCCCAACGCTTGAAAACGACTTGTGAGAGACACATTTGGGCAGCGGCAGCAACATTCTCGACACTACGGGCACGGGAACATTTTGTGCTGTGCCTGTGGATTGAAATTTTTCCACTAGACGGTCAATTTTTGATTTGCTAGGACGATTATGACGACCATAAATTGGACATAGCGAACTTAACGTTGAGGCCACTGATTCCGAATTTCGGTAGTAAATTTTAATAATTTCGACTCGTTTATTGGCTCGTACATATACCTTTTCATCATAAAATGGCAAACCTTACTAAAGAAAAATGTCAAAAGAACGGTATAAAATATGGCGTCATTTGCTGTCCCATTTGAAAACCCCTTTATATACGACCTAAACTGAACTGTGAACTAATCTTCATTATCAACTAACTATTAATTACTTTCTGTTTTTCGCTTGAACTTAGTCATAGCATTGTGATTTCAAATAGATCGCAATTCTGCGTCTTGTCTGTTTCACATCACAATATGTAGTAGTGCGTTTGCTGGGTGCGCTACGTTAACCTCAAATGCTCCGACAAGCCTTTCGGTTCTCACTTATGATGGCTTTGTCGTCCGCAAAGATTAGGATGACCTTTTGACCTTTTGTGTTCTGCACTTTGTCCTTCAACAAACACTTAATAAAGAAATTGCATTAAGCCTTTGAATACTATTTCATGCAAATAATGTCTGCCTCAAATGGTCCATCCGCTTAGTCCATTTTTGCCATACTCTTTCCAAACATTTTGGCCGTTATCTAACAAATACATGCTTCAATGTTGTCTTCCAATGTATCCAACAAAAGGGACAAGTCGCTAAAGACCTCAACATAGCCCCACAAAAAGTGTTCCATAGGCGGCCAATTGACCGGCTTATGACGTCAAATAAACTTTGCCAACTGTCAAGAGCCCATTTACCAAACATTCGATATTGTAGTAGGTCGTTCGATTCAGCCAGCTGCATTTTAAAAGGCTTAACCTCTAAATCTTTCCTCAGTATTTTCTACGTTGTGGAGTAACAGAGGCCCAATTGCTGTGAACGGCCCCAAATCCATGATTCAATTATAGACCAAACTGTGTCATTAAACTCGAAAGTCAATAAGTTATTCTGAAAGTGTTCATTAGATTAGATGCTCAGTTGCAACAAAAAAAGAAAAATAATTCAAAAAAAGCATCGTAAGCCATCTAAACCCGATGTCTCCCATCTTTTTCGCGAACTTTAAGTTATAATTACTTGTGTCATTGGAATGTGAAGTTTAAATAACTTTCTTTTCTACCAATTCAAATTAAAAACTGAACTCGTAATTCTGTTGAAGTTGATTTGGTCAAAGCTATGAGGTTTTCAACTCAAACTCCTGCAATAGGCTCGTTCTAGGTTGACGAATAAAAAATGCAACTATATTTTTCACCAAAAATTACTGAGTGGTTACGAAACGACTAATATGGTTTATTTTTTACCTCAAATTACTCTTAAAGATCGTGTCAAACGAACAAACACGAACTACACGAACCTTTTTTTCTATCCCCCAACAACTATAAGCTCATGTTGGGTGCATGTAGACACGTCCATAACAATACCGTCGCGACATGTGCAGAATTTTATCGAAGTCTACTGCTCTCTTTTTTTCCAGATTATGTGCATTCATTACGCCACACATTCTTCCAATAGCACTATTTGTTTCACCGCCTTTCTAAAAAAAAAATTCTGTCAGCAGAAGACGGTGTTGCAGGGTCCATACATTTATACATTTATACATACAGCTTTGCAGTCTGGAATTTACTAACTTGGCTACCGATTGGTAATTGGTTTCATTTGCATCACTGTAAAGGTTTGGTTGCTGTTTGGAAGGTATGGTGTTTAACACAATGCGACTTGCAAATACTTAGGATTTTGAAACCAGTAACGTTTCTAGCAATATATCTTTTTATGGCAGGGTAATGGGTCAGGTTAGACTTACTTTGATGCTTCTTCCTATTCGATGAGCTCAACTACGGGTAAAAAAGGAAGCACAGCGTTTTTATGTAAATATTTTTGAATTTTCTTTGTGTATTCTATCAATAAATTGTCAAGCCTTTCGGTAATGCATATGAAATGCTAAATTCGAGCAACGTTCAGTCTATCGGAAACGGAAGTATTCGTCTATCCACTCTGTGCGCGCTGGTTTAAGCAGTAGCTGTCGCCTTAACCATTTGATTGAAGACAACATATCATAACCTCAAAATCAGAGTAAGTCTTAAAATACAAAACAATCGTGGGTGCCCCCATCTTCTCCTTACCACCACTCTGTCGTTATTCGAATGACTGACAGATTATGTAAATAAAAATTTTGCCTTGCGGATTTACACATCATCTGCATCACTTTTGTCTCAAAATTAAAATGAGCGCACAAATTTGTTTTCTAAAAGCCACCAAAACCCTACCTTTGCATGGTTGATTGAATTTGAAATGTTTATTTGCAAATTAAATTACACACCATAAAAGCTGTTATTTACTGCGGCCGCCGCAAGGTCTTCATTCAAAAAAAAAAAAAAAAAGCTAATCGAATTCTCTCCCTCCGTGCTGCCCACAGCTGAAGCAGAAGCATCAGCATCACACACAAAAATATCATCCACCTCCGCGGTTGTGACTCACAAATTGTTTAAAATCCTCCACAGGAGGTACACACTCCATACATACATATTCATTCTCGTTCATATGTATATAGAAAAGTAATTCACCAGAATCGTAGTTTGAAAATAAATTTTTACAAATAATTAAAATTTGCATCCGTCGAACCGGGAGGAGTATATCAGCCGTTCCTTCCTCACTGCTTCTTCTTCTATCTAGAAACAAAAACAAATAAATTTTGGAAAAATATTTCACAAATTTCAGTCTCTCAAGTCAATGGAAATTTAAATTTTTAATTGCGTTTATGAACTCGTTATACTTAAAACGGATGGTGTGCCTGTGCCTGTGCGCTGTGCACAAATAAGCTTCCTACTCCGTGCATTTGTTGATTTCAAAATTGATTCACAATCTTTGGTTGGCGTGAATATGTGAGTTGCAAGATTCACACGGAAAAGTTGCCAATTTCGCACATAAAATGAAAATCGAAAAAAAGAAATACAAGAAGATAATTTTAATTTCTGATGAACAATCAAGCATGACATGAGTAGCGTTGTTGGTTCACAAGGTATATTGACACAACACACTGGTAGATGTTCAGACAACAGACAATAATAATTGTTGTTATGATAAATTACAGTGATGACTGCACGAGTTTTAATGCAAATTGTGTTGATGTTTTCACAAGGAAACTTAAAAATGATTCTTTTCAGGAAAACACATTGAAGCACTGAGACGATTTTTAATGCTTCCTGATGGCGTATTTATCGATGGGATGCACGAAAGTTTCAAGAAAGAGTTGTTTTTTTTTTTTTTTTAATTTTGAACTCAGCTCGATATCATATGTTGGAAACTTTACTGAAAGATTATTTTCGACTTCAATGTCATTATCTTCGGAAATTCGTTCTTCTCTATTTTCTAAAATGTATTAGACATGGTAAGGGGGCAGTCTACGTATCTCCGTAGATATTGTTAATGGCTATTTTCGCCGAGAGTTCTTACAAGTTATGGTGAGAAAAAGTGCCAGACTGTGTGAACTGTTTATTTATTTTTTAATTATATTTTATTTGTTCTAGATGATATTAAATAAGTAATTTAAGGTTCATCATTTAAGGGTCACTTTCGTCTGGGTGTGAAAATATTATGAGTATCGATGAAATGATGTCAATATTTTTCATTGAGCTTTTTTAACACATATATTCAAAATGGTTTCTGTAAATTAAGATAAGATTGGTTTAGACTTAAGACTAATGTTACAATCATTCATAAAATATTTACAATAACAATGGTTTATGTTTTAGTTCCGAAAAAATACCTAAACACTTACACTGTGCACCGACTTGATTGTGAGGGGCATTAAAGCTCTTGCTCTGATCTTAAGTACAAACCAATCTGTTTTCTTGGTTCAGATCACTTCGGTATGATCTTTCTGATTGGGGTATTTTAGTGTTTTTTTTTTTTGGCAAGACCTGGGGTCTTTCAACGAAAAGGGTCCTTTGGATCTATACGACTATGATAAGACCAATCATCTCCCATGCGTCAGTAGTAGTGGTAGTAGTCTTTGTTCAAATTTGTACAAAAATAGTTAAACTAAAATAAATTTGCAGTGAATAAGTAGTGATATAATAATTAAAAAAAAAAATAGTATAAATAGCACATCAACGTACGTATTACTTAGTTGAAAATACAATCGATTATTGTTTTTTTTTTTAATATTACAATGAAATTTAGGTTTTACTGTGGGGTGAACAGTCTTTTTTATCTGTAAGCAGAATTAGTTCATTAATGAATTTCATAATAAGCATTAATCCGAAAAAAAATTAATGGTTTATTTTATTTTCGATGTTTAAACTATGTGCATTTATGAAAGGTATAACAGGGCATTTACAATTTCATCATGGTTAAAATTTAGAAGCCAGAGCTTAACTTACTTTAGAAAAGGAGATGTGTTTCTTAAGAGTCTTAAGTTTAAAAGCTGTGTATTAAATAATAATTTGCAAGCGACAACAGTGCAAGAGTTTCGGAAATGGGTTGTACGAAATGAGGGTATACCGACTAAACATGCTGTGTTACTTCGTAAGTTAAGCTAGCAGTAATAGGACTTCGGAAATGTCCACTTTTAATAAAGAAAATTTTTAAAACCTTATAGTAGTAGAGATGCATCAGGCATCACTGGAAGAATGCTCAAGTTTCTAAAAAGAGACATAGATGGATTCATACGATTTACACCAGCAGGTAAACGAATAGCTTTTTTGTAATAGAAGCAAATTTTGTATATAAGACCTAAAAAAAGTACCGCCCCAACAAGAAATTCCATATTGTAGTCCAGAATGGAAAGTTGCATAATATACCGACCTTATGGTTTTATTACTCAAATACTTTTTTAAATAAAATAAGTAGCGAAGAGAAACACGAAAATGTTGTTTCAGGTATGAAATGTGTTCTAACCAATTCAAATTTCGGTCAAGGAATACTCCCAAGTATTTGAACTGACTTACAGTTTCAATTGTAAAACAATCTGAACTACAAAATAAGTTATCATTGAAACTATAGTTATTGTTGTGTCTGTCACAACTGCAGTTACAATAAAACAAAATTTTTTTTGCAACCACAAGAGTGGAAACAAAATTCTATTTCAGGAGCCTCCATCTTACGCAAATTAAAAAAAACATTAATTTCGTTTTGTTACTGATAACTAATTTGTGCAATATTAACCAGACACTCAATAAACGAATATCGTGGTTAATATCAGCACGCAAATCTATGGCGATAGAAGAGTCATAAGCAATCCCAAGGTCATCCGCAAAAGCTGTAAGATTTCCTCTGAACTTTTGGGAGAACAGAGAATTGACAAAGATAAGTAAAAATATAGGGCCTAGAACTGATCCTTGGGGTACTCCTTTATTTATGTGCACAGAATCGCTTAGATGCTCGTTTATTTTGACTTTTTGCAATCTACTCTTGAGGTAAGAACTAAACCAGCATAAGATGAAGCCACGAATTCCAGAAAGATGTAATTTATTTACGAGAATGTCGTGGTCTACCATATCGAAAGCTTTTGTAGTATCGACGAATTTCTTATCTGCTAACCCCTTGTAAATACTATAACTGAAAGTCAAAAGATCATCTTCAGTTGAGATTCCCTCTCAACAACAACAATTTGTTGAAAAATTGCATTTTTTTGAGGTAATTAAGTTAATTGGCCTCGTTTGCCAAACTACAAAGAATAATTTGTCTTGGCTGTACTGGGCCTTCCCCAGCACACCGGGTGCTGCTCTCGACGCATCATGACACCTACATCATGGAGTATACTCTCAAGACCATTTCTCGTCTCGTTTAAAGAGATGTGGTCTCTGGTATTTTTGGCACTGGAGCTTTGAGGAACTCGCCAACATCATATCTTTTGACTCACGTCTAATGGATATGCCGTCTGACATGATGATCCCAAGACTCAAACTGCGTCAAATATACTCAGTGAACTTTCCTTCGGTTCAGGGCTGGTTCGCTCCAGAATCTGAGCTTGGAAAGAACTGTTATCGAACCTTCCCAGATAGTTCTTAAACCGTCGAGGGATTTGGTGCTGGTGCCTTTGTGAAGATCGCCGACAAATACGACTACACGTCTTTTTTTTGGTCATACGCATCCGTTTTCCAAGCAAAGGCGTATGTTATTCAAATGGCTTTAAGGCACGTTATGAACAAATGGCTGGATGGTAAAAAGTATCTGTGTTTGTAGCGGCAACAAAGATGTGCTTAAGGTCTTCTCAACACTCTAACTACTTCGAAAATGACACAGGAATGCAAGAGCTCTCTGAATGCGGTCGGAAGACTAAACTCCTTGAGTCTCGTTTGGGTTCGTGGCCATCACGACATAACTGGAATTGAGATCGCCAATGAATTTGCTAGGCAAAGATCTCAGACAACTTTCTCTGGACCTGAACCGTCGCTAGGTCAGTGAGGGCTTCAATCAATCAAATGTGTCAAGAGCACAACCGTAAATGGCATGTCTCCATTGGATGCAGACATACAAAACGTATGCTCTCCAACGTTGATAAGAAGACTGCAACATTTTTGCTATCTCGTAGCAGAAAAGACTATAGAAAGTTTAATGGCGTTGCCAGCGGGCACTTATTTCTTGCCAAGCATTTAAACGTGTTAGGCTTAAGTGATACCAAGCTCTGTGAATCTTGTGGAGAAGAGGAGGATACCGCAGAGCACTTCCCCTGTGAATGTCCTGCTTTTTCTCGCATGTGATCACAGATACTCGGCAGACATGGTGAGAGCTGGTAACTTAAACTCCTTATTATGGCAGCGTCTTTTGGCTTTTCTGCGAGCATCTAGAAAGACAGAAAGACAGACGCCAGACGACAGACGACAGACGACAGACGACAGACGACAGACGACAGACGACAGATGAAAGACGAGAGACGATAGACGATAGACGATAGACGATAGACGATAGACGATAGACGATAGACGATAGACGATAGACGATAGACGATAGACGATAGGCGATAGACGATAGACGATAGACGATAGACGATAGACGATAGACGATTGATGATAGATGATAGACGATAGACGATAGACGATAGACGATAGACGATGGACGATAGACGATAGACGATAGACGATAGACGATAGACGATAGACGATAGACGATAGACGATAGACGATAGACGATAGACGATAGACGATAGACGATAGACGATAGGCGATAGACGATAGACGATAGACGATAGACGATAGACGATAGACGATAGACGATTGATGATAGATGATAGACGATAGACGATAGACGATAGACGATAGACGATAGACGATGGACGATAGACGATAGACGATAGACGATAGACGATAGACGATAGACGATAGACGATAGACGATAGACGATAGACGATAGACGATAGCCGATAGATGATAGATGATAGACGATACACGACAACAGATAACTGATGAATATATGATAAATAAAGCATTCCACGTGAAGCAGACAGGTAAAAAATGTCGATGTTTCTGATTTTGGTAATATTTTGGACATATGACAGATGACTTAATATGATATATGACGAATGAAGTATGACATATTTTTACTCTAGCAAATAATAGAAAAACCTTTTGATACACATGCGCGAATATTTAAAAATGTGTTTTTTGCTTACTTTTTTGCACCACTGTGGCTTTGTTTCGAAAAACCACCTTGTTTTTACTTCAGTTATTTACTTTTGACAATTTTTGAGGTAAAATATTGAGTCCATTTTGAAACACGCTGTGAAAATTCCTTCTGAAAATTCATGAAATTGATAGCTTTGAAAATTCCCTCAACTAAAAAAAAGATTATCACGATATATTTATTAGTTTACGAGCTACATTTTTTGCAACCAGAAAAGTCATCTCATAATGCACCACTGTGCGGCTTACATGCAAAAACCACATTGTAATAATGTTGAAAAGCGTTGGAGAGAAAACTGAACCTTGAGGTTCTCCTGTTCGAAAATATTTTGGTATACAGAGTGTGCTCCATTTAAAGCTACAGCAAACTGTCTTTTCCAGATATAGCTCTGTACAATTATTATTTGTTACATTTGTTCAAGACATAATCCATAATTCATTTTGTTTTGTTAGAAATTTCACTTAATATTTCTGAACACTCATAATATGTGTAGACCTCTCAAGTGAAGGACGTTAATTAAAATGCAGTTCTTCTTAAAATCATTTTGAATATGGGAAAGAGTACATACTTAAATACACTGCGTCATGACTCATGCATTAACCTTTACTCATTTCAACTCATCAGCAAAATATAAAACCTTACCAACAAAGAACATACAACGACCCTCAGAAGACCTTGACATTAAGACAGAAATAAAACCAACTGAAAAGATAAATTAAACTATGAATGCGAAAAAAAAAATTTATTTTGACGTCAGCGAAAATTCAAACAAATTCAACACTCGAGTGAAAGTACTGTGGACGACGTGTTTCCATCTGCAAATAAATAGAAAATGTTTTAGTCTACAAAAAAATGTTGGGTATTTCCTCATGGAGAAAATGAAGAGGAGAAAAAAAAAGAAATTATTTTTAGCTGTCTGGTGCAGAATAAGATGTGAACAGCAGCGTGGGAAGTATAAAAAAGTATTTACGTAGACAAATTAGAGTACTTGTTGGATAATAATGTGGTCATGGACTTGGGATAATTAGCTCTGTCCCCCGTCATGTGAACCTCTTCTAGTGGCAAGCTGATGCCAATTAAGTGCAGCAGGCCTCACAAAATATTTATCGACCTTTTGTGTTAATCCTTCTGCATCTATAAAAGTGTATATGGATTTTCGATAAAGTACAAAAGTAAAATAAATCTATGACTCACTCAATTGCGTACTCTGCCACAAATGTGACGTGCGACTTGTGATTAGGTTTAATTTCGCAAATGACTTTTCTATTTCTCTTTGTGTATTGAAAAAACTTAATTTTTGCGCAAAGAGTTCATTGTTGGTCGGCCACAAAAGCTCTCCGAAATTAAATCAAGTCTGATCTAATACTCGGCGAGGTACTCGTATATGATGATGACATACGAAATACGGCGATAGCAATTAAATTCTATTGCTCTATCGACTGGGGGCATCAAGAGACAGACTACGACGAAATAAGCAATAAAACTTCACAGCAGCGGCACCCTTTCCTGCTATCTATAGCTTTCCACACTATCAAGTGTCAATGCAAAATAATGTGACCAATTCAAAAGAACATTAAAAAATCGATTTGAGAATGTATTGCTAAATAATGCTAAACCGGTTGCATCGGCTTGTTCAGCCCAGCGGGCAGCGACTCTTTGCTCTCATGGCGGTATAAACTATAAAGCTGTTGCAGTTGAAGTCGGATCTCGTCATTGATAAATGGGATAATGACTTGAAGTTTAGCGCAGGGGAGCTAAGTGGCTACTCCCCAAATCAAATGAATGTATAAGTACCAAAAGAGCCCCACGCCCCACGCCCCACGCCCCACGCCCCACGCCCCAGACATGTGCCGCTTGATCATTGAATAGCTCTGCAAAAAGCATAAAAAAAAATCCATCAACCTACTACAGCAATAATGATGATGATTTTGATTGAGGGGTTATTGTTTATATTTATATGCAATAAATTCACACTAATTGCAATCAATCATTCATTGCTCTGCTGTGTGGCTGTGGCTGTGTAACGTGCGCCTTCCTTTTGATTTGCATAATCAAAATTGTTTGCTTTCGCTTATGGTGGGTAATCGTTTGAAATCATTGGTCACAAAACAAATTGATCGTACAGACAAATAAATTAACCACTCGACATCGTCGTCGTCGTCGTTACATTCTTTTCGTGTTACGAAATGAATAAACCAGGTTCGAACCAAAAATTCAAACAACAACACATTTTTTGGTAGCAGTTGGCAGATACTATTGTAGTTTTTCATGTTGTTGGTGTGTGTTTTGGTGAGGAATTAGGCTGAAAGCAATCTGGAATAACTTGTTCGTTAGGATTGATGACATCGGCCACAACTGATAGAAAAATTCAAATTCAGATAACGACCACAGCTGTTATCCAGTTTGCTTGGCTAGTTTACTATGTGATCGTAACTTTAAAAAGGTTTCTTGTTGATGTTTTCAAGAATTTTTCGTCATGTTATTGATATCATTTGTCCCATTAATATGTTTGAAAAATTAATCACGAGATGTTGATAGAAAAGTGTAAGGCAAACTTCTGTGTGTGAATGCTTCGTTTTAAGTTGATTCATTGTTTTCAACTTTATTTTAAGGGTTAAGCGAACCGCAATAGGTAGGGGAGAGTGGTGTAGGTTGAGTCGACACAATTATTTTTCATACTTTTTTAGTTTTTCGGCGCTACCAGCATCGTAATGGAAGTTGCTGTCAACTTACTATCATACTTTCTTTCTTTATCACAGAAGATGGTGGAGTTTTCTCACATCTGCAAAAAGCTATTTTTTCTGTTGAAGGTTTTTAAAATACCAGCTGGAGCACTCAGACATAAATACCGGTCCATTGTATTACCAGATAACAACCTTCTATTTGTTATAGCTTTCCAGATGTTCAGAGAAAACCCAAAAGACGAAGGCATGATAAGGAATCTAAGTTACCAGCTCTCACCATGTCGGCGCCTAGTATCTAGGAGGTGATCTCATGCGAGAAAAAGTAGGACATTCACAGAGGAAGTGCTGTGCGGTGTCCTCTCTTCTCCACAAAATTCAGAGAGCGTAGTAACACTTAAGCCTAACACGTTTAAATGCTGTAAAAGAGAAGTGCCCCTTGCAACGCCAATAAGTTTTCTACAGTCTTTTCTGCTACCGGATAGCAAACATGTTACTGTCTTATAATTTAAATTGGGGTGCATACGTTTGGTCTGTCTACGTCCAATAGAACATCCCATCTACTGCTGTGCTCTCGACAGATCCAATCGTTGATTAAAGCCCTCACTGAAGACGCTGGCAGACCTATCGACGGTTCAGGTCCTGGAAAGCTGTCTGAGATCCTTGCCTAGCAAGTTCATCGGCGATCTCATTTCCAGTTATACCGTGATGACCTAGAACCCAAACGAGACTCAAAGAATTTATTCTTCCAACCGCATTCAGAGAGCTCTTGCATTCCTGGATCACTTTTGAAATAGTTAGAGGTTTGAGAAGCGCCTTAAGCACAGCTTGGCCTCCCTACGCTTACTCGATGATCAAAATGTCCTCCAGATATTTAAACTGTTCCCACTTGAGAGCAATCAGTGTTTCTTGAACCAACTCACTATCTTCTAAAACTCTTACCCATACGTAAAGTGCTTCTTTCAGAGATGAGCGATCCTTGCTTATTGCTCCATTGTTAGCAAAGAACAGTCTAGGTATTTTGGTTTTCTGTTCACCTTCCACCATGTAGTCGAGGATTGTAATAAAAAGCAGAGGACCAAAGACGCTTCATTGGTGAACATATAACCTTCGTCACTGCTCCTTTAAACATATCCTTGATCATCCGCACATAGTCCTCTGAAACTCCTCGTTGTCTGTAGGTCGTGTTAGATCTTGGGCTTTTTACACAAAGTTACAAGTCAAGTAGTTTTATGTTGACTATACTTGTAGAAGAGCAAGCTAATTAATTCTATTTTCTATAGAATTTTCTTACACTTGGCATAATTTACTTTTATTGCAAGTACAAACTTGTAGTTTTGTGTTACATGCTCCTGGTGGTTGGCGATCAAATACTTTTTCGAATTACGAAGCACAACATGCTGCTGTACTAAGGAATCATGTTTTTCCACTGGACTCCATATACTTTGCATTGGATGTATTGTTGAGATTGACCGCGATAAACCAGCATTGGTTATCAGATAGCTTTATGATTTTTCATTGTCTGGATACCCGCTCAACAATATTCAAAATGTGAGAAATCAACTTGATCGAATTGAAGTTACCCCAATTTCCTGTATCTAGCTTTCCTTTGTAAATAAGGTGGACGGTAACTATCCCTGCATTGCCTAGG
Source organism: Melanostoma mellinum (assembly GCA_914767635.1). NCBI lineage: Eukaryota > Metazoa > Arthropoda > Insecta > Diptera > Syrphidae > Melanostoma > Melanostoma mellinum. The sequence goes on along the minus strand of OU612058.1, from coordinate 162,088,620 downwards.
CGGGCTTGGACCTCCATAAGCTTGGCGATGAGAAACTTGAGTCATCTAAACCCAATGTACCCAATCTTTTTCCAAAACTCTAATTGAGTATCTCCTCGGGCCAAGCAGCTTTGCCTTTTTTTTAGAGTTCTTAGCTGCCTCACTGACTCTTTCGACTGTGATGTCGGGTATTTCCGCTAAGTAAGGTTCTGGAAAGTGCTTTCGAGGAAAGTTTGTTCAAAAACCCATCACAATACTGTTGCCACCTGTGTATATTTTTGTCGTCATCAACAAGAAGCTATCCTTGAACATCGTTAATGAATTTAGGCAAAAGAATCTCCTAAGCATTTCTCCTCCTTTGGGTGACAAGTTTGAAGATGGTTGTCCACTTCAAGTTGTTTTGTTGTACTTCATTAATTGCTTAGTTTGCATCTGCAGACGCAATAGAATACTTTTTCAGCTCTCGATTCATGCTCCGTACAGTTTATTGGAAGTTGGGCTCTTTTCTTCTTAGCCTCTTTTTTGAATCTATTGTATTCCCTTTGGAGACTAGCCTCCATTCATCTGTATTATTTGAAGGGCACTTTGACTTTGCTTTAAAAGCCGCTTTCTTTTTACTTGTAGAAACCAGTTCAGATTTTTTTATTAAAACTAATTACACATTAAAAACGACATTTCAAGAATGTTGCGTAAAATTTTCACAAAGAAATATTTAAAACTACGGCAATGGCAGCAATTATTCGGACGTGCTTCGAAAAAAGGCGAGTTGCGGTGCCCCTCCTAACTTGAGGCTGGATCATCAGAAATCAAAAAATCTTAGTTCATTCGTTAGATAGTAGTTTTAACTAGGGAATGTCGAGAGGGTTTTTGAAACTTAATTTTTCATTTTTTTGGAACACTGAAGGGAAAAACTTGATTTTTCTCGAAAAAATCGGCTAATTTGTTATTGTAAAATTATAGTTATCAACAAATTTGAAAAAGCTCTTCGTCACTACCTTATAAACTATGTACAGAAATAGTAATAGTGTTTGAAAAGGATCGGTACAGTAGTTTTGAAGTTATGAGGGACACCAACTTTTAAAAAGTGAGTTGTGGGAAAAATGCTTTAAAGTTTTGAACACTAAAAAAAACACTATACCGACAGGTATAAAAATATTCGTAACTTTGTTAATTTTGCTCCAATCCGCTTGAAATTTTGACACAATGTTCCTAAAGGCAATGTTATTAGACATTCATTAAAAAAAAAACAGCTCTTAAGGGACGAGGTGTCGGTCTTGTTGAACATGGCATTTAATATAAAACCAAATGACGTGCAAATGATTAGGATATCTTCAAAAAGTGTGTAGATGGTGCCATATCCGATACCTACGAGGCAGTCCTCATAACTGTCGGTTTTGCTGACATGTCCTTGCAGATCTTCGTTAACAAAAAAGCTCTTCGTCTGGGATTATCCACTAGTAGATTGTGAAAATTCATATTAAATGCGTCTTTTTCAACCTGACAACATCCAATTTGGGGAGCTGCGATTACTATTTGAAAGTAATTCCATTAATGCTAGAAACTTTACGATTTTTTGCGGAACGTATTTGCGTTTATTCAACACGAATTTTTTGAGTTTGATCTGTTTCTTACCACTCCGTGAACTCCAGTCGTAAAAACCCTGATAAAGTAAGTTTGGAGTTTGTAGTCGCTAGACTAACTTTGATGTAATTTGTCTAGATGTGTTAGTCGCCCATTACAAAAAGCGTGAAAGCACTGCATTGTTATTTTTAGTCGTCACTGCACAGACAAACACGGTGTCCATGTTAAGAATTAAAATATTTAAACAGAGTTTCCTTAAAACAGTAATAAAATAAAATTAAATAGTAAAAATCCCCAAAGTACTGACGAACAGAAAAAAATCTTATCAGGGTCGAATCACCGCACACATGATCGAGCAATACGTGACTGAATTATGTGAGTTTGACATTACTTCGTAGTAATTATCGAGCAGTTTATCACCACAATTTGACATTCTTTCATCAGTATTAGGAATAATTGAAATCGATAAACGAACTGCAGACTGATGTACTGTAATAAAGCGTGAATTTTGAAAGAGCAATAGCACTCGATCACTGATGCTGTAATTTGGCCCCTGGTTTCACTTCAATTGATTACACATCTAATTGAACGACTTTTTTTTTTTATTTTTACTAGAAAAACTTATTGAAATTATTAGAAACTGATCTCTTTTTATAAAGTAAAAGTTTTCATGGTGCCCGTGGAGTAGTTCGAATCTCAGAAAAAAAAAAAAATGTTTTTTGCGGGTATCGCCATTAATGAAGATCAACAAATTGTTCGATAGTAATTTTATTTCATGCCATGAAAATGCTTTCTCGACTGTCCGTTAGGAATCGGCAAACAATTTAAGGTCCCTTCCGTTCTTTGCAACTCTGTTCTATTGCTCCATTCGATGATTATTTTTATTTTTAAAAGTTTTGAGAAAGACTTTATCTAATGAGAAATGGGCCGCTATATATTTTTTAACATTTTTGTCCGCCCTCTCTTTAATGGTTAAATGGGCCTGCAAATCGCATGTTCTAAAAAGTTATCTAGTTGATAACCTTAACGCCCCAACAATTCAATTAAATTTTGACTTGAATTCATTTCAATAATTCTGTTCGATCACTTCTATCGTAATATCGAAATAAAGCGGTTTTAAAATTGAGTGTATCAAAAAAATCTCAGTATCTGCTAATCAGAAGCGAATGTTTGTTTATTCTTAGGTTAAATTCTTTTAACTATCGTTTATTGAACGGAGTAATCCTTTTCAGTCTGTTATTTTGTTCATGAGTGAGGGAAAAACAACGAACGAGAGTAAGTATGGTGGTTAGTTTTTAATCATTCATTTTTGTATTGCATGTAATTTTTGAATGCTTCTTTATGTAGGTACCTACCTTTGTGTCGTGTTTGTGATCAGCTCTCTTTCATTCATAACTTCTATTCATTTCATGTCCCACAGGCGCATTAGTTGTAGTTCCTTTAATTATTTTCCTTTTACATTTATTTCTCGTATAAATATGAAAACCAAAATAGTTTGTATAAAGTTTCTATCTTAGTTTTTCCTTTTTGTTTTCTTATTTATTTTCATTTTAAATCAACGCGCCAACCCCACCCGATGCTGCAACACACTCCATGGCGTGTGCATTTAATAAAATCTGATTGCCGTCAATTGCAAAATGCATATACAAATTCAAACGCAAAAAAAAAAATATATATATACCGAAAACAAACAAACATCACATCAGGCTATTAAGCAGTGGTCCCGAATACGATGACAGTGATGACTTTAACCGAATGAACACAACAACGACGACGACTACAAAGGCAGCGACGGCTAGTTTAGCAACCGTGATTACAGGAGTGACCCAACAACAAGCTCCGCAAACACCCCCTTTACCCATTCAATATACCTTGGGAGTAGCTGCTTTGGCAGCAGCCAACTCACAACATATGAATGGTTCGGCGGGAAATGGTTTAAATCACTCCTTTTCTTCCACCGCCACAAACGCCACCACCACCACCACTACCAACAGTGCCGCCACTACCCCGACCAACAACATAATCAGCAACAGCAGTAATAACAACAACATTAGTAACAATAGCAATAGTAGTAATAATAACAATAATGTCAGCAGTGGCGGAGTGATTGGGGGCGGCGGTGTCGGTGTCAATCGGTTGGCATCGTCTCGTCGCCCCCACATACAAATATCACCAAATGAACCACAAAAAACATCGCAACTGCTGACTTTAACCATACATAAGGATGAAAACGGATATGGAATGAAGGTTAGTATTTTTGTACAGTTTATTTTATTTATTTGTCTATTTGAAATTGATCAGTGATTACATTTTTTTTTCTTTAACTATTTTAGTTACCTGAATGACTTTTTTTAAAACGAACTTAGTTCTAGATTTGATTGATTAGTGTAGATGATAGATTTCTCTTGGGTTTTGCACTAGTTTTAGAATACGATTAAACGTTGATAAGTATTTTAGTAAAATTCGCTTTTTTCAATAGCTTACAGCTAGAACGTTCCATAACGTGAGAGAAAAACAAACCTTAGAAACGAGCATTAGAGACCATAGTGTTGACTAGATACTGTTTCTTAAAACGTAAGAGTTAAAGATTCTTATTTTCATTTTTCAATTATCTTAACATTTTGGGGTAACATTTAGAAAAATTGGTTTGAGTTTTTGAATTTTTTAGTTTTAATACTGTCTATTTATAAAGGGTATTCCAATAAAATGATCCATTTTGAATAGCCCGCTATTTTGGTTGGGAGCTCTTGTGACTCAAGCTGCCACTAAAACTACACCATTAATAAAAATAGAACGACATACGCTTCAACAACGGATTGGGGCGTTCAATAAACGTAACCGGATAGCCTTTTGTTGTTGTTTGCGTGTTAAACATTTATATCATTTTTCACTGACGCAAAGAGTTACTCCTTTTGTGAAAAGGCTTAATAGTTTTCCATGTTTCATTGAAAAAAGAGTAAATCCGGAATTACACTAAACGCCAAAAATCTACTTCCATTTGGTTGGGAGATCTACTCTGAATTTACGTACACATGCAAAAACATTTGTTCTGTCAAACTTTAATTAGAAAATAATTTGCCTACTTTCAATTTGTTGTGCCAGCGCAGCGTTGGGTTGAAAAAATTGCTATCAACTGTGAAAAAACTAGTAAAAAAGTCAAAAACTCGGTAATTTGCTAAAAAAAAACAAGTTCTAAAATATGAAAATATGAATTCCAATATTTGAACATCAGTTTAACCTCCAATACTAGCAAAAAACTGAAAAGATGTTTCATTGAAAGGAGTAGGTGTGGACATACCTCACTATTATCACACCCATCATAACGAATGCTTCGCTGGTCTGGTGACAAAAAAACAGAGCAAGCTTATGCCCGCAAAGCTTTGCAAAAGCTACAAAGATTAGCCTGTGTAGGTATCACAGGAGCACTGCGAACTTGCCCAAATTTAGAGCTAGAAACCCATCCACAGTAAAATAAGTCTTTCCTAAGTGCTTGGACATGAAGGTTTACAGGGTAACGAAGAGGCTGACCGCCTAGCTAGACTTGGCTCAATCCCAATTCAAAGACCTGGAACCCTACTGCGGTCTTCCAATCAGTAGCATTAAACGCGAACTGGTTATACCTTGCAACGGCCGAACATGATACATACCTGGAACAACTCTACTGGCCACCGCCAATCAAATCATCGACTTATCTCAATGACGTATGAAAGAAATTCTTGATATGACCAAACGTGACGCAAAGTAACTTACGGACTTCTTCACTGGTCACTACTCTCTCAAATATCACTTCCATCAGCCAAAATGACACCTGCCGTTTTTGCCTCGACGACATAGAAACAGCTGAACACATTTTATGTGAATGCTCTGCCAGGCTAAAACGTTTCCAAAAAGGATTCACTAGTCCGCTTGAAATCAGAAACACCCCTTCTTCGAATATTTTTAGGTTCTTACACGACCTCAACTTCAAATGAACAACCTTACTTTTGTTTCTTTCAATGTTAGTTTTTTATTTTGTTGTGCATTTATTTCAGTGGAAGAGTCAATTAAGTTGCACAAAAATTCGAATTCAAGTGAGTTCCAGTTGTTTGGCTATAATATTTTGAATGTTTTTCTGTTTTTTAAAAATAAATTTTGATATTCCATTCGATATTCGACTGAGATCGTTTAAAAAGTCTGAGGTACAGATATCCGATATATTCTATACGATTGGTTCTTGAACGCGCCTATTCTAATAACGTATTAAAATTCACTCAAAAAATGGCGAAAATTTGAGTGTTACAGTTTGTAAAGGTTTTTAAAGCATTTGGTAAATGTTGAATTATCAAAGTTGGAGGTGGTAGGGGCTGCCCCCACAACAACCTTCTAATGCAAATAGGTGTCACTCGCGCTCAAGCTCACTTTTATTTTCGAAAATTCATTGAAAAGTTTTATTTAATAGGCACAAAATTAATAATAGCCTTAAATTCGCGGGTGGGTGAGCGCCACCTTTTTGCACTTGCAGGTTGTTGTGGGGCACCTCTCACCACCTCCAACTTTGATTGATAAATAATTCAACTTTTACCAAGCATTATTGTCTTGGCACGAACCTCATCTTCTTAACCATTTTTGAGAGCTCGAAACATTTCGCATCACTTTTAAAAAAATATGAAAGGATAGTTGCGAAAAGATAAAGCAAGGCAGAGCTGCTTATTTTATTCTTCTCGGTCAGTAAATTTGACACTGATGGTGGAAAAATTTGAGTTGTTGTGCTTAGTAAATTATGTGAAGAATACGAGTATTTTTACACATTGCATTTATTCAATTTAACCATAAAACTTTTAGCGACTACGATGGTCTTTTGTTATCTGTTATCTTTTTCCATCGAAATGGTTTTATCTCCTCATATTATGGGGGGTCTCATACTTACTTACTTAGATGAGCATTACCGTTTAGGGTGAACCTAAGCTTCAACCAAAATGTTTCGCCAAAAATTTCGATATCGAGCGATCTGTCTTCAGTTTTGCACTCTAAGTCGGTTGAGTCCTTCTTCCACTTGATTCCATCACCTAAGACGAGGTTTTCCCTTCCGAGTTTTCCCTGCAATGTGCTTTCGAAAACACGTCATTCGCTGCACATGTCCCAGCCATTGTAGTATCGCGATGTGTACTCTTTTGGCACTCTCATAGTTCTTATCCACACATTTTCTTCACGTACGAGACCAAATATCATTCGGAGTTTTTTTTTATTTCGACTTGACTAATCGTTTTCTCATCGCTTTTGATAAGGACCATGCTACGCACCATATAGAAGGTCCTAGATTCCTTAAATTTTTAGACGACTATATTCTAATCGTTTATCGCCTGTTGACATCGCCAAAAGAGTGTTTCATGTTGCTTCGATTTCAGCAATTTTTTTTTCTTATTATAGTTTTACCAATTTTAATTAAACTAGTTTTTTAGTACCTTAAATTTATATGACAGCCGTCTTAAAAGTTATGGAATCCAAGCACACGACTGCAATAAAGGTCTAATAAATGGTAACTTTGCTTTTTCTAGAGACGGTTTTATTCCTCAATTGCCTTCTTAACCCAAATAAGCAGCGATTGGTAGGAGTAATTAACCATTTTATTTTTGTTCTGATGTTATTTTTCGTATCTATAGCGGGTCCTAGGTAGACGAAGTCCTGTACTACCTCGATGTTATGTCTACCAATTGTGACGATTTGTATAATTCGTCGATGTTCTCTGTTTGATGTCTGCAAGTAAGTCGTTGTGCCCTCACTAACCATTAAAGTCATCATGCAAAATCGTACAAGTTTTGCAGGGAAGCCAAAACTAGACATAGTTTTGTATAGCTCCTCTGTGTAAAAATTATTGTACGCGTCCTTGCAATCGATCAAATCGATGTCCGGTTTTTTTCCAGGATCTGCCATAATTTGAAAATTTTGTCGATTGAACCTGTCAAATTGTTAACATTGGGATTTAGACTCGACGTTAAGAAGGCTTAAGTCTCTATAATCGGTGCAATTGTGTGGGTATCCCAAAGTTTGGATCGGACATACGATACTAGGGTTTCATTCATCGGACATGATTTCTTCCGACCATACCATGCGGATCAGTTGGTACATGCTCTTTTCCCATTGGTATTCAGCTATCTTGAAAAGTTCGGTTTTGAGGCCATCTGCACCTGCAGTCTTATTTGATTTAAGTTTGCATATGGCGAGCGTAACTTCTAAGACGGGATGATGGCATTCTAGATCATCTTCCAAGTTGAATGGGATATTCAGACTGAAAACCAAATTTGTGTCTTCACCGCATAGTGGTCTTTCCAGATCGTCAGTAACGACGTCGATTCTATTTCTAAGTTTCCTTACTGGTCTTTACAGGCTTGGAGTTCGGGGCTTGCCACCCTGGGATGATCTTTTTACCTTTTGGTTTAACTTCTGAATCTCATTCCCATAGTCGCATCTCTCAATTCCCTGAAAAGAGCGCTTCTTATACTGCTTCTTTTTCTTTTTGAGAATTCGGAGTTGTTCCCTTCTTTCCTCCTTGTACATCTCGTTATAGTTTTTAAAGCCAACTTTTGTTCTCTTTTACATTAACATTAACATTAAGAATTGGCCCCACAGCAAAATCGAGTAGTCTGAGTCTGTTTAGGGACTTTGTTTTCATTGACGTTTTCGTTGTGGATTTGGAGACCAAATTGGAGCCCAGCTCCAGCAGTGTACGTGACCTTGCAATTCACGACTACACGAAATGAATGTCCATCGATGCGATGTCTACTTCTTGATCCTCTCCTATTGTCCTAAATGTTCGCACTGTGTTTGGTAATATTATAAGTATTTTAAGGGAATTCCTTACCCTTGATCTGTGTGCTAATTAAAAAAAAATATGTCAAAACTATATTCTTGTTCAGATTTGTAACCAATACAATTTTAACGTTATCGTTTTAATTTATATTTTGACAAACACTTTAAAATTCTAAAACCTAAAAGTGAACATCAAACAAATCTACCGACCTTAATATTTGAACTATTTTTACATTTAAAAGCGCTTTGCTTTTCGTTTAAAAAGAACAAACTATGATACAGATACAAACTATCCCCTTGTATCCAGTGGTTGTTTTGCTTGATTAAGCTGTTGCTCTTTTTTTATTTTTATTTTTCCTTGAACTAATGTGTAGGCACACAAAAAGATTTTTTATCATACATTTTTCATAATTTTTTTTTTGCAAATCCCCAACACTCATCCGTATGAGGTAAAGCAAGAGAAGCATATGCTTTTCCGCAATTCTTCTGTATACTCTGTATGTTGTCTTTATTATCTTATCAATGTCCATAATGTTTATTTTTTTTTTTTAATTTGTGTGCCTTTTCGCTTAATAGATATAAAAAAAAGAAAATGAAAAAGAGAACACATGACAACCTACAACGTCGTACCACACAGAGTAGATCGCCCGCCCGCCGGCTGATGAGAAAGTAAATAAATCAAAGCAAATAGATTCTTGAAAAAAATGTTTCCCTGCTTTTGAGGGGATGTGTACTGTGTAGTATAACCAGTTGTCCGACGAAAGTTTTGATACGTTTTCGATTTGATTACGTATTAATGTTAAAAAATATTAAAATAAAACAATGAGACGACCAAAATTGAAATGTGCAAAACAACCCAACGCTGTATTTTTGTTTCACAGCTCAACTAAAATAGGCTCAGCTAGACTAAAAATAGGTTAAATGGAATTGAATACTTCACTGAAGCTGTTAATTCCTTCCTTCCAAACCTTCCGCCTGACTTTTTTTTTAACTCATATATAATTCGACCTTTTACCACACACAAATCAGAAGAACGAAATACGCTTTCTGGAATGCTGCCAATGGAAGCAACATGCAAAAACAGTTTTTTGTGTTGGTTTTTAGATCGATAAAATTTAGTGTATTTTCATTTATCCGTTGGCTTCTTTTCATTCATTAATTTTAAGTGCTTGTTTAGATTGGCCAAATGTAGACAATCTGCAAAAGAAAATGGCCCATTACTAATTACACTAATAAACGATATGATATGATATAAGCGCAAATATCTTTGCCGAATGATTTATAATTTCCGAAAAAAAGTGATCTGGAATTGTGTTCTATGTTTAGATTAGACAAAACTAAATAACAGCAACGTATAAGTACACTACGAGTCACTTGTTTAAGGTCACTTTTATTTTGAAATCGTTGATCTGAAGTCAGTGCGTTTTTAAGAGAAAGTGCCGGGTCTAGTTAATATCGCTCGAACTTTGAAATGGGGTCACATATGACTTATAAAGACCTTCTTACCTTTCACAACTTTTTACTGGACTTGGTTGAGAAAAAAATATTAACTTTGACAGTTCAGAGAAATGAAGTTAGGAACAAACCTTGAAAATAGAAAAAGTAATGACAGCAATAAAAAAAACACTAATTTTGGTTAAAAAAAAACAAAATTTAGTATAAAAAGTGGTTTGATTTGGAATAGATTAGTTAAAAAAAAAAAAAAAATAACACCAAATATCAAGCAAATGATAAACGTCCGATAAGTTGTAGCAAGGCTTTAAGTATTAAAAATAAGATTTCAAATTTAGAGTTGTGTTGAGTTGTGAAGTTTAAAGTCAACTATAAGTGATTAAAAAGTCATTTTAAGCAACCACCATCACAATGGCCATTAATGGCTCTTTTCAATGACTAAATTTTGTGCTCATATTAATTTTTTGCTATGAGTACATGTTGAAAATGTTATTTTTCCGGAGATATCTTGAAGCTTCTGCCAAAAAGTCCATATTTTCACCAAACAAAATTATAAAATAGAAAATGTTGAGGATTTGTCGTAGCTGATACACTTTTTTGAGACGTTTCTTATAGGACAGTTCTATTCATAGGATTGACCGTTTCTTTCGATATTGGTGCTTTCTTTATGCACCTTTCTAGATTTTTCGACCTTCAGCTTTTTATACGTGCTCATAGCATAGTGGAACAAAGCTCTTTCACTTATCTGCTTAACAATAGTAATCCATCTGTGGGATACATCGGTCTGGTGTATTCCACAAACGTCAGAATGTGTTGGCGCTTTTCTTCTTTCCTTTTTGACGGAGTCCTCCGGAATTCTTTTGTTAAGCTGTCAACACCAACTGAAAACTGGACGGACATTTGTGGTGCAGAGATTTCAACGAAATGATCTCGTAATCACAGATAGTTTTTATTTCAACTTTTCGCTTTTGGGAAGCACATTTCCAATCAAATAATTGTCTGGCTTACGCAAACTTTTTTGGGCTTTTGAACTTTTAGCCAGTCGTTAAGTGCTTCTTACTTGTATGAAGGTTCCTTACTTATAATGGTTCCATTGTCAGCAAAGAACAGTCGATGTAGTTTGGTGTTCTGTACTCCTTCCAGCCTGTTCTGTACTCCTTCCAGTCGGTGATAAAGAGCAGAGGACTAAAGACCATCCCTTGGTGTACATCTATTGTGACTTGAAATGGTTCAGTGTCTACAGCTGAACTTATAACCTTCGTCACTGCTCCTGAAACTCCTCGTTGTCTGAAGGCCATGTTAGATCTAGTGGTTTTCGATCGAATGCTTTTTCGAAGTCAATCAGCACAACAATCAAGTCGTCTGAGGAATAGAGGAATCACGATGTTTTTCCATTAAAATTTGGATTGCACCTGTTGTTGACTTGACCGAAATAAAACAGCATTGGTTATCAGACAGCTTAATTAGTTTTCGCTCAATAATATTCATTGTGTGAGAAATCAATCGAATGATAGGTATCACAACTTCGTTCGTTTTTTATTCCCTTGCTAAGGATGACTATCACTTCTTATAAGCTGATGAGAATCGTGAGCTATCTAAGCCCGATGTCTTGTATCTTTTTCCAAAACTCTCGTATGGTATCTCATCTGCCCCAGCCTTTGGATTTTTTGGAACTCTGCACAGCCTCATTAACTTCTTCGGCTGTGTTGTCGGATATTTCTGTTAAGTTAGGTCCAGCTTCCGGAAAGTGCTTTTGAGGTAACTTTGCGCTCAATAGGTCATCACAACACTGTCCCCACCTGTGGATAATTTTGTCCTCATCCACAAGAAGCTGTCTTTGAGTATCGCCAATGAATCTTTTAAGCATTTTTCCTTCTTTGAGCGGTTATTATGAAGATGGTTCCTTATTCAAGATGTTTTGTTGTATTTATTGGTTTACACCATCAGCCGGGGCAGAAACTTCTTTCAGCTTTCGATACATGCTTAGATTTGCACTTGTTTTTCTCCTTTTCTTTCTTGAAGCTTCTTTATTCCCTTTTGAGCGTAACCCATTACTTAGAAGCACTTTGACCATGCCTTGAAAGCAGCTTATATTTCTTATTTATTGCTTCTTTTGCTTCATCATTCCGCCACCATATTTTTTGTTGGTAATACCCTTTTGAGACCTCTTGGAATCATTTGACCCTATCTTAGCAAGTTACATACTTTGTAATGAGATCCCTGCATTTTAAACAGTGTTGATGGTGTTGCACAGAAATCTTTGCATATTCCAAATGAATCGGCTGTCTTTTTTTTTTTGTTCAAATTATAACACTTGCTTCTGGCATTGCCCTTGTTTGCTTGACTTTCGTCACCGCCTCCATATAAATTTTGACAGTAGAAGACGTTGTTATTTGGCGATAGCTTCCCCCAGCATTACTTTACAGTCTTTCAACCAAGGTTTCATAAATTTGGCTACCAAATGGTAGTCAATTTGCGTTTCCTTTTCACTAGTGCTGAAGTAGTAAGGAAGGCGTCGGCATTGCTTCACGAATATGGTATTTAATACGATAAGACATGTGACTTGATATATTTAAGATATCTTCACCAGGTAGGTTCCTGTTTCCGTATCCGTTACCTTAATAACAGTCCTCATATTCGTTGTTGGTTTTACCGACATGTTCCTGCAAATCTCCATAAAACAAATAAAAACTCATCTTTTGGGATTATCCACAAGTAGATTGAAAATTTATACTCGTTTATACATTGGAAGCATTTGCACTGCCGATTTTCACACCTTTTCTTGAATCACCAATTTTACAGACATCAAAGGGTCACTAGATTTCGAAATGGTCAAAAAGCATATAGTAGAACTTGTAGGCTTTTGTCAATACATCTTAAAAACGTGCCCTATTTCCAGTAATCCGCCTTTTTGTTTCTTGAACTGGACACACCAGATGTCTAGTCACCTCTTTCTCATTATGTTTTCCAATTCAAAACTTCGATTACTCATGCTTACATCGGGGTGAAAAAAATGCGACGGATTGGACAAAGTTAAAAAGTTGAACTTTGTCCAATCCGTCGCGTTTTTTTCACCCCTGGATGCCGTGTAGGTCCCACCTGAACATTTCTGTTCGGTCCAGGATCAGTACCACTCATAGCAGTCGTGGGGCATTACTGTTGTACTGCCATTATTATTCGTAAGTATTTCCATTATACTCGAAACTTCGCGAAATTATTTATCTTTTACATATATTGTGTTTTTATTACATAGATTCAAATATGGTCTTAAATTTAAATATGGTCTTAAATAATGTTTTTAACGGTATTTTATGTTTTTATGAATTTTCAATTAAAATCTGGCTGTGAGATTGAAATTCATAGTTTTGATGTGCCAACATTTTTTCAGTGTAATTCTTCGATGTTTGATTTTTTCTCTGTGGAGCGTCGCAAATGCACGAAGACAAGAAAACAACAATGTCTCTCTTATTAATAAACTTATGCAAATTTTTTGGATCTGGAGATTTTCGTTTTTAGTTCTTTTTTCATCTAACAAAAATAAAAAAAAACAGTTGATTTTTTGTTCACCTTTGGCGGGTTAAACATTAAAGTTGAAGCTACTAAGCCCAATATATTTGAACTCAGGTGGTTTTTCGAATTTTTTGATGCATCACTCATTATGCTACATCTGTGACACAGAAACCTGAAAAACCACCGCTTACACTTACTCGACAGTCAAAACCCAGCTAAACTTCAGATAAACTGCCCCATAAATACTTTCAGCTGTTAGACCTTTTCCATATTTTTACTAACTACAGATGACTATACGTCATGGCAGACGGACGGCAGCGGCGCCGCGGCGCTGCTTTGGTCATGCGTATAAATGAGTTGTTGCGAAATATGATTAAGAAGCTGTGCAAAAAAAAGCTTTATGAATCTTTAAAACAAACCTGATGAATATCAGAAAATATATAAGTTCGATATTAATGTGAAAAAATATTCTCTTAAAATATCGTCGTACCTTTCTCTATCTCCAGTAATTAGCCAAACACAAGCTCCCCCTACTTTCTTTTAGCTACAAAAATATGTACAAACAAACTCATTTGTTTAATTATCTTTAAACAATGACTTCTGTGTTCATTTATCCAATAAAAGTGTCATTTATTTATTTAACTTTCAATAAATATTTGTTATTGATTTCAGGTATCTGGCGATAATCCAGTGTATGTGGAAAGTGTTAAACCTGGCGGAGCTGCCCAAGTCGCTGGTTTAGTGGCCGGTGATATGATATTGAAAGTAAGCCTCTGTTTTAATTGCCTTACAACCTATTAAAAATAATAATAATCACAACTTCGTTTTAGGTCAATGGTCAAGAAGTGCGATCGGAAAAACATACAACCGTTGTTAGCTTGATTAAATGTGAGTAAGAGTATCTTTAATTTCTCTGTTATTCGGATCAATGCTCATGTTCGGTGGTTTTTTTTTCTGATTTCCTTGATATTTGAGATGAATTAACCAGAACCACATTCGCCGCCACCGGATGTGTAGGAAAAGCTTTGCACAAAGTTTCCGCAAAGATCAAATGACCTGACGAGTGCTTCCAATGCAAAGAGTGCAACTAGCTTATGATGGAATCGAATCAGGCTAGGCTTCAAAGTCTAATGCACAGAAAAAAATAAAATAAAAAGAAAATTAACATAAACGCTGTCACTCTCTTTGAGTGTTTTTGAATAAATAATTAACTTACAAGACAACCAAAGTATGGGTGTGAGGGAATTTTGTCGACTGCGCTCAGTTGTCTTTTGTTTTTGCCATGATTAATCCGATTAGGCTATAATTTCATGAGGCTACGTCGATGATGATGCGATCACATTGAACGTGAGACAGGTGGATAGAAGAGACATGTTTGAAGAGAGTTTGTTTTGTGCACGGTTTTGGCTCAGGTTTAAGTTTCAGTTTTCATTTAAACCTAATGAGCCGTGGTTGGTTTGTACAATATCGAATTAAGGGTGTGAACTGTGTGCAAAAAAAAAGAAATTGTTTATGTTTTTTTTTCTATTAATTGTTTCTTTATAAGAGATTCACTTTTGGTTACGTAACTTTCATGAATGTGTTCTAAGTGTCTTAGTTTTTGATTGTTCAAGTCGCCAAGTTTGCTTCAACGATAAGAATCTTGGAATTTTTATAGAAATGGGTGACTCATTCGATGACGTCAAAATATACACAAGTAAGTCAATTTTTACAGTGGGATCATAAACAGTAGGTTTCTTTACTGACAAAAGTGCTCATAGACAAAGTGTCGCCTCGAATAAATAGAATTTGTTTGTCTTCTTTCGATGAAATCATCGTTTGCTCGCATTACACGATGGAATCAAAATATAAAAAGAACAACAATTGTTGAAGCGCGAAGGTTATTTTTTTTTGTTTTTCTAAGAAAGCAATCGAAAACTGTTTGACTGCAAGCGCGTATTACGAAACTTGAGTCAAAAAACGATAGAGTCACTGCAGAAACCGATTATGGATTACTAGAATGGTTCAAAACGATAACGAAACTACTGCCGAAAGCAGACAAAAACTGTTTGACTGGAGGCCCGTATTACGAAATACGAAACTTGAGGCAAAAAACGAAACCCAATACAACGGTAGAGACACTGCATAAACCGATTATGGATTACTAGAATCGTTCAAAACGATTACGAAACGACTGCCAAAAGTAATCGTAAATGAGGGCGAGTATCGTAAAACGCATTCGCAAAGTAACGATAGTGGGGAGTTTTTTGTGATTATCGTTATTTGTAATGCCAGTTATGGAATACCTCACACAACACAGTTTCCTTCAGTCCCTAGAGACTATCCAGAGACAAATTTTCAACCAAAAAGAGCAAAACTTGAATGTTCACCTCGATTACGATTGTCCCAATCGACTCAACAAAATGTGACACGCTCATTTGTCGTTTTGATTATTTATTTTTGTTCAAACTTTGCTTTTAAACACCAAAAGTAATTTTGATTATATTTACATTTCTGTGTCGTAATAAGTCGTAAATCGTTCAAATGTCCACCTGCGATACGTAACAAATCAAAAAACGATCGTTTTGACAATCGACATAAAAAACGACACTAGCGTAAAGAACAGCAAATCGTAATTTGAATAATTTGTGTGTTTACTTAGTAAACTGCATTAAACTGTGCAACTGAAAAATGATATAAAATCAAAATACAACCATTTTGGAAGGCCACATTATTTATTGAATTAAGAAGCCAAACTGCGCTACTGATGAGCTTTTCCAAGAAATTTCTATTGAAAACCTTAAATGCGCACAAAATGTCAAGTAAACAATTTATTCACCCCTAGCATGCCAATATTCATACAAACTGAAACTTTCGCAAAGTCAAAACATGTAGTTGCCTTCATGTACATACATAGAACGCGATTTAACCTGGACACATATTCATATTGTACATACGCAAAGTTGACTAAGATGTTGGGGTTATGTAAACCGCAAAATATAGGTTATTAAATTTGTCATCACATACGCGTCAACTGTTTTAGAAAGTGCACTTTTTTCCCGATAGCTTACGTATAACGTTTTTTAGGGAGAAATATGTTCCAAATAACATATAAACTTAGGGGTTAAAATAATGTCTGTAACTACTGCCATCAGTCCTTAGATCAATATTAAACTTCTCTTCTATCTTAAAAATTCAACTGCAGTGAGTATGACCGAGGTATTCCAACAACTTTATCTTAGAAATTGCAATGAAATTGTTACTTGAACGATTTGCGGCATTCAATTACTGTTTGAATTAAGAGCAATTAGTAATGTGTGTGACCCTGTGCTTGAATTAATGTTTATTGAGTTCAAAGTACATAGGTCTAATTAGAAATCACATAATGGTTAATAAAGCTTTTGTAGTGTGTATACTATTTAACATTGTAAAGAGGTACGTAACGTAAAGTTGTTTGGAAGTATGCAAGGGGTGAGGATCAGAAGTACCAGTACGATTTTCTAGGACACAAGTCTTCATTCTTTCCCATCTCTATAACTAACATTTACTGTTATATAAACTAATTTTCTGAACAAATTCAATGAGCTTTAGTCATGGTTACATGACTTTGGAAATTCAAATGTACTTTTATACATTTCTGAAGGTGGTGAATTGTATCCTTTTTTTAAATATTGTCTGTAGCACTCATATCAGCGCTCCTTTGAACGATTGTAAAGTTGGGGAATTTTCACAGTCATCAAATTCGAGGCGAGTCGAAAATAAATTATCCTTTCGTTAGTTTTAGTCATTAGACTACTCATTTCTTGGAAATATTTTCTTTACTTGAAGATACTAGTATCGGTTACATTAGTTATTGAGCCCTTGAATATTTGTTGTATTTATACATGGGTTTTCAAAGAAAATTTTTGTTTTCATTTTCATAAATCCCTACGCTCGTTTTTAATGACTTTCAGTATATCAGCTCCTTCTGCTAATGCGACACTTCCTGATAGGATATTGGCTTCACCTAAGCTTCAGTCTGTAAGTTCTGCGATGAAGCAGACATTTTTTTTCGAACTCTCTCGCTTGCAAGAGTCACCAAAGATCTTAATATACATAGATCCAGATGGTTTTGTCGCCGTTATTTTGAAGAAGTGTTTGCCTGCGTTGATAAAACCGCTGCGTAAGCTTTTCTGTCTGTTCTATTCTTCTTGTTCCCGAGCATATGGAAAACTACATTAGTGTAACTCTTACCTAAAAAAGGAATTTTCCTCCTATTTTTAAAGTCACTTTTTTCCAAGGTCATGGAAACGTTAATAAACAGTCACCTCATGAAATATCTTGAAGAACGAATGCTTCTCAATGACAGAAAGTGCGGCTTTCGTAGCATGATGGCATATCTCACCAAAAAGAGGAACCAATCTTTACACTGTTTTGGAGAAAGTAAGATTATTGTGTTTGATATTTCTAAGGCATTTGAAAGAATTTGGCATCAAGCTCTTTTATCGTGTTGCGTGCTTTTGGTATCGATGAGTTGCTTCTTTGTTGGATTAAAAACTGCCTTTCCGATCGTTCAATACAAGTTGTTTTGGATGGTCCGAAGTCTGATACCGACTTAATAAATGCTGGTGGTGTGCTTCAGAACTCTGACTCACTTCCTTATTTTCATAAATGACCTCTTGTCTGAAATTTCTAATCCTCTTCACTGTTTTCCTGATGACTCAGCCCTTAGCTCTTCATATTCGTTTCCAATTCATGTCCCTGCTCTTCGAATGTGAAACAGGAACGGTGGCGTATCACTTAATTCTGACCTTTATAGTATTGTTATATGGGGTAGTAAAAACCGAGTATAGTTCAATAAACTGAAAAGTTGTCAATACTTTCTGGTAAACAATGGTCTTCGTTGAAATGACCATACATTTAAAGTAGCCAAAAATACTGCTAAGAGCTTAGGTTTCTAGAGACGATGCAGGAAATTCTTGACCCTAGCTTTATCTTTAGCCACATTTCGGACGGTCAAGTATAGAGATTCATATTTTAGCCGCCCGAATGTGAAATGCTTTAACAGACTGTGTTCTGTGTATTTCCCTTTCATTACTATTCACAATCCTATTTAATCCTCTTCTATTTTCCAAAATGTTCGCACTGTATGTTAAAGCACTGTATGTTTGAGCGTTAATTATAAAAAAAAAAAAAAACTAACACAGTTTCATTTAAAAATAAGCAATACAATTTTTGTACGCCTAACAAAACACAATCCGCTCAAAAATAGCAATGAAAGTTTATACGCTTATAGAATTTCATACGATTCTCGTACTCGACGGCTAGGCGAATATAAAACAAAAGAGGAAAAGGCAATATCGAAGCAAAATTTCGCCACCAAAAACGATTCGCCACGAAATTCATAATCGGGCCCTCGATCCTTTGTCCTATTAGATAACAACATCCACATTTTCGTGATAGATTCAGAACGTGCCGTCTTAGTTACCTGTTCGCATCGAGTGTTTGGGACTTTTGTTTTAAAAAACTAGGGGGTAACTATAAATGTCCTGAATTTTACTTGGCCAAATTTTAAATATGCCCCGTTGAAACGTTAAAATGTCTTCTGCAATTATTTCTTCTATTAGGTATAACAAAACTGTTGGAGTTTTCCTTACGTTGGTCAGCTAACGTTTATGATCCGGTCTTCACTAAGAAACATGACAGACTAAGCACAAGTTCTGGTGATGAATGATCCTGTTTCCAGTTATACATGATGAGCTAAGCCCCAAATAAGACTCGAAGAAATTAGTTTTCCTACCGTATTCTGATAAGTCTTGCATTTGTTGGTCACTTTAGAAATAGTCCAGTCATTATTTGCAACGTCATTTATTTTGATTGGGATATAATACGTTTTCGGTTGGAAGATGGACGTGTTTATGCATAACGAGAAGTGCAGTCTTATTTCGTCTCCCTTCATGAAGGCACTAGTGCCAGATTCATGAAGATTCATTCCATAGCAATATTTGCATGGTTAAAATTCTGGTGTCTGTCAATTCTTAAATGACTATCAATTGTAGCTAATAAACTGAAGCACAGAAACGAAACCCAAAACAACGATAGTCACGGCATGAACCGATCATGAATTCCGAGAGTGATATCAAAACGACAGCCAAAAGCACTCGTAAATGACAGCAAGTATCGTAAAATGTGATTTTGTTAGGTGGTGGTTTTTGCGAGTATTATTACTTATAATACGGTCCCTGAATCTACCATGGCGGCGATATTATCAACAAACACCAATAGATTGAAAGAAACTCCTGCCGGAAGGATCCAGCACAAATCGTCTATTAACAAAGCGAACAAATTTGAACTGAATCCACCTTCTTCTGTATATCTCGCTAATTTCAAGAACTCTCCAGAAAGGTTTACTCCTTTCCAGACACTCGTACTGGTGTTGTCATTTAAACTTTGGAAGTCTTTGACGAATTTTTAAGAAATTTCAATTCTTAGCAGCTTGTGAAATAATTCTTACGATAGCTAAATAAATAAATAATTTGGGTGCCGCAACAGAGCGACGAGGCTCAGGGCCTAGCACATTTCTTACATCCATGCCTTGTGAGGGAATGGAGGGGACCTACAATTTTTTGCCGGCTCCGAATGGCTAATCGAGAAAGCGCTTTTCATGGCAATGAATTTGCTAGACTTGCCAAATCCTCTCGAAAGGCGGTACCGGTGGAAGCGCTTTCCCAGTTACCCATTCCGAATTGGGAATCTCTGTTGCTGCACTCTATTTACTCATTCATTAATTTTTATATAAGTTTTCGATTTTTTTAGTATTATAACTTTTTATGTGATAGAATTTAGGGTACTGAGCGTTTGGAAATAAACAAATCATTTCTTTTTCAGCTCACGTTGTTGTCGACCTGGCGGTTAAACGAAGTCATAAAATGCAAAGGCCAAGCTCGGTGGGCATTGGCCCAGCTACGCCGAACCTTTCAACTCGAGATCGAACAGCTTCAATAACAGGACCACAGCCAGTTGACGTAAATCGATGAATACAATAAATTTTACTCTTAAAAAAGAAAATATTTTAAAACAAATGTTTTTTTTTATTTCAGAATGCAAAACGAAGAGAAATGGAATCGTATAAAATAAAAACACTCCAACTGATGCTCGAACAGGAAAAGAAAAATCTTGAACGTCTGAAAGGTGACACCAATAATCCAAGTTACAAAACTTCAGAAACAAACATCCTCAAATTGAAAGAACAATTGCGTCAAGTTGGAGGCGAGGTATTCCATCAATATAACCTATTTATAAATATTTTGTATTTTTTCGATGACGTTATTCTTTGGCAAGCACTTGAAAGTAATAGCGGGGGCCATAATATGATTGATATGATGATTATGATGATTGTTATGACTTGCATGTTAACCAAAATGTCAATATTGATCACTTTTTGATCTCTAGAGTTGGAAATACAAAATTTATTTAATGCATCGTTCATATTATGGTCCGTGTACCAAAACCAGTTTAAACCAAAAAATAACAAAATGAAATAACGATGTCATTTAAAATTATTTGTCGTTGTTGATTTTTTTCCATTTTTAACCAATTGTTAACTATCAACAGTTATATTAGTTTTTACTTTTATCTTTTCTATATGAGTTGATTTCATTTTTAGAATATATTTATCATAAATGTTTACGATCAGCATCAGTATTTACTATAATCCTCCAACCTTACATAGATTTTAGTTATATATTGGCTATTTCGAGAACAAAATTTGTATGTAATAGATGAAGAGATAGCTTCGAGTTAGTACCAAACCAATCAATAAGTAAAACCAATAAGTTAACACACCTTAGTTTACGGCTAGAATATTCTCGAAGATCGATTTTAAAATTGTTTCGAGACATTTTTTGCAGTTTTTTTTTTCTTTAGAAAGGTCAAAAAGTGCCTATCACTCATATTTGTAATAGACTAGACTCTGTGTGAGCAGTTGGAGTATATTTAAGAGGCTAGTTTTCGTATTGCTTATTGCATAGCATTCAAAATCAGTGCAATTTTACCCAGATTCACTTTATTGGTTACTTTAAATTAATCAGTGTGGACTTGAACGAAAAATAAGTTCTTAGAAATCATACACCTATTTTCAATAGAATGATATTTTTCATATGTTTTTGTTATAATGTTGTATTTGATTTAACTCTGAATTGAAAATTTTTGAACCGTAAATTTATCTAAGCCTGTTATGTTAAAAAAAACAATGAATGATTTGTATCTATCACAAGTGTCCAGTCAAAATCAGTTTGCTTCGCAGTTGTAAAGTCATTCAAATAAGCGTTGCTTTTTTTTTAAAATGAAGAAGTATAGTAAATTTTGTAACATTAACTGGTGTTGCATATACCTAAGTAAATTATGGATATTTAAGCCATTGTCCACCCGTCCATATGACGTCATGACGTTATGTCGTGTTGCAAAGCGGATTCTCAGAGAAAACGCGAAACATACGAAGATGTAATTGAGAAAGATAATTACCATTGCTAACATTAACGCTTGTTTACACGCGTTTTTTCATGGGAGTCTATGAATTCATTATCCTTTTGTCATTATCATTAATGTATTGTTTTTGCCGTCTACTAGGGCGAGAATTGCGACCGAAAATTGGAGTTAACACCCTTAAAGTTGCGGTAACCGACTGTGAATTTCGGTAGAAAATTTTTATAATCTGCAGACGTTGTTCGTTTGTGTACTTTACGCTGATGAAAATGTTAAGCTTACTGAATGATTAGTCAACGACAGTTCGATGATTAATGAAAAGGTGCGTTCACAATTTAAATTAAAAGTTGTCAAGTCCCCCAATGGGGAAACCTTTTAGTTTGAAACAATTTGTTAGCTTTTTTTTGTCTGGCCTGTTTTCGTAGGCTTTGCTGAACTCTTCAAAACGCACAAGGAACATTTTCTCTGCATTTTTGTTTGTGATGAAAAGTTTGAACATTGATAAAATTTTAGTCCAGTTAGTTCCTCTCCTACGCAATTATTCTATTTAGGTTGTATCGATAACAACCTCTTTGGTTTGAAACAAAACTCAACATTTCAACTTTGATTGTTTCGAAACCTGCAAGTTTTTCATAAAATAGGGTTCCATACATACTTGGGTTGAAATACAAACTAACTTCTTTCGATAAACATTGCGGCTTCAAGCAACTCTCTACAATTTTGACTGTTAAGGATTTCTTCTATTTGATTGTAGACCTAAAACGAGGTCTCCCTTAGCGCTTTACCTGAATTGTGCTTTCGGAAACCCGACTAGCCGGAGGGTTGAAGTTCATCCGCTCTACATATCCCAGTCATCGTAGACTCGATGTCCTTACTCTTCTAGCTATTCGCATATCGCGGTAAAACTTGTACAGTTCGTTCTTGAATCTTTTTCTCCACAGATTGTCTTCACATAAGGAACCAAGGATGGTTCAGAGTATTTTTCTATCGAAACAATAAGGGTTTCCTTATCCGCTTTAGATAAGGTCAATGCTTCCACGCCGTGCAGCAGGACTGGGCTGATCAAGGTCTTATAAAAGGTTACCTTGATTTTTGTAGATATTACTTCATTACTCAATTGTCTTCTTTGGGTTAGAAGCAGCGGTTGAAAAGAGTATAATTCTCCGTTTAATCTCCGCTTTAATGTAATTTTTAGTGGCTATATAGGGTCCTTCTTTGCTTCTCCTCATTTCGTCAATCATTCTTATTTCGACGTTTTAATTCGATAGAAAGTTAGTCGAATTCGAAAGAAGTGAATTTTGAGACTCGAACGATTCGAATGTTAACATGTAAACTTTCGAATCGTTCGAGTTTCAAAATGCACTTCTTTCGAATTCGACTAACTTTACAGCGCATAAGAATGTCAAAATAAGTATTAATATCTTCTGCGTGAACGATTAATTGTAGGTACAAAATTCTGAAAGATTATGCCACTGGTGTTGACTGCCTGATGGCGGAAGTGTCTTCATCGCCTTAAAGCAGATCCTTAACAGCGAATGCGATTCTATCATTATGTTTCCCTGCTGATCTTTACAGGCTTTATTTCTAGGCTTTCCACCCTGGCATTTTCTTTTTGCTTGTTGGTAAAACTTTTGAATCTCATTCTTACCGTGGCATTTCTCAATTTCCTAAACGATTGTTTCTCATGCTGCTTCTTTTTCTTTTTAAGTGTTCGGTGTTGTTCCCTTCTTTTCTCCTTGTACATCTCGTTGTTCTTGTCAAAAGCAGCCTTCCTCTCCTTTGCACCAACTTTTGTCATCATTTTGGTTTTTGTCTGCCTGCCCATTACCATGGGTACCGTTTTCAGGGCCGAGTGAAACTCACAAATTTGAGTGCCCACTGTGATCTAATCCCTCAGCTAAAATGATTTTTTTTTTAAATACTCTATCTGTCTACGTTTTTTTGACGAAGAGTAGTACCCATTTAAACTATAGTCTGTTAAACCCTCTACAAGCAGCAATGTAGACCGTTGAATAGGTTACTTCAAACCTAAAGGTTAGAATTTGTGCACTGGTCTTACCTATCCTAACTTTAAAGGCTGATTAATAAGAAGTTCTGAGTTCTCTTTTTCCCGCTACCGATCTTTGATAACGATATTTGACAAGTTACACAATGTTCTTTTAGTCAGAGACACTTGGTTCGACTTTCGTGGTTGTTGTTAAGTTTGGAACTGTCTCGATCAAAACATTTTAAATCCGAGTAATACAACCTTAAAAAGCAATTCTTTGCAGTTAATTTCCTGTATTGCCCAGAGTTAAATCAAATTGCATTTTCATAGATTTAAATTCCAGTTGTGTTAAGTCCACTCATAGTCCTACAACTTTTAAACCCAATACATATACGCTATTCATACTTTACACAATATTCAAATTCTTAGCTGCATAAAATTTGAGTGAATTCTGTTACAAGGTATATCGGTTTCTCATTTGTAAAAACCTACAAAGCAGTCATTTCTGTACTATTTTGTTTTTAATGCTCACTCACCGAATGAAAGTTCTAACTATTTGTGCGTTGTTTACATCATCCATTTGTGATACACAACACAAAACCAACACACTGTTCGCAAACAAATTACACTTACGCTTAACAGAATTTTAAAAAAATAAAAAATAAAACTGCAGGCAGCTAAAATTTAACAGATTTAAACAATTTAATTAGAATTTAGCACGAATTAACCGACAAATAACCAACACAGCGACAGGATTCAAATATGTAATATTATTGACAAAAAATTAAAATAATCGTTTATAGGTGTAATATTTTTCAAAACAAACAAACCAAACTTCCTCCAATCCAAACAGGAATCACCAAAAGGAATGAAATTTCAAAATTCAGCCTCGCAATCATCGGTTCTGTCTCCAAGTCAAATTCTTCAGCAACACTATTCTCCCCATCAACCGAATCCCCCGAATATGCATCATTTCCATCATCCTGCTACCACCCCACAGGCTCCACCACACTCAAGTCCCGCATTCCTGTCTCTTCTTCCTCGGTCGCTATCCTCATTGAGTTTGGGTACTCGCAAGAAACCTGAGAAGGAAATGACATCACCTCTGAGCAATACAACGGACTTTTTGCAGGCGCCCTCGAATGCAAATAGCCCGAGTCCGTTGCTAGGACATTCGATGTCACAATCGCTACACCAACAGAAAGGTTCGGCACAGCCACAACAATTCTATCCACATCACCTACATCATCAGCAGCAACACCAACCGGGGCATTCTCAGAAGCATAACAAAGACAGCGCGGTAACACCCAAGTCCTCAGCTCCCAAAAAGAAGTTCTCCGGTAGTACGAAGAATCTGAAAGAAGATATACCGCCACCGCTACCACAAAGGAATCCTCCCAGAAACTTGCTCCTTGAGTCGCAGAATGTTGACTGGCGACGAAACGTACCGGTGTCGGATTTGGATCACTCTACTATGTCTACGCCGAATGCACAACGAGGTTCACCAACTCATGTCAATAGCCCAGGTAGTTCAGTTGCAGCTTGTCCTCAAAAAGCATCAAATGCACCTGCTTCTGGTAAAAAGCGTCCGAAGACAAAGACCAAAGCTCTTTCCGATCCCAAAATGAGTACCCAAATGTTTTTGCAAATGGAAAAGACTCCTGGTAATGGAGATAACGGCGATGATGATCATTGTATTCCCCCTCCATTGCCACCGCGACAACCAGGCATGATGGAAGAGTCTCAAAACATTTTTAACTCGAACAAGAAACAAGGTGGTAACGCTGGTGAAGGTTTTGGTGGTCGACCACCACCAAACAGTATTGATACCTTGATGAACTACCCTTTGGTTACCACCTGTACACCTGTGCGGGATAATATGTCAGCGGCATTTCCTTTTTCACAGAGACCAAATATTGTCCAACAACTGCAGCAGCATCAGCAGATGCAGCATCAAATGCAGCACCATGGATCTGCACCTCCCTTACCACCGCCTGCAATGCAGAGTTCCAGTTCGTCCGCTGTAAGTAGAGCAAACACTACCAAGTACAACTACCACTTCTGCAAGTTTTCTCTGGAGATCTCGAGTGTTGTGCGTCATATATTCTATAGTGGGGACAGTATTGTGTGTTTAGATTTAATTTTGAAAAAATAAAAATCAACTGTAATTCAATGTAAAAGAAAATCAATTTGTGGTTTTGTTGGTAGAAATTTACAAACTCACACGCTTTTACTAACGACTGAACATCACTTTGAATTAAGAAATAATTTTTGTAGCTTCAAATGTAAAAAGGCTTAAAGCACTTAAGTACTAACAAATTACAAGAATACTAACTCGCTTGTGTAGTATAATATTATGTACTAAATATCTCACTACAATGAACTATATATATTATGTAAATTAACTAAAATAAGTTTTTTTTTTCAAATGTACTAACGGCAAGATTATTTGGTATTTTTAAAATCACCTTGGAAGGAAATTTATACCACAATATTAAAATCGTGTTGTTTCTAAATGAGTAGCTCTCAAATTCAGTTGAATAGTGGTATGAATATCCTGATGATATATTTAGGTTAATTTTTGAAGTAAGAACATTTTAAACTTTTTTATTTCCTTAGGACGTAATTCAATAACTTGAGTGTTGTTTTGTTGGAAAGGTATTGGGGAAGGTTAGTTACTTAAGACAAATCTATATTTAGAAAGAAATCACAAAAACAGAAGCAGCATATTCGCTACGTTGCTATGAGTTGATGCTTTTGCTTCATGTTCAATAAATCTTTCGATGAAATACAGTCGAAATTCGACCTCTAGGCGAATATTAGTGATAGGTATTCGATAGACTCTGATTCTTAACAACAGCAAAAATGGCATAAAAATGTCAACATCATAACAGAATATATGAAGCAGTCTGACAGAGCGGGAGACGGACCACGATGTCCATACAAAGTTTCATGACTAACATAT
Organism: Melanostoma mellinum; assembly: GCA_914767635.1. NCBI lineage: Eukaryota > Metazoa > Arthropoda > Insecta > Diptera > Syrphidae > Melanostoma > Melanostoma mellinum. The sequence goes on along the minus strand of OU612058.1, from coordinate 162,061,918 downwards.
AAAAGCTATTTTGATAGGCCCTTTTTTCCAACAACTGGGGCCGTATATCGGCTATAAAAATTTCCAATGCGTTGTTCTGAAGTAAGACGAAGAAGATCTTCACTAGACAGAACTCCATAACGGACATATGTCGATCTTGTCTGAATCAGAGTTCGTTTTAGATTTAAGTCCCGGCATAAGTCGGACATAAACCCATAATTTTCTAAGAAGGATAATGAATAGTGAAAAATACCAGGGTATAAGTACTAGGAACTAGACCCAACTCAATTTAGCCTCAATTAAATATCAGTCTGTTCTCCTTTTTGCTCTTTCCAATACATATTTCAAAAGAAGTTTTACCTAAACACCATTTGCTGTACCTAGGGATTTTTCATTTTACTGTCGTTTCACTAAAACGCCTATCTTAATAAGTCGACTACTATACCATATATCCAGACCGCCCTGGCTACACTTTTTTCGGCTTCGATTTTTACTGGCCGTTAAACTAAAACTTCGAAAATTTGACAATGGAATGGTTTTGTGTTGTAACAATTCGAATTCATACATATTTCATTCGCTCTTCGGTAAAGAAAAATGCATCCAATCTTGTCTCTTTGCGCCTCTTTATTTACATTGATATTCATTTTATGTAAATGGTAGGTTTCATTTACATTGCGAAAAGTTATTTGAGTCCACAAAATAGGGACTCAAATCACGACTCACGATATTACCTCGTTATAGAAATACCTTCCTAGGGGTCGCCTTACATACCAAAAAAGAGGAAATAGCAAATACGAGTCTTATTTGAGAGGGACCTATTGCATTGCACCTTTTATAAAGTCTGTGTAGACGGATTCAATTTGAATACTCTTTTTCGTATTTGAAGAACAAAAATTCGTAAACTCGACCAATTTTGAACATGCAGACGTTTGTTTCTCTTGTAGAAACAATGCTGAACATAGAAAACAGTTAGTAAAATGGGTTCATTCACTAAGACGGTATCTTTTTGGCAAACGTAGTCCGAAATAGTGACCATACGAAATAGTGGCCATTTACCTTGTGTAGTGTACGAACGTTTCAGGAAATCGTTTTCTGATGCTTCTCCAAGTTTTGCATTCGGTAAGAAACGGCTCCTCCACAAAGACCAAAAGTTTCATGTTCAAAAATTAAATCTTCAGAAGCAAGTAAGCAGTGGTCAAAGTAAAGTATCTTTTTTTATATATTAACAAAGTTAAGATTTGATTGTAAACACGAACTTTATTCGTCAATATAAACTTTAAACATATCCGTTTGTGTATGGCCAGACCCGTGTGCTGTGTCTTTGGTAAAGGAGTAAATGTAGATCGCTAAAGTTAGTGGTTATCAGGTGTTATTTAACTTACCATCAATAGTATAATTTTTTTTTTTAATTTCTTGAGGCCAATTTAAAAAAGCACAAATTGTTCAAGTGCTTGGAATTTGTAAATTAAAAAAGGTTTCAAAAATAGGTTAGTTCAAAAAGAAAGTACATACATGTAAATATGTGTGAAGATTAGTTTAACTGGTATATAAAAAACAAATTGCTTAGGTTACCAATAACTAAAGTTCTCCAAAAACTAGTTCTATAAAGAGTTTTGTAAAAATTATTGTTTGTTAATTTTGAAATTCTAACAAGAACCAAATAAAAATTGTTAAATAGAAAATAAAATAAAGCACGGAGAAGTTAAAAAAAAAAAACACTAACAACATCATAACGCACGCAATAACAAGCACACCAACCGATATGCTTCTTAAAATACTTACGATTAGATACGCTTCTGCAGCCCTTTGCTTAAACACATCACTTTCTTGTCCATTTTTATGTCACATGCTTCCATAACCATAACCCTTCCAATTTCGACTTCAGTATCGTTGTAAAAAGAAGAAGAATTAAATGCCTTAAGGGATAACTAATAATAAAATTCTTATCAATTTCCACAATAAGTATTTGTATATCTATAAAAAGCAAACCCTTTTGGGCAAAAAAAAAAAAAGAAACCAACCACACACACACGACCGACACCGAGTATCACATTTTATTGGTAGTTTCCGTAGAATTTGAATCACAATCCGTATTCATATGCAATATGTAAATTGTTGTCATATGTATTTGAAAAGAGAAATACTAAATAATATATCTTAGGAGGATATAAATTATGTAGAACTAACAATCTGATGATAAAAAACAGCATGTGCATCAGATGCAATTTTTCTTCCTTTTTTTTTGTTGTCAACTTTTGAATTTAGTTTATACGTTCTGTCTTTCTAGTTGGTCGCGGAATTCAGAACTTTAATCATAAAATAATTTTGTTTGCATGAAATTTTTACTATTTTCTTTTTGTATTATTGGTTTATAGTTTTGAGTTGTAGTATTTGTGTTTGAGTTTTCTGTGAAGTTTTATTTCTGATTTAAAAAAAAAAAATCAAAAATGCGGTGTAAAATGCTAACGCTTCTGGGTGAATTCTTTATTTTTGCAAATTCTTACCAAATCTATTGTGTAATAATCAAAATTGTAATAATTTTGTAGGCACTTGGACAAACACCACAGAACATGAATCATTTTCCTAAACACAGACGTGTTGTGTCATCGCCAGATAATATGCATCCACGGCATGAGAGACAATTGGGTGAGTAGAGCCAATAAATAACTTCGATAGTACAGCTCAGTTCACTTTTGAGCCAGCTCAGCACATTTTCGAGCCAAGTCCATTCACTTTTGAGCTAGCTCAGCTCAAGTTTGACTTTTTTTAGCTCACTTATTCGAGCTGATGCTGTTCAATGAAAGTGGAAAGAATAAAAACCTGAGCAATATGTGAAATATTTGTTTTTTCTTTATTCATCAATTTTTTTTTAACTCAGATCGCCACAACAAATCCACTTCTGGATCTTGGGAATTAGTAGAAAAAGACAATGAAATCACTCCACCGGGAACCCCACCACCGCCTTATCTTACTTCGGCTTCACATGCAATGGCTCAACAACAACAACAGCAGCATCAGCATCAATCCCAACAAGGTGGCTTGGAGGAAATTGACAATGGTCTTATGATTGACGGTGGTAGCAATAGCCCGATGGTGCTAGCCGGTAGCCCAACACATTCCATATTCGCTAGTGGTGGTAAGAATTTAGCAGTACATCCCAATGCCATACAAAAGGAAATACTGTCAATGGAAGATGAAGATGGTTCTGATCAAGAGTTTTTGGTCGATGAAAATGGGCCATTTAATCATTTGCAACGTCTTCTTGAAACAGAAAATGTGGCTCATCTCGCTGTCTTCCTCAACTATGTTTTATCGAACTCAGATCCAGCTCCGCTTTTGTTCTATCTAATAACCGGACTGTATAAAGAAGGCACGGTAAAGGATATGCGAAAGTGGGCGTATGAGATTCATTCAACATTTTTGGTGCCTCGGGCTCCGCTGGTGTGGTTTAATGCCGATGAATCATTGGCACGAGAGGTGGATAATGTTCTCCAAAGTGAATACGATAAAGTGGAAATATTACGCAAAGTTTTTTGGAAGAGTCGCAAACGTGCGAAGGAGAAAATCTGTGATCAATTAAGAGAATTCCAACAGAAGCGGACAGCTGGGCTTGGAACCATTTACGGGCCCAGTGATTCGCAACTTAACGAAGCGAAAGGGGACAAAAACAAAGAACAGAGGATATTTGAGGAAACTCTTCTGCCAAGGCTGCAATTTTGGATGTAAGTTAAAATATGAATGAATCATACCATACATTCCCCGTACTTATGCTTTACTTTATTTCCAGAGACGAGCTCGACAAAGAAGCCCCAGTGGAGGACCCGAAAAAGTTAGCCCTTTGCTCGGCCTTGTCGACGGTCCTACATCGAATATTTATAACGCGATCGAATCCGAACAGTATTATTGATCGTGTGCATCATTTTGTTAGTCGCGAGAAAAGCTTCAAAAGTCGTCTGATGGGCAAGAATCGAAAGGTGAGTTTCACCTGGGTATGTCAACAATCTCCTGTCTGTCGTGTTATGCTTTAATTGAACTTGCTTGCAAATGAGTTATATTTCGTTATTCCTCTTCAACTTTTGAAATAATATTTATTCTTTCTTTTTTCAAGATGACTGTACGTGGTCATCCGTTAGTATTGCGACAATACTATGAAGTGACCCACTGCAATCATTGTCAGTTAATAATTTGGGGAGTTAGCCCTCAAGGATATCATTGTACAGGTAAGACCTAACTCGTTTTTTTTTCCTACATCCAAGAGATTTTAATTTTGGTTTCTTCTTTGAATAGACTGTAAATTAAATATTCACCGTCCTTGTTCGAAAGTTTTGGATGAAAATTGCCCTGGACCAGTGCCACAAAAGCGAAAGGATCAACATAATGACAATAAAATAAGTAAATTTATGGAAAAGATAAGACCGACAACACATTTTATGCAAGGTATGTTGTTAAAAAATTATCATTTGAACGTAATATTAATTTTGTTCTTTGTTTTAGCGGAGCGACGTGCTAGACAAGATGAAGAAAGTAACATTGATGATCTCTTTAATGCGGGTGAGTTTATAGTTTAAGATAATTTGAAAGTGTAATCTAAAGTGTAACCGAAAGCAGAATTTAGAAAACCGAATGCAGTGATAAATTGACTTATGTCTTTATAAGTTTGTTTCTTAAAAAGGTCCGTGCGGGGTAGGTGAACTTACGAAATCAAACAGAACTTCGATCTATCTTTCCGGCAGTTGATTTTTTTTCACAATAATTCGGAGAATATAAATCAAATCATCTAACTTGTATAAAAATATAGTGTATTTTATTTCATATTTGATATTTATTGTTTAAATGACAACTGTACATCAAGAGAACTTATAACTAGTACAGGATATAAGATGTATACTATACACTATATTATATACACCTAAAAATGTGTTGACACATTCTTCCTTAAGTACGATATCAGAAACACGCCAACTTTACGTGTTGGGAAAGAAAAATGAGAGAATAATGACGCCACCGTTTGTCCTCTTATTACTTGTTATAGAAGCGGCCTGATGCTGCCACTTTGGTTTTTGTTTAGATGACCATGACATCAGTTGGCCTTTTGAAAAGGACCTTTTATTATTGAAAAACTAAAAGTGAATTCATAAGATCTTGTTTTGGCGGAATAAAAGGCAGACGAACTCATTGTAGGGTGGCGCACGAATCGTGCTACAGTAAGAAATATAAAAAACTTTTATTTTAGTCGATGTATTTCATTAATTTTTTAATCATTGGATTAAAAATTAATTTTATTTTAAATAACAAATGTTTTTTAAAGATGATAGGTCGCAAATGACCTCCACGCTCATTCACGCATATGCGGCACCTAATCAGAAAATTGTTCACTGCGCCTGAAGAGTTGCCGATGCAACAGACACGATAGTATCCTGAACCCGAACATTGGGATCCCGATGATACGGTCTTCGTTTGATGCTTCCAGATTCGGCAACAAGTTCACCAGCCTCATAATGGTTCATCTATTCGGGAGAATAATTGTAGCACGATTGGTGCGCCACCCTGTATTTAAAATTAAAAAGCAATCCGTCATAATCAATTCGTTAATTAAGACACTCACTAAAATTCACTCACAAAAGATGCAAATAATAGTTTTTTGGACAAGGCTTATGTGGTAGTTGACTTTTGTACACAGACGAAGAAGAAGATGGTACGATGCCTTATATTTTCTGTTTGTTTCCGCCCTCTTCCAACGACGCGACGTAAACTACAATTAAGAAGATCGTTTTTCGGTGATCATTGACTTTCGGCATCCTTTTATAGAAAGCTGCAAATTTTAAACAGTGAGGTACATTCTCGCATCTTTATGTGGTATCCCTACAGACCAAATATATGCGTCTTATGTGCTTCGCTTGTTTTTCTGAAAGCCACCTTAACTCAACCTTACCTAACTTAGATGACTTCCTGTTTTGTTTACTAGTTTTTATTCAAAACGTGTAAAGCGATCGTTTCAAGACTTTTTCGTCGGTCGATAGAACTCACCAGAAATCCTTCTGTGTGTTCAACCGATATATAATTAATATAATAATAATAATTTGTGTAGCTAAAATCGAAATCCGAATCAACACAAGTATGGCTTTGTATTGCACGTCTATCTTGTTAATCAGTCCTACTTAATTGAGTGGTCATCTTGAACTTTGATATTTCATCCAGATTAGTTTCTCTTGTCTATGTAGAATGATTTATGATCCTAGGCCATTTTGTCTTTGGTGCATGAGAATTTTGCAGTTTCCGAGAAGATGAGCTGGAGTTTCTTCCAGTTCGTTACGGTATCTGCATAGTTCCAAATAGCAACATGACTTAACACAATTTCGGAAGTTCAATCCAATGTTTTTCTCGGATTCGTTCTCTTTTACTACAGAAAAGCGTTATGATCCTCAGGGTGGCGACCTTGCTCCTGGTTTTGTCAGTGCCTCTGCCTGTTCATTTCTTTTTATGTTTAAATGTCCTCAGTTGGTATCCAATAGATTGTTATTGTTATTGTCTAGTTTGTCTATGCATTCGCTGACAAGTTTTGAGGTAGGACCTAAAGGCTTTAATTACAGTTTAACTATCGCGAACAATAACGATTATCAGTTTTGCACTTAAAGCCGGTTGATATCTTCTTCCACTTGATTGCGCTTTTTTAGACGAGGTCTTCCCCTTCCCCGATTTCCCTCCAATGTGCTTTCAAAAATCTGTCGACCCGGAGCGCTGAGTCGTCTCGTGATGTCTACCTCTGTAGCTATGCCCATGTCTCGATACAGCTCATACAGCTCGTTGTTGAATCTTCTTTTCCACTCATTGTGTTCACATACGGAACCAAGATGATTCGGAGTATTCTTTTAAAACCACCAAGGGAATTCTCATTCGATATTGATAATGTTCATGCTTTATCGCTGTATAGTAGGAATGGGATGATCAATATCTTATAAAGCGCTACCTTGATTTTACTTGAGAGGGTTTTATTTTTTGATTGTCTTCATAACCCAAAGAAGTATTCTTAACTTGTTGGCAAGAACAATGCTCCGTTTGATCTCCGCACTGATTTTGCTTCCCATGTCAATAGCGGATCCTAGGTAGACTAAGTCCTGCACAACTATCTTTGGAACTTCTATTCAATGTTGGCAAAAGCACCTATTAATTCACGCTTTTTTCTTCTTATTACTTCAATAGTTAATTAATTCACGCTTTTTTCTTCTTATTACTTAACAACATCTGCGTAAGCGAGTAGTCATACAGACTTTCGAATCATTATTCCTTTGGTGTTGACATTTGAGTTTTGCACAATCTTTTCAAGTATGATATAAAACAAATCGCATTTTGTTGGAGAAGCGTGAATTCTCCAAACTCATCCTGCATAGTCGTACTAGTTTTGCAGAGATGCCAAAATTAGATATGGCTCTATACCAATTAAGAAAAAATTTAACAGTGTTAACATTTCTTAAGTCGAAGGATGTATAGCGGATTGTTTGATCGTGTCTGTCAACGTTCGGATAAAAACACTCAGTTAGCAACTGCTTCTATTGTTCCAGAGTGATATTTGACGTGCTTGAGCAGCTCTTACTTTATTTGCTCTCAAGCCTTGTCTATGATTTTCATTATTTACATTTACTAAATGGTGTCGGCTTACGTCAGGATTGTTTTTTCATTTTTAATTAAAATTTGGGTGCAAAACCGAAGACGATTTAATTCCTTGATATAAATTCTGATGTTGATGTATTGCCTGATGGGATTGAAAGGAACTGATACTGTCCTTTGGTTCAATTTCTGTTAAGACTGGAGACGCTTGACTTTATCCGTTATAGTTCAAAGTTATTTTGATCAATAGAACAATTTTAAAACCTAAATTTAAAGCCAAATTTTAACTATTAACGTAAGATATTTGTTAAAAAAAATGAGGTGATTTTTTTGTTTTCGTTTGCGATAAGAATTGGTCTTATTTCTCTTTGCAATTTATTAATTTTTGACTCGTCTTACTATCGAACTTCGCACAGTTGACGATCACCAGTTGTATGTGCATATGTGCCTAATTATCTTTGCTGAGTTTGTGCTCTGCTCAATTGTAAAATAATATTCCGAACATTCTTGATTCCAAACATTTGCTTAACTTCTGCGGACTATGTTATTAGATCCTGGAGATATTAAACATTTTTACTAGCACGTAAATAGATTTAAGAAAATCGAATAATAATGAAACACTGTCGATGGATGGTAGTGAGTATAGAGAACACTCTGGCCATACGCTTTTCACACTCTACGAACTGGTCTACCACAAGGATCATCGTCCAATGAGAAGTATAAAATACTTTTGGATGGAGAGCTGGTACACGGAGTAAAAATAAGCCCGATCTGGTTTGATATACACTGCTATGTTTAGAGTATTTTCACAGCATTTGAACTTTTTCGACTCATTCAGTACTCAGTAGTCAATCAATGCCAATGAGGATTACCGTCAAATGAATTCAACTTTCTGAATCAACGCATAACAACAACAGTCAATAAGCAGAAATCCCTTAACTAATTTCTCAGATAAAATTTGCTTTTAAAATAGTTATTTAACTTTTTCAATCCTGATGGATATTCTCTTCTTCAGCATTGCCATGTGAATATGATAATAATAGAGTTTTTTGTATTATTGTTTTGTTCATCTGTAAAAAAAAATAAAGAAATTCTATGTTTAACAGGCATTTTCTAAAAAAAGTAGTCAAAACCTTATAGGGGGAAGAAAAGCTGGCAACCCTGAGTCTATAGGAGACCAACTTATGTCGTTTTCCAAAAACAAAATCCGGAGTGAATTGGAGAGTTGAAGTGACAGATTTGACATTTCTAGTATAGCTTATCTGTCAAAAAAATCACTCCAACTCTCCAAATCACTCCGGATTTTGTTAGGGAGTGAATTTTGGAAAACGACATTAAATACAGTTTTAAAGATTATTATTTCTACAAAAAATTAAGTCTAAAATCAGGTCTCTACCATGAGTATTGACAGAGAAATCGAATTTAACACAGGTCAGGGTACACTAAAGTTAGCCTTTTTTTTTTAAATTGTCAAAATGATTTCAAAGTTGAAAAACGGACTTTACTGCAGGATTCTTAGAATCACATCCCAAAGTATGTAACACGAATTAAGGGATATAATATGTTATATGTTAATATAATAACGTTACTAACTTACTGACAAGCAGGTACTCTAAATTATTCAATATCTTTTTGCTAACTCCTAATCGAAATGCTGGATGAGCTGGCCTAAATGGAGTCATTACTCGAATCCAGTGATAAAAACACCCCTGTACTCAAGCCACTACAGGAAGAAAAAACAGAACACAACAAAACTTTCTAAAAAAACCGCCAATGACAATGGTCAGATATTAAAAAAAAAAAAAAAAATAGCAGAATTTCTACTCCAGCTCGGCTCTATCCGTTGATTGGCATTCTCACGGGCACCCATCACATGATGAAAATGGGCATTATCAGATCCGGCTTATATAGAGCATGCGAAGACGAAGAAGCAGAGGAACGATCATTCAACTTGCTCTATGAGTGCCTAGGTTTGACCAACATTAGGGAAAAAGCATTAACTTAACGATCTAGGTGACATCTCTCACCTTCCACTGAACAGCATCCTAAAGTTAATTAAATGGTTCGGTGAGGGTTCTGAATCCCACTAACCTAATCACTTCTTCCGTTTGCTGCTGCACCTCCATTAAACGTAATCTAGTCTTTAAATGAAGTCTGACAAACACATACCAGAGGCATTTGGGGTGAAGAGTTATTTTTGCTGCATTGACGCCTGTAATATTTTTTTGGTTCGTCCATTGTGCCTATATTATAACATTTTAGATCAATATCAAGGTCCTCTTTAACTATTGTTTCATTTCTAACGCAATCAGAGATTTTTTTCTTAAACCTAAAACTAATTTTTTTATAATTCACGCTCACTTCAAGGGACTAAAGGGAATAAAGAAAAGATGTGAAAGGAGATGCCGTTGCACATTATTCGTGAATTTCCGTGTACTGTAATGCGTGAAGAAAATTGAGTTGGGTAAAGCATTCCACATCTGTTTTTAGCGGCTAAAATATGAATCTCTATACTTAACTGTACAACCGAAGTTGGGCGGAATGGAGAACTGATGAGCATTCCTTGCGAGGAGGATATTGCGTCTAAATTGTTTCAGGGTAGGAATGCGAATAGCTATTTCACTAGAGCACTGTTTGAAAAGAAAGCGATAAATAGATAGAGTGAGGCAAGTAGAATCTCGACGATGTTCAAGAGAATTGATCGATTCTACGATTGAACGATCACCCACACTCATCAGTCTTAACGCTCTGTTTTGTACCTTTTCAAGTAGGCGCAAAGATATTTGAAGAGCACCTGACCAGATATAAGAGTTTTTCTCTAGTTTTGGGCGGATGTAGGCTTTATAATTTGTAGCGAGATCAGATGGGGTGAAAAATTTCCTGCGTCGTTTTAAGAAACCTAAGCATTTTGTAGTATATTTGGTGACTCCAAATATGTGGTCATTCCAATGAAGATCGTCGTTTACACATACACCGAGTACTGACAGCTTTTAGACTTCTTGAATGCAGGTACCATTCATGGATAATGGCATTGGGGGAAGGCTAAGCTTTATCGACAGAAGACAGCATTGGATTTTTAGATGCATTCAATTCTACTTGGTTTGTATAACCCCATGCAAAAATGCTATCAAGGTCCGAATTCAATGAGCTTGTCATACCCAACCGTTCCAGTTTCACATCCAAAGATCCGAATCAGAGAAACTGAGAGTAGAGTCGTTCGAAAAACTATTTAATGGATTAAAAGTTTCAGGCAAGATATCCATATCATTTATGAAAATGAGAAAGAGGGTCGGAGTCTTACCAGTCCTCATAAAGCAAAAAAGGTGACAACAAACCTGTTTTTCAAGTAAACAAATTGAAACATCAAAAATTGAACTCAAACGGACGTAATGAATGTAAATTCTTTCAATTTCAGTACAAGAACCCGCGTTTTCAACCAACCGAAAGAAAAGCAAATTCTGAATCCTTTTTTTTGCACTTTTTACTTAATTTAAATTACGCTGGGTTCTGCTCTTTGTATAATAAAAAAATCTTTAACCCTTGTCTCTGTCAAAAGTGTCTACAAAATAAGAGATAAGAGATATTTGTCCAGATACCATAACACAAACATTCTATCTCTGGCTGGGTTCGGCAGCCGGGAACTGGAATTCGGAACTCTATGTCTATCTGTGAGGCAGATGATGCTCGTATTCCACATATTCTACTGCTGTGTGGAGTAACCTAAACACATTCTGACTGTAAAAGGAAATTCGCTACTTATGAAAATACCTTTTCAACTCCTCTCTACATACCTTGTTCTCATTCACTTGTAGAAAAGAGAAGAAGCCTATGACAACTTTATTCCCAGTGGGATGAATTTGAGTGTGGGATGTGCGTTGTGCAACCAACCTCAACTTATTTGAAACATAAATATTTGGTTAAGCTTTTTATTTTTAAATTCATTTTCTTTTTCACTTCCTTGTAGGTACACTTTGTGAAGTGTTGTTTGTTGAGGCGATGAGGAAGCAGGTCGTACCTTTGTATTTATTTTATGTTTTCTACAAACAAACAACGATACCAACTGCACCTGGAGCATTGTTGTTATGTTTAAATCTTCTAATTGCGTCACCCTGTGTTGTTAGTGTGTTGCACATACTGTAAACATAGTTTTACTCCAAAGAAAAACAAAAACAGCAAACTTCTTTGAAGTGCACACTTCGTACTGCTCCCTGAAGTAAGATAGGATAAATGAAAATGAAGAAGTTAATTCAACACAACCGCAGAAGTTACAGTTTCCCGCAGGGGCATAGTTTATTTATTTTATGGGAAATACCTTCTTTGTCATAAAGACACATGGAAGTGTGCGCGTTTCTATTGCTGGGAAAGATGGAGACGTTGGTCTTTTATTCTATCAGCTTCCACTTGTCCTATCGTTTGTTGTTGTCTCCTCTTTAATCTTATCTAACCCTCTGATATTCCTATGTACATATCCACCTGCACGCACATAGTAATAAAGACAAAAAGCCTTTTGATAGGACGAGAAATTGAATTTATTAAACCGTACTGTTTTTCATTCAGTCTGTCTATCTGCTACATCATCGAGATACTCGAGAATTCCTAATCTGATTTTGCTGTCTCATCAAAATGAGTGTGTGTGGCGACGGCCTCGTTGTTTAGTTCCGATTGTTTGATGTTCGAACATGGAGATTTTGCAAAAACCGGTAATCAAGTTTGGAGAATGTGAATTCTCTCTTCTATCAGCTATCCTTCAACCAGAAACGTGTCTCTCACCTGATGGCTGTATTGACTTATCGATTTGTTGAGAATGATTGGAGAAATGATTCAACATTGTTGCTATGTAATGCGCACACATCAGATTGTGTGCTGCATCTTTAAAGCTGATTCGAGCATGTCCCAAGTGAATTGCATTAAAAGGGAAATAAAATTAAGACGAATCTTGTTGTAGTAGCCGTTAGCCGATAGAAGATTTGATTTTTATTTGTATTTTCATATTTCAATCATAAATTGTTGATAAAATTAGATTGAATCACCCCTATCATGAAATCCATTCGGAGAAATCCCCGAGTGAAAAATCACGATACGAATCCCGACAAAAAGCAATCACAAATTCCGAACGAATTCGAAAACAGCATTGCCCGATAGAAAAAATGGTGTCCATTTTCGAAGTCAGCTGTCCTATGTCAAAATAAGTACTCGAAGCAATAGAAACAAAAATCCCTAAACTTAAAAAAAAATCCCTTAACTTTTCCCAAACACATTTCTTTACCGATTTTTATTTTCTAGTAAAAATTCATTTATTTGCACTTTTTGTGACTAAAATAAGCTAAAATAGATCTACATCATTGATGAAATCTTAAATATTATATGAAATAAACAATTTAACTGTCGAATATAATCAAATATTTTCTTCATCAAGTTATAAATTCCCAAAAGAGGATTTTTGTGAAGTGGTCCCAGAGTACTTTCCAATCTGTCAAATACAAATTCATTCGCTTAACAAACCATAAAATAATTTGTGAAATCCAAGTTTTAGTTTGTTTACAGATAAAATCCAAGTGTTGTTTTGAGTGGTAATAGATAAAATAGTAATTTAACAATCTTTAGACTACTACGAGTATTAACACTCCAAATCTGTCAATTTCGCTCAGTTTGGACACGGGCATAACAAAGACAGTCATTTGAAAAATGTAGTTTCTTTCGGAAAAAATTTTATTCATTGATATGAGTTTATAACCGATATTCTTTAAAGGTGAAAACAACAAACAAACAACAGGCTGTATGAAATGTTATCCTGTAATCTAGACATAGCAAAGGATACGCTAAACGTCCAAAAGTTAACCTCTGGGAGGAAATAAAAACAGAGTTGAATCTACTTGGATTTCAATCAAAAGATGCAGGAATTTAGAGAAAAGTTAGTTGGTAAACTGGAGTTATTTGTTGTTTTTTCTTAAGTAGAATTATATTTTGTAAATTTGTTTTATACAAGTGTGTTTTTTATACTTTAACAAATGGATTTTGCCTGTGGCTCTACGCTCTACGACAGAAGAAACTTGTCGTAGAAAAGGACGTCATTTTTCCGTTTCATTCGGAATTAGTGATACCAGATTTACGAATTTCGAAATTCGTCCCACTCCGAATGGATTATGTGATAGCAAAATCGGGAAACGTAGACTTTTTTCGATTACGATGGAATCTGTGATAGGGGTGAATAGTTCACGACGATAAAATTGTTCACGTTCTTTTGTTGTGTCTAAATTTTTTTCATGAGTCTTAAAAGTCTTAATGGTTGTCAACATGTCTTTTATTTCACAAATTTCAAAGCCACCACTTAGCTTTAGCAACGTTTTAGTATAGAATTTAGGTATGTACAACAAAACTGTCTCCTATAGTTTATTTAATTTTCAGCGTTTTATAGAAAATTTTGTTATAAATAAATTTGAAAATTATTCTTTTGTACTAAAAGTGATGTCGTTGTTTTTTCTATATATTTTTTTTTTTTTTAATATTTAACCACCAGTACAAACGTTAAAAGATTCTTCCAACAACAAGAGTCACATTTGAGGCTGTATGTCTTTGATAATTTCAGTGATTCCATCATGAGGTCTTGGATCTATTTGTGTTTCATTGGCAAACACTTTCAAGAAATTTTCCGCCACTAAATCTGCGTCTTCCAATAACTTCAGGGCATTTCCTTTCAACTCATATCCTATCCTTCTAAACACCCGTTCTGTTCAAATTAAGTATACATATACATATTTATATTAAGGGTACTAAAAATAAAATCAGTGGCCAATTTCGATTGCATCTTCGAGAAATCACATGGCCATGAAACTTTTCCCACCTAAAAGGAATATCGTCGTTGCTTGTGTTAAACATACGTAGAGAGGTTCGTTTTTTTTGTTGTTGAAAATAAGCGTGTCTTTCAATCCCGACAATACAAATTCAATTATGATTGTTCGGTAGCGGTTCATTCACCGTAACAGTTCCTCAAGTTTTGTTTTCAATAAGTTCCAGTGACATTGCCAGAGCTACATTTACTGCTCCTAAAATGTGGCATTTCTGTGATCTTATTAAAAATACTTCAATTTTACTAAGACTGTTTATCGTCTTGAAGGTACACATTTAATAAACAGTTTCTTAAATTTTCCAACATTTGCGACGTCATTTCCAGCAACTCCTTGCGAAAAAGGTGCATCCACGTGGAATGCATAACTTTTTACATCATCAGCTGATGTGGGAAACAAACCGGTTTTAGTTAAAACCCTAAACTTGAATTTGCACGGACAAAAAAATGAAAATTGGATTTTTGGCAGACATATTTACAAAAAAAAAAAAAATGAAAAAACTCGGTCGAAAATATCGCTACATTTTTTCTGATAAAAACAACTTTAATCAAAAAATGCTTCGTTCAAGTTTCTTTGAATTGTTTTTTGTTTCCTTTTCTACAGATGTGGATATGATTAGCTTCGGTTTTTTTGGCAAGATAGAAGACTACCTTTAATCCGTCTATATGTTCTTGAATGGATTTTATTTATATATAATATAGTAAACGTCATTGACATCACAGACACTCTTTTCCAAACCTAACCTTTAAAGGAGTCTAAACTCACATAGGGTACTTAATATAACATGTACTGTCAGAAATCGTAAGAAGATTGAGAATAAAAAAAAATTTTAGGTCCCCTCCTCCGAATAGTCGAGAGAAACCTCCAGTCTCGAAGCTCCTGAGCTCTGGGCGGAATATTTTGCTGGGCGAATGATCTACTGGCTCACTCTATATCCCTTTTATTGATTTAGGTCCCCTCTATTCCTCATAAAGAATAATTAATAAGGACAAAAGAAGATATTCGTCATTTCGTCGGCATCTGCCCATACTTAACGAAATACGGTTATCGCACTGGGGAAAGATCACCCTGTCAGTTGAAGAATCTTTTCGAGTACTTGATGGAGAAAATTGGAATACTCTATACTCATACCTGAAAACTGCGCTCAAACACAAATAAATTAACGAAGCTTTTTAAAATTTAATTTTTTTTTTTCAATTTAATTTTTTTCTTTAATTTTGTGATAAAATATATACAAATAATGAATTAAATACTCTTGTGAAAAATTTTATAACTCTTATTTTTCGGCTTGCTGCACTTCAAGCCAATGCTTATATTGTGAAAATTGTAAAAAAAAAAATAATGAAAGCTTAATAAATAAATCACTATTAACCAATTAATTAATAAATACTTTGGCGCAACAGAGTTAGGAACCCCAGGGCCTAGTGCATTTCTCACAACCATGCATTATGAGGGAATGGAGGAGACCTACAATTTTCTGCCGGTTCCCAAAGGCTAATCGAGAAAGCGCTGGGACTCGAACCACGAACCTCTGGGTTAACAAGCAGATATGCTAACCATCACGCCAGAGGTACCAATATAGAGAATAGTTAAGACAAACCTTTAGTCTCGAGGCCTCTGAGCGCTGTCCTGAATATTTTTCTGGGCAATGTTCTACTGGCTCACTCTACTACCCTTTTATTGATTGTATTATTGAATTAAACCCCATTTTTTAGCTTTTCAAAAGCTTTGCAACAGTTCAGGAAACGCCAAGTTTTTAAAGGAATAAGGCCACTGGATCTCTTGATTCTCTTTTTGATTTCAGTTCAGTACTCGTCTATACCCAATACCCATCTATAGTCGATTATATCGTCAAAGGATTGCTTCAGCTAACTTGACTTTCAATGATGTATGGATATATAATTTGTTTCCATCGCATAAGTTTTACTAACTTTGTCGGTTTTTAAACATGTCTTAGTGGTCCTCAAAGCTATGCGATCCAGGCCTAGTTTACTAAACAAACTAACTATCTAAAAATAATTCGAAATAATCCTTTTTTTATTTTCTCTATCTTTAAAAGCCCTAAATTTTCACAACCAGTAAAAATTGATAGATGTGTTTTTTAAGGGCCCAACTATAAATCTATTCATTCGAAGGTTCCTCTTTCAAATACCAATAAGAATAAAAGTAGAATCGAATTTAATTCTTTGAACTGCTTGCGAGTTTGGTTTAAGTCTTTCGACTAAACACAAGTCCTTAAGAAGTACAGAGAAGGAATATTGGGGTTTTTGAACACTTTTATTGTAAAATAGGCTTGCAAAGTAGGGTCCACGCTATCGTTTTTCTACTAATTAATGTTTTCCCTCTTGTGTTATGTGCATCGTGATTTCGAATGCCCCACAGTTCGGCCACTTGTCTGATCTGCACGTAGGCTACGAGGTTCAGTTTTAGTTTTTGGAACTTCAAATTCCCCACTTGTTTTTCTATGCTTAAATTTCTATCCCATAAATTAAAAAACTACTGGATCGATTTCAAAAATTGAAGGAAAACTCCCAGTTGTTGAGGCGAGTGAAAAGAATCTTTCATTGAAGACTAATGAACCCTTTACCCTTCTCAAACTCATTAGTCAATTATTGTTCACATAGTTTTTATAAGTAGGAAGGTATAAGCCATCGTTGTGTTATGAAAAAATCTTTTGAAAATGTCAAATAAAAAGCTTACAGGCACTTAACTGAACACAAAAAAGTTGGATATTCTCTATCAAAAGTTGTTTAATTTTCTTATTCAGAAGTCATAGAAAAGCAACAGCAAATTGAAGTTCCCGTTTCTTCACTTAACCCTTCCATTCTCGTGAAACTTTGTTGGAAACGTGATTTACACTTTGCTAGAACAAAAGTAGATACCTACATAAAGTGGAAATAGGGGGCATCTGCAATCGAATTCTTTGTTACTCTTAGGTCGTAGCTACCAATTCATAACACATTCATCAATGCACGTGCAGTCTCCCAGGAGTTTCAATCTAATCATACTACCTTCAGTTTGATGTCAAAAACAATCACTTAAAACAATCTGTCAAATTACTTCTAAAGGATGACGTGACGTGAGACGTGACACTGAGTGGTCTTCTCTTAAAGTTCGTATATGATGAAAGAGTGAAAAATGCTCCAAACTTATCCAAACACTCATAAGGACAGCAGTAGTCGGTGACTATTTTGCATCGTTCTTCATACACAAAATATTTGCTGTCCAAAGCACCAATCCATCTGAAGTCTGTCAAAGACCTTTAAAAAAAAAGAAAAACAAAAAGCAACAAAAAATGCACAGCGCATTCCTTTGGCTGCGTCATTGCTTTTAAAAAAGGCTGAGGTGCAAACAAAGATTCAAAGAATCCCATTCATAGAGGTGCCCCTCGATCCTCGACTCGACGCCTATTGCATACGGCTTCTTGATCACAAAAACAATTCGCTAAGCTAAATAAGACGAAAACAAAATCAGCTGCAAAATTGTGTTTTGTTGTTTAGCCGCATTCGCATACGTTTTTTTCATTCAAATACACCTGGTTGCTGGCTTGGTAGTTTTGTATTTTGTTCCATACACAATTACAAATATCTAACATCTCTCCACTTTTCTCTCGTGCTTAGCTCTTATCTCTTGCTCAGTCAGAGGTGTTGGCTAAGCAGTTTTTTTTTCTAATATAATTGTTCATATCTACATATTATGTGTTTCTCAGTAGGCAGAGGGCAGACGTTGTTGGAATATTTTTATTTTTTGGAGAGCGAAAGTAGCATCGTTCATCTTTGTATTTTTGAAAGAAGAATAAAACAAGTGACACATGTTCTATTGTGAATGAGTAGATATCTGCTACCTATCCAAGATATACAGAAGAACAGCATCAGCAGCATTTGAGTTGATTGCAGTATACGAATCTTAGTAAATAACATACTTATGTGCTATATCCTTGAGCATTTTCTAGCAAACAATTTAAAGATACTCTACTCGTGTGTCGTATATACTCAATGTCTATTCTCTATTGTCAAGTCAATCCAGCACGTGCTAAAAGTAGATTGTATGTAACATTTAACTAAATGATTTCTTCAGTATTGGTAAAATGGTGTTGCATGTGTTGAAATTTTTTGTTTTTTTTTTTTGCCCGGCAAATTTACTCTCGTGTAGACGTAGAGTGTTGCCGTTATTCTTTAAAACACATACCATACAGTACCTGAGTTTCATTTTTAAAGAACATAGTTATTATTGTAATTCGAAAGGTTTTTTTGAGGCTTTGGAAAAAATAAAATTAGTGAAAAATCGAGATACTCAACAGTTGCTGTCAGTAAATTCTATTGCTACGAAAAAAACAGTAAGTGATTTAAAAAATGCACAGAATGTGAATTCATGTTCAATACATTGATGATAAGTCAACGCACAAAATGGCATCCTCGTTAATCGAAAGTCTGATTTCTTTGACTTCAAAGACGATTGTGTTCTAAACGTTTCTCCTCGACGATTGGATTGTTTCATGTAACTTAACTTTTATCCATTTAGGAAAAGCTTTCTTACTATCTCATTTTTTAAACCGGTAGCTAGGCTTTGGACTGTAAAATTGATACGGTTGCGCAACAAAGCTATGGAATCTTCGGACCCTAACGTATTTCAAGGACCTAAAATTTTTATCTGAATATTCCAAATCGGCTAAGTGTCTTGAGTCCACTGCTCTTTATTGCTGTTCTGGATTATTTGCTCAAAGGAAAAGTAACGGACAATAAAGTACAACAATTATTCTTTGCTGACGATGGAGCCATCATAATTCATAAGTGAGGATCCTACATCCCTGCAACGAGCACTTGACGTTTGGATTGATGTTCTGGAAGGAAATGGGTACCGTATTAGCGCTAAAAAGACTGAATACCTGTGCTGCCCTTTTTCTGATCCAAACAAACCTATTCCAGACATTTATTTGAATGGAGATGTGCTCCCCAAGTGTGAAAAGTTTAAATATCTGTGATCTATGATCAATAGTGAAGCAACTTGTGATGAGGATATCAATCATCGAGTAAGCGTAGGATGGATGAAGTATGGCGAGAAAACTCCGCTATCTTCTGTGTTCGAAAAATGCCCCCTAAGCTGAAGGAAAGACTCTACACAGCAGTTGTCCGTCCAGCTCTGACATACGGTTCACAATGTTGGACAATGTACAAAAAGTATGAGAGCAAATTGACGGCAGCCGAAATGAAGATGCTTCGGATGACAGCAGGAGTAACAAAAGCTTGATCGAATTAGAAGTACTAAGATCTCTTCATGTCATCTTGGACAAAATTCAGCACGACCGGCTAAGTTGGTATTGTCATGTTCAAAGGAGAGATCCGCAGAACCCCGTCCAAAAGGCAATCGGCCCTATCGTGGTAACCGTCAGAGCGGAGTTTTCTCCGCAACGCATCTTTTTTCGGAGATTCAATTTTGCTTCGAAATAGTTGTCAACGTAAGAAATTTTTCACAGAAGCGGCAATGCATTGCATTCCCAAAACTAAAATCTCCACAACAAAAACTTATCGGAGAACGTCGGAACGTCCGATCGGAGAACTACCACAAAGCAAAATGTCTCCGATCGGAGATAATTCCGCTCCGACGGTTGCCACGATAGGGCCGAATATCGTGCAACGTTTCAACAAATTCGCGACGAAAAAGAAAAGGCAGGCCAAAACACTCCTGGTACAAGCAAATGCAAAAACAGCAGCATTTGGTTGGCCATCGAACAATCCAAAACCGGGAGGCTTGCCGACGCTTTCTGAGGTCAACGCGGCGAACCCCACAGGCAGATCACTAGTGTGAAGCAGCAAAGTGGGAGAGTTGTGATCGCTTCAAGATCACTACTCGTAACTCCGGAAATGAAAAGAAGAAGATTCCAAAGCGTCTAAGGTAGAAAGCGGTTTTTATTGTAGTTTGTAATTACTTAGACTTGCCAATTCCTCGTGAAAAACATTTCTATATTCTGATGTTTCGTGGACTCGAAAGCACGAAATTCGCTCATAGCAAGCAGATATGCTAAAGATTATACCAAGGCACCACCAGATTTTGGAAGTCTTAAACGGTATGCGATCTGGGATCGGAATTTTTTATTTGTCATATTGACAATTGGTCAATATGTGCAGTTGAGTAGCTCAATGCTTTAGCAGAAACTAGAGAAAGCAATATTACGAAAACGACACATAATAAAAACATCTGATGGTAGATGTCAAAACTGTATAACAAACAAAAAGAAAAGATATCTTAAGTAGTAGTCTTATAATATGCCTTATCAAAAAAAAAAGTTAAAAAATACTTTTCATGGCAATAACATTACTCTCCGAGGCGTTTTTAATTCTTCCAATTGCGACAACCTAATGGAATAGCTTTAGTTATACCCATAAAGTGTTAAGTGTTTCGTATACTGTGTTGTTATGAAAAGCTCGAAAGGCTCAGTAATGAAATTGATAAATAGAATCTTATAATAAAAAGTAGCAGTTTTGTTTTGAAACTATGTGTTTTCCTTGCGAAACTAAAACTTAGTCAAACTATGTACATGCTTTCTTATATTAAGGCCTTCAGTTTCCAAACGAAAATATAAGATCTTTCATTATTAACTTACTCTTAAGTGACTCTCAATTTATTCTTAACTTACTCTGAAATAGCTCTTAACTTCAACTTAATCTTAACTCGCTCTTAATAAATTCGTTATCTACTTTTGATTTACACTTACTAATGATCTACTCTTCGCTCTTATGTCTTCCTCTTAACGTACTCCTAAAACTTTTAACTAAGCTCTTACCTTAACTCTTAACTCGCTCTTGAAATTCTTATTCTTTCTCTTTTTCTTTCTCTTACTCTTAAACTTACACTTACTCTTACTCTAACTCTAACTCTTACTCTTACTCTTACCCATACTCTTACTCTTACACTTACACTTACACTCGCATTTACACTTATACTTACACTTACACTTACACTTCACTTACACTTACACTTACACTTACACTACTCTTACACTTACACTAAAACTTACACTTACACTTACACTTACACTAACACTTACACTTTAACTTACACATAAACTTTCACTTACACTTTAACCTACACTTGCACTTACACTCACACCTACACT
Organism: Melanostoma mellinum; assembly: GCA_914767635.1. Lineage (NCBI taxonomy): Eukaryota > Metazoa > Arthropoda > Insecta > Diptera > Syrphidae > Melanostoma > Melanostoma mellinum. Next base: position 162,040,375 of record OU612058.1, on the reverse strand, counting down.
TACACTTCCACTTCCACTTCCACTTACACTTACTCTTACATTTAGACTTAGACTTACACTTACACTAACACTTACACTACACTTACACTTACACTAACACTAACACTTTACCTTACACATAAATTTCCACTTACACTTTAACCTACACTTACACTTACACTAACAGTTACACTTACACTTACCCTTACACTTGCACCTACACATACTCTTACTCCCTTAATCTTACTTTTACTCTTACTCTTACTGAAGCGATTTTTTCATCATGCAATTCAAGCCATTTCCAACTCTAATTCTGAAAATTTGAGAATTTGCATCCTCTAAGCAAACTCGTGGTGGTAGTGTGGTAGTTAAATAAGATTACTCATTTAATCCTTTTTTGGATTGTTGTTAAAACCATGAAAAAATCTTGTCTGTTGTTCCTCTGGTTGTCGACGTTTTATACTCGTCTAAAAAACTTTCTACTACCTTCTAATTTAACCAGATTACTAACTCCCGCATAAAAGTTGAATGTTGAATAAGATTTTAAGACTAAAGTTTACCATGCCTTTCTTTGGACATTGTGAAACATTCTCTCATAAAGTTACGACAGGTTTGTTTTGAGTTTTTCTTCGTGGAAATTATGCCATTTTAAGGTTCCGCATCATTTAATTTGTACTACCTTGCACTTTATAATAGAAGACGAAATTCACAATTGCCCCTATCACAAGGCCCGTCGTAGCAATTTCGGACTACGAATACCAAAATGGAAGCCCAACAGACGCCCTTATATTGAATGTTTTGCCACAAAATTAGTTACTATTAATAAAGTTATTAACAGGTTATAAATATCTGCTGCCAAGAGTTCATTGCGAAGATGTTTTTAGTCATTTCTATTTGAAATGTAGTCCGAAATTGTAACGACAGGCCCTGTGAGAGGGGTGAATATATGTAGTTCAACCCGAAATCAAAGTGTTGAAATGAAACAAATTTAGGTAGCTATAACTATGAACATTCTCTCCAAAATTGATCGCGTTTGCAATGTTTTCCTTGTGTTGATGGTTCGCGTAAGTTTTTGAAAAACTTTAGGTCCCGAGGTTTCAATAACTTTGTTGCACCACCCTATCATTTATTTAGTTTATACTATTTTATGAAAATATTGGGGAGAGTACGATAACTTTGGCGACAAAAAATAATAACGGTTTTTGGTGGAGGGGTTCAATACAAGCATTTTTTACTAAGGGAGGGGGGGGTCTATCTCCCCCCGTTTAGGCGGTAGAGGCAATTTTATAAAAATTGACTTAAAATCTAAAAAAAAATATTGTAGAACAACGGGAAAACTTACAGATACAATTTATACTTTTTATGAAAGCCAGAAACTTGCACTTTATAATAAATTTTAAATGAAGTGGTTTCAATTTATAGTTTTTGAAATAACTGACTTCAAAGTCAAAATTTACGAAAAAAAATTTTAAAAAATCACTTTGAGTATTATGTTTCTTGTGATTACAAATGCCAATAAAAAAAATTTTGATGTAGTTAGTTGCTTCAATAAATTTTTTATCAAACGATATAAATTACTTTTTTCTATGTCCTATAGTTTTTGAGATAATTGAAAAATAGTAAAACTATATTTCTTTTTTAGAATCAAAAAATTTCTAATTTTAAAAGAAACTTTTCATATAAAAAATTTGCACCCCAAATCTTATGAGCAGCTTAACCCTGCGGAAAAAGGGTTAAAATAATGAGCCCCGCGAAGCGGGCAATGCGGAAAGCTGTTGCATACGGAAATTAATTGCTATTTTCATATTTAGCATGAGCAGCTTAACCCTGCGGAAAAAAGGGTTAAAATAATGAGCCCCGCGAAGCGGGCCATGCGGAAAGCTGTTGCATACGGAAATTAATTGCTATTTTCATATTTAGCATGAGCAGCTTAACCCTGCGGAAAAAGGGTTAAAATAATGAGCCCCGCGAAGCGGGCCATGCGGAAAGCTGTTGCATACGGAAATTAATTGCTATTTTCATATTTAGCATGAGCAGCTTAACCCTGCGGAAAAAGGGTTAAAATAATGAGCCCCGCGAAGCGGGCCATGCGGAAAGCTGTTGCACACGGATATTAATTGATATTTTCATATTTAGCATGAGCAGCTTAACCCTGCGGGAAAAGGGTTAAAATAATGAGTCCCCGCGAAGCGGGCCATGCGGAAAGTTGTTGCATACTGAAATTAATTGCACATAAATACCTGTCTTATGAATTTTTATACTTTCACTAGTCTATTTCCTAACATTATTGTAAATTCGTACGTATTTCCATAATTTTTTGAAAATAATGCATACTTCAATAGTTTTACTCTTTTTCAATTATCTCAAAAACTATAAGACATAGAAAAAAGTAATTTATATCGTTTGATAAAAAATTTATTGAAGCAACTAACTAAATCAAAATTTTTTTTATTGGCATTTGTAATCACAAGAAACATAATACTCAAAGTGATTTTTTAAAATTTTTTTTCGTAAATTTTGACTTTGAAGTCAGTTATTTCAAAAACTATAAATTGAAACCACTTCATTTAAAATTTGTTATAAAGTGCAAGTTTCTGGCTTTCATAAAAAATTGTATCTGTAAGTTTTCCCGTTGTTCTACAATATTTTTTTTTAGATTTTAAGTCAATTTTTATAAAATTGCCCCTACCGCCTAAACGGGGGGAGATAGACCCCCCTTCCCATAGTAAAAAATGCTTGTATTGAACCCCTCCACCAAAAACCGTTATTATTTTTTGTCGCCAAAGTTATCGTACTCGTGCCAAAATATTTAATAAATTGACTAAAATAAAATAAAAAATAACAAAAAATAAAGTAAAAACTGAAAATAAAAATAAAAAACGCTGATAAATTTCTATTAATAATATTAAAAAAGATGCAAAAAATGTAAACTAATACAAAAATAATAAAATTATATAAATCATATAAAATTATAAAGAATTATTCACAGGCGAATTATAATAACAATAAGAGCGACAGTTCAAAATCATATAAACAATTTAAGGTATAGATAAAAAAAAGAAATATTTCATGTAATTTTTTTACTAAAAAAAAATTTATATGAATGTAAATCTACTCGTTAAACTTTTAAAGTGTCATCGCAGACAGCAGTCACTCACATTTCTAGACAAATTCTGTCCATTTAACCACCCTTCGCCATTAATTAATATGCTCTCCGAGTCCTTGGTCTAGCTTCGGCGCAATGGTAACACTCTGAATAAAATCTCTACATTTTCTAGTACACTCTTAAAGAGTAGCGGCAAATGTTGTAGTTGTAGTGTGTGCTGTCTTGTGAGTGAGTTAATTGATGCCGATACCGCTGCCGCTGCCATAAAAAAAAGAACACAATGGAGACTCGGAGCACTAGCTAGCGAAGCACCAGCGTCCAGCACCGCACCGCCCCGCAAAAAAAGAAACAAAATAAAGTGAATATTTCTCTCAGTCTGTGTTCTTCTTCTCCAGTATTTCAACGACATGTCATATGCACGCACGTAACACGATGGAGAGAAAAGCATTCACTCAGTCGGTTCTCGTAAATTTCTTTTGAATTTGATATTTCTTCTCGAATTGAAAATTACGGTGGTTTTCTGTTTTCTCCCGCGCGTCGAGTGTATCCTTTAATTTATTACTTTAAAATCATATCAAACTTGTTCAGTTTTATTGCAAAACAGCAAACGGTGAAATAATAACGAAACGAAAAAAATAAAGAGATTCTATCTGTTTAGTTACGAGTTCGATACAAATTTTTCTCTCCATATCTCCAAATTCTTCGCATATCACAGACAGAATCACAGTATCAATGACCGCGATAGTAGTGAACCAGCAGTAGCAGCGGCTGGCTTTAACATTTTGGCAACCCCCTAACAATGAATCTGTGAGAAAAAAAAGTAATGTGTCACTTCTCATCTTAGCCTCGTCCTCGGTTCAACTTGGAATAGTAATTGTGTCAGTTTTATTGTTTCGCGGTGCAAATAATCGTAATAATAATCAAAAGCAATGAAAGTAAATCGCGTGCGAAAATAAAGTAAATCAGTTGATTGCTTAGTGAATGATTGTATCGTGAATGTAGATTGATACGAGTGGGTACCTACATTAAATTAATTATTTTAATTGCCCTTAAGTGATAAATAGTGTGAAGAAAGCAGTGGATCAGTGTTACAATAACGAAAGTAATAAAAAAAAGTAAAACTTAAAAGAAATCTTATCTCCAGTTGAGTTGTCGTCCGTCACAAAGAAGCCATTCTTTTGATAAAAGAATCAAAACAGCAACTAGTCCACAAGCTCAAACAAATTTACACAAAGGATTACTACTTATTATTTCTTCTTTTTTGTAAGCAAGGAAATATTGGTTTGTTTGTGGGGTGAATTCAAATTGTTGATTCTGCACATTTCGAACAGTAATTTATACTCAAGAATGGTGACGTTCCTTATGGTTATTTAGTTATTAGATTAAATAGAGTCAGGGAGTTCTTGAAAGGTGTTTAAAACTTTAAATTGTTTCTCTACAGGTTAGTGTTGGTCGGACACTATTGCATTTTGTGTTTAAAAGATTTTCTGATAAAAGAAAAAACATACAACTTATTACGTTTATGCTTCTTTTAAGGCGCGTAGTGTAGGCCTTACAAGGCATTACATAGAGCACTAGTTTTATACCGGGATTGAATTTACAATGCATAAACACGACCGAAGTTCTATCGAGATTGATTCGCAAAAGGACGTACTGGGATTCCTAGGAACGTACTAATTTTGCTGTTACAATATGTGCCTAGGGATGACATTCCCGAAAAGTTTTTCAATTTAATTTTTTAATTTTTTTCAAGTTAAAAGTTGTTTTTTTTCCTTTACTCTCACTGTAGGTACTAATCAGGGCTTAGGTTGCCATCATGTTAAAAAATTTGCGTAGGTAGGTACTTATAAATATAAACGTTGCTTGATGAAGAAAATGAACTTCGCACTTCGGGGCTAGATTCTTTGAACTTAGCTTTTTGGTCTGTAAGGCAGGATAAGTAATAGTAGTACAAGGCTTGATAAGTCCACCCAGCGTCGAAAACTTAAGTCATTAAACTGAAGCTTAAGCCGAGTTGCAGCTCACGTTATCGATTTACTCGTGACGGAATTATGTGAGTTTGGTGTTCGAGCTAACGTTATCGAGCAATTTAGTACCACCCTCATGCTTAATCGAACGGATTTTCATTCAACGAATGAAGTGCTCTCTCAAGCCTAGTACGCTGCCTCCTCAGCAAAGGCAAACCAAAGGACGTTTCATGTCCGATTGGGTAATTTACTTTCACTAATGAAGCTAGTTTCCTTTTTCATCCAAGTCGCTTTTTTGCCTTTTTTCATCTTCGTATTCAATAAACTCATCTAAATGAAACTCTTTCATTTTCTATTTTACAAAATTCAATTGAAATGGCACAATAAATGCGCAAAACAAAAAAAAAAAAAAAAAACATAGAACTGTCAAAATTTCGCAACAGTAGATAGAGCATAGGTACATTTGAAGCTGACGAAACAAAGGCTTCAGTTGACAGTTTTAATGGATTGGGGTCTATTTCAACACAGAAGCGAGATCATTCTCTTCGAAAAGAATGGAGTGATAGAGGTAGTCAAGGGATTTTTGTATTTTCGATTTCTAGAAGGTTGTTCCATCGAATTCTACTGTTGAGTGCCTTTTTTGCATCCAGACCATGAATATATTTTTTTTTTGAGGTTTGTTTAACCAAAATGCATGAAATTGTATTTTTGGATAGCAAACAGCATAAAAGTTTAGAAATAATTCTTGTATGAAGTAAGAAAGCCCAGTTTTCATAGCCAAAATTATCTTATCTTTCGTTGAAAATGGCCATTTATGCCGCTCATTATTACTGAATGTAAGCTTAGGCAACCCGAATAACCGAGTTCGCACTGTACAATTAGTTGGATAGACTTCGGTTTGAACGACCAATGTTTCATAAAGTTGTTAACACTCAGACGACCGCTTGACCAACTTTTTGGATGGTTTTCAGATATTTTTGAATATTTTGAAGTTGAACAGAGCGGAGGAATGGAATATATGACATAATGTTGGTCGAAAAGTCTGATAGCTCTGATCGCAAACTACATCCGACCACCTCAAACTTTCATCAAAGAAGTCTGTCCAACTTATTATACAGTTTGAACTCCGCTTATAAAAAATTATAAGAAGACATTGCGAGAAGAAATATAATCAGATCTTCTTCTTACTCTCGGATAACAGAGTTCGAGTTGGGTTCTGGCGTAGCGCATTTCTTTCAACCATAACTTGTGAGGAATGGAGGGGAGCTACGTTTTCATGCCGATTCCAAACGATTAAGTTATAAAATGCTTTTAATGGCTCTGTAATTGCTCTTGAAGAACTTGCCAGTACCTTGCGGAAGATGATACCCGTGGAATAGCAGTTGAATTTTTTTGGGATTCAAACTCCCATGGCCCATGGGCAACTTCTTTACAGTTGCAGTAAAACAATGTCGTTGATAAGTCTTCAGGAAAACGGAGATGACCATGTTCTGTGGCTTATCAGCCTTATACCGTCAAGCCTCTGCGTGACAATAGAGTAACATCTGGAATAATCCACTGATTTTTGCTCGAACCTGCTGATTATTTCCAGTGTCGATGATCCTTTCATTTTTAGGGCATTGTGAGATCCTGTCATTATTGCACTTGAGCAGGTTGCAGTTAGCTTTTTGTCTGGCAACAACGGTCTGGTCTGTCCTTGGGTACTGTGTAGTTAAGTAACGAATACGGTACGAAGTTGTATTTTAAAAACCCCGTTGATGATGGTCGCGGTCCTTGTTTTGTCAACTCTGTGCCTTTTTAGGGAATAGAAAAAACCATTTTTTAATAGTCGGACTTGCAATACTGCGAAGTGTTCAATTTGATTTGATATTCGCTGACTACCAAAAGTGATTCGCTTTCTATCCTGACATTAAAATCTCCCCTCATTTTTAAGTTGTGCTCGATCGAGTGAGAGACTACAATTTTTCATCATTCTCCTTTTCATTTATCAATTTTAATTCGGTCAAATACTGCTGAAAAAGTGTCAAATTGTGGTATTAAAGTGCTCGATAGCGCGAGAAGAATTGCCAAAAACACATAACTCTGGAATTTGGTCATTGTAGTTTTTTCAGGATAAGTGGTTGTTCGATGCTGGCAGTATGAGCCCTGTGATGAACTTTCTCATACTTTATTTTTTTTGTTTTTTGTTTTTCACAGTCCATCAGAATAGAGGAATTGCAAATGTATGGAAACGTTTTCTTCAGCATCTTATTTCCCTTATTTCATTCTAAGATGCCCGTTTCCTAGCGTCTGCGAACTCTGGAATCGTATAAAACTGTCTTTCTGAGAAACTTCTTATAATTATTCGACTTGAAGGACTCGATCTAGGTTCGCTGAGGAGGAATTTATCCTGTTTTCTTTCGGAGTAATGGCGTCCTCTTAACTTCGCATTTGGGGCTCTACAAGGAGGTTCCCAGATGCCAATATGATTAGGCCAAAAATTTGGCCATAATATAAGTCTGCAAGATGTTCGTTTGCATTGAATATTTTCCTCTTTTTTATTTCCAGAACCAGCTAGAAAAATACTACTTTTTCTGTGGCATTCTACCAACGCTGTAACTTCTGTTACTAGCTATTCCTTCCTATTAATCATGGAACGAAACTTTGTTCAAGTAGCTGCCTCGGCCTGTCACTCCAATTTGCCAAGATCTTGGCTATGATTTTGGATCTTAGCTCATGTTTTGCTTGGATGATATTGGCCTTGCGTGAGTTGTAACCGGATCGTTGGTATAAATAACATGGGTCCTTCACGGTTTCCCAAGTTTCCAACTCCGCGGCTGTCAGTCATGGTGCTTGGTGCTTCATTTCGGACAAAACTTATTTCAAAAATACACATGCCAGTCTGACAAAATTTTTGCACACATTTGCGTGTAGCAGGCGCTATATTTCTCTATTAAAAAACGCTTTTTTGAGCTACACTGCACTCATTTTGAAAATAAATTTTCAACATTCAACCAACGTGGTTCAACCGTAAGGCTACTCATTTCGTTCCGCGAAGATAGGGTAATAGCCTTCTGTCAAGATTTCAAGCGGGAAACGTCGGTGAGTGTTAAAATGAACCACTAAATGTCCCTTAAAAGTTGACTTTTTAGCTCTGAAAGTCTGTGAACATATGCATTTTAAAGGTCAAATGGTGTTTTAGAATTTATATTATTTCCCGCAGCGACAGCTACCGTAAAAATGTTTACAGTAGGTTTTAAGTCACACTTGTGAGTTGAAGGGATTGACTGATTCGTAAACATTCTCGATATACGACAGAAAAACATGACGTAACAGTGATATGTCCAAGGAAATGGGTTGGGCAATCCTCGCTGTTTTTCTGTTGTCAGCTTGCACATACGAGTATGTGTAGCTGAGCATTTTTTTTCTCCAATTTTGTATAGGCTCAATTAGCGCGAACTTCTAGAGATACTTCTTTTTGTTTTGCAAAATATTAATGGAAATCCAACCATAAAGTGGCATTCCATATATAACTTAGAGATAACGTTGTTGCGTGTCGTGTGTTCTTAGAAATCCGACAGAATATTAAATGATCCGGATATTAACGTTATCAATTCAAATCAACCTAATAAGTACGAGTATGAAACTTCTCATCACTGTGCACATTGAATCAACCAACGAGTAGAGCAACCCTTCCACTCAATGTTGAAGAAGGTGTCATGTTTTGATAACAAGAAATGATATTCATCCTTTTTAAGCCTTTGTGCGTGTATCGTATATATTGTGTTGTGACCACATCTTAAGTGGCTGACATCAAATGTCATCAACAGCAACATAACCCTCGTCCCCAATCTTTAGCCTGGGCCTGGTTGGTGTGAGAAGAGAATGTCGTAGCCTCTTCTTGTAGGGGTGATTTTTTTGCTGATTGTCTCATGTGTATAGCTTTTAAATTTAAGCTTTTTAAATTAGTTTCCTTTTTAATTAAAAGGCAAATTAATTATGTCATCTGCGCTACTCTTTGCTTTGATGAAATATATTTGTAGGTATAATGTAGGCTGTTAGTGTCATTAGTTACCTGCTCGGTTTGAATTTGGATCAAATATCATCACGCACATTTTTTTTTCATTAGTTTTTGGTTCTAATGAATGCACGTGCTCTATATTAAGAAACAAAAGTCTCTGCCTTCAAGACGTGTATCAACTTTATCTTTAAAGCGAACTTCACCGTTATACATATAAACAATTTCTATGCCATTTTGTGCGCTGCGGCTGTTGACATTGATAATAATGCATTTTTGCCACAATAGCCGTCTGAGAGAAAAGAATGTACTTTTTTATTCTTTTTGTCTGTGACATTAATGTTGTCATTATTGGTGTAAACATCAAAATTAAAAAAAAAAAAACAAAAGCAGAAAAAAAAGAGAAGAAGATAGGGCATGTCTGGATCCTCCTCTAGTCATCAGTTGCATTAAAGTGGACAAGGGTGCAGCATCGAACGTCATGGTGTGTTTTCTTTTTGTTGTTGTTGTTATAAAAACAAGTGTCAATTACATCCGCAACTGCTGTTATTGTTCCCTTTGAAAACACGAGAGCTTATGGGACATTTCAGTGGAAAGTATGCATGCACGAGGGAATACTTGGAGAAGGAGGAAAATATTTCGATATCAGTTTGCTTCTTTGTAAAAATTACTATCAAAAAGTAAGTGCATCTGCTGAACTGCAGAAAAAGGGAACTTATTATATTTTTCTCGAGTGAATGGAGTACTCATTGCCTTGCAGAACTTTTGTTAATTTCTTGTGCTGTGGAACATAAGACAACAGCAGTTAATTAGTCACTTTTTTTATTTCCGACGACAGAATTGGAAAAACTGGAACACGCATTGAGCTCATTTCACATTAGGAACTGCCCGTAAAAGTTTTGGTAGTTCTCACAGTGCTAATAGTTTTGTTTTTAACAAAGTTTAGATTTGGGGTTTTATTTGAAAGAAAAGGGCTCAGATGTGGTCAAGTATGCCTGCCTTTTTCTATGAATTCAAATGCTAACAGTCGAAATCCCTTCTTTCTATCTTCTTCAAACAGAGTTGTGCTCAAAAATTATCGATCGTTTCTTGTCCAATTTTCTCTTTTTTCGAATAATTATATTTCGACACGTGTAAATTGAATGTACGATTTTAAAACGAAGGTATGAAATTGCTCAATCAAAACTTAACCGCAAATTTTAAACTTAAATTTAACAATGAAACGACTAGGTATTCTCATTCACAAAAAGCGTTGGTACAAATGTTGTTACGTACTAAAGACGTGTCTATAATCTCCCACGATGTGGGTCTAGTTGGGTTGTATAGCACGATCTCAATCGGGTCATTTGAGACAAAAAAGGAATCGTGACTGGTGTTGGGTTGTTTCAGACGAAACAAGCCAATTTTTTTTACATGATCGTATATTTCGTATTCTTTCGTTTAACACGATTTTTTTCAGTCATTTGAGTTGAAAAACAAATCGTGTTATTATGTATTAATGATTTCGTTTTCCAAGAACCAACACGAGCATGAAGTTTTTAACACAAACAATAAATGCAATAAATTCGTTTCAAGTTCGCAAATAGGAAACTCAATTACCTTTTTTTTGAGGAATGAAATAAGTGATTTCATTTTGAAGAAATCGACGTAAGTAACACGTTGTATTTTTTTTTGCCTTAAATTCGTGTTAAACGAACTCAAACGAGCTACACGATTCCCGCAAATGACTCGTATGAGCATATAGACACGTCCATTACTTAAATTTTCTAAGTTCTTGATGCCGAACCGCGTTTCACTACTACCAGGACATTTCTCCGTGACCAAATTTTCCCCAAAACGTACTCTATTCGAGATAAAGAAGTCATATGCTTCATGACATTTTCGCTCTCAACATAATTCCTAGAGTGCGGACAAATTTCGTAATTATTAAATCTTCACCTCCATACTCCATGGAAAAACTTGGCGAAATTTCATCTGAAGAATCTTCCTCTCAAAGCAACTTAAAAGGGTCCATGAAAATCCCCTAAGAGGTATTTACACATTTGTGTGATGGATTCTCTGCTAGAACAGAACCGGGATAATAAGGGTATAGTATTACGTCTGGTTTGTTCTTTGACCGAGTTTCTATTGAGACGCCTCTTTAGCCCAAAGGAGCAGTGGTAATAGGGGATAATAGGGGTATAATATATCGTCTGATTGGTGCTTTGATTGAAAGATTGACTACTAAGATGTATTTGTGGCTAAAGAAGTATTGTTTGGCAAGAGTGATTTTTTATTAATCTCTTTGTTGATTCGGTTATGTGAGGTAGAAGTGCAGGCATCATGAACCAAAGAGACACCACTAATTCCCTCTTCCAAACTGTTACCTTTTTTTTACTCCGAAAAGCGCAATGCGGCTTTATTGAGCTTCTAGTATTGTGTTGTTATTTAGGAGTGTAATCCAGTAAAACAAAGTTATTGATTGCTTCAAGCCAACTGCGAATACACTACTGACAGCTGGAATCCTTCGTCCGATACTGTCTAAAGTCATCAGTCACCAGAAAAAGGATGCTGATGCGACTTCAACAAAAACTATACCGTTGGCTAGTGGTAATTTTCGAATACTTATAAATGTTCGTGAATGATGTTCACCCTGTGTTTAGCATTTATCGATATCAAAGTAATCATTAATATTTTGGCCGTCAACTAAGTGTAACTGGCGACATTTTTAAAGTCGTTGAGATTAAGCATAGCTTCGTATCGATCCGAAACTCTTCGGACTTTTCATAAATCAGAAAGCGTGTGACGATTTGATTTATGGTTGATATTAACCAAACCTGAACCCGAACTGATGGTGCCGGTGGCGTATTGGTGAGCATAGGTGCTTGTAACGTGTATGTTCGGAGGGTTCTAATCCCGCAGAAACATAACACCACGGGTACTGCCTTTAGTGAGGAATTGACAAGTCCTTCGAATGTTATTAAACTGTTAATGAGAAGCACTTCCTCAATTAGTCGTTTAAAAAATGCATACAATGTTGGGTCGTTGAAACTCCTTAGGCTCTGAAGTTCGCCGAGCTTAGGTTTTCTGGCTTAATAAACAACATGATTTCATACCCTGCTTTTACAGTGCTTTACCTTCTTTTTGAATTGGCAGGGCATATTTTCGTTCGACAAAACTTTGCAAAATAGGTGATATTTTTTTAGCCAACTCATCCACTGCCATGAATCCATTCACTCCAGAAGCTTAGTTGGACTTCCTGTTGGTGGAGTGTATGAAAGTTTATCCATCATATCGTCAAAGTGAAGTGGATCACGCTGCTTGACTGTGGTTTGTTCTCTGTCTTTGCAGTTTCAGAGCCTGCATAGGGGCTTTGATATATTTTCAATACCGGTCGAAGCCTTTACTTCAGGTATCGTATCCTCTAGAAAATCGTTGAAGCCATTAATAGAACTTTCAGATACTGTTCCTGTCTGCTACTGTATTTAATAGGTGCCACCTTACCACGTATTCAGCCCTATCACAGATTCCATCGTAATCTAAAAAAGTCTAAGTTTCCCGAAGTAACTATCACATAACACATCCGGAGTGGAACGAATTTCGAAATTCGTAGATTTGGTATCACCAAATCCGAGTGGAATGTAAATTCACCGTCTTAATATACGAAAGAAGTTATATTTGCAGAAAAATGCGAACAGCTGATTTGGAAAACCAGCATGGCGGTATTTAGTGTGGCATCTGGCAATGCTTTCTTCGATTCCATCGGATTTTGTGAACACAAATTTTCGAAGTTCGTAACTTAGCTTTCCGTGTGGAAGTTTTCTACGATGGAATCTGTGATAGGGCTGATTGTTTAAGGTTACCTTAAGTATTCTCCTTACCTAACCTAATCCAACATAAAAATCTTTTTAAGTACTGGGACCAAATTATGGCACACGTGATCGAGTAATACGTGACTGAATTATGTGTATTTGGCAATACTTATCGCCTTATGGAGCACTTGAGTACCACAATTTGACACTTTTTCATCAGTATTTGAAAGAATCAAAGTCGATAAATGAAAAGGAGACTGATGTTTTGTAATATAGAGCGAATATTGAATGAAAAATTGTAGATACTCTCTCACTCGATGACTGATGCGGTAATTCGATTTCTGTAGCCAGTTTTGTCACCTTTCACACAATGCAAATATATTTAAAAAAAAATCGTTAGTTTCCGAGTTTAGTCCTTCGGAACAAACTCATGTATGAAATTCTTTACGGATTTAATGTGTATGATTAAATTACACAAATTTTTTGAAAAACATTTCTAAACTCCTTTTTGTGTTTGTTACTTACAAAAACTCCAATGTAAAAAGACAATTAAATTATATAGAATCCTGTGTCCGTCATTACCAACACGAGACTTGTAATTTTTTTTTGAAAATAATAGACGCACGTTGTATGTTATTATTTCGTCTGAACAAAAACCATACTAGGCATTTATTTTGTCTCACTAGCACAATAAATATCAAATTGACATTACATATTTCCCAAAATAGAAAAATTGTATACCCTGTCATTGCCTTTTCAATCGATTCAAAGAATTTATTTTTAGCTGGACGACATTTCCAAACAACAATGAAGGCTTATTACAAAGAAGTTTTCTGTTTTGTTACAATTTTAGTTGTTCATTTTATTTATTTAGTGACTATAGTGTATAAAAGCAACGTTCTATAAAGCACGTCAAAAACAGATTAAAGACGGATCTTTAGAATCTCGTAGGAAGGATGAAAATAAAAGCTAAAGGAATTATTACAATTTATTGCATTGTGTAGATAAATAATTCAAAACGTAAATTTTCCATTTCATTGCTCCATTTTGTATGTGTAACAAAAGTTACTGTGCCACACAGAGCAAAGACACAGAGAAGTATGAGTACCTAATGCTTGGGAAGATTTAATTTTAGCCACAAGAAGTGATATTTGTATATGAATATTGATGTTGAAATAATTGAATATGATTCTCTCGTGCGTGCAGTCTTGTGTAAAATAATCTCATAAAACAATAACAATAAGGCTTCATTGAAGTTAAAAGGTTCATTCATCCTACTTTAGAAGCTAATTGGGTATATGGAACTTGTTTTGTTCTGTAAGTCAACTAAAAGCGAGATACCATCTGAATATTTAATGCAAATGATTATTTTCTATTTTCGTCGGGAGCTTTATTGTTTTTGGCATTTGACGTAATATTGACGTATAAGTCGATGGTTTAGGAATTCATTGGAAAAAGAACCTCTTCAATGACTTTATTTTGGCATTCAACCATTTTCACAAGGATTATTCTGGGAAGATCCTCATAGTAGTATACACTTAGAGAAGTAAACACTTGGAGAGAATTAAACTCGTTTGTTGTAGTTCAATCATCGTGGTGAGGTAGGTACCTCATGGGTAAAATAAGATAAGGGAATTCTCTTTCCTAAAGCATATGATTCAATTTAAGTGGTTTTGTCGATACTCATTTCTGTAATCCTTTTTCAAATTTCAATGAACAGAGCTGCGTGAAGCATTGTCTTGGAGTATTAAATGCGAAGGGAGCTTGAGCAGAGTTCCTTTCGTTAAGACCCATTGAAGTAAATCGATGCAAATGAGCTAAGCCCGGTCTAAGCATGTTCACAATCACGTAAAGGTGTTGTGGTACAGTACAGTCTGAAGGACGAAAAGGATCTTCAGCTTATTCCCAACTATCAAATATTGAAAACACTGTTCATGCTTATTGAAACTTCGAAGGGAATATTTATTCCCCTCAAACCATAGGTGGAAATCAAAAAGGATTTTTATTCAGGATAGCATGAACTGTTTTTGAAAATCTAAGTAAAAACTAAATACTTCCTCAATACAAAACACATGCTAGCCGTTCCTTTTTGTTAGAGAAAAGGTAAAGGACGAGTTCATTGACGTTGAGGTAAGCGATGCGTTTATGAATAGCCTTATTTCAGTTGAAATGAATTGTTGACCAGGTGTTTTTTTGAAGCGGCTTTGTAAATGTCCTTCAGGCAAGATGTTGTAATGCGCTTATTCTTTTTCAGTGCACGTGTGTATTTTTACATAAGCAGCCTTATCGCGAATTCATTGGGAAATATTTTTCCCAAAAAATGTTTCCCTTCCCGGGAACAAGTTCCTACTATCGGGAATTCCCTATGGATTTACTGCTGTTACCGCAGTTTGTTTGTTTAGAAGTTAAATAAGTATACCGTCTTTTTCATGCTTTTGAGTGAAATTAAAAGGGGCATCGCTACAGAGCCGGTACCCTCGGGGTCTAGCGTATTTCCATCAACCATACCATGTGAGGGAATGGAGAGGGCCAACAATGTTTCGCCGATTCCAAACGGCTGATTGAGAAATTTCTTTTCGTGACATGGAATTGCTATCGGAGTTATTATCAATTTATTTTAAAAACTTTTTTTTCCTTGACTTTTGTCAGATTCGAACCTCGAACCTTTCACGTAACAGGGAGACACGCTTACCATGTCCCCACTCATGTGTTTTTTCGTGTGTTCTGATTATATGATTGCTAAGATGCGTCGCAAATACACCAATTGAAACTTTTCCTAGTTAAACCTTTTCGTTAAGGTAAAGTCGTGGGCTTACCCCACTTTACCCTATTTAAGAGAACACAATATAGAGTAATTGTTTATACGGCTGTTGACCTCTGATTTCATCTGGTCAGACCATCCATTCGAATTGTCTGATTTACAACCATCGAAATGCGTTGAAATATTTTTCACATTGTGTTGAAAATATAATGCTAATGAACTCAGAGAATAGCTGAGAAAATATTTTCACAGATCTGCACTTCGTACAATAATGGATTGTTTTAAAACAATAAACAGTTCTAATATTTTAGACAATAAACAGTACTAATGTTCTTATAAACATCATTCAGATGGTGTTGGTTTTATGGCGATGTATTGATTAGAGTTTTAAATTTATTTTCGAAGTTCCGATTTTTTGATTGTGTGTTATTACGTACAGTCTTAGCGAAAAGTATTGGGAACTTTAACAATAGGAAATTTTAATCGAGAAAGCACTTTTCATGGCAATGAATTTACTATCGGATGACGTGCCAAATCCTTGCAAAAATCGATATCTGTGAAGAAACACTTTTTGCTTCTGTTGGGATTCGAACCTAGAACCTCCCGCGTAACAGGCAAACATGCTTACCATGACGCCACGGACACCACAAAATGCTCAAACATTTATTTCGTCAAAAAAAAAAAAAAGGAACTCGTTGGCTTAATGGTCGGTCTGTTACTTTGGAGACTCGTGGTTCGAATCCAAGAAATATTAGAAAAAAAAGTTTTCCACTGGTGTCGCCTTTCGCTAGGAAATCGCAAGTTCTGCGAGAGCAAATACACACTGTCCTAAGAAGGGCTTTTTAACTTAGCTTTTCGTAATCGGCATAAAATGGTAGGTTCTGGAAATGCGCTAAGCGATATTTCTAGATCTTGCTTGCGCCTTAAAAAATTTTTGCAACTTTTTCAGGGTCGTAAACACGTTTTTTTAGTACCTATAATTCAGACGATAGTCGTCTAAAACGTGACATAATCCGGTCGAAGCTCATTTGTTTTACAATATTTGATATACAGCACTCACTTTGAAAATAATTGTTCACAATTTCCCTGACGTTTTTTAAACGTAAAGCTATTGATTTGGTTCCGTGAGGTATGACACTGACATTCTGTCAAGATTTCGAGCGGGAAACAACTGTGAGTGTTGAAATAGCTTATGGTTTAAAAATAAACCACTAGATGGCACTAGTTTAAATCGTGTTTTATATTCCTCAAACCTAACCTTACTTTAGCGTCAAAACTGTTCAACCATTTATCGACAAATATTTTTTTAGGAAATTTAATTTTTAGTTTAACTTAAATTCAGCCTTATCACAGATTCCATCGTAGAAAACTTCCATACGCAAAGCTAAGTTACGAACTACGAAAATTTGTCATCACAAAATCCGAATGGAATCGCAGAAAGCATTTCCAGATGCCACATTAAATACCGCCATGCTGGTTTTCGAAATCAGCTGTTTTACGCAAATTGTGCAAGATCATTCACATTTTTCTTCAAAACACAACTTCTTTCGTGTATTGAGAGGACGATTTTACATTCCACTTGTATTTGGTGATTCCGAATCTACGAATTTCGAAATTCGTTCCACTCCGAATGGATTATGTGTTATATCGGCAAACTTAGACTTTTTTCGATTACGATGGAATCTGTGATATCATATTTTTGTCAGGCTAACCGTTTCCGAGTAATCAAGCTTAAAAACTGAAATGTTTTTTTTGATTTTAAAGTTTTTCAACTTACGAAATAATCAATATGTGATAAATTGCAAGTATGTTTCTTAAAGGAAATTTAATGTTTAATGAAGTCCAAATAAAGACACCCATTTTACAAAAAGAGGGAGAACATTTGTGCGACATATTTTCGTTCTGAAACATACAATGCCCAGTGACTTGACTGGGTTCCACAATAAATAGTTTGTTTTAGACCACTTTTGAATATTGAACAATTCTTCGGTTATTCTCATAACACAGTCTTTAATCAATCAACTCTGTGTTTTTTAGCTAAATAACAACATCATCAGCATAGAAATAATTTTTACAATTTTCAAAAGTACAAGGGAAGTCATTAATGATAATCGGAAACAGAAGTGGTCTTAATACGGATCCCTGTGGAACGCCCTTATTGACCAGATATGGAGTTGATAAAGCGAGATTGGTATGCAGTATGCACTGTATGACAACGGTTATTATGGTACTGATAAATCAATTTAAGGGGTGTGTAAGCAAATTGAAATTTAAGTTTTACTTTTTGAAGAAACACTTGATAATTGGTGGAGTCAAAGGCTCTTGAGAAATACGCTTTCCATTGAATATCGCAAGTAATGTTAAAGTATTAGCCTACAAGCCAATTATTTTGATTTCAAGACATAGAAATACCATGCCTGGAAACAGATTCTCGTTTTCGCAT
The DNA here is from genome assembly GCA_914767635.1 of Melanostoma mellinum. NCBI lineage: Eukaryota > Metazoa > Arthropoda > Insecta > Diptera > Syrphidae > Melanostoma > Melanostoma mellinum. The sequence goes on along the minus strand of OU612058.1, from coordinate 162,022,331 downwards.
TGACCAGAGTCTCGCATCTTTCAACAACTAAAAATTATTTGCGTCTTTAAAGCTGCGTAAATTCTGCAGAAATTAAAAACAAATCGATTTTTTTTTTTAAATATTTTAAAATTTTAACTGTTTAAGAACATGTCTAAAAACCATTTTTCAAAATTCAAATTACTTTCGGAGACATAAATATTTTGCTGACGCGCAACCAAACTGGCTCGGCTTTATAACGAGACTTAAAAAACGTTTTTCTCTAAATTGTCTTTTTCAACACAATGGCAACGATTAATCGAGTTCTACTAGACCGGTTTACCTGAGTTTTTTGAAAGATTTCTTATCTTTGGCTTATCTCTCTATGGTCGAAACTACGCTCATCCCCCCATCTCATGGAGTGGCTATTGCGACTTTAGTCTAGGTTATTAATCTTTTTCGTTTTTATTTAGGTTCCGATTGCTAGAAAAGTTGGAATCTTGTCAATTTTTTGAGACTCCCCATTTCAGCAGCAGCCAGTTTTTTTGATTTGTAACTTTTTAGCTCTCTTTATTCTTCAAAAGTTGAATAGTAAAAATATTGGTTATTTTTTTATGACAAAAGTCAAGTGAAAGTCATGCCTCTAGACCAGAATATCCCCTTAATGCGACCGAAATATAAAATTTACATTCTCAATTAATAATGTCAAAAGTAGCATCTATTGACATGTGTCTGTATTTATTTTCTAATTAAAAGTAGAATTTTCCCATTGCACTTTCCTATAACACAAACCATAAAATACATATCCTTTGTTTATGCGAAAAGCAAGAGTTCAATCGTTCAACATCCTACAATCCTACAATACACTCATTGTAATGCAATGCGTGTTATTGTTTGAAAAATAATTTGAACAGACACGACGCAATCAATTTCAGGCGTGTGTGCGACGCGAGCATGTAATATCCGCAAATCCAAAATAAAAAATTGACAGTAAATTAAAATTATTGATAGACAAATATTATTTTTGCCCGTACTGTTGATATTTGCACAAATAAATAATAATTGAAAATTGGATGAACAAAAATTGCTTTCTGGTCCAACAACAAACAAAAGAAGGCGAAGTAGAAGAAGAAGAAGATTGAAAAACCTTTCAAGCCAACCGCCTACTGAAACAACACAGATGGTACCGATTTGGAATAATTTTTTTTGTTTATAACTAAATGAAAATATCCATACGCGCACACCAGAGGAAGTGTCTAAATATATCACTTATACTACTTGGGTTATCTTTACAAAAATATACATTACATGAGAAGACTTGTGCCGCGCAATGCGAACTGCAACAAATATTTTTTTTTTATCTATAAATCAAAGCTTTGTCCTGTTTGTTTAAGCCATTTGCGGAACGCCACAAGGTTGAGTTATTAATCCGGATGTATTCAGATGCTTCTCTTTTTTCTTCTTTTGAATAATTTATTCGTGTTTTACAGTTGTTAATGTGCGGGGAATGTTGAACGAAAAGGAAAATATCTGTAGTTTGTGATTGCGTTCGTTAGAAACAATTTGGAATGAATTGATTGTACTGGAACTGGCAGTTGTGGTCCTTTTGGTCGGTTTGTTTAGAGAGCTAATTAGGTTTTCTTTTCTTCTTCTTCGGAATGTGTTGAATAAATAATAATTAAGAGAATGGGTTAACCACTTCGCTAAATTTGAAGATTTTGAATATCATTTTGAAACAAACGATGGGAGAATCCTCCTGTACTTTCAGGCTGTTGTTTGAAAATCGGATAAGGACAAAATAAGGAGTGTTTTTTGGACGTTTATAAAAAGCTGTCGAAGTGATCAAATATCAAAAAATGCTGCCAGCTACCCCTGCTGGTTATATTCGATCGATGATTGTATTAGAATTGTCAAGATCTGTGGAAGCATTGAAGTGATCAGACACGATCGTGAAAAGAGGGCGAGACGATCGTGAAAGGGTAGATACAGGTTAGGTTAGATAAGGTGGAAGTCGCTGTCAGCCAATGAGTAATGCCTGACATACTTAGGCCGCAAGGCCCATTGTGATACCACAGAGATCAGCAATTTCATCACCTACTGATCTTAGAAAAATTAACGAGTTGATCATCCATTTAACTTCCATTACGGGACTAGCCGGTTAATCACCCGCTAGTCGAACCCAGCGGAAGACTTTTAGGGTCTATGTAAGCTGAGTCGCTAGTACCTAGTATCATCGAAGAAGAATTCACCGAGATGAGTTTTCGTCCTATAAAGTAGTGCAGGGCATGAGCAAGAAGATGTTGAACGGTTTCCTCCTCCTCCTCTTGCTGCAGAAATCATTGGAAAACACACCTTTAAGAAATTTATTTCTTTTTAGGTTTTTGTATTTTAACAATGACAACTCCAGGACAAAAAACCACGACAATAACAAAACTTTTTTGTTATTGTTTAATTTATAATTTGAAGCCAAACTATGGCAAACATTTTGTTTATTTTTTCCAAGTGCAATATGACTTGTTCATTCACTTGGATATAAAATTCACTGTGTGTGAGCGCAGTAAATTTTATAAGTGTCGGTGTATCCCGAACAAAGTTTGCGTCTTAGAAGGGAACGGCAACATCTAACTGATGAGCCCATTGCCGTACCTGGGCGAAACGCAAGTTTGGAGTTGAAGGTTGATCTTCATGATCATTTAAAAATGCCTTTAAGAAATTTATTACTTTTTAGGTTTTTGTATTTAAACCTTTTTGGTTGCAAGGCAATTGTTACTCTCAGTTCATCTAATGTTTGCTATCCTCGAAGCTTCTTGTCTAAGTAGGAGTTTACATGTAGCGATATGTACACCTTTGTTGTTCCATTCTGAGCGCAGGGAAGTGGTCGTGCCCTTTTTTGGCTACTTCATCTGCCATACAGTTGCCTGATATGTCCCTGTGCCCCGGCACCCATGAAAGGTTAATGTTGAACAGGTAGAGACAAACACAACGAAATCTGCTTTTGCTTGGTCTCAGGTGGTACAATGCAAAACCGGGATGTTTGCTGACCCATTCTCATGTCAACGCGGTATATCCCACTAGTGGATCAGAAGTTAAATGGAACCTGATTCTTCAAGCACCGGAAAAGGAAGAAGAAGACTCCCACTGGTTTAATTGATGAACTTGATAGAACTGCTTACCATTGTGATAATTTGAAGATCAAAGTTCATATTTAGACATTTGATCGCGTTTTGATCTAATGATTTAACATTTCTAATGATAAGGCCCTGGATATCGTAGCCCTTTAGACGATGATCGTGTTTAACTGTCTATCTTCGTATGTATCGTCAAGTGATTGTTTCTTGTAACTTCGTTTTCAGCGATTGAGGGGTAGCTATTTTACAATCGTCTAATAAATTTTGGTTACCTAGAAATTAGACGATAGTCGTTTTCAAAGTCAAGGATTCCAGGCAATGAAGTTTGGTTTCAAAGGCTTTGTGTCAAAATCCTTAAGCCTTGGTAAGAAGTCTACAAATCAGGAGCCTCATAGTGTTATGTATATCCATTACATTTGTAGAAGAGCTAGCAAATTTGCATCTTTGTGTTACAGAAATATCTCACAATTGTCATAATTCACTTGTATCAAAAGTACTTGTAAACCTGCGTTTCAAACCCCATGAATACTCTTGATATCTATTTTTTGGGGAAGTGTTCAGATTTCCTGGATAAGAGACATCAAAGGGTGGGTATGTTGCACACAAGCGAATTCCTGTGGAGTCCTTAATGTTGGTATTGCATGAACAGACCCTTCAAAAGCTTTCCAGTCCCGAAAACTGTTATTAATTAGTTCTAGCCCCGACTACTGTTCTTAGTTATAGTTTGAACCAAAAGTATTTTCTAAGTAAATATAGGGATAAGTGAAAATAAGTCCTTAAAACAAACATGCCTTCCAACATCCTTAATACCTAAAAACATCATTTATTTTCCTTCCTTAAAAAAGATCTCCTCAAGTAGAAAGCATTAAGATGTTGGTTGAACATAATCGTAAATGAATTGCTTTATTGTCTCTTTTGTTAGTTCTTGTAAGGAAAATCCATCATTTCATAATTCACGCAGTCATGGTTCAACGCCCTGCCAAGTTTTCCTTCGCCATTTTGCGTCTTCATGCATCTTTTTTTTCATCAATTACATCACCCCTCCTAAATTAAAAGGATATTCTTGTCAGCAGAGCCCCAGTGAAAGTAAGATAACAGGAAAACGGATTGTTTATTGTGAATTGAGACAACATTATTTATTCAAAGAAAGGAAAAAGTCTAATTTGGTTCAATGACCTTTCATCTACGCAAAGCCGTCTGTATATACGCTTTCTTCGTTACTGACATAAAATTTGTTTCGGTTGATTTCCTTAAAGGGTACGTGTTTTTTTCCAGGTTCCAATTCCCAGTGGAGACGTATATTTTGCATAGATACTCGTATATATATTTTGTTTTTTTCTAAAACATGGCAGAATATGTAGGAAAAACGTGACACGTGAAATGGAATTCAAAACATGGGGTTAATGCGCCTATATTTCTATACCTACCTTAAAGCAAGGATTTCATAATTTAATGTGATTTGTTTTTGATACAATCTTATTTTTGAGAAGAAGTAAGTAAACAAAAATTGGAAGCTGTTGTTCATGCGAATATCGATTTTAACAAAGACAATTCAAACACTCAGAATTGCCCATGAGTCGTGGATCGAAGTAATACTGGTGATTAGGGACTTCAGGAACTGTCGCTGTTCTTTTAGCTCTTAAAATGTATGTTTTTTTGTAGAGGTTAAATTGGCAACACTGTTTCTATTGATTGTCATTTTGACAATGCGGTCTATTTATGATCATATAAAATAAACAAATAACATAAGTAAATAGGGTGGCGCAACAGAGCGAGGAGCCCCCGGGGCCCGGGACCTAGGGCATTTCTCACAACCTTGCCTTTGGAGGGAATTTAGGGGACCTACAATCTTCTGCCGGTTCCGATAGTCTAATCGAGAAAGCGCTTTTCAAGGCATTGAATTCAACTTCGCACGTACACGTGCAGTCAGGTATAGAGATTCATATTTTAGTCGCACCACCCGAATGTGGAATGCTCTGCCTGACCATGTTTTTCCCCTGCATTACGATTCGCAAAAATTCAAAAATGTCGGAGAACTTCCCCAATTCCTGGCGAAAGGCGATGCCCATGAAAAAGCATTTTTGCCTCTGTAGGGATTTGAACCACGAACTTCTAGGTTAACAGCAGGGGTGCTAACCATCACACCATTCAAATTGTCGTTTTATAATTTGCAATTTCACTTGCTTCAGAACAATGGCCCGATTAGGCTTTTAAGGAGTGAGAGTTTTAGTTTTTAAATTCGGAACTCTGTTTTCTACTGATTGTCAATTGGTGCCATGGGCTTTATATTTGTTTTCAAAATTTCCCAATGAGTAGACTTTCAAAAACGCTTGCAAACTGTCCAACTTTATCTTGAACATCAAGGCTCAGTTCTGCAAAACTTCCCGGTAACGCTTTTACCGAGTGTTCTTGTTTAGAGGTTTTTTTTAATTGGCAGCACTTCATTATTGCCTTTATATTTGTGTTTAGAACGTGTTGCAATAAAAAAAAACACTTCCGAGCGATGTTTGGAAATTTTTACTGTCGATATACAGCCACTCGAAAAGTGTTCAAAAGTTGGTCTTCCCGATTACGCTTCATTCGAGCCAGCCGTGGGGTCCATGTATTTGGAATAGTTTTTAAGCACTGATGGCAAGGAAACCTCTTAAAAACATCCTTTGCATACCAAATCAAAACTCCTTTTGAAGTTTCTTAAACACCTACTTTATAATTGTCATTCGATTCTTGTAGTGCACGTGGGGTAATAATAAGCATTTCTGCTTCTTATTACTTGGAAGTTCAAGGTTCGAACCCCGGAAACGGCCAAATGTTTTTCCACTGTCGTTTAATTTCGCGTGGAATCGGCAAGCTCTCTGAGATTATTTTTTGACGTGAAACATCAAAAGTGACTTCCAACAAGTTGCGTTAAACGTTTAACGCGGATTATCGATTGCATACTTTTTGGAACTGCTCGCCATTTGTTGATACAGTTGATACTGTCAACGCGCCATTCTGCCACGATTTAATTGAAGTGAAACGTGTTCATCGATGGAAGTTTCACTTCTTCCGCGCAGAGGGACTCCACGCACTTTTTTTTGGGTCGGATTTTTCAAAGTACTCAGACAAGCATATACCGATGCCTTAAAGCACCAGATAACAACCTCCTTTTGTTATAACTTTCGAGATGTTCGTTGGATAGCTAAAAGACGATGCCATGATAAGGAGCTTTGGTTGCCACCTCTCACCATGTCTGCGCCGAGTATCTGTAAACAGATTTAAGTAAATGTGGGACATTCACAAAAGGAAATTTACCGCGGTGTCTTCATGTTCTCCACTAGATTCACATAGTGTGGTATCACCACCAGAGAGAAGTGCCGTGCCACCGTCCAACGAGCTTTCTGCAGTCTTTTCTGCTACGGGATGAAAAAAAAAAAAAACGCATACAGAGACGTCTAACATTCTTGGGTCACTTTTGAAGTAGAAAGTGGGTTGATTATGGCCTTAAACGTTGGAACATCGGTGCTGGTTTCTTTTCAGAAAGCCTGAACCTAGCCCGTTCATTCAGACAAGTCACAGCAGCGTCTTCCAAGCCGAGATCTTGGCAGTTACAAACGCTGCAAAACAGGTGTCACATGCAGATATCATTTTTTTCATTGATACCCAAGCAGCAATAAAAGCGATTTCTGCCACTCTTGTCAAATCAAAGCTTGTTTCTTGCTGTCGCGAAAAGCTAAGGGTTCTTGGCACACAGCATAACGTTAGACTCTGCTGGGTTCCCTATCACAGTGGTATACCGGGAAACGAAAAAGCGGACGAACTAGCGAGAAAAGGATCAGCACTTGACCCTTCTTTCATTGATCACAATCAATCAGGGTCCTACCCTGTGAAATTAAGAAGATCATTGGTAACAAAATGATACGAAAATCGAATGAAAGATGGGAACACCTAGATTCCTGTGTTACTTCCTGGAAACTATGACCGAAATACGATATGAACGAATCTGAAAAGCTACTATCATTGAATATGCCTTCATTACGATCTCTTATCGCATTTTAAAGAACATTTTATTTACTTTCTGTTTTACGGATCATTGTCAAAACTCAAAAACTGGCAAAAATTGACTTTTTTTCTGTTGGGAATTTTATAATTTTGGATAAAAATTTTTTATTTATAGTCTCTAAAAAGATGCATTTCGATGGGAAAATTTGCTCTCTAAAAAAAGGTCCTAGGAATTGCATCAAAATTTTGCTTCGTTTTCAAGATATATTGAAAAAATGGGCACGACTGGGTCGCACGAACTTGCGATTGTGTTCTAAATACGATATCAAAATCTTAGGGCTGAGTAAAAGGTTTTTGTGTTCGCTCTTTATAATATATTTGGTGGTACAGGGTTGCCAACTATACATTAATTAGGAAAATTTTATTAAATCACGAAAAATATTGAAAAAAATTCAATTAAATATTCCAAAGGTCTCAAGCGAAAATCTAAAAACGCCATTCTTTTGCAATTTCTAATACTTATAAACGCTAAAAATTTTATCAAAATCGTTGGACCAGTTTTAAAAATAACGGTTTTTTATTTTACATTTTTTTAAAAAAAAAGTTTTGTAAAATTCAAGTATGCAAAATTTAAGATCTTAGCAAAAGTTAATTTGACAAAAAATTTGAGAAAAATTTTAGTTATGGTTTTGAAGTTATTTCAAAAAATCTAAATTTTTTTAAATTTTTTTTAAAAATTTCAAAAATTAAAATTTTTCAATTCTTGTTATGCAGTTTTCCTCAAACAACTTAAAACTTCTAAAATACAAAATTTCGTAAACATCGTGCAAGCCATTAACGAGAAAGTCGGTTTTGAAAAAAACGGTACTGTGGGAGGTACCGTTCTTAGGCTTTTTCCAAAATTTTTTTTTACATACAAGAAAGAAAATCCAAAATTAATCCCTCACACAAAATTTTATGGAAATCGTTGGAGCCGTTTTTGAGAAAAATAAGTATTATAATATCGGTTGTATGGCAGGTACCGTTATTTCAAGACCTAGAGACTCAATTCCAAAAACCCCTCTGTAGACTGCTCCACAGACCCTAACTGCAAATTTTGAAGTAAATCGGTCTATTAGTTCAGGCTGTAGATCCATATACAGACAGACAGACACACAGACACACAGACACACAGACACACAGACAGACAGACAGAATTGTAGGACCCACTTTTTTCGTATTCTCTATCATCGAATGTCATGTTATTTCATCAACTTCTTGTGCGTTTATCTTAGCTTCTAGATTACCTGGAGAGCTAAAATTTAAAAGAGAACCTCCTTTTGTTATGTAAAATAAGTCCTCAAAATTTCAAATGAATTGGTCACTCCTGAGCCGAGATATGTAATAACGAAGTCGGTCGGATACGTGCGTGCATCTTTCCCGTGAAAAAAAAACTTTGAGCTCGATGCGTTAACTGAAGACATCATTTGTCCGCCCCCAGGCTTCGGATTTCTTAGTTTTATACTTAATAATGACTGTTTTTTGCTATTACGAAGCGATCCGCGAAAAAAGTGGTTTTTCGATCCGCCCTAATGAGGATACCACTCACTTCCTATGCCACTGTCCAGCAATCTGCCACATCAGGAAAAAATTTCTAGGCAATTCTACCTAACCTAAGGCCTTAATTGCAGTTTGCCTGTCGTTTTTTCACCCCATCTAGCCATTTGTAACATAGAGCTCATAGCCATTTGGATAGTGTTGGTCTCCGCTTCAATGACGGCCTCGTACAGTCGCATTTCATTACTCTCCCAAAAATCGCCAGCAGCGCTAGATCCGTCATCGGTTTTGAAAAACTCCTTGAAGATACGATATTCATTTATGAACTTCATTGTATCTAAAATCCACCCATTTGAGGAAACCTATATGTTTTTGCCTGAGACATGTTTTTACACGTAAGAACCTTATTACGGATACCACCATGGGCTGCTATAATCTGAGAATTGCCTGAAGCACATGTGGCTAATCGTCCGTCTACCCCTGTATCGACATTCGATACCAACATTGTAACATGGTTATGATGTTAACTCCCTAACTAATCAAAATTCCCATTTCATAGTTATTACTTTCTATTCCTTAAGATTCGTGTTCTCTAAGAACTGACTCATATCAACAGAAGGTGTAATGTTTTTCCTCGTAATGACACTCGAGTAACATTAATTAACCCTGATCTAAAAACCCCCATTTTTAAGAACACACTTTTCTATTGATTTCCTTTCAGAAAGAACATAGTATTGTTTCATAGTCAATTTTTCTATAAAGTATATCAATTTTCTAACAACATTACATCACAACAAACACCAATAAAAAAACATTTCCTCGTATGAAAAAGGAGAAGCTGCCGAAATTAGCCCTCATCACTAATGGATCTCAATTGGTTGGGGCTACTAAAGTGTACATTCTATGCAATTCGTTTGCGCGAATTTAAATTTACATTTTTTTTTTTTTTTTTGTTATTCATAAATTGTGGAAGAATTTCTCAATGGTTAGGCAGAGCACACTTGCTCACTTAAAGAAACATATTTTATGTGTATATTCTTTGTTCATAAGCCGAAAACATATTTAGAGCGAATCATTTATTTGGAGTATAACAAGATATAGACGCCACTAAACCAAACCAATATGACAGATGTTCCTGTCTTTTTGAGACATTCGTGTGTAGGGGTGGGGTGTGTAGTAAAAAGAATTTATATGACTTTATTTTTAATTTAATATTTGCGTGTTTTTAACGTCAGTCGGTTTTGCTTTGAGATGTGTGTTTTAAAACACGAAGAGAGATTACCCTGCGAATTTATTTGGAATGTGATTTGGAATATGAATTGTCTAGATATAGCCAACAAATCAGAGGACAGCTGGTTCTGTCTCGTGTTTTTGTAATTTTTTTTTAAACCAAATTTTGAAAATATTGTTGTTGATTAATAATTTTAAATAGTTTTGTAGAGCTGATTTATTGCTCAATTAAAATACATTTTTGATATTTAGCATCTGACAGATGGGTTAGTTTAGAAGTTTTTTTTTTCCAAGACCTTGTTGATGGTTTCGGGATGTAGCTTACGGATTGGTTGGATGATGTTGGCCTTAAATACTTGAATTGCTTCCTAACTCCAAAAAGAGATTAAGAGGGACAATTTGCAAATCCCGGGCAGCCAATTGACATAGTCTAGAGGGCTGATAACACGATTTGGGCATTTGGTGCTGAAAAGATCGATTGTTACATGCGCTGTGTGGCATGACGCGTCATTCTGCATGAGCTTGAGGTAGTCCGAATCCATTCGATCGAATTGGGTTCAAATCCATGTAATCAATTTGGTAAAAAAAAGTCAGTTAGCACAGCTCTCCCAACACACCCAACGTTGACCGAAACGTATTTTACACCTCCATTTCCACAATCCGCTTTACTTGTCTGTGACTGAGATGGAGACCTTGAGTGTTGCCCACTACCATGCCAGTCTGACGAAACTTTTGCACACTTGCACTTTTGCGCGTTTGGTGTTTCATTTCGGTCAAAACTTATTTTCAAAAAACGCACTTTTCGAGCTACACAGCACTCACTTTGGAAATAAGTTCTCAACATTAATCCGACGTGGTTCAAGTGTAAAGCTACTCATTTCAAACTCGTTCCGCAGTGGTTTGATACCGACTTTCTGTTGAAACAGCTTATGATTTGAAAAGAATCCACTAGATGGCTCACCCTGTATGTTGTTCAATTACATACATAGATACCTGCAATAATCAGTCTTTTTATCAGATTATTTAATCAATGAGGAGGCATTATATTTCATAATGAATCTGTGCCTCCACCAAAACCTTTCGCCTACAATTTCAATTTCAATTTTGGACGAGCTCTCTCCAGTTTTGCGCTCTTATTCGTTTGGTGTCTTCTTCCACTTCATTGCATTACCTAAGGCGAGTGCTTGATCTTCCAGGATTTCCTGGCAATGTGCTTTCAAAAATCCACCGAGAGGAAGCGTTTTGAAAGCACTCTACGTGTCCCAGCCATGGTAATCTCGCGATGCCTACTCTTCTAGCTATTGCCATTTCGCGGTACAACTCAAACACACTTCTTGAATTCGCGGTACAGGGTAGGTACAGCTCATACAGTTCGTTATTGAATTGTCTTTTCCACTTATTTTCTTCACATATGGGACGAAAGATCACTCAAGAGATATTCAGCCCTATTACAGATTTCATCGTAGAAAACTTCCACGCGAAAAGCTAAGTTACGAACTACGAAAATTTGTAATCACAAAATCCGAATGGAATCGAAGAAAGCATTTACAGTTGCCACACTAAATACTGCCATTCTGGTTATCGAAATCAGCTGTTTTACCCCAAATGTGCAAGATCATTCACATTTTTCTGCAAAACACAACTTTTTTCGTATATTGAGAGGACGAATGGATTATGTGATAGTTATATCGGGAGACTTAGACTTTTTTCGATTACGATGGAATCTGTGTAAGGGCTTATTGTTTTTCGAAACGATCAAAGGCTTCCTCATTCGCTTTAGATTAGGTCCATGCTTCCGAGCCGTATAGCAGCGCTGGGATGACCAAGGCTTTATAAAAGGTTACTTTGGCTTTTCTAAAGAGGGTTTTATTTCTTAACTGCTTTCGTAACCCCGAGTAGCAGCGATTGGCAAGATCTCCGCACTGGTGCTATTTTCCGTGTCTATATTTAGTATATTTATATTTTCCGTTTTCTAGGTAGACGAAGTGTTGTACTATCTCGAAGTTATGACTGGTTAGTGTGGCGTTTTGTCCAACTCGTCGGTGTTCCCTCGTTCCCTGTTAACTTTTGATACTGATTTTTGCCTTCACTATCCGTTTTTGCATCTGTCATAAAAAGATGGTGTAAATCGGGTTTTTTCCAAGATCTGTGGTAATACTTGGTCGATTGTTGATTTTTGTGGTCTAAAAAAGCTTTGATAAGGACCTATAAAATTGTTCTCGGGTTTCAGACATTCACATAAGATCTTATATGTGACGTTAAGAAGGCTACTTCCTCTATAATTGGTGCAATTATCAGGGATCGTGCTAATCATACTGAGGTTCCTTTCAGCGGAAATGCTTTCTTCCGAGCATATCATTCGAATGAGCTAGTACCTGTTCCTTTGATCTCCTGCTGCATTGAAAAGATCGGCTTAGGGTCTACGCCTGCAGTCTTATGTGATCTATGCTTACACATGGCAATCTTTTGGTTGGTTTCAGACATGAAATAATTCAAGATCGGGAGGTTTGCCGAAACTTTCTGAGGTCAACGAGGCGTATCCCACAAGCGGATCTAATAGCTTCCCACTTTATTAGGTGGGAAAGCTGTGATCTCTTCGAAGTCATGATGCTCGTAACCTCGGAAAAAAGGAAGATGAAGCTAAATATGTCTTCCGTATGGCCCAATTCTTTGTTGGTAAAAAAACTGAAAAAAATTTGAAATCGTTCCAGTAGTTTTTAGAGCTACCGTTCCCATGGAAGTACGGGGATGAAATACACCCTCTTTTATTCGGGGATAATGTGGCATATTCTAATGGTGAGAGATTTGTTGAATTCAGTCCAGAAATTTTTAAAATTTCAACTAACTTCATCGTGTCGTTTCTTGGCTGTCGGCTGTCGGTTATCGGTTGTCGCATTGTAACAGTTTTGTTGTCATATAAGAAAAAATGTAAATATAAACATAAACATGAATTCAAAAGTAAAATAAAATGTGACATGAACTTTGATTTTGTAAAGACGACAATACTTTACATACAAAGAGTAAAATCTTTTATATTTTGAGATAACAATAAGTTTTGATAGTTCAAGAACAGAAAAGAGTTTAGCCTTGGAACATCTTGAGGAACATCTCTAAATCCTTTCTATCACTACAGGAACACAAAACTTCAAACTGCTGATGAAAAATGCTTGAATAGAGTCCATCGGGGAGAAACACTGAAAGTTGGGATAACTCCCCGGATTTGTCGTTCGAATGGGATGCCTATGAGTCCTTTCTCATAAGAACATGTCTGTTTAATCGAGCTCAGTTGTATATGGCACCGTCAAGGAATCACAAGCAACGAATTCTATAAGCCACCGCCATTTCGAATTTCTTAAATTGTTGTAAGACAATTTCAAGACGTGAAACGTAAGAGCTTCAATCAAATTCGAGGAATTAGGTTGGATTCATCGAATTTGATTTCTTACGAAAGAATTAAATTCAAGCTGAATGTTACATATTCCTTTTGACAACGGTATACCCTCCATGCCGATTACGTGACTTAGCTTTATATAATGCTTGTCTGTCTGTCTATGCCACATTCCATTTGGAAATACATAATCTTATTTTCCTTATAAATATGACGCAGCTGTTTAAGCAGAGAAACAAGTTATGTAGTACCTTTTTACTTCAAATGCGAATCTATGGGATACCTAAACAGTAGTGCGTTCATCTTACAAAAGTAACCATCACACGAAGCAACATGCTTGAACAAACCCATTTAATGCTATAGCAGCAGTTTTTTCTTCTTCCTCCTTTTTTATTATAAAAATCTATTTTTTGCAGAATAATTCCCTTAGGATACTGAGTAGCGATGAGCTTCATGTCGTCATAGATGCCATTTGAAAATTCGAATACATATTTTTTTTGGTCGGTAATGCCCCCCAAAGGCATGGAACAGACATGTCGTAATCGGATTCACACTCAATGGCCAATGCTTCTAACATCCTTTCCCACAATTACCTCATTTTATCATTATATCATTGGCTTTTAAAATGTTTTTACTTCCACTTGAGCGGATACAATTGGATGAGTCGCCATTTTTAAGGCAGACACTGCCATTTCCACGTCCTTGAATGATTTCGTGCTTTAATTACAATTATTTATCAAATGAGAATAGTAATTGCTAAAATATTGCACAGAGGCAAGACAATGGAAGCGGGATATCTAACAGGGTTGAAGACATTCCTAGGAATTCTTTGAAAATGGGAATAAATTGTTTGTTATTTTATTATTCTTAAGAGTTGAACTTAAAATGGTGGGTGGCGTTCAGTATCGTTCAGGTAAAACGATGACTGTTTATGAAATACGACGACGGTGAGAAAAGGACAAAACACAAAACAGTTGTGTGTAAATGACAAACAGATCTTTTGCTTTTTCTTTTGCTTGGTAGAGTTCTAATTAAGATTTGGTATAAATTTCTTTTTGAAACTCAAAAAACATTAAAAAAAAAAAAAAAACAGTGAAAGAAAGAGAACAATTTTATTCTTTGATGGTAATTTTTGTAAAAAAAGTTCCTTCAAAATGAATTGTTATGTCGTACCTATAACCTACGCTGTTTCTGGATTAATGAAAAACCTTTCGACTGAATACTTTTCGGTGAAAGGTTTTTTGTTTTCTTTAAAGCCTACACAACCGAAAAGGTCTAAATAGACAAAAAATTACCAGAAGTATTTGCTGTAACATTTAATGGTAAACAAAAATTATTATGAAAGCAGAGAAATTTTAAGAAAAAAAAAGCTAAGTTCTGTTGCCCTTTGATTAAGAGCCAAAAGTATTCATTTTGTGTTTGTACAAATCGAGATTCCAAGTACAGGGTGCGCCAGAGAAACTTACTTATTTGAAAGGTCGGTACTTCAGTTATTGTTTTAAATTGTTTTTTTATTTGAGAATACAATATCCCAATTTTTTTTTATATTGTCTTAAAAATGACATCGGATAAATGGCGACATACACTGATGAAGTCGATTTTTTAAATTCGTATCCACTCTTCGCAGCATATCAATCGGTATGTTGGCAATGGCATCGCGAATGTTGTTCTTGAGGTGTGCTATGATCCGTGGTCGACCGACATAAGCCAAGGATTTCAAATAACCCCATAAAAATGAATCGAATGGAGTCAAATCAGGAGAGCGTGCCAGCCATTGGAGATCGCCTCTGAGTGAGATGAGGCGGTCGGGGAAAAGTTGTCGCAACAAATTCATTGAGTCTCGTGCTGTGTGTGCTCTTGCTGAAACCACACGTTCCAAACGTTCATTTCTTCGAGTCTTGGAAGAAAAAATTCCTCGATCATGTTCCTGTAACGAGCTCCATTCACGGTAACTGCGCGTTCGTTTTCTTAAAAAAAAAAAAAAAATAAGAACCAATTATTCCCGTTACCGACATCGCACACCAGACAGTAGCTCGCTCACGATTAAGTGGCTTCTGGTGAGGCTCACGCGGATTTAAACCACACCAATAACACATGTTTTGCTTGTTTACGCAGCCTGAAATGTGAAAGTGAGCCTCGTCACTGAAAAAATAGAAGCTCCCAACTGCGAATGCCCGCTGCTCTCTAGACCAGAGCATTATGGCAACTGACTGGAAAGAGAAACTTGGGAGCTTCCCCCTCCAGATGCACCCCCTCTTGCCCCTCTACCCGGCCAACTCACTGCGCGAGAATTTTTTCCCGCACCCTGTACTTTAACTTGGAGGAATCCCAAAAATTCAAGAGCGCTTATTGATCTATTTATGAAAAGGTGATCCGAAAATCTGCCTTTCCGACTTCTTCATCCGTTTTGAAATCATAAAGACTGAAATCAAAACGAGTTTGTTTGAATCTACAAAGTGGTGTAATTCCTTAAAATTATTTTTCCACAATGGTTTCTCTTTTGTGAAGGAGTAGTGTAGATTTATACCAGTTTTCGAGTTTTTAAAACTTAGTAATGGTTTTGGTCGTAGTAAGGCGGCATTTGGATTGTGTTACCTGAGTCGAGGTCTTCACCTTCCTCGATTTTCCTGCCACCAACTTTCGAAAACCCTCGAGTCGGAGTCGGTTGATGTCCATCCGCTCTACATCTATATGTATCCCCCAGCCTCGCGATGAGTAGTCCTCTCGCTATGGCCATGCGGAGCTTGAATTCGTTGAATACGACACCAAAGATCACTCATAGAATATCTTTTTCGAAGCAATGAAAGGCTTCCTCAGCCGCAAAACTCGGATGATCAATGGTCTTTCAAAAACGGTTACCTTGGTTTTTCTAGAGAGGATCAGCATAAATTCTTCCAAGCCAACCTGCATATATAAGTTTTGCAGGGACTACGAACTAGACATGACTCTGTCCAGCTCTTCTTTGTTAAAGATCTGCGGCAATGTAAAAATTTGGTCATTCGTAGAGTTTTCTGATCTAAAACCTCATTGATAAACCAAATTGTTAAAGTGGGGACTCAGACGTTTACGAGGTACAACAAACAAAATCTTATATGCGACTTTGAGGAGGCTTGTTCCTTTATAATTGTGAGGGCCTCCCTCTGTTAAAATTGATCGAGCATACGGTATTGAGATTAAATTCACCGGGCATGCTTTCTTCCGACCATATCATGCAGATTAGCTGGTGCGTACTCCTTTCCAAC
Source organism: Melanostoma mellinum (assembly GCA_914767635.1). Lineage (NCBI taxonomy): Eukaryota > Metazoa > Arthropoda > Insecta > Diptera > Syrphidae > Melanostoma > Melanostoma mellinum. Next base: position 162,005,871 of record OU612058.1, on the reverse strand, counting down.
TGATCTCCAGCTGCCTTGAAAAGTTCGATATCAAGACCATCTACATCTGCAGTTTTATTTGACTTCAGTTTGCATATGCTAAGCTGAACTTCTTCTAGGCTGGGAGGACGGCATTCTTGGTCATCGTTCAAGTTTAATGTAGGATTCTGCCTTACAGCCATCACCATCGGTCGTCTGCAGAAGTGGCCCTCAGTTGCGACTGTGATCCTATCACTATGTTTCTCTGTTTTTCTTTTCTTTTCAGGATTCAGCTCGGGCTTTGCCACCCTAGCAAGATCTTTTTACCTTTTCGTAAAATTTTCGAATCTCATTCTCATTCCAATCACAGTATCTTTCAATTTCTTCAAACGCGCTTCTCATGCTGTTTCCTTTTCTTTTTCACAATTCGGTGTACTTCCCTTTTTTTCTCTTTGTAGATCTCGTTGCGCTTTTTGTTTCGCTAGCATGTTTGCCTGGGATGTTCTAGGTTCGAATCCCAACAGAACCAAAAAGTGTTTCCATGCCTTGAAAAGCGCTTTCTCGATTCTCGATTCTCGATACAAACGGCTCGTAACCGGCAGAATATAATAGGCCTCTCCATCCCCTCACGAAAGCAATGGTTGTGAAAAAAATGCTAGGCCCCAAGGTTCCTCGCCACTTTTCTTCAATGGTTTGTACTGGCGGCTAAGTATTCCAGGATATGAAGAAGGACACTCGATTGTAAAAGGTTCTGCCAAATTTCTTGCGATCTTAGCTTTCCAACGTCATATCGTTTCACAGCGCGAGCTGTTAACGAGATATCCTCAGTCACACCTTGGCTACAACAAGGGGGTTATATCCTAGTCAAAGTTAGCCTTTCGGAAAGTTCGGACATCAACATCACTAGAAGAGTACCTTGCGTCGATCGCAACATGGTCAATTTGGTTAACGGTTCATTGATATGGATATTCTCATTCACTTGATATATCATCATGTACCTACTTTCATGAATTTCGATATGCCCCGCAACAAAATCGATTAGCCTGAGTCTGTTTTCGGAGGTTTTGTCATTCAGGCTATGCTTATTATATTTCCAAATATATCCTCCTTCCCTTGTTTTGCGTTAAAATTTGCAAGGATTATTTTCCCATTATATCTAGGACATTGCTCATTGGACGATAATTCCAAAGAATGTTTCTACGATCTCCTCCAAAAAACAGTCTTTGGAACCCTCATTTTTCTCTTCTTTGAAGGCGTGGGCGCGTATCAGGCTAATGTTGACAAATTAAGCACTGATACGGATGGTCATTATATGTTCATTAGCTGAATTTTGGCTGGTAACCTTATCTCAGGGATAAGGTTACTTCTAATGAAAAATCCGCATCGTAATAGGTCGCTTTAGTAATTGTCGTAGTTTATCATTTTCTCTATGCCCGGGACTTCTTGAATGCAGATCATGTCTGCTTTGCAGCAGTTTGGGGCTTGCGTTGATTCTCTGACTGCACTTAGTTCATTAAGGGATCTTACGTTCCACGTGCAGATCGGGAGGTCTTTGTTCGCTTTTTGTTTGTAAGGATTGTCAAAAGGGAAAACGTTATTGTTAAAGCGGAAAGTGTTTACGTGGTATGGAAGTTATTCCCCACACGCAACCTGAAAGGTTATGTCTTTTGAGAACCCTTTGGACTTGGTCCGATAATCCGGTGTCAGAACCCTGCTGCTGGTGCTTGAGTACTGCCGTTGGCTCGACGGGAGCTCATCCGCCCCCATATCTACTTCAATACCTTGTCCTAGTATTGATTGACCCTGAAAAACCTTTTGTTGTGTTTGTGAAGGAATTTGAATGAAATGTAGAGGACTATTTGATGATTTAAAACAATGTGTATCTTTAAGACTTCTGGCATAGTACCTGCCTTGTGACTGGTTGGAAATCTAAAAGAGACGGTGTTTGGCGGATGTTTTTCGTGTTGACTCGTCTTTGTTCTGATACTGATTTATAAACATGTAATGTAACGTAACACCTTTTAACCAAATATGTCGGACTAGTTCATTCAAGTGTCTCTAATTTTTGACTGCTGAAGTCGAGCGTTGATTCTGTAGGTCGAATCCATCTGCTGTGATATTCCGCTTATGCTGTGGCCACTGAAATTAGGGCTGTGAGTCACATTACTCGCAAAGCATTATAGTGCTTTTTTATTTTTCTTCGTCCCTTTGTCAGTCCTTGCACTTACCAGTTTGGCAGATAACATCCAGTTGAAAGTGATCAGTATCCAGTGGTTACCGCGAAGAGGTAAAGTAAGCACAATTAACGCCCAGATGCCGTATTTTATGACTGCACTTCAAGCTCTAATGTTTGAACGCCGCCAAGTTGACATTGATCGGAACCATCAATTCAGTTCAAACTTCTTTTACTTTTTATGTTTATAAAATCCGCTGTATTGAAAGATTTTAAAAGTACATTTATGGACTCCTTCCCAGTAAGTTGTTGAATTCGATTTCAATTTTCACTTTTCTCTACGGTCGCAGACAGATATTGGAAATAAAATATTAAAAACATCAAAACCAATTTTTTGTATTTTTTATGCTTGACCAAGTATTGATTTCATTCATTAAAACCGAGCTCTCTTTTCCATCATCAAAAGAGCAAAAAAATCTTCTTTTAAGTTCAACCCAAGTACATAAAAACAAACGCATGTGTCTGCTCCAACTATTTTCGTATTCCAAATACACAACAACTCCAAACGACAAAAGTCCAAAAATAGGAGGGAACATAGCTTCATACTCTACACGCATTAATCTACTCCTGATTTATTTTCAGAACGATTTTTCACATCAAAAATTTTAAGTTTCTTCCATTTTTTTTCTTTCGACGTCTACTTTTTATTATTGTATACATCATTCTCTCTTTGCCATGCATAAATCATGGCAAAAAAAACCATCTCTTGTATTTTTCTGAAATAAATACAACGTGTGGCAAAGATTTTTATACTCGACTGTTTATAAATTTTTTGTTACTAACGAGTGCTGACCTTACTTTTACTTAAAAAAACACGAAAAAGAATTCACATGGTACTTCTTGAATTATTTAACTTTACACGATATGATTTTGCTGAGAAAGTAAAAGACCGAAAATTTGTTTACTTTTTTTTTTTGATAAATTTTCATTGTGTACTTTTTTGAGCTTGAGCTTGTGTTGCTTGCAAATTGAAGGTTCCTCTTTGTGGTGGCAAAACTGTGATAAGAAATTTGTAATATTTTTAATTTATCTTTTCTCATGAACTACTCGCAGTTCGAAGCGAAACATAAAAAAAAAAATGTCTGCGAATAAATTGATTGTAGTGTAAATACAAAATAAAATCTCCAAAAAAGTCAAAAACTCTTCAATTCGACAGACTATAGCTTTTAACGAAAGGAAATTAACAATGGATTCTGGCGGTGTTGGTGGTATTGGTGGTGGTGCTGCTGAACCAGTTATTGCTCAAACAGTACGAAGAAATCCAAGTATAAAACGTTTGCTTAAACTACCATGGGGCGCAGGTAAGCATTAAAGAAGAATCTATCACAAGTTCTATTTTTAAATGATGTCATACCTTTATTTGGTCTCTTAATTGTTTTTTCTTGCTTCAATTTATTATTAAAAAATTTGCATTTTCCATTGTTGGCTCTTTGGCGCACATACGATCGAGGCGATCGATGACGGGAAGTTGGCGCTCTTTGCCCGAATAGACGTAGCAATGTGTGCAAAAACAAAAGTTAGTCAAGAAAAGAAAATATGTGTCGGTTAATGAGAATAGTTTAAATGATTTAACCATGAAAAATTAATCGGATTACTCAGCATAATGCAGTACCCATATGTAGGTGGGTGTTATGTCACGGAACTATGGTGGATTAGGTTTATCGATGACAAGCTCTCGTTGCTTCTCAATAAATTTGTCATTTGTCGTAACCTTGAATAGTTTGTCAATCAAACTTCTACAACAGAACCGGATATTCAAAGTCTTATTTGGCATTTGCAATTGAACAATATGTCAATATGTGTGTTTTCTTATAAAGGGCCTCAGTCGAATTGAAATAAATTCAATTTGAAATTGACTTTTTACATTTTCATGGTCAAGTTAATTAATTTTCATCATTTCATTCAAACGCTGGTAAATTTCCAAATATTTTCATCTTTTGAAGGAGGAACACTGTCGGCATTAATGGGAATACGCTTCACTGTTGTTTTTTTTGTTCACGAGGTTTCCAAGGTCATCGTATTTAGGGACATCTAACTGGAACCCCGTAATAACATAGTTTTCTGTTTTTCAGTATTTCGTTCTCATTCTCATATCGACATTAAACTGTGGTGTCTGTCAGTTTGATAAAAACCTTTGAAGCAACTTTCCAGATAGGACACAAATGTTGATCCTTTTTGTCAGGTTTTTTTTTACATTGAAGGAAGCGTTTTGTGAGCTCATGCCTTTTTATGGTTTTTTGGTTAGACGTGAAAATATAATGCAAATATTTGCAGAAAGGTAAAGCGAAAGTTAAAGTATTTGAATGTCCTTCAACACCCCATTCCCTGCGAAATTAATTTATATACAATTTCTTAGTAGACCGCAACGAGTGGCTTCTTTTTTTTCTGTTGTGGTAAAAGACCCACCTCTAGACACTGACGTCAAATCCAATTAATTAATTTTTTTTTATTTTTTTTTTTTCAAATAAAGCTTTATTACTTGTTGATACCTTTCTCGTAGCTGTAACGTATACGTTAATTGAATAATTTGCACCATACCGAGTTGGGTTGGGTCGAGACTGGAGACAAGAAAAAATGTTGCATAAAAGGGGCCAAATTTCTTCCGTTCAGGTTCAAGGGACATAATTGAATCTTAAGCGTTTGATTAAAGTTTACCATCCGGCTTTTATAGAAAAAATGTGCTTTTGTGTCTCTAGTTAGATTAGAAACTACCTTTCCGACCGCTTAATACAAGCTGTGTTGGGTGGTTTTTAATTCGATACTAACTTTATAAATGTTGGTGTGCCACAGGGCTTCGTTTTATCTCCGAATCTCTTTCTAGTTCTTCCATTAACGATTTCTTGCCTGAGATTTCTAAAGTCTGAACTACATCGAAACACAAAGTAAAAAGTTTCTTGAAAAAGTCAAATGATTTTCCAAACTCTTCTACCAAAAACAAATTTAAATCTCTTCCTTTCAGCTTTAAAAAAGTGTGTTTGAAAAAAGCTAGTCTATGTCGGAGCTTTCACTTTGAACAATTTTTTGAAAACAAACACAATCAAATAATTTTGTTTATTTTTCTTGATATTGTTTGCCAGCGCTTTCATCACAAAAATCCTGTAATTTTCATAACAAAAGCTCTTTCATAGTTTCAAACCAATTTTGAAAATTATAAAATTGAAGTAAATGTCAACTGAAATTGAATTGAAATTGAAATTGAAGGATATTCAATTAAATTTACTAAACCTTAACTATAGCCAGCTCCCGAAAACAGAAATTTTTCTTTTTTGACAAATTGTTTATTGTTTTGTTTTGAATTATTTAACCGTCAAAAAGTTTTTCGGAGTTTTTATAATGTTGCCAACAGGTGTCACGCAGTAATATGTGTGTATTTTAAAAGCTTTTACTCTATTTAGTTTTTTTTACTTTTTTCACTTTGTGTTTCGATGTAGTTCAGGCTTAAACCTCGTAATTGTTTGCTGACGAATCAACCCTCAGCTTCTCTTATTCGTTTACAAAGATTGCTTATGATGAATTCATGAAATTCTCACTTTAACTTCATTGTTGTATGGGGTAATAAGAACCGAGTAGAATTCAATGCTTCAAAAACGCAACATCTTTTGTTGGTAAAGCTTAACATGCCTCCACTGTCATTGTCCATGAATGCCTCAATGAAACTGAAAAACTGTGTAAGTATTGTAAACAATGAACCGTTGAAATGTCCACATATTTGAAAACGATGCGATGTAGGGTCCGTGTTATGAACTATGAAACGCGATGCAAAAAAACAAAACTCAAAAGACGATAGCCAGGACATTATGAATTACGATTTACGATTATAGATTAAGAGAACGGCAGCGAGTATTGTGAAACGTTATCGCAACGTAACGATAACGTCGCCGACACGACGGGGTTCTTACAAATAACTTTACACCCATAAAAACTCTTCGTTTGGTTGCATTGGGATCACGTTTAACGATATCATTTACGACTGCTTCTGGCTATCGTTTTGCCATTAATCTGACTTTTTCATTTGCTTACTCTCGTTGGTTGGGTTTCGTGTTTTTTGCTTCGCGTTTCTTAATTCGTCCGTATTACCCATGAATTTTCAAACCTTCTGTTCTGGCTAAAAGTACAAAAAGGACAAAAGTACAACTCCCAGGTTAGGCCAAGTGTGTATCAAACAATTTTTGGCTTAGCTTTATGACTGATAGGCTCAGTTCTAAGATTGATTTATTTTCTTGAACATCGCCGTAGAACTATTTTCTCACTCTTTTTTATCGCTTTTTCTACAAAAAGTGCTCTATAGCGAAATAGCCGGTAGAAGTTTCTTTGGAGATCCTTCCCTTACCCCACCGACGCGACGGCGGCGACGCGCCGGGTTACTAGTGTAAAACACACATATGAGTGCGAGAACTGTGATACCATCGAGATCACCGTGCTTGTTACGGAAAATGAAGAAATAGAAGATTACTCCCTCGAAACAATTTAGTCACAACCCTTAGCGCGAGGAATGCTCATCAGTTTCATCTTGAGCTCCACTTTGGACGCACAGTCAAGTACAGTGATACTAGTATTTAAGCCGCTCAAGCCGAATGTAAAATGCTTATCGGACTCTGTTTTGATCGAGAGTTACGACCTTCTTCTCTCTTTTCGACGACGCTACGAGCAGATGGGTGGTCTCGATGGGATTACAGCTCTCCTACTTAACTGCTGTTATTTTAGTTATTCAAAATTAACCTTTAACGCCATCACCACTTAAACATTATTTTTTTTCTATTCGAGTGTGTTCGTTTCCTTGACTTTCTTTTAATCGGTTCACTAATTTTATTTATCGTTTTTTCTTGTCCTAGAGCGCCCTAATTGTACTGTCTTCGATACGTAATTGACAGCCTTAATAAGCTTTTTTTCAACTTTTGGAAGACATTTGATATTAGATAGAAATCTATCATAGAACAAAATTTGTTTGCAGCAGTCAAACATCGAAAATTGAATGAATGAATGAAATTGTATGAAAATTGGGATACGTACTTCTGTAGGGTGTTTCCGACCTTAATGTCAGAATTGTCATATTCATACAGCGATGTTAAAGTCAAATAGCCTTTTAATAAGTTATATTTATACTTAATAAATAGTTACTAACTCATACTCATGAAAGACAGCTTTAAATGAAGCAAAGCTGTACGTAGTACACCGGCATTACCTAATTTGGGTGTTCTCCTAAAAATGACACAAACACTTTTTGTTCCATTGTGAACTGTTAAAACAAACCAGACGGATATCCAGCCAACTTTATTTAAAACAAACTGACCCGCCCCGCGTTGCTCGGATCTAAGTTATTTAAAAATTGTCAGGAACACCCGCTGTACTAAGCTGACGATAGCCGGGAAGTTTCTAGTTTTACGTTGCCGTTTCCGTGGGAATATGCTCATGAAATATAGGCCCTTATTGCGAGTGTCGTTTGGTTGTCGATAGTCGAACATCGAAAATGAAATTTTGTATTGCGTATTCTTATTGTTCGATACTTTCAATTTTGAATTCGGACGTTATCGTCTGTATTTTTGCGTTCGACCAAAGCCTTGCCCAAACCAACGCGGTGAGTGCGTGCGATGCGATTGCGATAAGTCCAATCCCTATGTAATCTTATGGACGTTTGACGTAATGCATAGGGATTTGACTTATCGCAATCGCATCGCACGCACTCACCGCGTTGGTTTGGCCAAGGCCTAACACTGAAACTAACTCAAATGTCAAATTATAGGATTTATTCACAATGGCAACTTTCACTATTCACAGTAAAAGAAATTCCTTTCGATCGAGATACGCAATACCATAAGGAAAATTTATCGAAGCCTTCGACCCTTGTCGTATCGAATGTTAGGCGACACTTGCAATAAGGGCCATAGTCCATATGTAAGGGATAATGTAACATCCTTTTGTCGAAAAAAGTTTTGATATCGGCTCAGAATTTTTTTTTTTATCCCGTTCCGGTTACCTTTCCTGTCCTGATATTTAAGGGTATGAAAATTATATAGTAGCCATTTCTCAGACCTACTGAACATGCATATAAAATTTCATAAAAATCGACCAAGGCGTTTCGGAAAATCATTTTTGTGATTCTTTTTGTAGATCAAGCTTAGAAATGAATATTGCTCTTTAAAAGATGACATTTCTTCTACTCCTGGCATGATTCCACCAATTGTTTCAAAATTATGTTCCTCCTTTTCATTTGAATATCTTTCCAAGCTTTTGTTGTTTTGGCTGAAATATTCCCTTAATTTGGGAAAAAGTTTTTAACTCACCTGTTTTCAAGAAGGTCGAAAAAATTGACATAAGGCTAACTTTGAAGCTGTTATTCCTTTAGGGGTTAGGGGTAGTTAAGAGCGTGAAAAAATGCCATTTTTTAATATTTTTTTTATTAGTAATTAAGTTTATTTCATATAAGTAAAAACATAGTATAATTTCATCATACTTTAACATTACTTCACTTAAATTTCAAAAAAAAAAAAATATTAATTATTTTGCCAGTTATGGCGGTCTAAGTTGAAAAGATTTTAATAATGGGTCCTTGCGGTGACCACTGTAACTCAAAAACCGCTCGATAGATTTGAATGAAACCTATTCAGCTTTTAGAGAACATAAAAAACTAGTGCCCCTTAACTGTTTGTAAAAGGTCTGCGAAAGCTTATTCTTCTTTGCAAAAAACAATACCTGCCATTTACAATACGGATATGCAGAGAACATCGAAGCATTCCATCCTTCCATCCATTTATGAAAAATGATCCATTGCCCTTGAAGGACTGTATTTACACTGATTTGTATAAAACCTTCCACCAGCTGAAGGCGAATAAATTTACTCAATTATTTGGTGTTTGGATGAGTCCCTTCCTAAAAATTAGTCTGGTCAAGTCAAATTTTGTAACTTCTCGTCAGAAACTTCCGATGCTTTGTCGGGTGTGCCACAAGAAAATCAACTTGGTCCCTTGCTCTTCATCGTTGCAATGAGATATAATTTCTTGAATCTTTTAGGCGATATTTTAATGTTTACTGATGAAATGAAGGAATTCCTCGAGGGATTAGAATGTGGTCCGACTCCGATACTAATTTCATGGCCATGAAAAGTTTGTATATGGCAAAATATTACAGGTCCCTTTTATTTCTCAGAAGGTATGGTTGTGAGAAATGCGATAGGCCCCGGGGCTAATCAAAAATGCTCCCGATCTCAACTTCCTATAAAAAGATATCGACAATTTTGTTATGAGGTCATTTAAAAACGGACTTTGTTTGAACCCTTCCAATACCAAAGTATAAACTTCTCTTCCACGTAATAAACCCTATTCTTAGGTTTTGAATTTCGTGACCTTTGTGCTCTGTTTAGTATAAAGTCCCAATGTTATGAGCAACTTCATAATTAACAAAGGATATTCTATGATTGGCCTACTAAATGATGGGCAAAGGAATCTCATGACTCAGTATACCGCTTAAGTCTCTTGGATGCAAAAAGGCAGCTACTTAATGACTTTTTTGACTTTCTGAAAATAAACATAGAGAGAGCCAGACAGGATCTCATCCGCAAACCCCAATTGTTCTTTGATTGTTCCCTTTAACTTCTCTCCTTTTTTTTTTTTTTGATTATTATTATTTTTTTTTTTTTTCAAGTCGCCATGGTTAATTACCGGAGTCAACGAAGTTTTCGACTATTCCAAACCCCTAACCAGGCAATTGTTTTCTTGGAACAGGTTGAAAAATTTCTATCCAAAGTATTTTCGTATCGTCGCAAACACCCTGTATTTATAATTTGAAATGCACAACTACTTAAACATAAAACAGGACATAAAATGTAGCTAATTACTTCATGAGGGCATTTACTCGTTGGCACATAAACAACTTAGATCCTAAGTACAAATTATATTTAGTGCCTCTGGAATAAGGCGTTTTCGTCTGTGTGTTCAAGCACTGGAGTATGGGGCTAAATGGTTAATAAGTGGCTGATTTTATTCGAAGGAAAAAAGCCTTGAGTGATTTTAGTGGTGGCTTCCAGTAGAGCTCTAATTTGTAATGTATTCTTAATTTTCATTTTTTCATGTGGACGTTTATTGCGTTATTTCATAGAAATTGTCCACCAATTTCGTCTGCTTGTATTTTTTTCCTCCATTGTTGAAATAAATTACCACCTGCGTCATTGCTAATCGAACAAAAAGGACATTTTGATGGTATCTGGAAAAGTTAAGGTCGTAAAATATGAGTTATTGTTTCAAAAAGAAATCGAAGTGATTAGTTTAAATAGAGAAAAAAAAGTACAAGTAGAGAAAATATCGAACTGTTGGATAGCAAAGAGCTTCAAGATACGCCAAATGTGTTGTGGTATTTGTGTTTGCATTACCATTTGCAAGCAACTGAATATCGGAGTTGTATAAAATGTTAACACAAAATAAAACAAACGTTTAAACTTGTGGACTTGGCCAACAAGTCAATAGGTTTTAACTTTATTTTAAAATTTATGTCAACAGTCGAAATTTTATACAAATTAGACATTCGATTCAGTTCAGCGCAGCAAAGAGCTTTAGGATGAAGTACCGAAGGATTTTTTTTTTTTGTTTGTAAACGATACCAACTGCAAACAGCTGAATGTTAAACAAAAAAAAAAACGTTTAAACGCATTCGTTTAAGGTTATGTCACAGCCCCCGTTGCCATGGTTTGATACGAGCTGTTAAGAGGTTATCAGGGTTAAAGAAGTAAACTTCCGACGACACAAAGCCAACCCAACTGAGGAAAATCGAAAAAAGTTTCAACAAGCCAGGAAAGCCAGCAACGTCCATATTCGACGAACGAAATTTTTATATGATCAAAAATTAAAGCAAAAAATACTACAACGTCCCAAAGGTAGTAAATTTTTGGTCGTCCACGCTGTCAAAACCACTGCGTAAGCTTTTCATCTGTCCTACTCTACAGGTCTTTTCCCGAGTGGATGGAAAACAGCATTTGTCCAGCCAGTTTCGATGAGTTTCTTCTTCGCTGGATTAGTAGCTACCTTTCGAACCGTTCATTACAAGTTGTTTTGGACGGCTATAAATCTGAAACCCACAAAATAAATGTTGGCGTGCCCCAGGGCTCCGTTTTGTCTCCGACACTTTTTCTAATTTTTATTAACGATCTTCTGTCTGAAACTACTAATCCACTAAATTGTTTTGCCGACGACAGAACCCTTAGCTTTTGATATTCGTTCTTAAGTTCACATCCCTCCTCTTCGAAAGAACTAGGGCGGCAACGTGTGTGAAGTTCATAAAATTCTGATCTAGACAGCATTGTCCAGTAGGGAATTTAAAACCGCATACAATTTAATGCTTCAAAAATTCAATGCTGTCTTTTGTCGTTGAAGCAAAACTTACCACCCTTGCCAATATCCATGAGTGGGTCTTGCTTTGTTGAAACAGAACAGCTTTAAATCCTCGGTATGTGCATTACCAAGCACCTCTTGTGGAATAACCATATACTTGACATCGCCTAAAACGCTGCTTTGCTTAGGCTTTCTTCGACGATGCAAGAAATTTTTCTCACCCAATGACCTGGCAGTCATCTACAAAACGTACATTCGTCCTAAGATGGAGTATAACTCCCATATTTGGGTTGGTGCTCCATCAACGCACCTCAATCTTTTGGACAGTGTTCAGAGAAGAGACATTTAAATGATTGGAGATACGAACACCATTGAAACTTTCACGACACTCGAACATCGTCGTAATGTTTCTCTTTCTCCTTATTTTATCGTTTTTTTTTTTATAGACAGTGCTCTTATGAGATTGCCAGCTGCATTCATCCTCTTAAACAATTCAACCGTAATACTCGCGCTTCTAGGAATGCCCACCAGTTTATCCTTGAGTCTAATTTCGAACGTACTGTTAAATACAGAGATTCCTTCTTCAGTCGTACCACGCGAATGTGGAGTGTATTGCCCAGTTCTTTTTCCGTCTCATTACAATCTTCAATTTAAACTAATGTGCATCGGTATAACCTTTCTAACTCTCCCTTTTTCCTAACGCTCGTACTCTGTTACTTACCATGTTAGTCACAACAACCATAGTCACAACCCCTTGAGTGCGCGCAAATTATAAAAAAACTGCACTCTATGGCACATACAAGTGTTGACTGTAGCCCTAAATATTTGTTATTTAGATGTAAAATCAATAACCTCATTGGCAAAGAATTTGTGCTACATCATATTTAGCGCCAATTTAGCTTCATTGCTTTTTCATGTTTAAAGTTCGTGTTAACAAAACGTCGAGGTACTAAAACTTGCCCTCTGCTTCTATTCGCTGATAATTTAGTCGCGATTATAACTTTGGTCTTCTGAACGTTGATAAAATCTCATGTATCGCAGTACTATTAATTACTGAAGCTGAAGTGCGAAGACGTTGCCTGCTAATCATCATCTGCAGCATTTAGTTGTTTGAGTACAAAATAACCATACAAATCTCATTTATAAACAATATAAAAAAAGTGTAGGCCCAAAATGCCTACCTTTTGGAACCTCACTTTTTACTTAAATGTCTTTGGGTAAAAAGCTTGAACAAAAGACCTATTGTATCCGATTTGTTCAGGACAATGAATCCTTATACCGTCGCAACTTAAGTTTTTAATCAGAATGACTTACTTGTATTAAAGGCCTTACTAGGTTATTATAAAACATATCTATTAGGAGGTCTTCAAGGATATTTCTGTTTTTCTATGCCACAAACGTCAACCTGTTTAGACTGTTATCGTTCAATCGTCCATCATCGATTACATCGTCAAAAAATTGTTTCATGTAACTCCACTTTCAGCGAATTGAAAAAACCTTTTTTCATTAATTTTGGTAAGTTTTCTTGGTTTTGAACACTTTTTTTTGTAACCTATAATTTGATTGATAGTCGCCTGAAAAGGTACTCGATTCAAGTTCTAATTTGTGACTCTAACAGACTTGTGTGGTAAACTCAACCAAGCAGAAACCATTTTGATCAGCTGCAACAAATCCTTGGCTTCCAAATTCGAATACGATCAAAAACTAAGTCGGGTGTCTTCTATAAAATTCAACAAATGTATACAAAAAATACATCGTCAAGCTTTCACATCCGAGAACTATGAATATCTTACACTCCATATGCTCAAAAGCCACCATTCGAATATTTATCAGAAAACCATCAAAATCAGATTTTGAAAATTTGATGGAGCAAAAAAAAATTAATAAATTTTCCCACTCACCTTTTCCTAAAGCTTAATGCCTTCCTAAATCATTCGCCTTCTCACTCATTGTATATAAAGACAACGTGTTAAAAACTATTTTCAACGAAATTCCCAAAGCACCAGCTAACAAATTAATGCGAACTTTTTTTTCCTACACGACTTCCATCATCAGGCTTACATATGTTTTATACTGATGAGGCGTAGCTGAGTAGGTTGAAAGAAGCTTGTGTGTCTGTAAATCGTTATAAAGTTCGTTTAATTTTTCTAAACAATAATAAATAAAGCAATTTTTTTGCGATTGAAAAGTACAAGTATTTTAGAGGCGTTAGCTGTCACAATCGATAGAGATTCCATGTTCCAATTTCCTCATTTTAAAATGATGTTTTGTTTTTGTATCCGAACGGTTGAAATGTTGTCGAACTCAACGTTGTGCGTGATTTGGTGAATTATTGAGGGAAAATTTAGTATTTTTTTTATGGATATTAGGACTTGTGGGAGTAGTCAATCAAATTCATAAAATGTTTGAAAAACAAAATATTTCTGATTGATTATCGGAAAGAGGAAAGTTTAAAGGTTAGGAACATATTCAAAGTGCTTTTGTCAATCATGCATCAACATTTTAAAATTTCCATCGGATGTGTATTTTAAAACATTTTAAGTATTTTTTTTTTTATAATTCTCGAGATCTATTTTTGGCTAAAGGAAATTGTTCCCACAATCGAAAACCCGTATTTAGAGCTTTAAAAAAGAAGTTGTAGCAGACATCAGTTACTGAGTGCATCAAAAGTAATTCGAGATTGTTGTTTAAAGTTTCACTCATAAAATATATTTGGGAAATATAAGCTTTAATAATAACAAACTCTTTCCTCAGCCGACAAAGACGAAAAAGGCGAAAATTGCAGAATAGCACTTCATTTCATTTCATATATGAGTCGATTTCTTCCGTTTTACTTGACACACCATTTTTGCGTTCATTCACCGACTTCATCGACTGCTTTTTGCAATTTTTGTGAAGCTATCGTTGCAGACTGATTTGGCATAAATGTCACCAATCGTCAAATAGTTCATCAATATCATTAAAACCATCAGTAAAGGCGGCCATGATAGCGTTGGTGTCCTCTTCAATATCCCTTCACTATAGAACATATACAGAACTGGCCTTCACACACTTCCTTGTGGCACACCGTCTTAAATTTTCTTAAGTTGCGAGTAACGTGTAGTTGTACTGAACTCTAAAGAGTCTGTTCGTAACGTAGAATTTCAGTATTTCGTATTTGTTGGTACTCAAGCTCCAAGTGCCAAGTACCTTGTCCGTGGCTTAAGCAACGTTTAAGAATAAAGTCGAGCGTAATTCTTTTTCTTCAAGTGCCTTTCCAACCATTCATTTCCAAAATTCAATGATCTTGAGGATCCTCCTTGAGTATGAAAATGAAGAGGAACGACGCCGTGGTGCTGCTTCAAAGCCGCCGTTTTGAAAATTTTTTTTATTATCAAGTATGGTCCCCTTTTTACGAAGTTCACATATCTCGACATGAGATGCTATACAAATTAATTTCATTTGTTTTGCCTTGGATATCCTTGGGTCAATCTTTACAACCGTCCTCCTTATGCAATTCTTCAATTGTAGATTCCTCTCCAAAAATGATCAATGGTGATTTCTAATTTTTGGATAAGTTGATGTTCCTTATTTACTTCCTAACACAAGCGTTGAATTTTATCAATTCAAATCTCACAAAATTTTATTCTACAACGTAAAGTTTTCAAATAGAAAAAAACAGCATTGATGTTTGACCTTCAATTGCTACAATCACAAGAACCTGACGTGATAGAATAACGCTGTGACCGGATTTGAATTCAGAACCACACAAAAATGCGAGGAATTATCTCACTTTTTTACGAGCTTTCTGTAAAGCGGTAATGAGTGAGTGAGTAAAAATGTTTCCTCTTCTTCCTGTTCCATGCATCTTGGAGCTCCAGTCTGCAAGAATAACAAACATCTGGTACATTTTGGATCCAGGTTTTGGCCAGTCAGGTGTCGATGTTTGTCCACCTTTTTCTTCTTCTTTTTCTTCTTATTCGTATTCTTCCTTTTTCGGCATTACGAGCATCACAGCTCTGCCACTTAATTGCTTGACACAGGTGATCCACTCGTGGGGTTTGTCCACATAGTGTTTGCTATCTTGCTATAGCATGAGCTTGCAGGTAGCAATAGGCATGCCAATATTCATCCTGCTGGGTGACAATTATATTGAAAGTCCTTTTTCTGACGAGTTCATCGGCTTTGCTGTTACCCGAATGTCTCACTACACTGGCACACAGAAAAAGTGAATTTCAAACTGTTCTGCCATCTCTATAATAGACGATCGACAGTTGTGAATGGTTACAGAATTTGTGGAATCATTGCCTAATTTATTTAACGACTGCTTGACTAAGAAGATGCGGATATAAGGTTGATACTTGTTCCATGTTTTCTTTGAGCCATTATAGGGCCTCTTTGATTCCGAAAATTTCCACTTGAAACGAGCTGAATGAGGGACTAATATTTAGCTCTTTTAAGCGGGGAATGCACGATGCAACCGTCGCGTCGTAAGCGACTTGGATCGCATGCGATCGAATTGGGTTTTCACTTCAAAGCATTCGACATTGAAACATCAGTACAGCGGTTCACTTCATGTACACACACGGTAGAATCATACCATGCGATGTACGATTAATGGTACGATAATTGTATCGTGTATTCCCCGCTTTATGTACACGCTGCGCCGCTATCGACTTCAGTTTTTGAACCCATTCCGTGGTTTCCTTAGTGTAATGGGTAGCTTCTCTGTTTGTTACGTAGAAGGTTCGAAGTTCAAATCTCAGAATCAGAAAAAAAAAAAATTTCACGGGTATCGCCTTTTGCGATGAACTGGCTATTTTTCTGATAGTATTTTCACTTGATGAAAAGTGTTTTCTTGATCAACTGTTTTCATAACGACAAAAAAATTGCTGGTCCCTTCCATTCCTTCACAAGATATGGTTTACAAAAATGCGCTAGGCGTCGGGGCTCCCGCTGTGTTGCGCCACCCTATTCACCCTAAAAAAGTGAACTGAACGCTTTCGTAGAAGGTCCTGTGAGTTGGAAACTCTTGCCGAACACCACTTGGGGGTGCTGTAGTCGAAGTAAGTTAATCCGATTTGGAATAAAATACTAGGCCATTTAAAGATAGCTGGATAGCTCTGAGACGAATTGCTGTATTCGTAGCCGTTTGCTTGCTTTAAATACCGAGGGGTATAAGGTTAAGGAGCGTGTCTAAGGCAGCCGAAGGCTTTGAGCAAAGGGCTCCGATGACATATTTGTTTGCTGATTGCTGGACTTTGCTTAGACAATCGTGATAAGTCGATTTATCCAAGGCTGTCTACCGCACTGCCATTATCTTTGCAAGTATCAGTCTGACGGCTGTTGGTATTACGAATTATGAATTACGAAACGCGAGGCACAAAAACGAAGCCAGAAACAACGATAGACATAAACGGATTTGAATGACGAGAATTAGTTCATGAAAATGTCAGAACGTAGAATGATTTCGAAACGATCGCCAAAAGCAGTCGTAAATCACACATCATGTAACGTGACGATAACGTGAATGTTTTTGCGAATATCGTTATTTGTAATACGATCATTGTGCATCGTGTGATTTTATGGAGATACATATTCCCTATTTTCTTCAAGGTTTTTTTCGGGGTAAGAGATTTACTGTGGCTTTTGAGACTTTTTCTTGTATTTTTGATTTCCAGCTCAGTTTTTTTTACCAGGTATTTTGTTTCGTCTGAAAAAATTTGTGAAAGTTCATTTGGTATTTCCTTTTGAACGAGAGCGACTTCAGGTCTGTGAGGATTTACATCCACATTTTTTGTGCACTTCTGTAGTTTGTTGAGAGCCGTTTTCATTATCTCAATGAGGATATGAGCATATTTTCCTGATACCTCTATAGCGACGTCATTTGCGATTACTTTCCATCCCTTAACTAAACCAAATCCTTAAAAGTTCGTTGATGACTTTATTCCAAAGAAGTTGGGTTGACTCCACCTTGCGGTGCTTGCAAAATTAAATAGAATTCCAAATTCATCATTTACAGATATACCAAATTCCTCATTGCTATGCTATTTCTCTGCTAGCTTCAGATAAATAAATAAATAGTTTGCACAGAGAAACTCATATTATAAAATTTGCAAAAATTTAACACCAATTAAATCTTCGTTTTGTAAAATTTTAGAATAAATGTGAAGAAAAACTTGTATACCGAACTTATTCTCTGCGCTTATGACATATTTTCTAAAACAATGTTGTACCGAATCTTTGTTTACGAATTCCTAGAATGTCAAGCATTTGATCATTTCTCAAATGTTCCCAATAATGTGTGGTATCTGCGTCATTGCTGAAAAGACAACTAGGCGACGACGACGATCGATCGTTGATGTTGTTAGTTTTGGACGACATGCATGTAACAACTGCCAAAATGTATATCATGCCACAGGCAGTGGTATTCAGCAGCAGCTATAAAAATATTAATTCACTATTTGAAGGAATGCAAATGCTTGAGCAGACATCGTCATTTTCAGATTGATTCGCTATTCGTTCCGAATAAGAAAAACCATAAAGCTTAGAAGGCGTCCTAACTTTGTGGCCATTCAATCCACATGTGTGTTTATCCTTATTGCTTTGATATCACTTTGACGCATTTAAAACCATTTGGTTGGACATAAATAATATGCCTGCGTTTATTTTCCTGTGACTGTTTCTACTTAAATCAACAATTTTGTATGTCAATTAAAAGCATTTTATTGGTTTTATATTTTCATACGTCACTTGTTAATGCTGATGTTTGATTGTTCATGAATCGTTTGTATATGTCTAATGTCTATCCTTTCAAGTTCAGCTTTTTTTATGACATTGTGATGTTCTTTAAGACTCTCGAAAGCTGTAAAGAAAGCCTTGAATTTGGAAGGTCTAATTGAATTCGATTTTTCACAAACCAATGCTACTTATGAAAAAACGTGCACACACGTTATGCTATAATAGAACAATGCAACCCTTGAAATGTTGTTTTTACTCATTCTATTGTAGCTACCGTTGAAGCTGAAAAGTGTTGATTTTCCAAAGAAAATTACTCTCAGTTTTGTACGGTTACGAGTTTGAAACGGTCTATTGTTTGTGAATTGTGTTTTGAGAATTTGATATTTTTAACTAGGCAATCATCGGTTTTCAATGTGAAAAGTTGAAAGTAAGAAAAAACAATTGACGAGCGCAGTGGTCGGTTGGTGGTGTTTCGAAAGAAACCAAATGTTGGATTTGTTACTCGAATTACTTCGTTCATTCGGCGTCAAAGTAGGAGGTTTTCAACTCGAAATGCAGGTAGGTGAAGGTAATTAGTTTGGAAAACTTGTACTGCTACACAATTTCAATTGTAAATCTGCGTGTAAAACAATTAGTAAAATGTGTTTCTGCAAAAGCTGCACTAGTTTATTCTCCTCGATTAGTTGATAGTACTCCTTTTTTAACATAATAACCACTGTGGTGTGTTCAAATGAAATTACTTTAATAACATCTACTGCGTCGCAAGGAAAAAGGGGAAGGTTGTTTCCCTAGTTAAATAATGGAGCGTTCATATTATTCTCAGTGCTTTAGGTCAGTATAACACCTCGACTTTTTTAATATAAAATGAAAAAATTGTGTTCGTGTACTAAATTATCTTTAACTCATGATTCATTGGATGTAAGATTTTTAAATAACATTTTTTGACGCAGGAAACAATGAACCTGATGAAGTATCAATTTAATTTGACATTTTTTGCATAGAGAACATTTACTTTGGTGGCGTCCGTGGTGCAATGATGTCTGCCTTTAATAGACTGGAATACTAACAGGAAACACAAAATATTTTTCCGACACTAATTTCATTGTCATGAAAAGCCCTCTATCGAATGGCACTTCTGATTCGGAAAAAATGTAGGTCCTTTTCATTTCTCACAAGTTATGATTGTAAGAAATGCGCTAGGCCTCGGATCTCCTCGTACTGTTGCGCCACCCTATTTACTATTTAAAGTAAACGTTAAACTACAGTTGTGATACTTGTAAACTTGAAACCACAAGCGCAAATAAATTGTTAGATTGAAAGTTGAGGTGTTTATTTTTTTTTTTCAATTATGTTTGAACTTGAACTACAAATGGAAAAAATGTGCAGAACTATCTATAGCGAGGCTTTTTTTTACAATTAACGCGCACATCAGGGGTTATGGCTACCCTTATAATGTTATAAAACACAGTGCGAACATTTAGGAAAATAGGAGAGGATTTAAAAGGAGACACCGATGTACGTTGCTTTTGAACGTTTGTGAATCGTAATACAGGGGAAATACAGAGCCAGGTAAAGCATTCCACATTGGCGTGACTGAAATACGAATCTCTATACTTGAATGTACGTTCGAAGTTGGGCTCAAGGTAAAACTGATGAGCATTCCTAGCTAGGCGGTTGTTGCGGCTAAATTGTTTCAGGGGAGGAATGCAACTGGCTACTTCACTAGAGCACTGTTTGTGAAATAAGCGATAAAAAAGAGAGAGACAGGTAACGTTTCGACGATGTTCAAGAGAATCAATTGATTCTACGATTGAACTATCACCTATCAATTTTAACGCTCTATTTTGTACCCTATTAAGGAGGTGAGATGTTTGAGAAGCACCTGACCAGATATGGGAGTTATACTCCAGTTTTGGGCGGATGAAGGCCTTACAAATTGTAGCCAGAACTTACTGGTTTTGCGTGATTACCACACAGTTAGTATATTTTCTCTCTATTCCTAATATTTTCTTTATAAAATTTAATTTTTATGTAGAAATTAAAAAAAAAACCATTTGTGTTGCAATTTACAAGTCTTAAATTAATTTGTTCACGAAAAACTACAAATCTAAAGCTACAATCAAAGTATTTCCTGTTCAGTCTTTCTTTTCATATTTTCATTGATAAGTCACTTTACTGGTTTGGCATATCACGCGGTCGGATCACTATTGCTAAGTAGATAAGTAGGACTAGCGATACCGGACATCCTCTTTTAATGCATCTGTCAATTTTGTGTTTTCAGAACAAATAAATGCTCTTGCTTTTAAATCTTAAACCAAAGAGCTTATTGCGAGCAAGAAAGGAAAGTGCTCATAATATCGTGTACTGCGAGAAACTTGCTGTAATTATAGGTTCAGTAATAGTCAACCCCTTCCACAAGACCTGTGCAATTTTGGACTACGAAAATCAAAGAAAATGGACAGAAGACATAAATAAAAAAAATAAAATAAATAGGGTGGCGCAACAGAGCGAAGAGCCCCTGGGCCTGGCGCATTTCTCACAACCATGCCTTGTGAGAGAATGGAGGGGAGCTACAATTTTTCGCCGGTTCCGAACGGCTAATTGAGAATGCGCTTTTCATGGCAATGAATTTACTAACGGAGGACTTGCCAATTCCTCGCGAAAGGCGATACCCGTGAAAAAACATTTTTGCATTTTGCCTCTGCTGGGATTCGAACCTCGAACCTCTGGGTTAGCAGGTGGACATGCTTACCATTACGCCACGAGTACCACAGAAGACAAGACATCTTCACTATGAATTCTTTGCAACAGATATTTAGAGCAGATTTTATCAATAGCAAAATATTTAGTTTCAAAACAGTCACTACGAAGGACCTGTAATACAAAACTACAAGTATGTACTTGAAATGCAAGTGAATCATGATAACAGTAAAAAAATTTTATGCCAGAAAAATATGAGTTTGATAGCTCTTCAATCAAACTCGGTTATAATCCTACAAGTGTCTTATTAAAGGCTTGTTTATGGGTCATTATAAGTAAAAAGTTACAACGGAATTCGTAGTAAAATTGTTAAAATTGAAGAGAAGAAGAAAAATGTGTATTTGTGATTTTCCTTTGTGTGGGTATCTGAAGGTCCAATGGTGGTCACCATATTTTCTTTCAGAACCTCAGACAGGGCTTAAAAACTTTTTTCGTGCCTTACACATTCATGTGGCTAACTAACTTCTCTCGCATCAAAACGACAGGTACCATAGTTAGAAATGGGTAGTTCAAGAACTAAATATTTAGTTCAAAAACTGAATATGTAGTTCAAAAAAGCACTTTCATTTTTACTTGAGTGATTTAGTTCGTATAAAAATATACAAAGACGTACTCGTGGTTTGCATAGCGATAGAGAAGCATGTAAAATAACTATTCCTTAATATAAACTATACAGATGTAGTATAGTTTAAATATTTATGATTCAACTGAACTAAATTTAGTTAGAATAAAGAAAAGATATGTGCTTGTGCATTGCTTCCCACAACGCTAATATTTTTTTTTTTGTCTAAATTTGTACTTAAGTTCACTTAATGAAATAAAAAAAGAATTAAGTTCACTTAGTAGAATTGAACCTTATTTGACTGAGCTGTAACACAATGCTTATACAAATATGTTTTCTTGAATGTAAGAAATATCGTTAAGTGCAGTGATGATTAAATTTTAGCGTAGAAAGCAAACTTGTTAATGTTTTTTGAACTGGACTTGGTCTTCAAGCACAAAGCTGTCAAAAGAAATCATTTCAGAGCATTGCCATCATATTGCATAGTAATTATTTTATATAAAATATAGAGCAAAACAAGTGTGATATGCAGGGCCGGATTTCATTAAAATGCCGCCCTGTGCACCTTAAAATATGCCGCCTTTATTATTGATTTATAAATAATTGAAATGTTAGTGAGATCGTTAACTATATAATTAACGAATGAATTGAATGGAAAATGTAAGGTTTGAATTCATTTATTGTTACATGGTAAAAGAATAATCACATAAAGCTTTTTCATAAGAAAATGAAACTCAAAGTTGACATACAAGATAATTAGGGATGTTTATAATCGTTTTCGTTTTCGAATGCAAACACGCCTTACTTTCTTTACCGCGATCTGATCTATTAGTTCTTCACAATTCAAGCGTTCAAGCAAATCCGACTCGATGCACAGAATTGCTAGACTATTTAGCCGACTGCCCGTCATAGTTGAACGAAAATAGTTTTTGACTCTTTTCAAACATGAAAATGAACGTTCTGCGCTGCAATTCGTCACTGATAATGCCATAAATATACGATATGCTATTTCAATTTCAACGTTTGGGAACTCAGTATATAAGTCGTTCGTTTTCAAGAATTTTATTAGCTTGGATGGTGAATCACGTTTTAATTTTTTCTCGGATCAATACGCGTGGAAGTGCACCAATTCGTCATCCAATGAATGTTTGAGGTCCGAGGTATAAATTGTCCTTAGATGTTCCGACTTCTTACGAATTTCGCAGGAATTCAAATCTCCAAATTCAGTGATAACTGAAAACTTTCTATGAATTTCTTCATATGCTTGGCATCTTCTTCGCAATTCAGAATCAAAATTGTCAAGAATTACGTTGAAAGTGTTGACTCGAAAATTATCCCTTCCTGACAATTGAACATCTTCATCTCGTGATTCATCAGCCTGCAACTTTCTCCTTCTTCTTCTAGAAACACTTGTCTGGTACTCTTGACTCTCTGAGATTTCTAACGCTTTCATAAACTTCAAATTCCATTCGTGCATCAGCTACTACTTTGATTAGTCTACGATAGTCATCAATCACATCAGTTATGCTGATATCAACCTTTTGCAATCTTTGGCAGACAGCATCGAATCTCAAAAGTAAAAAATGCCAAAGAATCTGCATGAAAGTTGTTTCCAGTCGTTCAAGTTTAATGCGAAGTCCTTTTGATTCTTGCCTCGTGATCGCGTTCTCAGTAATATCTTCTTCAATGGTGATTAGTTTTTCAATTATCTCACCATACTACTTGTTGAGCACCTTAACTGCTTCGTGACAAGCTGCCCATCTTGTTGCTGACAATGATTTCAAAACAATCTTGCGATGTGTAGATGCAGTAAAAAATTGTACAGTGCTTGGACTGTGTTGAAATAAGATGCTGCTTCGGGGGTACTCTCGACTGCGTGAATCCCGACCAAATTCATTGAATGACCAGCACAAGGAGCATGCTCTGCAAGATCGTTGATTTCTTTGACTCTTGCCGGTAAACCAGAATAAATGCCTGACACATTGTTCGCGTTATCGTGCGACTGACTTCGACAATTTTGAATATCAAGGTCGAAGCATTCAAGAACAGATATTACAGCCATCAACAAATCTTCTGCTTTATGTCCAGTGTTTTCAATGAACATGAGAAACCATGAGAAACAATCGCCGTCATTAATACGCTTTTCGCCTTCTTTCTTTTTAATAAAAAAAACTTTCCAGCTTTGGAGCTTCGCACAAAATCTCCTCTTCCTTGCTGGCCTTATTTGAAGCGCGCTTTTTATAAGCAGCGCCGCTTAACCTTCTCCGCCCATCACTCATAGTCTACTGAATATATATCATCAACTTGAACAAAAAGATAAATATTAAATTGTTTTGTTTTGATAATATTAACTTGACTTGATCGGAAATCGAATCACAGCAGCTGAAAGACGATGGGCAACAGAAATATTGCCAGAGTGTATAGTGTATAGAGTATAGAGCTTTTCTCAATAGTGTCACCGTCAAATGAGAGAGAGAAAAAAATGGACACCTGAATCACTTGGTATAAAAACATTGTTGGCGGTAGTAGGCAAAAACATAAATATATACACTCGTTGCTACTACTACGAAGAAACAGCTGCCGCCCGTGCGGCAAGGATACTTGAAGACGAGTATCGTTGACGACGAGTGTATCAGGGAGTTTTATTCTTCGTATGCTATGGAGCGTGATTTTAATTTTAATCGGGAAGATGTAGATAATTAACTCCAAATGAATAATAATCGGAATTCCGGAAATTTACAGTGATAATGTGATGCGTTTCAGGCGTATATAACACCATTGTCCCGAAAAATTCTTTTATGACTGAAAGAATCTTTGACTTTCGTTTCAAATTTTGCCGCCCCCATATAATTTGCCGCCCTGTGCCAAAGCACCGAGAGCACCTAGTGTAAATCCAGGGCTGGTGATATGTATTTACTGTAATTTATATAAAAGTGTTTGTGAAAATTTACCAAACATGCCGTTTTACAAAGGGATACAACAACATTTAACTCGTTGTCTTAACTGGGCGATTTCGACTTTTATTTACTTTTGTTTCTATTTAAAACCAAAACATTCCACCGAACCAAAAGCAAATATTTCTTTTTGTCATAAAGCCCGTAGTAACTTTTTTTGACTGCGAATGCCTTAAGGAACCATACTACAGTTTATGTCAATAGACATGATATCCAAAAAAAAAAGCTTTTCGGACAGCGCGGCTTTCTTTATTTGAGGGTTGGTGTTCTTGATCAGTTGTCAAGCCAATAAAAGTCAACAAATGAATTCTTTTTGCCAAATTCGCACAAAAACGCGAATAATGTTCATGTCAAAAACCTAAAGCCGAATAGAGTGCAAAATGAAAATGTTCTGTAGTGAAATTAATGCAGGTAAACAATTTTTTTTTATCTGTTTTTGTTAGTTTAGAAATGTCAAAAAGAGGTCCGTTCACAATGGTAACAAGGAATTTCTCTTACTCTGTTTACATGCTGGGGTTGAATCCATATGAGACTTGTGATTTATGTGAGAGTTGGAGTTGGTTATTTATTTCAAACGAATTAAAAAAATAATACCATTTTTATGGAATACTTAACTATTACCTTCGAAAAAAATAGCAACATTCACAGAAAAATGTAAAAAGAAATATGCAAAAAGTGCTTTCAATCACTAAACAAACCTTTTTTTAATTGCTATTACGTTGTTTTATGTATCTTTATATAAATCTACAAGTCTAACCCTTGAAATCAATGAAATTCTAAAAATCAAAAACTTTAAGCAACAAAATTGCGGAGTGTAAGAGTGGGCATACGATTTTATTCAGTTACACATTTGTGAACAAAACCTCTGACACCCATTTTGCTTTTGTTCGAGATACATGAAAGTCTCTAGACGCACCAACATTTGAAAGTGAAAAGTCGAAAAACTCATTCGATACTCGACTAAACGTCAAAAATGTGTCCCCGACCAAATTCTAACCATCGTTTTATCCATAACATCAGTTGTCGGGGATGTTGTTTTTGCTTTACATGTAAAATGATGTTATGTATACAACATCCTTGTGAAAAAACACGCCTAATGTCAATATTTTTCGCACTATCGAAATTTATATCGATACCGAGAAAGAACCCAGTTTTGAGCGTGCCTAGGTGACCATATTCTTAAATCCTAAATAATGAGCATAGAGAAAAAATTTGGGTATGTTCAAATAACATAAAAGGCTGTGTTCCAAAATGAATTATTTGCACTACATTACCATTTTTGCCTTGAGACACGTTCAAATCGTCACTATGTTGAAAGAAATTCGATTTATTTAGGTTCTAGTTTGTTTTTTACGAAGTTAAATGAAAAACTTATGATCGGCTTTCGAAGTAATCAACATTCTTACATTTTTGAAGTCCCAATAATTTATAATCAGCATTTTCGCAAAATAATGAACTGTTCATTATTACAGTGAACGTATTATGACCGTATACCTATTAGAAGTATATACACACACAATTCTTCTACTTTAAAATCGTCCATACACAATAAATAAAAGTTTAGTCCCTTTAAATTGGTTTTCATCATACTTCTGATGAGGAAAGTTGGGTTTGTTCTTTTTAAATGCCAAAGCTCAACAAAGTTTTTGTATTGATACGAGGATAGCTCCATTACACAAAACATTTTTTTACCAATTTAAAAATTAAAGGATTAATTTTCATTGAAACATTTCGCGTTGTAAAAGCATTCCATTGTTGGGCCTCTACCTTCGGGTATGTGTTGATACCCTTGCGTGATTAAAAGTACTAAAATATTAACGTTGTAAAAGTGCTTAATTAATCGAAACGTGGGCTGCTTCAAAATGCCACAACCTACGCTTGCATAAAAACTTTTAGCTTTCCATATCTAAAAGATACTTTTGCACAATATTTGTGTATCTGTGGATAAATTAAAACCCAAAAAAGCAGTACTCAGGCGGCTAACATAATACACATTTGTATTTTATAACCAAAAAAAAAAAAAAAGCAAATAACACACATCATGTGAACAATTACCATCCTTGCCCACGTGGCTGACTCTTGATATGGCCATTTTTACCAAGAAGAGCAATTCTAACTCATTTTCCTGTGTTGCAATTGAAACTCGCTGTGTTTCATGTTGTTGCTGTTTTATTTTAGAACATAAAGTGCATTAAGGGGATCAAAAACTGATGTTCTGTATTACGAAATCAGAAAATCATAAAGCGTTTTTTCCATCGGCATGATTTTGATTTGAACAGTTTTTCTTCTTTTTTTTAATGAAACGCGCCTCTTTCAGAAATCCTGTAGATATTTATTGGAAAATACTTGTCTTCTGAAAAATAATTGAGTAGTTTTGCAACACACGTTCCTAGAAAAGAGTTTTTACATTTCTGTGCCCAGATAAAGAGGGGAGCTTCGAATCTTTGATTACACGTTTCTTTTTTTCTCAACAAAAAAAGCAGCAATAGGTCGTTATTCAATTTTAAACATACAAAAGTGAAATAGAAAATAAACAGTTTTGTTTATATTTTGTAATTGGCTTGTTTAAAAATTGTGTGTTGAACAAGTTGTTTTTATTTTTGCGCATTTGTTTGGAACAACAACGTGAAAAAGTCTTAAGCTTTATTGGCTTTAAGTCTGATAGGTACCTACTCTCACTAAATAATTACCTAAGAGCTAGTCAATAGATAGGTGGAAAGCACACGCTTTTCAATTTGGTAAAACAATGCGGCAAAAAATGGCGTTTCTTTTTTTTTCTTAAAATAAATGGAAAATGAAACCATCAATGAAATTTATCTGTGTATTCAGTAGAAACTGTAAGAAAGACACCACCTTAAGAAAACTAAGGCGCAGCTCGTTCAAATAGAAACAAAAATTCTTATAGAACTTCTATTAATTCTTTGAATTATGTTTGAGGAAGTAATGGCGTTGGTGCAAACATCCACTTCTTGTTTATTGACAAATTGGCATTATTTTAGATCAAATTACCCAAAGCCTCTGACTACCATAGGTTTTCAGACTTTGTTTTGTTAATAAATTAGGGAGGTGCTCTCTCTGATACAAATTTCCAATTTCAACACCAACATTTTTTCCTTTACTTCTCCAAACTTCGTTTTTTTTTTTTGCATGAATTTGAATGAACGTGAATTTTTCCTTTCCTGTTTTTCAACAACATACCAAACATAAAATGCTTTTTTCTGCAAAAAAAAAAATTAAAATAGATATCTGTCGTACGTCGATGTCAATACAGGGTTGTAGTATCATCTCTTTAAGGCAAATCGTGCCATTTTGTCGTATCGGTAGATTTTTCGTTTTTCGTCACAAGATTAAGTCCCTAAAAGGGCTGTGTGGCAATACGAGAAAGCCAATTAGGACAATTTGAATAATTTTTTTTTCGAAATTTTAATTGGTCACTGTGCTTTCTCGACGGAAACGTTGACGCATCAGCTGATATGATATCTAACGTAATTCTTAATGGCACGAGAAATTATGTTCCTCACAGAACAAAAAGTATCATCCCAAAGAGAATTCGTGCGGTTTGATTCATGCTGTAAAGAGGCGATTAGGTATGGAGAAAGTAGTTTTCGAAAATTGAAAGACAATCCTAGTGCAGAAAACCGAAATTTGTTCAAACGGGTCATAAATATCTGTAATGCTCAGATACAAAATGCTAAGTTTTTGCATGACCAACAAGTAAGGCAAAAAATACTGTTGTGTCCTAAAGGAAGCAAAAACTTTTGGTTTTTTTGTGAAGAACATTAAGAACTCGACCACGTCATCGGTCCCGACGCTCGTTTTCAATAACTCTCCGTATGTCAGCTCCATCGATAAAGCTATCTGCCAACTCGACACTTCCTGATAGCATATTGGCTCCACCTGAGCTTGAGTTTGTAGATTCTGTGATGAAGCAGATTTTTTTTTTTGGAATTCGCTCTGTAGCGAGAGTCCTCAAAGATCTCAATATACAGAAATCCGCTAGTCCAGATGGTATCCCCGCCGTTATTATTCTTAAAAACCGAGTAGGATTCAATGCTTTGAAAATTCAATGCTGTCTCTGGTCGTTGAAGCTTAACATTCCTCCATTGCCATTATCCATGAATGGTACCTGCATCCAAGAAACCGTTGGAACGACCAAATATTTGAAGTTGCCAAAAATGCTGCAAAATTCTTAGGTTTCTTAAGACGATGCAGGAAGTTCTTTACCCCTTCTGATCTGGCTACAATTTATAAGGCCTTCATTCGCCCAAAACTGGAGTATAACTCCTATATCTGGTCAGGTGCTCCTCCTGCGCCTACTTGATATGGTACAGAACAGAGCGTTAAAAATGATAGGTGATAGTTCAATCGTAGAATCTATTGATTCTCTTGAACATCGTCGAAACGTTACCTGTCTCAGTCTCTTTTATCGCTGTTTCTATAAACAGTGCTCTAGTGAAATAGCCAGTTGCATTCCTCCCCTGAAACAATTTAGCCGCAACACCCGCCTCGCTAGGAATGCTCAATGCGTACAGTCAAGTATAGAGACTCATATTATAGTCGCACCACCCGAATGTGGAATGATTTAACTGGCCCTGTTTTTCCCCTGCATTACGATTCACAAAGGTTCAAAAGCAACGTGCATCGATGTCTCCTTTCAAATCCTCTCCTATTTTCCTAAATGCTCGCACTGTGTTTAACAACATTATAAGTGTAGTCATAACCCCTTGATGTGCGCGTTAATAATAAAAAAAAAAAAAATACGGAATGACCTATGACGTTATATTTTTTACCAAGATGTTTAATATTTTGACAATGTTCTTGGAATATTTACATGACCTGCAATTCTTTTTGCTGCAATTGGATACATTCCGCAAGCAATCAAATTCTTCCTACTTCTAATAAAGCGCTTTGAATAAAGCAGACATCCGTCAATATCTACTAAAGACATTCCCAACCAGACAAATGCTGTGTTCAGACTGGCTTTCGATCATCATGGCCAATGTATTCTCTAGTCTA
Source organism: Melanostoma mellinum (assembly GCA_914767635.1). NCBI lineage: Eukaryota > Metazoa > Arthropoda > Insecta > Diptera > Syrphidae > Melanostoma > Melanostoma mellinum. The sequence goes on along the minus strand of OU612058.1, from coordinate 161,976,351 downwards.
GTAGAAGATACACAATGTGATATATAGTGCATTTTATATTGTAAATACACACATATAGGACGTGTGTTCCCATGTAGCAAGTTTCACAGTAGAGTAGGTAGCTGAATTCCTTTTGATTCCCCTTCCAAATGATTAATCTGTGTTTAGATTCCAGCTGAAATAAATATAAATTGATTTTTCTTTCTCACGCGTCATAGATACCAATTTTCACTGACGACTCAGCGTGGCTCCTTTATATGGATTTTGCATACCTACACATTTTCTATAAAATGTGATAAATTTAAAGAAATTATTTAATTCAGCTTGACCTTAAACGCTACACTAGTTTACTGACCTAACAAAAATAAGTTTTTTTTCGCTACTCCATTTGTTTATTGTCAAAACAAACATGTAAAATAGATTAGACAATGAATGTTCCTAGGGAATTTTAACGACTTGTGTCAAAAGGATATGAACAAGAAGTGAAAAGGATATGAGTTCATGTGTTTTTTTTGGCATATGAATATACACTTTACAAGTAAAAAAAAGCTTTGGGTATGTGTTCCGTGTAGAAGGACTGAAGAACCTTATGACAATTTTCTTAGTCGGAGATTGTTTCTTGACACAATTTAAAATGTCAGTCATTAAATTTTCAAACTCACAAGAATGTGTTCTGATGCTTGAAGGAGTGCTTTAAGGGAATTTTCTTGTAAGAAAAATACTTTCACAAAAAGATTTCTGTGACGAGAGAAAAGTATAGAACTGAACGTGAAGAATAATGTGGCGTATTTTTCAATTTAAGTAAATAATCGAAAAACATTTGTTTTTTTTTTTTTTTATAAATCATAAATTTTTCTAACAGTGAAATATGTGCTTGAATTTGTTGAATTGATATGTTTAGGGCTTTTAAGAGTTATTTTTTTAAATCAAAGTTTGTATCTATCTTACCAAAGTGTTGGTTTTGTCAAATGAAAGAAAGTTTAAATCTATTGTAACTTTTAAGGCGATGCGTCGTAATCCTTAAATTTCAAAACAAAAGCATTCTATTAGTTTCCTAAAAAGGCAAAAAAACAGTGTGTAGGTACGTCAAAAAAGCGTCATGTTTTGTATTTTAATATTAAATATTTAAGTATTAAATAAGCATAAAAGTACATACTTATATTTCCTTTTTTTTTTTTGAATTTTGAAAAATTTGGGTTACCCTAGTAAACTAAAAGGTTCGTTCGTAGAACTTTACCAAAGTTTCCTTGACTATCATATGAGTTGTAGAAAAACCAGACTTTTCTGTTCTCAAAAATCGTTAAACCACAAAGTCACCACAACTCTCTGTCATTTGCAGAAAAATGGGTTACTCCATTTGTGTTTTAAACAGAAAAATGTTTTGTCATTTCTCACTCATAAAGGAAGAAATAACAATTTCCTCTTTATTCAGGTGAAGTGTCATTTATTTCGCTTGATGATAGTGCAATAAACCCAAAATTGAATAATTGGGACCTACACCACTTCTGCTCTCAAGGCCTCAAATATGCCGCAAATTATCAAATAAGCAATCACTAAAAACAGTGTTGCCAACTGAAAATTTGTAACTCTAAAAACGTTGATTAACTTCTGGACCAAAATGAAAGTTGTATAGATGACCTGATTGATAGCAATCATTCCCCTTATATCGTAAAGCAACTTCTTTGACAAATCCTTTTTGGCTAGAAAACACAAAATCTCAAAAAATGTCCTTTTGATTTTGTTGACTTTGCTGAAAAGACTTGGCAAATCTGAACTGCGGTTGAATAAACTTTGGAGAATATACCTTCTTCTTTGAATTACGGTTGAAAACCTTCCGGCTTTACGATCGTCTGGATCTCGAAGGGATCACAGTTCTCCCTCATCACATTAGTGACCCGCTCATTTGGTACGTCACGTTGATCTCAGAATGCATCGGTAAACCTCCTGGCTTAAGATTTTGGTTTGTATTAATGGCACTTTCCATTGGACGAAAAGAACCGTCCAGGAGCGTCCAGAAGCATTCTGAAACCGTTCCATTGGTGCAAAAAGATCGCTTCTCATGATTCTGAGGAGTTACAGCCGCTTCTCGATTTGAAGTGAGAATCGACTCAAGAAGCACTAACACATGTTACTCAAATGTCAAAAAGAAAATTTTCCACAGGAAATATTTTTTATGTGCTGTTGGTGTTTCACTCACACAAAGCCAACACGTAAAGTTGAGCAAAAACAATTTTAGATGTTCCATTGGTTTTTAAAATGAGTGCTTCCCCGAGTGAAACCAATGGAAAGCGCCATTAGTAAATCCCTCTTAAGTGGACAAACGTTCGACCGAGCTTTTGTGTCCATATAAGAAAGTAACCGCCTAGAAGGACTAGCTTGAAAAAGAAAAGCAAGTTTAAACAGATTTCAAAATGATCTAATCAATAAGTATAAAAACCTAAACATATTTCTCATATCATATTCATATTCCTCCGCATAAACGCCCTACGAGAGGTTCATATGATGCGTAAAAAGGTCTGGATCTCATGAACACAAAGTTGATGTTGAGTGAATGAGATGGTAGGAAAGCGCGAAAACAGGCTTTTACGGTACAATTTGTATGTACAGTGTACACAGATAACCGTTTACACGGTCCCGTAAAGCTACAGTCCGTGGATATGCTAACCATTACGCCTCAGGTAAGGTGTCCATGGTGTCATGAATATTAGCTTCTAATGTTTCAAGAGTTATTGGTTTGACGACATAACCCAATGATTTGACATGTAATGTAACCCAATAAAAAGTAATCGAAGAGCATTGAGTACCATGGACAAGGGTGTTAGTTGATGAACCACTTCTGAAAATAATGCTGTCCCCAAATGGATTTTGCAATCAATTGATGGTTACCTACGCTGTATGGCAAGTTGCGCCGTCTTGTTGGAATCAAATGTCTAATGATTACCTTATTAATTAAAAAAAAGTCAGAATTGCACGACAGTGCTCGCCATTCACCCTTCCTCTTTTCTTAAATACTTCGCGCTACAGCAGCAATATTCTCTTCGGTACTCACATTTCTGTGCCTGTTGATGGTTTTGAATGGAGAACAGTAAAAATTTCGGTATAGTGATAATAACTTTCGCTTGTTCTATAGGCTTATTTTGCTGACCGTAAAATGGATTTAATGCTCTATGAACTTCATGAACAGATTTACTTATTTTTAAGGTAAATTTCCACAATTTGGAAGCGTTGTTCTGGCGTTAAACAAGTCATTAGTATTGCTAAACTTGCTGAACAGAAATTTCAATAAAGTTTGAGATTCAGCACATACAGCGACAATCACAACTTCTCTTCTCAGATATAAAAAATAACACCTTTTATGAATAACTCATAGTGTCCATTTAAGAGAATTTTTTTTTATGAAATCTATGTGATGACATTTTCTATATCGGCTCAATAGAATTGATTACTAGAGATGTTAAGTACTTGATTATAAATATTATAGTGAACCAGCTTGTCCGCTTAATGAAATTGCAACAAGAAAGTTTGCTTTAGCCCAGAAATTTTTCTAAAAGCTCATACTGCGAATTTGACATTTTGCAAACTGAAAACGTTATGTTCAATATCACAATTATAATAATATGTAATTCTAATAAACATGTTTGTTTTTTAAACTTAAACTCTTCACACCATATAAAATCTTCGAAGCATTTTATTTTTCTATGTATGTATTTTCAAAAGGCATTTAAAAATCAAATGGCGAAAACGAGATCTTCGTTTTTCAAATGCAAGAATTTTTCACAGTATTCCAGGTCTTATGAATGTAATCTCGGAATACTTTCAAAGTAGGGGAATATATGTATCTAAGAAGCCGTTTTACATCTTCATTTCAGTCTGCATTTTTCAATCTTACGAGCATCGTGATCTCAGGGGATTGCCACTTATTTGCTTCACACTAGTGATCATTAAAGGATTAAATAGTAATTTAGCCTCTGGAAATTTATATTATGAAGTTAACTACTTAAGAATGAAATCAAATATTATTCGTCTCGTCACGTTACTTAGAATATTACCAGACAAATTAAACTTCAAATTTTCCTTAAAATTGTCGCTTTCCTTATAATAACTAATGTATTCAACTGTTCTTAACTCTTTTATATACATATTTCAAAAGCAAGAGAGTTAGATAAAAAATCGTCTGGAAGGGGAAAAAGTTGCTTCACTTCCGATTTCAAGTCGACCTTGTTGTCGCGTCGGCATCAACTAGACGACATTCTAAATAAAGTTTTGTTTTTAATTCAATTTGCTCTCAATGCAATACCATCTTTATACTTACCCTCATGCCTTTTTTTTACTGACAGTTTCGCTTTTACAACAATTGTCTCTATCCATCTATATCTGTCTTTATAGCTATCTGTTAGACTAGACGGATATTATGACTCATTAAATTGGATGAGAAAAAATTCCAATCAATTAAATTAACAAGTGAATCTGATCGAAAATGAATCTTTATATAAAAAATTTATTCAAAGACGTAGTGAATACATTTTTGTTTTGATTAGATTTCCGGTTCCACCTCCGTTTTTCAGTTGTCAATCATTCTTTTTCTGTCGATCTGTCAATGTTAGAGAACCTCCCACTTGTATAGCATTAAAATATTTATTTAGCCTCCATCTGTGAAAGAAAGTAAAAATATAGAAAATTCCATAACTTCCCTTCAACCACCTGCCGCATGTTGGCTTCTGTCATCAAATTTCTTCATCCTTAGGGGAGAATGAATTTGAAATCAATTTAAAGGGGTTTCAAGGTGGAATTGCTCATACTGTTCCATTAAGAGTGCTCTCTGAAAACTGAAAAGACATATTTTTTTATTGTTTAATAGAAAAGGAAGTACAATGCTTCATTTGAATGTCGTCTGTTCTTTTCCCTTCTTTGTAGTGTTAATTACCATCCCGGTCTATATAGTAAATTGAAGCAATTTTATTTAGCTACAAAAGTAGGCCAATCGATTGTATTCAATTTTTGATCCATGAAAGCGATATATTGTAAACATAAAGGCTGCTACACCAAGTAGTGTCGCTGTATAATTTAATTGATTTAATGGCGTCCGTCGGTTACACAAAGTGTATTAAAAATATCAATAAACTTAATAGTGGGGAGGGTTGGGTTAGTTTGCTTGCAATGGCAGTGCCCAAGTTGAATATTTAGCAAGCGCCACCTAAGAGTCGTTAGATGCATTAGGAATTGAAAAAGCTCAAAGCTGTCATAACCACATAAACCTAACGTTGAAAAGTTTATTTATTGCGAAAATTGATTGTATTTGTATTCGAACATTTAAGCTGTAGAGCTTTTCTTTCATTGGACGTATGTTATTATTGATAACGGATTTTAAATGTGCGCTTAAAATGTATATTTCTGTGCTGACGCTCTTTAAATTAATGAATTTGTTTAAAAAACACGATAATTGTTATCAAATATACTAAAATCTTATAACATACTCCATATTGCTACCTTGATTTCCATCTGCTTTTTTTTCAAATTTAAACTAAACTGCGAAGTAAAAGATTCAAATTCAAACAAAATTTCAACGTTTTTTGTCGTTACACTTGATATTTCCTCAGTGTAAAACGTTCTATGCCAGACTTAACGAAAGAAGTACTGGATACAAAATGGAAGTAAGTGGTTAGTCAGCGGTCACAAACTTAAAGGTATTGTGCTCCTGTCGACATCGATTAACGATGAAGGCATTCGGCGTGTTTTTGGAAAAACGATTAGATTTGCTAATAATTTATGTATCTTTTACTTGCCGTCAAATATTAGAATCAGGCAGAAAGTGCCCATTTCAACCAAAAATAAGCGCATATTAGAACAAAATAGAGAGTTATCTTCGATTTGCAGTCTTTACTTCCCTATTTTATGCTCTCATCTTTTTTTATTACCCAAATACCGAAACAAATTAAATTTGTAAAAGAGGGTTTGTTCGTAGAGTAGGCAAAAGTAATTTTCTTGACTCTGTTTGATGCATTAATTATATTACTTGCAGCTAGCGGTTTATAAATTCATAGGCGATTTGCTTCAAAATAAAAACTCTCATGTTTCAACTTCCTTTAAGACGAATCGAAAATCCTAGACCCATTTGTGTTTTTTTTTCTTCATTAATTAAGTGGTACCCGTGACGTGATGATTGGCATGTCTGCCTGATAACCGGGAGGTTCGTGGTTGGAATCCCAACAGATGCAAAAATGTTTTTCACGGATATCGGCTTTCGCAAGGAATCGGCAAGTCCTCCGATAAAATTCATTGCCTTGGCAAACACTTTCTTGATTAGTTCTTTTGAATGGGCAGAAAATGGAAGGACCCCTCCATTTCTCCACAAGGACAATGGTTGTTAGAAATGCGCCTGGTCCCGGGTCTCCTGGCTCTGTTGCGACACCCCATAAAATAACAGAGCGGTTTGCATAAGATGCGGAAATGCTCAGAATGGATAAGTGGGTTCGAAACAAAAAGAAAATAGGGGGGGGGGGGGTCCTAATTCACCCCCTTTTAGGCAGGAAGGGCAATTTAAAAAAAATTGCTTAATATTTAGAAGGAACTAACTAAGTCACTTAACTGCTGTAGTGTTTTTAATCAAAGTACATTCTCCTTTAATAAAATTTTTACTTTAAGTTGTTTCAAAGAGTCTCAAAGTCTACATTTTGATTTTGGTGATAGGCTGGTGGACCGCACCAGATAAGATGATCAACTACAACAAGCTGGCAAAAGTTCAAAGAACAGCTAGTCTGTGTATTAGTGGCGCACTGAGGACAACCTCATCGGACGCCCTCAATGTACTACTAGATCTCACATCCCTAGATATCTTCAGCAAACAAGTCGCAGCTAGCTCAGCTACTCGACTCAGAGCTACATCAGAGTTGACCAAAAATAATTAAATCGGCCACACTACCATTCTAGATAACTTTAGATTCCTACCGAATCGATCCGACTACACCACCCCCAAGTTGGTGTTTGACAATAATTTCCAAGTAACCATACCTTCAAGAGAAGCTTAGGCAAATGGCACTCTCTTGGAAAATAATGCAATACACTTTTATACCGATGGTTCAAAAACCATCGAAAAACTGGGTCTCAGTCTTTTCTTCCGCCTACCCGATCATTGTAGTGTGTTCCAAGCGGAAATTCTGGCGATTAAGGAGGTGCTGCCTTGGCTCAAAGAAAACGTCAGATCCTCCACGGATATTCGAATCTTCTCGGACAGCAAACCTGCCCTAAAATCTACAAAATCCATCACGGTCCAAAATTGTCAGATGTCTCTGAGGGAGATGTCAAATCAGTTCAGTATTCACCTTTGGTGCCATGCCGGGGCACAGGGACATACCAGGTAAACTGTATGGCAGACGAACTAGCCAAAAAGGGCACGACCACTTCCCAACGCTCAGAATGGAACAACATAGGTGTGCCTATCGCTGCATGTAAACTCCAACTTAGACAAGACGCTTCGAGGATAACAAGCACTAGATGGACTGAGAGTAACAACTGCCTTGCAACCAAAAAAGTTTGGGCGTGTTTAGATTCAAAACGCTCGAAGAGTTTGCTAGCCCTGAACCGCTTGTAACTAGGTTCTACCATATGTGATCTTACGGGACACTGTCTAAAAGGGAGACACGCCAAAAGACTTGGTGTGCTTTCCAATGATTTCTGCAGAAGCTGCATGGACGAGGAGGAGGAAGAAACCGTTCAACACCTTCTTTGCTCATGCCCTGCACTACTTCATAGGGGAAAACTCTTCTCGGTGAATTCTTCTTCGAAGATACTAGCGACTTAGCTTACATAGACCCTAAAAGTCTTTCGAAATACATTAAAAGTTCCGCGTGGTTCGACTAGCAGCGGGTGATTAACCGGCTAGTCCCGTAATAGAAGATAAATGGATGATCAACTCGTTAATCTTACATCGGGTTTCTGAGATCAGTAGGTGATTACCTTGCTTGACCTAAGTGTGTCAGGCAATGTGCTTATTGGCTGAGAGCCACTTCCACCTAATCTAACCTAGGGGATGATAGAACGCCCACTCTCAAACTGCGTATTCATTAAGTTGAATACAAGTTTAAACCAAAAGCAGAGGTTGAACTTTCACGCCGTGCCGGGGCAAAAACATCCCAAAACCTAACAAGTTTTCTTAAACCACATGGTTTGATGAACGTGACGTTTATATTAAACCTATAGCGGAACGAGTTTTGGTTTTACAGCATAGAAACTATTTAGTTTTCTGAACTCATTCACCCAAAAAAGCTATGATAAAGAATGTTTCAGGCATTACACGATGCAGCAAGATTAAACTTAGGCTCAAAACCTTGTCGAGAGATTTTTGATCCATAGAGAAATTCTTCTTTTCGCTACAAGCATTTTGGTGTGATCTTGAAGGGAAGAAGAATACTCTTCCCCTTATCTGCTTCTGGTTCGCCCGTCAAGTACGCTGATGGATATTCATTAACTGAAACAAGAGCGGATTAAAAATTCAACCTTTGGTTATTCCTCTAAAATTTTTAAGGAAGCCTCGCAAAATAACTTCTTAATTCAGCTTGAACTACATTTGTTCGATAAAAATGATAAAATGAATGTTTTACAGAACGAAATGAAAAGTAAAAATTTCTCTCATACATTCAGCTCTATCACTGATTCCATCGTAATCGAAAAAAGTCTAAGTTTCCCGATGTAACTATCACATAATTTATAATTTCGAAATTCGTAAATTCGGTATCACCAATGGAATGTAAAATCGTCGTCTTTATATGCGAAAGAAAGTGTGTTTTGCAGAAAAGTGTGAATGAACTTTCACATTTGGCGTAAAACAGCTGATTTCGATAACTAGCTTGGCGGTATTTAGTGTGACAACTGTGAATGCTTTCTTCGATTCCATTCGGATGTTGTGATCACAAATTTTCGTAGTTCGTAACTTAGCTTTTCCGTGTGGAAGTTTTCTACGATGGAATCTGTGGGCTGATTTATAACTTGGCGCAATCAGCTATAAAATTATTTTTCAAAAAAAGAAAAACACACACACAAAAGTAAAGGAAAAAGAAACATCGTTTTTAATTTTTTTGGCTTAGGAATTTTAATGTTTTGGATTCGAGTTTTTTTTTTCTTAATTTATTCCATTTTTTGTACCTTCTAATTTAGTAGCACTGCGCGGTTTTCTCATGTAATTAGCTTATTAATCAATAACAATGATTAGGGTGGCGCAGCGGCCGTGGTGCAGTGGAAGAGTGTTCAGTAGATAGGCCGGACGCCGGATATCCCGCTTTGGGCATCTAATTTTCTTTCAGCCTCCCAGTTTCATATGGACGCGCGCCGCCCTTGAGGTTATGTATGAAATTACTAGCACCTTATTTCCAACTTCTGCAACACAAAAAAGGGAGGGCTGGCTGCTACTCTGGTAGTACAATGGACCGGAAATTAGGTCTGCGTTCTCCAGATTAGCAAAGAAGCCTCCTCTTTTAAAAAAAAGGTGGCGCAGCAGGCGGATGAGCCTCGGGGCCTAGCGCATTTTTTTTACAATCATTGTCTTTTTGAGGGAATGAATAGGACCTATAATTTTCTACCGATACCGAACGTCTTATTGTTAACCTTTTTTAGGGAAGGGCGGCTGTTGTGCAGTGGTAGAGTGTTCAGTAGGTAGGTCGGACGCGTGGGTTCGATTCCAGCTCTGGGCATCTACCTTTCTTTCAGCCTTCCAATTTCATAAGGACGCCGCGCCGCCGTGCCGTCCTTGAGGTTATATACGAAATTATTATTCAAACCTTATTTCAATCTACTACATCACAAAAAAGAGAAGGCTCAGCCATCAAGGCTGCTACCCTGGTAGTACAACGGACTAGCAATTAGGTCTTAGTGCTCCAGATTGGCATAAGCCTCCTCTTTTTACTATATAAAAAAAAACGTTTTTAGGACATAACCAATAGCATATTATGACTAATGAGTACAAAGCCTTAGACCTTAGAGTAACATAACATCGGCCAGATTCTTCAAAAAATGAAAATCAAAAAATTACAAAATCTGTCGTTAAACTTAATTTTACCACTGTATCTAGTTACTAGAGTCTTGTCCAGGGATGAATATGAGCAACCCAAAAAATGTAGCAAAATCCTCAAAAAATCGAAGTAGATTTACAAAAAATGTAGCAGATAATAAAAAATGCCATAAATTTGTTAAATAACAATGTTTTCTTATCAAATAAGAGAAAAACTGAATTATAATAGCTCTAACAAGTTATTTTTATAACAATGCTTTCTTACAAGATTATACAGGTGCATCAAGCTGTTCTTAAATTTATAAAAAAAAATAAGATACTTTTTTGCTTGAACCATCACAGTAAAGAAAAAAGTAGAAGTAGGTGTTGAAAAGTGGTATTTTAAGCAAAAAATAAACGAAGTAGAAAAAATTTGCTACGTAGTAAAAGGAGAATTTGAAAAAAACGAAGTAGATCTGCTACATATGTAGCAAATATTCATCCCTGGTCTTGTCTCTTCCAGCTTCCAGGCCAATCGCCCGTGTGCGTATCTCTTCGTGTTTTCTCTTATTCTCTTTCTCAGCTGTTCTACAAATTGTTGTAGACTTTGATTGGTTCATTTGTTGTAGTGAAAAAGCTCTTTATTCTTTGAATTCTCTTATACCAGGCTTAGCGATCTCACGTGTAATGAACTTTTTTCTTACACCACACCAACAGCAACAAGTTAATGACTCACATCGTCACATCTTATCCACGATCCACCCCTCAGCCCTGAACGAAGTCCCATCATGTCTACTCTCCCGTCAAGTTGCGGGACTATGTCTACTGATGATTTCAGCAGCTGCTGTCGGTTTCATTAATTTTCCTGTGTTTTAGTTTTCGTTGAGTGTTGAGTGATCGTGTCGTGTAGACGCGACAGACAAATGCTCGCGAGTTTAATACCGGCGCATATTCTTTTTTTTATCATCGATGGGTCGTTTCTAGAACTACTCCCCCCTTCATAAAGAAAAATGAAATAAAAAAATATAGATTTCGATTAATCTAAGCGAGTTTAATAAAAAAAATTCCTTATCCAGTGTGCACTCGAAATTATCGCACTCAATAAAAAAAGTGTTGGAATGTCTCTGTGCTCGTTCTTCAATTGTTATGTCGGGGAAAATAAAAAGAGTGCATTCTAAATTTCAATAAATAAATTGAAACGCTTTATATTCTTGGTTTTGTTTTCGATTAGTAATAACACCTCTGGAAAAACCTACCTTCACTTGTGTCATAAGATAAAACAAAAGCCAGAAAAATGCATTTTGTTGTGAATTGGTGGTGATCGTGCAAAGCAAATATTGCTGTAAATTTAATGTTTTTTTTTTGTGATTAAAAAAGTGCATCAACACACAGCCAAACGAAACCAAATGTAAATTGGTGTGAAATATTTTTTTTTTTCTGTTCGTTTTATTACATCACGGGCCGGACACCATATTTCAAGGAGTTTGTGTTAATCAATGGTACATCGCCCGCGGGGATTTTGGTTGGTTGTTTTATGGAATTATCACAATGACAAATGGATTACATTGCCAAGCCGACTGATAGGAGAGGACAGCGAGTGGTGTTTCAGGAATTATTTAATTTTATAATAAATTAAAGACGTTGACATTCATAATTGGAATGGTTTGTAACCATTGTGGAGTGTTCAAAGCAGCTATCTCTTATGACCTTGTTTAACTTTAATTCTTTCCATTTAAAGATCAAATTAAAACCACTTTTGAATAATATGGCACATTGGGTGCCTACGTACCTATTGAATTTTATGTCAAGCAAACATTTTGTGCAAACACAAGTGTGGTCTTATTGACTCTGTATAGGAAATAATCTAGCAGATGTGACCCCTATTGGTTAAGAGTACGTTTTTAATATGTACATACGCTAGACATTTCATTATCAGCTGAAATTGATTAGTTAACACAAGGTCTTAACAAAATCCTTAATGGGTACCTGCCCTTATACCAACCTTGCAAACATTCGACTTATTTTCTGCTTTTTTTATTACCTTTTTTTTGTCTCAAACCTTCCCACTTTAAATGAAGTTGAAGAAACATAAGGTATGTAGGTACTTTGAATTTCGTTGATTTATTCAAAGAAAAAAATCCAACTCCATTCATTCACATCTGAAATGATTTTTTTTTTTTGTAAATATCAAACAATTACCAATTCAAAATGGTCTCTGTGCTGTGTGTGCAGAATACATACATTCTTACCTTCTTACTACGTTAAATATTCCTTTTCTGAGCTAATTCAAATTTTTGTCGGTTGAGGAGTTAAAGTGCAGATACTTGTGCAAGATAAACTACCAGAATTTTCATCTACCAGAAATAAACATACTTCTTTATGATTTTTATTTGCATACAATAATAGATTTATTTTGTGTTAAAGCGTTCAGTGGTAGTAGGTACCTACACGCGTGTCCGTTTGCGAGAAATATTTCTCGGCTTTTGTTTTTCGTTAACACTTCATAAAAAGCAGGGCATTAAATTAAAAATTTGGAATAATTATTTCATTTGAATAGAAAATATTTTTCAAAAGTTTACTGGCAAAGATACTTACTCAAATAACTCAAATACTTCGTAATGAACAGATATAGCAAATGTTTTATTTGAGTTGCATCGTAGAAAAATGTGTTTTTTTGTTCTCGACTTCTATTGAAATTTAGAATACTCAGCAATTTAGTTTTGCAAGTCAATTACATGAATAGTTAATCAGATGAATATTTGTTTGCTCAAGAAATTCGAAGTTAATTTCGTGTAATTCAAACTACACGTGTATTTAAATAAATTTGTTATTCGTGGTTGAATGGTTAGAGCGTCGCCGTCGTTGTTACATGAGAAGTTACGGTTCGAGTAAAATACAAAATATTTTTAAGTACGTTCTAAATAAATAAATAAATCGGCCCTATCGATGTAACCGCCGGATCGGAATTCTCTCCGGTTTCCTACGATTCGGAGACATTTTGCTTCGTGGTAGTTCTCCGATTGGCCGATCCGACGTCCTCCAATAAGTTTTTGCTGCGGAAAGTTTTAGTTTTGGTAATGCAATGCGTTGCCGCACTTGTGAAAAATTTCTTTCGGTGACAAATACTTCAAATCAAAATGGAATCTCCAAAATATCGAAAGGCGATACCCGTGAAAAACATTTTTCCTTCTATTGGAATTCGAACAATTCGTAAGTAAGTAAGAATTCGAACAACGAACTTCACGGTTCAGGCAGACATGCTAACTATCACGCCACGGGTACCAGCTTCCGTTAGTAGGTAATTGACTATTCTTTCTGAGGGTGACCGCGAACACAGAACAATGAATAAATCATTTTTTTTTAAGTTCTTTCTGAACCTAGATTCTACTCAAACTCAATTAACAATTAATCAACAATTTTGCGACGGCCAATTTGTTTTCTTAAATATACGTATTTTCTCTAATCCGTAGTTCAATATGATTTGGCATTAGCGGCAGTGTCCTCGTGATAAAGCATTTACCATCTCCCAAGCAGTGGTTTATCAAGTCAACGATTATCCTTTTTCGCTGTTTGTTGTATTGATCCCTTGAAAGTAAGGACAGATCAAAAAATGCAACGATATCAGGGCCCATATTCTACAAAATGCGAGGCTATAAACGAATATCAAAATGGTGGATCCGTATTACGACGCTGCCAAAATCTCTTAGTTATCCTTGCGTTGCGATTACGTTTCACGATACTCTACGACTGCTTACGGCACGGCCGTCGTTTTGTTAGTGTTCTGACTTCTTACATTGAGATGGTTCTATTCTCGTAGTTCATAATCGGTTTATTTGTGGTTATCGTTGTTGTGGGTTTCGTTTTTCTTTTGCCTGGCGTTTCGTTATTCGCTATACAGACCCAGTCGTAAATGACAGCGACTATCGTGAAATGTATTTGCAACGTAACGATGACGAGACGTTTTTTTGTGAGTATCGTTATTTGTGACGTTGAAAAATCCTGAACAGAGAGACTGACGGTTTAACAAAGTCGTCTCAACGACTGAAAGATAGTGTGACCGTTACGGATTTTAACCAACCGTATGAACGAACACTTCGTGTGTGAGGTAGGCTTGAAGAAAAAGAATAAAAGAGAATAGCTGTTAAGTGTGGACTGTGGTCAGATGGTGGCATCGTAGTATTGGAAAACAATAGTTGCATTGCCTTCACCATTGAGATCGATGATATCTGTCTTATTTTGGACCGAATTAAATGATATAGATGTGTTCCACAATGGATTTCCAAAATACACTGCTTTCATGATATGGTTATTTCACACAGAGAAGATAGGAACTGCTTCTATATACCTTGTGATTTGATATTAATTGAATTTATCTCGTTAAGTTTTCTTATAACAAAACCATGCCAAAATGCCATTGTTCAATCGCTTTTATTCAGCGTCATCTAGGCCCCACTGATGAAACTTAAGCGATAAATTTATCACGCAGCGAAGCCTCAGCTCAAAGTATCATTAAATTGGCAGGAGCATGCTAACAACATTTCTTATATGTCTTTGAAATGCGTTAGGATCCTTTGTTTCCTTAGCTTTCTTGCGTCACTATCTTTATTTTTATTTTTTTAATAAAACATTCCATACTTCATTTTCAAGACAACACCAATGACAAGGTCTGTTTCTTTACTATGTGCACAGAAATTCACAATCTGTCATATTTTAAGGAGTGGGGGTAAAATTCTCTCAGAAACTCTCTGAAAGACCGTAATTGTCTCAAAAGTAAAGAAACGCCTTGAACAAAACATTCGCAGCAACGCTTGGAAAAACGTCTGTTTGACAGTTGTTGTATTTGTTTTGGCTGTGCACGATTTCTGTCCACAGAAATTTAGGTGGCAGAAATTCGCAGGGTGGGGAAATTTTTTACTCTCTCGTGAGCACTCTCTTTTGTGCACTGCTACGAAAAATCGGTGTGCTGGAACGGCATTAGACTGACTTTCGCCGAATTTCGGTGCATTTCGTGCGAATTTTCAGTAAAGAAACACACCTATAGTTGGCCTGTAAAGCAAGGGTTAGCACTTCTGTCTGTAACATGGAAGTTGAATGTTTGAATTCCATAAATTTCCAGGTTTTGTATTTTGCGAGGAATTGGCAAGTCCTTCAGAGTAATAACACACTGCCACGAAAAACGCTTTCTTACTTACCGATTTACAATCGGCAAACATTTGTAAACCCGCTCTATTCCTCACATAGTGGTTGCGAGAAAAGAGCTTAGCCCTGGGTCTCCGCGAGATCTTTTCACTCCCGTCACTTCTCGCCTCGTTTGATTCGACTGTACGAGCTAATTTAATTAACAAATATTATTTGTTTGTAAATCTTAATTTTTCCGTATATGTATTTTCTTTTTCTTATAAAATTTTTTTACTTTACTATAAGAATGGCGGAGATGGTTGGTGGTGGTCTTAGCGTGGTGGTGGTCTGGTGGTATACGAATGAATAAATGACAAAAAAGCAATGGCGGATTCTAGTTCTAGTCAATTCGGACCGGGAGGAAACGAAGCGAAACATCAAAAAAAGGAGGCGCTCAGAAGTTGTGTGCTCAATTTCGAAACTTGTGGGTATGTTCCCAAAGCAATAACTTTACATCTTATAAACCTTCCGTTTCGCCTCCGTCGCGTCGTTGCTCCAAATCTACTTTACGTACTTGAACACAATCACTGTTAATTCAAAAATCCCCACAAGAAATTGCAAAAAGGTTGTACCATTTGTTTCCCCGGTTACTATTCTGTTGAGGTCACACTTACCAACGATTGCTATGCAGACTTCCATATTAATTACCAATAAATTATCATAAATAGTGACAGCAGGTATCTGCAGATATATTTTGTCAAATATAAATTGGTTAAAAAATAGGATTTCGCAAAGGCACTACAGTGGGGTCATCATTTATATGCTGTCAAATATGCTGATACATTTTTACTATGCTTTCCACCGGCTTATCTGTAGTTATGAGTGTAACTCACGGGTAAATCTGTTGATAAATGTTGCCGCAAGTGGGTCTAAGACCCAATGTTTGCTCGGTGTTTCCTAACTCCCTACAAAGTTCACAGCATTTACATTCTCTGAATTTTATACTTCTAGGGCAACGTGTAAATTTTTTGTGTCACTGTCCTAGACCATTGTTTTCTTGTTTCTATTTTATTTTCTATCATCGTGCGTAAAGAATTCCTGCTGCAGTTCATACCACAGGTTTTCTGAATAGTCACTATAGCTGACTAAAACTATGGAGTATTATTAATTGGACGGTTCCCAAGCTCAAGTTATACCTTCTCCATCATATTTCTTCATCATATTGTTGCTTCTTTCTTTCATTTTATTCAACGCTTCTTTCTTATTATTGTTGCAATAGCTTTGCGTTTTCTTGTTTGTTTGTTATAATTTTTGTTTTTTTGTCTTTACTTAATGAGTCTGTCGGCGTGCGTAAATACCTTGTGCATTGCCTCCATAGTCTTTCTTATTCTCGATTCACGCATTGGCCTCATTCTTAGAAGACACAAAAGTAAAAAAGAAGGAAAAACCAAGTTAAGTACCACAAGCATACTTAATTTCCAAGTCAATAACTATCAACAACCATACGAACTTACCATTGGAATGAATAAATAGGAGCGAGTGAATTCAAACATTGTTTTGTTTATGTTTATTGGAAGGAGGCGGCAATAGGTTGCGTTGGTATGAAAAGATGTTTTAGAAGTTTCTTTTACCGAAGTAAATTTTTTTCTCTATTAAAATTCCATTTGAGTTCGATTGAGCAAAAGAAAGAAATGGGTGTGTTAGATGCGGAAATGATAAAAAAAAATTGTGGGGACTTGTATTCCTCTTTTTGCAACCCATTCACTTCTTGTCATTTGAATGAGTGTACTTACAAACTATTTGTTTACACATACCTAAATTTGTGTACCCACTCAAAGAACACTCATTTAGTTCGTTTCGCCGGACTGTTTACAACACGCCTCTTTGAGTAATGATTAACTTACTACTTAACCTTTTGAGAGTTGATAGTTTGTAATGGAAGGTGTTTTGAATTGCTTACCAGAACTGCTTTGAAGAATGCAGAGTCAAAATTGTATTCCCTCTACGTCTACTTTTATATTACCAAAGACGTCACTCTTTGTAAAAGTCTTAAAGAAAGACACATTACAGGTGAATTTAATTGCTGGCCTTTTCCATCCATTGCTTGCGTCAGTGGAGTGATTTTTACTTTTGTTTTATTTTCCTTTGCCTCAAGCAAAGCATTTTGTGGATAAACAAAATCAGCTGCTTATTCATCTGTTTTCATTCTCATTTCTGACGTTTATTAGTATTTTAGTTTTTCAATTTCTTAAGTGGTACTCAGAGAATTTCGCAGTAATTCTCTGTTATGGCGTCACCATACAGAGTGGGGTTTTGAACGCAAATTATGGCTTTGTCCATTTTTATTTCTCTATCAGCTACATTTCTGCGTTTCAATTGATTTTAGTAAGTGATTCTTCTTGTTATTTTATGGCGTGATCTCGAAGGAGTAACAGCTCTCTCAATTACTTGGTTTGCATTAGTGATCCACCTGTGGGGTACACCGCGACCTCCATTTGAATTTGGTGGCTTAAAATCATGAAACAATACTCTCTGCTCACTTCTTTTTCTTCTTCCTTTCCGTCGATACGCACATCGTTATTTTGAAGCCATCACAGCACAGCTCTCTCAGTTAACTGCTTTGCACTAGTGATCCGCTCGTGGGGTACACCAGCCTACCACTTTGAAATTTTAAGAACTTGTTAATTGTCGCTAATTCCTCAGGGATCCATGTTAGGTCCCCATCTGTTTGCTGATGGCCTTAACCTATGGAAAGCTGCAATGTGGGCATGAAGGATTAGTTGATGCAATTAAGTACGACCTTACATCTTATAGTTTTTGGTGGTCAAACAAATGAAGCCTTTCCTTAAATCATTTGAAAAGTACATAAGTGCCTCGTTACTTCTAAGAGATCAGTGATTTTGTCCGCCTTTCCAGATGTGGCTTGAAAGTAGAATTCGTTAAAACAGCCAAACATTTGGGCATTTGTTTGGAATGACCAAACCATAGGAATCAAAGTTGTCCATGGCCTAATGGTTTGCCTTTCACGTGGGCGATTCGAGGTTCAAATCCCAGAAACATCAAAAATAAATATTTTGTCCTGGTATCGCCTTCCGCAAGGAACTGGCAATATATTCAATAGTAATTTGATGCTATGAAAAGCCTTTTCTCGATAAGCCGTTCGGATTTGGCAAAGGATTGTATGTCCCTTCTATTCTTCCTCAAAGTATGGTTTAGGAAAATACGCCAAGCTCTTGGGCTGGCCACCCTATTTTATTTTATAGAAGTCAAATTGTTTTGAAATTTTACAGGGCTCTTCAACTTTTATGACCAACAAGAAGTTTCCCCTCATAAGTTACAATGGTGCCAATGGAACTTGTGTTGACATACGGCTTTGAATTTCTTTGTAAACTCAGCTATCGTATTATATAACGTTAATTGATCTATTTTTGATCTAAAACCTCAGATACAAGGTACAAGACCTTAAATATGCGACCATCTTATTTCTCCAAAAGTATCAATGGAATTTCCTGGCTTAAGCTTTAAACTATTGTCATTATTTTTGCAATCATCAGCACACGTTAATTTCCATACCTGTATGACAGATTCTACCAGTTCTCGATTTTAAGTCGATCAAATAAAATTTCATGCCTTTACGTCTTACCAACAGATTCTAATTAGTGCGGCTTGTTTGTAGAATACTCTTCCAAGATATGTTAAGAATGCGGATAAGTAAGGAAATTTCCGTTAAATGTTTCGTTACACTCATTTCTTCATCATGATTAATTAATTTTTATGTCTTAAATCTACTTACATGCTAACAAAAATGTATGAAACTGGGTTAGATAATAACTTAATCAACTTATTGACCCTTAAAGGGTATACTCAATAAATTAATACTTAGTTAAAAATAAGAAAATTTTTAAAATGTTTTTGCCTTTTTGAGGGCCTAGCAACTATATCCTAAGCCTTACACACTGTCTAAGCCAGTCATTGACGACTAGCTATTAATATTATGTTCTACGTTTTTAGAGGCTACCCTATTGAACCGAAGAAGCTTTTCAACGACTACGCCTTCTGGGATGACTTCTCGGATATAAAAGAGCCACCGCTACACACAGCAAACTTGGTAGACCAGCAAAATCGCCAATTTGTCTTTCCATATCAAAATAGAGGAAAACTTTCCGTAGGAAAAATCCACTGAAAAGCGTTGTTTCATGCCTTCCATATTGGGGTAATAAGCCCCTTATATCAGGCCATTTTATTTGTTTTTCCACGGGTATTTGCTTTTGCGAGAAATTGGAAAACCCTTCCAAAGAAATAGCATTGCCATGAAAAGCGTGTTCTCTTTAAGCCGTTCGGAATCGGCAAACGTTTGTAGGTTCCCCCATTCCTTGCTAGACATGATTACTTTGTTTTCTCTAGTTTTTGTTCACTTAGTTCTAAGTCTATTGTTGATCGCAAACTTCGGAACTGATATGGAGGATCAGAAGATCAAGTGGTCTCAGTTCCAAAAATTTGCTTTTCGCCCAGGTGAAGTTGGGGAGACTTTAGCCAACTTCGTATTTATAAACGCATTCCAACAGTTGTATAAATAAACCCTCAAATACTCACAGAAGTTCCTCGATTCTGTCAATTTTGAATGAACAACAGGTCTTTCACGATGTATCCGTGTAGTACCATTATTTGATCTTGATATGCGAGTCACAAGACTTGAGCTAGGCCAATCAATCGTGTTTGGCAACATATTCAACAAAAATATTGTTTGTTACATGAAATGTCACTTTAGTGACACTTAAGACAACCAATTTTGGTGCCTAAAGCTAGACAGGGATGGATGTTTTTATAAATACGATTTGGAGCTGGACACTGTTCTATAAGAGCTGTCTGAAACTAAGCATAATTTGGACTGGGATTATAAATACGACCTATAGAACTCACAGCTTGTATACGCCGTGAATTTTTTATCTGTCGTTACGATCCGAACAAAGTTTGCGTCCTTAAAGAGTACGAAAACTTCTAACTGAAAACTTATGAACCCATTACAGTACCTGGTCGAAACGTACATTTCTGGGGTTGTGGTTTCAAAATCTCTTGGTCATCCATATCTTTTTAGATTTCTTTGATAAATTTAATCAACTCCGGGTAAAAACAATATCAAATTCTTCGTTATTTATGTCTTTTTCAATGATTATTGAATTAGCTCCTAGATTTACTTTACTTTTGTTTTTGCTTTTTATTGTGTAATACTTTCATTGAGCTTCATGTTTTTCTAAATATGTGTACTTATCTCTACACTCATGAACCTCATAAATAAACAGTGTGCGACTATGTAATACTTTTTGATTAAATTAAAAGGGGCGGACAATATTTTCTATATGCTCTATCGCCGCAATATCAACTTACACCACTCGTCCCTTATGCTTCTCAAAGGAGTACCTAAATATCTGGGTATTGCATAAAAATAAACTGCTTATTACCAGTAAGCACGTGTTACTTAAGGCTAAAGCTGATTGGAACAAATTGTTTATGAATTTTTTGTCGGAAAAGTTAAAAGAATATTCGTCAGAAAATTACAACAGATTATGAAGGTACTGCCAAAAATTGTTTGTTCAGCTTATTTTTTGTTTTACATGTTGTCAATGACACCATCAAACGAATGACAATCACTTTCAAAGTTCCCACTCGTTATTCGTTCAATACCTGCAGCAATCTTCTTAATTATTTTTGTTTTATTTTATTTGTTTATGATTCATCGCTAATTAAAATTTCTTTCGAAAACAGTTTATAAATATGAACAAAAAATATTTTTTCTGCGTTTCATTTGAATTTCATTTCAAGGAAATTAACCTTTATTTTTCTCAGTCTCTCAGAGTCTTACAGTCCGCATAGCAATTGACATTCTATTTTTTCAATTTGTTAAGTTGCCAACATGTGTGGGTCGCCAAACGCCGCCAACATAACACTCATTAGATGTGAGTTCATCGATAATCCAATATAAGAACTTTCTGTAAGTTGAAAAGCCGGTTCACCTTCAATCATCGACTACCTATTCAGCTCGTTAAATTTTTTTTTTCATTATTAGGTAAACACAATTGTTTGTTTTTTTTTTTTTTTTATTTTAACGAACTAAACACTGAGCTGTAAAAATACTTTTAAGTTGCATTTGCTACGAGTATAATAGAATTCAGTTTAACGATAAAGTTTTTAGCGAAGCGTTTGGATAGCGAAAGTCATGACTGTAAGCACCTATTTAGGTGTATTTTTGAATAGCTGCGAGGGCAACTAAATATACAAAAGAGCTGTTCAAATTTGAATCACGATCCTCATTTGCAAATGAAAACAAACCAAAAAATGCTCGTAGCTTAATCTCAAATGCATTCCTGAATCACTTCTTCTAGGGCCTACCAAAATAAAATAGTTGAAAAAAATTAAAATTTCTTCTCACAGTGCGTAAAAGAGAAGAAAAAACGTACCAGTGTACCACACTTCTACACCACCAGCAATAAGCTTCGTTGTTCTTTCTCGTTTTTATTAAGCGAGCAAGCAAAT
This sequence comes from Melanostoma mellinum, assembly GCA_914767635.1. Taxonomy (NCBI): domain Eukaryota; kingdom Metazoa; phylum Arthropoda; class Insecta; order Diptera; family Syrphidae; genus Melanostoma; species Melanostoma mellinum. Next base: position 161,954,744 of record OU612058.1, on the reverse strand, counting down.
ACAAAACTTCTCTCGATCCGAACGATGATGCCACAATTATGTAAGAACCCAAGTGTAATTGACGCTGAGAGCGCAAAACAGAGGAGAATAAAACTTAAAACAAAAACCTAAACAAATAAAATAAAATATTTTTTTTCAAATGCACCGAATGGCATCCGCGCTGGCATGGCAATCACTCAGCGCATTGCTTTCATTTTGCACAAGATGTATCTTCTGAGGTTTTTGCATTTTAAATGAATGCAAATGCATGCTTAGCTTATTACGACGATCTCATTTGACCTTTTGATGGTGGCGGTAATGCCTTGCCAGCAAATGGTTCCTTCTTTTCTCTTCCAGCAGCAAGGAGTTGTGCAGAAAAACAAAATAAATGAATTTATGGATGAATCAAACAAAATAAATGCTATCGAGATAAAGATGTTGAATACGAGGGAACGTATTCACAATTAGTATACATTAGTACAGATGAACTTCAAAGATTGCGACCGACTTTGGCAGAAAATTAAATGTTTGTTTATACTCTGCTTTTTCTTTATGTCTTTTTGAGATGAATGGAATAATTATACGAATATCTTTTTGTGAGTTTGCCAACTGGAGAGATACTATATGTCTTTTGAAGCATTTGTAATGAGTATTGTTCTGGAGAGTAGATTTTTTGGAACAATTTTGTTTTATCACGTGTAGGTTTTTTTTAGAATTACAATGACTTAGGTATGTGGTATTTCTATTGTTTGTTTTGCTTCTATAACCGTGTGACAAACTTTACGTAAGGCTTTTAACAATTCCCAATGCTCTATGAAAAATTTTAACATACTTCAGGTCTACAGTGTTCACTTGACCAGTTAAATATTTTGAGGTTTATGAAAGTCAAGTGGTCCAAAATGACTACCTTGAGGAACATCTGAAAATACCAGAACAGATCTCAATCGGCAGAGACAAACTGAATCCACCCGTTAAAAAAAGATTACATATACTTTTATAGATGTTGCCCAACATATAAAGGAGAATTTTTTGGAGAAAAGAGCTGTGTATGCGTTACATGGGCAGTAGTGGTGATTTTTGACAGACTTGCCACCAAAGCAGTTGGCCTACGTTGTTTTGTTTTAATAGTCCTTTATCGACTGATGAATAAAGGTGTTGTAATTATGTGTTCACTAAAAATGTTTGGTTGAACAATAATTCATCTTCATGAGATTTTGTTTGATTGCAAAGACTATGTAGCCCAAATCTGTTATTCTTATATGAGAAATGAAAATCGAAATTTGATTTGATCATTGTTCAAAATCGTAGAAGTGAAACCCTCCGAGTGATTATTAGGTCTTGTTTTGGTTGAGCCAGACTTGGGCGTAGATTGTGATCATTTTTCCTACTTCACCAAGTTATTTTGAAGGATTTTCCGATAAGAGCAGGTTGATGTACAGAATGATTATCCCTATGCTCTTAGGGGCAGTTTACTGGAATCCAAAATCATTGATCATTAAAGTTCGTTCGAGTTTATCTACGAAAGTTTCAGTTAATTTACAAATTGGTGAACTACTTGCATATTTTAACGAATATGTTCTAGGCCGATAAGGAGGCCTGTAACACAAAACTACAAGTATCTATAATTCTAGTGAATTCAGACAAGTAGGAAAAGTGTTTGTAACACAAATCACAATCACAATGATTGATGAGCATTTCCAAAGTCTTTTCTTCTTCGTAGCTAAGATATTTTTAACCAAAAATGTCTGTATTTTTACATCTGTAAAGTTTTATTCTATGTTACAAAAATAATCTTGCTCTTTTTCTCTTCTACAAGTGTTATAATGATAACATCACAAGTGGCTTTTCTTTTAGACTTGTTGCTTTCAGTCATGGGTGAGTTTTGGCTCCTGTTTGTCGAGCCGATTGTCCAACGTTCGAGAATCGACTTCGAAGGACCTTTACCTCGCATCGGCCTTAATTTTTTAAGCCTTTTTTCTGTTCATAATACAAATCTGATGAGTTACAAAAGCTCTTTCTTATGCTAATGTTTTTTTCTGACGAAGAATTTAATTTCGCTTTAAATCCGCATTCTTTTTTATTCCATTATTTTACTCACCAAATCCAAAGAGCTGTTACCTTTAGATACACCATTCAACGTTGGGTAGGAGCACATACACCGGCTGTGCTGATGAGTAGAAGATCACTGCACCGGGGCTCTATTACATGTTCGAACCCCTTGAAAATGTCCAAATTATTCGATCAACTTTTTTTTTTAAATAAAACGTGCATTTCCAGCCATATGCGTTGTATAACAGCATGGGATGGTATACCTGTACATAAAAAATGAACTTTGCCGTCAGATAGATCCACTTTATTTTAGCAGAATGAGTTTCTCATTTTTTTTATGAATGAAGAGGGGTCAGAATCGCCGTACACATACAAAGTGGCGATTCGGGCTGGTAGCCGAAACTTTTATTATAATTATGGACGACGATAATGGGATCTTAGAACGAAATTAACGACTTGATTTTTTTAATAACCGTCCGTTGCTCCTGTTTTACCCTTTACAAAACTGATTTCACCTCAAACATATTGTCGGTTCCTTATAGCGTTTTTGTTTACGGTGTGGCTAGTTATTGTTCATTTTTAATTTGTTTTTCCTTAAACGATATAGTTGAGGACCTCCACTGGAACATTTTTCACACTACGCTATTTTGAATCCCATTAAAATCGGTATGTATTGGACTCTTGTCTTAGAAGAACAAGTAGCGGTGAGCGTGCATCTTTTTGGCTTGTATTAGGTTTAGGTAAAGCTTAACAAAAAAAAAATAACAAAACTTTGCTTCGGTGGCACAATTGCACATTGCATTGTACAGTCTTACGTTATTTGGTCGGTTTCTTCTGGCAGATTTGGTCTGTGTAAAAACTGTGAAATTTACTAATTTTTTATTTTTGTTTTAGCCCACTTCATTTTAAATCATTTTACTGAACTGAACTATAGTTCATTTTTCTAGTTCATTTAGTTCACTACTTAGTTAAAGTTTTTGGATGAGAAAATTGATCTTTTCTTCTGTGTATTTGCGCGTTTGAATTTTTGTTAAATAATAAAACATTTACTAGTTCTTTCGTGCAAATGCATACTCATACTTTCATAATATTTTAGTTCGATATGCTTCAGAATATGCGTTCACAAAATTTTATTGCACATTCAATCAGAAAGGTTCTTTTAAATAGTTCCTTTCAACGTGAAGAATAAGCTGTGTTAGCAAAGCTAGAAAAATTTCAGTTCAGTTTGCTTCCAACACCAATTAGTTCAGTTGAGTATCGAACTAAGATGACAAAAGATCTATTCTGTATGCAATACGTATTGGCATAGTTGTTAGCATGTTTGTGTATTTTGTTTCAGTTAGAGTGAACTTCTGAACTACATAGGTGAACTAAAAAGATCTTAATACAGGCGATTAAAATTTGCGAAATGCTGAACAAAAAACAACCGATTAGGAATTACGAGAATGGGTTTATGAAAAAGTCAGAACGATTATGAAATGGAGAGCCAAAAGCAGTCGTAAATGACACTAAGTATCGTAAAGCGTAATCGCAACGTAACAATATTGAAAATTTTTTTTGCTGGTGTCGTTATTTCTTATACTTGCCCCGGTAATTTTTTTCGTTTGCTCGTTCTCGAACTATGAGATCTTTTGTTCTTTTCCTGTACAGAAAGAGTCATTATTATCGACAACCCTACCTAAAGCTAAATTGAAAGTGCTCCATTTTGAATCTCCTTTGCGTTCTCAAAGTATTATGACACACAAAGACACACAAAGTGAGTTGATCGATTCTGAAGTTCATCTTTGTAATAGATGGTGAATATTTCAAGCCTTGTTTCAAAACCAAGGTCATTCTTTAAGTTACTTTAAAGCTGGAACACAAATCTATGGGTGCCAAAGTTTGATAAAATCTTTTTTTAATAATCCGACACAAATTGATAGATTATGTCATAGTCCAAAAAGTAAAATGAACAAAAGCGAAATGAATGATTTATTCTCTTAATTATTCTCACAGATGACTGCTTTTGATTCAGTTCTAGCTTCTAGGCGACAAACACCTTTGAGAACGTAAATAAATCATTTGAGAGAAGACATTTCTTTTACGTCTTTCGTCCACCTAAAAAAACAATGCTGCAAATAGAAATGTAAACAAAGAAACATATTTAAACGTTACGCATTTAAAAATATCGAACTGGCAAATTTTCGCTTCAACACATCATCAACATCGCCTGATGGTTAATTATGAAACTAACAAGATGTCTGCCGTTATTGATGCCATGCCAAAAAACACCTCAAGCAATCCTAAAGTGAACAACCAGGGTTGGGACTTTACTGCAATTGCAGTAGATCTACTGCACTTTTCTCGAAAAATAAATCTACTGCCTTTAAATAAAATCTACTGCACTTTTGTTCTTACTAAAACTAAACAGGTCCTTACATTGAAATTTTAAAAAATTATATTAGTATGGATTCAGTCAGTACCAATGAAGGTTTAGAAAGTACCTTACATTATCTTTCCTTAACGGATATGGATTTTGGTATCGAGTTCTAGCGATATATTGCTTCTCACAACTTTGAAGAAAGCAAAATTTTTGTGGTCAAATAAAAAAGCGTTTTAATTTTAATGATACACAATTAAATCTTCTTAAGTATTTAGATGCAAAGGTAGTAATAGAGGGTACCTGTATACAATGACATCGTTTTGGACATTGTAATGTCTTTTCCGTTCTATAATGAAAATCCTGAAGAACTAAACATTGTGTAGATGTCTTTGTTGGGAAACCAATATTTTTTAGATAAATATTATGACAGCAACTTAAAAATGAACAAAATAATTTTGAGAAAAAAATTTTTATAGTTTAGTTACAATGTAGTTTAGTGTACAACGTACATACAGTTGCGGTCAAAATAATAGTAGTGTGAGTAAAAGCATTGCACAGATTGGTATTTTTCCACTTTGCATTGCGTTGATAGTGAAAACACTTTAATTGTTTTAAGGGGTGGAAAAGGATCTCGTCAATATATAAGAAGACCTCCAAACACCGAATATAATCCACACTTTACAATCATAATGGTATGGGCATGTTTTTTCTTCTACGGAGTTGGACCCATAATGCGGATTGAAGGCATTATAGATCAGCATCTCTATGTTAGGATAATACAGGAAGTAATGCTACCGTATACTGAAGTTGAATGCTACCGTAAATGAAGATGCTTCTTGCTGAAATGGGTCTTTCAGCAAGAAGCATTGGTTCCAGGAAAGTAAAGTAGTGATGGAGTGGCCCGCACAGTCTTCGGACTTTAATCCCATTGAAAACCTATGGAGCGCTGTAAAAAAATATGCTTCTAGATGTAAACCAAGCAACAACACAGTCCTTTGCGAAGCGTTACACCTCATGGAGTTCGATAAGCACGGGAAGTTGTGGAAACCTGATAAGCTCTATTTAACGTCTTTGTACTGCTGTTATAGCTAACAAGGGACATGCAACTAAATACTAATTAAAGTTACGAACATTCAGCCACATGTTGTAATACAAATTTTGACCAAATTTTTCGATTTCGTAATATTTCTTAAGGTAGATTTTCCTATCACTATTATTTTTTTGACCGCTGAATTTCAACATTTGTTCAATAAACTTGCAACTATCGGATAAAAATATTAAACTTATGTTTTTTTTTTTTGTAAATAAAAGCTTAAAACGCCACTTTGAAAACCACGTTACTGGTTTTTTAAATTAGAATTGACGGATAAGTTTTTTTCAAATTTGTTGTTTCTGTTTGTAATTAAATACAACCACTTTACTCAATGTTATACTGTGTATGGAAATCGACGACGTAAACAAAGATTGTTGGGAACCTTCGGATTCTGTGGGCTCTATAGAGTTTTTCAATAAGTTTTTATCTGTCGACGGACAATTAAAAAAAAAAAGCAATAAATAGCTAGCAATTTTGACAATACTTTTTTTTTATTTTTAAGCTGATTTAATATTAGTGTATGAAATTTTATGTGAATTTGTTTTAAGGAAAAATGTTTATTTTATTATCTTAAGCTATTTATGTATGTGAATCTATGTTAAAAAATGTTTATGTTTTAAAAATGAAAAATCTACTGCAGAACAGTTGAATCTACTGCATTTTTGTTTCAAATCTACTTCGGACATTTTTCCAAAAAGTCCCATCACTGTGAACAACATGCACTTGTTCCACAAGAGGCAATCTGTTAATAGTCACTTGCTTGAATCTGACGTGTTGATGACATCACTTCTACACAAAGTTGCATTGATGTGTCGATATTTTGTCACGATTGGAATGATTAACTTGTCGTTGTCGTGTCTGTCGTTAACAACTAAATTGTTAACTGACGACGCGAAGTTTCATACTTTCTTTTTTTCTCGGCACCTATGTACATGTGTAATCAGAATGTTCGTCAAAAAAAAAAAAAAAAAAATGTGAAGCTTGACAAGCGTAAGGGCTTTAAATGGGTAATGACTTCATTGAAAAAAACACTATCTCTGCATACCTGTTTTGATTAGGAATTGTGTTTGATTAAAAGTTTTTAGCAAAACACACAGCAAAACACGCAGGCATGGTTTCGTTTTGTGTTTCAGTCTAACGAAACCAATCGATACGAAACGATCTTGGGCATTAAACTCGTTCTCTTTTTGCGCAGTCTGATGGTAGTGATGAATATATTTTTTATTATAATTCGATGACGTCAAAACTTGCACCAGACAAACGGTCTTCATAAAGTTCTCCTAAAGTTTTGCTTAGCTGGTGAATTGAGCAAATGATTTTGTTGTTGTCGTATTTGTATCTTTTGAAGAAGATAAACGTTTTTTCTTCATCATTTATTTGCGTTGGTGTCGTTTGAGAATATTTGTTTGTGCTAGCAAATTGTCTTCTATAAAAGAAATATTTTCATTTGTTTTATTTTTGTCGGAAATCAAAGAATAAGTCAAATTCAAACAAAAATCTTTGGTGATTTTTATTGTTGTGAGAGAATGTCTATCACAAGTTAAATAACGACACACATGGCACAACAAATTGTTTTAAAAGGCAACTTACTACAGCACTTCCAATCTCCTAATTCTAAGAGGAAGCCCTACTGTTTTCGATTCTTTTGAAGTCTGTACAATTGAATTTGTGTTTGGCTTTGGGCCTTGAACTCACAAATTCCATTTGGTATGTATTAGAATTTCAACTAAGTAAGTGACGTGTTCGACGTATGGAGCTTTATTTTTAGGTGTCAAGTTCAATTCTTATTGCAAGTCTTACGTTTGGCAGGAAGCTTTTTCTTCTTGATTTGTTGTTTTTTTCCGCTGTGTGACAAGTAGGGCATTCAATCTTAATCTGTTCTTTAAAGTTCTTTTGCCAAAGAAAATTGGATTCTATCTCGCAAAATGTTTGAGTGTTCTCATGCACCGTTTTTCATCCCGTCTGACCAAATTGTAATGAAGGTTTTGAATGCCAAAAGTGCTTATGGAAATTTTGTGGATTGGCAACGACCCAGATCTGACTGACGAAATTGCTTGTTTACAATTAAGAAAATGTGATTTTTCGTGACTGCTCTTTTGTATATGTTTATTGTCATGGATTTTGACACGTCAATCAATGTTGTTAACACTATGCCAATGCTTTTATTTATTTACTTATATTCTGTCTTCGTTGGATGTGTCTCATAAAAGGTTTTTGCAATTGCAAGGATGCGAACATTGCTTATTGTTGAAATCAATTGTCAACGAGATGAAAATCCCCTCTTGAGGAAATAAAATGCAGAAGTTCTAATACCTAAGTTGAAAGACCGAATTGATATTGAATATAAGGCTAAAGGGTAGAGATCACAAAAAATTTTATAAATGAACTGGAAACCTGTCTCTTTGATATTTAAGATATCACGTGATCGTGTGAAGTTAGTTGCAAGACTGATTTTTAGACTTTGCGTTGATTGCACGGTTTTTGTTCCTTCGTTTCCACGTTTTTATTTTTCTATTTTTTATTGGTTCTTTAACAGAATTTTTCCGGTGCTTCTGTGTTTCATATTTTTGAAACCGTTTCACATTTCCCAATCAAGTACCTACTTTCATTTCCAAATTTGACGTCAAACGAAAAACACAATCGCAAACATCTTAGAATTTTCTTTCCTCCATTCAGCAATTCCTTTTCGTTTTGGCATCTCTCAAGATTTTTATTAGTTGTTGTCGATCACAGTTCAAAAACTAATGCCAAATTTCCTACAATCTTGTCGTTAAGATTGTTATAATTGATGAACACGCTCTTTATTTATTAAAATTTTTTCAGTTGATCTAATGCTGTCTATTGGGTTTGATAAGTAATGAAGTTCGATGTATCCCAAAATCCAGCATCTACAACGAAGCCTATGCTAGGCTCATAGGCTTCGTTGAAGGTGAAGATCAACTTTTCTATCAGTACAATCTATAGAATACATAATGAAAGGGACTTAATAAATGCCTTAACTGATTCTCTTATGTGGACAGACCACGTTGCAATTTAATTGGTAGGGTATACTATTGTTTCCATTTACCTAACGGTCCCTGAATGCATTTTTATCTAGTCCTTTTACCAGTCAGAATTTCTCAAACCTAAAGTTTTATTTAGAGATTAGGTAGAACTAAATTAGCGTTTCTTCGGCTACCTTGCATTCGCGTCTGCTACAACTTCCATGAAAATTCTTATACTTCTTCAGGAGTGCCAGCCTTATCCTTTCTGCAAGTTCGTTCAAGTCAGTAATGCCATATTGCTTTTGATTTGATGTGATGTGTTTTTTCGACCACATATGCAGCTATTCTCAACTAATGTGAATCTGTGCTTTAAAGCCTCAATTTGATGAGCTATTAAAATTAGTCTTGTCGAACGGATGTTCGACCCCTATAGTCTGAGTACTAATACAACAGACTTAATTTTGCAGAACTCGAGAGTACTACATTTTTGACCTTAGAAAACGTTCGGTTTTATTCTGCTGTTGGGCACCTCTCTCTCTATATTTCAGCCACTGAACATAGGAAATTGCACGATTAACTAAGAAATAGAGAAAAACATGATATGTTATTTACAGCTCAGCTGTAGAATATTATATTCTAGCAATATCAAGAGCGGCTTACAATTAAATTGTAGTTAGGCTTACATTTTTGTGTGACTACAATAGGGCTTTTCGTTGAGGGCAGATGTTAGGTTCGGTTTGGTGGAAGTGGCTGTCAACCAATTGCCTGACACACTTAGGCTGCAAGGGCCCATTGTGATACCACAGAGATCAGCAAGTTATAATCACCTACTGATCTCAGAAACCCGATGTAAGATTAACGAGTTGATCATCCATTTATCTTCCATTACGGGACTAGCCGGTTAATAACCCGCTAGTCGACCCACGCGGAACTTTTAATGTATTTCGAAAAACTTTTAGGGTCTATGTAAGCTAAGTCGCTAGTATCATTGAAGAAGAATACACCGAGATGAGTTTTCCTTCTATGAAGTAGTGCAGGGCATGAGCAAGAAGGTGTTGAACGCTTTCCTCCTCCTCCTCGTCCATTCAGCTTCTGTAGAAATCATTGCAAAACACACCCAGTCTTTTGGCGTGTCGTCCTATTAGAACTATTAGACAGTGTCCCGGAAGAACACCTATGGCAGATCCTAGATACAGGCGGTTCTGGGCTAACAAACTCTTTGAGCGTTTTGAGTCTACACACGGCCAAATTTTTTGGTTGCAAGACAGTTGCTATTCTCAGTCCATCTAGTGTTTGTTATCCTCGAAGCGTCTAACTAAGACTTTACTTGTAGCGATAGGTACACCTATGTTGTTCCATTCTGAGCGCAGGGAAGTGGTCGTGCCCTTTTTGGCTAGTTCCTTACAGCTGCCTGATATGTCCCTGTGCCCCGGCACCCATAAATTGTACAAAACGATTTCAAAACCCTTCCTGTGGCCTTCTTCGCCAAAACAAATTGCACTCCCGAAATTTATACTTGTAATTCAAAGATACATGTTTGTAACCCAGTTTTTTGTTTTGCTATTAAAAAGTTGTTGAACAAAAAACTTGTTATTAAGTCGGACTAATATGTAGAAAAATGTGAGAACTCAAAATTTTGTTGCATCCGGATCGAGAACAATTTGTAGCTTGCAACTTTTTTCAAAATAAACTGTGTGCTGAAAACATCAGTGTCATCCAACATCGTTAAAATATCAATTCTTTGCTCGCTTTCTTTTCAAAGACATTTTTCTTTCAAAAGTGAGGAAGAGACAAACTTGTAACAACAATTACACGCAAACGTTCTCCTGTAGAATATTTTTACAAGTTGAGCAAAGTTTTTCGAATCTTTTTTCTTTGGAGAAATGAAAATTCACAAATAAGTTTTATTTCAACAAGTTTCTTATTGTTAGTTAGCCACTTTAATTTTATCTTGGTGAAAAAGAAACGGATAATTTGCCCAATTTTTTCTTTGAAAAATACACTTGTGAAATTGTTAACGACAAAATTGGTGGAGCAAAATTAGTAAAAAAAAAAAACCATTGTTAAAAACTCTTAGAATTACAAATTCGTCGTTTTGTGAACAAAGGGCACTTTCACTCCATTCATTTTCTCTCTACAAGTCTGAATATTTCTATATGTTCCATAGTTCTTCAGAAAGACGCACATCACCTTATGTTTCTGGTTATTTCCTAACAGAAAAATTGTCCCCCTTCCGAATCAATGCAAACCAGGAAAAATTTCAAGATCAATGTGGCGTTGATCTCCATGACGATATCCGCTTAATTTTGTTGTTTTTGTTTCACACCATGTGTCATATTTCCAGCCTTGACCTGAACTTGTATTTCACAACATCTTCCTACGCCATCAAGGCAAGAACACATCAAAAATGACAAATGGAAACGAACAGGCAAATCAATTTGAAGAGGTAGCGAAAGAAGAACTCATTTTCATTTTGTGCAAGTTGGCCGTTGTCGTTGCCAAGAATTAATTTATTTCCTTTCCAAAAATCTCCCAAGCCATCGACCACTTTAAAGATATCTAAAAATAAATTTGTTTTTCACTTCGATACAAAAATAAAGCAGAGACTTTTTGAAAGAAAAGTCATGTACTGTCCTGGCGACTAGGTTTGCTATTAATCATAACATGCAGGTAATTAGTATCGCGCTCTGAATTTTCAAACGCAAACGTTGCAATAATTTTCTAGCTTAAATGCAAACCAAAATTAGTTCTGTTTGCAATAACTTCATATGCAATCGAAATCGTCTATAAGTCAGTCGGTGTTGTATAGCGCAAAAAAACAACAACCAAAAAGTGCCCCAAGTAACGAAATACGATATAAAACGAACGAAAAAAAAATATTCAACGAAAAGTAATAAAATTGTTCTTGCTCAGATTTTGTTTTGAATTACCTCAACAAAATACAAATAAGTCGTCACGTTTATAACAATCGGTTATAGTAAACAAAAATCAAGTGAAATGTGGTTTCGAATGTCATCATCGGCTCAGCCGGCTGTTGATCCCTCACTACCACCAGCAATGGCAACACCAATACCCAACACACTAATTGTACCCACTACGGGAGCCTCTGGAGGGGAAAAATTCGAAAAGTTTCGCATGGGAAGCTTTCGAAAGAGAAACGAACGTCAGCGCTCCAAGTCTCCACTGTGGTATAAAAGCTGCAGCGTCGACGAGGAAAATGAAAAAGTCAAAGATAACGTCGAAACAACTACACTTGACCAAGAAGTTCCATCATCGGAAACTGAGCAGCAGACATTTCAACTCATTGTAAGCGATCCAAAAGTAAAACAATCAAAGAAAACACTAAAAGCTATCAAAACCGATCCGCCAAAGAGAAAATTCTACAAGAATTTCACCAGCAGCAAGAGTCACGAAGATAAGCCACCGGAAAAGGAAAAGGAGAAAATTCTTCTTACCGATCGAAAGTTTAAGAACAATCGTATTGAGAAAAGCTCATCGAAGACAAAAATTAACGCAGCTGTTAATGGCGGCGGAGGTGATTTGGAGAAAAGGGAGAGTGTTAAACGCAGCTCGCGAAAAATCTCAGCACCCCCAGTTTTTGTGAATTCATCATCAAAAAACACATCGCCAATTTCAACCACTGAAAGCTCAGTGGAAAACTCACCAACAGATGGCGGGAATGCAAAAAAGAAACCGCCGCATGTACGAGCGCATTCAAATTTAAATCTGCATGCCCTGGTGAAATTGGTTAGTAACAAAAAATTCCTCAGTACTGAGGATTTTGCTTTAATTCGCCGTAAATCTCTATCAGAAGCGGCCACCTCAGTGATTGCAATCGCAGCGAATCATTGTAAACCAGGTCCGATTGCATTGAAAAATTCAACCGATGACACTGATGTTGCGAAAGATGACGTTTCCAATGGAAATGTGGTGCTAGTCAAACACGATTTAAAAGTGTCTTTCTGTGATCGCATTAACAACAATAGTTTAAGTATTAATAATGATATTAACAAAAAACGATGTAGTACAAGTAGCAGTGGTAGTACTAAGAGTAACGATAGCTTCAATAAAACAATCAATGGCAGACGCGTGCGTGACAGTGACGAAGAGTTTTATTCTTGTGACGACGAGGAGAGTGTAGCTGTTGGTACATCGACAAATGAAACTGTTTTAAAGAGGAAGTCTTCACCATCTCTTACGTCAAGAGTGGCAGCAAAGATAACTGAAACGACAAATAATTACAAAAATCGAAGGGCTAATAAGACACCAAAAAAGAAGAAAAAGGTAACGGTCAATGCGCTGGTGGTGCAAACGAAGCGTCCAGAGTACTATAAGCAGCTTAGTGTTGGTAAATATCTAATTAAGTACTAGTTTAAGAGTCTTTAGGTATAAGCTTTCGGTTACCTTTCAATTTTTGAAATTTGAATTTAGGCCTTAGTAAAAAATGGAAAATGAATTTTGTCTTCTTTTTTATTTGCAGAGCGCTTGCATTCAACATCAATTGTGCGACAGCCTTCAGACCGCAGGCCGGACGTAGCAAATACGTCTATCAGTTCGAGTGGCAATACATCGTACAACACAAGTGAATTGCAAACGTCACAGTCATTAGATGCTGACACCAATGCGCTGGACGCAGAAAAGGATACCAAGCGTGATAGGTGAGTTTAATTAGTGATATCGAACACTAAGGTTTATTCTTGAAAAAAAAAAAATCATTTAAATCCCATTGGGCCAGTTCCTTCATTCGAAGTTGAATCTTGAGATTGAAGCTTCGTAATCAACTTCGCGCTTTGAATTTTGTTGCTTGAAGTTCAGGAGTCATTTTTCCTTATTTTTCAAAAACTAAAATCTCTCTTTGCTCTTTCTGATTTTTCGACAACCAAAAATAACGAAAGTTGAAGTTTCTTCACTAAGAAAACGGCTTTTAGAAGGTTTTTATGTTTTACAGTGGGTCCGTAATCTTAACTTATTCATTTATTCTTAAAAATACTGAAGAAGAAGTTTTTCAAAATGAATGACGTGAATTCAGTTCAAAGAAAACTGTTCAGTATAACATTGAGAGTTTTGCATAGTGACAAAATCGAACAAACCCAATATCAACAATGGTCTATTGGAAAACCCTTAGGTAGGATGATCTGATCATTTCTCATTGAAGACACGACTTCAACACGACCTCAACATAAGCAAAGAAAAAAAGAGCCTTTTCTTGAGATCTTAACTTTTATAATAACAAGAGAGGACATTTTTAAAAATCAACAGGTGGTGTTGTGTATTTCGAATAAGTGAATTCACAGATCAATTCTTAGATGATAAACAAAGAACTTTTTTTAATTTTTGAAAAGCAAAAAATTCAAATCTAGAAAAGAAGAAAATTGGCTTCTTCCTCCTTTTTCCTGCTTTATACGATCATCGTAATCTCGAAGGGATCTCTGACACTAGTGATCAGCTTGTAGGATGCGCCGCGTTGACCCAGAAAGCGTCTTCAAGCCTCATGGTTTTTTTTATTTATGCTTGGAGCCAACCAAATGCAGATTTCGTAAAATTTTTCTGTTCCAATTATCTTCTATTCTCCTCTGCTTCTTTTTCCATCGCGATCGTGTCTAAACGTTGTGTGATGATGATGATATTGACTTTTTGACGGTGTTTGCTGAATATCTCATTTGAACATGGCAATACAAACTGAACTTGTCGTAAGTGACTGCAATAGGTATCTTTGGGTCAGAACACTGGCAACATAAGAACTATCTTTTTAGGTCCTTTGCGGTACCCACTAGCTCTTAAACTTTGACTTATTCGTTAAGTGCTTCTTGCAGGGATGCAGGATTTTCACTTATAATCGCTCCATCCGCATCGTAGCAAAAAATAGTTCATGTACTTTGGTATCTTCCAGCAGGTAGTTAAAGACTGTAATAAAGATAACTGTAATAACCGTAACTGGGAAAGCTTCGGTGACTTCAGCTCGAAGTCAAACATTATGCTATTTTATGTATATGCTTGATCATCCGTACAGAAACCTCTAAATCTTGTTGTCACACTCAAAGATCTTCAAAGAGTGGGACATCAGCTTGATGGAACGGTAGTTACAACGATTTCGCGTATGCCTTTGGACATTGGTAAATTGTTCTTTTCCCTCAACTGCTTAGGAGGATATAACCTGCTACAAGCTTGAAGATGAAATTCTTTAACCATCTAAGCCCAATGTCTCCCATCTTTTACCATAACTCATATAGTACAGTGGTACCCTGGCGTAATGGTTAGCATGTCTGCTGTTAACCCAGAGGTTCGTGGTTCGAATTTCAAGTGAAGCAAAAATGTGTTTAGCCTTTTGCGAGGAATTGGAAAGTCTTGCGTTAGTAAATTAATTGCCATGAAAATCGCTTTAACGATTAGTCTTTCGCAACCGGTAGAACATTTTAGGTGCCCTCCATTCGCCTAGAAGGTATGGTTGTGAGAAATGCGCTAGGCCCTGTGGCTTCTCGCTCTCTTGTACCACCCTATTTATTTTTATTAATTCATATGGTATCGCGTCTGGTCCAACAACTTTGCCTTTTCTCCGACAGTGATGTACGGAATTTTCGTCAAGTTAGGTTAAGCGATCAAAGAAGTGTTATCGTGACTAAAAGAAACCGTGATATTTCTCAGTGAATGTGAGCAGCCAACCAGTCCTCTAACCGCTTGACGTTGCCGTCTCCAAGAACTCGGTAACCGCCCTGAATTATCGATTATTTCTCGTAGAGATGGCTGAACAGTTCAATATTCACCTATTTTAGGTGCCTGGACACAGAGATATCCAAAACTGCAAAGCCGGTGATGTAGCCAGAAATGGAACCCGGATACCCATCTCAAACGGACGGCTGAACATTGGTATACCAATCGCTAAATGTAGACTCAGGCTAAAACAAGATAAAAAAATAAATAGGGTGGCGCAACAGAGCGAGTAGCCCCTGGGCCTAGCGCATTTTTCACAACCATGCCTTGTGAGGGAATGGAAAGGACCTACAATTTTCTGCCGGTTCCGAACGGCTAATCGAGAAAGCGCTTTTCATGGCAATAAATACTAACGGAGGATTTGCCAATTCCTCGCGAAAGGTGATACCCGTGGAAAAAACATTTCTGCCTCTGTTGGGATTCGAACTCGAACCTCTGGATTAACAGGCGGACATGCTATCCATCACACGACGGGTACCACAAGATAAATAAATAAAATAAATTGAGTGGCACGAAACAGCAAAGAAACTCGTGAAAAAGGTAATTTCTCTCAACTACATCTTGTAAGGGAATCGAAGAGGCCTTCATTTTTTTGCCGATTCCTAACCGTTGAAAAAATGTTTCTGGTATCTGAATTTTGGACCTCTCACGTAGTAGGCAGACACGCTAATCACTACTCGCCGGTCACCACTTAGTTATAGCAAGATGCCATGGATAAAAAAAAAACCTCAGGTGCAGCAATTCTACTACTTATTTAGCAATAAATCAGACCAAAAGTACCAACCCACAAACCACTTGCTGTCCTCAAGTAGATTGGACATAAGCTCCGTAATGAGTGTCATTACTGGACATTGCCTCAGACAGACACGCCACCTGGCTCAGCGTTCTAACAAACGACTTCTGCGTTAGTTGTTGGGACAAGTAGGCAGATGAACCAATTCCACACATTCACTGCACTTGTCCAACTCTCTTAGGAGATATCTTCTTCAACGAACCAAGTGATCTCATGAACTCATAAAGTCATCACCGCCACTGTTTTTTCAAGAGCTCCAAAGGGGATATACATATTAAACTAGTTCCTTCCTCACAGTGTTTTATGTGAGTTCACAACGAACCTAGTATCTAAGTGTGACTTGTTTTCCTGACAGCCATTTAGACCTTGCCACCTAACATAGGTTCAGAAAGCTCTGGAAGTTCTGGAAATTGCTCTCGAGAGAACTGTTCGTTCAATAAACCACCACAAAACTGTCGCCTCTTGTACTAAATTTTGACCACAAGAAAGTTTTTTTTTCTTCTTTGATCGGTTTTTTAAAGACGGTTACCCGAGCTCGGCCCAAGACTAGTGCCACAATTGGGGTTTGAATAAAATAACTTTCGAAATGATTTTAAGAACAATGGTAAACTGGAAACGTTTAACTTAATATTTTATATTCAAACGCAAACCCTTGTGTCTGGAGCTCGTGTCATTTTCCAAGCGTTTAAGTGAAACACCTTTTGTAAGGGTGAATATTCGCAAGTGTGTGTTTCTCATTTTTCGACCATGTTTTGAGTTTAATATCTCTTTTACTACACCGGTGTCCGGTGATTTCAAATCGTGAAAGCCTTGAGATGTGCATACACACTTGTGAGAAAGCATTAATGTGTGTCGCCCGACTCATTTCATGTTAAACTGATTACTCCTTAAGTCATCTTTTACCACAAGCGGGAAGGCTCACAATGATGTTCTAAGCCTTTACTGCACAGACAATAATGATCTACGTTCTGTGTGTAAGGACGAACTCTTAAAAAATATATATTACGGAATTTTCCATTCTAAGATGCAATATGCAATATCCTGCTGGGGTGGAACCTATTCCAACAAAATTCAACCACTTTTTATACTACAAAAAAACATGATAAGAAAAATACTAAAAAAGTCACGTTGGGATCATAGTTTTCCATTATTTCAGAGTTTGAGGGTTCTTCCTTTACGCCACCTTTATTGCTTTAAGGTATTAAAAATATTCTTTATGAAATCTGGTCATCGCAATCTAAGAGTTCTTAGAAACCACAACGTACGTGGAAACCATTCATTTTTGGTAAACATTCCTCACTCACGCACCACTGCTTATCGTAGATTCTTTAGTGTGGCATCTTGTAGAATTTTTAATAAATTGCCACTATATCTTAGATCAGAAACTTCAAAGTCTAAATTTTTAAAGAACTTGAAATTGTGGTTGTTCAATTTAGATCATGCATGCATTGAATCACTTCTTATGTAATTTGTGATTAACTTAAATAAAATTGATGTTATGTACTTTTTATTTTTTTTTCATATCTTTTTTCATTATAAAATTCTTGTAGTTTTTTGAAGGGTCACCCCACCCAATATTTTGCTATATATATACTTTTTCATGAATTTGAAGGGGCATTTAAAACAATTTTTAAAAAATTTCAAATGCTTCTGATTTATTTCTCTTCTTTTAATTTATTTGTATTTTTAAACATATATCAGAAAAATTGTTAAGGAAATAAATAATAAATAAATAAAAATAAAATAAATAAAAAATACTGATGAGGGTGGTTTTTCGTCTTTGCTTTTAATAAAAATAAATCTATCAATGATACTCAAAGGTTAAGGAGCATTCTAACGATTTTAAAATCGGTCCAGTATTTTCTAAGTTCCCATTTTATCTGTTATTCTAATGTTTAACGATGTTTTATCTAATCAATCCAGTAGCTTTTCCATGAGAAAATATTAAACATCCGTTCATACAAACTGTCTAACTTAAAATAGTTGTAGGTATTGCCGTTATGAAAACTTTTCCACCCAACCAAACGTATGAAAATAGACACCGACATCTTTTTATACGATTTCGTCTTGTTGCCACCCAACCCAGCCGCTCTAGTTTTTTTATTTTTTTGTTCGATCCTCAACGAATCACCCTATTTATGTTTATCTTGATGCCAAGAACAGTGAAACAAAAACTTTGACTCATTTACTAACAAATAATTTCATTTTCGGTTTCAATAAATTTGTTTATTTGTGTTTATCGTTGAAGGTCAAAATCAAAATCCGCTCCAGTTTCGGTCAATCGCTCCGAATCATACAAAGAAAGATTATCACACAAACGGAATCGCAACAATCGACGTAAAACATCTGACCCAAGTCTATCATCCAAACCAAAGTAAGTACAGTTTTATTGCAATTTACATTTAATTGAACCCCCTTCTGCTGCACGTTTTCTATTTATGAGATTTTCTTCAGTTGAAAATGGAATTCGTGTGTGCTGCACACAATATGATAAAATACCCCAAAAATCGACATGAGTTTTGCGATATATCTAAAAAAAAAAAAAGAACACACATTTAAAGGCCATTCATTCATTTTCGAAACGTAAAGGTATTCTGTATGCGTATCCAACTGACTTAGTTATTTTCATTATAATTTTTTATTTTTTTGAAAACATAAACCAATCAACTTCTCGAAAGTTGATGGGATTTTTGAACTTTTATCAACTTGTGTATGATAAATTAATGTTTTCAGGTCATTTAGAGAGCTTTGGGCTTGTATCTGGTTTTTCTGGTCCATAAAATAAATGGAGAAGGAAAGTTATTAAAGTTGTACATGTGTTGAGGTTCTCTCTCTTTTCTACTTTGTTCCTTATTAGATACTTTTTTTTATTGTTTATTTATTGGGTCAATGACTTCACTTCAACTACTTGACTTTTGTTTAGTTTTAAGTCGAGGAAGGAAGAGGTTGTAAAGGATATAAATGCGGCAAATAGTTTATGTGTCAATGGAAGTGAACAGACATATGACTTATTTGTGTTGAAAGGACCATCGGACATTTTTGCTTCTGAGTTAAAGAATTTTGTTGCATTGATTAATTATATTGTAAATACTCCTGTCGTGATGGTTAGCATGTCTGCTGGTAACCTAGAGGTTCGTGATTCGAGTCCCTACAGAGGCAAATATGTTTTTCCACGGGTATCGCCTTTCGCGAGGAATTGGCAAGTCCTCCGATAGTAAATTCATTGCCATGAAAAGCGCTTTCTCGATTAAACGTTCGGAAACGACGTAAAATTGTAGGTCCCATCCATTCGCTTACAAGGCATGGTTGTGAGGAATGCACTAGGCCCTGGGTCTCCTTGCTCTGTTGCGCAACCCTATTTATTTATTTTTATTTATTTAACTACTCCAAGTATTTTTTTTTTTTTTTTTGGAGGTTTTTAAAATACTAGCTGGAGCTCTCAGACCTAAAAACCGGTCCATTGTAATACCAGATGGATACCTTCTTTTGCTATATAGATTTCCAGAAGTTCGTATAAAAGCCAAAAGACGCTCCATTATAAAGAGCCTAAGTTACCGGCCCTCGCCATGTATGCGTTGAATATCTGTAACCTTATGCGAGATAAAGCAGGACATTCACAGAGATAGCGCTCCGTTGTGTCCTCATCTTTTCCATACAAGATTCACGAGATTCACAAGAGTGTGGTATCACTTAAGCCTAACACGTTGAAGTGTTTGGCAAATGAGAAGTGCCCGTTGCAACGCCAATAAGCTTTTTACATTCTTTTCTACTACGGGGTAGCAAAAATGTAGCAGTCTTCTTATCGGCGTTGGCGAATGGCGAGCATACGTTGAGTCTGTTTGCATCCAATGGAAACATGCCATCTACGGTTGTGCTCTTGACAGATCCAATCGTTGATTGAAGCCCGTTCTGAGTACCCTGGCAAACACACACACACACACACGGTGCAGGTCCTAAAATAGCTGTCTTGCCTATCATCGGCGATCTCATTTTTAGCTAAGCCGTCATGACCTAGAACCCAAACGAGACCCAAAGAATATAGTCTCCTGATTAAGAGAGCTCTTGCATTCCTCGATCACTTTCGAAGAAGTTAGAGAATTGAGAAGTGTCCTAAGCACAGCTTGGTTGTCCGCTGGGAACACCAATAAGCTTTCTTCAGTCTTTTCTGCTACGAGATAGCAAAATTCTTGTAGTCTTCTTATTTACGTTGGGGAGCATATACGCTTGGGATGTGTGCATCCAATGGAGATATGCCTTCTTCGGTTTTGCTCTTGACAGATCCAATCGTTGATTGAAGCCCGTACTGAGGACCCTGGCAGACTAAACGACGGTGGAGGTCCTTAAAAATCTGTCTGAGAACCTTGCCTCGCAAGTTCATCGGCAATCTCATTTCCAGCTAAGCCGTCATGGCATAGAACCCAAACGAGACCCAAATAATCTAGTATTCTGAATAAGAGAGCTCTTGCATTCCTAGCTCACTTTCGAAGTAGTTAGAGGGTTGAGAATGGCCTTAAGCACAGCTTGGCTGTCGTTGTAAATACTGTTACTCTCCCCATCCAACCATTGTTGTTCCTAACATAGCTTATAGCCACTTGAAAAACGGATGTAAATGAGCCTAAAGAGGCATGCGGTCGTGTGCCATTGCTCTCCACAAAGGCACCATCACCGGTTTTGGAATTCGTGAAGATTCGATAACTATCCTTTTGTGGTTCAGATTCTAGATTGGAGACATTGAAGACATATATTCTAAAGCTCCATTTCAACTTTAAGAGGGTTTCTATTCGATATCACAACAAATCTACACACCTACGTCACAGTCGTCGCCGATCGTCAATGTTATAAAATTTTGTAGTATCTTGATATAAATGTCAAAACTCCATACGGAGCTCTTTTCTTCCTCTAATTTTATCTGACTTTGTTTCTTCTTCCATATTATCGCTTATTGATTCATCGATGTTATGTTAATCATTCACATTTTCTTTTACTTAGTTTTCTTAGGTAAATACATAATTTCAATTCATCATAAAAATAACTGAATAGAGTTCAACATTTGCACTCATAATGACTAAAGCTTCGACCCTACGCTCCTTCTTCTCAACCGGCTAATCATTTGTTCCTAAAACATATTCCATTTTTGTTTTGTTCTCGTTCTAACTTTAGCCCGTACCTCATTTTGAACTCGGCAGCCATTTCACTGTGAGAATACATAAAGGATTGCCATCAGCTAGAAAAGAAAGTGCAATTCAAATAGGCATCATCTCTAGCTTGCCCCACGGAGGGAAATGGGAAATCCTTAAACCAAAAAAAAAAGGACTAAAACAAAATGAAAAG
Organism: Melanostoma mellinum; assembly: GCA_914767635.1. Lineage (NCBI taxonomy): Eukaryota > Metazoa > Arthropoda > Insecta > Diptera > Syrphidae > Melanostoma > Melanostoma mellinum. Next base: position 161,933,445 of record OU612058.1, on the reverse strand, counting down.
AAAGTAACTGGGCGTTATTTTTCTTATTCTCTTTTAAAATTCATTTGTAAACAAATTTTTTTTTTGTGTGTTGGTGGATAGCAACAGAAAAGCACTCGTTGCTATGTATACATATTTCAACAACAAATCTCACTCAACATTTTCGCTTGTTTTCCTTTTTTTGAGTGGTTTTTGCTATTGCAGATTTTCCGGAGTAAAAGCTTTGATTTTCGTAGGAACTTACACCGAGAAGAGCTTCTCCATATCCTCTGTTTTTTCGACTTTTGTTGTCTGTTCCCTAGTCTTCCGCCGCTGTTTGAATTCGCGACATGTTACAACAAAAAAAACTATATTTTCCCAACATTTCTTTTATTTATTCAATTCGCTGAAGACTCAATTTGTTTTTCCGGTTTTATTTCTTAAAACTGCTACTGATTTTGTTCAAGAATAATTTTAAAAAAAATTGAAAGTGAATTTGCTAGGAAAAGAAAAAAACAAGTGAAGTGAAAAAAATATTTACATCCACAAAAAAATGCATTTCGTGCTTTTATTTGTATAGTGAGTGACGGAAAAATGTTCTTAAAACTAAAAAGTTTTATTTAAGTTGCTCAATAATATTCATCTGTTGGCCCAAATGTTAAAACGGTCGTCTTCGTGGTCGTCGTTGTCGTCGTTTGGTGTTCTACATTCTCTGTTTTGCTTTTAAAAATATAGTTTCTTATGTTCTTTTTTTTTTTTTTATTATTATTTTCTGTGGAATGGTGCTGCAAAGGAATGCGAAAGCAGCAGCAGCTGAGCCATTGGAAAATCCCAAAATATATAAAATTTTTGGTTTACTTAAGATTTTCAATTTAAAATAATAATTTCATCTCACATGTATCTTGGCTTTTAATATTTTTTTTTCTTCTTTTTTCGTTTTTGTTCTAAATTTATATTGACCATATAAATTTTTTCAAATTCGCATGATTCACTTGGGAGCAGGTCTTTCTGTTTACAAATATTCAAAAGTTTGGAATAATGCATATTTGAATAGCCTACTTTTGCGGTAAACTCAAAGTCCATTATTGTGTCTCTTGAGAGAAATTATTTTCTGACTTTCTCGGAGATATAATTGGCATTTACCTACATTTAAGGTTTTTTGCATTGAATTCGTAGGTATATTTTTAATTCTGAATGATTGATGATTGCTACTGCAGGAGTTTTGTGTGTTTTAAGAAAATTCCACATGATGCAGGTTGTGTGCATGTGCGAGGCGCGGGGGTCTATGTGGTTGTTTTGTTTCTTTGTTTTCTAGACGGGGTTATCTTTAGATATGTCTTGAAGATATTTGGGACAGACAAATAGTTTTGGGTATATTTTAATTTTTAATCTGTGCTAAGTCAGAATTGCTTCCTTGTGATTGGCTAAGTAGTTTGGTTTTTGGGTTTGAAAAATAAACAAAAATTCTAATAGCAGATCAATTGCTCAAATTTTTGTTCCAAACCGGTTCATGAGAAGTTAACTATGATATTTCAATGTTTTCGGTTTAGAAATCTCGTTTTTCGTTTGTGGACTTGAACCCAATAATAATTTCGTTCTGATTCAATTTAATATATTAATTTGAAATTGGAAATAACTTTTGACTTGTTTTGACTTCTGTCATAAGTCATGATTTAAGACTGAAGAGAGTTTATTCTTAAGATCGTGATCATTTTCTAACTCAAATATCACCAGAAGATCGCTTTTTTGCTATAGATTTGCTTCGCGCGATAACGTTTGCTTCGCATAACACGACAATCGATTTCGTAAGAACGTTGACGTTTGGATGATATTTAAATAGGTATCGTTTTAGGCTTCAGAATTTGTTTTCATTGCAAATTGTTGTATTGAAAGAAGTGGATCGGTGTCCAAGTGCATTCTGGAAGTAAACTGTAGACGGTGATCGAGTTAAGTCAAAAAAATTACAGACGGTCACGTTTCCAGTTGTTATCATTCTGGCGATCATTGTTTAACAAATAACGAAATTATTCACTACTGGATTGAAGTACTCTCTTTGAAATATGTATTCTTCTTTTTATTCCTTTTACGACGTTACGAGCATGTGATCTTATCCAATTATCTATTTCACATTCACACTAGTGATCCAAGGGGTTACCCGCCTCAAAATGCGTCGGCAAGCCTCATGGTCTTTTGTTTGATGTCTGAAGCCAACCAAATGCAAAAATCTCTGGATCTTTTGGTTTGCGTGTTTTTTTTTCTTTCGTGAGCGTGCCTGAACTTTGTATAATATTGCCTGTTTGACCGGGTTGTCTGTATCTCTCTTTGAAACATAGCGTGTGCTCTAATTTTTCCAAGGTGGTATTTTTGACGATGGCTTTTTTTAAAACATTAATTAGCACAAGTAATTTGAAATTGATGTTAACATATCTGATAGTTGAGTTGGCATTTGTGTACAAGAGCTTACCAGTTCACCTATACCGTGTTTTAGAGTATTCTATTTTCAGCAGCAAAGAAGTTTTGAGTTTTTCTGTCAGTTTACAACCCTGTTACAAATAACAATTCAGCTCAATGTTAAGTTGAGTCTTTTGTCTGTGTAACTTTATGGAAAGACGACCCAATTTCAGTTTAGTTGGCATCCATATTGGAGGTACTCAACTAAGGCCTAGTGAGAAAGCACTTTAATTGAGTTCTACAATAGCCAATTCCTCGAAAAATGTGATACCCAAGTGAAAAACCAATTGAATTTTTCTAAGATTCGAGCCTTGAACCTCCACGTTGCAGCAGACGTGCGAACGATTGCCTTTCTCGCACGGCAAAATGGAAAAAAGTACAAAAAGAGGGTAGTTTTTTATGGCTCCACATTTCAATTTTCAAGAAAATTGTCTGTTCCAAGGAGGCATGATACTGTCTTTCTGTCGACTGGAAAACAGCTTTCAGTTTCCATTTATATACTTACAGTGTCATTTTATTTTATTATGAAACCCTAACCTGTAGGCTGCAGGATCAGCGTAGTTTCGAAGTTTAAACCTTTCATTGCCATTTGGCCGTAACGCCCGCCTCGTTAGGACCGCTCACCAGTTTTACCTTGAGCCAAATGTCGGACGTGCTGTCTAATATAGAGATTCATCATATAGTTAATCCGAATATGGAATACTTTATCTGACTTTGTTTTTCTCCCGCATTATGATCAAAAAAGATCTCCTTTCAACAGTTAGTTGCACTGTGTTTCATAATATTAAGAGGGTATTCATACTCACTTGAGTGTGCTTGAATTAAAAAACGAAAAATCCGACCTTAAAAACACGTATTTAGTATTAGATCATTTTACTCACAGCCTTCACACTTCTTTTTTTTGATTAAGCTTAAAAGAAAATTGAACTAGATGCCGCTAGTAGCTTCGAACGACTCGATGTGTTTTTCAAAAACGTTGGAAATAACAAGAAAGACGTTGATGGACAAAACTAAGCTAAGTTATGAATATGTCTGGCACAAGGCTAAGGTTGAGAGACTTAGTGGAAAAACTTAGAGTAATCAATCAGGGGGTACAAAAAGTTTGGTTAACATTCTTGCCCTGTTGATTTGGCAGCAGTGAAAGTAAAATAAGTCACAAATTTGACAAAGCAACAGGTGCGATAAGTCTCAAATCATTCGAAAGTTATATTTAGCTTTACTTTTAAATGCCAATAAGTGTGGAATCGGATGTGAATACTTTCAATTGCTTTCAACGAAAGCTTCTGAGTTTGGTTTAAGTTTCTCAGGTACTCTTAAGTCTTTAAGAAGTACGGAGAAGGAATGTTATGCATCATCACATTTTTACTGTAGGCCCCTGTCTCCATTTTGCCTGTGAATTTTAACTAAAGTTAACTCCAATGTGATATAATTATCTCAATTAAGATCACATCTTATATCGTGAAACCAATGCTAGTACAGGATCAAGGATAGGATATCTTGATTTATAGTATTATTATAATTTATTAACAAGTGATTAAAAAATTACAATGTTAATATTGAAAAAGAGCACTAGCTACTGTGGCTTTCGGCTCTTATTGATTTATAAAATTTGACTGTGTTATTATCAAGGCTGCTCTTCCAAAAACTTAATGTACCAATCAAGTGCAAAGTAATTCAGGTTCAAGTTTTACTAATTTGATTTAAATTTAATTCAATTAAATTTAATTAAACTACAAACAACTACTAATTTGATTTAAATTTATTTATCTTACCTCAAGGATAGTATGACTAACTAGGACTAATTTGATTTAGATTTTCCACTACGATTTTCGCCAAGAGGTTTAGTTAGTTTTTGAAGTTTTTCGATTGAATCGATAGATGGAGCAGAAAAATATAATACCATATGTGCAAATGGCCACATTTCGGTTGGTTTACAGTGCAGAGAAAATTGTATCTAGTTTTTTTTTTCTATTAAACGCTGCAATAATAGGTGTTTATGTGGCTGCCCTCATATACGAGCAAAAAAAAGAAATTTAGATCTCTTCTTCTGATTTCTGCAAGAAAAACGATCAGTCGTAGTTCCTTTCCATATGACTTAATCAATAGCTCGGTCAAATCCGGAAATTCTGTCTTAAATCATTTGAAATGTTAGAGCTTTAAAGGCTTAAGCTTCACTGTTCGAATCTCTTTCAAATATAAAAGGGATATCGAAGCCGTTAGCCGTGTATAACCTAATCAATAGCAATGGATCAGATTCAAAAACTCTTCAAAAATTTAAAATTCATTGCTCGAATTTCGTTCACAAACAATAGCGATAGAGAATCGTTGTCGTAATGGCACTGAACTGGTTCGTTCTGCTAGTTCACTTAGTTCACTAATTCCGAATGGTTTTCGACCAGAATGATTCTTTTCTTCATTTATGTATACTTTTTGATTTTGCCATAAAGTGCCCATAAAAAAGAATACGAATTCTTCAGTTAAAGTTCAATTTGATTTGATTGATTGAGTATTTTCAGTTAAAACTAAAACCGAACTACATCTCTTAGCTTTAAACTGCTTTGTGGGCATTGGTAAACTACGTTCACTCTGATTATTTCAGTTGACTAAAAAGAAAATGCATTCGGCAGATTTGAGTTTACTTTTCAGTTCAGTTGATTTTTGAACTATGCTGAACTGCATATGCATGTTGTATGTTTTGTTATAGTTCTTTCGGATACTGATCGTGACAAATAATGAAAAGTCGAATACAGAAATGTAATTCTTAGCCAGGTGGCTTGGTTCGAAAGTGAGAATGTTTCTAATTTTTTTTTTTTTTAATTAGTTCGTTTGTGAACTAGCAAAACCTAGTTTCAATATAAGCTCTAGAACTATTGACTAGTTTTTTGGTACTGTTGCCTTATACCAACCAGTACAGCAATACATGCGCTATTTTAACTGTAGTTCTAATATCTCGCAATCGTAAAGGCAATCTCCTTGAAAACTCTTCATCAGATTTCAGTTCACTTTTCAGTTCATTTGAGTTTTGAATTAAGCTCAATTGAACCTGTTTGTAGTCGGTTTTGTTATAGAGTAGAGAGCAAGTCAAATGCCATTCGATCCGGAAAAGCTGGAATGGGTCCGTTAATAGTTCGTTTTTCTAGTTCATTTAGTTCACTGCTTCGACGAAAGTGATTGTGTTCCGTCATTTGTGCAGGTTCTTCAGTTTCCGATACTTAATTTCAGATCGGAGGTCGGAGGTAATAGAACTAATAACGCAACGATGATGTCGTTTGACGTCTCAGGACAGATACGTGATAAGAAAGGGAGACAAGTTGGCCGTTAAGCTTTTCGACCCTGCTGCTGCACGTTGGTCATTTATTGTATAGTAGTTACTCTAATATAAAGACCTTGAACTACGAGCGTTATACGAGTAAAATGCAACTTGATCCTCGAAAGAGAAGGTCATTTTAAGCTTCTTTTTTTCAAAAACTGCTTTGAAAAATGTTTTCAAATTGTCTCGTTTTAAGATGTAAGTGTTGTTATTCACCCATTCTCGTTCGAAAACTTCCTATCCAATTTGAGGTTTTGAAAGGATGTGTTCGAAAAGTTAACAATTTGTCTTGCACACTAATTGATATAAGTAATACACTATACACGTTTCCTCTGTAAAAAAAAAATCTACAAAAATAAACCTTCACAGGCGTCAATAAGGTTAATCGAATGTACACACGTAATTGCGTCTTTCAGCAAATAGACTTGTCTTTCACTTCTTTCCTCGAGCCGTCTCTCTGCATTCTGCTTTACCTTGTTCATTCTAAAATTTCATTCATATTACATCATAATTTTCGTTTTTCGAAATATATTTTGTTGGTTTGCTTCTATTCTGTAATTTTTTTCAGGGGATTATAAAATAGAAGAAGAAACATCTCAATTATTAGCACGTACAAGTACAAAAGACATAGTTGCATAAATATATAAATATAGTGTGCAACGTTTCAAAGAAATGGCCAATGAGAACAAAACAAAACCACCTTATGTCTAATTTAAAAGAAATGCAAAAATTGTATTTAACAGAAATTTCTCTTGAAATGACAGAGGATGTTCGACTATTAATTGTTTGTATTATGAGCGTTCATTAACAATTCTCAATTGTCAACGTTATTTGGCCCCACTTAGGACATTTAACTTGAAATGACTCATTAGCGCGCAAAGACTAGAAAAAAACAAAAAATATTTAAAGACCTCAATAAATTGCAGGCTAGGTTCCCAAGGGACAAAAAATCTATAAACTTAATTCCTCAGAAGCATCCTTATTTTTAGCTTAATAACTTTTGACCCAAAAAAAGTTGCCTTCATCCCATCACGAATGACTGCATGTGCAAGCAATATACATAGGAACTAATTGAATTGTCTATTAATCGTACATAAATGGGTAAAAGTACCTGCGATGCGCACGCCTTTATATCAGAAAATGACTAAGGAATATTGTTATAGTAGACATGGATACACGGAACGAGTTGTGGCATGAGGACTCCTCTTCTTCCCGGTTGATGACTTCCTGTGGCAAACACAAGAAAGGAAGGAACCGACTGAATTGTATAGGTGCTTGAAGCGTTTGGCCTAGATACGTTAAGCGTGCAGGGTTGTGGTGTGGTAAATATAGCTATTTCTCTTCTTTCCATACCCCCCTTCTGTTTCTACTCTAAATTTTTGTGTCATCCGATTTTCAGGATATTGAGTCCAATACACCTTAACCACCACCACCCAACTGGGTACCTTTTTTTTGTTGATGTTAGAAGAGGCATATGATTGTAACGTTTGACATAGGTACACACGTGTATATATTCATTGACTGGTGTTTTATTGAAAATTACGAGTATATCGTTTTAATGTTATGAGGCGTTTAAAGAACATGACCATCGGGATTGTAATAAACGATTTAAGTGTTATTTTAATAGAGTTTAATAGAGGTCGAGATTTTCCAATTAATTGTGAGTGGAAACAACAAAGGGAAGGTTAGATTAAATGATGGCTTTCAACGAGTCCTTTTCAAAAGGGTTTCAAAAAAAAAAAAAAAAAATAGGAATCAATAAAATCCTAGAAATGTTTATTTTTTGTAAATTTATATTTGGTCATCGGAAATAATTGCAGCCACGGGTTCATTTGTATGAAAAAAAAAAAATTACTCAGATGAAGACGTTAAAGATTTCTCGGAATTTGTCCTTAAATTTAGCAGAAGTCGCATGCAAGGGGAGAAATCATTTAACAAAACCAATTAAATTGTGAACGAAAAAAATGTGAACTCGGGAGAGAGCCTTGAAAGGGAGTTTGAAATTTGTTTTTCGTTCTTTGAAAAGAATCTTAAAGTTTGTTTTTTTGTTGCATGCTTTTTGATGTAGAAAAATTTATTGGCGCGTGTTTGCAGAAACGTGAACAGGACATCGCTTACAGTCGAAAGGTTGTTCTTTTCAGCCATATGATAAGCCATTATATTTTATCACAATGTGAAATAATTGCATGAAATGGCTTCTATTCATTGGATGCAACCGCAGTATTTATTTAACCCTAGAAAGATAAACTTATTTTTTAGTACTGAAAAGATAAACATGCACTTGCGAAGCGCCCGATTAAAAAAATGTGTTTTTTTTTTCTTAAAAAAATAAATAATTTATTTTATTACTTCACATTATTGTAATATTCTTTAATAAATATTAGTTATTGCAACGGAGCTCGGAGAACCCTGGTCTGCATTTCTCTCAACCGTACTTTAGTAAGGAATGGAAGGGACCTACAAATTTTCGCCCATTCCAAACGGCATAATGAAAAAGCCATTTTTATGGCAGTGCAACTACTCTCGGACTTGGCAATTCTTTGCAAAATGCGATAACGGTGGAAAAACACATGTGTACCGAGGAGAGCTTTTGATGAGACTCCTTACATTCTCTTCTTAATTTCGGTGATATTTGTTAGTTATAAAATATAAAGTTAGAGAAGGAATATTCAGCCCTATCACAGATTCCATCATAGAAAATTTCCACACGGAAAGCTAAGTTACGAACTACGAAAATTTGTGATCACAAAATCCGAATGGAATCGAAGAAAGCATTGCCAGTGGCAACACTAAATACCACCATGCTGGTTTTCAAAATTATCTGTTTTACTCCAAATGTGCAATATCTTTCACATTTTTCTGCAAACATAACTTATTTCGTATATATTAAGACGACAAATTTATTTCACTCGGATTTGATGATACCTAATCTAAGAATTTCGAAATTCGTTCCACGCCGAATGAATTGCGTGATAGTTACATCGGGAAACTTAGACTTTTTTCGATTACGATGGAATCTGTGATAGGGCTGATTGTGAGGATATTTTTCTATGCTAAAACAGGATGTAACTAGCATTTTAAATTAGAATTTACATTACGCCAGATTCCAAACTTCCTCATGAACTGTTGCTGCAAGCACAATCAGTGAAACATTGATCGTGGTTGCTAAGAACTACTAAGTTCATCTTTACAGTATTTTGGACTGACTCTTCGCTTCTTTTCTTAAGAGTTTGCGGCAAACATTCTAGCCATAGACAGTAAATATTTTGTTTAATGAAATCGTTGGCAAGATTGTTCATTTCTTCAGTTAGCTGAAATTGTTTTCAGTGGCCAAGTTGCATTTATGGAAGAATTCTCTACTCTGTTTCTTAGGGTTAGTTCTTCAACCATGAATTTGCTCTTAAGCCTCATTCTCATCAGAAGCTGAAGAATTACAAAAAAATTTTGCGAATTTTTTCCATCCCTAGTACAGCCAAGGCTACCAGCAAGAAATTATTTCAAATTTTTGTCCATTTCTGAGAGAAACTCGATGGAAAGTGAAATTGTTTCTACAGTTTTTTTTAGATTATCAGTTGTCAGTTAAGTTATCAGTTCAATTGTCAGTTCAGCTGAAAGAGACAGTTTTGACCCTGCGCATATTGAGTTTGAATAATAACTGAATTGACTATTTAGGGGAACTCCATCAGATTGTCAAAAGGCCTCAAGTAAGAATTATTCTCTTGAAAATTTGTTTTCTATCAATAAGCGAAGTGGCTTTATAGGCAATCTCTAATCTCGTTAAGTATCAAAGTACAAAAACAAAGTGCAAGTAAGTTTTTTGTTCCTTAAATCAAAAATATACAATTCACTGTCTCACTGACTGACTCTGTAACGCTGATCAAACATCTTTCTAGCGCTGTTCCTGATTGAACTGAGACTTCAAAAATGTGTACAATTATTCCACATGAGATAATTCCGTCCCTTGTGATACCACAAAGAAATAAGAAGCATATTTGGTTCTATAAAAACCATTTCTAGCTTTCTTAAAAGTGATGAAGACTATGAATGTCTATGTTTCTAAAATTACTTGAATCGTCAAAAACCGTTCTTCGAAATGTGTTACGTTTTTGAGAGTTTTTGACATGTGGACAGAAGATGAGGAACGTTTTCCTCTTCTTCCTCGTCAATGCAGCTTCAAGAGAAATCATTTAGTGGGACATTAAGCTTTGTGGCATGTCTTTCTATAGGGCAGAATCCGGTTATAACTGCGATTACGGAGCTAAAGTGCAATCTGCTTCAAGATAACAAATTTGTGTTACGTTTCAGACCATGTTTTGGTCATATCTTTTTTGGGTGATACGCGAGTTATGGTACTTGTCGATCTACTGTTGGTTGTCTTTATAGCATCTTACTTTAGCATAAGTTTTCACCAAACAAAAGTAATGCAAATTTTCATTATGTTGGATGACGTATGCATGGAAGTTCCTTTTCTGGGGAGTTCATCGGTCTTGCAGTTTTTCGGAATGTCTTTGTGCCCCGGCACCCAAAAAAGGTGAATGTTAAACTGTTCTATCATCTCCAGAAGAGACGATCGATAGGACAGTCGCGGGGGTTATAGAGTTTGTAGGAATATTACCAAATGATTTAAGGGCTGCTTGGCAATATGAGAAACTGCGGATATTTGCCGAACATATTACGCTACCATTCGATAGCAATACCCGTGGAAAAAAATTTTTTTTTCTCCTTGATGTTTTTAAGATTCGAACCTCAAACCTACCATAAAATAATTTAAAAGCAAATAGAAGAAGAGAGGTTTACTTATCGATTTTTTGTGTAAGTGTTGCCTAATGACATTTTTTGAGATCACTTTTCAAAAGGCAACAGTTAATGAATTGTCAAATATCGCTGTCGATAAAGTGGCGGTCAACTATATACAAATCGGTGGTATTGAGCGCCCCCTACGTTTCATTGTTCTAACTTGGCTGATGTTGTGACTTATCACGCCTTCTTTTCTATAACAGTAGCCCAATGGAAAACCCACAACATTTACGTGCCCTTGTGTACTTTTTCATAGTTTGACTAGAATTGTTTAGTCGAACAGGAATTACTTTGTCATATGACGTTTCAGAAAATATTTTCCCAGGGCGGCTGATTTACGTTCAATGGTTTTTATATTTCTTTTCTCGTTTACGGAGATTGATACATCTGCTTGATTCGGTTCGAGCGTGTTCTTTTTGCATTACGAGAAAAGATTTTAAGAATTTGTTTTTAAAATGTTTCCAAATGAAAAGAAAAAAAAGAAACACAATTACTGAATGAAAAGTGTTCCAGTAAAGTATTAAAACAAATAAAGAAAACTAAATGTAGAAAAATAGAGGCAACAAAATAAGTGCTGCTATTGCTCATTTGTTTTGATGTTTTGCTGTTTTCAAACACGGCGTAGTTATGCCATCTAATTCCGTTCAAATTCAACCTTTCAACCTTTATACACGTGTTATTTATTATTTATTATTTGTTTTTCATTTAATCAGATCTCACGAAGATTTAAATGTCATCACAGTTTGGTAAACATATAGAACAGAAACAAACATAAATGTTTGCATTTCCGGTTGTCCGACATTCAGTTTTATGCTCTACACCTCTAGGGCGAATTCGTCATAAATTCATCAGTTTCCTTTGTTTACAATCGTTGTTTACAGTTTTTTTTTAGTGCCGTTAAAGGAAAATCAAATGCAAACGATAAAAGTGCTATTTTTATTCTTTTATGGTCACCCTTCAACTCTCACTCTGGTGTATACTTACTATTTTTTTTCCTCTTGCTCTCTCGAATAAATGTCGCCGACAACTCGTCTTTTAGTGCACACATCACCATCAAAGCCAGACCAAAGCAATATCAATGGAGAAACTTCAAATATACCTTTCAATGGCGCATTCCTTGTTGTTATCATTTTCCGTTTCCATTTCCTTTTTACTATACTTATATATTACTTTACACATATTGAATGTGGATCCAAGACAATAACAAGAAATACCTGCCTTCAAGGTTGGAAAATTTTCTTCTTCGTTCGCGTTAAAAGAGCTCTCCTGTGTGAACTGATTGATGTGAAACGTGAGGGTGGAAGACCATCCATTAATTTATTTAGGTGCTTTGGAAAATACAAAAAGAAAAGAAAAAAAAAACACATTGACTGGAAATTTTCTGTCTTAAAATACAACGCCATATAGTTGGTTCGATTTGGTTCGATTTGGCTTGGTTTTCACACACAGGGTAAAGCTCAGTAACTCAATCTTAATTATAGTATGTCAACAAAATAGGACGCTATGGCATATAAATTTCAGAAGACATTGTCTTCTTTAAGGCATTGATTTAAATCGGTTCTTATTTAAGAACTGTTGCAATGAAGGAGTGGCATGTTGTTAGTATTGAATATTATTTCTCAGTTTATTCAAAGTTCAGGTGAAAACTTTATACATCACTTGTTTTTTATGTGCATTGAGTTAAATTACACGCAATGTCGTCCTCCATTCATAAAAGAAAGCAAAAGAAATGCATGAGAAAATACAGAGCAGAGAAATGATACAAAATAAATGACTACACGAAGGAAAACAATATACGTGAACAAACATACTCGAGAGTATATTCAAAGAAAAGAGTTATAACGAAGATGCAGTCATGAGAGAAGCGAAACATTCAAATAGAGGACATCGTCCTCTTGTACGCTTTGGCAGCATATTTTTTTTTTTTTTTGCTGTGCTCATGCCTACTGCATCTTGGATACCTCTTTTTAAGGACGAGTTAATTAGTGCGCTTACAAGAAAAATAGAAATGGTAATGTGTATGTAGATTGCAGATAGTGAAACATTTTTCACGAAAATACAGCAAATAAGTGTAAACTTGCTTCTTTTATGTTGTAAAATTAAAGAACTGCAATAATGAAAGGTTACGAAACAAAATTGCTTTTGATGAATATAACTCATTAATATTTGAAGAACTTTAAATCCATAAATGGTGTGCAAACCATCAAGCCTGTGGCTGCGCCAGCTGCGTTACAGAGTCAGTGAATCAGTTTTGATGCATGATTACATTGCAGTTGTTGCAAAAGCTCAATGGCACCTGTAAATAGTTAAACACCGAATAAAATTAACCTCAAGTTGCCGATTCCGAACGGCTTATCGAGAAAGCTCTTTCATCTCAATGATTTTACTAACAAAGGACTTGCCAATTCCTCGCGAAAGGAAGCATGTTAACAAATTCAAAGAATGAATAAACCCATTTTTGACATTTTACTTCTTTTTTTGTCAAAACTGATCAAGAACACTACCTAAAACAATGAAAACCGTAGAGTTGACGTACGATTTTTTGGAATATCCAAGTTATGTGTGTTAAGTTACATATGGGTAGTATGGCAGGCAATTAGTCCATAGCGCCATAGTTGTGGTCTCTTTGTCGCCGGATCAAGTCCACATATTCTAAATAGGAGAACCACACACAAAGAGGGCCTTGTAGTGCTAAAAATGAATTCCATCAAGATCTAAGCAAAAGTCTTGAATTAATAGTTTTTGATTTGTTATTTTTCAAATAACGAGTCTCTAGTTATGACCTGGGCCCAAGGCAAGAAAACCAAACCTAAACAATGGTAGCCAAGATATAGATCGATTTATGAATTACGAGAACAGATCAATGAAAATGTCAGAATGATAACAAACCGCCAAAAGCAGTCGTAAATGAAAGCTAGTGTCGAAACAAGTAATCAGTGTAATAACATAACCAAAAGTTTTTTGCAAGTCTCGATATTTGTAAAACGAATACAAAATACTTACATATATTGTGGTTACTCTGTTCTCAAAATAAATTCTGGAAAGCTCATAGCTAAATCTACATAACCACACCAGGCCTCGGAATCTAGTGGTGGGTATGGGTATCGCACACGACGTGTGATCTTTTTGATTCTGAAATGAATTACTTGAAGCCCTAAGCGAAACCAGCTGGAAAGTGTATCCTCGCAGCTTTCAGAGACTTGTTTATTTTGGCCATCTAAAATTCAACTCTTTATCACTATCACGTCAGCTCAGTTGCGTTTTCCAAGCTAAGTCTATCACTGCAAGGGAAGAAGACAACTGGAGTCGCATAATATCTTCATTCTATCTTCTTCTTCATATCTTCATTCTCAAAAAAATTTGAACTTTATATGTTAATTAAAATTATGGTCAGGTTTTTAATTTCTTTATCTACATAAATAAATGGCTATGTTGCTTGTAGTTAGTGATTTTCGTATAGTTCAGTGTATTTTCGTCACTTTTCGTCAAGTTCTGTGCATTTGCCTGTCAGTTCGTCAGGTTAAATTGGTGTTTTTTTTTTGTCTAACACCTTTGTGTCTTTTATTAGTGCTACTTTACTGCTAGATTTCTGATGCTTGTAGGGCTTTTTATTTCTATAGAGTTTGAAAACGCGGTGTATGTTCAAATCTTCTGATGTGCTCTCTTGTTTTTTTTTTATCTTTAGAAGCCTTAGCGTCAGTGAAGTCGGCTTGTAAATCTTACGTAACCTTATTTTGCTCCCACTCTTCTCTTTTTGGAATTATGTAAAGGGTGTTTTTTTTAGAGGTATAGAATTTTGAAATGAAATAAAACAAAGTCGATTTTTTTATTGATATGAAATTTTCTTCATTCGGAAGACAATCTTCTGGCACTATAATTTAAATACGATTTCTGGCATATGACCACCACGGCTGGCTAGGACGAAGTCTAATCTGGAGGGTCTAGTTTTCAATTACTTTTTCCAACATTTGTGGCCGTATATCAGCAATAACGCGCCGAATTTTGTCCTCCAAGTGGTCAATCGCTTCGGGCATATCGGCGTAGACTAGCGACTTCACATATCCTCACAGAAAATGATCAAGTGGCGTTAAATCGCACGATCTTGGAGGCCAATTCACGGGTCCGAAACTTGAAATTATACGGTCACGAAACGTTTTCTTCATTAAATCAATTGCGGTACGAGCTGAGTGATGTGTTGCGCCATCTTGTTAAAACCACAACTCCTGCACATCATGGTTGTTCAATTGATGAACGAAAAGTCAGTAATCATCGCTCTATAGCGGTCATCATTGACTGCATCGTTCTGGCCAGCATCGTTTTTAAAGAAGTACGGACCAATTATTAAACCAGCCCATAAAGCACACCACGCAGTCAGTTTTTCTGGATGAAATGGTGTCTCAACAAACACTTGAGGATTATCATTACTCCAAATTCGGCAGTTTTGAGTTCGAGTGAGCTTCATCGTTAAACAAAATTCGCTTTTGAAAATCGGGATCGATGGCTACAATTTTCAAAATAAATTTGCACAATTTGGAAGCGTTGTTCAGGCGTCAGTCTATTCATGTTGAAACGCCAAACCAAACTAAACATAAATCACTTGACAGCTGACAAAATGGCCACCAGTTAAAAAGTGTTGCCAACTTAAAGTTCCATACCTCTAAAAAAAATACATTATATTTGAAAGATTTTTCAAAGTCTAGGTAGAGTGTCTGCTGCCCCACACCAGCAGTCTTTCATTATTTGCTAACTAATTTCAATTGGTCTTTCCGTAAGTCATCTTTATGTTTTTATTATAGCATACTACAAATGCATTTTCGTTTTCAAAATCGGCCAAAATGTTGTCGTTTATTTTTTAAGCTCCTCTTGTTTGATTTAACAAGAGAATACCTCGCTTGAATTGAACTTTGCCCTAATGAATCCGGGATCTCTGCTACCTAATTCATAGCATAGGCTTAACAAAATCTTTCGATGTGGTCGTTTATCAGATTGTTACTAAAAAGAAATGTGAATCAATTCTACTTTTGAATCTTCGAATAATTGTTATTTTGATTCTAATTTTAAATGCCAATACGTTCTTTCAACTGCTTTTGACGAAAGTCTCTGAGTATTGTTCAAGTCTTTCAACTGCTCGAAAGTCCTTAAAAAGTACGGAGAAGAAATTTTGGACACTTTAGCTATGGAATTAAGTTATATATTACGCTCCTAGGTTCGAGTGGATTTCCTTATGAATGGTTTCTTTTTTCATCAATCAAAAGCAAATTGTAATAGCTAACATTTTGTTGAGTTCAGAGAACCTTATCAATATTGAAGCTCCAAAAGGCTCTGCATTAGTTTCTGTTTTAATTTTGGATTGTTAAATTCACTGTTCAATATTCGAAAGAAAAACTCGAAGCATTTGCAAGTGGATAGTCTTTTATTTTACCTCTGGCAACTATTGTTACGGTTCTGGTGGAATTCATGGATAATATTGTAAACACTTCTTCACCACAAATTGAGTGAATTTTTTGTGAGAAAAGTCCGATTTGATGGACTTGCGAAAACTGTAAGATGCGAAAATGTTTCATTTTCATATTTGGTATGACACAAGAGAATGTTAAAATACCATACGTACACAATTTTTAGGTAGAACGTTGTGGAATCATGTAACAGAACAAGTAGCTACCGAGTAATTTTTTAATTTTTATTTTAACTTCCAATTTTCGTTAAAAATCTGAAATTACAAAAAAAAATCCAGATCTTAAAAGAACAACTGGACAAGTTTGTATATTTTCCTTTGGCACAAACAACAGGAAATCTCTTGTTTTGTGGTTTTGTGTATATCTTCTCTTTAATGATTCCTCATTGAAGAAGCCCAAAAACCAATAAAAATATCGTAGCCATAGCCGAATATATTTGCGGCACCACCGCAAATATTCCTACTCTTCTTTTCTGTATCACTTCAAAAACCAACATGAATATATGTGGCTCGTAAAAATTTCAATTCTCATATGAACAAAAAGAAAAGAAACGAAAACCGAAAGCCAAATTGATTGAAATGCGAAATCAATTAAAAAATATACGACAGGAGGAATAGATCTATTTATCAGCATGAAGATGGAGCTATATATCTTTAGTGGAAATCATTTCGAATGTAAAATATATCGCATAAAATGGATTTCGTATGGATGTAAAATCGCGAAACTATCTCCGTTGTTCATCAAATAATGGTAATACGTATTTTGAACTTCCTGTAAATATTTTCCAGTGAAAATTATTCTAAATACTCGTACATGAACATTTGGGGGAGAGGAGAAATTTGTAGCCATGGGAAATTCTTTATTGGCAAAGGTCAATGTTGCAATAACCATGGCTTTCATTTTGTGTGTAAAAATATCAGTTTTGATTTATTTATTACAACACGTGTTGCTTTTGTTTTCAAAGCTCCAAATATTTACAATTGGTTTTACGAATTTGGTTATTGCTGTCCAAAATTCAATAAAATGTTGGTTTTTAATGTTGGATTATTTTTTGTTTCATGCTTCGAAATGTTGTAGTTTCACATTGTTCTTCTTTTTAAACGGCGCTTCAATTCAAATGAACAATAAGTCATCTGTTCCACAATATAGATTTGCCTGTAGGATTCAAAAGGCAGCCTCAAAAGAGTGCCAAGCGAGGGGCTGAGTTACCGCATCAGTGATTGAGTGGCGTTTTTCTTTCAACAATCGTTGCAAATTACAAAACATCAATCGACTGTCCATCTATCGAAACAAATTCCGTTTTATTACTGATAAGAGAATCTCAAATCTCTATTCTAGATTACTAGGTAACGTGAGTGGTGATGCCAATCTTACTTGATTCAGTCACTTATTACTCGATAACGTGTGCGTTAATTCGATCCCAAGTTTTGGACTGTGTCCCCCACCTTTTTCGAAAACTCCTATCATGGCCTAGTATCTCTGCCTGGGGCCGAATTACCTCACAGGTGATGGAGTAATACGCAACTGAATTATGTACTTTTGGCATTAGATACTTCTCGAGTTATTGAGCACTTTTAGACAACCGTTTGACATTCTTTCACCAGTATTTGAACGAATTGAAGTCGATAAATGAACAGCAGACTGATGTTGTGTAATATAGAACGAATTTTGAAAGAAAAATAGTACTCACTGACTCGATCACTGATGCGGTAAATCGAAGCCTGTTTTGGAGTTTCTAGCTGCCTCACTAACCTCTTTGACTGTGAAGTCGGGTAATTCCATTCAAAAAGGGTCATCTTCTGGAAGATGTTCACAAGGTAGCTGTTGGGTCAATATACCACCTCATTTCTGTCGCCATCTGTGCAGGATTTCGTCGTCATCCACAAGGAACTATGCTTAAGCATCGTTAATGAACTTCGGCGCAACAAAGCTACTAAAACCTCGGGGATGAACGCTTTTCAAGGACCTACAGTTTTATGCTGATACCGATTAAATAAATAAGAAAGCGCTCTTCATGGCAGTGTGTAATTACTCTTACTCTCTGAGGACTTGCCAATTCCTCTCGAGAGGTGATACTCGAGAGAAACATGCTTTTCTTTGATGTTTCTGGAATTATTTTTGAATTATTTATTGAATAGTTTGGTTTTGCATCAGTATCGGAGTTTTTCCCAACTCTTCCGTGCTCTCTTCGCTTGAAGTTGGGCCCAGTTCTTCTTCACTTTTCGCCAACTCTAGGCGAGTCTTTTCTCTCTATTACCTGTAGATGTAGTGTACTTTGACAATGCTTTTAAAGCTGATGTCTTCTTACTTATTTTCGCTTTAGTTTCATCAATTCATCGCCATGTTTCTTTGGCTTGTTGATTTAGTGTCGCTTTTTCTGGACAACAGCTTGACCCAGCATCACTTTGCAGTCTTTTACCCGAGACTTGTAAATTTGGCTACCAAATGGTAGTCAATTTGGGTTTCATTCCCACCACTGCTGTAAATGTTGGTGCTGTTTTATGAACATACGATAAGACCATGTGACTTGGCACAAACTTAAGATATTTCGACCAGAAGGACCCCTGGAACCCACCTTGTGCCATACCGCCATACCAATCCTTATTGTCCTCTTTTGTCTTCCCTTCATGTTCGTCAGCAAATAAAAATTCCTCTTTTAGGATGTCTTTAAGTAGATTGTGAAAATCTAAACAAAATGCCTCTTTTATCACCTGCTCACATCTGATTTAGGTAGCATATGCACTCCAGGCCTTTCATCGCGTCTAAAATTTAAGAGATATTTGAACGTTTACAAAACTTAGAAATTGTCAACACGATACTAATTCCGTTTAAACTTTGATTTGTTCCATGCTCGAAACGTTGCATACCATTTAACTTCGTTTTTCTTTTTGACCTTGAACCTGAAAGAAAAGCCTTAAATTAAACTTGATCTGTTCCTCATCAGAACATCTTGCAGGCCGTTGTTTTTATATCCAAACGGGTTTCGTTTGTTGTATTTGCCGCCATTTCGTTTCTTGAACACACAAGATATTTAGCCCTATCGAGGTAACCGTCGGAGCGGAGTTATCTCCCCAATATCCTTTTTCGAAGATTCAATTTTTCTTCGAAGTAGTTGTCATTGTTAGAAAATTTTCACAAATGCGGCAATGCCATTACATTCCCAAAACTAATACTTTCCGCAGCAAAAAAACCTATCGGAGGACGTCGGATCGGCCGATCGGAGAACTACCACCAAGCAAAATGTCTCCGAATCTTAAGAAATCGAGCACAATTCCGCCATGGAATTGATAAAATTCTTATAATTTGCAGACGAAGCTCGTTCGTGTATTTTGAAGAAAAAGCTAAATTCGAATAAGTTGACAATAGCCGTGTTTTATTTACGATTTCTATATTCACTTTACTTTCGAGTCTTAATAAACCGCTTTTTTGGCTATATTCACTTACCAAGTTCCCTTTCACATAAACTCCATTTACCAACTATCCCTGTTGTTCACTTCTGCAAGTGAGTTATTTTTGTCCACTTATACTTACTTTAGAGTTGTTGTTTTTCTATGAGCGATGTTTTGCGATGTTTTGCTGAAATGAATATAAATTCCCAATAAAACACGGCTAATGACAGTCGAAGATCTGTGAAAGTGTGCGTTCAGAAATTAGATGCAAAGTTGTCAAGTCCCTTTTGAAAAACTCTCTATTTCAAATGTCGCTACTCGCTGCTCTCAAATTTGGTCAAATCCGTCGTTCGCTTTATTTTGCTAGCGCCAGAAGTGCGTGCGTGGTTTTGACCCCATAGGACCTTTTTGCTACGCAAAAAGGTACAATACCATGCCTTTAAATTTTTTTTTTGCATTTTTCCACACTTGCATCCTCCGACCCGTTTTGGAATACTTATTTCATATTTGAGCTTGAATGAGTGTGGAGTGCTGATGTTGACAATGAACTTCCTGCCAAGTAGATTTCAATTCACGGTCAAAAACATGGAATTAAGCTAATGGGAATTTCATTGCTACTTCATAGCTTGTTAAAATATGTGTTGACTACTATTTGTGGTTTTTTTTTTTATAACAACCTTCAACCACTGACTAAAATATCCCTTCAATGATGTCCTTTCAACTCCTCTAGAATCTTACACAAATAAAATTTCATAATCCATCATAAACTTCACACAATTGAATCATCATTTAAAAATTTGTCATTCAACTTGACATTGCAGTTGAAAGATGGACGAAACTGACTTTCTACTGAAATTAGGTCAAACCAGATGCTAAGTTTGTAACTGAAAAGTGATTTTCATTACGCCACATTGAAACTTATTTACGAGGGAGAATATATCCAATATAGAGACTGGTCATTATTTTTTTAGTGAGAAACTTCGACATTTCATTTTGAGATATTTTCAAATGAATTGTGGTGGTTGTGGAATCATTTACTATATTCAACCCCTGCAATTTGTCACAACAATTTGCCGGACACAAGAAAAATCTTAAGATGTTCGAAGGATAAACGACAACCCCCGCATGTGCTGACAACATGCAGAGGAAATTGCTTCCAATCATTTAAAAGTTTTTTTTTACCTCTGCATAGTAAGAGAAACACTTACAAAAGGATGGTAGAATACACCTTTTTTCTTATTTTAGGTTTTTTCTGGATAGAATTTGCAGACTTTTTTTTGGGAAAAGCAGACAACAAAAAACCAAATATAAAACTTTTGTTTGACATACTGAAACGAGGCATTTAGTTACAAATTTGGAGCACAAATAGACAAACTTATGTCTAACTAACTGAGTAGATAAAGCATTCCACTGGATGTAAATGTTTCAACAAACTTCGTTTAAGTCGTAATTTTCAGTTATCTTCTTCAATTTGTTCAAATGACAAACTTGGAACTTCGAACATTATTGATTTTTGCCTATAGCTTTTTTTCTGTTAATATTGCTATCTATGCGATAAAATCTGCTAAAACACTCGCATCCACTCGTAATAGGAGCCCAAATGTTAGCACGAAAATGATGACTTTTTCGATAAACAATTGCAACAATTTTGACGTGTTCTTCTCTTCCACTCGCAAATAAACCAATGGCTTTAAGTTGAGTAGACATTTAAAGTGTAGCAATGAACATGCCCTCGAATGTGTTAACAGTTGATTATTTCCCAACTCAATTACCACAACAATGATTAAGTATTCAGACACTTTGGTTGGCCTTGTTACTTAAGAAGACATTCCGTTTATTATTACTTGTTGGTGAAATTATTTATTTATCTTATTTTCGATGCATTCGCGATCTTCTGTAATGCGCGGGGTCAATGAACATCATGTTATTTAAAAACTTTACAAAATCAATAAATATAAATAAAAATATTTTCACTGGCTGATGGTAGATTTGGGTTTTTTTTTAAAATTCACGGAATTTAATAAAAAGAATCTTCCTTGTGTTAAATCACAAGTACGAGTATGCGGCACTTATGGTGTTGAAAAAGAATTATTAACTTAAAATTGCCAAGTGAAACATCAATTCGGTTCATTTATTCATCTCTCATATTTCTGATGTAAGTATTCTTACATTCGTAGTCAAGAATTTTTTGGTTATTGGTAAGGAATGCTCATTTAATTTTGGATATTTTGTATACCATGGAATTTATTACACGCGAATGCTTCGTTCCTATTTTGAGATATTTTAACATTCTTAGTGATTGCACAACATGCGAGGAGAAAAAATTCTTTAGCTACACTCACTTCCTCTAGATGCTAATTTTACTCAAAGTGACATTGTCGCCATAGACCAGAGGTCCAACTATGTACGTAACTGGTTCCTCCAAAACAATTGTTCGAGTACTAAAAACTCCTACTCTGTAAATCCTAGGTTGGGTTAGGTTAGGGTGGAAGAGGAATGCAGCCGGCAGCACCTCACTCGGATCTCAAGGATCCATTGTGCTCCCTGGATAACAGAGGATGATTAGGTAGAGGAGAGAGGTGGCAGGGTATTGGGTTTGTGACTGGGTTATTGGAGTTTGGAGCCTCAACTAAAGCATTTACAACCCTGAATGGATTTTAAAAACATGCTGTTTAGTAGGAGGCTAGAGATATCGCCCTGGTTGTCGAAGAAGTATTCTCCAAGCGCTTTTTTCGTACTACGGGCCAAGCTAGGACACACAGAGGAAGTGGAATTATCCCTCCTCTGCCTCTTCCTCTAGGCATCCCCTACATAAGTCGGAAGTGCTAATGCCCATTCTCATCATCGGGGTACCCAATGAGTTGTGACCCGTCAGAAAGCCAATCAACAGAGAGAGTAGTGACCTTCTGAGCTGGAGCGAAAATTTTGTTTTTTCTTGGACATATCTGGCTATTGGTTTCTGGAAAACACGGCATGTTTCTAAAGATGACCACATTTATTGGCGGTTTTTAGAAAATTTTGTTGGATTTTGTTTTTTTTTTTGTTCTAGTGGCTTGAGAACTGTGGTCTTCGTTTCACTGGATTCGAGTGCTGAACGGACTTTAGCCAGCTTATTCGCCATTTCGTTTCCTGTTATGTCACTATGTCCTGGAAACCAAATTAAATTTACGATGTTCGTTGAGCTGAGCAGTCTAAGATTACTGCGACAGCTTTCTACAAATTTGGATTTTGTGACAACAGATGAGATAGCTTTAATGGCCGCCTGGTTGTCTATGAAGATGTCAAAAGATGTCTGTAAAGCCTTAGGACGTAAAAGTATCAAACTCGGGGAAATAGTTAGAAGTACTCACACTCGATGCTATTGACAAACACGAATATCCTCACTTGAAAATAGAATTAATATTAACTAGAAAAGAGTTATGTACATAGCTTGGCTTCACGGTGGACCTGAGTTTCAAATAACAAGCTTCTCGAACCTGGTCGGTTCCTGACTAGATGTCTTCAGTTTCACACTTCAGGTTTTGCATTTGCCGTACCCACCTGAAGAGCAGTCCTCCACGACTACACCGTTCCTTGAAAATTTGCTAGTTGGAGCATTAGTGTCCATCCGCATACATGAAGCAGCCATTTCGGTCGTTATCCCTTAATTTTTCCAAGACCTTGTGAGCTGCAACCAGAAACGACGCGACGGTTGTAGCTCACAAATTTGCTGGGATGATATTGGCCTGAGTGTTTGAATCATATTCTTCTTGTTAGCAAATCATTTGTCTTTCACGGTTCCCCACAGGAAAACAAAATTGCAAAGGCTTCGACAAGACGGCTGATAACATGATTTGGATCGACCTTGGAATGGGTTGGGTTGCATTGAGCGCCATAATTTATGAACCAGAGGTCGTCAAGTCCATGTCATAAATTTCCATATAAAAAACAGGAACGACCACCGTTGACCGTCGCATTATTTAGAGCCTTATTGATTGAATGTCACACTTTCCGCTATAGCAAACACATTCTCGATTGTGCGTACGGTACCAAGGCGGGGGGAAGACCATGAGTGTGGCAGTCTCCTAAACTTTTTGCACAAACTTTGGTTCAACAGTCTGATGAGGACTCCATTTCGACCAAAACTTCACTGACATGGGGGATAAGTTTTCCCAAAGCAAATTTTTACGGTACCTGTGTAAATTTAAGTAAAGTAAGTAAGACGGAGATCATTACAGAGCCTTATAAGGAGTGCTTAAGTTGCTCGAAAGGCTTTGCTATTTGATTTCCGTTTTAACCTCAAAAGCAGCCATTGGCAAGAGCTACTCTTCGTCTGATAAGCTATGCTTTTCTGAGGGCATACTATGTAATTCAATTCTACAATGAAAGTGCTCGAATAGCTAAAACTCCTCCTCCCTAATTCTAAAGGACGTGGCCTTTTTTGCAAGACGTCAATGTTAGGAGAAACTTCTTGAAATCACGATATATACTAGTTTGTAAACCCATACCCGAATCTTCAAACTAAAGCACCTTAATATCACACTGTGTTCTTCTGTTAATGTCTGGTGGAAGTAATTAGACAACCTTTTCAAAGATTTTTTCTGCGAGATTTCTGCATTATTCTTTTGAGTAAATTGATTGAGAAATCGCATGGTAGGTCGCCTGATTGTCTCCGAGCTTATTTGATAACAAAGTTATCGGAGAAGTTTTTACCAACCAACGGGTTCATCTCTGCATATTTGTTCGGCAGTATATTTTTGGTCATAAAGCCACACTGATATAGATGGTTTAGGCTATTGACAAATGGCTTCAGACTCTCTAAATCTAAATTATGATAAGTTCAGAAAGGAAACTGATGTCTTTGTTCACAGTTCAGATCAGAGTGTTACGTTTTATTTTTTTGTGTAGCTAACACACAACTCTTAGGTTCTATTCATCCGCTATACACCATTGTATACATCAAAATACTTTTAACATAGAAATGCTTTGAACAGTTCTGCAGAAGCTTTATATTGGACTCAAATATAGACTAAGTTATCTTTGAACCATGCAAGTGACAGCAGAGTTTGATACGTCATCACCGTTTAGAAAAAAGATATTTCCATATTCTCTGCAGGTATTGTGGCTATTTTTCGTTGTTCCTTTCATTGTATTTGCAGGCTCTGCGAATTCAACAGATGAATCTGTTTTAAAAACTTCTTAATATCATTCCTGATATTTTCTCGATGGGGCTGGTAGAGCTGTGATCCCTGATTTCACTATCATTTTATAGGCTTTTTGCTCAAATAATAATTGTTTTTTTATTCACTCGTGAACTTGCTTGTGAAGCGGTGTTGAGACCTTTCGTCGAAGAGCTGTGAACCAAAAGAAACGCGCTACAAATGCAACTCTTTTTTTGTCTTAGAGAACTCATTGTCGATTCCCGCAATAACGGTAATTCACTTCACGAGGAAGTATGTTCCTACTATGCTTTATCTTGTATGTTCGGCATTCGTCATCAAACATCAGAGCCACCTTCTCTGGTTGATTTTTGGCAGTGTCGCCACTGGTTCTCAGTACTTGAGTTGATAATGGCAAAGTAGGCTATAAATAAACATGATTCTAAAGTTCGTTTAGGATCTCAACTACTGGTTGTGAGTTGAATACAAAGAGGGAGAGAGAGATGTCAAAAAAGATGTTTATGATCTCGGCAAGGTTGTGGTTTCAAAAAGTTCTACATAGAAATATGATTTTTCCCCGATGAGCACCTTTTCCACATTATATTTATTGAATGTTTCCCAGAAAACATGCAAAAGATCTTAAAAAAACTCGAATAAGTTTTATGATCTCCTAATATTTTTCAAGAACTATTGTATCAACAACTATTTCCCGCAACTTATTATTAAGTAATATTCTTAGAAATCTTCCAAGTCGGATGTTTCAAAGACGAAACTTCCACTTTGTAAAATGAAATTAAAGTGAAACTAATTAGTTTGAGCAAACTAATCCAAAAGGTGCTTTTCATCAGCCAACGACCTTGTGAGTGTGGTTTGGTTTCAAGTGATCAACGCATTATTCATTGTCGTATAAGGCTTGAACGTTTAATAAGAGAAAAAGTCATATGCGGATGAATAGTAAATCAATATCTCACCTTTTCATTTTCCTTCCGGATGTCCCTCTCAGACAAACGATATCTCAATGAACTATTTCTATTGACAGTTATCTATTATACCGGATATTAATTACACAAATTGCATTATACACTTTCGCTAACCCACTGCCTCTTACCCATATACCAAGTGGTGTATGGCAAAAGTAAATACAAAAAAAAGGCGAGAAAAAACAGAAAAACAATTATATGCCCTGCTGTGCAATTGCAACAGTAGGTGAAGGAAAAATAAATTTTTCCATAACATGTTATGTAATTTTCTTTGAAATTTTTCCATCCTGTGACCGGCCAAGAAATGGGTACGGTTCACGGTACGTCTTTCCACTTAAGGTATAAGTGCAATCATCATCATTCGTCTGGAGCACCCCTATTTTGCGCGTCGTTTGTGGTGAATGTAGGACACTTGTCTTGAGTATGACTGGCTAGGCCGGCAGTTAGAATATTAAAACCGTTAAGGCAACAGGTGGATAAAGTTGAAAAATAATTTCTCGCAGGACTTATTTATTATATGTTAACAACATTTAACAACACAAAACCAAAGTGCCGTCTTTCAAAGGAAAAACACTTAAAATGAAAAGCAAGATACGTTACACGAGGAGTAAAAGCTTTAAGGAGATCCTTGGCTACAATTATGATAAGTGAGTGGGCCTTAATTGTGTGTTTTTTATGTTGGATTGTAGTCAACTCCAGAAGTCCCCCATGAATAAGTTGCATTTATTAATTATTTTTTTTGTATTTAAATTTTTCAGTGATGACCAACCCGATTTGGGCCTATCCAACTCCAACTATACAGCGAGCTCTAATTCTAGTCTATCATCTGGCGGTGGTTCTGAGAGTCCAAGTACCTCAATGGAGCAAGTTGGTGGTCCAGTACCGATTGCAACACACACAGCAAGTAATAACTTGTTTAACGCTAATGTTGTAAATCAAGCACATCATATTGTGTCTGGATCTGGACCAAGGCAATGGATTGATAGTGACGATGATGATGATTTAGTAAATGAAGTTGACTGGAGTTCAAATATCGCAGCAGAAGTGTTGGCAGCATTAACCGATGCTGAAAAGAAACGCCAGGAAATAATTAACGGTAAGAATAACAATCCAACAGTCAGTTTAAGAGTTTAATTAAACCTTTTTCTTCTTTAGAAATCTATCAAACAGAACGAAGTCACGTTCGTACCTTAAAGCTCCTGGAGGGTATATTTATGCGACCACTCCAAGAGTGTGGCGTTTTGCCACACGATCATTTGCATTTACTATTTCCGCCTGCCTTACTCTCGCTTAAAGAACTTCACAATTCGTTTGAGCAAAAGCTTAAAATGCGACGTTTGGAACACAATCATATTGTGCAACATGTTGGCGATTTGCTAGCCGGTATGTTTGATGGGCAATCTGGTGAAGAACTGCGTGAGCATGCTGCTAAATTTTGCGCTCGACAACAAATCGCTCTCGAAGCACTCAAAGAAAAACGACGAAAAGATGAAAATCTCCAAAGATTTCTAACCAAAGCTGAATCGCACAAAGCTTGCAGACGTCTGCAATTGAAAGATTTACTACCAACTGTATTGCAGCGTTTAACCAAATATCCTTTGCTTTTTGAAAATTTGTATAAAATAACAAAACGTGTGGTGCCTGACGATAATGCTGAAGCAGAAGCTGTACAACGTGCTCTGGATTATTCCAAAAGGATATTAGTTGATGTGAATCAGGCTGTGAAAACCGCTGAGGATGCACACAAGTGAGTTATTGAAAATACTTATAACTTTCAATTTTGAAGTTGACTTGAATTTTTCTTGTAAATTTTCTTGTAACAGATTGCAGACAATTCAGCGAAAATTGGACAAGTCAACTTTAGACAAAGAAGAATTTAGAGTAAGTAAACATTTTTTGCTCAGTATTCTCTTTAGGAATCTTATCTTGTTCCGAGGGCCTATCAGTTATAAACTATATTCGATAGTAATTTATCGTTGTGTAGGCGGCGTTTGCTCTATATGCTTGTCGTACAAAGTTCAATTAACTTTCTTGAACATGGTACTTAATTAAAAAAAATTTCGGCAGAATATGATATATGTATTTTCAAATTTGTTGTGTCATCTCTCAGTTTCCGTTTACTGGCATCAATTGAGTCCATAGACAGTATGGTTTTTAGAGACATACAACTTAAAAACGAAATAAAACTCAAATAAATTGAATTTCTTGCCATAAAATATCACTTCCGGCATGTGGCCATTGCGGCTGGCTCGAATGTAGTTCAAAGTTTTCAGCATTTGAAGTTGTGTACCGAATGTTATTTGCTTTTTTCCAAATCGTCAATCGTCTCTGGCCTACCGACGACTTCATATACCCCACAAAGAAAATTCGCGGTTTTAAATCAAATAATCTTATGAGTTGGCCTGAGAACTCCTAAGCTCGAAATTTAAATTCGGTTATCTTTTTTCAAATCCAATCACTAAATGTAGTTGTCATGCGAGTTTAATTATTGGGCATATAACGAAATAGCTGCTAGCAACAAAACAGTGACACCCACGGCCCACCTTAAGGTTTAGGCTGTTTGAACTTAAAGTGAAAGAAATGATAGCATTTTATCCGTCTCTATGTAGAATGTAATACTATGGTTCGAATATTATGTTAGTATTTTTACTTTATTGCTTACGTAGCTTGCAGATATGATTGGCACTACAATTTTGGGTGGACCCGAGAATCAACCAACAAATCTCAATCACGTATGCTATTCTGGAAAGCTAACTTTACTTGTGGGCATTAAATTGCTTAAGGTTCATTTACATTTAAGTCGAGCTTCTGATGAAGAAGATAGTTTTTGTCTATTTAAAAAAATAACTTAATCCGTATTTTCGCTTGCTGCTAGAGCTTACTACTGAGCATTTAAATTTTACATACTCGTCAATAGAGGCAAGAAAAGAAAATCGATTTTTTCGACCACCTCAACTTTAATACCCCTTTAACGTCATTTTCACTTTAAGGCGAATCTCTAGTTTCTCGTCAGTTTTTTTTTATTGTTTTAGCATAATCTTTCTTAACATTTAAACAAGATTTGCATATAATAATAAAAACTATAGTAGCCGAAAGCAAGACATCAAGTAAAAGAGCTGCTTGATGGTGACCAAGATTGTGACTGTTCTGCTTATCTTAAATGAAAAAACCAAGCGGTATTTGCATCCTTATATTTAAAGCCAGAGATTGAACTTAAGTAAGTTACAAAATACAAAAATCTCCCTATTTAAACTTTATCTTTTTATTCAAAAATAGACTATTTTATACACTTTTGAGGACTACATTCATTTGAATTATAAAAATACAAAAATTGATTTATACAGTTTTGAGAACTATATTCTATTCTTTGCTTATTTTCTTCTAAAGTTTTTCGCTCGTAGAAAAAACTATCGAAACAATAATGATAGTCCTTATTCAATCCCTGGCTTATAACATATTGAAGATGCAGTATGAAATTGAGCAAAGTCGGTGCAGTAGTTTCTGAAATATCGTAGTCTCCGTTTCGAATAATGATGTTTCGAAAGAAACGCGTTTGAAAGTTCGCGAATGTGTGTGTTCGCTCTGTATACCTGCTTCTTTCCAGGGCCGTGACTTGTCAACCACTTCGAATATCGAAAAATTCTTTGGCACACTTTTTCCACACATGTTGTAGATCTGATTAATGAAAAAAAATCCCTAGAAAGTAGAGTATCCCTTTTTATCACCCTCTGCAGTGCTTTTAAATAATCCTCAGGCCGGAGGGATGGTGTTCATTCGCTCTTCAAATACATATTAATACTTACTTTCCCTTACCCTTGTTTTTCTGTATAAAAATTCGCTTTTTTAACAACATTTGGAACTCTACAAGCTGAAATTATTTTTAAGCTTACATAGTTGAAGTTATGGACAAAGTCATGTCTTATCATTTCATCAGATTTGTCGATGCTTCTGTTTGTTGGGCTTTGTTCTATAATAGCATATGTTGTATTCTTGTATTGCTTTGGTTGGCTAGTTAACGCCACGCACAATCTCCAAATTGGGTTGAATTGTGTCTCTAGAATATCTTTGGAGTAGAGGTGTCACCTTTAACACCCTGTTCTAGCATGCACAGACACTTAATGACTTTTAAACCAAATACATATATCAAAGCTACTATCAGGAGTATCTGCTTTTTGATTGAGGATGTCCGCCCTTGATTTTGGTATACGAATTTATCCTGTGTGACATTATCTTAAAGTTATGGCAGATCAGATCGCAGGTCCGGTCCTCGAAAATGACACATTGCGCTTGCTGTAGAGGAATAGGTCTTCTTAATATAATATCTGACAGCTGTAATATTTGAACGACTGAAAATCCAAGTTTTAGAGTGGAAAAGCTCACGATCGAACAAATTTGAATATCACTGCAGATCTTGCAAAAAAAAAAAACAGGATATACACAACATTTTTTTTATATATTTCAAGATCACATAGCTGTACAGAGCCATTTATAGTTTTGAGATCTGACTCTTTCACGCTTCTACGTTAAGTCCGTAAAAGATCTTAGTCCGATTTTTGATGATGTCATGCGATTTCCTTAACATCAGCTTGAAAAAATACTGAAAAACTCGAAACCAACACCAGAGGCATAACCATTCAAGAGTTTATACAACAACTCGCTTTCGCAAAAGATATTAACGTATCTGATGAGAAGAATGAAGTGCGATGTTCATATGTGCTTTTGTGAGCGTTGGTATAGAAGCTGCAAAAATGGGTTTAATGTTTAATGAAGGCAAAATGAAGTATATGCTATCATCAAATAAGAACAGAGAACATTGACGAATTGGACAAAACGTCACAATAGACAGAGACAGACGTACAGTGGTATAGAGTAGTAAAGGACTTCATTTATCTTTTAAGGCTATAGACATCGAAAATATCATCATTTCGGAGATCAACCGAAAAATTAATCTTGCCATTTGCTGTTTTTTCTTTAAATAAAGAAGTCAATCGATAAATAAAATCCTGCCTTCGAAAAACCAAGGTAACCCTGATCATCCCAGTCTTGGTGTACGAAAGACAATGTATGTTAAGCCCATTTTAGTAAGTTAGTAGGCTATCACATTAGAATAAAAACACATATTGGTAGAATAACACATTCTACCTTCTGCCACAATACCGTCGATATTAATTTTAGCATATAAAAATTTGTAGAGGATCTTTGCTCGCAGTGTTCTCTGTATGAGTTTTCATGGAAGGACATGGTAAAAGTCCTTAAACGAAACTTTTTGCTGTAAAGTAACTGTTACCAAAAAATCTCTTGGGAATCTTAATATTTCAGTAGAACTACCGTGATTTTCAAGTCTTTGGTTTCTTGCTAGATTATTGCACTGAGAATTCTCCCCATGTCCGGTAAACTATTTTTTTATTTTGGTTTTCTTCGGCCTCAAAAGTTTAAAATAAAAAAATAAATAGACTGACTCAATATTTGGGTTTTAAACTAACGATTCAATGTAGCAGCATTTTCTCTGAAAATCTGGCCCTTATGGCATGACTTTTAAGACGACTGTCGTCCAAAATCCAAATATGTACTGAAAAATATGTTAATCCAAAAATGTAACCAAATTGATAGACGATATTTGAAAAGGCTTCCTTTATGAGCTGAAAGTAAAGTCGCATTAAAAAATGTTGATTTACGATTGAATGATAATCGTTTATAAAGTTACTCCCTCAAGCCCTTCTAATTCTTGATGAAAGGTGAAACCTTCTGAAATTTGTCTTGGGTCGTACTGGTACGTCCATATATGTTACATCTTTCATAATCCGACACCCTGACCTTAGCCAAACGTTGGTGACGTGTTCAAGTTAGTTTAATTTAAACTCAGGGAAT
Source organism: Melanostoma mellinum (assembly GCA_914767635.1). Lineage (NCBI taxonomy): Eukaryota > Metazoa > Arthropoda > Insecta > Diptera > Syrphidae > Melanostoma > Melanostoma mellinum. The sequence goes on along the minus strand of OU612058.1, from coordinate 161,902,098 downwards.
AAACAAGCTTAAGGACATGGCAACGTACTGAGCGTCAAAGCGGCAGTGCGGCAAAATTAGAACAAAATTGAAAGCTCAGCGGAATTTTTCTAACGCTCAGCATTCAAACGCATGCTGCTTTGCCGCTCAGTTCGTTGCCGTACCCTAAGCTTGAAATGTTAATGTAAATGGTTTCATATATACGTCTATACGCTTTTAAATTTACACATATTTCTAACAATTATTTTTTATTTTTCAGAATTTGGATTTAACACAACTGAAACTTATTCATGATGGAAGTCTAACAATGAAGAAGAACCCTGGCACACAACTGCATGGTCTACTTTTTGAAAACATGATGCTTTTGCTAACAAAACAGGTAAGCGAAAACCATTAAAGTTTCTTTAGAAAAACATTAAAACTAAATGTATATTTTCATTCTTATAGGACGACAAGTATGCGTTGAAAAATTTCCAAAATATTTCCGCATCTGGCACAACAGAGGTCAATAAATTCATTAGTCCAATCACATGTTTTGATCAGCAAACCTTGGTGCGACAATCTGCGGTGGATAAGAATACTTTCTTTCTTATCATAACGAAAACATCACAAATGTTGGAACTAAGAGCGCCCAGCAGTTCGGAGTGTAAAACGTGAGTAGGAAAATTGTGTTTAAATTTTATTTATTTTTTTGTTCCTACTCACGCAAAGGAATGCACATTTTTTGGAAGACTTATTGTGGGTTTATTTAAACTCATTTTCATATGAGCATTGATGGATACAAAAACTGGTGAAAAATCACATGCATTCGACGCACCATCATAATTAAGCAATTAATTTACGCCTCCCGCAACCTACGATCAATGATCACTTTAATCATGTCTTTTTGCTGCATTACAAAAATAACTAAGAGACAGTTTCGAAAATACTAAGAAGATTTTATCTCTTCTGGTGGTGATGACAAATAGACTTTAATAATATTATTATTGGCGTTTTGTCGTACGTAGTTCGCCAAAAAGGAAGAACTCTTTGTCGGACTCATCAAGATGGCTTTAATAAGCTCGTTGAAAAGTTTTATGATGATGATTGTTTGGAGAAGAAATTGACGTCAAAGGAAGAGCAATGCAAATATTTTCATTCCAAACACAAAGGTCAATAATTTCTGCATAAAATTCAAGATCAAGTAGAGAGAATAGCAATAAGAACTTCTTGTTGTGTTTTTAATGATTTGAGATGGAATAGGGAAGGAGGAGGACTTTTTATTTTTAAAATTTTAAGAAGACTTATTTTAATTTTAAATGATATCTTCCGGAAAGAGACGGACTATCTTTTTTGGTTGTGATAAAAATAATAAATATTATTTCAATCAGCTTGATTTTCAAGTTCGTCTGTTGACTTGTGGTGTGGTTGCAGTTAATTATTAATAAACACAAACAATTAATTTCACGCTAGGTTGACAAGTTTTAATTAAAATGTTTGTTAATCGAGCATTGATGAATTATTCTTTGAGAAAGTCATTGACACTCATGGTTGTTTTCCATTGATGAAGGTTTTATTTTTCGATAGATCAATGAAATAGTTGCGAGTTATTTTTGACAGCAGCTCGTAGGCAATTATAAATAGATGAGATCTTGGTTTGGTGGTTTGCTTACAAATAGGCTGGAACAACAGAGCCTCGGGTCGCATTTCTCTCTACAATACTTTTGTGAGGATAGAGGGGACCTATAAATGTTTGCCGATGCTGAACGTTACTTAATTACTAAGGCAGGCACTACAGTTTAGGGTGAACTTGAGCTTCAACCAACATCTTTCGACAATAATTTCGATTTCAGGAGAGCTCTCTCCAGTCGGTTGAGGTCTTTTTCCACCTATACTGAACGGCTTTCACGCTTCATGGCTGCCTGTGCTTTCAGAGTCCTTACCAATACCAATCGAGAAGCGATAACCGTGAAATAGAGGAAGCTTCTTAGATTTAAATTTTGAACTCCCGAACGAACAGACATGGGCACCACTTGCTCATGCTTTTCCATAACATATTTCGCAAAGCAATTATTACTGTTATTTTAATTCTTTTGGCCTACCGTTCAATAGTGTCCGCGCTCAAATGCATCGCAACATTTCGGGTGTGAAGACGTAGGAAATGAATTCGTTGTAGGCCGTCTTCTGTTAAGTTAAGGCCATGGAGGTATAACTTTGCCTGTGAATTCTCACCGTGGTTTCCTCAGTGATCTAAATCGGAGTAGGACAGGACTGATGCCCATTTCCTTTGTATGAACCAAACTACCAAAGTCATTCAATACACACCCTACCTCTGTGTGTTCCTGCAATAACTTAGTAATACTTTTAAGGTTTGAATAAAAGTTCTCGTAAAGTATCATCAGTTTGAACTTTTAGATCTTGTGTTATTTGGCCTGGTTTATGGAAGCTCACATTGTTCTTCTTTTTCTTTTACACGTTATGAGCATCGTGATCTCGAAGGGATCACAGTTCTCCCACTTAACTGCTTCACCATAGTGATCCGCTGGTGGGATATGCGGCTTTTACCTCAGAATGCGTCGACAAACTTCCCGGTTTCGGATTCCTAAATGTCTGAGGCCAACCAAATGCAGATGTCGTTGCATTAGTCAAAGCTCACTGTGAAAGCTTACTGTGTTAAAGTGAGGAATGCCCTTGCTTGGCCATGTCGTTTAATAGAATGTAACTATTACACCGATGACATGTCAATACCGACAAATTGGTGCAACAGAGAAGGAGAACAAGAAAAGAGTCGCATTTATTCGACGAATGTAAACTTTGTCAATCGTACCACACCTAAGTTTTTTGGTTGTGGAAAATCTTAACCTGCGTTTTTTGTTTTTTTTACGACTCGAAACGGGTATTACTTTGAAGAATAATTCTCATATAAGTAAGGGTTTTCTTGAACTTATTTGAATGCATCATGCAATGCCTCAGAAAAACGATGCCAGACACATATCACATATCAAATCACATAAGCATTTTCTATAACCCACCCAAGAATAGGGTTTAAATTTTTTGCCTTTCCGAGCAACGGACTTCCATGACCATGGTTAAGATTGAGTTCATTAATACCATGGACACTGTTTATTTATGAATTCAAAAGCACATTTGCCATTTCTATACATAAATTTCGTTCAACAATTGCTTACTGTCTACGCTTCTCCTAATACGCACATAATATCACTTTCAGTAGTCTGCAAAGAAGAAACATCTTGTTAAACTAAGTCATTAACCTTCGCTGCTTGAAGCCAACTACATGTTTTTTTTATTTTTTTATTCATTTATTTCATTTTGCTTTCTGTGGTATTTTAATCAAAAATCAACATTCACGTGTTTGTTGTCATAACCATAGCACACGATGCAATGACAAGGGCCTTGCCTTACTTTAGCATCACCATGTAAACATGAAACGCTTATATGTGTACATCAATATTACATATCAAACAAGAATCCTTGGACTTTCAAATTCCAAGTTTAGTTCTTGAACTTTCTGAAATTTCTTCAAAAGGAAACCATCATCATCATCCTCATCGAATGTGTTTGTTTCGATTTTGCTTACAATTAAGAACAAATGAGATCTTTTGCTTTTTCCCAACCGCCTCTATCAATCGCTGTCGGTGTCGCATAATTCATCATGAAGAGCTTTTACTCTATACTCATAATTGAATTCGAATATAGAGCAGCTTTGTGTTTGGTTTTATCAAATTTAAATTTTTCAACTGGCCAAACGGCCCGGCCCGGCCCGGCCCGTTCGTCCTCATCAATCGTCGACCGGCAATGTGGTGTTTAATGTTTTCCGGAACGCTGTTATAAAAATATTCTGTGAAGAGGAGGCGATTAATTCTTCGAGATGATTCAACATCGACATCTCTGGTTTTAATTTGAACAACAACGTATGAATATATCTTATGATTGTTTTTACGATCGCAAACATCTGATACGGAAATGTACCTACCTACTTATTCGAGGTGCGTAGTATTTACAACTCTTTTTTAAAATTTTTTTTTTTTTGTTTATGTTTGTGGTTTTTATCATTTAAAATTGTGCTTTTAACAATAGAAGAAAAGAGGGCATTTCCTTTCAAAGGTACTTTTGTAAGTGACTACTTTGGATTTGGTTCGTAAGTGAACTAAATAGACTTCTACTTGTTTTCAGATTTGACTTCCTCTGATATTTAATTAATAAAATAGATATAGGATGCCCATGCCCACCTACTTTTTTTTGATATTGATTTGTTTCCTCAATGAAAACACAATGAAAGGAAATCCATTCATGATATAAACAAAATGTTTGTTTTGAGTGTGAAGGTCAGATAGATTGCGTAAAAACATAAAAAAATTAAAATTTTAATGAAATGTTCCAATAAGAGAGAAACTGTATATGTGGGAGTATAAATTTAGGCAGTTCCTAATTCTGAAGAGAAAAAACTTTGTGGTTGTTACATACCATTATCATACTTGATAAATTTGTTGTCTTTTCAATGAAATTGGTAAGTTGTAATATGATGATCAATTTGAATGAAACCTATTTACTGTTTGCTATTTACTAGCGAATGATTCTGTTCGTAAATTCGTTATTATAGCTATCGAAACGTGGTGTAACCTACGAGCGGATCAATAGTGTGAAACACTTGAGTGGAGGAGCTGTGATCATTTTAAGATCACGATGCCATTAAGCATTTAATTCCAAAGCTTATGCGTTTTGATTTCCTTTCTTTTCAATTGTCGGTATTGCTCACAGCATGACCCTTATGATCCAAATGTTCGTATTTTGAATCCACAAAGGTTGTGTCTTTGACGTTTCAGTCACACGCTCATTCGCATATACAAGATGGGTGATGATCTTAAATTAATTACAATAACTTTTTTTTTCATTTTTCTTTATTTATGTTAGAGCTCATTAAATTTTATTAAATTAATTAGTTTTAAAAATAATGGATTGTAAATGTCCTTCTGCTCGTTGATGCATGGAACCTTTATACCAAAAAGTTGTTCATTACTGCTTGGAGAGTTGAGACAGTAATAGCGGCAATTGTTTCTCAAATGGATTGCTATAGTTCAAATTTGTTGGCTTTGCTTTATAGACTTCCTGTTTGCAGTAACCTCACAAGAAAAAGTTAGGTGAAGTCAGGTCAGGGGATCTGGGCGGCCAACGGAATGTGGAGTTTCTGGATATCAGCTTATAATTCTCAAATGTATAGAGCTATTGACATCAAACTAAATACTTATTAAAAACTTTCATCGCAATTCTGTCATAATAGGCCGGGATATGTGAGGAGATGCACGATCTTTCTGAAACCACTCAAAATTGAAATAAATTCTCTTTTGGCGTAATGCTGCATAGAAAAACTGTTTCAACATCTTCAAGTAACGTGTAACGGTCTCCAGTAACCGTAACGGTGTGACCGTTTTCTTAGAAGAAGTTGGGTCTGACAAATGCAGCGTGATGAAACTGCACATCACACTGCGACACGAAATGGATGCAATTTCGTCCCATGGAATATCTGTGGGTTGGAAGCACTTCATATTCGACAATTTTGTTTGTTTAAATCTTAAAGTGCCTCATCAGATATAAAAAGTTAGTTTAACATATTTTCGTCCTCCTCCACCATTTGAAGAATCTTCTGGCAAATTTCCAATCGAATCGGCACATCTGCTGGGTTCAGTTTGTTGACCATTTGAATTTTATATGAGAATAAATCCAAATCATTGTAGATAATTGACTTCTTATCGAAACTCTAGGAGTGCTGTGTATGGCAGCAGCTACATCGATTGTTACTTGCGTTCTTGGTTTCTAATGCTTAAGGGTTTCTATGTTAAGGTCTTCTTTCCACTGTCCCATGCTCGACAAAATTATAAACAAGGCTCATTATGGTCCATCTACCTATACTCTGTTTAAAGCGTACTATCGGCGGAAAATGCAAATTTTTGTTTCAATGTCCCAGTTATCCATTTTTTGTCAAATCAAAAAAAATTACCATATTCATTAAAAGAAAAAAAGTAATTAAATTTTGCGAATTTTAGAATAGTGAAGTTAAATTGGAATGAATTTGAATGTAGTGATGACAAAATGTCAATGAGGTTGGCCCGTATATTAGACTCATTGCGTATCAAGAACTTGCTTAGCCTTGCGTTAACGTGTACGAAGGGTCTAGTTAAACTTAATTTTTTTTTGTAGCCTGGTATCAACCCGAAAATCGCAGTTGTCTACTTAAGCCCCATTTAAGATTTGAAAAAGAGATCGTATAGTCGTCGATAACATTTAAATTTCACGAAACAGCCAAGAAATGCAAAATTCAGAATCAATCAGTCTAGGCTACTTGATTTTGTTTTGACTTCACTTGAACCACATTTGTGCAAAGTTGTTTATCGCAAGCAGAGTTGTAAGGAAGTGGAGTATAATCGCACTGCAACTTTCTAATACAATCTTGTGAGCACTTTTATTAGGTGACGTACATTCCCAATACATTTTCAAGTAACTTTTCACACATAGTTAGTTTATGGCGACATTGCAACATCAACAGCAATTTCTAAAGCATTTGATAGAGTTTGGCATCAGGCTCTTTTATCGAAAATGCGTGATTTTGGTATCGATGAGTCTCTTCTTCGTTGGATTAGAAACTACCTTTCCGACCGTTCAATACAAGTTGTGTTGGATGGCTTCAAGTCTGATACCCACTTCATAAATGCTGGTGTGCCCCAGGGCTCCGTTTTGTCTCCGACTCTCTTCCTCATTTTCATTAATGATCTCTTGTCTGAAACTTCTAATCCACTTAACTGTTTTGCTGACGACTCGACCCTCAGCTTTTCATATTCGTTTCCAAATTCACGTCCCTGCTCTTTGGATGTGGAACTGGAACGGTTGCGTATAATAAGCTCATTGAATTCTGACCTTGACAGCATTGTTACATGGGGTCTTATGAACCGAGTAGAATTCAATGCTTCGAAAACTCAATGCTGCCTCTTGTCGTTGAAGCTTAACATTCCCACATTGCCATTATCCATGAATGGTACCTGCATCGAAGAAACCGATAAGCTGGCAGTACTTGGTATGTGTGTAAACGATGATCTTCGTTGGAATGACCACATATTTGAAGTCGCCAAAAACGCTGCTAAATGCTTAGGCTTCTTGAGACGATGCAGGAAATTCTTCACCCCTTCTGATCTGGCTACAATTTATAAGGCCTTCATCCGCCCAAAACTGGAGTATAACTCCCATATCTGGTCAGGTGCTTCTCAAACATCCTTGCACCTCCTTGATAGGGTACAAAATAGAGCGTTAAAATTGATAGGTGATAGTTCAATCGTAGAATCAATTGATTCTCTTGAATATCGTCGAAACGTTGCCTGTCTCACTCTCTTTTATCGCTTTTTCCACAAGCAGTGCTCTAGTGAAGTAGCCAGTTGCATTCCTCCCCTGAAACAATTTAGCCGCAACACCCGCCTCGCTAGGAATGTTCATCAGTTTTACCTTGAGCCCAACTTCGGGCGTACAGTCAAGTATAGAGATTCGTATTTCAGTCGCACCACCCGAATGTGGAATGCTTTACCTGGCTCTGTATTTCCGCTTCATTACGATTCACAAAAGTTCAAAAGCAACGTGCATCGGTGTCTCCTTTCAAATCCTCTCCTATTTTCCTAAATGCTCGCACTGTGTTTAATAACATTATAAGGGTATTCATAACCCCTTGATGTGCGCGTTAATTATAAAAAAAAAAAAAAAAAAAAACAGCAATGGCCAATTAATTGGCATGCTTATATTTTAAGATTCAATTTTGATGGAAAGTTAGTCCAATTCGAAAAATTGTATTTAGAAATTCAATCGTTTCCAAAATTAGCTTGCAAACTTTCATAACGCTTAAATCTCATATTCGAGCGATAAAAATAATCGAGTGAACATTCGATGTAAGTTGCTACTTGGTAAATCAAATTTTCTTTTCAATAAGATTTGTTTTCGAATGAATGCTATTTTCGTGAAAGTGAGAAAACTACCTTTGTTTTCGGGGATCGATTTTTTTTTTCATTAAGAAGAGTGAAAAGTTATGTTCATGCATTGGTGTTGGAAACGAAATTCAAGTCACTGATGTACTTGGTTGCAAGTATGAAGAATGAACACATTAAGGGGAGACTTAAGATCTTGTCCCTATAGTAGGATCTCCAAAGTACAATTTAAAGTCAATCGAATGATTTTTTATGCTATTCCATTAATTCACAATGAGCTCTAGAATCGTTTCGAATGAAAATTTTGAGTGGTTAAATAAATCGATTATATCATACGATACACATACAATTTATTAATATCACAAGTGCTGCGAAGCTAATTTTGATACCGTTATTTAAGACATTTGTGGTGGTCGGTTGATGTTACGTTTCGGTTAATAGTGTCACCTACGACAGATTGTCAATCTTCTACAATTTTCGTGTAGTGTGTTTTCGAAGACTCGTCGGTCGGCTGCTCTTCATGTCCAAGCCATCGTAACTTCGCCATTCGTTCACTTCTAACTATGCTCATGTCAGTACACTTCATATTTGTATATGCTCATATTTTACATGTACTTCTTAATTTTGTCTTTTATGGTGAATATGAAAGCGCTATCACGAACGGCTCTAAATATAATTTTGGAAGTCGTAGGAATAGGATGATCAAGGTCTCATAAAGATTATGCTAGATTTTGTTTCGCAAAAGCCTTTTGACCCAAAGAAACAGGGGTTGACACTTGACAGTAGTAATTATTATCTGTTTGACCTCCCTGATATTGCTTTCCGTGTGCTTAGAAAAGGAAAAATGGTTCTATTCTAATTTTCAGAGACGTCGTTCTTTTTTTTTTAAGATAGTCCTAAGCTTACAAGTCTGGTTCAAAGGCACAAAAACTATCGGTTAGGAACACTCTGAGCTTGATTTGAATTTTAGCACCATAAGAACAGGTCCAGAGGCCCAACTGCATCTAATGTGAATCATATTCTTCAAATTAGCGATGAAAAACAATTCCATTTTTTTCCAAAATGGTAGTGCAACCATTGAATTCGAAGTTCAGGAGTTCGTATTAGTCTCGATAATGAATTTTGGATACTTTGACATCCAAGCTTTAAAAATATTGTCTAAATTGGTTTTTGTATTGCAGGTATACCTTGAGTTACGACTAATCACTTTGGCGTAAGTCATTTTGACTTACCTACGACCGACGTGACGTTACGTTAGAAAAATTACAACCTTATCATAGCTTATGCCACTCTTACGTGAAGTTACAATTGCTAAAAGTGTCAGTTGACCCAATTATAAGCCCTAAGCGATAGGAAACTGTTGTCATTCTTCACAAAAAAGTTTCCTTTCAACACTTTGAGCCTCGTGCGGAAAAGTACTGAAATCGAACGAGAATTGAACGAAACTAAGCTGTCTATAAATATGAGTACACAGCATAAAATGAATCTATTTGCTCGCTACGGTGCTGTATGTACCTTTCCTTTAGATCGTAATATTTAGTCTTATTTTCTTGTTGGAAAATAATTCTGTTTACTTATTTCGATTCCAGTAGTTTTCGACTTGAGTCATATTTTTGCGGAACCAACTAGCGACGTAAGTCAAGGTATAATTATTGCTTCTAAATACAAATGCTTCTTTCAAAAAAGGTTTTTCAAGACAAGTTCTCAACAAATAAGCTGCCACTCTCTCTCATTTGTTTGAAAAGGATTAGACGTAAAAAGAAATTAACTCCTTTTGAAAGTGTCTTCATGTTCATTCTTACATCATAGGCTTTTTTCTGAGTTTTAATTGAATATTGCAAAGACTTAATGTCAAATACGTTTTTTTTTATTTTTTTTAAGTAAAAACTTATATAAGTCCATTCAACAAAATCAATAAACTCTGTCCTTCCGAAAATAGTGACATACTCTCTTGAAAACCAAAAATTTAATAGACTCTATTATTAAGCAAGGAACTTTCAAATTGTAACCTTTAATTTCTGGAAAGATTCCACCCACAACTGTCGTCGTTCGTTCAATTTAATTTCGTATTCATACTCGTATGTCATTAAAAAAAGAAGAAAAAATCAAATATTCCAACCACCTCCTCAGACAATTTTTTTGACAAATAACAACCGTCAATATAAATCAGTGCGTGTTCCGGAACGCCGCGCTACCCAGATAAAAATATTCTCCACCACATTAACTATTGACGAAAATGAAAACAACACATTTTCAAACCCCAAAAAAAAAAAAACCTCATCTAACAATAGAGTTGACAGACATAAAAACATGAACCCTAATACATCCCACCTTTTTTTTCCTTTATGAATACTATATGTAGATACACTAAAGTTCAGGGACATGTCTCATCTTCTTGACTACATTCGTACACAGCAGCAGCAGAAGCAAACAAGGTAGACAATGGATAGAACTTAATGCTTTTTACTTTTGGCGTGTATTTAGTTTCTTTATTCCACAATTCAATTTTGTTTAACGAAAATTATGTTAAAATAATCCCAAAAATATCTCGTTGTTGTGTCGTCTCCTTTGTTGTTATTTCTGGAGCGGTTGTCAAATGCATTCAGCATTTAAACAAACAAATTAACAAAAAGTGACAAACACTGAACTTGACCTAGGAGTTGAGTATGAAAGTACATAAATACACATAACTTTTAGAAAGATGCCTATCAAAAGGATTTTGCATAAATATTATTTAATGTTAAGCACAATGGGAATGTTTGACAAGTTTTTGAGTCTTTTGAAGTACTTTAACTTGTCTGCTAATGAGATGAGAGCTTTTCCTTTCTTTCTTGATTTAATGGGTGGTCCAAATTCAAGTTTTTAGAATTGTAATAAAAAGGACAAAATTGGATTCTTTCCATGCATTGTGATTTAATTTTTAAGAGCAAATATTGCAACGCCGTTCAATCTGTGCATCGGCTGGCTTCGTAATTGGCACCTTTAGGCACGCAGTAGCGCCATCTGTCACTCCAATTTTCCAAGATCTAAACACCGAAACCATCTATAATGAATGGTATAAGATACGAGTTGAATAAGCCAATAAATAGGTTGGAGCAACTGGAAACCTTGAAGCCTTACGCATTTCAAGCAGATACAGTTTTGTGCCGATTACGAACCGCTAAGTTAATTGTGTAATCTCTGTCTGTCGATTCCTCACAAATGGTGATACCTGTTTTTTATATTTTTGAGCTTCAAACGAGTCTCTCAAGTAATAGGTAAACCTAACCATTCGATGCGGGCACATCATAAAAGAAAGTCCAAAGACCTCAAATCGGAGCTCCGAGGCGGTGACGAATTGGAGTTGGCGCATTATTTCGGCCAAGACTTCTTTTCAAAATACGCACTATTTATGCTACACCACCACTCACTTTTGAAATAAATTCTCAATATTTCCCTAAGTTGTTTAAGCGTAACGCGACTTATCCAGCCCTATCACAGATTCCATCGTAATCGAAAAAAGCCTAAGTTTCCCGATGTAAATATCACATTAACCATTCGGAGTGGAACAAATTTCGAAATTCGTAGATTCGGTATCACCAAATCCAAGTGGAATGTAAAATCGTCGTCTACGAAAGAAGTTGTGTTTTGCATAAAAATGTGAATGATCTTGCACATTTGGCGTAAAACAGCTAATTTCGATAACCAGCATGGCGGTATTTAGTGTGGCAACTGGAAATGCTCTCTTCGATTCCATTCGGATTTTGTGATCACAAATTTTCGTAGTTCGTAACTTAGCATTCCGTGTGGAAGTTTTCTACAATGTAATCTGTGATAGGGCTGATTTCGTTCCGCTAAGGAATGCTTCTGACTCTCTTTCAAGACTTCTAGCGAAAAACAGCTGTCAGTGTCAAAATGACCTATGATTGAAAAAGAAACCACTAGATGGCCCACCCTGTATGTGCCATTGATGAACTTATCGCACGTGTTGTCGCAGGGTTTAAGGCAATTCTTTTTTTACCGACGTTGTTTTAATTACAAATAGAAATAAAAAAAAACAGAACTGCTACAGTTCAATGTGAGTTGAAGCTAAGCATGTACGGAGATATGTACATAAATCCATTCCTTTGCACGTGTCATTAAGGTTGAAATGTGAGAAAACCTAATGATTCTAATTTAATTAAGTTTTTTTCCGAGCGAATAACATAAAAAAACTGATGAGAGCGCTGGCTTTCAAGGCCACAAAAAGATAAAGGATGCGAAGGAGTGACAAGGAGTGATTTATTTTACTTTGATTTAGTTGACTGGCCCATGGCCCGGTGTACTCGGGGTACAAATATATCAGCGAAATGACACGAGAATGCTTTACTTTAGAGTGAGTGTAGACATGAAAGTGCTAAGAAATTAAACAGGAATAAAGAAAAGTATGTGTTTCTTATCTTACCGAGCACACCGCGAGCTGCTCTCTACGCACTGCTGAATCTTCCTCCGCTTGATATCTACTTCATGCGTGGTGTACTCTCAAGACCATTTCTCGTTTACAGAGATGTGGTCTCTGGCACAATTCGCACTGGAGCTTTGAGGAACTTGCAAGCAGCATATCTTTTGAGTCACTTTTAATGGATATGCCGTCTGACACGATGATCCCAAGGCTCAAACTGCGTCAAAAAATGCCCAGTCATCTTTCCTTCGGTTCAGGACTGGTTCAGTCCAGAATCTGAGCCTGGAAAGAACTGTTATCGAATCTTCACAGATGGCTCCAAAACCGATGAGGGTTCTGGTGCTTGCTGGTGCCTTTGTGGAGAACGACGACATATACGACTGCACGCCTCTTTAGGCTCATACGCATTCGTTTTCAAAACGGAGGCGTATTCTATTCTAGTGGCTTAGACCACGAACAATGGCTGGAGGGGGAGAAGTATCTGTGTTTGCAGCGACAGCCAAGATGTTCCTAAGACCCTTTTCAACCGTCTAACTACTTCGAAAGTGATGCAGGAATGCAAGAGCTCTCTAAATGCGGTCGGAAGATTAAATTCTTTGAGTCTCATCTGGGTTTCAGGCCATCGCGGCATAACTGGAAATGAGATCACCGATGAACTTGCTAGGCAAGGATCTCAAACAGCTTTCTCAGGACCTGAACCATCGATAGGATTGCCAGCGTCCTCTGTGAGGGCTTCAATCAACGATTGGATCTATGAAGAGCACAACCGAAGATGGCATGTCTCCATTGGATTCAGACAGCCCAAACGTATATGCTCTCCAACGTAAAGCTCTCTCGAAGCAGAAAAGACTGTAGAAAGCTTATTGGCGTTGTCACCGGGCACTTCTCTTTTGCCAAGCACTGAAACGTGTTAGGCTTAAGTGATACCACGCTTTGTGAATCTTGTGGAGAAGATGAGGACACCGCAGAGCACTTCCTCTGTGAATGTTCTGCTTTTCTCGCATGAGGTCACAGATACTCGGCGCAAACATGGTGAGAGCTGGCAACTAAGGCGCCTTATCATGACAGCGTCTTTTAACTTTAACTTGACTTAAACTTAACTGTACGAAAATCTGGAAGGCTATAACAAATAGGAGGTTAATAGCTGGTATTTTTAAAACCTCCAACAGAAAAAAAAGAATATGTTGAAAAGCTGTATCGAAAATTACTTCAGCCAAAGTTGCCACGAATAAGTGATAGTAAGATAACATTTTTACAGGGGCTCAAAGGTACGCTTTAACAGTTTTCTTAGAAGTCTGTTAAAATTACCATTGGTGATATATTTTGAAAAAACCGTTAAAAGAATCCTTTGACCCTCTCTAAAATTGTAATCGGCGCGGCGGGGGCTCATATTGATTGGAACTTTTCTCAGTTTCTTGAAGTCTTCTTCATCTCCTTCTTCTTTTTTCGGCATTACGAGCATCGTGGCTTTGAATGTAGATCAACCACTAAACTGCCTAGCCACCAGTTAGTTTCTAGACTGTTTCGTGAAAATCAGGAGGCTATATTCCAAACTTTCCCCTATTTTTTTTTTTTTCGAAATCTCACTGGTGTGAAAAATCCTTATGCCGATGCAACCCTTCTCCAAAGCGATCTGCTTTACTTGCCAGACGGGTTGTGCAAATCACAACCTTGTATAAAGAAAAGATAGTTCTTTTAATGTTCCCGCTCAAAACCTTCAAACATTATTTTATTCCTTTGATTAAAAATATTAATTGCTTAAACTTCCCTACGTTGCGATGCGATGCAATGAAAACAACTCGCATAACCCGCTTCAAAACAACACTTAAACCATAACCCGGCAAAACCACTTGTTAATGCCCAAATTGGCATTCCGCGTTGACAGATCCATTTAAAATTGAATTACAATTTAACTTACAACCTTAAACATTTTATGAAAAAACAAAAAGAACGAAAAAAAGCAAATCTCAACCACAACAAGGTGAACAGACTAATTGTGTTCAATTAAATGCGTTTGTGCAGCACCGTGCGGTAATAGATCAATAGAAGAGAGAGATATAGGAAAAGTTTCGCTCTCTTTAAGATTCAATTGTGGCATATGCGCTACACGGTGCGCGCAACGTTCGTCTTCCAAAATGGTAAACTTTCCATGAAACATCTAGAAAATCTCGAATTTTCAATTATATTCATCTTTTATTGAATTCTGATAACCTCTCTTAATTGAATTGTCAACGTTTCATTGGAAATTGTGCTTTAACTGCATTTGTCATTTTGTGACAGGCAAATTATCGATTGTTTTTATTTCATTTGTGACATCGTATTGTTTGTTAAGCTACATATATCATTGACTGTGATTTCATAATAAAAATTTGTGAGGAGAAGAGCACGTGAGTCGGTATAAGGACACGTTAATTTCAAGACTAATTTCGGTATACAGTTCATATTGCACTCAGAGGAGTGTCAATGAATGGTGAACATGATACGGAAAGAGGTTTTAATAATAATTGTTTTTTAGGTCTTGCAATGTAATTGTTCATGGTCTGGTCAGTGACAGTTTTTGCTTTGTGTTTTGATTGAAATGGATTGGTAAGTGGTCATGTTTCATGGCATGTCAATGGGACAGCAAAAATGTCCTTCACATACTTCTTTTGGACATGAAACGAGCACAAATGCTTTTATCAATTCGTGAAAAACAGCGAGTGCTTAGATCCGATTGAAATTTAAGTGAAAGTAAAGTAAAATATCTAAGGTGGATAAATTGTTTAAATGTGTGTGACTAAAGAAAGACACATCACGTCAAAGTTCGAAAACCAGCTTGTGCGATCCCTAGTCACAAATTACGGTTGTCAGGATTGTGTTATCTGAATGTTTGTCACGAATAAACTACAAAACGACTCAACGGATACGTCATTGAAAATCTAAAGGATCAGAACAAGGTCCTATTAGAAGTAAAATGAAATAAAATAAATAGAGTGGTGCAACAGAGCGAGGAGCCCCTAGCCTAGCGCATTTCTCACAACCATGCCTTGTGAGGGAATGGAGGTGACCCACAATTTTCTGCCGGTTCCGAACGTCTAATTGAGAAAGCGCTTTTCATGGCAATGAATTTACTAATGGAGGACCTGCCGATTCCTCGCGAAAGATGATAACCGTGGAAAAACATTTTTACCTCTGCTGGGATTCCTGGGTTAGCAGGTGGACATGCCAACCATCACGCCACGGGTACCACACCCTTTTAGAAGTAGTGAGTCCAAATCGCTTAGAAACGAAGCTTGCAAAATCGCTCGCTTGCTTTTTTATCTGCTTCGTTTAGATATCTTGCATTACTCTGAAGACATAAATATAAACATTTGGACAGCTGCTGTCATCTAATGAGTTGCGGGTTTACAAATGCGAAGCAAGGCGCTCCGCTCGGGGTCTAAAATATTTAAAAGAATCTTTTTGTTCGGATGTTTTTCATGTAAAGGGTGTGCCAAATACAAACTTCTTTCTAAAAATGCAATACAATGAACAAAATTCGCCATGTTTTGTGACTTTATTCAGAAAGAGCCAACATTCCCATTGATTATGGATCAAAACGTTGCATTAGCAAATTCTGTCACTTGAATTTTCCAAGAAATTGTTGACCGTTTCAAGTTGTAGCTCTAGGATCATAGTGACCTTAAGTTTTTCAGACGTTTTTGGATTGTTGGCATAAAATCGATCTTTCACGGTTCCCCACAAAAAAGAAAATCGAAAGTGGTCGAATTGCAGCTCCAAAGCGGCGATTTGAGTTCCCCAAGACGGCTGATAACACGGTTTGGGAATTTGTTGTGCGAAAGATCGATTATGGCATGGGTTGTGTACTATGACTGCTCGCGTTCCAAAACAAACCAGAGGTCACCAAGCCTCTGTCATCAATTTCATTCAAACAATATTGGTAAACATGGCTCTGTAAAGGTGCGTCTACACTTTTCCGGGGGCAATCGTATCTATTTCATTCCGTTTTACTTCTTGTTGGCTTTCGGTAGAAGGAATGACCATAAGTGTTATCCACCAGTATGACAGTCTCACAAGCTTTTTGGAGAAAGTTCCGTACAGCAAGAGCGTGGATGCTTCATTCAAAAAACTTCTTTTCAAAAAACGTACTATTTGGACTATACAGCCTCCTGAACTTTGGATATAAGTTTTCAATATTTCCCAAAGCGTAAAGCGACTCATTTCGTTCCGTGGGGGTATCATATTAACTTTCTATCAAGATTTCCAACGGGAAACAGTTGTCAGCGTCAAAATAAGCTATGATTTTTAAATAAACTATGGCCCACCATTATAATCCTTGTTAATCCTTCCACTTCCTCCACTACCTGCATGTAGTCTGTTTTCGTACCGCAATTACTAGTTACATGTGTTTTTTAGGCGTGATGTTTTCAAGAAGAAGCAAAACGCATACAATTAAATGTTATGACCAAAAATTTAGGTTTTTATAAATTTAAGGGCATGTTATTCGAATACTCTCTCCCAGGCTTATCTGCGTAGATAGGTAGACATAGCTCCACAAAAAACTAGTTCAGCGTTGTTAAATCATCCGATCTTAGAAATAGCTCACAGATTTAAAACACGAAATTATGTAAAATTCGGCGTCAACAGTGCTTTCGTTGCGAGATAATTTACCGAACGTACACAGTGCCCATTGGCCGTTTGACTTCAATTCTTACCCAATAAAATGTCAAACCGAACTAAGTATTAATCAAGTGATAGTGATAAATACGAACTCCGAAAAAAGTAGTATCAGATTGAAAACCATTCGTCTTAAAAATGAAATCTACTCTTGGCTACTTAATATCACTTAGTTTATGTTATGTTTTTCTTAATGAACCATAGAACTTCAAGTCGCTCAATAGTTTTTTTTCCCTAGCTAATTCAAGTATAAGGCTGTGGAGTTCGTGGTGTAATAGTCAGCGCGTCTATCTGTTTCGTGGAAGGTTCATGGTTCGAATCCCAGTAGGAAAAAAAAAAGTTTTATATTTCCCCGAAAGTAAATTCATTGCCATGAAAATGAAAAGCGCTTCCTCACTAAGCCGTTCGAAATCGACGAAAAATTGTAGGCCCCCACAAAGTACGGTTGAGAGAAATTTGCTAGACCGTGGATCTTCGCTCTGTGGCGCCACCTTATTTATTTATTTTATTTTGTTTTTTTAATTCAAGGACGAACTTTCACATTTTCAAAAACAAGTGAAAACAAACAAAAACAAATGATTTGTTGCCATATTTTTTTCAGAATCAAATCCAGGTATTCCCTGCATGCTACAGACAATCGACTTAATTTCACATTCATCGATTTAAATAATCAATTAGTCAATCCTGAGAACAAAAAATGAATGAAATGCGCGTTTTATCGAATTACTTCGAAACGGATGATAAACAAATTCGAATCGATGTAAATATCATTCGTTTCCTGCTTCTTTTTTGTTTTTTATTCATTTAAAAGGGAATAGCAAAAAAACAAACAAAAATACAAATAACAGTCCTTGAAAATGTTCTCCATACCATGGCATCGTTCTATTTATACAATCTACTTTAGCATTGCAATTGGATTGCTCTTCCAATGCCAATGTTTGTTGAATCCCAAGTTCAGCACATCTTTTTTACCATAAAGTATTAATTATTCAACAGCGATTTCGCGTATAAACAGAGACACACTCACACTCGGGAAGAGTTGGTGCTCTTCAGTTCACCAATTACTGTACTTCTTTGATGGACTTTTTGGATGAAGATACTAACCCCCCCAAAAAAAGAAGATTTAATGTTTTTTTCTGCGAAAACACTTGGTAAGCAATCAATTAATTGGTCTTTGCCTGGGAATTCAGCAACCATTTTTCAAATTTTGATTTATTGAATCCTGTTCTAGTTTTTTTGTTTAACATGAATATTTATATCGAGAGGGTTTTTGTTATGTTTTTATAATGACTGATAATTTGGTTGTTAAAGTCAATGAAGTTTAATAATTTTCAAAAACTTTGTTTAAAAAGAGTTGAAAAATGCAAAGGACATTATTTTTGGAGTTCGTCATGTACCGATGATTTCAATCACTATTTTAGTTCGTAGTGCGTTACTTGTTCATGAAATAGTTTTTGAATCAGTTTCTTTTTCTGTTCATTGTTTGACTATGTGAAAGGGATACTGAATATCTTTGATCAAAAAAGTCGGTATGATACATTGACCCTTTCCTGCCTAATGGTTGCATTTGGAAACATCTAATTGACCAATTTGTTTTTTTTTTGTTCCCTTACGGGCTATTGTTCCTGTGAGTTTACTTCTGGTGGATAGGAATTAGAGAAACAAAGGGTTAAGGGTTGAGAAAGTAAAAGAGATTTATTGAAGTCAGGTCTCTATTTCATTACCCCATTAGTGTTTTTTAGTTTTTCGAGGTAATCGCAAGAAACAATTTATTTAACATGCTCACTTAATGGCTGTAATTATACCTCTTTCAAGGTTACCAAACCTTTCATCAAACTTCTTTGTTAAGGTATTAGAACCCGTGTGGATATTTTTCCGTAATTTGTCTGTCACCTTTCCTGGGAGTCGAAATCACACTGTAAAGAGTTTTAAGCTTAGAGAAATGAGTATTTAATTCTTCGCACTTCGGGGTTAATGATGGAGAGAATCATTTTTACACATCATTTGAAGAAGGAGAGACATCAAAATCAAATGTAGATGCCGTTTACCAAAACAATTTAAAACACTGATTTTGAAGAATAGTACATCAGTAAAACTGCTGTGCAAAAGTCCTATGCTACTATTTTGGGATTTTGGGTTAAGTGAACACTCATTTTAGTTCAAATAAAGGTTATGTTGCCGTAAAGCGACAAGCAAATGAAGAACTGAAAACTTTTTATCAATGTATTTATCGAACTTATTTGGCATCCGCAGTTTGAAGTGCTGAACTAAGTTCACTGATTTAGGTCGAACACAACGCAAACTCATTAAATAAATAAATTCACTCAGTTCCGTTAATGTTAGTGTTTGACTTACCCTCTACATTCCCTCACAAATTTATAATTGGGAAAAAAACGCTGTTTCCGGGGGCTTCCAGCTCTGATGGACCACCATTTAATTTTTTAAATATGATGTATAAAAATCTTACACTACTATTTTGGGGTTCTTAATTCAGTGAGCTCTCACTTTACTTTTTATGAACGTTATGTTGTCGTAAGGCTTTACTTCTTAGTTCGATAAATGAATTAAAATACCTAGTCGTACTCATACATAAATCTTTAATTCAATGTGTTTGATAGTGCGCAGCCTCAACTAAAACAAAACTTACTTGTCAAATGCAGTTTGAATTGCAAAACTAGTTTGTAATTTACTAATTTACGCCAGTCGAAATAAAGCGCCAAACACACAGTTCACTGTTCACTCAACTCAGTTCAGTTTGGTGTTGAACTTACAATTAAAATATTTATAGGTAGAAATCTTTGTTGAACTGAATTAAATGAACTGTGAGATTTAGAACTGCGACTCTTAGTTCACCAGTGATACCGCTTTTTCGTGGACTACGTTAACCTTTTCTGAAAACCTACCAAGCTCTTGATTTTTCTAATAGTAAAAGTGTAAGTAAATCCGAATCCGGAGCCAGTTTTGCTTAAACATACTTGAGCCAAAGTAGCAGAAAATAGCGAAAAATTTAGAAACTGTGAAGTAAACTGCTTAAAATTTTTGCAATACACTCGAAATTTTAAAGCTGTCTGTCACACGTCTTCCACTTTTATAAAGCTCAACTAGGGCCAGCTTAAAAAGGTCTAAAAGACTAGGAATTGAAGTCTTTGATTTTTCTGCTAACATTTAGCGGAACTCTTCCCACCCAATCTGGTGTTATGTACTCGAGTTGACTGATTTTGCCCGTCACATTCCACATTCGTGCTGCACTCAGCTCTTTCATTTTTTGCCAGTCGTATAAACTTTGTTATGATTTGAAAAGTCCTAAGCAAGACCCTTAGAATACAAGCATGTAAACATTTTCACGGTTGGAACTCATCCTTCACTTGAAATGAATCTCTAATAGTGATTTATAAGTAGTCACCAAAAAAAAAAATACCTGATACTAGAGTCCGTCGTATTATGTGTTGTTTTAAATTAGTCAATCTGGAACTGCCAAAAGAAGGACTTAAGATCCTACCAGGATTTGGAGTTCTTTCGATGTTTTTTTTAAGTTCTGTAAGGAAACACTCATGCTCATTTTGAATTCTATTTCGATATCCCAGCAGAGGCAAACATTTTTTTTCACGGGTATCGCCTTTCGCGAGGAATTGGCAAGTCCTCCGTTAGTAAATTCATTTCCATGAAAACGGAACCGGCAGAAAATTGTAGGTCCCCTCCATTCCCTCACCAGGCATGGTTGTGAGAAATGCGCTAGGCCCAGGGGCTCCTCGCTCTTTTGCGCCACCCTATTTATTTTTTATTTGTTTATTTATTATTTTATTTCGATATAAAGTTAGTCGAATTTGAATGAAATGCATTTTGAAACTCAAACGATTCGAAAGTTTCTATGAATTATTATTCGAATCGTTCGAGTCTCAAACTGCACTTCTTTCGAATTCGACTAACTTTCTATCGAAATAGAATACAAATGTAAATGAGCATGACTATGTTTTACCATAACATAACCGAATGTTTGCATTTATACTTCATACGATTGTCCTTATTATCTTCGCAGTAAGTTATCTCTACTCACGATCTAATAGTCTGGAGATGAGCCGCCTCAATTCGACGTCCGGTCCCTTTGCTTAATAGTTTTGCCTAACTAATTTCATTACATGTGCAACTGTTGGAAGGGACCTTCGGGAAAATTTGCATTTGCAACACCGTCAGAGTTTTCCATAAAATACGTGCGGCTATTAGAAAACAAACCATCAGAAAATAGTTCAAATTCAAAAGACCGTCCCAAAAGTGTCCCTTCATGTCCATATTTTGTGGTCCGTTACAAAAAGTTTTTTTGAGCATCGTTGATGAATTTTGGTAGAGAAATTCTGAGCATTTTTCTTTTCTTGAAGAAGTGGATTTATCAAAAAGGTCTTGGTTTTAAATGCTTTCCATTCAGGCAATTTTTCGTTTTTGCTTGAAGTTGGCCGCACTTTTCTTCAATTTTTTTTTTTCAACTTCTGTATTTCAATTGTACTATTTGGATCGTTGTAGTGTCCCTTTTGAACCCCCAGGAATGATGACTTTTCTTTATCAAGATCGCTTGGTACGAAATTTAAACATTTGGCTGTCAATTGGACAAGTTTCCGTCTTACTTTAATCAATGTACATACCTATATGATACCATGGGCCTAATTTCTTTTTCTTCTCATTTCTTCTCATTTTGAATAGTGAATGAAACAATCGAATTATCAATAACTTTTTGAACTTCTCCATTCACTTGAAAATAAATTAACATAAAATAAATGGCCATGTTTTTGTTACATTTGGATCGTGTTTTATTTGAGGAAATCATTATTCATAACATGGTGTTAGGGAACTAAATTTTATAATAGTCTATCGTGTGCCATCACAATAGATTAACATACACTTACATAAAAATCGGTTTTGCTGTCGCACGCTATATATACCTTTTTGCATCCAAAGACAACCTCAGGAGGACATAGTTCTCATGTTTTATCAGACAACCCGTTTGAATAGTTCAGTCTTTTATTTCAAGATCCAGTTCAGTTCTCTGAACCTATTATAAAGTAATTTCAGAGGTTTTAAGTAGAATTCCTTCTATTGATGGTACCTTCAACTTTGACATTAAATGCTTTGAAATGTTGCCTTTGAATGTAAGAATATTCGATGAAATTGTTGAAAGGAAAAGCAAAATCCTTTTTCATGGCTCTTTTTCATTAGCAAAATGGTATCGTTTTTCTTTTGACCAATTGAAAGCTACTGCTCTCTTCTTGGACTTATGATGTAAAAATGTTGTAAGGCTATGAACTGAAACAAAAAAATAAAAATTGTATCTATAAACTCCTCCATTTTTCATTTGAATAATTAAAGTGCAATGTTAGTTTGTTTTAGTTTTTGTGGTCACAACAGGAATGGACAAAAGATAACATTTACCAGATCTCCTTTAGTTGAGGCTGAGGCTTTCTTTCTGTGAATTTCATTGACATCAGCGTTTTTATTTTTGTTTTTATCTCAGCTTTTCAACGTAAACTTACAAAGGAGATCCATTGCAATTGTGATGGAATGAGTGACAAATATGGACCACCAATCACATGAATATATACATTTTCCGATTACAACGTTGAGTGGCTTTGTTTATTTGTTTTTATTTCATGGTCCACTTCATCGTGATATAAAAGTTTTCTTATTTTGATAATTACATTTTCTACGGCTTGCGGATACTGATTATGCCTATGGCAATGATGATGATGATTAAAGGTCAAAAGGAAAGAAATTACGTTTGAACGTAAATATTTATTAAAATTTATTCGGCATGTGTGTGTCTACTTTACAGACTTCCGTGGGACTTCTTGGTTCTTAGTCATCCGAACGATAAATTTTTTCAAAGGGGACTTTTCTTCTGAAGCAATTGTTTGCTTATGTTATTCCTACACACTACCGCCTTACACATCATATGAGTGAGTGAGTTGATTCCATTCAGAAAAATGCATTTTGGTAAGTTGATTGATTATACTGCAAAGTCTCTCTTACGTAATTTAAGTAATTTGTGTGCCATCTGTGTAAAATGATTGCTCATGAAAATCTAAAAAAGATTGATGCGTCAAGTGAAAAGCTTTATATTTTTTGAAAAATATTGGCGTCACCGTCGACAGGGAACAATTTAATTGTTGTTACTTGGCGCTTTCGTCCCAAGTGAACCTATGCCACTTGTGGTCATCATTATGAATAACCTTGGAGGTTTATAGGACTCGGCTTCTTAATCATTTTAAACAAACTTTACCAGGGTTGAAAACTTACAACCCTAATTGTGATGCTAATTCCCGTACCGTAGTTATTTTAATGTTTGAATGTGTTGGAGTAACGAATTTTAGACATTCAAAGTCCTTTTAAGGCTATCGCCTTTTGCTAGGGAGGATTGCCGATTCCTCTGAGCGTATTTACGTTCCAATGAAAACAGCTTTTTCACTTTACGCCTCGGAACCAGAAGGATTCTAGACTTCGAGGATCTTCGAGCAATGTTGTTCCACTTTACATATTTAATTATCTAAATTTAATTGAAGTAAATTGTTTGCTCAATGGCCAACGACTTGCATAATTTAAAATATATACAGACTACACAAAACACTGATAATAATTCCTCCTTGGAAAAAGCACTCAAGTGCAATAGCATAAAAATCTATGCATATCCTTTCATTTGAAATTTGTATACTCGGTGCATTTCAATTCCCAAATAAAAGGAAAATATAATAGACACTCAGAGGAGCCAATGCAGCCTTCCAAACTCACAACGACCGGAGAAGGTGTGTCTGCAATGCCACTCTGACTGCTGCTTTTAAATTGATAGTTTTGTATAAGGAGGAGAAGAAGTACTGCAATACTCAACAACAACAACATTGGTCTTTATGACTTCAAGTTCGTATAAATGTATAAACTAAGTGGAGAAGAGAAGTATGAATTTTTTTTTCTTTTTTGTGTAAAGTAGGGAGATCAATATTTCCAGGAGAAAGTTGTTCTGGTAGCTAACTGTTCTGCATCGATTGAAGTTTTGGAATACTTTTTAGAAAATTATCACTAGAACGGGAGGACAGATGTTAAATTACGTGTTTCACATGGAAAAAAATCAGCTGGCTTGTCTTTTTTTTTTGTTCTTTTTTTAGCGATAAAAGAAAAAATTGGGTTGCGCATTCAGAATGTTGCTTCCCATTTATCTATCTGAATGTTAAAGAGGGTTGCTCGCAATACAATCATTTTCTTTGGTAGTACGTAGTACCATCTACCATTTAAGTCTTCGAATAAAAGTGCAAGTTTTTTTTTTCTTGTCCGTAAGTTCAGCATTAAAGGTTCGTTTGGGCCGGAAACTCTATGAGGTGTCTTCAGACATCTTTTAACAAACGTTTGAAGGCTCTGTGGTTGTAGTACATTACAGATAGTTAAGTCTTAGCTAACATAAAATTATAATATAGTAAAATAAAAGGAATAGAGTAGTTTCTTCATTTTGAAGAAGTTTCTGAGCGCGGGGTCCAACTATGTAGCGAATCTTTGAAAATTGATTTTTGATGCAGCTTTTAAATGCCAATAAAAATGAAACTTTTGTGGTACCCGTGACGTGATGTTTAGCATGTCTGCCAATTAACCCAAAGGCTCGTGGTTCGAATTCCAACAGAAGCAAAAATGTTTTTCCACGGGTATCGCTTTTCGCGAGGAATTGGCAAGTACTCCGTTAATAAATTCATTGCCTTGAAAAGCACTTTCTCGATAAGCCATTCAGAACCGGCAGAAAATTGTAGGTCCCCTCCCCCTCCATTCCCTCGCTTTGTTGCGCCTTCCTATTTATTTGAGAATGTTTCGAACAGAGTTTTTCAAGACTTTCGTTCCATGTTTTTTTTTACATTCTCTCCTTCCTTTCAGAAATCCAGAAACGTATATTTTTGTTTTAATCAGTTACTTTTTAGCTTGGAAAGAAAAAGGACATCTAAAAGTGAAATTGATAGTAATACTCAAATTTGAATAGTAGTTTTTTAGGCAAATGCATTTTTCCACTTTTAAATTAGTAATTTTATTTTTTGCGACAACCCAAAGTATATCTTACGTTAGTGAGCTAAAGCTTTGCATAAATAGAGAAGGTGGGAAATAGTTTCCTCTTCGTCCTCATTCATTCAGCTTCTGCAAAAGTCGTTTGAGGCGACTAGTATCCCTGCGGCATGTCGTCCAATAAGACAGTGCCCTGTGATGACACCTATCGTCGCACTGATGTTCTTCTTGGCTTAAATTGAATCCGATTCGAATTCTGTCTACTGCTTTCTAACAAACACTTTCTAGTTTCATTAAAGTTCCCCATTTACTCCTAAGAATTGCGGAAAAGGAGCTTTGAGGAATCGAACAGTTTTATTGTAATATAGATTTATATACATAGAGAGATCCCCCTGCTTTCTAGGCTGGTTTTCCAGAGATTCACTGATTTATTTTGTTTTTCCAGTATTGATGTTCCGCCTTGAGATTTCAGCTTCTTTTTCAACCCTTTTTGGTACATGAAAGTAGTAGATATATGATCTTTTGGAAAAGTCAGCATATATTTCGTTGCGTCGTTCGTTTATATGCGTGCGTTTATCTCGTCTTCTTCCTTTTTCGAATTTATGCGTACCGTTGTCTCGAATCACAGCTTTCCCACTTTTTTGTTTCACACTAGAGATCCGCTCGTGGTGAGGATATCCATTGATGTTTAGTGCAAACTGGGTGTGTGGTCATGAGTTATGTTAATGCACCTGTCCGCAAGGTTCAAATTGACAGACAAGCCTTTGGGGATCCTAACTATGCTCATGGTTCGCTTTGCAACAGCAAAACATCTTACTGTTTTCATTGCGGATGCCAACACCATATCCTTGCATCATATCCTCGAACCCTACTTTGACATTCTAGTCTCACATTACAATTTTAAGTCACCGTGTGCTTAGTCTATGTTGTCATAAACGGCACTTACTCCGATATAGAGGCTAATAGGTAAAAGGTAGAGGATAAAGGTAACTATGCTGTGGAATCTTCTTTTCATAAAGTTAGTGCCAAATAGTTTTTGAGTTTTGATGAACAGGGATTTAAAAGCTGCTTTGCTGGTAATAACAGATGATTTTCCAGAGAAAAGTTGTGCAGTGTTGGTTGGTGGCAGCATTTATGTGCCTGCTCAAACCAAACCAACAAACCTCTTGCATCATAATTCTTTCTATGATTAGATGTTGCTTTGCTTTTGAAGACCTTTTTGTCCCGCTAAAATAGGAATGGCATAATAGTAAGCATGTCAACCTGTTTCGTGGTAGCTTCGAGGCTTGAATCAGAGAAACATAAAAAATGCTTTCCAAGGGCATTTATAAGTGCTCCGAGGTAAACATTGCCATGAAAAACGCTTTCTAACGTAGCTGTTCCGAATCGCCATAAAATTGTTGGTCATGGAATTGCGTTAGGCGCCGATATTTATATAACTTTATTGCGTCACCCTATTTTTTTATCTTTTAAATTTTTTAAAATAGCCAAAGAATATCAATTTGTAATCAGGTGTTATCCGAGGCGTTGTGTCGCATTTGCTGGGGTGAAAATGTTTATCTGTATGAAATAAAGGTATATTTATGAATATTTCGTAAGAGTCACTAAAATGAGTTGAACCACTAAAAAGAACTGTTAGCAGAACTTTATGACATGTTCGACTTTTGCTCATTGAAGTTTTCATTGTTTTTTGAGCAGACTGTGAATTGTAAGCTTCTAAGTTGGAGCACAGTTTATTTTGGTAAAACTCGTGGTAAAGTAGTTAACAGGTCAGTACATGAAAGTTCGAGGTTTGAATCCAAAAAAATCCATCAAAAAGCGATACCTATAGATAAACATAACCAGTTGCTTCCTTTTAAGGTATAGCTACGAATGCGCTTTCTCATTTAACTGTCTGAAATCGTCAATAACTGTAGACCATTTCTCACAAGTTCAACCATTTCGGTGAGAAAAAGCATTGCATTCCCAGAGGTAGTGCTTCGCGGTATCCTCATCTTCTCCACAAGATTCACAGAGCGTGGCATCACCTAAGCCTAGCATGTTTAAATGCTTGGCAAAAGAGAAGTGCCTGCTGGTAACGCCAAAAAGCTCTCTACAGTCTTTTCTGCTACGAAATAGCAAAATTGGTGCAGTCTTCTTATTTACGTTGGGGAGCATATACGTTTGGGCTGTATCCAATGAAGGCATGTTATCTATAATTGTGCTCTTCACTGATCCAATCGATGATAGAAGCCCTCATTGAGGACGCTGGTAGACCTATCGACGGTTCTGGTCTTTAAAATCTGTCTGAGATCCTTGCCTCGCAATTTCATCTGCGATTTCATTTCCAGCTATGCCGTAATTGCCTGGAACCCAAACTAGATTTAGTTTTCCGATCGCATTCAGAGAGCTCCTGCATTCCTGGATCATTTTCGAAGTAGTTAGAGGGTTGAGAAGGGTCTTTAGCACAGCCAGGCATAATTTGGGCTTACATGTGTTTTCTATAAGGTTCCAAAGACAAACATGTGACTGTTTTTACTGTCATCATTTGTATATGTTGTCGATATTCTTCAAATATTTTAAAATTACGGCACCAGAAATAGCAACCACGCTTATGCCAGATCACCTACAAAACAGAGAAAATAAAGCGGACTTAAAATGCAGCCTTATTTGACTCCAGATGAAATCTTTGTGTGAGAGATCAAGTTAAGCGGCTGTTTTCCTTTTTTGATAACTTCTGCATAAAATACGAAGGTATGGTCGCGCAATTGCCCATTCAAAGCAAAAATCTATCGAAACATTCCAATTTTTTT
This sequence comes from Melanostoma mellinum, assembly GCA_914767635.1. Taxonomy (NCBI): domain Eukaryota; kingdom Metazoa; phylum Arthropoda; class Insecta; order Diptera; family Syrphidae; genus Melanostoma; species Melanostoma mellinum. The sequence goes on along the minus strand of OU612058.1, from coordinate 161,874,277 downwards.
CTTTTCTATGACTTACACATGAAATTTTTCAGTGGATTTTCTTTTCTTTGATGCCAGTGGCATTATAGATATTCTGTCTGTCTGCCTGTTACGTGGAAGGTTCGAGGTTGAAATCCCAGAAACGTCGAGGAAAAAATAATCTTGTTCCACGGGTATCGCCTGTAGTGAGCCTTTCGGAATTGGCAATAAAATGGTAGGTCCCTTCCATTCCTTCTCAAGAGAAAATTGTGCTAGGCTCCGAGTCTCCCCGCTCTGTTGCGCCACTCTGTTTATTCTATTTTTCTTATTTTAATAAATAACTTTCATTGTACAAACAAATTATCTTACCAATGCTCTGAACCTTGGTTCACTTGTTTTATTCTTTACTTGAATTCTCATTGCTAGAGAAGTAAGTATTCAGTATGAAATATCGTTTTTAAATAGACTGTAGACAAAAACAAGCTTAAAATCCCTCAAACATAATGATCAGGGACACCACTGCGTATACGTAACCTTTAAAAATACAATCTGTTATTCTCTCCACCACAATTAACAACTCATCCAAATACAAATTGTCATAGACAATTGTGCTACTCTTTCTGCATAACGAATTACGTTGAATACCTCTTCATTCTTTTTTCCAAAGCGTGTAAACTGGCATATTTTGAATAATTAACAAACCAAAATCTAACATCAGCAACTGGACCTGGAGCCTGAATTTAACATCCCCCAAATTAAAATTCTCTCAGTCTCAGTCAAAATGAGTGCTCTCTCAATCTCTCTCTTTGAATTCCGACAGTGAAACCTTTTTCCTACTAAAAGTCAGTTGAAAGTAACTCTCATGCAACCCCTTTGCTTTTACTCATATATTGTTAGGAGCGGCCCGGCGTCGAATTTTACACTCACAAAAGTACTATACATTGCAATATAGATTCTCTAATAGTTAGTCATTGCGATTCATCGCAATTTAACAGCACCACCCTGTCTATCCATGCTGTGATTTTGATTTCCACATCCGAATAGCCAACCCGACCAAGGAAAATAAACAAAACATTTTATAGGTAACAAGCAACCAGCCAAGCCAACTCGTGGAATTTCCTCAGAGAGAATGAAACTAAAAGAGAGCCCAACCATTAACCAACACCACCCCTTGAGTCTAGGAAAGCTCGCACAACGGCATTCAGTTGCTTTACAGAGCTTGGTGTGTACGATGTACACTAAAACGCGTTCGCAATTCTGATTTTTTTGTGTGATTAAAAAGTATATCTTCTGAAACGGTTGTGGTGATATCCAAAAAAAGTAAAATAAAGAAAAAAAAGTGTTAAAACATCTCTGTGCAAATCGTAAACCACCCTGCTGCACGCTGTGCAAAGGAATCGATTTAAAGCCAATTCAAAAAAATCTCAAGTGGTGATAGTGAAGAGCGTAAATATTTTTGGATTTTTAATCTGCCAAAGCAATTTTGCGTACAATAAGGAAATACACCCAAATTCGTCTGTAATCTTTTTTCTTTTATTTGGCAATAACTTCCTTCATCATCATGGCGCGTAAGAAAATACCTGCGAGATACTTCTTGGTTTGATTTTTCCTTGTGTGTTCAATTAAAACAAAAAAAAAACGCATTGATATTGAACAAATGTTCAATGTTGTTTCCCGCAATATATGTATAGTATAGGATGCAGTAGATAGGGAGTTTGTAAGAGAAACATAAGCAGCATTGTATTTTAGTTTGTAGCTTGTAAGTGATATCGAGTGTTAGGAATTTAGATATCGTCGTGCCTTTCACGTTTGCATTGTTTCCGATTGTTATTGTTTTGTGCGAAAAGCAACTTATAGAGTGCAAAAAAACAAACCTTTAATATCAAATTTCCAACTAATGCACTTTGCTCAATGCTCTTACTCGTAGTAAAGTGAAAACCCATTATAAGAAGGTACTCAATCGTTGTAAACAATTATACTATCACGTGTCTGGCTAAAATTTGACGACATCTTTGAACTTAACATGTCTGTCATTCCGTTGTCAATAACTGACGTTCATAAAAAATGTAAACCTTTTTTTCTTTTTTTGAGTAAAAGTGTTCTCATGTTTTATTTAAGGGGCCAGTCTTCTTGAGAGTGGTAATTTACTTGGGCGTATACGTAATAATTTTATCAATGTTCTTTTTTTTGTTTACATTGAAAAAAATTTAAAGTTTAATTATTCTGGGGAAGTGATAGTTTGAGTAGGATTTTGTGCTCTTCCATTTTGTGTAGAATCGAGAGGAAATAATTTATTATGTACACGTTAAGATTAATTGGTTTTTTGTTTATTATTTTAAAATAAAGAGCGAGTTTTCTTTTTGTTTTAAAATGTGTCTACTTTCTTTTAGGAATAATTAATGTCTAGGAAATAATGTATGTGGGCAATTTGTTAAACTAATTCTAATTATACTTGAAAATCTGACTTAGTATTTTTAGAAAACTCAAAAGATGCCGGTTAATTTAGTTCGAAAATATTTTTTGAAGAAGTGAAAACTTTTGTTGAATATGTCAATTTTTATCGAATGGTACGTTTTTATGAAAGTTTTTACTATCGTTCGCGTTTTAGGAAACTTGAATTTGCCGGCGAAATTGATGTGAATTTTGATTTGCTGGTAGAATATTGAAAATGCTCTTTGGAAAGTTTATTCAATTGTTTGGTAGCTGTGCCTCCCGGCGTTCTTCGGGTCTGACTTATTCAAAACGTTCACACAGAATTGAAAAAAAACTAAAAATTATCATAAAAACTCTGTAAACTGCCTAAAAGTTTTCAGTTTCCCGTTCCGGATTCCATTGAAATGAGGGTTTGAGAGAAGTGGTGGTGTAACCACAAATTCACAGAATTGATATATTTGCTATAAAAGTTCTCGAGGTAAAACATAGCATTCTATTTGCTTCCTTAAAGAGAAAAAACCTCATGTACGTCCAAAAAAGCCCCATATTTTATATTTAAGTATTGAATAAGCACAAAAGCATTGAATGAAGGTTTTTTGTGGGTTGCATTAAATATATCTTTTCTTTGTCGATTTTCTTCTTAAAAATGAATAAATGGCGGTTCTTTTATTATTGAGCTAAGATATGTTTGTTGATGGTAGTGCAATATAAACCTAATATTGAAAAATTGAGGGTTGCGCCACTTCTGCTCCCAGGGCCTCAAATATGGTCTATGTTTCTAAAGGATAATGAAGCATCCTAATGTTAAAAAAAGTCGGTACAGTAGTTTTTGAGTTCCCGTGGAAATACAATGTTTTTAGTAGTTACTCTGCTATTCGGATATGAAAAAAGCAAAAACCATAAAAATTGGTTTAGTAGTACTCAAGTTAAAACCTGCAAATTATTTTCATAAGACATCGGAGCCACAAAAACCATAAGCGATGTGGTCTTCTAAAGAAAACAGGAAAAATCAAGACAGTAAATGTTGAGAATAAAAATAAATATTTGCTAATTTTTATTTTACGAACATACATTTTACTTACTTAAGAAGGTCGTTACAGTTGGGGGTGGAAATGGGCCTCGATTTCGGGTTAGCTCTCTCCAGTTTTGCACTCTAAGTCGATTAAGGTCTTCTTCCACTTGATTGCGCCACCTAAGACGAGGTATTCCCGTTCCGCGATTTCGCTGTAATGTGCTTTCGAAAACCCGTCGAGCCAGAGCGTTTGGATCCATTCGCTCTACATGGCCCAACCATCGTAGTCTTGCGATGTCTCTTCACTCTTCTGGCTATGCCCATGTCGCGGTACAGCTAATAGAACTCGTTGTTGTATCTTCTTCTCCACACATTGTCTTCGCATCATTCGGAGTTTTTTTTTTTTTTCAAAACGACCAAGGGTTTTCTCATCCGCTTTCGATAAGGTCCATGCTTCCGCACCGTAAAGCAGGACTGGGATGATCAAGGTCTTATACAGGGTTACCCTTGGTTTTTCTGGAGTCTTCTTAACCCAAAGTTGCAACGGTTGGCAAGAGTAATTCTGCGTTTGATCTCTGCACTGATGTTGTTTTCCGTGTCTATAGCGGATCCTACGTAAACGAAGTCCTGTACTACCTCGAAGTTATGTCTGTCTATTGTGACGTTTTGTCCAATTCGTCGATGTTCAGCATATACTTCGTTTTGCCCTCATTAACCATCAAACTGGTTTTTGACGCTACTGTTTCAATATTCGCAAAAGCACCTATGACATCACGCTTTTTTCTTCCCATCACGTCAATATCGTCTGCATAGGCGAGTAATTGTACAGACTTTTGAAAGATTGTTCCTCTGGTGTTGAGTTGACGTTTGAGTTTCTTTCGATCTTTTCAAATATGATGTTGAAGAAATCCATTGACAGTTTGTCGCCTTGCCTAAAACCTTTTTCGACATCAAAGGTCTCGGTGAGTTCTCTCCCGACCTTGACGGAGCAGCATGAATTCTCCAAAGTCATCCTGCATAGTCGTACGAGTTTTGCTACCATTTTAATTAAGGTAGAGAAAAGCTCATATTTACTGTGAGCATATAAAGCACCTTTTACTCTTTCTGTTGCTTTAGAATCGGCAGGGTTAAAGATGACAGATGACAGGCCTTTGGCTATATTTGAACTTTCAAGTGTCGGATCAATTTTGCATAATAAAGGACATTCTTCGAATATTTTTGTAAAAAATTGAAGGAATTTCATTGCAGAATGTGGAAGCTTGTGGATGTTAATTGTTTGATAGATGCTGGTGAAAACTTTTTTCCAACTATGATTCGGAGTATTCCATCACAGTCTTTCCTTGCCAACTGGGCCTGAGTTACAAAAAATGAGATTCGCAATCGTTACGTTGCGATCACGTTTCACGATACTTTTCATCGCTATTTTTACAGACAGTGAGTGCTCTAGTAAAATAGCCAGTTGCATTCCTCTTCTGAAACAATTTAGCCGCAATATCCGTCTGGCAAGGAATCTCCACCAGTTCTCCCTTCAATTTTGCGTGTACATTTCGTACTGATTCATATTTTAGCCGCTCAAGCCGAATGTGGAATGCTTTACCCAGCTTAATTCCCCCCCCCCCCCCACGCATTATAATGCACAGAAATTCAAGAATTACATCTCCTTTCTTTTCTTTTCCTTATTTCATAACACCCGCACTGTGTTTTCCAACCCATGTATTGAGGGTAGTCACAACCCCTTGAATGCGCGTGAATTATAAAAAAATACGTTTTCATTTACGACTGCTTTTGCCGATCGCTTTGTCATCGTTCTAACATTTTTATGGTTCCATTCTCGTAACTAATTTTTTTTTTTATTTGGTTTTTTAGCCTTGCGTTTCGTTATTTGTAATACGAGCCCTGTTTGATGTATAGATTTCGAAAGTGGCAAGGATTATTGGCTGAAAAGAACGTTTTATAATTAATCCAATAACTGCATGTTCTTTTTTCAGTTTCTATAAACAAATCTGGCGAGTTGCTTGGCAGAGGTTAAGCGATTCAATTATAAGTTGGTATTTAGTGGCAGTGGTGCCTGTGACGTAGTGGTTATGGCTTCTTAAGCGGGGAATACACGATACAATTATCGTATGCGACTTAGATCGCATACGATCGAGTTTGGTTTTGAGTTCAAGGCATTCGACATTGCGACATCGGTACAGCGGTTCACTTCATGCACACACACGATACAATCATACCATGCGATGTACGATTATCGGTACGATAATTGTATCGTGTATTCCCCGCTTTACGGTTTGAGCGCCAACATAAATCGAAAAAAGGTCCTTCCATGGGTGTCGCGAGGAATTTGAAATTTTTCTGATAGTGATTTCACGAAGTGCGCTTTCTCGATTAGCCATTCGGAATCGACAAAATATTGAAGGTCCCTCCATTCCCCAGGAGGTATAGTTGTGAGAGATGTGTCAGGCTCCGGGGGTCTTAGCTCTGTTGTGCGGTGCTACGTCATTTATTTATTTTACTTAGTGGCATCTCTGGCTGCAGCATCCGTATTTTTACTGCCTTCGCATTCAATTGGTCCCGGTATATCCATGCTAATATGACGTTCTCTGTCAGTGAGCATCTAAGATGTTCTTGTTTCGTTTGTTAATCCTTAAAGGATCTTCATGGTCCCAGTATAAAAGTTAAGTTTCGAAAGAAATTTTTTTTTTGATTTATCGTTTTTTATCCAAAGGGTAAGGACTTTAAAATCTACACATTCTATGAGTAACTTTCTCAGGTTTTATGCTACAAAGCTTATGACGACAGTTTAAGCACAAATTCGAATAAGAAGAGAAAGAAACGTCTAGATTTTTCAATTGATGTGCGTGTAGCCCAGCCAAACGTTCCTCACGATGGTGCAACTATGAAGGTCACTAGCGTATTTCTCATTAACGGCAGTATGAGCATTGTGATCTCCAAGGAATTAAAGCACTCCCACTTGTCTTATTCACATCAGCGGACAAGGAAAGTGAATTAATCAATATTCTGAAATGATCTTGCTTTTTTCCTAGACCTACTCCAAGGATATGTTATCACACTCGAACTTCAATATTTCGAACTTCAATAATTCGAATGAAATTTGATGGGTATATGGCCAAGACTTAATGTTATTTTTATTTGATAATTCGAACCGCAATTACTCGAATTTTTTGATAACTCGAAGAGTTTTTTTTTTGCGTCACCTTCGATAAGTCGAATTTCAAAGGGGAATTCCCAAGTTCATTTGATAAATTCATCGCTGTGGCAGTGTTTGTGTATGTTTATATGACCTAGTTAACATGAATATAAAAATCGTGACTTCGCTACTTGCGAGTTAGCAATTTTGTAGCTTGTCTGACGGATCACAAAAAAGTTCCAAATCAATTTTTTATATCGTCAATATTTGAAAACTTACAATCGTATAAATTCGCCATTTTGGTTTTAATAAGTGTTGTATGAATAACAATTTTCTGGGTATGAAACATTGAATACATCTTCATAATTCTTTGAAAATCTTTTTCGTATCGAAAGCACAAACAAGCAAAGATCAAATCAACGTCGATAAATAAAAACTAACAAATTTCACCCTATCTAAGGACACGAATAAAGACATCATTGGCCTGGCCTATAAGAAAGCACAATCGTTTTTACCTATGTACTTTCATTGTTCCCCCGGAAGATAAGCAAAATGAATTTATTGACCTAGAAATAGGGTAACGAAGGAATAAATAAAGTTGTATTTCTATCTTTTGTACAAACATTGTTATGTAAGTGGCTTTGAGGTCTTTATTCTAAATTAGTGCATTTAAAATCTCTGCAATAAATAATACTAACCCCAAGATAAAAACATGTCAGTGAGTGTAAAATCTCTTCTGAAACTATTTATCCTAATTTATGCATCTAAACAAGAATCTAAGTTTATGCATTTTATTAAACAATGAAGTCAATAAGGTTCCGTAGGTGTACTTCTTATCAAATGTTACACCGACATGCACCTTGAACTAATAGAAATCTCAAGACAAACAATTGATTAAGTTTGTAGATTATCAAAAATCAGAGCAGAACGCAATAAACAATATTACGTATCAACGAATCTCGACTAAGGAGGAAATTACTTACAGATTAGTCAAAGATAATGAGAGCGTAATATCGTTTGTGTACAAAAATTGAAATAAATCTATTTAATAGCCAAACAAACTGTTAAACATTCCCGAGTACCTAATGAGTCTAATTATTAAATAAAATATGTGAATAGTATGAAAAGTGTGGCACTACGGGATTCGGCACGCGAATGATATTGAAGCTAAAAGGGGATTCACAATCACCATGTAGGAATTTCAACATCTACTAATTGAAAACATTCTACTATAATGGTTTTCTTGGTGTCCCTGACATTGGCAGATAGATTCGTGTGTAGGGAATTTCAAATGCTTTTTGTTTGAAATGGGAAAACATTGTAGTGGATATTTGAAGTGTGCGAAATCATGAGATTAATTTGGTGCCCTGTGTGGGAATATTTTTTGAAATATCAGCTGGATATCCAATTACTTAGAATTCTTCTTATATTGAGTTTTCAGGTTTTATATGCATCATAAAAAAGTGTGTGTGCACAATTCAAACGTGGCAGAAGTGAAACATCAGGTCGCACGAGTATACAGTTTGATTATAAAAACCTTTAATGATAAAGCTTGAACGATCATGAAACAAACATTTGCGACCGTGCTACCCCAACGGGCTATCGTTTTCCTATGTTAATAAGGACACGCAATAGGATTGTTGTTGTTTGATATTTTGATCGTCCGATGCAGCTCCCGTCACTCGTTGTTCGGTCGCGCGATGGCTGCCAATTAGGACATTGATTGATAGATATACAGGGTGATTCGCATAAGGTGTGACAAAAAGATAGGGTGTGTAGGTTGGACCTAGACAAGCAAAAAATCGTATGGGAGGGGAGGGGTCCATTTTCCCCCGTTTAGGCGGGAGGGGCAATTTAAGAAAAAAGTCACTAAAAATTGGAAAAAAATTATTTAAAAATAACGGTAGTACCTACAGAGTCGTACTATAGCATTTTGAAAAACCAAAAACTTAAACATTAATTTAAATTTAAAACTAAGTTGTTCAAGTAAATAGTTTTTGAAATATTAATTTTCAAAGTCAAAATTTTGAAAAAAAAAACAATTTTTTTTCTTAAAACCACTTTTCTTCCAAATTTTACGTAATTAAGTAGTATTTTTTTGGCTTATTTTCAATGCTCTTATTTATTTTTGATCAAATACAAGAAACCGGATGTCAAAATAACTTGTAGTTTTTGAGAAAACCAAAAATTACAAAAACGATTTGTCAAAATTTTTTTTTTTAAGTTTTTTTTCGTTATTTGATTCTTAAGTGAACTTACGAAATAAAGGATGGATTTTCTCTTTACTTTTTTTTATTGAGAATTCACTTAAAAGTCTAATAACGAAAAAAAAAATTAAAATAAAAAAATTTGACGAAAGTCGTTTTTGTAGTTTTTGGTTTTCTCAAAAACTACAGGTTATTTTGACATCCGGTTTTTTGTGTTTGATCAAAAATAAATAAGAGCATTGAAAATAGAAAAATACTACTTAATAACGTAAAATTTGGAAAAAAAAGTGGTTTTAAGAAAAAAAATTATGTTTTTTTTTCAAAATTTTGACTTTGAAAATTAATATTTCAAAAACTATTTACTTGAACAACTTAGTTTTAAATTTAAATTAATGTTTAAGTTTTTGGTTTTTCAAAATGCTATAGTACGACTCTGTAGGTACTACCGTTATTTTTAAATAATTTTTTTCCAATTTTTAGTGACTTTTTTCTTAAATTGCCCCTCCCGCCTAAACGGGGGAAAATGGACCCCCCCTTCCCACACGATTTTTTGCTTGTCTAGGTCCAACCTACACACCCTATCTTTTTGTCACACCTTATGCGAATCACCCTGTATAAATAGAAGAACCCACTATTCCACAACACGAGGCTCATATATGTGGACAATGACAGTGGGGACACTACGAAGCGTCGCACAAAGAAGAAACCAAGTGTATAACATAATGTGTATTGTATTCTGTCTCATTCTTTCGCCGGTATAATTCTTTATTCCTTTGTCGTGACCGCATTTTCGTTTTCAAAATTTTCAAATTACACTGATCCAAAAGATGTTTCAGTTCAAAAAAGATTAAAAGAGTCAAACTCCACAACGACTGTTTTAATAATTCCAGCGGTGGTTAAATAAAGGGTCTTTGCATAAGATGCGATAAATACTCAGGACATATTTGTTAGCTTTTGTCCGGTCATGTAATTTGTTGTCCGGTCATGTAAGCTATCCGGCCAAGAGAAAAAAAATTACTGTTGCATATTAAAACTACTAAAAAAAGAAGAGCAGACACTTAGGCCCAATGCAGAAATGCAGATGAACTCCACTCAAACATGAAGATTTTTTTCTTCACACGAATAAGTTCAACGTCAACAAATAATGAAATCCCCTATTCTTTGCATCTGCAGTTCTCATTTCCCATTCGGTTTATTCGAAAATAATGTTTTATTTTAGTAACGCTCCTTTTTTAAGGCTATATTTGAAATTGTTAAGAAAAGTTTGAATGCATGGAAAACTCAATTCAAAACAAAATATGTTGTTCCAAAGGAACAGTCTTTAACGAGAAATTAGTAGCAAGTCCTCTGAAACTAAATTCATTGCCATGAAAAGCGATCTCTCGAATAGCGATTCAGAATCGGCGTAAAATTATAGGTCCTTCCATTCACAAGGTATGGTTGTGAGAACTGCGCTAGGTTCCGGGGCTCCCAGCTCTGGCCGAGTTTTATTGGGAATTTCTATATTCACTTATATTCACTAAACTTGCGAGTATCAATGAAACGCTTTATATGGCTATATTCACTTACCAAGTTCACTTTCACAAACTCCATTTATACCAACCATCCCTGTTGTTCACTTAGGTAAGTAAGTTATTTTTGTTCACTTACTATTAACTTAGGGGTTGTTGTTTTTCCATGAGCGATGTTTTGAGATGTTTTGCTTAAGTGAATATAAGCATTGAATAATTATATATAGAAGTGACACCGGAATTAATCGCCACCAGGAGTTCTTATGCCGCTAGTAAGTATCGATAGTTGGAGCTAGTTAGTTCACCAACCATTTTACAAATTTAGTCCCAAAGGATTTTTTTTTATTATTATTTCGCTGTTTACCGAAGAGGTTGTTGAGATGATGGGGGTTGAATATTATGTATTTGATTATAATCAATTATAATAAATCCCTGAGGGTTCCTTGGGGAATATATTTCAAAACTAGGTGTGCCAGCGACTTCGTCCGCAAGAATTGGCATAACTTTTTTATTTATCAACCGATTGACATGAAATAAAAACTAAATGTTAAGTGAAGCTTACCACAACATATTACTGAAAACCCCATCTAGATAGGATAAGCCGTTTCTGAGATTAGCGTGCACAAACAAACAAACTGTTACGTTTTTATTATATGTATAGATATCAATTATAATAAATCCCTAAGGGTTCCTTGGGGAATATATTTCAAAATATAAACTGCGAAATTTCCTTAATTTGAAAATAGTTTGTGTATGAAATTAGCAAAGCAGAGACAAAAACATAAATAATAATAAATAGGGTGACTGTTGCTAGGTAACAATCTTCTTATGCTGGGTTTGAAAATGTCATGTAGGTCGGGTGTCAGCTTCTATATATATATATAGTTATTCAATGATATAAGTGAATATTAGATTCCCAATGAAACTCGGCTTCTGTTGCGCCACCGTATTTAAATATTCTGAAAAGAAAATTAAAGTGGAAATTTAATGTCCCGTCATGCCTGTCTGCTGGTTACGTGGTCGGTTCGTGGTTCGAGTCCCAACAGAAACAAAAAAAAAAATGTTTCACCTTTCGCAAGAAATTAGAAAGTCCTCCATTAGTAAATTTATTGCCATGAAAAGCGCTTACTCAATTAGCCGTTGGAAACCCTCACAAGGCATGGTTGTGAGAAATGCAGTAGGCTGCGGGGCTCCCTGCTCTCTTGCGCCAGCGTATGTATGTATTCTAAATCGTAAATTTAAGCAGAAAGCTAATGTCCGCTTAAGAGAATTGTTCGGTTATTGATGCTGTCTGCAAGTTGTAAGATTATTTTTTATATGTTTTGAAAAAGAAGGCTTTAAAAAGGTTCTATGAGGCTGTTAAATAGGACATCGTGATCTTTCATGATCAATAGTTACTCACTTACTTAGGTGGGCATTACAGTTCGGGGTGAACCTGGGCCTCAACCAAAACCAACATCCTTCTATAAAATATCCTTCTGCTCAATAGTTGGTTGTGAATATATTATTTAGAATATTTAGACTAGAATAAAAACTTGCTGTGACCCTTTAGCAGTCGTTCGGCGATAAATCGTGGACTAACCGACTATTTTTCTAATCGCCATTCGGTTTAAACGAAAATAATATTTTATTTTACTAACTTGGCCTTCTATAAGAGACTTTCTATTTGAAATTTTGTAGGAAAAGTTGTGCCTGCGTATAATAAAATAAATTTTTACAAGAACGCATTCTGCATAGTAAATTAGAGTAAAAAGTTAGCGTCCACTTTATAGAGCTGTTCGCTTATAGATGGCTGTGTAAATATAACGATTTGATTGTTTTTTATTTACATAAACTACTTAAAAAAACTGTAAATATTGCGATCTCTGCATTAGAGTGTTTAGAATTAACCTTTCTGAATTTAATGTTCTCGGAACTTTAAGACCAAATTCCTGCTCACCCAGGTTGTACTAATTGCACAACACCATTTTTACAAATTATCTTAACCTTTTTCGTACATACATATTTGATGATTTTGCTCTCCTTCAAACGTTTACATACATACCATCAGTTTCACATCCTCCTGCACTCTGCTTAACCTCAAAGAACAAATGCCAAAAAAGCAATACACTTTCAACTTTGGAATAACTAATTCAAAAAAATGCATACTGTGCTTTTTTTCTTTTTCGTGCAAAAAGAATATAAAATGTTATGAGAATAGATTTTCTATGCACCAGCAAAATACATATTCTTCTTTATTCTAAAAAGGATTCGTTTTTCTGACCATGTTATTCATGCAATAAATTAAACAAAATCCAATTGAAAATGACCTAGATTCAAGGAGGTTTTGCAATTTTTCTTTGTGATTTGGCTCGAGATGTAAATCTAATGGAAACTGAATGTATTATTTGTTTTTTTTTTAATGGGTTACAAGAGGAGCGAATAAAATAGATAGCTTTTGCTGGTGGGGAATTTAAAGGATGCGAAAGAATGGTTTGCATTTCATCTTAAGGACCCAAATTTGTTGAATGTTATTTTTTATTGTTGCCTAAATAGGAATCCTGGACTAGGTTTTCGATACGTAAAGTAATTAAAAAACTGACCTCATGTTTCTGAATGTGAGTTGTGTAAAGGAGAAATAAAGGATCGAAAACACCGCACACGCTAACGAGTAATACATAACTGAATTGTGTGAATGATGCGTTACCGCTTACGTTGTCGAGCTATCTAGTATCATATTTCGATATTTTCTGATCGGTAATCTATGCTGAGTAAATTTCTGCTCTCAAAGCATCACAAAAGTCAAGTGAAATGTTATGAAATAATCTTTCTTCTTCTTCTTAAAGTTGAAAGACTAAAAGTATAAACTTTGCCTGTGTCTCAGTACATATTGTCTGTTGTCTTTCGAAGAAGTCTATCTAAGTTTAGGTTTTCTGGTGCTCGTGGCGTTGGACATTATGTCTGCCTGTTACACGGGAAGTTCGTGGTTACAATCCACAGATAACCAAAATGGTATCGCCTTTCGCGAAGAATTGGCAAGTCCTACACAATTTTCATATTCATGAAAAGTGTTTTCTCGATTAGCTGTTCAGAATCGGTAAAAAGTTGTAGGTCCCCATATTCCCTGTTAAAAAACGCTAGGTTCCGGAAATCCCCCCTCTGTTGCGCCACCCTATTTATTTAGATTTTCTTTTTGAATCAATCAGGCAAGTAGTTTCAAAGATATTCAAACAATGTCGAAAACTTTGATGTACTATATCTTTTAAAGGATTTTTGAATATCAATCTAATTTTGATTTTGAACGGTTGGGCACTTCCAAAGTTATTTTAGAGAACTAGTTTATAGAGGGAAGCTCAGGGGATGGCCTAATTGAAAGTGTTTTTTAGAACTAAAATCAGAATCACTTTTTCTATTGCTTCATATTTAATTGTTTGCATTTGCGACTTTGGTGGGAGCCCTGGTTACTCTATGTTCTCTCAACCACTTCTGTGGTATTAAGTTATTAACGTTATCATTCAAACCTTCGAACTATCATCCAACGCTTTTACAACTACGCCACGGGTATCGCTAGCATTTATAGCAAGTGCGGGGAGGCTTAAAATCGAACTTAGTGATTTCGTCCATAATAGTCCGGGAGCCAGGAACAAATTTGGTTGATTATTTCCTCTCGAGTGAAACTTCGTAAAATACATAAGCTACTTATATTAGGAGTACTCGTGACCGTCAGCTGCGACTCCGTCGGTGGGGTGGGGAGTGGCAGCCTCCCGCGCATGAAGAAAAAAAAAATTTTTTTCGTCATTTCCTCCCGATTAAAAATTTGACGGGTGATGGTTTACCAAATATTACGAAGGAAAAAAAAAGTCAGCTGACCATAAGATGGTGGATTATACGTCAGCTGGCTGCTCGAAAATGAAAAAAAAAAAAAAATATTTTCAATGATTTCCTCTCAACTCAAAATTTGTATAATCATAGTTTATATACTACTATAAATGAAAATTAACGTCAGCTGGCTGTATCTCAGTGGAAAGTTTGTCAGCTGGTACCATGAATGGGGCAACCCGGTAGCATCTATTGCCTACTGAATCTTATCAGCTGACGACTTTCCCCCCGACATACAGCCAGCTGACTTTTTTCATTATTTACTAGATCATGTTAACAATCCTGTTGTAAGTTTTCATCCGAGAGCACATCACGTTTCTTACGTTATTCCGCAGTATGCTTTGTTTGATAATAGCAAAAATAAAACACTCGCTGTGATACAACTGAAAATTATTTGGCTCTATGGTAAGAACAGTATCGTAACCAGCTAAATTATTAGCTTTTCTTGTTGTAAATACATATTTGCACTTATTTAAATTGTTTTTGCTAAATAATTTTAACTGAGCATTAATTTTTTTGCAAAAGACGCAAAAAGGTATCACGTTAGACATTTTTATTTTATATTGAGCTTTTACTCCTGCTTATTTTGACATTCTATTCGATAAAAAGTAAGTCAAATTCGAATTAAGTGCAATTTGAAACTCGATCGATTCGAAATTTTACATGTTTAACATTCGAATCATTCGAGTCTCAAAACGCACTTCTTTCGAATTCGACAAACTTTCTATCGAATAAAATGTCAAAATAAGCTTGACTATACTAACGTTCGACTAGATCAGTTTCACTTTCTCTATTTTTTTTTTTCTTCCAAAGAAACAACAATCTAGCTCTTGTTGAGAGAAGGTCTATGTATAGGGATGCAACATCTTTCTAAGAAACATCTATGTTTGGAAACATCAATGGTTACATGAGAAACATCCGTATAAGAAAAACACATTTTATACATATATTACACATCTGGGTAATTTTCAATGGAAATGAACCAGCAATGCCAATGTTTTACGGTTTTGCCCTCGATGTATCGGCGATGAGTCGGTTTTCGGTGATCAAAACATCGATTTTAACATCGATGTTGACAATCGCAACATCCCTTTAATCTGTGAGAAGAAAGAGAATAACGTAAGAAACGTGATGTGCTCTCGGATGAAATCTTGCAACAGGATTGTTAACATGGTCTAGTAAAAAATGAAAAAAGTCAGCTGGCTGTATGTCGGGGGGAAAGTCGTCAGCTGATAAGATTCAGTAGGCAATAGATGCTACCGGGTTGCCCCATTCATGGTACCAGCTGACAAACTTTCCACTGAGATACAGCCAGCTGACGTTAATTTTCATTTATAGTAGTATATAAACTATGATTATACAAATTTTGAGTTGAGAGGAAATCATTGAAAATATTTTTTTTTTTTTTTTTCATTTTCGAGCAGCCAGCTGACGTATAATCCACCATCTTATGGTCAGCTGACTTTTTTTTTCCTTCGTAATATTTGGTAAACCATCACCCGTCAAATTTTTAATCGGGAGGAAATGACGAAAAAAAATTTTTTTTCTTCATGCGCGGGAGGCTGCCACTCCCCACCCCACCGACGGAGTCGCAGCTGACGATCACGAGTACTCCTATTATAAGCTGCTTATGTATTTTACGAAGTTTCGATAGGGAAGGAATTGGTCATGGAAATCTGTCACTGGCTCCCGGACTATAAAGGCAGAATCACAAAACAAAAAACCCAGTCGTAAATATTCGTTTACCCATAATTCTGTGTCGCTGTGAATTTCGTATGAGAATTGTCAGTATTTTAAATGGAAATTTTCCATTGAGTTTGAAGAAAATTCAATTTCTGAGTGGGCGAAGTAAACTTGTGTCATTATGTGTCAGGGGCAATTCCTGTCTATCACCACATTTTTCTCATAAAAGGATTCAAGCATAAAAAAATGAATTTATTCAGTTCCAAAAACAAAAGGTAGATTCACTTCGATTCCATCCAAAGTGTAATATTTACACAAACTTTTAGCCATAAAAAGTCTTATGTATGTATGTTATTACAAATCGTCGGTTTATAATTTTACATTAAAGTGTTTATTGACATTTTACAGGTGAATTGGGTTCAGATGAACAGCAGAGAACAAAAGGATTTGAAACTCCTCCTTTTTGTCTATGTCTACAGATCGATTTTTTTCCATTCCTAATTTATACCGCGGTAATATTGTTAACGTGTATTCCATACACACATACAACAAACAACTTACGGAGAAGACTTTATGAGCCATTAGCACACAAAAGTTCATCGAAATGTGCAATTTGTTGATATAAAATTTCCATGATCTATTAATCCATTTAAGTGGAAGAAAAACGAAGAACTTGGTTTGAGTATACCTGACGCGACTTGATGCTAAAGATACAGAGATGCTGTTTTGCTGTTTTCCTGGCCTCATTTTAGTTGGATGCTTGTTAGACAAATGAATAAATACTGTATTATAATAGTTTTTAAGCTTTTGTAAATGTGGGGGTGGGGAGGAAGAATATTTTTTCAAAATTTTCTTTTTCAATTCAGGACGTTGAGGTTGTGTTTGGTGTGGCGTGTGGGGTGTGCTCTGGTGAAAATTTGGAAAATGCGCGCAATTGTGTTTAAAATTAAGATTTACGAGTTGCAATTGTTGCCGATTACCTCTTTGGAATCGAAGGCTATAAACTGTTTTGGTGCGGCATGCAGTTGATTGCATTTTTTTGTTGTTGGATTTCGTTTTCAGCAACAATGTCACAGCTAATTTTGATTTTGTAGATGACGAGTTTCAATATTTCTTAAAATAATAGTGATGTTGATGTTTTGAACATTTATGTTCGACAACTTGCGTTGTTCAACATTTTAGTATTAAATTTGTTTTCTAACGCCTTGTACAATACTGAAGCGAAACAAATGAATGAAAAAAAGAGGACTATTTTATCTGTATAGGGTGTTATCATCCATTTCGCAAAGCAGAACCGTGAACCGTGATGTACAACGAAAAGGAGAGCGAAATTTTCCGTTTACGATTCTGTATTGTCATTTTTGTTTTCGTTTCAGCAGCGTATTCGACTTAAGCTTAAAAAGCAAACGCAGTAAAAATTTCCCAAGTAAAAATAACGTAAAACGGGTGTATGGAGTTGTTTTGCAGGACTTCTTGTCCAACACTCGTTGTGGTCATCAGTCGTTTTACTTCACCTAACCGATTATTTTTCTTAGCACCAAGTGTGCATTGTAGGATTTATGTAAAAGGGCTTTCAATAACACCCTCAATACCCTGCTATTTTAACAGTTTGACTCAAGCGGTTTTTACTTGACTTGAATGAGCGGTAAATCTACGCCATTAATAAAATGGAACTAAAAAAACTTCAATAACGCATTGAAGTCGTTGATTTTCGCTAAAAAATGATGTGGCCACATTTCGTAAAACATTTTTGGGTCTTCGTGAAGCACCTTCTCAAGCCAGCGCCAGCATTTGCGAAAGTGATGATAAAAAAACTGGCTGATAGGGCCAGTTAGTTAGGGACAAGTATCGATCTCGTTCACGACGACCAAGAAGAACTAAGAATATTTATGTTGTAGCCCATTGTGTTGAGGTAAACCGAGATTTGTCAAACTATGGTCGATTTTATGAATCAGGCATCCTACAAGCGGCGCAACACCGTACTTTGCCTAAAAACTAAGTTAGCCTTAGCTTTTTAAATATTTATGAACAACACAGTCGTGTCTTTGCTGTTTGGGTACCTACCTAAAATGCATCAAAATAGTTCGAAATTTCATTAAAATTCATCCTGTGTGATGATAAAGACCATTTTTACCTTCCAGGCCTTAAAATAAATTTTGCATTTGGAGCTCGGAATACTCTAGAATTATGGTTGAAAAGCTTCTCCATCCCCAAAATGTGATTTTTAGTTGCGGTTGGTCTGGTGGGTTCATTGAACCTTTTTTTCTGTCCAAAATCTTAAAAAAAAAAAAAGACAACTAACCTAAACACCGTCAATCATCTTTTTGTATAGCTTTCCTATGTTCTTGGAAATGCCATCAGAAGACGCTGGCATTGCCTAGGATACCAAATCTCTTGTCTTCGCCGAGCATCTGCATCCTAATTTCAATAAATGTAGGATATTCATAGAAGATGTGCTCCGCGGTGTCGTCATCCTCTCCACAACATTCACAGAGTGAAGTTTAATCCTAAATAATAAATAAATAGGGTGGCGCAACAGATCGAGGAGCCCTGCCTTGTGAGGGAACTACAATTACAATTACAAAAAAGAGGACCTAAAATTTTCTGCCGGTTCCGAACGGCTTTTTGAGAAAGCGCTTTTCATGGCAATGAATTTAGTAACGGAGGACTTGCCAATTCCTCGCGAAAGGCGATACCCGTGGAAAAACATTTTTGCATCTGCTGGGATTCGAACCTCGAACCTCAGGATTTGCAGGTCGACATGCTAACCATCACGCCAAAGGTACTACCTTCATGGCAATTCATGGCAAGAGAGAAGTGCTTTGTGGCTACGCCAACAAACTTTTTTGTAACAAACGGCGGGGAAGCGTCAAAATTAAAACAAAATTAAAAGCTGAATGGCCAAACAATGCCGCTTAGTTTTCAAAAAACTTAGTCTTCAGATCGCATCCCTGGATCACTTTTGAAGGAGTTAAAAGGTTGAGTGGGCTTTAAGCGCATAGCTTGTCTGTCGCTGCAGACACGAATCTTTCTCCCTATCCACCCATTCTTCGTTACTTAGCTTATAGCCTATTGGATAGCATACGTCTCCAATGAATGTGAATGATGTTAATGAAACATGCAGTTGAATGTCATTGTTATCCTGAATACATCAATGTCATTTCCATAATCGGTTTTCGCACCCTAAAGCTTTAGCTTTCGCTATCAGTAAAAACGTTCACAAAACTATCTAAAAACGACAAGACGGCCGTCTGGATATATTGCGGGACTACTTTTTGACGTTACAATTCCAATCACGCTCACTTGGAAAAGGCGCCATTTTGTTTGCATAGACAACGTTATATGACGGCCGCTATCTTAGAGGAGTCCAAAGTTCCGATAAAAATCCTTTGCAAATTTAGATTCTAGAGTGAACTCGCCCTGAACCGACAAAAAGTTGTATTTATGACGCAATTCGAGAGAAATGATCGGAAAAGAAATCAATTTTTCGAAAGTAAGGATGGAGCAACTGTTGCGGTGAATGGATTGTGCTATTAAACGATGATGCATGGATTTTGTGTGTGCCTGGAGTCTGTATAACAAATAACGATACTCGTAAAAAACATCTCGCTACCGTTACATTGCGGTTACGTTTCGTGATACTCGCTGTCATTTTATTATCGTTCTGACATTTTCATGGATCCATTCTCGTTATTCCAAATCGGTCTATGTCGTGGCTATCGTTGTTTTGGGTTTCGTTTTTTCGCCTCGTTCTTCGTAACGCGGGCTGGAAAATATTGATGTGGACGATGTATGTTTTCAGCAAAGAGGCGCTACTTGTCTCACAATCACCGGCACCATCGTTGTGTTGAGCGAAAAATGTCCTGGACGTATGATTTCTTGTAAAGGTGAACGCAATGGCCCGTTGACATCTTGTGAATTTACAATTTTTCGTCGCGGGCTACGTAAAATTTGCACCAAACCGTTGTTTAAAAACTCGAAACTTTTCAGTGGCAAGTTAAACGAGACTAAGACTACTCGACACTTTCGGTGTAGCAGCCAATCCTTAAATTATTATCCAATACCATTGTATAGAGGACACCGATGGCACAGCAATCTTTTTTATTCGTAAGCTTGGAACGGAAACAGTAGGTTCGCCACCAGTCCAAAAGTATTCACAATCCTGCCATATTTTATTTATATACAATGCCAATACCTCTAAGAATATCATAGAACCGATCGTCTGCATGTCTTCATGCACACCCCTTTCATTTCCAAACAAATACTTGACATTAATGCCTCTTGAACTTATGCAAACTACAGTTAGGGAAGGCCCCCCCTGGTTTTTGGGGGCCATTCAACCTTTTATCTTTTTAAAAATAACTTGAGACTACCATACTTCTAACCAAAATAAAACTCAATTTGTTGTTTATTCAATCAAAAAATTGTGAATTTTCCATTAAAGTAACTTTCTTACAATTTACGTCAACAAAATGTTACATGTCTTTTTTTTCACCAAAAAAAACCTTATAAAAATAGATTTTTTCGAAGAACAAATAAAAGCCTGCGGAAGGACACATTTTTATCTTCATCTTTTCACGTGACATCATTTGTTTTAATCAATTTACATCAAATCAAAATGGAATACCATACGCGTTTGAGTATTCAGTGGAATAAATTTTATTTTATTCCAAATCGTTTTGTGGAAAAAAAAAATTTTTCAATTTGCTTTTCTGTACGCAATAAAATAAATCTCTGGGATATATACGAGTATGTAGAAACGAAAAGAAAAACCACCATAATACCACATAAATTAGATCATCGTTACAGGAGACAAAGTAGACTTCAAGGCAAAAGCAAAGTACTCTGTAGTAAAAATGAATTTTTATTCAAGAAAAATAACCCGAAACTCAATAAAACAATTTCCTATTGGCGACATTTTTGCTCAAGAATTTATTCCCTTCACACAAATTCAAATAGAAGCATATTTTTTTTGTTTTTTTTTTTAATCATACTTTTAGTATCAATAATAACCACCACGTTGGTTCTACGAAAAAAAAGCATCAAAATAAACGCCAGCGTGTTGTTATTAGACAACAAAAACAACAGACAAAAAAAAAAAAAAACTCAATGACTCAGTGAGGGAATTCAAATTCAAAGGCAAGCGACAAACGTTTTCTACCATGGTTTTCGTAATTTTGTGCTAAGCAAATATACTAATAGGTGTTCACCTCAAAATGTTTTGGGGTAGACTTCCAATGTTTACCTATAATTAATATTACACACCTATCTTTTGAAATAATAAAAAAAAAAGAGTGTAGAATGAAATATTTTCTTGGGCCTTGAATTTCGTTATCAAAGATAATTCTGGGAATAAATATGCCCCTCGTCTTTCTCAATATCTTTTGAAATTGAAATCTTATCGAATACTTTTGAAAAATGTTAAGCATGATCTTTGCTACCGAGTTCGACGTGCGTTTTTAGCACAGCAAAGAACTTATGGAATCCAGATTATGAACTAAGCTAATGCCTTGTGAGAATAACTTCACCAGTGGCAGTGACTGACTCTGTATGAGTAGGTAATTGGTGGAATTTTTTTTCGCAGGGTAGATCCCCTGAGTCAGTGTTGCCAGATTTTTCTGGAAGGATTCCCCATTCGAAGGTTGTACATTCCCCTTTTCCCCCATTTGTGCCAGTGACATTCCCCACAAATTCCCCTCGGTATTAAAAACAATGTACATGTTCGTTTAAACCTTTAATTCTCTTTAATTTTAACGTCGGCGTCGGTCAATTTTAAAAATAATCGTTCTGTGCTACAACTTAAATTGGAAAATAATAGACTTCCTTCAAAATCTATCATTGCCGTTACTTCTTGCCAAAACTGTTCGACTGGCAGCTGCTGACGCCTTTCTTTTTCGTAAACAGCTATGGAGATAGGAAGTTCTCTCCATTCAGATGCAAGTTTTTCTTCACTACAATTAGGAATTTTTAAGGAAAACAATAAAGTTTGCTTACAATTTATTCTCTTCGAAGTCAAAGTAATTTGTGGAGATAGAAACAAAGCTGTAATTTCATTATTTTGAAAGGAAAACCTCTTCAAAACTTCATCAATAGTTCGTATGTAAAAAACACATTTCCAAATTCCAGCGTAAAAAACAAACACAAATGGAAATATCATCTCTTTCTGTCTTTGCATGATCTCTCTTTGTGTAAGTATATGAAATGTTTCTTTACGCACTTCTATTTGTAAATCGGCGGACTTTGTTTGGTATAGTAAGTAAGATTCTGTTTTTCCCCATACTTTGAGTGGATCCCCCTTTTCCCCTTTTACCAAATTTTCGACCGCGATTCCCCACAAAAAGGGGAATTCCCCTCAATCTGGCAACACTGCCCTGAGTGGCTTTGTACACAATTAGTTGAAATTTGTCATATTTGCTTAACTTTATTTTTTTCTTTTTGTTATTGTAGATAAACATTGTATTAGTTTTTTTTTAGAAGCCTGTTTATACGGTGATACGACAGGGCAGTGAGTTTATAGGCATGGTGGTGGTGATGAACGGAGGAAGAAGGAAAAAAACTTGAATATTTTATTTTATCGTTTGTCAGTTGTTAAAAAAATAAAAGAAACGTGAGCAATCACTACAAAATATAGACGCGCAAAGTCTCCATATAGACAAGTACATGCTTTTTATTTTTGAAAATCTGCAAATTTTACTTCTTAAGTTTTTAAACTTTCGATTTATCATTGGATAAAATTGTTCAAAAAACTATTTGCAATTCCTTTTAGTAAAATCTTTTTCTACCAAGCAACGTTAAAAAAATCGAATAAAATTTTCTTGGCAACTGTCTAAATTAATATTTTTGTTTTAAAAAAGCTAATTTGGAAGTAATTAATCAAAGCGATGTATTATAAAATATTTTTAAAATGTCAACAGTTTATAATTAGCATTTAATTTGGTTTAATAATAGCCAAGTAATTTTTATTTTGATCATGTGTGTGTGTTTACTTTGCAAACGTTAATATTTTAATTGGATGCGTTATAGGATAAAAAAGCGAAGTTTACTGCATCAAGGAGTTACATGTTACGGTACCCGTGTCGTGATGGTTAGCATGTCTGTCTGTTAACCCAGAGGTTCGTGATTTGAACTCCAACAGAGGCAAAAATGTTTTTCCACGGGTGTTATTTTTCGTCAGGAATTGGCAAGTAAATTAATTGCCATGAGAAGCGCTTTCTCCATTAGTCGTTCAGAACCGGCAGAAAATTGTAGGTACCCTCCATTCCCTCACAAGGCATGGGTGTGCGAAATATACGCTTGACCCTGGGGTTCCTCGCTCTGTTATTCCACTCTGTTTATTTTTTGTTTACATTTCAATACTTAAAGGTAATAATCCCATAAATGAACTTCACCTCCAGTCGAACCTTCGATTTGTTACTCATTATAAGAGCCTTAATTCTATTGTACTTAACTTTTAAGATGATCCCAGTAATAGTTATGGAAAATCACACAGTAGATGCCAGCTACCCAAAGAGCCTAAAACTTTAAACAAGTTTCTCTTCCAACCGAGAATTTTTTTTAACCGATGGACAAGATTTCTGGAAAATTATTCATTTCAATTTGTTCTTGATGAATATTGACACATCGCCGACAGAAAATTGGTTTGACTTATACGCCATTTTTTTTTTTTTTTTTTTTTTGAGAAATCGCAATTGGAAGTTTACGGTTCAATTGAAATCAGACGGGTCGATAGACGGCTCTCATTTTTAAATAAGTAAATTTTTAGATTATCTTTTTTCTAGTCATACTTACTTACTTAGGTGGGCATTACAGTTCGGGGTGAACCTGGGCCTCAACCAACATCCTTCTATAACGTCTTCGATTTCGGGCGAGCTCTCTCCAGTTTCGTACTCCAAGTCGGTTGAGGTCTTCATCCACTTGATTGCGCCACCTAAGACGAGGTCTTCCCCTTCCGCGATTTCCAATGTGCTTCGAACACCCGACGAGCCGGAGTGTTTGGGTCCATCCGCTCTACATGGCCCAACCATCGTAGCCTCGCGATGCATACTCTTCTGGCTATGCCCATGTCGAGGTACAGCTCATATAGCTCGTTGTTGTATCTTCTTCTCCACACATTGCCTTCGCATACGGGACCAAAGATCATTCGAAGAATTTTTCTTTCGAAACGACCAAGGGTTTCCTCATCCGCTTTCGATAAGGTCCATGCTTCCGCGCGCGCCGTAAAGCAGGACTGGGATGATTAAGGTCTTATATAAGGTTACCTTGGTTTTTCTGGAGAGGGTTTTGTTTCTCAATTGCTTTCTTAACCCAAAGAAGCAACGGTTGGCAAGAGTTATTCTCCGTTTGATCTCCGCACTGATGTTGTTGTCCGTGTCTACAGCAGATCCTAGGTAGACGAAGTCCTGTACTACCTCGAAGTTATGTCTGTCTATTGTGACGATTTGTCCAATTCGTCGATGTTCTGTGTCCTTGTTTGATGACAACATAATTCGTTTTGCCCTCATTAACCACCAAACCCATTTTTGCCGCTTCTATTTCAATACTCGCAAAAGCACCTATGACATCACGCTTTTTTCTTCCCATTACGTCAATATCTGACTTTTGAAAGATTGTTCCTCTGGTGTTGACGTTTGAGTTTCTTACAATCTGTTCAGTATGATGTTGAAGAAATCGCATGACAGTTTGTCGCCTTGCCTATAGCCTTTTCCGACATCAAAGGTCTCGGTGAGTTCTTTACCGACCTTGACGGAGCAGCGTGAATTCTCCAAAGTCATCCTGCATAGTCGTACGAGTTTTGCAGGGATGCCGAAACTAGACATGGCTCTGTACAGCTCGTCTCTGTAAATGCTGTCATACGCAGCCTTGAAATCGATAAAAAGATGGTGAATATCGATATTACGTTCTCGGGTTTTTTCCAAGATCTGCCGTAATGTGAGAATTTGGTCTATTGTGGACTTCTCTGGTCTAAAACCACATTGATAAGGACCTATCAAGTTGTTGACGTTTTTCTAATCATAGTTTCCTTAAAACTCAACAAGCAACTGAACCAGTTTTGCGTTGCAATTTAAATTTAGACCTTTTTACGGATCCTTTAAGTTCATAACCACAAATAACAAGGGTTCCCTTGTTTTTTTTTTTTTTTTTTTGTAGAGAGAGTTTTATTTCTCCACTCACTGCCTTCTTTAGCCAAACTAGCACCGATTTGGTAAGAATAATTCTCCGTTTGATTTTCGCACTAATGTTATTTTCCGTGTATGTAGCGAATCCTAGTTACACGAAGCTCTGTACTACCTCGAAGTTATGTCTGTCTATTGTAACGTTTCCAATTTGCCGATGTTCTCTGTCCTTGTTTGATGACAGCATATACTTCGTTTTGCCTCCATTTATTTATGTTAAATTCAATTTTGCTGATTCTGTTTCGATGCTCATAAAAAGGCCTGTCACATCAACCTTATTTTTTGCCATTACAGAAAAAATTTCGTCTTCGGAAGCGAGTAAGTGTACAGACTCTTGAAAGATTAGTCCTCTGGTGTCGACGTTTGAGTTTTGTACAATCTTTTCAAGCACGATGTTAAAGAAATCGCATGAAAATTTGTCGCCTTGTCGAAAGCCTTTTCGAATTCAAAATCCTCGTTGACTTCGTTACAGACATTAATGTGATGCGCCTGAGTTCATTCTGCTACAGGGGCTGAAGAGCTGCCGTTGACTTGCCTGATGCTTTTACGCCACCATCTCTATTTCAGTACCAAAACTGGTACTGAAAGATTCTGAAAGACCTGTAAACACCTTTGATATAAAGGGCCGGATAGTCCGCTGTCTTTACCCTGCTGTAGGGGCTTGAGAGCTGCCACCATCTCGATTTGAATACTCTGTCCTAGTTTTGAAAGACCCTGAAATACCTTTAAACTATACATATGTTGGAGTAAGCTCATTCAAGGTTTTCTGCTTTTTGAGTGCTAGATTCTTTTAAATCTAATTCATGCACCGTGACATTCCCCATAAGTTCTGGCAGACCACTTAGATTCGGGTAGTCAGTCATTACTCGCAGAGCATTATAGTGTTGCTCTATTTTTTTCTTTATCAATACCCGCTCTCAGGTCAGGTTAAGTTAAAATAGTTGTCAGGACAACAACTGACACACTTAGACCAGTATTGGGTCCATTGTGATACCACATGAAGTGCGTGAGAGAGTACCTAACTTAACTAAACCATTTGGAGCTTTTAATAAGAATAAAGGGTGTCTATGTTCACCAGATCGCTTGGATCATCAAAGAAGATGATCCAGTTCTCTTTTCAAGGAGAGTGCAGGACATAAATCCAAGTGTAGTGGGATTGTATCTTCTTTCTCCTCGTCTAAGCCGCTTCTGCAGAGTCGTATCCACTAATTAGTTTGGTTAGTCACCTAAGGTTGGAAGAGACCAGTACCCAGTGGCTACCGCAACATCTGGCCCCGTCTAGTTGACACCCATCAGAGCCTTCCCGGGAAACTTATGTAAGTGAGCGTTTCAACGTCAAAAATAACCAACTTTTTTATTTAAAAAACAAAAAAAATTCAGTAAATCAACTTGAAGGCCACCTACATTAGAACATTTACTGAACTTGCTCTTTTATTACATTCACCTTTGTTATTCAGAGCTCACTTATAAATTGTTGTTTGATTACATTAATTAAAGGGGGTAAGTGTATAATTTTGTTTCGCCAACTATAAAACACCCCTGATGTGTCATATTTTAGTGCAAAAAAACACCTCCTCAGGTGGGATTACAGCTTTTTAGTGCTTTAAACTACTTTCATGGATTACACTGAATTTAAGCCCAAGGATAACATTTAAAAACTCTGTAGAAACTAAATAATGTTCTTCAAAAAACTCAATTAATGAACTGACACTTCAAGTGGTTTTTTTTTCTAGTCAACTATTGCTGTTGAAAAAAATTGTTCACACTTTTATTATGTATTTTCTAATTTTGTTATGCAAAAATAAAATTCCCATCAATATTCGAATCCAACACATGGATGGCATGCTGAAATGAAAATTTCTCGAAAAGAAAAATATTCCACCGGAAAACAAATGTTTTAATAAATTTTTTTCTTCCTTTTTTCGTGCATTAATTTTCTTTTGAACTTTACATTTTTTTTTCACTCCAATAAAAGACAACATATTTCTTACTCTTTTATTTTGATTATATCTTTCAATAACAACAACTACTACTAATAAACTTTCAACTCTCCATAAACAAAAAAGGCCGACTCTATTAAAAATTATGTTGCGGTGTTTATAAATCTCAGTTGGAAAAGAGGTTCTTTTTTTATGGGAATGTCATTGCCGCCTGCATTCAGCGGGAGACCTTTGGAAATAAATAGAAAAAAAATCTCCATAAACATACATAACTGTGATATAGTTCATTTTATGCTGTTGTTTGTTTGCTAGCTAGACACAGCTCGAATCTAGTGTTCGACACTATGTCCACAATGTGAAATTTGCTATTTCTCATTTTAGATTTTACCCCTGTTTTGGTATAAGCTGCTCCTTTTTTTATTATTTATTTTTATCGGCTACCGCCCGCTTCAAGTTGGCAGGAAAGTTCATCGTTTTTAGTTTCATCTTGTCAGACTTCATATCCTTACCCTGTATACACACTCCTGGTTGGTATGTAGGAGTGTGGCGATATTCTGCAGCAAGGATATCTCTTTTTATATTCTTTTTTGGGGGCGAACCACCAACCCTTTCCTTCTTTCGCCTTTCTACTGTTTGAAATGTTTAAATTCCCTGCCTAAGGGAAACGGATATTGTACCCGAGTGCACTCAACTCTAAAAAGGAGTCAAAGACTGTTTGCTGTTGGTTTTTCTTGCTTTTTTTGTAATCGCAGGCTTCTATATCCTGCTGCTATTGGACCTATTCACCTAGAAATAAGTTCTCTAATGAAATGGGGGGCATTCAGCAGCAAAGACCTTCGAAGATTAGTAAAATGAAAAACTTAGCATTTGTAGATGTTATACGGACTCGGTGGGTTTTCCTTGTGTTCATTATTATAATAGAAAAGGGGGCATTATGCTGTATACAGAAAAAGTGTTGTTTTCAGTTGAGTTAACATAAATTACTTAAAACTTAAGTCATAATAGTGTAGCAGCACAAAATGATTTCAAGGAAATTTGAGCTGAGTGTTTAGAATACCCGTTCCCGTAGCCATTGAAAGTTTTTGTTTGGCTGACCGTTAGCGTATTGTTTTACCGATTATTTCGCCGGCTGAACAGGTGTGACTAAACCGCTTTAGTATGACTTGACTCTTAAGATGAACCTTCAAGGCGGCACCCCCTTTCTTTAACGAATAATTTCTTTTTCACAGTTACTGTTACTGTTGTTGTCAATTACCAAACGTAATGCATACATAATAATCCTTGACCTTTCTTGTTAGATGAAAAGCTACTTCTTAAAAGATATAAAGAAGCAATCATTTCAAGTTTAAAGGTGCAATGAGCGTTCTTCAATATACATATACATGAGTTATGTATGTTACGAGTATCACGGTAGAGACTGCTGAGCTCGTACTACAAGTTACGATACTCGCAAAAAAACTTGTTGTCGTTACGTAACGATTACGTTTTTCGATACTCGCTGTCATTTACGACTGGGCCATATTATGGAATATGAAACGTGTCTCAAAAAAAAAAAAATGAAACCCAAAATAACGACAGCCATGACATGGAGCGATTATAAACAACGAAAATGGATTCATGACAATGTCAGAACGACAAGCAGTCGTAAATGCAGCGAGTATCGTAAAACGTAATCGCAACTTAAAGATATTCAGGGGTTTCTTGCTAGTGTCGGTATTTATAATACGGCCCCTGCTTTTGGCGGGCGTTTTGTTGCCTGTTGTTCATATTTGGTCTATGTTGTGGCTGTCGTTTTGTTGGATCTCGTTTTTTTTTGCATCGCGTTTCGTATGCGTAATACAGAAACTGCCGTTTTTGTATCTGTCTCAAATATACGGTTTCAATTCAATTCCTGAGCCAGTGAGAACTGCAAAATTTGCTCGATAAAAATTAACTGAGTGATTACGCACGCCAAGAATTGTGTTGTGAGTGGAACTAATAAGATGATTGGCCTACGGATGCGAACAGTATATAGTGTTTAGGATATATGAATAAATTAAATGTCCTTAAGGAAAAAATTCTTGAATTTGGATATGTTCGAAAGCTAAAGGCCTTAGGTCCTGTTTAAGTCGGTCATTTTGGACAGCATAATCATTTTAAAAAACATGTATATTCCAGTGCTCACCATGCCTTAGGCCTAATGCACACACACCGATTTTGGACGACCGATTTTATGCCGGTCGTCCAAATTACGATAGTGAACCACATGTGGGAATGGGACCTGGCCCACACTCCGACCGCTAATCGGTGCCGGTCAAATGCCGGTGAGCAGCTGTCCACTATCACTGTATCGCCGGCAGTACCGGGAAGTAGTGGCGTTCGTGATTAAATACACGCTTGCACTCATATCTCGTACCGACTGTTACCGACCATTCCGACTGCTCTCTCATTCAGTATGTACAATTGTAAGAACATACAAGTACAACGTTTTAAACTAGTTTTGGTAGTGCGTTTTCTAATAAAAGTGCAATGGGTGGTTTGATTGACAATAATGTCCTTATTCATTAGTGGAGGCAAACCTTGAAACATTTAAAGACAGGAATCTTACCACGGATGCATGGAGAGAAGTTTGCTGTGCTCTGAAAAATCATTTTGAGTTTTTGAAGGATAAGGGAAAAATGCACCTAACAGCTCGTTTAGGATTCATTATCATTGAACAATAACCTCTTGGCACGATCACGACAACAACTGATTGTTATACCGGTTAAAATACGGTGAGTGTGCTAGCACCCTGACACCGATAGAATGTCGGCCGA
Source organism: Melanostoma mellinum (assembly GCA_914767635.1). Taxonomy (NCBI): domain Eukaryota; kingdom Metazoa; phylum Arthropoda; class Insecta; order Diptera; family Syrphidae; genus Melanostoma; species Melanostoma mellinum. The sequence goes on along the minus strand of OU612058.1, from coordinate 161,844,559 downwards.
TTTTATACTGGCCATCCGAAATCGGTGTGTGTGTGCAATTAGCCTTACCCTCCATTTTTTGCTGTCATTTCTTATCTTCTTTCAGTTTTGCTTTGTTTTGAGGTTTTTAGTGTGCTTGTTGTTGGTTGCTTCGTTTGAGCTTGGTCGCTTAACATAAAACAATTAATCAATTCTTTACTGTGACAAACGTAGGGAATATTTGTAGATAAGTCTTATGCAATTATTTAATATTTATCAAAACTCACCTATTTTATAATTTTTCTTGTCCAACTTCAAATCAATCAATTTACCATTGTATCTGTTTGGGGAAAAATTACAATCAAAGTAAAGTTTTGACTTGAACCTTAATTTTTTTGGGTGTACACTATTGGTTTCGGAGTTCGTCAGGCTTCGCATGAATTTGTAAAGCGTTGTTATGATTTTTTTTCACTTGTAATAGTGTAATAGTCCTTCACTTACGTAATGCTGTTTTTTAATGTAAGAACTTGTCTGAACTTGGACGACTTAAAAATCGCGACTAAAGCAGAACAATGCCTTATACGCGCCAGTCGTTTAAAAGCGGAGAGGCAATTTCTAGTTTAATTGCACATACTTGCCATGCGAATAATCGCAACGATAATAAAGTCGTCGCTAGCGACTAAATAATCATGATTCTCCGACTGATTGCGACTGATTAAACCTTACGATTTCAACCGTTAACACTTGCGATCAAATGAGCGCATCGAAGAAAACCCATGCGACTAAATCCTAAATGATGATTGTGTGGCTGCAAATGCACGTCACCAGCTTTTGCGATTGCGTTATTTTAGGCTTGATGACTTTTTCCGCTAATGTCTGGAGTCTGGACGTACTTGCGATGAAATAACTGCAGCGACTGAAAAATCGCCTCGTTTGGATAAACGTGCGACAGAAAACACAATCACCCAATGGTAGTCGCGACTGCGTATTTTTATTATAATTTCATGAATTCATTACAATTTCAACTGCAAGTGAACGAATTTTGCGCCGTTTCGTAACTGTGATCGACCACAAAACAACGGAAACCAAACAGCAGTCAATACAGTGGGTTTCTCGGGGTGAATCACATTTTTCCATTATTTTCTCAGTCAACGCGTTTGTCTGATATTAACGGCTGTCAAAAACAAACTAAATGTCGCAGCTTGATGAATTTTTGACCACAGTCAACTGACAGATGACTATTAACGGGATCAGTGTTGCCATTTCAATTAAGAGGCGGGAATTTCAAAAAGTCATCGACTTATTGGCCCGCTCTCGTACTATTCATTTAGCGTGTCGTAGAACCCGTGGAACGCAATTTTTTTTAATATTTTGAGAAGGGAGCAATGATTCGTAAACGACACCTTGTGCTGAAGGTGTCATAAGGTAGTTTGAAGAGCATTTAAGCATTCATGAAATACCAAATACCATCTACTTAGTGAACACCCAATCAAAAATTTTCAAAACCGTTTTCCGTTGTCTCCCCATATATACAATATTGCTGTCACTCCAATTTTCCAAAACTTTGATGATTGTTTTCGGGCTGTAGATCACTGGTTGCTTGGAAAATATTGGCCTTAAGTGTAAAAATCGTTTTCGGATTGTTGGCGCACCATCAGTTCTTCACGTTTCCCAAAAATATAAAGCACAAACGGGTCAAACCGCAGTTCAGATGCGGCCAGTCGACATAGCCAAGACGACTGGTAGTAACACTCGTTCATTCAAATGCATCTCATTGATTTCAGTAAAAGAGTTGGCGTGCATGGCCCACAGAAACCCTAACGCATCCCTTCAATTCCAATTTGTTGTTGTTGCGTTTCGAAACAAAAGCCATTCGGGCGTGAATATGGGTAAAAGCTTAAAAATTAAGCCAATAACTTTATGCCTAATGTGCCTGGCTTTTCAAGACCCAGATGTATGTAGTTAATGACAATTGCCAAAGCAAAATTTTGTCAATGCATTTCATTTTTATAAAATCTTTCCTTATAGATAGACGAGATTCCTTCATCGCTACTGCGCGTCAACTTCATTGATTCTACTAGAACTTTCATTAAATTGGATTGCAACTCAATTTTTCTTGAGCCTTTTTTTATACAGAAATTGTTTAATAAACATATTTAACATCTTTCCGGAGAGCATCCGCATCTTGTCAGTACACTTAAATCCAATTCAAATATTCAATTGCGCATCGCAATCTTGTCTGTACTCCACAATGTATTCCATTGCTTTTGTTTGGTGTCCTACTGTGCTCTTAAGCACTCGGAAAACCATTAGCGAAACTGAATAAGTGAACACTCATATTTTCATAATAATCTGTATCGTAAGTCATATCCTCGACTATGGCTGTTGTTTCACCTTAGTGTCAATTAATGGATTCTCTTTAAAGAAAAAAGAAAATAAAAAAAAATTCTTACTAAACGCCCTCGTCATCGTGAAAAAGCATTGAGCTCTATTATCCATTCATTAACCTTTAGAATTTCTATTCTTTTTTAGCACTATATGTGTGTATGGGTGTGTTTATTGAAAATATATCCAAGAATCTGAAAAATCTGAAGTAATCTTTGCAGATCATTGTTATTGCTTATTGCTGCCTGATTCAACCTCGGTATTATTTGCCGAAGAAAAAATCTCAGAGCTGCTACCTCTCACCACCACCCACCTACCTCCTTCCCGCTTTTAGTCTCTTGCGATAATAGAAATCGAAAAAAAGAAAATAAACAAAAGCGTACACATAGACCAACCAGGGTACAAGTTAAAAAAAAAAAAACGAATACAATAAAAAGAAAGCCATGTGGCTTTGGCTTATATTTTGGAATTGATCCAAAAATCTGTATTGAAAATTGCGACATTATTAACCATGTCAAATGTGTTTTCATCTTTTTGTTGTTACTGTTGTTGTTGTGGATTTTTCTTTATATCGTTTACTATAACGAAAGTCAATAGTGCCCGAGGCGAGGATTCACCACAACGAAAAACCGATGACAGATTAAAGAAAAATTCCATTTCCACGATTAATAATTATTAGGATCATTTCATTACTAATGGACTGGATGGACGATGTCGCCGACAAGTCCGATGAACATGAACAACACCGAAAAACATGAACACAAAACACACCGTTGAAGACCGACGCGACGCGGTAAAATTGAAGATATAAATCTGTTCGCCAATTAAAAGCAAGAAAATAGTTGTGGGTGTGTTGTGGGAATTAGGAGAAATAGTCGTTGACATCCATCGTCATCGACTGGGACTATACTTTCGTCACCTTGAAATGAAAATTATTTTCAGATCGTGTTTAGATTTAAGTGAATAAAAAAGAACATGTGTGTGTCAATTTTGATCTAAAGTAATTCAATTGTTTTTAGCATTCCTCCATTTTTGTTAAGTTAATATTCATCTAATTTCTTAGTTTTGCTACTGAGTATCTTTGTATGAGATGTCAAAATAATTAACACGTCACCCACAGATGTCACTAAAAGCCACTTTGCATTGTAAACAACCTTGGAAATGGAAAACACTCATGTTATACAAACAACATATCCCCTGAGTTACATACCCACTAGACAAACATTTTCTTGTCTTCTCTTTACGTAACCTTGAATTGGTTTATAAGATAATATCCTTCTCCAGAGCATACACACAATTCCTTTTTCGACCTTCGTAATTAAACACATTTAATTCAAAATACAAATAAAACTTTTGAGTTCGGTTCATTTGAGAAACGGTTTGATTTACTATCACAAGTCGTTGGACTTAACAATATCAATTTGAGTTGTTAGATTCTTTTTAATTAACTTTCTAGAAATGATGTGACGTTTAAGTAAAAGGAACTTTTTGTTCACCTCTCAAATTACCAGGCCAAGCGTCCTTGAGGCTATTAAAGATTTGCTTTGTTTTTTTTCCTCCCTTTTCTGCAATTTCCTGAATGATGATAATGAATTTTCTCTTTTATCTTTTTTTTTCTCCAATATAATTGAATATCCGCTCTATAATGTCCTTTTCTTGGTTCCACTTTCCTTCACGTAAGTGGTGGTAAAATAGGAAGAGGTTTGAGATCAACTTGAAAGGAAAATACTTTGAGTGAAACTGAATATGTATTTTGTTTATGTAAAAATATTTAGTGATTTCAATTGATTTTAACGAGGTTGTCGTTTGTGGGGTTATTAAGTTCAAAAAAAAATTGAGGAGGGTTCAAACAAATTGTATGTTTATAAAGGGCGTTTAGGTAGTATCAAGTAAGGGGCTCGGAATTTCCCTATCTTTTATTGAAAAACAATGTTCTTAAATTTAAAGATAATGTCTTTTAGACAATATTTGTAATTTCAATCAATATTGATGGCTAAAGAAAATTAGAAAAAAGTCTTTGAAAGTTTCCTAACACAACGTCCCTTCCGATTTTTTTTATTCTTGTCCTGTTGTTTTTTTTAATTTTAAATCTTTATTATAATCTTCGCCTCCTCCTGTTTGGGCTCTCGTAGTCGCCTTGTCTTTCCTGAAGTTTCATTTCTGCGGTGTCTGGATTGCGAACACACACACACACACACCTTTCTCTACTTTACATGCGGTCAATTTAATTTTTTAATACTCATCACTTTACACTTAAGTTCCCATTTCTACCCAAAAGGAGTCTCGGTCCATGTTTGGGGGTACTCTTCCCAGCCTTTTGTTATCATTGATGGGAAACTTCTTTAGCTTAGTGTGATTTGAAAATTGATGAAACGGGAAAACGTCACAAAAAACAAAAATATTCATAAAAAGCACGCAATCTGGGAGAGAATGAGTGAGAATAAAAGAATTTCGCTTTGTATTTTCTGAAGTTTCACTTCAGCCGTGCACTCACAAACTCTTTTATTTTACAAACGGCCATTTGCATTTTTTTCTACTGGTCAATTTGGACGATGCAACTAAAATGTGCATACTATGCCGGTGTCACTCACTTAAGTCTCCATTTCAGCCCAAAGAGAGTCTTGCTCCATGTTTGGCGGTATTCTTCCGTTATTGTCGCTCGGATAAAGTTTGTATGGTGGCAATAAATCAAGTCCTGGTTCGGAATTATTGTCTGCAGTGGCTTCCTACTTGATGTCTATAAGAGCAGCTAAGTTACTTGTCTTACTTAAACCATAAAAAAAACATTTGTTCACACAAAACACATTTATGTTTTTTACTAAATTTCCCCTTAACCAAAACAAAAGACAAAGGACTTGAGTTTTTCGTGCCAAAGTGGCAAGTGCCAAGTGTACAAACAAAACAAAATTTAGTTTACAATTTACGCTCAACAAAGTTGTGGTAAAGTTGAGACCTAACGCATTTTCTATAATTTCATGCCGATTTTAGACGGCTAAGTTAAAAAGCATTTTTCACGTAATTGTTTTTACTCTCGGATGACTAATTCCGCTGGAAGGGCTTGTTTATCTTATAAACAATCTAATAGTTTTTAAGTTTTAGTTCAAAGCAGTAGAGCTGTGCCTGTTGCCTGAAAACTAGTCTTATTAACTTTACGCAATTTACACTACTACGCTTTTTACACTGACTAGAGTTTTAGACTAGAGTAACTCAAGTAGAGTTGTTATTTAATAAATAAATAAATAGGGTAACGCAACCGAGCGGGGAGCCCCGGCGGGCTCCTAGCGCATTTCTCACACCTTGTAAAGAATGGAGGGGGCTTTAAATTTTTCGCCGATTCCGAACTCATAATCGGGAAAGCACTTTTCATGGAAATAAGATCGGAGAACTTGCCAATTCCTCGCCAAAGGCGGTTACCGGGGAAACACATTTTTTGTCGAGCTATCTTTTTATACTAAATTTTATTAAAAATATTCCACAGAGATAAAAAAAAAGCTCAATAAATTGCTTTAAGCCGTTTTCATTGAAAGCCTTTCTCTAAAAAAAAGTTTTGTAGGTTGTATTTCGACGCTGCAAGCGTGCCAGGGCTTTGTGCATTCATTTCTATGTTGAATGATAGCCCTCTAAAAGCACTTTTCATTGCAACACTGCTCTGGGGCTTTTCAATTCTTCAAAGAGCGATACCCGTTCAAAAGTATTTTGGATATTACAGGTGATCTCGTACATAATAGTCCTACGCCCTTACCACTTGATCACGTGAACCTGGCCAAGCCAAGCTGAAATATTCTTCTCGAGGGAATGAAATTCTATGTACTAAGAAAAAGTCCATATTTTCAACTTTTAATAACATCCAAGTTATTTGAGAAGATCTTGTTAAGGCTTCTATTTCTTGAAAATGTTGAAAGTCGGCTTAAGGGTTGATTTTAGGTACAACACTCAATAGTTGAGTTGAGATACTCGTACAAAATAAACAACGAAAGAGTGCAAACGCCAACATAGTGTGAAGTTTAAGTATTGTCGGGCTCTTCAGAAACAAAGCCTCGAGATATTTGAATTCTTCTTTGATAACAGAATATTTTTAGTTTAACAAGAAACGAAATCATGTTCACAATTTAAAAAAAAAAAGTTCTGGTGATTTTTTTTTGCACTTGAGGTGTACATTAAGGAGCCTTTTTAATTCAATTCGGTGCAGGACTGAATCAAAGTACATTGGTTTGACAATAAAGGAAAGTTTAAATGGGAAACTCGTGCCAAAAAGAAAAAAGATGAACGTGAGAGCTAAAATAGATTGTTGTTGATTTCAGTGACTTTCCAATGATCTTTGATTAAGGTTTTTAAATAAATAAAAGTTAAGCGGGCACAATAAGCTCGAGCTTGAGCATTAGTCTAAGTATAATCTTGTGATAAATGGAAAGGACCTTTTTTGCTGGTGCCAAGCGGGTAACAATTGAATGTTTCTTAGATTCAAACCTCGGGTACCTTTAATATATCGTTAGTATATCTAAGTTGATATAATATTTAGTTTTCAAAGCTTAAAAGCAAGCATTTTACAGCCACTGAAACCACAAATTCTTTGTGTTAATTGATCCTGAGATTTTTGGCAAATACCTTCATCCCTTTCAAACTTCTTTTATCATGAGGCGTGTTTTTCGTATTGAATATGATCAATTATCCCACATGCTCTGAGGACTCAGCCTTTAAACTGAAAGGCAACACTACGAAAAAACCGTGGAAACATGTGTATATAATTTCAATCATAGTAGTCCATTTTTAGTTGAAAGCGTTGACAAAATCAACTACTTTTTTTAGTCTAATGAAGTGACAACATGTTTTCGTCGAAATAATACAAATCGACTATGGCACCAACTGATTTTGGGTTCTCGAAATAGCAAATTGTCTGTTTCCAAAATGAGATGATTCATGGAAAATCAAAAACAATTGATCTATGAATTATGTTTATATTTCTGTGTACTAGTTCATTGTTTAATATGAAACATTTGATTTGTTATTGAGAAAATTTCCTATTGTACGCAAAACACAAAATAAATAAAAACTAAAAACATAAATTTACCAAAACAAACTATATGTATGTATGTATTTCTTTTTTCCCACAAGGAAAAATGAACATAAATTCACAAAATAAAAAAACAGCCCATTAAATTAATTGAACAAAATAAACAGTGACTAATTCAAAAAGCAAAATAAGAAAAGAAAAAAATATGAACTTCCTTTCACCGGATGATATTTTTACGGGAGTGCGTCGAAAAAGTTTATGTAATGGAGCTATTCTTTCGTTGTCGAGTGCCAAATCACCCACATCGGAGAGCCCCAATTCAACACCTAATAAAACTAAGAAGGAACGAAGGAGAGGCAGTTTTAATGAACCAACTGGTAGGCGGTCTTCATTGGTATCCAGGTACACATATAAATTTTTATTTTGTTTAAGTACGTATTTGAAAAGAACTATGATAATAATGTCACAAAGCAAAAGAAAAGGAATTGTGGCAAAAGAAGAGTAGTTTTTTCATACTTTGTGTCCTTTCAAACAGTCCAAAAAATATATATGGAACGTTTGGATGACCACCAGAGCTCAAACAAATACAAACAAATGTCTTCTTGTATTGAACAAAAGATGTGCATTCCTTGCTATGAACATTCATAAAAACAAAGTTTTTATTTACTTAACATGGTCCGCATACTTAAATGATTTTTTGTTTCCTTCCTTTTCAGATGGTTTAAACACATATCAGATGCCGCAGAACAGTACAAACAACGCTCAAAGAGCAGCCATGAAGTGGTCGATGATCCCGCCAGTGCCACATTACCGCATTCCAATACTAAAGAATCACTCGAGAGTACCCCTGAACGACAGACGCCGTCTACGGCGACCGCAACTACAACTACAGCATCTTTAGCGACCGCAACTACAAACAACAATGTCAGTGATCGCGAGAGTACACCCGCCCCTGAAAAAAATCGCACAAGCTTACCCAACAACAATAATTCACTAGACATTGGTGGTGGAAGCAGCTATGCCGGAGGCAGCAGAAGTCGCAGTATCAGCCGCAGTGGGTCTCGCAATGAGAGTAATAACAATGACTACGATTCACCCACAGCTACGGACGAAACGAAGTTGCGTCAGCAATTGTTGAATGCCGGCATAGCAGCTGAGGAGGCAGCCGCTGCAGCAGCAGCTCGTAGAGACAACAGTAGCCTGTATTCGAATAATTCCAATAACACACGTACGCTAATGCAAAACAGTCCGCTTGTTGAACCGAGTGCAATACAGATAAGTATATCGCCGGCGCATACTGCCGAACCGGTGCTAACGCCCAGCGAGCGGTTGAAGCGTCTGGACAGCTCAATCCGTGAAAATCTAGTAGAGAAGCAAAAGATTATTTGTGATATGTTCCGTTTGCCTATTGAGCATTTTAATGAAATTGTTGATATTGCCGCACAGCCTGAGGCTCCAAAAGATTCCTCAGATATTGCACTGGCTGCTTACGCCCAAGTACAGTCGTTGACCGAAGTGTTAAATGACTATATGAAGATAAATTCGACTGAACAAGAGATATCGGCCGTTTCGACGGTTGTATGCGATCAGTGCCACCAAACGCAAGCACAGAAGAATCTGCAAACCCAACTTTTACATCTTGGTAACACGCTGACGACCGCTATGCGGCCACTATCACCCATGCCGTTGAGTTCTACATCAACGAATACGATGACGACAGTGATTCCCAATGAAGTAGTTTCCCCTTCAATTAGTTCAACTGCTGTTATAGCGTCACCTGCTGCTACTCCCGCCAGTAATAACATACTGACCACTTCCACCTCTGTGGAAGCCGATCAGATAATTCATGAAGACGACGATGGGTATTGTGAAATTGACGAGTTGCGGCTACCTTCAGTTCTCTCAAAACCACCAGCTTCGTCATCTGGTAATAATACTTTTAAAGTCCCTCTCCCAATTGGAGTGGCTGCTGAAATAGCAACAAAATCTTCAACTACCCCAGAGCTGATAAAGCGTCAGAGCACAATTAGTACAGATAGCATTCCCGAAGAGTCTGAACATGATATGACACAACTTGACGAGCCCACACTGAGTAGTAGTGTGAGTGTATCGAAGACGACGACTACGAGCAACAAAGACGAGGGCGAGCCCGTAAAGCCGTTGCTATTGCAACATCAGCAAAGCGGCAGTAATGGATCCATAGATCCATCTCAGCTAGATATTAGCAGTAGCAGTAGTTTGTTGAAGCACCGCAACTACACTGATGATTCACTCGACAGTGAACACATCGAAATAAATGATGCTTACGATACCATGGTATGTTCATCAATTGTTTGACATGAATTCATCTCCTAAACATGTTTTTTTTTTTTTTCTTGTAGACCGCTGTTAACAAACTGCATAATTTATCATTGAATGATGGTATTGCCCACAGTGGAGGAAGTAGTCATCAATGTTCTTCATCTTCACCCGGACCTATACTTTGTGGACCAAATCGGCTTTTACATGCGAATTCCTTGGAACCAAGTGTACCATGTCACCTTATTAATGGAATTGTTTCAACATTAAATTCACAAATTTCATTACTTTTGGTGAGTGCCGACAACCAACCGACATATGAATGTTTTCAACAGTAAAAAAAATGCTTATTAATAAACGAACTTTTTTATTTCAGCCAAAAATCAATGAACGAGATCAAGAAAGAGAAAGATTGCGCAGAGAGAATCAGCATTTGAGGGAGCTTTTAAATGCAATGCACGAACGCCAGAGAGTTGAAGCCAATATGGTAGGTGTCAATAAGCAACAAAGTGTTTAAGTTGCGGTTTAAGATCTGTCAGCCTTTTGACATTTTCGGCCTTTGTTTTTTCTCGATCAAGTTGCCCTTTTTTTTAAATGAGAGAAGAATATTCTCCCATTCCAATCAATTCGGTTTGTGTCACAGAAGAAAAGGGATCTGGCTCATATTATTTTCTTTAATGTATATTCTCAACTATCAGTTTTCAAAAACTGACCGTGACTAGTTAGTTTATAATTTTTGAGAATTTACGTTTGAGTTTATGCCCTAGTTCTTTTAAAAGTACATGTTGACTAAAGCAACACATTTAATATTCTCAATTTTATTATTGCAGGAAACTCCAGCTGAAATCACCAAAAGTGCCGATGCTAGTAATGAAACAATAGCAACACCAGCCACATTATTGGGTGACCACAGAACCACAACAGACCAAATCCCATAAAAGTATAAAATTAAGGAAAACAAAATTAAAAAAAACTGATTAAATAATAAAACAAATGAATAGAAAAAACACCACGTGCGCCCTTTTAAAAAACAATTATATAACTTTTATATACATAGAGATTTACATATAAAAAATTGTATCATAGCCTTTAAAGTAATTAAAACAAATTGAGTCTCTTAAAAAGGGACATATTACAAACAATTATAAATAAAAAAAATTAACAAAAAAAGGAATATGCATAAACAAAATGTTCTAATATACTGAGCTCTGGTGTAAAACGCTGTGCACGTATGATTTTTTATTATTATATACATAATACATATTAACAACACTACTACACAGTTGAATAAACAAATAAAAAAATTAAATAGAACATACACATAAGTGTCGTTTGTTAGTAAAAAAAAAAAAGGAAAAAGAAAAACAGTATTGCAAATTAATACGCATTACATTCATCTCAATTATTTCTCTTTGACTTTGTTATTTCAAACAAAAAAACAGCAGAAACTAATAAGTTGAACTTAAAAGAAAAAATTAAAACTTATAATTGTAAAACACACTGTAAGCATCTGTAAGCATTAAAGAAAAGAAGAGAAAAAAAAGTGATAAGGGATACAGTACCAGCAAACAGTTAAAAAAAAGGATGAAAGCAATCACACAAACAAAATGAAAGAAACAACAAATCAAGATTAATTGTATTTTTTTATATAAATATTTAAGAGCCACCAAATAGCTCAGATTAACCGCACCAACGGTCAAACCTGAGGGCGATGCTGTTCCACGATTTATTAAATATTATTATAATTTTTTTCTGTCTATAATTTTATTTTAATTATAAATATTATTATTATTATTATTATATTATTATTACTATTAATCACAAAGTTAACAACTAATTTAATTGTTTCAACAATGAGAGAAAATATTAAAAAAAAAGTTATAATATAGTTATGAATTAAAACACAAAAACAAAACTGCTGTTTTTCTTCGTCGCGTCGTGTCAAAACTGGTTGTCGCCTTTGTGGGGTATTTAAAAATGAGTAAAAATCTACTTGAAGTTAAACACTTCAACGAAAACCGAACTTGTTTGATTTTTGGTTGATATGGCCATTATAATAGAAGAACGATCCATTTTTTGTGACAATTATTCCTGTTTGTTGGGATATTCATATTCGAAAGTCATGCTTTTGAAATTACATTTGGAATATTTTCTTCGTTTTCTCAGGAATTCCGTGGCATTTTAGAAATTCAAGTTAAGGAACTGAACCGAGAATAGTCCGCAACGTCGAACAAAATCAGAAAAACAATCGCATTAAGCTGTCAGAAATCTCACAAATATAGCACTTGATTGCACTTCAAAACAGTTCGCTTGTGTGCTAAAATAGGACATGTCTGGTGTAGTTGGCGGAGGTTGGTGTTACACCGCGTTTTTGAGAAGTCTCTTTAAGAGAACCAAACACTTTTTTGTAGCCTTACAGCTAATTTTGAGTAATATGAATAGAAAAAAAGTCATGTAGGCTGGTGTTGATTCGTTGAACGACGCCTTATTGCAGTCATTTAAGTTGAAAACCATATAGGTGTTATTAGTTTTGTCATTGAAATGAAAAGTTAAAATGATTTCATTTTTCAATCCCACTTATTTCAGTCAAAAAATAATAGTTTGTGCACACGGATTTTAATCCATTATAAATGCAATGTTAAAACAAAATATTGTAACGTGAACCCAACTTTTAATACCAATTTCCTAATCGAAAACGTTCATCCGAAAACTGGGGCAACACTAGTGTAAGTGTAGAAATATTCTAGGAGAGAAAATGTTTGATAGCCAAAACAGTAGAGAGTAGAGACTATTTGGAAATTGCTGGAGAGTTCTAGATGAAATGTCATTCGATATAAACAGCCCGCCCGAGGCAACCAGAGGGCAGTTTTGATTATAGAGTGATAAAGTGAAGAGTAAATTGTTGTGTACATGTGATAGTCCAAAACTCGAGTTGAGATCGAATAAAGATAGATACTGAATAAAAGTGGTAGAATTAAATGGAAAAGTGAAGTTTTATTTTGCGAACTAAGCGCACGTTACAATATTTAACTTTGCATTTCAATGACAAAACTAATAACATCTTCAAATTCGCGCGAAGCTTGGCAAATGGCAACACCAAGAAGTTTTCAACTGAAACAACTTCAATTGGTTCTCTTTGAGAGTTTTCTCCAAAATACCGCTGTAAAACTATTCTACACAACCTACATCGTGGGTGCATATAGACATGTCCTTTAAAATAATGTCGGGGAAAAATTCCAAACAGCTCCTCGGAAGAATACCTCGAAACAGAAATCTCTGAATCGTACAAGAATTTTCCTCTCCGAACGGTTAACTCACTAGGACCTAGAAGTTTTCGCTAAACTCAGATAGGTAACTTTTATACAAGAACGAGAGGTGAACGATAGTAAGACCAACAGTCGAGCGGAACATGCCCGTCATAAAAATACTGAACTATACATTATTTGCAACAGAGTTGCTTATTTATTGTGTAAGCTACACATAACATTAGGACAGAACACAATCAGCTATATGAGTCTTAAAAGTAATTTTTATATTAAAAAAGTGGCACATAGTCGAGTATGGGCTCCGCTATCGTTGTCAAACATAAATAAGATGCTTAGTAAATTCGTTCGTTTGTACATCATTTACAGTTCTATACAAAATGCTTATTTGCTATTTCTTGTAAAGAAACGTGAGTAGTATATTTGAAAGGAAGAAACGTTAGTTATTTTAGTCAACAAAAAGAACGATTCAATCAACTTTCACAATAATTAAATCAACTAATTTTTAAGTTGAAATAAAGCATTTGCCCAAAAAACCATTATCCTGTCTGTTTAATATAAAGGGTTTTCCAATAGGTATGATATGATTTAGCAGTGGCGTTTCGGCCATTTGTAGTATGTCATGATCTCTCATTTGTTTTTTATTGCATTCAGAAGTGCCTACAATTTAACCATTGGAATATCGTAAACGCCGTGAACTTTCTGATTTTGCCTTGGAACAACTTGAAATCGATAACGATTTTTTAAGAAAATCATCTTTTCCGAAGAGGCTTACTTTTATTTGCCTATAGAGCGTTAAATAAACAAAACTGGCGATGAAAATCCACAAAATGTTCATGAAAACCTAAATTGACAGTTTTGAGTGGTTTTGGGGCTGGTGGAATCATCGTTCCGTACTTCTTTCAAAATGAAGCTGGTAACACTATTACTGTCAATGGAGAGCGGTATAGATCGATGATTACCAACTTTTTATGGGCGAAATTGGAAGCAATTGATTTTGACAACATTTGGTTTCAACAAGACTGGGCTACGTGTCACACAGTTAATGCAACAATTGAATCATCGCTAGAAAAGTTTAGAGATTCGATTATTTCAAGAAATGATGATATTGAACAGCTTCCAAGAAGTCGCGATTTAACACCATTAGACTATTTCTTGTAGGGCTATTTGAAGTCATTGGTCTTTCAAAATATACCAGATTCTCATCAAGCTTTACAAGTCAATATTGCACGTGACGTTCATGATATACGACTTGATTTAGTGGAAAAAGTGCTCGAAAATTGGGTTCATCGAATTTGTTGCTGCAGAAGAAAACGTGGTGGCCATTTGAATGACGTTTTATTTAAAACTTAATTGTATTTATTGAACTGTACATTACTGACACATACCAAAAAGGAATAATGAACAAATTGAAAAGCTATTACTTCTCTTGCCCTGCAATTCACTTTGCTAACATTTTTGCTTTTGTATCACGAGATCATTTTATGGTACACGCATTCAGCATACGTTTACATGTTAAGAGTTTAGCAGAGGCACATACACAAAAGCTATCTAAACATATCCGAGAATTTTCGGTAATCGGTAAAGCTTCCTATTCAAGTGATCAGCTGATAGAAAGTGTATTTTTGTTTTCGCTTAGGCGTCCGTAACAAACAATCGAAATCATCCAATTGGGTCTAACAAAATCAATCGCTGCGCTGCAACAATGCCCGCGAACAAAGTCGAGTTCCTTTCATAAATATTTTGATTGATTTTTTTTTGAAAAATATCAAATTGTTTGCAATTTTAAAAAAGGTGTCTGTCACTTATTGGATAGCCCGATATACAAATTGGGTTTGTATCTATGCTAAACATTCAAGACATGAACAAAAAGTTATCTGGATCAAACAAAAAATATTTTTCAAACAGCACGTTTAAGATTGTGCGTCAGCGAGAGCAGATTGCTAGTGTGAAGCAGTTAAGTGGGAGAGCTTTGATCTCTCAACGACCATCGTTCACGTCGAATTAATCGTTCTTCCTTAATAGCTCTCCAGATTGGCAGTAGCGACTGCTAGTGTTTTCAGGTTTGCTGTCGGGGATTGCGCTAGGCGCTATTCTATCCATTTTTTCCGTATCTTTTGGGTAACCCTCTAAGAGTTTATTCTTCCCAAACCTGACGCAACGTACTTAATGACATAAATTTTATGACAGAAGCCTTAAGGTAGTTTTTGAAAAACTTGGGTGTTCTTTTTCTGAGTAATTAATGAAACTATCAAATAAATAGAATGTTAAAATTATTGAGCCCTATCATCGTAACAGATCGGAGAAACATACGATCGTAGAGAAGTTCCGATCGTAACATTTATTTTGTTTATGGTATCCATTTCGTAAAGGAAACACTGACGCATGTAGGTGACTTAAAACAACCCTTCAGCGACTACTTTGCTGTCGGAGACATCGGATAGAACAGAAAACCAAGAAATCGGCATGCATCGCATGAATTTTGAATGCGTTACATTTTTACATTTAATCGCCATGCATCGCATGAATTCTAAACGCGTTGCTGTAAGATGTTTTCATCGCATTGTTTCGTTCTTTTCGGAGATATGTCCGATATATGCAATCGGAAACGTTACCATAATACAAATATCTTACATTTCGTACAGATCGGAATGAATTTCGTTCCGATCTGTTACGATAATAGGGCTGATTATTTTATTTCGCATAAAAACTAGAAACTATTTGAAAATGTTTTATGTTTTATCAAAACTTAAAAGAGTTGGTGAAACATTAATCAACGCACAACATACTTTAACTACATAGTCAAAATAACATTTTCCATCTGACTGAACGTCAATTTCGCTGTAATATTTAGCAGATGCTTCATTTTGTTTATTAGTAAGAATGAAGAACTTATTTTTTAAAGCAGATAATATTTGCTCTGTACGAACACGATTTCTGTTGGGTTCAGGTGTATCTTCAGAGCTTTGAAAATCCATTGGGTCAACCAAATCGGTTTCTAACAGTATTTTACTGTCATCACAGGCAGCTACCTGATAGGCAACTGTCCCGTGTTCTGCCAAGATGATGTCACCGTCTTCGGCATTGTCAAGGAGCCCACATTCCTCAGCAATACTTTTGACACTTAAGCTGCTATCATAGCCCTTCGAAACAAAAATTATAGCTCCAGCCGGTGATATCGCTATCAAGTATTTTGTCGGTTTATAATCATAACAAAACGATTCGGGTCCTAATAAAAAGTAAACAAAATTGATTAAAGGAAAAATTATTGTTCTGCATCAAATATTTTTACCTGGATTTTCAATAAAGTCTAATAAAGCTGTAAATTTTCTGGTAATAATTCGTCTAAAATAAGTGACAGGCGTGTTTTGAGCGAGATCCGATTCATCTGACCATCGAATGAATGGACCAATTTTGTTACTCAAACTTTTTAAGTTCATATGATAAATTTCAGCGATCCTACTTCCTGTTGTTCCATACTTGTATCCCAAATAAGTAAACGGCAAATCAAGTCGAAGTTTCAACAGGATAATTATGAAAGAGTCAAGCCCATTGATATTGCTCGCACATGTTAGATCACCTTTCACGAAATTGAATATAGTTTCGAAAACCGCATAGCTAGGCAGTCCTGTGAAATAGCAGACTTTCTTGTCATCATTTTTTAAACCTTCTATAGAGATTGTTTGTCTCTTTTTTAATAACTCCAATTTTTTGATAGTTTTTTCTGTTGATTCCATCCGATGTTTGTGGGTTTGAATTTTCTGTGAAAAAATTAAACTTAAAGGGTGACCTCAAAATTTATGCTGAACTTACTGTTTTAATTTCAGCAGCTTGGTCTTCAATAATCAACTCCTTGCCTACGAGTTGTTTCTGTAGTATGTCTTTTTCAAGTTTCAACTAGAAAATTATAAGGCCTTAAGTATTTTATTATATTCAAATGAACACTGTTTATAAGTAATTCAGAATTTTAATTCTATATACTAATAGTATAACCTTTTCCACAAAATCTATTAAAAAAAAAAATCCTGGAAAAACCCTTGTTCTTTTTACGGTTTTTTTGATTATTGTTTTAGACGTGCAAGCCACACAAACGTCAAGTATTTGAATGTAGTGGTTTAAAGTGATTGATTAACAAGCTCTGTTATGGAAAAATACTTTATAACCATGAAAAGCAACCAATAATATAGCTTGAGTTTAAAAATCGACCAATTTATTAAAAGAAAGCTTTAGTTTCATCATGTTATATTAAATTGTACATATTTTATTAAGTCTCTTTACAAACATTCATTAGTAACTTGCGTAGACGATACGTTGACCAATGCACAGCATACTTTAACCACATCGTCAAAATAACAGTGTCCGTCGTTGTCTTTGTTGTAAGAATTGCCCACTGTTACCTTCATTTTTTTAGTAAGAATAGAATATTTTTTTCTTAAAGTATTGATAACTTCCGCTGCATCATTTCCAATGGCAATCGTTCTTGATTCTAATGAGTTTTCTATACTAGGCGTCTGAGTATTTTGGACTGCTACCAATTCAGTCAACATATTTTGGACTGTTTGTATTAACATTTTTGTTTCATTATAAACGACTACTGTATGACAAATCGATCCACCATCGGACAGTATGATATCACCATCCACGGTTTTGTCAAGAAGGCCACAACTTTCTACTATGCTCTTAACGCTTAAGTTGCTATCGTAGGCTTTTGATACAAATATAATAGTTTTGGCAGGCGATATAGCTATAAGGTATTTTGTTGGTTTGAATGTCTTATTCGTTGAATGATCACGGGTAATGGCAAGGCCTGATAAAATAAAGTAAAGTCTGACATAAATAAAAAGAAATGGGAGTTGGACAAGAGCTAGAGAACCTACCTGGATTTTCAATAAAATCAATTATAGCCGTAATTCCATGCGCACTTCCTTCGAGATTCTCCTTTTTAGGCCATTTGATAAATTGTTCCATTTTATCACTCATAGTTCTTAAATTCCCATAAAAAACTCTTGCTATAGTTGATGCCGAAGTGCCAAATTCATAGCTCATATAGGTGTACGGTAAATCCAACCGTAATTTCTTGAAAAGCATGATTAACGCATCGAATACATTGATACCCTTCGTTGGAGCTGATTTTAAATCACCTTTGACTAAATTGAATATCATTTCAAGTTCTGCAAAACTTGGCAGTCCCGTAAAATAGCTCATTTTTTGGAAATCATTTCTAAAAGCTTCGATGGTAAGTGATTTTGTATTTTCCAAAAGTTCTAGTTTTTTAATAATTCTGTCTATTTCCTCGACCTCACTTTGTTGAGTTTCGGCAATCTTTCGTTACAAGAAGACAATAATAAATATTTAAACGAACTTCTTTAATTTGTTCAATGTAATTTAAACTCACTTCGCTAAGTTCAGCATCTGCGGCTGCTATAAGAACGTTTTTTTCTTCGATCAGTTTTTTTAAGTTGGCTATATCGTTTTTTAACTAAAAATAAATATTTTTGTCCTAGAAAATTTGCTTTTCTTTTAGTATAAACTACATAAACATTTACACATTGTTACGAGTAAGCAATGGAATTTCTTCCATGTGATAAGAGGTTTAAAAAAGGGGGTCGATCGTCGATATGTAGAATAGTCCATAGGAGAATAGGAGGATTCATCGATAAAAAAAAAAACAAATCTCATAATAAAAAAAGTTTTGAACATTGCCTTTTTATAAGAAGACCTATGAAAAAACGCGCTTAATAAGAAAAAGGAAAGAAAGTTGTCGTTGAAGGAACAATAGTGTGTCGAACCGTACTTACCACAGAGATGACCTATAAATTCTACGGGTAATTTCAAATTACAAGCAAACATTTTAAAATCCTAATTGACATAAGGTTCGTTCGTTGAACTTTCCCCAGGGTTGACCCAGGTTTTCTTGACAACCCTATGAGTTGTCAAAAAACCTGGGTTTCCCAGTCCTCAAAAAACGCTAAAAAAAATCGCCCTCAAATCGCCACAGCAAAAACCTAGGGCGAGTTGAGGGAAAACCTTGTTCAACCCTAGGGCTCAAAAAATACAAAGTTTGACATTCAGGGCGACTTTAGGTTCTTTAAAAAAACGCTTTGTGGTGACCCTCAGGCGACCATAGCGACTCGGGTTGCCATATGGTCGTCACAAAGTGTTTTTTGAAATATGTACCTAAACTCGCCCCAAACTGAGTGTTTTTGAGCCCTGGATTTGGTCTCAACTCGCCCTGAAGTAGCCCTATAATTTTGCTGTGACGAGTTCAGGTAATGAACAGAGCTGAGCTGGAACTGAACACCCAGTCAACTCTAGGGAAAATTCAAAGAACGAATGTATTGGCATCGTTCGTTAAACTTTACCCAGGGTTGACTCAGATTTACTTGACAACCCTATGAGTTGTCAAAAATCCAAGTTTTTTCCGGTTTTCGAGAAATACCCTAGGTTGCCCTGTGCTCGTAATAAAGTTTTTTTTCGAGATATATTAACTATTTCTGAATGTCAAATTGAGTGTTTTTTTTTAACCCTGGATTTGGTCTCAACTCACTTTAAAGTAGTTCGAGGCTTTTGCTGGTTTCACATTTTCAGGGATAGGCATTCCATTCTACCCCGAAAGATTTTGATTAATCGGAGACAAAATATAGCCCTGATGCCCTCCGGCATTGATTTTGTGGTTTTTAGACTGAAAGCCATCAGAAAACCAGCGCTCCGGGTCGACGGGTCCTAGAGAGCACATTGCAGGGAAATTGCGGAAAGAAAAGACCTCGTCTAAAGTGGCGCAATCAAATGAAAGAAGGCCTCAACCAACTTCGAGTGCAAAACTGGAGAGCTCGCCAAAGTTGAAATTGTTGGCGAAAGATGTTGGTTGAGGCCCAGGTTCAACCTGAACTATAATGGCTAACTAAGTAAGTAAGACTGAAGGCCGTCCAATAAGACTTATATTGAACGGTTTGGAAAGTAGTTACGTAACTACTAATCCACACAAGAAAACACAAATAAATAAATAGGGTGGCGCAACAGAGCGAGGAGCCCCTGGGCCTAGTGCATTTCTCACAACCATTCCTTGTGAGTGAATGGAGGGGACCTACAATTTTCTGCCGGTTTCGAACGGCTAATTGAGAAAACGCCTTTCATGGCAATGAATTAACTAACGGAGGACTTCCTCACGAAATACCCGTGGAAAAACATTTTGCCTCTGCTGGGATTCGAACCTCGAACCTCTAGGTTAGCAGGTGGCAATGCTAACCATCACGCCACGGGTACCACAAACACTCTTCAAACCCCATTTAATAAAGCAAAAGCTTTTAGCTTTGGCATTAATAAAGCTTTAAGAGTGAAATCTAGGTACTTAAAGATATTTTTTAAGCTCATAAGTAATCAACGAATTCATGACTTTAAAAAGAGTGGTAGTTAGTGGCCGACAGTTAGAGGTGGGAAGAAGTTTCACAATTTTAAGGGATTGGTAATACGAATGCTGTTTTCTATTCCATTTTACTCCGAACGAGCCCAGTAGAGAAGGAAGTACACCGAAAGTTAGCAGAGATACAATCCCGCCTAGCGGGTTTGTCTCCGTCCAGATTTTTCAAGACCGTTGCTACTGTACGAGTGCCAAGAAAGTTTGGCGCCATGCGATCATGTTACAATAAATAATATACATAGAAAATAGTTTAAATTTTGTAAACTTCTTCGAAGCTTAAAATGTTAAGCTACATGACATTTTTAGTTTTTAACTTTGCACTTCCGTTTCAAATTCTCAGAAAGTTTCAATCCTTGATGTTAACACAAAGTACCTTCTTGCTCTTTGAGCAAACTCTTAAGCAATAAGCAGTTCCCATACATACAATACACACGAAAATTGGTCAACAGAAAAATTTAATTGAGATAAAACATATTACACTAGGCATAGATATTTCTACGAAAAATTTTTTAAATCTTACCTTTTCAATTTCTATTTGATACTGCCTCATGGTGGCACTATCGTTTGTATTGGGTTGATGTAACTTTATAGTTTCAAGAGCATCTTGTCCTATTAATCTATGTGCCGTTGTAGTTTGGGTTTTTTCTTCATCTTCAAAAATTTCCACGTATTCATCTTCTTGCATAATTTCTTCTTGACGCAACGGATCAGGTAATTTTGTAGCTTGTGGTTTTTCGAATTCAATAGTAGATGAAGCAATTTTTTTATGCCCCATTCTAATGTTTGGAACCCAATCTGGGTTAGCTTTGTCTTTGAAATGAGCAGGAGTCCCTTTGTAAATCAAGTATACGATTATTTGATTAATTTCCATATATTCACATAATGTATTGTAAACTTACCTGTTTTAAAATGCTTAGCACAAACTGTTTTATTCAAAACATTTAGTGGAGTAACATCGTTTCTACTGATGGCTTTAATCCATGCTGCCTGTCGTTCTAGTGAAAGCTGTTTCCGTTCAACAGATGTTTCGTCATTCGGAAATTTAAAAAACTTTAACCCTGGAACACTTTTCTTTCGAACACTATTACAACCCGTAACACAACACCTAGCAGGCATGTTTCAAAGATGTATGCAGCTTTCAACCTAAAAGTAGATTTGAAACATCATAGAGTTATTTTATGAATTGGTGAGATTCTAATCTTTCTATTTTTTCAAATTTGAATTTATTTTACAGCTGTTGTTGGCAGCAAGCTGTTAAAAGATATCGGAACGGTTCAATCGTTCCCGGATTTCCGTATCTCAGATACCTCATCTATGATACGGATATCCGGGATAGCCAATCCGATAAGGTTCTGGGGGTGTCATATAAAATATATATAAAAAAAAAAAAAAACAGTTTATGAGGGCCCGAAACTGAGGGCCCCAAATTTTGTATTATTTAAGCCTTACGCTGATGTAGACTCAATGTTAAAGCTAAAAGATAAAATACATTGCAACAGCAGACTTTTATGCAAAACCACAGACGTACAATGAAGGATACGATGAGTATTTGCGACGCTCAATACACGTCTCCAGGAATCTTTTTATTTTGCTGTTTGCGGTAGCAATCTCAATTTAAGTAGATACATGATTCAACATGGAAAGCTTATTACACCATTCAATAACTGTCTTCGTTTTCGTTAAAGACATACGAAGACAGCTATTAAATCGAAATATAGCCAGCGGCTCGTTTTACCATGGTAGTTACTATACTAGATGTTTGTCACAGGCATTGGGAGACATCCCTATAGGATAGAATTCAAATATAGAGTGAGGAATCAAACACATTTCCCAAATGGCAAAACAATCAAAATATGAGTAAAGCTATTTAAATTTTTGAAAAACATCCAACATTGAATCTAAACGATAGCAACCAAAAAATGTTGACCAACATGTTGTACCCAGAGTGCAGAATGCACTTGTCAACGCAGATGAAATTCAATGCGAAACAACTATAGAATTACCTGCCAAGAGCAATTCAGTTGTAAGTCACGAAAGATAATATCAACCCTTTCAAAGAAAATAAATAAACATTGCGCTTTACGTACCAATATTAAACTGCAAACGAACTTACACTTTAGATTATTTAGTTTCAAATTATTTATTTTTTAATTAAAGATAAAGATGAATAAAGGAAAGATTATTCCAACTCCAAGAATGAAAAATCAATGTCAAAAATTTGGTATCGAAATGCCTAAACTGAATACAGATATGTCACTTTTCTTAAGGCCTGAGCAGAATGTAATGAAATTGCTTGCACAAAAGTTCTACCACGCCAAAGCGCTGTAGACACAATTTTTGCTGTCGCGACAACAGCAAATGTATGAAAATGCGGAGTCGTTCAGTGTACTACACAGAGGAGATACAAAAAGAGGCCAAATCACACACACAACACAGCATCTGTCAATCCGAAAATAAAGTGGTATTAGTAATTTCACTGACAAAATTTTATATTCAGCTGACGTGTCCAAACAAACAACAAACAAATAGCAGTTGCGGGGCAAGAGAAGGTATGGTTTCCAATCTCTCTGTGGTGTATAATAAACTCTGAACGCAATTTTTCAGATACCAAATTACGCTTACATCACAGAGTAGAATATTCCATATTCTGTGTACAGCACTATATGAGAGAGTCTTAACTGAAGCAACAAGAATGACACTTTGTTTTCCTACATTTGCAGTTTGTCGCAACGACTGAAACCCTGTCAACAACGTTTCTATCACTGTCATTACTGTGAAATCACTCTGATTTGGGAGAACTTTTGTACTCAAAATTCATTTTAAAGGACGTCCCCAACCAAAGAACTTTTGCAATCGTGGCAGTGGCATTTGCAGTTGTCAAAACTAAGTTATTCAGCGACATATATGAAAATATCGAAGCGACAGAAAGATGGCAAAAGCTTTTTTGCCACTGACGCAAATTCAAAAGCCATTTGGGTTGGGAGAACCAAGCAAACAAAAAAGCACAGCTTCAATAAAACCTGTTATACCTACCTACCCAAAAAATCTGTTTCTTGTGTTTGTCGCTACTCGCTTCGGGCAATGCAAACTTAAACGAACGAACCTCAAAACAACATCAACAACTGAACAGCTGACATGAATTTGACGTTTTAAAACGTCATTTGAATCGAAGCGAAACTACAAGAACAAGTCGCAAGCACATGTTTGCGGTCCCCAACAAAATAGTTTTTGTGCACGTTTATCAGTAATTCAGTTTTTTTTAAATTATCTACAAAAAACACTTTATTTTGTATAATGGCAGTTGAAACAAATAAAAGAAAACGTAAACTCAAAACCGATTCAAATGGAGTTCCAAATAAAAAAGCTAAAAGTGCAAAAACACAAGATGCCAGAGAAGACCTCCCGAAGAATCCTTTTCAAGATCAACCGAATGAGGAAGAAACTACAAATGATTCCGGTCTAGAGCCGGACGAAGAAGATATTAACTTCTCAAGAGATTTTAAAATGCTCAACTTTCGATCGAAGTTACGAGGAAACGATTTCATTAAAGGTAAATATAAGGTAGTTTTTAAGTACACATGCTTCGAATTAGCTACTTTTTACTTCAGTTGGTTTTTTTTATTATAAAATGAAATAAAAAAATAGATTTAGGGATAAGCAAAGATTCGTTAAAAGCTAATCCATACGACTACGAAGCTACCAGGTTGGTGCCAATACCGGTAGTTCTTTGTAATTTGACCAGAAAATGGAGCTGTTTGTGAAATGGGTAACACAACAAAGGTGTATGGTAATTTACCTCAGAAAGCCATAATAGACTTCCTGCTTTTCAGTGCTTAAGTTTTTCATTCATACGAGTTAGAGTGTCTGTCCATTAAATAGACGTTAATGGTGGTATTTAAGGTATCATCCAACCCGGGTACCCACATGCTGCTCAACTTAATGATGTAGTCGCCTATTTTCCTTGAAGATTTCTTCGTTTAACGAAGCCCCACAAAATTCCCTTCTAAGTTTGATTACTAACTAAAATCAACCTATTTTAATTCTTTCAGAACTTCGTCATTTCCTTCATCTTACTGAAGTGAAGCCACAGATTATTGCTAAATATATCGAAAAACGTGGAAAACCGCTTGAAATCGCCGAAGCCCTTGAACGTGTGGATAAAGCAAATGTTCATCACATATCTTATCTTTGTCAAGCATTACACTTGGTCGTGATGGAAATCCTTAGCAATCAGAAGTCGCATTTAGAGTCAGCTATTAGTGCGTGTCGTTATTTTTTGAAAAATAACAGCTCAGTCATAGAAGTCCTTCTAAAGTCCAACAACATCAATCATCGTAAGTGTGCTTTAAAACTTCTAACAGCTATCGTTTGTGCTGAACCACAACTTGGAAGACAGCTACTTGCTTCATTTGACATCCTATCAAACGTTAAAGCCATCGAGAACTTCTTGTCTCACTCGAAATATGAATTGCAGGATACTGAAACCGTTCGAAAATGTTATATACATTTCATCCTGGCATACCTTGTAGACGGAAACACCTTGTTGATTAGAAACATTCTCGACAAAAGCGTTCTTATAAAAGCCCTAGCGTCGGGACTAGTGTTTGATGATCATATGACCGTTTGTGTCGTAATTAGCACTTTGAAAAAATTTGTTTTAGAATGTCCTGAAATATCAAAGACCAAGAAAGTGAACGTTTTTGATGTGGACTGTGTAAAGTCGTTCGGCCGACTCTATGATTGGCTAGGTCCCAAAGCACTTGAAGCAAAGTTTTCACAAAAAAAAGCTGATGAAGTAAATATTTTCAAGTTAAAACAGCACACCGACCCAAATGAAAGAGAAATTGTTTCTAAATCTGTTCATGAGTTTCTTTTGATGCTTCTTACATCGCGAAAATATGGAATCACATTCGATGCTATGGCTCACTTTCAACAACGACACAACAAGTTGCAAGGAAAAATAATTGGGTTTTTAGACAAACCATGGCTATGCGAAAGAAAAACCGATTTGGTTTTGAAAATACTTCGGGCTTGTCCAGATCTGGCACGCCAAACAGTTCGACACTTTGGTACATTAGTGAATCCAGTTCGCACTCCTGCAAGTTTTTGGGTCGTGAGTTGTGACTTCATTACTAAAATCATCAACGAGCTAAACCCGACACTGTTGAAAGGTGCTCTAGAGAAAATAACACTCACCGACTTCTCACACTGGGTAAAGGATATTTGTTTGCCTATCGAAGTGCTCACACATGTAACTGAAAGTAGAGCATTAGTAAATATCGACTTTAAACACCGATTGGCAGCCAATCACCTTCTCTTGGCCATGTTTCGCCAATATTCCAACTACATGGCTGCGATCATCCATCGGGAGCAACAAAGAAAGAATAATCTTCGTCGTTTTAAATTTGATCTGCTAAATCATATCTTTGTCAACTTTCCGACTATTGAACATATCCTGCAATCGCTTTACATGACCATTAACACACAGGAAAAGGAAGGTGTGAATATCTTAGAGCATTTAGAGGTTACTCTTGATCTTGTGCTAATAATTTGCCAACAAAATCGTTCGTTTGTCAATAAAACTGCAACAATCATGGACTATTTAAAGCTCCTGAGACCCCTGTACGCAAGTGACGAGGGTCAGGGTAACATACAACTTGAATTGAAGGCCATTAAAACAATTCTGTTCCTCTTTCCCAAGGCATTGGAACCACAAGAAGAACTATTCGGAAACGTTATGAAGAGTTTCATCAATGCTTTTGTGCTTGGAGACGATGAAATTAAACGTGAAGCGGGTGACTTGTTGCGGGGTATTTTCTTGAATACAGGGATATTTGATACAGCCGAAATGGAAGTCGATCTGTGGCTAGAAGCATTGCGTTTTGTTGACTCCACAACTGTGGACATAGTTGCCTCGGTTTTTATTGAAGTTTTGCAAGTGACGAGGTCTGATGTCAAACTTTCAAAAGGATCCGAAACTCAGGCTGCCATTGAAGGTGAACAATTGGCTAAGTTGTTTTCAAATATAGAAAAAGGTCTATCAGTCCAAGGGTACGTAGAAACTCCAACTTTGAGCAAACTATATCCACTTATCGAGAAAGGTGTTACTATCGAAGAACACTTGGCCCTGTACATGGAAATAGTGAAATTGTTAATGGGCAACTACACGGACAGTGAGATTGACAACACTCTCGCATCTAACAAGGCCGCTCGGGCGGTGCCAAATCTTATTCAAGTTCAAGAAGCTGTCATAAAAGGACATACTAAATTTGAAGAGATCTTTCAGCGTTCAAAGAAAAACTTTTCCCTGACTTTCATAGATGGCAAAGAGGTACAACTTGATGAAATTCTACAAAACAACCGTTTGGTCATGATCTACATACAGGAAGTTTTGCATATTGTTTCGAATTTGACAAGAACCGGAAGTTTGACACTACAACAGTCGAATGTAGCCGCAGATTTTATGGTGAATCTGATGAAAACAATGCAAGCTCTTAGCGCTTCAGAAAAAATTTCAGTTTCCACTTCCGAGGACGAAAAGGATGAAGGAATACAAAGCTATCTTGAGAAGACCATGAAATACATCTTTAGCACTCGCTTAGCAATGATTCAAACTACAAATTTCTTTACTACCGATAAGAACAATCTTAACTACATAAACTTTCTCCAGCAAGTGACTGAATGCGCCAATGCCTTCCAAATAACGAGCTTTTCTGATTTCACAACAAATTTCCGACAAAAAATCGTCAATTCCATTAAAATTGGTGCACTTGAGAGCATTCAGGAACTCAAAGATCAAACTGAAGAACTTCAACCAGTGATTGCATTGATTGAAACCTTTCAGTTGTCTTCTGAGAACTGTCTGGAGATATTGGATATCATTTCACGACTTTCGTACAAAGATTTTGCCACAACATTAGGAAGAAAGACTATTTTCTTGGACATTTTGATTGCAACCCTAAAGAGAATCTCTAACATTGGACAGTCTGTTAAATGTTCCGAAAGTGTGATGAACATAGCTAAAGTTTACATCGAATTAGTCAGCAATTTGGATGTCAATGCAAACTTAGAACTCTTGGAAGATGCAATTTACAATTTTCTTCTAGTTTGCCATCAATACATTCCCCAATTGCCATTAGAGGTATTCACTACGATATTCGAACACAAGAAACTAACGAAGTCTACGATCCGACTCGCTTGTCTATTGCTTGAAAGGAATCCTATGCTCCAAACTGAATTTGTGAAAATGCTTCCCAAGAACATCTCAAAAAAAGAACTAATATATCCCTTGCTCAATATCGCCATAGTCAACGGAATTCAGTTGGAAGACTCGATACTGACTTCGATTTACCAAGAATACAAGAACGGTTTCATGAAGACCATAGAAAAACCTCAAAAAGCTGGAGTAATCTACAAGGACAACGTTCAGGCGTCTATTCACCTCATCGAAAAATGCATGCCGAAGTCAGAGTGTATTGACTTCTGTAACAAAAATATTAAATTCGATTCTGTGGAGGTTTTCCAAGTTAAAATTATTCGAGCCATATTTCAAAAAGCCCTTGATTCTGTTGAAGATCGTGAAAATAGCGAAGTGTTGCCTAGGATATTGGCACAGTTTATAAGTCTTTCTATTCAAATGCTTTTGATTATACTGAAGAAAGATTCATTTGATGAGGAAAAAATTGCCTTGATTGGATTCTCGTTGTTCAAATGGATAGAATCGAACTCTGGAGTACAAGTAAATTATGAGAAAATAGTAAAGTCTCAGAACTGGATGAATGTGTGTAAGGCTGCCTTAAAAACAGGGATGTACATCAGCGAAACCGAGGAAAACAAATTTGAGATGGACCGAAACAACGGCGAGCTATTGAAATTGTTAGCTTTCTTAATTGATCGAATGTATGAGGACAATGGGGATAGTGCAGAAACTGGAGCCCTTTTCGAAATGATCTTTACACACTCACAGTTCCATAACATTGTCTTACAAATACAACCGACTTCCGTCAAGACTCAAGTCACACACTTGTTGTTTGTAATTGCAAAGAAAAGTCCAAGTGTTCTGGAAGCCAAACAAATTCCAATGATCTTAGCCTCCTACCAAGCAAAACTATCAGATTGCGATAGGTATACTTTGGCTCTTTTGCAACTTTATGAAGAGGCCGACATCGGCTTGCACCAGTATCGTCCTTTCATATGGGGAGAATCAGCGATAGCTTTCTATTCTCTTCGGGAAGATCAATTGGAGAAAGTGAACCTACAGCATCAGGAGACATCAGTTGCGCAAGTTATGTCACTTATCGATCGCCAAGTGTCTGATCACACTCTGGACAATTTCCCGATCTGGCGTAAACTCGATCCCAGTAGTCAATTGCCGAAAGTAAGCTTTGCAGATCCAGACTGTGCTCATTTGGCGTTGTTTGGGTCGAATTTCATAGAGAAGGGCATAGAACAGGGATTAAACGACTTCGAAGAGGCTGATTTGCGGTTGTGTCCCAGACGTGAAAATCATTATTATGAATGCTATGATCCGGCATTTATATTGCCTCTCATGTCGATGTGTTTTGCTCCAGAAATTTACTCTCAGCCGGTGAGGCCAGTCCAAAATGGTCTTCTATCGATTGTGTTTGCTGCTCTATCCAGTCAAGATAAGGAAATGCGAATGGCAGCTGGTTTCGTTCATCTAAGGTATCGAACACACTTCGAAAATAGCAAGTTCTTTGAAAAGCCCCTTTGGCAGCAGGCCTATGACAACATACAAAGTGGGTTAGATGCTTTGCGCAGTGATTGGTTGAAGCACAAGAAAAATGGAGGTATCCCTCGTGTTCCATATATTTCAGGACTATTTCTCTCGAAGACCATCAACTTGACTACAGATCCCACACACACTCTGTACAAACAACTAACAATGTTCCTAAGACTTAAAGACACCTTTAATTTTCTTTGTGTACCTGAATTCAATGTGCTCTTCCACAGTCCAGAAATCGAGCACCACACCTTCCGTCAGTTCATAGTTGAAGTTATAAGGAATGGCGTTAAAAGCAGTTCGGATTTGTTCTTGTTGGTAACGACAAGTACATTCAAGGCTCTTATGGGATTTTATGCGAGTAGCATGTCGATGCTCGACATTAATTTGCAAATTCTCTCTGTCTTGTCTATTTGTGTGAAGATTCCAGGATCATCTAAAATTATGATTGAGCACGTTGGAATTATCCCTTGGCTAAATGGACTTCTTACTGCGGTGGAGTTCTATCAGTTTGATATAATCGAAGGTGTAATCAGTATCATCAACAATTTGTGGTATTCCATCAAAGCCAACGAGAAAAGCTTCCACAATCTGCAACACATTCAATCGGATATTAACCATTTAATCTTGAAGTTATTGCCGAATCTTTCGGGTCGAATATCGACAGGTAACTTCGCAAAACTGATGAATATCTTAAATAAGACAACAAATGAAGCAAACACTCATCGAATTTTGAGTGAGGTTCAATTAGAGAGACTAATCAGCTGTGCTGAGAAACTTTACGGTGATCAATTGTTCTCAAGTATACAAATTATCAAAGAAAATGGGGCCGGAGGAGCAGAAAGCAGTGATCGGTATTGTAAGAACCTTGTCCTTAATAAAACGGAAACAGCAACTATGATTTCACTTTGTAGTTTAAGAGATTTTGTAATTAAATGGAGTCGAACGAAGTAAGGTAGATTTTTTTTTTCTTTTTGCTAGCTTACATAATGTTTTTTATATATTAATGTTTGTAATAAATTTTTTAAGAACCGTTAAGTTCAAATTTGGATTTTTTTTACTTTCGATTTGAAAACAAAAAGAGTTACAAACGGAATAATGCTCAATGTAAGTAGTTTTGTTTGATTTCATATCGGAAACTGTAGTTTAACTTTTGAATAACTCGGAATAATAAACGTTACAACTTTCAATTTCAAAATATTTTATTACAGTTTTCGCTCTGAAATGCATTTTTTTTTCGAATTCGAATTACTTGTGACCGAAAGTGAATCTCAAAATTAGCTGGACTATTTTAACCACACCGCCATGCCATCCCAATTGTGTCACATCCAGTTGTACCTGAAATGATGTCTTCGAGTGATGTCTTGTCTTGGAGCGTTCAAACGTCACTTGGTCAAATCGGGATGAGTACACATGAACTCCACCACGCGAAAATCCGTTTTCAGATTTGTTATTCCGAGTGTAGTAGATTTGCATCTGTTTTAGAAATAAAGAGTACACAGTATTCGTTTTCGGGAATTTCTGCTTTCGAAACGAAATACAGCCTAATCGAGGTAACCGTCGAAACGGAATTCTCTCCGATTTCCTACAATTCGAAGACATTTTGCTTCATGGTAGTTCTCCGATCGGACATTCTCTCCTACAAAATACAACGTTTGCCGTTTATATGCAAGTACTTTTGTTGGTTTTACTTTTGACAAAAATTTCTCCGATGTCCTCCGATAAGTTTTTGTTGGGGAAAGTGTAAAGTTTTGGGAATGCAATGCGTTGTCGGGTTTGCAAAAAATTTCTTTCGTTAACAGCTACTTCGAAGCAAAATTGAATCACCGAAAAACGATGCGTTGCGAAGAAAATTTCGCTCCGACGGTTACCTCGATAAGGAGAACAGAGTAGGGCCCCTGGAACAGGTGTATTACTCGAAAGGACCGCCAATAAAAGTCATTTAAATGCGCTAATGAGGTACTAGAGTGCTTTTTGTTAAAAAAGCGATAAAAGAGAGACAAGTACCGTTTCTACGATGTTCAAGAGATCTCTCATCAGGCTTAAAGCTCTGTTTTTTATTTGTACACTATTAACTAGGCCACACCCAACTCTATATGGGAATCATTCTCCAGCTTTGGAAGGATAAAGGCTTAATTAAGGGGTGAAAAATTGCACTCGTCGTCTTAAGAAACCTAAACATTTGCAGGATTTTTGGCGACTTCAAATGTGTGGTCATTCCAAGGAAGTTCATTGTTCACATTCTCAACAGGTACTGACAGCTTTTCGGTAACGTTGATGCAGGTATCAGTCGTGCATAATGACAATGTAGAAATATTCAGCTGACAGAAAACACCACTGGGTTGGGCGTTGAATTCTATTTGGTTCTTATTACCCCATGTAACAATGCTGTCAAGGTCTGAATTCAATGAGTTAGTCATACGCAACCATTCCAGTTACTCATCCGAAGAGCGGGGTAAAATATTCAGACAAAATAAATAAAAAAAGGGAGCCTGAGACGAAACGGAGCCTTGGAGTACAACAGGCAACAACATTTATAAGGTGACTATTTGACTTAAAACCATCCAACACAACTTGTATTGAAGGGTTGGAAAGGTTGTTTCTAATCCAACGAAGTAGACTCTTCAATACCAACAGCACGCATTTTCGATAAGAGAGCCTGATGTCAAACCACCTACTTAGATGTACATTAAAGTTCTGGGTTATAACAATTTCAATTTTAGACGAGCTCAATTTAAGTCTTCTTCCACCTGATCGCGCCACCTAAGACGAGATATTCCCCTTCCGTGATAATCGGAAATTTGCTGATGACTGAAACCCGTCCGGAGCATTGATGCCCATCCGCTCAACATGTCCTAGCCATTATAGTCTCGAATCAATCTTTTCGAGTATGATGTTAAAGAAATCACATGACAGTTTGTCGCCTTGCCCAAAGTCTTTTTCGACATCAGAGATCTCGGTGAGTTCTTTACCGACCTTGACGGAGCAGCGTGAATTCTCCAAATTCATCCTCCGTAGTAGTACGAGTTTTGCAGGGAGGCCGGAACTAGACAGCTCGTCTCTGTAAATATTGCGGCCTTGAAATCGATCACAAAGATCGTGTATATCAATACTATATTCTCGGGTTTTTGCAAGATCTGCCGTAATGTGAAAATTCGGTCTATTGTGGACTTCTCTGGTCTAAAACCACATTGATAAACCCCTGACAAGTGTCAAGGTGTTGACACTTGTCAGGGGTTGCGACGTTAAGGAGGCTTATTCCTCTATAACTGACGCAGTTGTGAGGGTCTCCCTTTTTACGGATCGGGCATACGATACCGAGGTTCCATTCATCGGGCATACTTTCTACCATACTGACGACCATATCATGCAGATCAGCTGGTGCATGCCCCTTTCCCACTGATGTTCAGCTACCTAAAGTCCGGCTTCGAGGCCATCTGCACCTGCAGTCTTATTTGAGTTAAGTTTACATATGGCAAGCTTAAGTTCTTCTAGGTCGGAAACGCGGCTTTCTTGATCATCGTTCAATTTGAAGTGGGCATTCTGCCTGACAGCAGAACTAGTGTCTTCACCGTTAAGCAGTCTGCAGAAGTGCTCTTTCCAGATCTTCAGTAGCGACTGTGACTCTACTACTATGTTTCCCTGCTGGTCTTACGGGGCTTGCCACCCTGGAAGGATCTTTTAACCTTTTGGTAAAACTTCCGAGTCTCGTTCCTTGTGCTTTCATGGAACCTCTCAATTTTCTCAAATGAGCGCTTCTCATGCTGCTTCCTTTTCTTTTTGAGAATTCGGTGATCTTCCCTTATTTTCTCCTTGTAAATTTGTACTGATCGAAGGCACCCCTTGTTCTCTTTTGCATCAATATTTTTCGTGCTTTTTGTTTGACTGCAATCGCTTACCTGCATTCTTCATCGAACCATGGGTTTCGTTTCGGAGGCCGAATGAAATCCAGAACATCAGAGGCTGCGGTTGTAAGCACTGGTTTTCAATGCTTAATGCTGTCGGCATAAGATTCAAGTACAGTTGAAAGAACAATCGAAAGGAGATGGTACTAGCAATCTCTTGCTTTGGTAGCTTTCCGACGTCTTATCGTTTCACACCGTCATTTCTCACGAGTCGTGAACAGAATGTCATCATTTGTACTTTGGCTACAAGAAGTAACTGATCCGAAAATCAATGTTGGCCCCACGAAAAGTTCGGTAAGAAAGAGTGTCCTGTTTGCATCGACCACAACATGGTCAGTTTCAGTATCGGTTGATTTATCTGCGGAGATATAAGCGTGTGCTACTAACAACAAAATCGATTGACTTGACTCCCAATTCGGAGATTTTGTTTTGCAGGCTATGCTTACCGATCGTATTTCCAAAGGGGCACATCTTCCCTAGTTTTGCTATCATTTTACTGGCGTTTTACTTAAACGCCTACTGTAGTAAGGGTGATTAACAAAGTGCTATTAAATATAATTTCGTGAGTAGTTCAAAAGACAAGAAAGTGAACTCCGAGAAAGAACCAACGCAATTAATCTGACGAATTAGTTGCAAAATTTGACATTTGCTTTCCTTTAAACGGATCTTGAATTCGGTTGAACAGTCTCAAACTCCAATATGTTACAACAAAGAACGACAATCGCCGGGGAAAGTACGCTTCACCAATCTCAAAATAATTGCAACAAATAATAAAAAAGACAACATATATTTGTTTGAGTATTTCAATCATCAGTTGTTTTTTTTTTTGCTGTTTTTATGCTTTGTTTGCTTATTTGCGAATCTTTTACATGATTTTATTCATTATTTTTATTTCATAAAATTAATTTATAGTAATTAATTAATTAAAATGGGAGGATGTGTGAATCGCAGTAGTTTTTGTTTTTTACTTTATTAAGTTAACACATATTTTTCATAAATTGTTTTGTATTGTTTTTTGTTTTTGTTTGTTTTTGTTTTTTGTCATATATTCGATTTTCATTTGTTTAAACAAATTTTTTCACGTTTTGCTGACAAAAATTTACACTCAACTCTGTTTTTACGTCTTTTTCAATCATTCGATATTTTAAATTAATAATAAGCTTATCCTTTCATAATAAATATAAATTGTTTTGCTCTCATTTTGGCTGATTATTATTTATTCAAATAATACAAATGAAATCAAAAGAACATTTAAGAAGAAAAAAAAACAAAATTCGAGTTAGATTCAACTCAGTAGCGAGATTTAAATGTTCTTTCCTTTAAAAGGGATGGCCTTCTTGTTCCTATTAATTTTCTTTTCATTCTTATTCAACTAAAATTAATTTAATCGTTGGAGAAACTAAGGATCATATAAACAGAAAAATAACAAAGATCGTTTTTTTAAATATAAATTCGTAAAAAAAGGAAATAAATGTGCAAAATTAAATTACAAAATCAGTCGTTTTCTTCCATATCGTTTAATATTTAAATGAAAAAAGATAATTAATTAAATAAGAAAATGAAAAACTTAAATAATCACAACAAAAATATTAGGAAATGAGAGAGATTTTCTTTTCTTCGTTATATTATTGTAGAAACAGAGAGCGTAAAAATGTGGAAAAAGAGAGAGAGAGAGAGAGTGGGAGAGTTTGTATATTCAGAGTTTGCATTAACGTTCGTTCCAACATCCCGATCGCAGTATACGGGCAAAATTAAGTACAATAGCTGGAGAAAGACACACAAAATGCAGGAGATCTTCTAAATATATTTAAAAGCTAGAAAATGTTTTAGATTTGCAAGTGATGCAACACTAAGATTTCTTAGTGTTATCCTTTCAATGAACCTAAATATTCCATGGTTCCATTGGATTAAAAAAATGATAATAAACAAGTGTCAACTGTTAAAACATCTTGCGAGTTACACGCATGTGGACATACGGTTAGCTGGCAGTTGTAAATTTTATTTCAAACTTCCTGAATAGTTTGTCAATTCAGGTATTTCAAAAAATTTGATTCAAAAGGGAGAAGCCTATTTTATAAAAAACGTTTCAAGATTTATTTGGAATAATCTTAAAAAACAAAGAAATTCAACTTCAATTAACGTTCCTCGGGTGCTCCAAAAACAATTTCATTTTATTTATTTCAAAAAGCCCTCGGATGTTAAGTGTAAGTTTTTAAACTATTTTCTTTTCTTCATAATTCCAAGAAAGAAGAACAAAAAAAATTATTCTTTTTAAGAAAGTTTGTCATGGATTTGAGTTAAGCTCTTGTTTTTTTTTTTTTTAGTTTTTTACTTAGAACTTGGGAGTGGAAAGTTGTGATTAGCTATTTCCCATGAGAACATGATTTTAAATGGGAAAATGAACCTTAACTTTAACAGTGTTGTACACTACAAAAATATTTATTTATATTAATTGTTGAACGTTGCAAGGGGGTCTTGTTTGAATAAAAACCCAAATTTTAAACTTTTTACAATTGAACCACAATCATTTCCCAAACACAAGTTACCATTTCGCAATGAAAGCCATTCAAGCTAAAATACTATAGAGTCAATTCTTATAAAACTTAAGTGTTAAACATTCACACTAATTTAAGGTATGGAATTTTTTAATTTCGCTTGACGTCAAGCTAAATCTAGTGCATGTTCATAACAGACAGAGGTCGTTTTTCCAAATAAGAATTCTCAAAATAATGAAAAATATAAATTCTAATCAAAGCGAATAATTCTTTTTAAAAAAATATTATTCAGCGCGTTATACATCAATTAATTTGAGTACGAATAAAAAAAAAAATTTGCTCACTTTCTCCATTTTGTTATTGTTTCCCAACTCTCTCTTTTTCTTGCTCTGTTAAAGACTCTTTTAATTTTAGTACTATTATTTTCTGTCCCTGTGGCGCATCTAGATTCTGCGATGGAAATGATAACCTCAAACTTGACGGCGTTTGTGTCAGGCATCAGAGTTCTGGCCACCATTGCCACCGACCATTGAATTTGGATTTTTCGGTGTGTAAACACTGGCGTTAGGGTCTAGATTTGAAGTACCCGATTGTTGTACAGGCACACCACCTACTCCAACAACTGATGATTGTGACACTACAACATTTTGTTGCTGCTGCTGCTGTTGCTGTTGTTGCTGCTGCTGTTGTTGTTGCTGCTGTTGTTGCTGCTGCTGCTGTTGTTGTTGTTGCTGCTGTTGTTGTTGCTGTTGTTGCTGCTGCTGTTGTTGTTGCATCTGCTGTTGTTGCTGCTGTAATTGTTGTTGTTGCTGCTGCTGCATTTGCTGTTGTTGATTACTATTAACTCCCGAATTCGACACTCTTTGATTGAGTTGATGTCCACTTAATATTTGCTGATGTTGAGCTGGTGGTCCAAGGCCCATCATTGGGCTAGATGGACCCTGCAGAGGTGGAGTATCATTCATGCGAAGCATAGAACTGCCTGTGTTACTGCAAGTCGGCAAGCAAAGACTGTCCGTGGGCATGACAGCCAGTAGTTGAGCAATTTTAGCTTTCAAGTCGTGAACCTCGTCTTTCTTCGTACGATAGAGACCTTAAAAAAGTGAAAACAGAAACATAAAGTAACAGTTTGATTTATTATTTAGATATAGATTGGGAGTGATGGAATCGCGTAAGGTGATGGGTGACAATGTTTAAGTAATCGTAACATTCTGTTCAATTTTTTGTGGATTGTCATGACACGTTACGTGGCGAATTGAGATCCCAATTTCTTAGAAACACATTTTGGTTAGCTCATTAATTGACATTTCCTTTTTGAATAAAACTGGTTCACGCCGAAATGTTTTTCAAAAATTACAGACGCTCGCCTGTAAAGGGGAAACCGAAAGATCTCAGACCGATCAGTCTACTTATCTTTCTCTAAACTAACGATTGATACCATGCAGCGACATTCCATACACTTTAATCTCTGCTTATTAAGTGATGTTTCTTTTTATAATTAGCGCAAACATCATGGGGTTTAGAACAACCTTATAATCTTTGTATATTAAAACTATAATAACATCACGGAGGAGAAATCGATGGTGTCGCCACCTTCAGTCTCCCTTAAACGTACTACCTTCTCAATCGGAACAAGTTAATCGTAGAACCCTGCCAACACATAATCACCCCGATTATGGAATCCGAAAAATGGACTGCGGAAGCTATCCGCACGAGTTTTGACATTTTTGCTATTATCGAATCCGCAATGAATCCGACGGTATGAAAGTAAAAGACTGTCGATAACACAGGTTAAAAAAGGCGTATTACCGAATCCATTGTTCATCCGCACTCCATACAATTTTTGGCGTTTCTCATCCGCACCAAAATTGTTGCGGATATTTAAAAGTGAATGTAAATTCTTCTTGGTACTATGTTTTTTGTTCATTTGTTTAGGTTTTTTTTAGTGTTTTGCAACGCTATTCGAAAAATTCGAATAAAAGTTGTGGATTAAGCATTTTGCGTCGACTTCTTACAATAGGCACATCATCAACCCCTGAAAGAATTGAATTAACATGCAACTCAATTTCGATCTGAAGTAGTAGTAGGCAAAAAATCAATGTAATACAACGTTCAAACACGATCGTGACGAATCAAAAAGAAAAACAGACCAAACACCAAAACATTCCTGGTTTAGATAAATGAATTATGTAATTCTTTTTATTAAACTTTTTCTTTTCAATCAAGTTAGTTTCACCTACACAATATTAGGCAGCTCAAAAAGTTATGGAGACTGAGACTTATAGCTCATCGGATTTCCTTCCAGTTTCATTTCTATTTAAAAAAAAACGCTACGGAGTCCATTTAAAATTTATTTTATTAGATTTATGCAAGTTTTAATTTCTTATTCCTTTTTTTTACAGATGAAGAATGCCACTTGAATAAAGTCAAATGAAGCCATTTGACAGGTGGTATAGGATAAGGTAAAGTGGTGTCGCGGATCGACATTGCAGTTCATCCGCCGGATTCAATAATTGTGTTCAATGCGGATGCGGATGCCTTGCGGATCGGATGAGATCCGCGGGAATAGACTATTGCGGATTCCATAATCGACATGAATATATTTTTTTTTTGCTAAGGGAGCGTTTCGTAACTGTGTTAGCAATATAAAAGCGTGATGTGATTATTCATTCTAAATGATAAAAAGTGCGTTATGTTGCATTTAGAGTATCATGACATTGTTTGAAAATCATTTAAGCACATTTAATTTATTGATGAAAATACGATCCACAACCATTAAAGCATCCATAAAAATACCATCCACATACCTAAGTGAACAACCAGCGTTAAATTTTCAGAACCGATAAATCTTCTAATGGATACTGAAGATGGCGATACCAGTGACTTCCCCTCCGTGATGTTACTATAGTTTTAATATACAAAGCTTATAATGTTATAAAACACAGAGCGAGAAAAATAAGAGAGCATTTAATAGGAGACACCGATGCACATTGCTTTTTAATTTTTGTGAATCGCAGTTCAGGCGGAAAACAAAGTCTGGGAAAGCATTCCATATTCGAGTGGTGTGACTAAAACCTGAATCTGAGTACTTTACTGTACGTCCAAAGTTAAATTCAAAGTAAAATTAATAAGCATTCCTGGCAAGGCGGGTGTTGCGGCACTTTACTAGAGCACTGTCTATGAAAGAAGCACTCTGTTTTGTACTATATCAAGTAGGCGCAACAATGTTAGAGGAGCACCTGACCAGATATGAGAATTATAATCAAGTTTTGGGTGAATGTAGACTTTATAACTAGTAGCTAGATCAGCGGAGGTGAAGAATTGTCTGCGTCGTCTTAAGAAATCTAATCACTTAGCAGCATTTAGTGGCAAAAATGGATGAAGAGAAGATAAACAAGATTTGAGAGATGCTGAATAAGTAAAGTGACATTACAGGGACGGAATTTCACTATTAACGAACAGAAGACGGACAAGCGTGCCAGCGTGTTACCAACCATTTGACTCAGATTCACCTCTCAATCAATCGAAAAATCAATCGGCCATACCATCATTCCGAACCCATTTGTATCAAAGCTTGCCCCAGCAAAATGATCAATGAAAGTAAAACTTGCCTATTGTAGTAAGCGTATGCTTCAAGTGAATCAATCGCAAGTAAATTTTTTTTAAGTAGTTTGCGACTGTTTCTTAGTAAACAAATCAGTTCAAATAAAGTGCGGCAAGCGTTACCAATTGCACGACCTACGATCTGTGCAATGGTTGATAACGCTTTACATAGCAACAAATGGGTTTAAAGGAGGTATTCTAGTCTTGAAATTTGAAAAAATCGAATATTTTTTCATAGTTCGATAATTTAGATATTAAAAAACATTAGTTTTACTTAGAAATGTCATATTTGCAATGGTCAAACAATTTAAGAGTGAACACGTCGCACATCGACCGAAAAATTTGCGTATTCATTTGCGTACATTTGATGTGCGAGCAAATCAACGCAAACTAATGTGCGGCTTTTGGGACAGATTCCGCACATCGTCTGAACACCCTTACATGCGAGTTTGCGTACACTGATTTACGTATAGCATTTGCGTTGAATTTACAACTTTTTATGTGACGTCAGAACCGCACATATGTGCGGCTTTTTATATGCCGTCTGCACGTAGCTTTAGAAATATCATATTTGCAATGGTCAAACAATTTAAGAGTGCTGTGTAGAATTGCATTATTTCTGGTCTTTTTCACTTCCGATCGCAGTTTAATTATTTAATTTACCGTTAGAGTAAACGCCCAAAAAAATAACAACTTTGCTGGACAAAAGGATTGTAATAGAGTTGCTTAAAAATCCTTTTGCAACATCTAGCGGTAAAAAAGCAAATCTATCGTTAGATATCAGCTCATGCACGATCCGCAGACGTTTGCAGGACAAAAATTTACTTGGTCGAATTGCGATGTTACTTAGTTCTGAGAATATAAAGCAGCGTAAACGATTTGCAAAAGTAAATACTTCACAATCGGCTTACAGAAATTGGCAAAATGTTTTTTTTAGTGATGAAACTATTGTACGCAGTTAAAAATTAAAAGAACTTTATTGTTTGAGATCTAATGACACTCTGACTTAAGAACAACAGTACAAGCACTAAAGAAGATACGTAAAGCAAATACATACATATTAAATACATATAATACAACGGTCTCTTTCTCACTACTCATTACATCGTTTGCTGTACATCGTTTACTGCAACAAAAACCAAGATAAATTTATTTAGTTCCGATGGCAGAACTTATGTTAGAAAGAGGTCCAATGAAGAGCTGATGGAAGAGGTAATGGAAAAAATGGGTTTCACTCTTATTATTTTGGCCACCACTGTATAAAAAAATTTCTTAATCAATGATAAAAATCAATACAACTACCTTTCGTAAAAGTCGTTGAAGATGTCTGTAAAAAGACACGACTAAAGTGAGATTGTGAGCGTCTTTACCGCACCATATTCTATTTCCGAAAGCAATCGGTTTCTGTCGATAACCCCAGGACCTCTTCCACCAGTCCAAGGCATCTCTAAAGTTTTTTCGTTGCAACACCAGGTGGCAAGTAAAACGGTCCAAAGTCCAAAGTAATTTTCTGTCAATACATACTGGACAACGAATCGATTTCCTTTGTTGAAAGTATCAGTTTCATCGAATTGCATCAGAATTCCTCACCGTCTACTTTATAAGAAATTTGAAACGGATTTGTGCAAACATAAATCACTTTCAGCAAGCAGGACTTTCTTGCGTAATGACCCCAAAAGAACTTGCGGCCCTTGCCGCCACAGAAAGTTTACAATTTGGACACAATTTTTATGCAAAGTTATATTTTTATTTTATTGCAAGCTGAATATGATGAACTATCTTGAGAAGAAAATCCGCAGAATCATATGGGAGGTATGTATGTAGCCCTAATAGTTACATTTTTAAAATTTTTCTAACGTACTTCCTTCACATGTGAACAATAATGGATAAGGAAAATTGGTATTTTCGAAATAAAAATACTGGGAGTGATCTTTGGTCACATTTGTTAAGACGATGTGGGGAGAAGTTTCCAGAACGAACTGTACAAGCTGTCTCGCACATGAGAATAGCTAGAGGAGTGCGCAACAAGATTCGAGAGAGTACGACTGCTGGGACATGTAGAGCGGATGTACACTCGACGCTATTATTAAAATTTGTTT
Source organism: Melanostoma mellinum (assembly GCA_914767635.1). Lineage (NCBI taxonomy): Eukaryota > Metazoa > Arthropoda > Insecta > Diptera > Syrphidae > Melanostoma > Melanostoma mellinum. The sequence goes on along the minus strand of OU612058.1, from coordinate 161,803,382 downwards.
TTAAAAAGTTTATTTTTATACTCACTCTCTGTTATTTCGAGTTGTCGCTTAGCCTCGCCAAGTGCTGAGAATAAGTCCAGCTTAACTCTCGTTTCAGCAGATAGATTTTTTTCGAGTGTACAATTCTTATCTTGCATTGCCGCAAGTGCTGACATTAACATTTCAGTGCCTGGTTGAGAATCGCGACTTCGTATTTCAGCCTCAAACATCCGCAGCTGTGAATAAAAACATTGGATCGATTTTTTTTTTTTTTTTTGCTATGAAAGAACATCTTACCTCTTGTTCGAACTTTCTTCCCTGTTGAAGAGCCATTTCTTTTGAATCCTCAGTAGATTTTAAGTCGCGTCGCAACTGCTTCAATTCACTTTCAATTTGTTGTTTACGCTGTTTGCAGGCTTCACTACATTCCGGGCGACTAGCCTTATCCTCTGCAATCTTGCGGGCCTTCTTTTCGTTATTCAATTGTGCTTCAATCGATTGTTTCTGACGCCGTTCTTCGGTGAGTCGTCGTTCTGTGTTCTGAAGCGTGATCATATCATGTTGTCGCAGACTAGTAAGCTCTTGGATTCTCTTTTCCAAATCATCACATTCCTTCTGTTTGGCCAGCAAACAGCTTTTTGTGGTTAGATTCGCTTCTAACTTTTGGCGTAGCTCATTCTCGATCTGTTTCATATGACTTATTTCAGTGCGGTATTTTTTAACATCGGCTTCTAGTTTCAAACAATTTTCACAGATTTTCGATACAACCTGTGATGCTAAATTGGCAATTGTGGATGTAGAAGAGGCTACCGAAGCCGATGATGATATACTTGAAGTGTCTGAATTTAAGTCTTTAGCACTGTGATTGTGATTTGAGTTGGTGTTGCTGTTGTTGTTATGATTATGATGATGATGATGATTATTGTGATGAGTATGATTTGAGTTTGAGTGATTTGATGCATTGCTGTTATTATTTGAGTTGTTTGAGTGATGATTCTGATGATTGTCCTTGGAAGATGTATCTTTTTTGGACCGATTACGACGTCCTTTGAAAAGAAAAACAGTTCATTGTAAGTTTGTTAATAAAACATCGGGTTCAAAACTTACCTTTGACTTTTTCTATCGGCTCTATCGGAACTTCCTCGACCTCGTACTGCAATACATTTCCATTGCTTTGTCCTCCTCCACTAGAGGATGAAGCTACGGATTTTTTGGCTAAGCCAAAACCTCCGAAGCCAGGTTCAGGAGCTATATTATGTAGATGCGATTGTTGTTGCGGTTGTTGCTGTTGCTGGTGACAGCTTGCATTTGAACTGTCATAGTTATTGCTATTCTTTTCTTTTTGGGATGTTGTAGCAGTTGCATAATTTCCTGCTCCTCCTCCACCACCACCACTACCACCAGCACTATCCCAATCTTTGCTATTACAATTCAGCTCACTTACATGATAGCTGTTATTACTGTTGTTCATTTTGCCTGATGAACTGAAATGATCTTTTTGATTAGCATTGCCAGATGAGTTGGCGTTATTGCGACTGCTTGTTGTCGCATTGTTGTCTTTCTCCATACTACGGCGGTTATTTTTACTGTTGCTACCGCCGCCAGTACTTACACTGGCACCACTACCACTGCCCACATGTCCATTTGATGTGGACGATGTGGAAGTGCTGGCTGTGCCATCATTTCCACCAATGATCCCACTATTTGTGGAGGACCCTATCAAACAAAGTGAAGTTAGTAGTTTAAGGGGTCTCTTGAAAATTTCAGAGCGATTACTTGTTTGAGCGCTTTTATTTGAATTAGAACTAGAGTTACTATTATTTAGATTATTATGTTGCTGATGATGAACACTACTACTGACGCAGCTACTGTTGTTGTTTTGCTGTTGGAATTGACCAGCTATTTGAACATAGCTTTTGTCATCATTACTCGTAGCTGTAGCTGACGATGCTGACGAGGCGGACGATGTCGAAGACGTTGATGACGTCAAAGACGTTGACGCGGTCAGCTGATTGTTGTGGTGAGTGTGTGGCTGTGGGTCAATACTGTTATGTATTATTGAAGACACTGAACCATTATGTGTTGATGATGAGTTATTTTGTGCATTTGTTAGTGTCGTCGTTGTGGACGACGGCATGGATAAAGGTGATGCAACCGAGCCACTCGCTCCGTTTATTACAGCGGTGTCATCTTGATTTTCTTCTTGTGGAAGAGCTTGTTGCAACAGCTGCATATAAAATTCATTTTCTTTAGCAACTTCGCGTTGCTTACGTTGGCGCATTCTATAGCCAACGTAGCTTTTGAAGCCAAAGCCCAGCGTTACAACCGGATAGCCAATGCTATTGGAAAAGTATTTTTTGTTTATCGCAAATCTGTTTTATTGTATACAACATACCAATGTGCAGCAAATGGTCGACACAAGTCTAAGTGTGGCATATGCCTGCTGTCTTTCCATCGGATTCCTGCTTCCAGGTAAACAAATAACATCCAAAGGATAATTGTCGGCAGACATATTCCTTTGTCTTTGAAAGAAACAAACGCAATTAAAGTTTATATTTTACTCAAAAGCTAATATTTTTTTTAAATCACCCGTGTGCCACACATATTGCACCCAGACATATGTGCTAGCAGCAAAAAGAAGCCAATGTACTGGGATGAAAAATAAACACACCAAATCTGATGTAATTGCTATGCATACAAATAACACTGAAAAAGCCTAGAAGTGAGAGGAAGTATTTTTTTTTTATTTAAATTTGTTTAAAAACTCTTCAGTTGACAAATTAGAGCTTACCAATCCTTTGTATTTGAAAGAGTCGTGGACTGATCGCAGAAGTAGCCAAAAAGGCCATAAAAATTCAAATCGAAACATAAACATAAAGTCCGCTGTTATCACAATGGCCCAGAGAACCAGGAATTTCATGTACAGAACTGTGGTGCTGTAAATAAATCGTAAGATGTAGGTGTAAGCACAAATATTGCATTTTAAGAGTTTTATGTTGAGAAACTCAACAAAATTTTTATTGTTTAAATCTATTTCTAAAAGATCTAAGAATATGTATCCAAGTTAACAGAGGCTTATTCAGAATATTTTGAAAGATGCAGCACTAAACAAAGATCCTTTTTTCTCCAGTTTTTGATTGCACGTTAAATATTAGACCGATCAAAACGAACCAAGGTTTGTAAGCGTAAGTTTTGTATACTCTATGTAATGTATATGGCAAGTTCTCAATTCCACAAAGCTGCCCTTCTAATGTGTGCACTGTGAAACTATACTCAAAATAGGTCTTAAAAACTTAAACGAGAGTACTTTGGTAGTCGTATAGCTGTAAACTGACTACAAAACAGATCAAACGCAGTTTTCAGATCAATAAAGAATGCTTGTTTTTTGTTCTCTTTTCTACAAAAAGTTCAGCCATATTCGCCAGCATTTACATCATTTCATATCCACTATATGGAAGAGCTTACGAAAACTCTCTTAAGTTACTGATAAAATTGAGCCTATCTATCCAAATCGTCAAGTCGTGACCGAGAACGAACGGACAAGTTGTCAACAAGCTCACTCTCAATTGAATTGAAATGTTAAGCAACGATTCATCTCGAAATGCTAAATCATCGGTCCCCGGAGCCCAGCATATCAATATCAGTGATTGGTTTGGTACAGTAAAACCCGCTTAAGAGAAACCCGCTTAAGAGAAAAACCCGCTTATCTGAAAGAATTTTTTCGTCCCCGAGTATTTGTAGACCAATTACCTATTAAACACTCCGCTTAAGTGAAACTCGCTTAAGTGAAAAACCCGGATACCTGAAATATATTTTCAGTTAAATTTCATATTTCTTATTGAAAAAAACTCTCTTAAGTGAAAAAAAATTTTATCGAACAGAACAATTTGAGCCAAAAAATGGATGGTTAGATCAGTGGAAAAAACGTGAAAATATTCATTTTAAGAAAATTTGTGGTGAAAATAATTCTGCTGACACAGTTGCTGCTAACCATTGGCTGGAAATTTTTTGGCCAAACATTTGTCAAAGCTACAAACCTGATGACGTGCATAATGCTGATAAATTCAGGGTCGGGTAATGTTTAAGGCTCTACCGACGCCGACGGCTTCATTGGTAAATAGATGTGAAAACCTTCAGGATTGAAGCTACCAAAGGGCCGTATCACAGTCCTTTTCATTTCTTATTCGACTGGAACAGACAAAATTATTTTTTGTATTGGTGTGTAGTCTAAGATTAAACATATTTTGTTTTTCTTTTGCTTATAATTTTTCTTCTTAATATGTATAAAGTAGATCTCATATCATAATCCGAGATGCTTTAAAAAAGCACAATTCCTGTTAATTAATGAAGCAGCACTACAATTCGAAAAGTTTGATGCTAGCAGATCTGTATCTGACAATGATTTAGATGTGGAAATTTTGGGAGTCCAGAAAGCAACAACTACAGAAGCTTATAAATCTCTCAATGTTCTTAAGCAGTTTTCTGATGGGGATCTAATCTTAGATGAAATTGAATATAAAATGATGAATTGCCATTTCCGACTTTGTCGCAAACGAAAATTGATGACTTTTTTAAAAAAAGTGAGATTATTTTTGTCTTCATAAAACGTTCCTAATTGTATTCAAAAATATGAATATGTATGTACATTAGGGTGTGTCATTTTTTGAGTAACTCTTAAAGTCATTAAAAAGTCATCAGTGTTTAATAAAATAAAAATCTTAATTTCATACATTTCCAACTTTTAGTTTAAATATCTTCAGAACGGCGCACTCTATGAAAAAATTAAATTGAGCTTTTTTGTAGAGCATTCAATTTCCTACTTAAATAATTTGTCAGTGTATTTTTAAAATGCTCAAATGTCAAGCTATAAAAATAAGAAAAAAATTACATTATTTTTCTATGTTATTTGTATGGAAAATTGAGGCACCTCTAAATTTTAATATTAAGAGCTCAAATTTTAAGCGGCTTCGTTTTATACCTTCCTGAAAGTAATTAGCCTGTTTTATCGTTGAAAAAAAAAGTTGCACAAAAATGACACACCTTAATGTACCTACATATTTGAAACCTGAAACCAAACTTGGGAGTGGCCTCTTTTTGATATGCCCAATGTGCCTACGAATTAACCTACAAAAACTCAAATGTGATTTATTGTAATTTATGTAATATATTTATGTACTACCTATGAATTCCAATGTACAAACATATGGTATTTTTGTTATTCAATAAATTACTTTTTTGATGTTTAATCGTGGTTAGTTATTCAAACACTTTTATTTAAATTATTTCCAGGCAACTCCAAAGATAAATACATCAAATTATATATTGTGTATATGAAGCATTAACCCTCCGCTTAATGGAACTTTTAAATCCGCTTAAGTGCAATTTTTTTTCACTTATCAGGACTCCGCTTAAATGAAATTTTTTTCACTTAACCGGGGTTCGGTTAAGTGAAAAACCCGCTTAAGTGAAAGAAAAACTGTGACAATTTGCCTTTTCTCTTAAGCGGGTTTCACTGTATACAAAAAAAAAGTAAGAGTTGTGCGACTGAGATGAAGATACTCCGTATGACAGCAGGACTAACAAAGCTTGAACGTAGATCCGTGGAAGGCTTTACGTCAAAAATACCATCATGACGAAAAAAAGATTACAACGAGCTCAGTTGTAATTGTCATGTTTAAAGGGGAGACAGAACCCAGTAAAAAAGACAATATCACACAAAGAAAGGCAAACAAAAACACTCCTGGTACAGACAAATGAAATGAAATCTGCATTTGGTTGACATGAAACAATTCAAAACTAGGCGGTTTGCCGATTCATGCGAAGGTCAACGCGACGTACACCCTGAGCGGATCAATATAGTGAGATCACGATGCTCGTGACGCCGGAAAAGGAAGAAGAAGGAAAAGAAGCAGATAGGAGAATTGGTATATCAACTATGATTTGGGGAAGTATGTCTCGAGTTTTGCGCTTTCTTGTGAAGAAAACAAGTTTTGTTATGTTGATGTTAAGTCCGCAGTTAACCACCCAGATATAAAGCTCGTAGAATTTCCCCGAAGTCAGGATAACTGTACATATCGCAGACTACGATTTCATCTCGCTTAGGTGTAGTATAACCAAGATAAAGACTAGGAGCCAGAGGAGCGAAGAACAGTAGCGGGATAACACTCCTCGTTTTAGGGTGCTCGCACTAACTTTTGAGGATATCGACCAACGTTTATTCTTTTATTCTTTGTATTGGATTTAATTTTCGATTGTTTTGACGACTATGTGAAAAGCAGTCTCCCGATTTTCCCTTTAATTATGTTGGGCAGTAGAGATCACACTACTGTTAAGTTTTGTTCGAATCTCCATTTTTACATTAGTCTTTTCTGAGTGTTGAGCAAAAAAGAGGACAGGCTTATTGGTCAAAAACCCTTTTGTTCGGTGTGCGAGGGATTACGAGCTTGAAGGATTAATACGACTTTAACTTCTTTACCACTTGTAGGAATAAAAGTGAAGTTAAGACAACTTCTGAGTATTTCGACTAGAATCGCCAAAATAAATAATGTTCCGAAAAAAAAACGATAAGACGCCGCCATGATAAGGAGCCTAGGTTACCAACTCTCACCATGTCTTCGCCGAGTGTCTGTAACATTATTCGACGATATGCAGGACGTTCAAAGTGCAAGTTTTCCGTTGTGTTTTTTATAATTTGCCCGTACATTAAGGGGTTATGAATACCCTTATAAATATATATAAAACACAGTGCGAATATTTAGGAAAATAGGAGAGGATTTGAAAGGAGACACCGATGCACATTGCTTTTGAACCTTTTTGAATCATAATGTAGAGTAAAAACAGCGTCAGGTAGAATATTCTAATAAAACTGATGAGCATTCCTAGCGAGTCGGGTGTTGCCACTGAATTCTTTCAGGGGAGGAATGCAGCTAACAATTTCGCTTGTACTGCTTGTAGAAAAAACGATAAAAGAGGAAGAGGCAACTAATGTTTCGACAATGTTCAAGTAACCAATTGATTCTACGATTGAACTGTCACTTATCAATCCCAATGCGCTGTTTTAAATCTTATCGAGTAGGCGCAAAGATGTGTGACAAATATGAGAATTGTACTCTAGTTTTGGACGGATGAAGGCCTTATAAATTGTAGCCAGATCCCCTTCTGATCTGAATGTGAAGAATTTCCTGCATCGTCTTAAGAAACCTAAGTATTTAGCAGCATGTTCGGCGACTTCAAATATGTCGTCATTCCAACGAAATCATCGTTTACACACATACCAAGAACTGACAACTTTTCGCTTTATTCTTGCATGTAGGTAAAGGTACCATTCATGGATAATGGCAATGCGGGAATGTGGAGCTTTAACGACAAGAGACAGCATTGAGTTTTTGAAGCATTGAATTCTACTCGGTTGTTATGACTCCATAGATGTGTTCAATGGCTTTTTTTAAGATCAGAACAGCACAGCACAGCACAGAAGCAGTGAAAAACGTCAGGCAAGTTAGAACAAGCAAAACTTGTCAAAAAAGGCAACAACAAAATCGAAAAAAAGCAACCACCAATTTTTCCTTTTCAGATATCAATTTAATTTAGCGTATTTTCGTCACGAATAAGTAATTTTATTTTCAGCACAAGGTTAGGTGTTATTTTCCTGATTTTTTAAAAAAATTTTGAACTTTTCACAACAAATTAAAATTACAATGCGCTTAAAAAACTACGAGCAAAAAGTCAACAGCTGCTTTTGACAGTTTTCACCAAACTTGCACTTGCTCAAGAGGAGGTGCAGAAAATGCTGTGCTAAACTGTTCTAGAACAGCTCATTGAACACAAAAAAGATCAGAAAAGAACAGAAAATTTCTCATTGAACACCAAAAGCCTGATCTTTTCTGTCTGAAACTGTTCTAGAACAGGTCATTGAACACTCTTCATGTTACAACGCTGTCAAGGTCAGAATTCAATGAGCTAATCACACGCAAACGTTCCACTTCCATATCCGAAGAGCAGGGACGTGAATTTGGAAACGAATATGAAAAGCAAAGCTGAGGGTCGGGTCGTCAACAAAACAGTTAAGCGGATTAGAAGTTTCAGATAAAGAGATCATTTATGAAAATGAGGAAGAGAGTCGGAGACAAAACGAAGCCCTGGGGCACACCAGCGTTTATTAAGTGGGTATCAGACTTGAAGCAAACCAATACAACTTGTATTGAACGGCCAGAAAGGTAGTTTCTAATTCAACGAAGAAAACGCATTTTCGATAAAAGAGCCTGATGACAAACTCTATCAAATGCTTTAGAAATATCAAGCGCAATAATCTAACTTTCTCTTCCACTTTTCGGTGAGATAAGCCATCAAATCACCAGTGGACCGTTTGCTACGAAAGCCGTACTGACGGTCATTAAGAAGCTTTCGTTCTTCAAGATATTTCATAAGCTGACGGTTTATCAACGTTTCCATGACCTTAGAAAGAAGAGACGTTAGTGCAATTGGACGGTAATTGGAAGGGGAGGAAGATTCGCCTTTTTTAGGGGCAGGCTGGACAAATGCTGTTTTCCATCTGCTCGGAAAGATCCCAGCAGAATAGGAAAGATGGAAAAGTTTACGCAGTGGTTTTGCCAGCGTAGAAGAACACCTCTTCAGAATAACGGCGGGGATACCATCTGAACAAGCGGATTTATGTATATTGAGATCTTTGAGGAATCTCACTACCTAGCGAGTTCGAAAAAATATCTCCTTCATAACAGAATTTACTGTTTCAAGCTCAGGTGGGGCCAATATGCTATCGGGAAGTGTCGAGTTGGCAGCAAATTGAGCTGCCAGCAAATTGGCTTTATCGATGGAGCTGACATACGGAGAGTCATTGAAAATGAGCGTTGGAACCGATGACGTGGGGGAATTTCTAATGTTCTTAACAAAAGACCAAGACACAACAGTAGTTTTTGCCTTACTTTTTGGTCATGTAAAAACTTGGCCCTTTGTATGTGAGCATTACAGATATTTCTGCCCCATTTGAACGAATTTCGGTTTTCTACTGTAGATTTATCTTAACATTTTCGAAAACTACTTTTTCGATTCCTAATCGCCTCTTTACAGCTTAAATCAAACCACGAATTGTCTTGGGATGATAATTTTTATTACAAATTATTACAAAGTTTTTTATACAAAGTTTTTCATGCCGTTGAGAATTACGTTAGATATCATATCAGCTGATGCATCAACGTTTCCGTCGAGAAAGCACAACGATCAATTAAAATTTCGAAAGAAATTATTCAGGCCGTCCCAATTGGCTTTCTCATATTACCACACAGTTCTTTTAGGGACTGTATCTTTTTTTACCGAAACGGAAAACGAAAATACCAACAAGACACAATGGTTCGATTTGATTAGAGGAGATGATACTATAGCCCTGCTTTTCTCAGGATGAGAAGTTAGAAATAAGTCAAGAGTGTTGGCCGCATGGCCTTCAATATCTGGAACCGGAGTGGACTCGTCAATAAATTGAGTCAGATGGTTGAACTCAGAGAAGATGTCAGCATATTTTCATTCAAGTATTGTCTGGCCAGAATGTCGAAGCCAACCGGAATTGTGTACATTGAAGTCTGAGTTCACTGTGAGCATATAAGTCGAGACAAATTCTTGAGATGGAGTCAGATAGCGAACGCATCAAACTCGTTAGAGGTTCAATTCCTATCTAAATTGGGCCTTCTATAAATGAAACAAAACTGAATGAGGTACTTACGGACGGAGAATTTTAACCACAAGAAGTTGAAGTTCATATTTGAACAAGGACTATACTGTTGTTTAAGTTGGTAGCCGATTTCCCTACTCAATAATCTAAGTAAACTCCTGGAGGAGCTGATACTTAGAAAATTGAAAAGATCTGCAAGGATAATAACATCATCCCAAACATGCAGTTCGGCTTTCGGAAAAAGCATTCAATTCTGCATCCGCTGATGAAGCTACACAATGACGTCGCCGAAGACCAGCTATCGTGTCACCGTCGCATGCTTTTTGGATGTCGAAAAAGCATTTGACAGCGTTTGGATTGAGACACTCATCCATAAGCTAAATCTTCTAAACTGTTCAGCTCCATTAATAAAAATAATTTTCTCTTTTCTCTCCCATCGGAACTTTTTCGTCCAAATTGGAAGCACAAAGACCGCCACCAAGAACATCATAGCAGGAGTCGCTCTAGGATCAAAACTAGGACCATTCCTCTTCAACATCATGACGTCGGACCAACCTACCCCAAGGGACTGCGAAAACCTGCTTTACGCCGATGACTCTCTTGACATATAGCACATCTATATCACCATAGCTGCCCGGAGAGTGAAAACTCACATCCACAAACTATATTCTTATTATAGTAAGTGGGGTATCCGGATCAACTCAGCTAAGTCAGAGCTCGTCTGATTTAGAAGGCCCGGAGGAAGAGGCCGTTGTTGGTAACTGAAGAGCCACATCCATTACTCTACCCGATGGAACCAGACTGGCAACCCAAAAAAACGCGAAGTATCTAGGCATCAATTTCAACGAGGTGCTTAGATTCAACCCGCACTCACAAACCGTACTGAAGAAGGCCAACTTAGATTTCCACCGACTGTACCCTTTGCTGAGGAGAAGGACAGGACTAAGTCAGCCAACAAAATTACTGATGTAGCAGTTGCTGAGACCTGTCAACAACCACGGAAGCCCAGTTTGGTTCACCATCTCGAAGACCACGATGAAGGATCTCCTCATTTTCGAAAGGAATATTCTGAGACTCTGAACCGACCGCGCTTTCAACCACCAGCGCTAAAGACATTACAGTAACCAACATCTGTACGAGACAGCCAAAATGACGTCCTTGGACCAATACGTCTTATTGACAGTATTGAAAAAGGCTTCAAAAATCAGCAACCACCCTAATCCTCTGGTGAGAAGGATGACCACTGAGAACCGACACCTTGAGCCAAGATACCTAAGCGTGTTGCGCGCTTTGGACGAAAAAGTAATGCCAGCCAACGACGAAGCCACCAGCTTTTATGCTGACCCTGAGTCTGCATATTTCCGTGGCTAATGCCGGAAATGGTCTTGAAAGTGCAAAATGTTGGACTCTAGATAATATGAGTTTTCTTAGTCTAGCGGCATCGTTGGTGCTTTTAATCTTTGACCAGAAATTATGCCAAGCTGCTTTTTTGCATAGTTCGTTATGCTCTGTATTCATTTTGGCTGAGCTTGTAGAAAAAATGTCAAGTCAGTCGGAAAATTGTTCTATTCTGGTTTATTGTAAAGCCTTCTTGAGTTCCTTCTGAAAGTTGGCTAGTTCTTTTGTCCACCATATGGAGTTGGTTCTAACTTTCCCTTTGGTAAGAACTTTCCACACACACACTTACTCATTTGTAATCCGGGGCAAAGATACATCCAACATTTAGTATTTTCCATGATAACTTCCTGTCGCAACAAAAGTTGGACAAAGCAACAGAAACCAGCGACGCTTTGAAGCATGGAATGCTCTTTGTTTACCTATTGACTACGTAATTAATTTTCCAAGATATCTTCGTCTTAAATACAATTTAACTAATACATGCTTTCGAACCCGTTACACAACAAACTACACAAAGATGTCCCGACAAAACTTTATTCCAGACGAGCCACATGTATCAATAGTTTTTTTCTCATCGCTAATGCTTCGATAAAACCCATGCAAATATCCCGGAAATTCAACAGTGAAGCGATGTCGGAGGTCAGCATTTCACCCTTCAACTAAGAACAACCTACAAATTCAATATATATACGCGTGTCTATGCATGTGTAGGGTAGTAAATTTTCCAAAGGAAACAAATACGATAAACGAGCATGCTGTCATCCTAGCAACAGTCACGGACAAGTCCCGACACGATACATAGACGAAAAATGTCATTTCTTTACTCAATATGAAGGATAGTCGTCAAATTGGAAAGTTTCACAAGTTAAAGACTCACCTGCCGTACATCCCTTCCGTAATTTTATTGCGCTTTATCGGTCGCCGTATTTTGCCGCAATCGGCATTTCGTCTCTTCATATTTTTGTGTATTTTGAATGTTTTTATTTTACAAACTTCACAATAGAATGTTTTTTGAGTTCTTCGTTCTTTTTTGTTTTTTTATCAATTTTAATTTTGTTTTATTTCTGTAGATTTTCTTGGTAAGTTTGTTTAGTTTTCTTACACGCACGGAAATACGAAGATATTCCTAGAACGAGAAAACAAAAAGGAAGTATTGTAACAATTTAAAACCGGTTGATATAAATGAATGTATAAAAATGAAAGAACTAAAAGGAAAAAAAAGACGAAGTGAAAAATCCGTAGTGGTAACGAAGGTGCTCCCACAGGAGCGCTATGTTTTTAAAACCATTCAAAGAGGAAATGCAATTGGAAAACTATCAAATTGGCTTTTATTTAAATTCTAAAACACACTTTGGGGACAAAATAATATTTGTTTTGCGTTCGTAATCCCGCTTGGTTCCTTTTTCTTCTTGAAATATACGCAAAAGTAAAACGAAAGAAAAAAATAGATCACATCAGCATCACTTTGAAGAGGATTTTTTATTTTTGTTTTTTGGTACTTTATAGCGACTTTTGGTGTGGATTTCTATGGACACTATTTATTTCATATGCATAAACAAGAAATGCAACAAAAATTTGTTGTAGAATTACAATTTTTATGCAGGAAAATTGAAATTTTTCACAGGATGAAAACACTTGGATCCTTCTTCTAGCGCTACTTCTTTTTTATGTATATATAACATTTTTAAATAGGGGATATGACGATCAATGTGTTGAAAAGAGATGGCTCTTGTGTGAATGTGTCATTTGGCTCTGAAGGTTGGTAGTTGTGAAATGTCATGCAAGCTTAAGGTTGTGCCAGATTAAATATCTATTAATGTTTTTTAAACAATCATTTTCCTATTGGAAAAAATTATTTGGCAGAAGATCTAATTGGAAGCGCAGAGTGGGTAATGTGCATTTTACACAATGGGATTTGGCATCAATTTTTCGTCAATTCTTTTCTAGTGACGCCAACAAAAACAGCTTTTGAGTTTACAGAATTTTGTCTTTTTTCACATGACACTTTTTAATGCCACCGCCTGAATATTTTGGCAGCCATATTTTACAGAAAAATACACTTTTAATGGTTTTCTCAAATCAAAGCATTTTTGCATTTGTGCCATCGGAAGAAATCATAATTTTTGGAAATGTATGAAACCGCTGCTTTTTTTGTTGTGTCAGATTTGGTTTTGTCATACAATGCAATTAAATTGGCAACTTCAATTACTACTCTGTGGCTGCTGCGACAGCAAAAGCCCTTTGGTTGCATAAGATCCTTTGAACGACAGAAAATTTACGTATAACTATTGTCAAGCAGGTATACCTCATTTCTACTTAGAATTGGGTAATCGAATCGGATTATGATTCAATTTCGATGCAGGTATCTACTTACCCACTGAATCGAGTATTCTAGGTATAAAACACAGTCTTTTGAATCTATCCAGCTGTATCGGATCGGGTAATCCTATTTCAATTCGATGTAGGTATCCACTGGCACTAATCCGAATTGAAGTGTGATTCAATTCTAAGTGGAAACGAGGTAGTAGATAACACTGTATTCCCTTCGAAATTAAGATGCTGAGAAGAGTATGAAAGAAAAAGAATTAAGAAACTATTTCTGATTTACAGCCCAGATTAATTCGCTCACCAGAAAACAAGCCAAATTAGAGACAAAAAATGAAAAATAGTCAAACAATTTGTCATGAAAAATGACTTGAAAGGCTTTTGTGGCTTATTTAATCTGCGCAATGCTTTCAATTACATATATATGTATACAAGTTACATGCATCACATTTATATTTCAGTTATAAAGCAAAAAAAAAAATTAATTTACTTTACTAATCAACTAGACTGACTCGTTACATTTTTTGATCGAACTTGGCATAACTGCCAAATAGTCTGTTCGATACTTGAAATTTGAGGCAATGCCTTTGCTGACTGCTGAATAGAATCTGTCTTTTCCGGTTGTCAAACTGATTGAAAGTTGCAGCACATTTTGCACGACGGACGTTAATTTTATCAAAAACACCAGAAAAATGGCTTTCGGCGATGTTAAAACACCAAAAGGTCTTGAAGAATTGAATAAATTCTTGGCCGACAACAGTTACATCAGTGGGTAAGTTTTAGTTTCCACAAAAATTATTAATCTTTAAATCTACAAACATTGAGGTTAAACCGGGCAGTTCTGACACGTCTCTCTTAACGAAAAATATGTTACTTTCTATTTTAAGATATACTCCCTCAAAAGCTGACCTCTCGGTGTTTGATGCTCTTGGAAAAGCACCAGCAAGCGGTGTTCATGTTCAACGCTGGTACAGACACATTGCATCGTTTAGCTCGTCCGAAAAGGCAGCATGGGGCGGACAAGCTCTTCCACAAACTGCTGGCGCTAAGCCCACAGTTGTTGAAGACGACGATGGTAAGCTAATGGCATGCCAATGAAATTTACTTGATTTTGTAATAATTGTGGTTCTTTAAATAGACGTAGATCTATTCGGATCTGACGACGAAGAAGAAGACGCAGAGGCAGCACGTATCCGCGAAGAACGTGTGGCCGCTTACTCTGCCAAAAAATCAAAGAAACCCGCCCTCATTGCCAAATCTTCCGTCCTGCTTGATGTTAAACCATGGGACGATGAAACCGACATGAAAGCGATGGAAACCCAAGTCCGAACAATTGAAATGGATGGTCTGTTGTGGGGTGCATCAAAACTCGTACCAGTCGGCTATGGCATCAACAAGTTGCAAATTATGTGCGTCATCGAAGATGACAAGGTTTCAATTGATTTACTCCAAGAAAAGATCCAAGAATTCGAGGACTTTGTTCAATCGGTTGATATTGCAGCTTTCAACAAGATCTAAACACAAACTTCCACCATTTGGATAAGATCTGGAACCAACTGATTGTTTGTCCTTGAACTTGATGTTCAAATCAATTGCAATTTAAAACAAAAAAACAAAAAATGCCTTGAATAAAAAAATTACTATTTTATACTCAAGATTTATTCAAGAGTTATGAAACTTCTGCTTTATTGGGTAAATCGTTTTTGGAGAGTTTTGAAAGCTTTAAAAGATTCATAAATGTTGGGGAGACACCAGAGTGAATGTCTTAAAGTAAATTTAAAGGTAAGAGTTACATCTCATATGCTTAACATCGATTTCTGTACAACACGGTCGTTCATTTTCCTATTCAGTCGTTACTTTACTGAATGAAGGTCTTCGAAAAACTCTCACATTTGGAACTAACAATTGATTGTTATGGCATAAAACGAAATACTTAAAAAATCTACAAGAAAAACTGTTTTTTTTTTTTAGAAACTGGAGAACATTTCGTTAGTTTTACAATCAGCCTTATTGTGAGTTTCTCGTGAATAGCTTTTCGCAAGGAACTTTTTTGTTCGCCCGGAATTTTGAAAGCCATTATGATATGAGTTTCACCTGAACAAAATTCCACTTGGAATCAGAAAGTTCACTTCGAAAAAAAGACCACGTTCAGTTGCATCCAATTTCCCTTCATTGCTCTCAACATTTTTACATTTCACGGGGAAAATACAAAATAGCTCATAACAAGAGAATTTTTGCGAATATGGAAAATTTTTCCACCGAAACTCATAATAAGGGAAAAGTGAAATGGGATCTTTTTCGAGGGGAATTAGTTTACGTGAAACTCATGAGGCTAAATATTTTTTCCTCGGAATGAATACTGAGCAATTTCGAAGAACTTTTCAGCTTCTAAAGAGAATGTTTTTGATTTTCTTTGTTTTCTTATCATAAGACTTGTTCCAAATGATCGACATGTGAAAAGTTTAAGTATCTGGTATCAATGATCAATAGTTAAGCAACTTGTGATAACGACGTTCAACCATCGAGTAACCCAATGTTCTAATTGGCAGCAATCGTGCGACAGAACAACGAGCGACGGGCGCTGCATCGGACGATCAAAACACTACTCTGTGTCCTTATTTACACTGGAAAGCGGTCGCTTTTCATAATCAGGAGTGTAGGGGAGTACGACCGACACTACGAAATGTAGTCTGGTTGCTTCAAATCAACCAGATTACATTCGTCGCGTTGCTTTCAGCAAATAGCAAGCGAGAATGGAATTCGAATTTCATGTAGAAAGTAGCATTCAACGAGAAGGTCGCGCGGTCTTATGAGCATCTTGCGACTGGTATTAGGGTAGCACTACCAACAAGCAACGTGACCGACCGAAGTTCATCATTCGGTCGAGCGATGCAACTTCAATTAGGACATAGCCTAAGCGTAGAGTCAAAATTCCCGCGATCCGCCGCGATCAAAACAGATTCAGTGCTTTATAAGAGCAATTGGCAGCAGATCGTGTGCAGTAAAGTGACTTAAAATA
Source organism: Melanostoma mellinum (assembly GCA_914767635.1). NCBI lineage: Eukaryota > Metazoa > Arthropoda > Insecta > Diptera > Syrphidae > Melanostoma > Melanostoma mellinum. The sequence goes on along the minus strand of OU612058.1, from coordinate 161,786,979 downwards.
TAAGTAGAAAAAAAAGAAACAACACCAACAATTTTTTGCATTATCGGAGGACGTCGGATCGGCTGATCGGAGAACTACCACGAAGCAAAATCTTTTCGAATCGTAGGAAATCGTAGAGAATACGCTCCAACGGTTACCTCGATAGAGCCAAATAATCCAAACACAAATTGTGGCACCATTCATTATCATCTTCGTTCATACACCACTCTCATAGTCTCAAAAGCTGCACACTTCCTATGATTTCAACTTTTTTTCTTATCAATGCAGTGTGTGCAGGTATTGAGGCTGTGATTTTGGCAGATAGTCGATCAGAGGGTGATCCGTTAGTGGTTTCCTGATTGATATATGCACTTGTTGTTTCGTTTAAAATAGCGTCTCCATTTGATATTTTGCTTTCTTTTTGGGCCTCAACCAACATCCTTCTATAACGACTTCGATTTCGGGCGAGCTCTCTCCAGTTTCGCACTCCAAGTCGGTTGAGGTCTTCATCCACTTGATTGCGCCACCTAAGACGAGGTCTTCCCCTTCCGCGATATTCCTGCAATGTGCTTTCGAACACCCGACGAGCCGGAGCGTTTGGGTCCATCCGCTCAACATGGCCCAACCATCGTAGCCTCGCGATGCGTACTCTTCTGGCTATGCCCATGTCGCGGTACAGCTCATACAGCTCGTTGTTGTATCTTCTTCTCCACACACTGTGTTTTGTAATGTCTGGTGAATATCGGGTCTATTTTAGTAACACCAGGGCCACAGAGTAGAGTATAAAGCCAATTTGTATTCTGTACCCCCTTTTGTCTTATATACTCAATTATTTTCTGAGGTGCATTCAAATGTATCGTCTTATTCGAATTCACGGCTATATCCGGCTGCGATTAAATTTGGTTACTTCCACTTTTTTAAGGGTATTTTTTACTTTGATGACAAATAATGTTTTTTTTTTTTTTTTTTTTTTTAATCCATTTTTTATTCATTTTCACTTACAACTACTTACATGCTAACAAAAATGTATAAAACTAGCTTATATAATATCTTAACTAACTTACTGACCCTAATCAGGTACTCTAAATTAAACAATATCTTAATTCTAATGCCTTTCGGCCTAAGGATAACTTATTAATTTACAACTTATAGATATGGTTAAGACTAAGAAAAATTCAAAAACTTAGTTTTCTAGAGCAATTTTTGTATGTTCTTAAAAATTACTTAAATCTAATTAAAACTACTTAAAACTACTTAAAACTAGAGCAGCCACAGCAGCTTTTTTTTTGTAATAATTTTTTTCTTTTTTTTAGTTTTTATGTTTTTTTTTTGTTTTTTTTTTTGTTTTTTATGATTTTTTTTTGGTTTTAAATTTTTTATTTTTTTTTGTTTTTTTGTATTTTTTTGTATTTTTTTTTTTTTTTTTTTTTTTTTTTTTTGCCACTGTGTCTACCCCCTTCCCTAAGACTTACACGCTAAACCTTTGTAAGCCAGCCATTGGCGACTGACTATCATCATCAATAACAATTTGTTGTTCGGACAACCACCAGAACATATTTGGCATTTTAACAACGTCACGACGATCGCGATCTGAGACCGCCCTACTAAACCGTAGGAGCTCTTCAACTTCTCCGCCTACTGCGGCGACGTCACGGTTGTAAAGGAGCCGTCGTTCTACGGACTTACGGCAGACGTGGTAGATTAACGGAACCGCCAATCTGTCCTGAATCAAACCTATCATGTCAAAATAGAGGAAAGCCTCCGGTGGGACAAATCCACTGAAACGTGTACTCTCCAAATATTCTATGTTGGGGTAGTAGGCCCCAAATATCAGGCCATTGTTCGAAGACATCGCCCTTGCAGTGTGACCCCGAGTCAGTTTTATCATGAAGTTGTCGATTCTGTTTATTTGAGCCCCGTTGTAAAGGACCCCATTAGGATAATATCTTCTGTACTCCGACTCTGGTGTTCTGTGCAATCCAAGACAGGTACGCAGACACTGTCTCTCAAACACCCGAATCTTTTCCATCTGAGACGCTGTAACATTGAACCACACAGGGCACCCATAGACAATCATTGGCCTTATGAGGGCCATGTAGCAAATCACCTTTACTCTGCTATCAAGTTGACTGCTGTGAAACAGTCGCCTCGTCAGAGCAAAAGCTCCTCTAGCTCTGGCCAGAGCCGCATCCATATGTTTGTTAAAATATAGATACTGATCTAGCCAAATGCCGAGATACTTGACTTATACTTTGTTTGGCAGTGGGTGGCCATGTAGATCAACGATCACCAGCTTTCGCCAGTTCTTTCTCGTATCCCAAGAGGCTCGAGCCAACGGGGTTTCAAACACAATTGTTTCCGATTTCTGAAAGTTGATTTTCAACTTCCAGTCATCGCAATATTGCTGAATCTTATCGAAGTCACTTTGCAAGAGATTTCTGATGTCTTCGATCTTTGGACCTGTTCTGTACGCAATGAGGTCGTCGGCGTACGCTATAGCATGGTGAAGAGAACCAATTAGATCGCCAATGAAAATGCTAAATAAAATAGGTGAATTCACCGCTCCCTGTTGCAAACCGTTCTGTATTTTAAAAGTTCTGGTAGAAGTTATATTGCAACTTTTCACAACAAACGTTCTACCATGAAGCATGTCATTAAGAATATATAGCAGTGGTTTACTCATGCCATATCTTATCAACTTATAGAAAAGACCGTCTAACCAAACGGTGTCGAATGCCTTCTCCAAGTCAACCAGACATGCACCCGTACACTGCTTTTTAGCTTTGTTCCATTGAATATCAGATACTAGTTTAGACGCAGCATGTATGGTATCATGGCCCGCCTTAAAACCGAACTGATTTTCTGGAATAATATTTTTGTCCTCAGCCCATGTGGACAAAGCTCTATTGAGAACTTTCTCGAATACTTTGCTGATACTCGGAAGAAGACTAATTGACCGGAGATTTGCTGGATTGGAACCATCCTTCCCTTTTTTAAGGAGAGGATGGACCACTGCCATCTTCCAACGCACTGGATAATATGCATTATTCAGCGCATTGTTGAACAACGTGGTGTATATGTCCATCGCTTCCGCAGGGAGGTTTCGCAACACAACATTGGGTATGCCGTCTACTCCTGCTGACTTCTTTTTCTTTATTTTGTGAAAAATGTTCTCGAGGTCAATCTTAGAAACGAACAGGGTGTTATCCCCGTTTCGCTGGGCGATGACTGCATTTGCAAGTCGGTCGTCATTGAACCTAGTGAAACCAGGATTCTCGGATCGCCAATGCGAGATCTCGTCTCTAAGATAGAAGTGTCCAACGAAGGCTCTATTCTCAAGGTCGTTATTCGGGCGAATGCACTCATTCACCTTATATACTCGCTCAAAAACAGCACCCACCGTCTCTACCTTCTCTTGAGCATCTTCCACTATAAAGTGGTCATCTTCCAAAATGGCGTCGTCTGGATCTATTCCTAATGTCAGAAGTTTTTGTTCTCTGTCGTCCTTTGGAGTTTAATACCCTGAAGTTCATTTTGATCTTTTCTCCTAAAAATTTTATTTATTTCCGGAAACATACTCGGGTTGTTGGACTGTACAGCCCGAATTTTGTTGTTCCAGAAAAGAGATATAGACATTCTGTAATTTTCTTTAATTAACTGTTGGAGATTTTTGATCTGTGACTTCAGAGTTCTAATTTCCAAATCGTGTCGGTCAGTAAACCTCCTGTGCGAGAGTTTGAGTCTTGACAAGAGTCTACTTTTTTGTTTGTAAAGTGCGTCTATTGTCGCGTTTCTGTACATGTTCGTAGGGTCATGTTGCCTATATTTAGGGATTGTCCTGTCCATTGTACTACGGATTGCATCCTCCATACGTTGCAGGTACCCATCGATCTCAACATTCGACAGATTCCTGTTGCATGGCGGCGCAATACCGTTCAAACGAAGTTCCCTTGATACGGCACCGGAAAAGCGCGGACAACGTGTCTTACCGTAGTTGTAAGAGTTCGTCGGCACGTACTCCCCCAGTTCCACAAGGTCGTTCGGAAGGAGTATGACGGCGGCAAGTCCACAGTGGTCACTGTCGTACTCAACCGTCGTCAAACAATTTTTCGTCCGTCGAAGAATGTCGTCGGTCAGTTTCAGTCTTGAGTCTAAAAGCAATAGATCCAAATAAGAGCCACTTCGAGGATATGAAGGCCTGTCAGTAGCCAGCAGATCGACTTTACACTCAATACTGTGGAGACCCAGCCAATTGAATAGCTGGTTCCCCCTTGGATTGGCTAATTGATTTCCCCAATCTTGGTGTTTAGCATTGTAATCACCAGCCATAAGGAAATAGTTTTCTTCTGAGTTCAGTTTCAGAGTTCGAAAAAGTGATTCGAGCTCTGTTATAAAACATGAGGGTTGAGAAGCCTCCGGCGCATAGATCGCGACCACATACAACCGCCTCCCCTGTTGGAGAGGGATGCATACGATACACGCTTCAAGCAACTGGAATCGGCGTACTTCACCGCTATAAATTACCTTATGAGCTATGCCCTTACGTAAGAAGATCGCAATCCCACCCGCGAAAGTCGAGTTGGGTCGGTCCCTCCTTACGATAATGTAATTGTTATTCGTCAATTTGTGATGCTGGTTTAGCCTAGTTTCGCTAACCATACATACATCAGGACGTTGGTCTTTTAACAACTCAAGGAAGTTGGTTCGTCGTTCTATCCTAACTAGCGAATTCACATTCACGGCTAGGATCTTAAAAGGCCTCTCCGGCAGCGCGCCCGTTAACCTAAAAATTGCGCAAGCGACGGCACTGCACGGTAGATCAAGTCCACCCTACGCGCCTGCTCACTTATTTGCCGCGATAGTTCGCTCATTTGTGCCTGAATGACACGCAGAGCGACCATCACCTCTGACTCCCCAGTAGCTGCCTTTGACACAGATGGCTGTGCGGCCGCTTTCTGGGGAGGTTGTACCGTTTTCCCAGCTCCACCCGCCATTTGGGCGTAGGAAACTTGGGGATCGACGGCCCTTGGAGTCGGTCTAGCTGTTTGCCTTCCCTCGTCCTTAGTTACTATTGGAGCAGCTTTTAATGATTTCTTTATAACCTGGTATCGAGGACAACCCCGATAGTTAGCAGGGTGTCCATCTCCACCACAGAGTACACATTTCAGCAGGGTCTTATCTTCGACCCTTGCCTCACCGAGCTTACACTCTTTGTCGTTGTGGTTCTCTCCACACTTGACGCACCTCGACTGCATTTGGCAGTTGAATGCGGCATGACCGAACCGTTGGCAACGAAGACATTGTAAAATGTCCCCGTGCCTCTTTATTTTCTCCCATTTTACCATCTGGTAGTCCAGGACGGAGATACTCCTGAGACTTTCCAGACGGCTACTGGGTGACAAGGTGACGAGGAACATCGGCAATAGCCGCTTCTCCCGTCTTGCCTTGGCCGTAGTGAACGAATGACAAATAATGTTTATAGATCGGAATGAAGTCTTCTACATTTTAAACTGTGATAAGTTCAAAAATATCCAAGGGATGTACATACATAAATTTATTTTTTACTTATTTAAAATTGTCTCAATCTTGCGGTAAAAATAAAATAAGCTTAAAATCCAAATTTATTTCAAACTAACTGACAAAAAAAAATGGCGAAAGAGAGCTTCCGGTCTAATTTAACCGTTGGGATTGTGATTACTTCGCCAGGTATGAGGTTTTAAAAAGTGAAGCTCAATATTTTGATATTTTCTTTGAAATAATATAAGAAAACAAAGACGGTACCAATTGCCGGACACTGTGCAGTCCCAACCCTCTGCCAGACACCTCTAACCTTTAATAAATTTTAATTAAACTTTCGTCATAGCAGATATAAAAAACTGAATATTGGTAAATTAAAATAAATGAAAGCTACTTTCCTCCAGAACATCGAATTTCGTAGGTTTTCCGCTAATTGGACTTTATTCTCTGAGCAAAAACTGAGTTTTCTGGATAAAATACCATTGGTTTTTTTATTTCTCAAAAACTGAGAAAGATTTATTAGTTCGGTTTTTGCACTACTTGCGATTGTGTGCTAAGTACAATATCAAAATCTTAAGGCTGAGTAAAAGGTTTTAGTAATAGCTCTTAATATATTTGGTGGTGGTGGTGGTTAATATTACAGGGCTGTCAATTACACATTAGTTATAAAAATTGAATTAAATCACGCAAAATATTTGCAAAAAAATTAATAAAATATTCTCAAGCGAGAATCTAAAACGCTGTTCTTTTGCAGTTGCTAATACATATGTGTAAACGCTGAAAATTTGATCAAAATCGTTGAATAAGTTTTTTCATAGAACGGTTTTTTATTTTTCACTTCTTTTAAAAACGAGTTATTTAAAAGTAAAGTATGAAAAGTTTAAGATTTTGTCTTTGAGACTTGATTACTCAAAATCTGTTCAGCAAATTAACTTACACTAAAGTGCTGCTCAGAGAACATAATATTATCTTTCAAAAACACTTTCATAAGTGGTTTAGTTGATGTTGAATAATTTTTGAAAAAATGAAGTAAATTTTTTATAAAATTACTAATCCCATCTAAACCGAAGGATACAGCCCCCTGTGATACGATTGATTTCTTGTCTTGACCCAATCTATCCGCCCTGGGCTTTTGTTGCATCTTATACAAAACACCCTGTCTATAAACTCTTTTCCTTTACATTAGCAGTACATGGCGTTTTCATGTATTTTTATATAACTTAATATCCAGTGAGAACGATTTGAGCCATGAATTGTAGATTTTTCTCATCAAATCGGTGACCTCTTCGTTCTACTACCATTTTTCATGCAGTAGCGTTGATGTTTTGAGCTATTTGATGCTTTAAAGCCTCCATGTTCATGAGATTGTTTTGATCAAATCATTTAAATAGCTGCCTTTCCCTATACTTTTTTCAGAAGCTATAGTCGTATTAAATTCGTTCTAATTACCAAAATGTGAACCTTACTTGTGTAACCACAAACAGGGGCGTAGCGAAGCTCCAAGCCATGGGGGGGGGGGGGGGGGGGGTGAATTTTAATGAAATGCCGACTAGTCTTCAGAATTTGCCAACTGCATCAAAAAATAAATCTATATACATATATAAAATAGGATGTATGTACGTTTGTATTTATGTCCGTTATAGACTGGTTTCTTATGAGATTTTCAGGGTAGACATAGTTCAAACCAGAGATGGTTCCTTTCAAGGTTTTATCTCCATACTCCCACAGGAACGGGGTTGGGAACGGAAACCAAGAAACTACTGAACAGATTTCAAAAATTCTTTCGCCATTGCGATGTCACATAATACCACAGTAAAAAAAACTTATATTTTATACCCATATTCCTACGGAAGCGGGTGAACGAGAAAGGGAACCTTAAAACTACAGACTCGAGCAACACCGGGTGGCTCAGCTAATAAATAAATAAAACTATTTAAAAACGTAAAAGTGTTCATTTCACAGAAATTCATTTATTAACATAAAATCAGTTTATAATTACAATGTACCTAACGATATAACAACAAAAAAAATTAAAAGTATTTATAAGAAATAATATTACAAGATAGTATTTGGTCATATTCTTTGATTTTATTCTTTAAAAATTTTATCATTATTCATCAATTGGAATTTAAACTCCAACTCTCCGGTGTTTTAATAATGCCCATTTGTTGACGACTAGGTTGAATATTATCAACAACATCCTTTGAGGAATACAGAAGCATTAATGAATTTAGCTTATCACTACCCATCGTCGTACGCAAATAATTAAGAACTATTTTAAGTTTACTAAAAGACCGCTCACAAGAAGCCGACGTCACAGGAGCAGTTAACATGTAGCAAACTAGTTTAAAGGCTAACGGAATCACATATCTTAATTTGAATACCTCTTTGACAATAAGTGTGTTTAATGACCTGCTCTAGATCGATCTAGAGCAGAAAAAAGCAGCTTTTTGGTGTTTAATGACAAATTTTTCTACTCCGAGCAAGAACTTTTTGTGTTTAATGACCTGCTCTAGAGCTTTTAGAGCAGCTCTTAGAGCTTTTAGAGCAGCATTTTCTGCACTTGCTTTTGAGTAAGAGCAGATGGGAGTGGAAGTGTCAAAATCAGCTGTTGACATTTGATTCAAATATTTTTGTTTATATTTTGCGTTTTGCAATCTATTTGAAATCGAATTTAACTTAAAATCAATTGAATTAACATCGCATGTTAGTTTAGTTTTGATTCCAATGTTTCCGCATATAGATTTTTATTATAATAGCATACCAAACATAATTTTGCAAACTAGCAAAATGTTTGTTGCTTTCTTGTCAGCTGACTTTTGACACCAGCTGTTCTGCTCTAAATTGCCTGACATTTCGACACTTTCTTGCTCTGCTCTGAGCTACGCTGCTCTACTCTTTTTTTCATTAAACACGGCTTATATTTCCCGGACATATTTTTGGCAAAGTCATAGGATTGAAATACAATATTCATCACAGAAATACCTATTGATTGAAGTGTAGATATGATTTTTTGTGCCAACTCTTCTCCAGTGTTCTTTGTTAAAACGACATCCATTTCCAAAAGGCGTTCAATAGGAAAAGGTTTCTCTTCGGTTTGGACTAAGTATCGAATGTTGACAGCAAGTCGATCTTGATGCGATGAGTCAGGGGTCAGAAAAAATACCAGCTTTATTGATCTCATTCACGATGATTTTTTGAGTTGTAGTACCCAAGAGATCAATAAATTCATTTTGGGTAGTCGGACTAAGATACGTCACACCTCGCGGCCTTTTTGAAGACCCGTCCAACCACTTTTCATTAATGGGTAATGTCGTGAAATCAGTAAAGTGATTTGTCGAAAATTTCCATCGTCCTCATCGGACTCCTTGTGACCACGAAAAGGTAATCCCTGCCTTCCCAAAGTTTTCGCAACATCAACTAAAATTTGCAGCACTTTTAAATGGTACGCATTTTCTTGTTCTTTTTGAATGCTTTGCTGTCTTTCAGCTTTGTCCATCAAAACGTTGACGTGAGCTTTTCCATTAACAAAATTGCAATAATCAAGTAAAGCCGCCTGATGTGATTCAGAAGTGAAATGTGAAAATTTTCCTTCTTTTTGTGTACCGCGACTCTTCATTTTGTGCCACTGACGAATGAGTGAATGAGTGCGTGCACCAGCTTGTGGGGTGGTATCAATGTATTAGTGTGGTTTTCCCCCTTGTTCTTTAAATTTTCTTAGGTTGAGACAAAAACACTTCCATTCGTGTCTTTTTGGCTGAGATCACTCGAGTCGGCATGGCAATCGGAAAATCTACTTTGTTTTTCTAACTTAATTTGCCGATTTGTTATTTTTTTGGCAACAAATCCACTGTCACAAACACTTCCTTTGGCGTTAGGCCCCAAGTCTTCAAAGTTTATTGAATTTTTTTTATATTTATTTTATTTTATCGCTTTTCGCACGGATTACAATGCATTGAAAAGCGCTGCCATCTTCCACTTGATTGTGCCACCTAAGAAGAGATCTTCCCTTTCCGCGATTTTCCTGCAAAGGGCTTTTGAACAACTGTCGAGCTGAACCGTTTCGCATAGCCGTTGTAGTCTCGAGATGTGTAGGTACTCTTTAAGCTATGCTCATGCGATACAGTTCTTACAGTTCGTTTTTGAATCTTCTTCTGCGTCAATGTTTTCAGCCAAAAATTTTTAAACAGCATTCACTTTAGGTCTGTTCGTTGAAGCCCTGGGTTTGCCCTAGGGTCGCCACAAAGCGTTTTTTGAGAAACCTTAATTCACCTTGAATGTCAAATTGAGTGTTTTTTGGGCCATAGGTTTGCCATAGGTTTTCCCCAAACTCGCCCTAGCTTTTTGGTGTGGCGATTTGAGGGCTGTTAATTCAATTTCAATTCAATTCAATAGTTCTTTATTCTCTAATACATAATTAAAATACAAGGGTATTTTCAAATGGCATATATTTTTTTTTAATGACAGGGATGTATGGTGATTTGTGGTAAAGCGTTTTTTGAGGACTGGTAAACCCAGGTTTTTTTGATAATTCACAGGGTTGTCAAGAAAACCTGGGTAACCCTGGGGAAACTTCAACGAACACTAACAGACCTTTTGTTTTGCCTCATCAATATTAAAACTGATTCTATCTGAGTCTGCGTAGCTGAGCAATTGTACAGACTTATGTTAAAGACTATTCCTCTGATGTTGAAGTTTGAGTTTTGTACAATCTTTGCAAGTATGATGTTGAAGAAATCGCATGATAGTTTGTCGCCTTGTCGAAAGTCTTTTTCATCATCAAAGCTCTCGATGAGTTCTTTCCCGACCTTGACGGAGCAGCCGGAATTCTCCAAATTCATCCTGCGTAGTCGTAATGTTATATGAGGCTTTGAAATCGATAAAAAGATAGTGTATATCGATATTATATTCCAAGATCTGCTGTAGTGTGAAAATTTGGGACTTTTCTGGCTTAAAACCGAATGGAAAAGGACCTATAAAATTGTTTACGTAGTATTTCAGAGCTTCACAAATTACAGTAGCCAAGATCTTATTTACAAACAGAAGGTGGCTTAATCCTTCATAGTTGGCGGAAATATGAGGATCTCCTGACATCGAATCTTGTCTCCGCAAGATTTTAAGTCCTTCGAGATCGGCAAACAATTTGTAGGTCCCCTCCATACCTAACCAGTTATGGTTGAGCTTGAGAGTAAAGCACTTGGACTGGAGCCTACCCGATTTTTTCATACTCGCCTGTTTGGTCGCTTGTTGTCTTGTGCCAAAAATTAAAATATCACAAGACCAGTGAAAGTAGTGAAACAAATTTCTTAATCAAAATTGAAATATAAATTAACTACTGAAATTCGATAAGTCACTTGTTTGGCATCAAGTGAAAGTTGCGTTTAATTAACAGCCACAAACCACAATCTAACCTTAGAATGACTAAAAGGACAGTTTACAGTAATGAATAAGTTTCTCCACAAATTCATTATTTATCTTCCTCGTATTACTATAAGAATTGTTTTTCTTTTTTTTTTTATTAATTTTAATGACAATATTTAAAAATACACAAGCATTTAATTGTTCCCTAAAACAATGACACTTTTCAGACAGATTTTACATTTTCGTAAATAATTCGCATTTGTTTTTTACTTTCCATTTTGGTTATAAGCCGCCAAACATTGGTTCAACTTTGTCGCATAAGGACCGGTTAATGTTCCCTTGCATCCATAACCACCTAGCATATGAATAGCAGCATGGTCGTAGCAGTCAATAATCCTGTCATCGTTGCAGTCCTGTCCGAATTTTTGCATATAATTTTGAATGGTATTGGCCGCACAGTATGGGTCATTGGCGCAGTTTGCGTACGCTGTGGAAACAAGACAGAAAAAAATGAATAAATTTAATTGTACGAGCCTAATCATTATTTATAATAACCGGTGTCGGATGTTGGAGATTCTCCATTCAATGTCAATTTGCCACCGTCAGCCCAGTATGCCCAGGTTATGCGGAAAAGTCCACAAACTCCACCACCGCAGGTTTTCGTTTGATTACAACCGCTGATTGCCTCACAGATGCATCCAAGGCAGATATCCGTTACTGGAGGCCCTGATCCTAAAGAAGAAAACATAAATATTGTGAATTTTTGTTTTAAAACAAAAAGTGCAGCCTGAAATTAAATTAAATTGATAGTCTTGATCACGTTTCTGTTGTGGATAACCGACCATGAACTTCCCAATGGAACTTCTTTGTTAAAAAAAAGTGAACGAATGCTCTGTTAGTGGCTTAAGCTTTGATTCAAAATCAAGGACAAGTTCGATTATTGGTAGGTTATTACCTATCGTAGGCCTCATTTTTTGTATGAAAAGTTATTAACCGAATAGGTGTGTCCCTCTTCGTACCTTCAGGACGAGTAGTCTTAAAGGTCAAACCAATACGAAACAGCCGTTTGCTGAGAAGTAAACTGGTAATTGATGATAAAATATTTGTTATGAGATTTTTTTTATTTGTCTTAAGGCAGTGGCATTTAAACCCATTGAAACTCTTGTCAAAATCGAATCAATCAACACCCACGTCGCTTTGTAATTGATTTAAATTTTACTCTCGGTTTTTTTTTAAACATTAGACAAACATTCATCATCGTGCTGGTGGGTTCATCCAGGTCTAGGTTGAATACTTCAAGAGAGTTGAGTGAACTTTGTGTGTATAAGAACATTGAGTGTTTTAGAAAAAAGATAAATGACAATAGTTACGTTTATTTACAGAATATTGCTGAGGAAGCCAAATTCAATCGTTTTATGGTTTGAAATGATTGAACTTGACAGTTGGTGTACGAGTTCATCTTCAATACTCCTGGCTCTTTGCCCATACATCGCACTCATTGGCCTTTGATTGAATAAACGTTGAGAAAATTCAAAACCGGAATATTTAGTCATCGTAGTTACGTGCAGTAAATTTTCTTTTAATTTAAATTGCATATGTTTAACGTCATCCTCGCAGTTGTTTGTAACCCTGGGAAACTTCGCATTTAATTATACAAATTCACTTTTCTGTTGAGGCCATACGCTGCACATTATGAGTATGACTAAACAGAAACAATGATGCGATATTGTTTTTCTTTGTGGCTTTGTTTGAGTAAGGACTGATTGTTAAGTCTCTTAAATGCAGACAAACAAGCGGATCGAACCAAGCCTGGATGTATCATGTCATTTCAGACTATTTCCAGTCTTATATTGATGCTGAGGTGGTTCCACAAATAAGATTTGTTGAATCAAACCCAAGGTTAACAGAAGTTTCCCTGATAGTTGATTATAGTTTTGATGAAGGCAAAGCCCCCATTTATTCTTTTTAAGCTAATTTTAATCTAACTCTAACTCTAAACAGACTTTTAGGCACTGGGTAGCGAAGATGAAGTCAAAAAAATTCGAATCAGCCTGAGACAGCATTCAGGGGCCTGTAACACAAAACTACAAGTAATTGTAATACAAGTGAGTTATGATCAGTGTAAAAAATGTCTGTTACACAAAGCCACAAGTTTGTTTGCTCTTCAATAAGTGTATTGAACATTATCCTAATCCTACAATTGGCTCTTGACTTGTAGACTTGTTGCTTTGTGATACAGGCTCCAAGAGGTAAGTTCATTTTTGCCATGTGACGATCGATTTGGTGACGGAGTGTTAAGGTAGAAAGATACGCAAAGGGTTGTGCAGTTGACGGTAAACCTCGATGACTGAGGAGAACGTCAAATATTTCCCTTCGACCTTTCAACGTGTTTATGTATAGAAGTTTAATGCGATCTTGATGAGGAGGAAGAATCAAATCAAGAGTTTGTTTTAAGGAATCTTTGTCAGAGCAAAACGAAGAAAACGGCTCTGAACGTTTTCAATTCTAGAAATCTGAATTTGTTGGGAAGGGCACCACATATGGAAGGCGTATTAAAGGAGCGGGTGAACAAAGGTAAAATACAGATCGGGCTACGTCTGTCGGAGAGTTCTTTGGTCCATCGCTCAGCGAAACCTATAAGTGCTGAAATTTCATATATAATTTTGAGTGGAATTGGCCGCACAGCATAAACCATTGGTGTATTATTATCAACACGGTATGGTTCTCGTAGCGTATAATGGTAAGCGTGTCTGCTTGTTACGTTTAAGTTACGAGAATCATGTCAGTCCCAGGCTTTAAGAGGAACAATTTATCCGGTAGGAATTTAATGCCACGAAAAGCGCACTTTTGACGAGCCGCTGGAAATCAGCAAAAAAGTGTAGATCCCTTCCATTCTGTCACAAGGTATATGGTTGAGAGAAATATGAGCTGTGGCTCAGAGCTTCCCGTTCTGTTGCACCATCATATTTATTTTATTTCATTGATTTTGAACTAGCTGACCCCCCGGCGGCGTAGCTCAGGCCCTTCGTTTATCAAATTGAAAGCTAAGTAAAGTGGCTTCAAAGTTTCCATTTTTATCTTAATTTACGTGTATTTTATATGGACAAAAGTGACATTCAGGAAAAATGACGTAACTCAGGAATGGATAGACCGATTTCAGATTTTTTTTTATAAAAACCATATATCAACATCGCCTAAGCTATAAAAAAAAAATTTGATTTCATTTGGTCCAGCGGTTTTCAAGTGATGCGATCAACCGTCAACTTCTTTTTATAAATATATTAAGAAGATATGTAAAAGGAAATGGAGTTCCTGGTCGCAAATAATCCCACAATCACGAACCACCTCAATTGGCGAGATGGTAAGATTGTGAAGAAGATAGCATTGAAAAGGAGATTTGAAGCACTTACGAGAGCAAGCAATGGATTGAGTTTACTTCCAAACAGAGGCACCGATAGAAAAGTTGCCGAGATCCTATTGAAAATAAGAGGAGTCAGAAGCTGAGGAAATGATCTTGTAAGACTTCGCATCTTCAGCATACAGTAATATTGAGGAATGGTAAAGAAGTGAAGGTCAGATGAGTTAGAGCAAAGTTTAAAGGTGGGGTTGTCTGATTTTAAATTTTGAGTGACGAAAACTGTGAAGCTAAAATCAATTTTTTTAGATGTGCTAAGTATAAGTACTAAGTTTTTTTGTGTTTAGTGATAAAACCCATTACTAAGCTGTTTAAAGTATTTGCTGAGATGTGACAAGCGAAACGACTTCAAATATGTGCCCATTCCTACGATAAGAACACACGACACATACCAGGTACTAGAAAATCTTCGGTTTTCGATTCGACGCAACCTGCAAAGCTGTGGCAGATTCCGCATGAGTAAAATTTTGTCGCGAACACGAATGATTTTTAGAATCTCATAATTTCAATTCCACAAAGCTGAGAGAGAGTCTTTTGACTGAATTTGTCTAAGCTTTTCTTCAGATTTTTTCACTTTCAGAGCGTGGTTTTCAGAGCGCCGGCGACGACGCGACGCGACGGCGCCATGATTTTAAGTTTTTAAAACTTCTCTTGCGGAGTCTGGCCCCTGAATTCAGATGGGGTGTGGTGTAATATTTGCTCTATGTTTCATAATGTGTATGATCATGTAATCGAAACCATGTACACGCGGCATAGTCCAGACACAGGTGAGCCAATTCCCATAACTCATATCATAATGTACTTAGGGTTGCATATTTCACTTCATATAATATGCAAGCCATGCATTTTCCCACGTTGTGTGAATTGGTGTTTACCTTGTCAAAACGATCGTCATATAGACTCTTCCCTACTTTTTGAGAAGAGAGTTAAAGTGGAACCACGAAACGATACAAACGTGTTTTCCTTAACAGGGGGTAATCCCACTTCAATCCAATCTACACGGACACTAATTTCAATTCAAGTATGATTTGATTTCCCTTGGAGTGTATTGCAAGTTTGAGTAAGAACCGTCAACCGGCCAAAAAAAGACAAGATCGTAAACAATATCCTTCTCTCCCCCATCAGTGTATGTAATTTCGATTCTAAAAAGGTACCGAGAGTAAAAGCCCATTGCCTCTTCAAACCTAACTTCTCAAACAACTTAAAACTTGTGCTTTTGATATCATTTCTTGAAGTTGTGTCGTAGCTTTTTTCGTTTATTCAAACAAATAACAGCTACAAAAATGTTCCGACTCTAAACAGCAATACTGCTTGGAACCCATTCAATAAAAAAACCCAAAAAAAAAAAACAAACTAAAGAGTCTGCCTTTCAAAATGTTAATAGAGTCAATAAACAATATTTTAGTGAATAACAAATTAACATAAATACTCAATGATGATATACAATTTTTTTTGCCTAAGTCCTGGACATAGAAAAATAACGGTAACTTAGTAATAATTAATATTTGGCTTTATAGAATGTTAATCTTACATAAAGTGACATAATGTCAGATTATTATTATAATGTCAATATGTATAATCAAAAAAAAAAAAAAATACTTTTCTCCACACGTACGTATATCTTCTAATCAAAAGAACAAATCATTTAGTTATTGGCTGTGACAGGTACGATCCGTTTTTAAAAGTGTAGGGGAACTAGTAAAACCAGATTGAAGCTCAAGAAAAGAATGAACAAGACGAACGGGATACTTTTGCGATAAAAATAACAAAAATCCAATATGTAGAATAGGTACCTACAGACATATGAGTTACGCAAAGTTCGATTTAGTAAGCAATTAATTTCCGGATGATATCGTAGCAAAATAATTTTTATTTATTCATGTCCAACTGGTCATATTGTATTGAAGGTGAAGGAGAAGGTGTAAATAAACTCATTGACAACTTGATACATTGGTGCCTTGACCTTACATAGTCATTTCAAATTAATTTTTCAGTATTTGTTTAGGAATTTCTTTTGGTTCAATAAAAAATTCCCGAAATGAAATAAACTGGTTCAAAATTTGAACGGTGGGTGTTCGATTAGAATGAGACTTGTTGTTGTTATGTTATCATACTGAACAACGTAGATTTTAAGAATTAATTACTTGAGTGTGAGAAATAAACTCAACTTATAAACTAGATAAATTTGTATATTTACTAGAAAAATCCGGGATTACTTTATAGAACTTGGAGAATCTTTAGGTACTTGTGTTATATGTGAAGGAAATGTTGATGGCGTGTCAGGTTATTGCTTTGGAGGTCGGTGTTCAATTCCCATAACAACCAAAACACTCTTTCGTTGGTATATCACTAGCTGCGTAATGAGAAATTGGCAAGCCCTCCGAAAGTATTTCTACCATGAAAAGTGCTTTCTCACTTAGTAATTTAGAACCAAGAGAAAATCGTTTGTCGTTGAAAGAAGTGCATTAGACCTTCTGTGAAAAATATTTATTTCATTTGTTAAACAAATTCTGAAATAAACACAAAAATGATGGCGTAACAAGGCTCGGGTAGCTTCAGGGCCTAACGTATTTCAGGGACTTACAATTTTTCAGCGATTCCAAACTGCTTTGTGATAGAGTGCTTTTTGTTGCAGTTTAATTACTCTTGAGAACTTGTTCACCGCGAAAAGCGGTGTCAATGACAAAACAATTTTAGGTAGGTATATTTCCTCTATTCGAACCTGAAACTCTCACCTTATAGGCAGACATGCCTACCATGCCCCTAGCACCACGAAAAGTGCTAAAATGAATCAACAAACATGATGGCACAACTAAGCTAGGTTTGAAGAATCTCTGAGATTTCTTGACGGTTTCGAATTGCTAGGGCAGAAAGTGCTTTTCACAGTAGTGTACTCCGGGGCGTGACAAATTGCCAATCTCCTGTGGAAGGTGACACCCTTGAACAATCTTTGAATGCTTCTGAGATTCAAAACTTCTAAGTAATAAGCAAAACTTCATTGTCACAACTAACAAGAAAAACTCTACTCATTCTAAAGAAACCGCCAGCACTCGTTATTCCAAGGTCCAGGAACTTATTGGAAACAACCGAAAATCAAAAGAAAGGTATCAAGCTGTCAAAAGCCTTCAAGCAGTTGGATTACTTCTAGATGTCGTGAAATGGCTTCTAGCATTCAGTACTCGTGGAGACTCTTTATTCCAAGGTCCTAGAACTTATGACAAAAAAAGGCAATTGAAAAGAATAATATCAAGCAGTCTGATTCCTTCCATCAGGCGAAAGACTTTAAACTGCCGAATGGCTTCAAGCAGTCAAATGTCTTGAAGCAGTCGAGTGGCTTCAAACAGTCGAATAGTGTCAAGCAGTCGAGTTGCTTCAGTCTTAAATTTTAGAAATAAAAGAATTCAATCATCAAAAACTAGCCGCGTACAAGAATCTATTCGATACCCAGTTTAGGAAACATGTATCTGGGATAACTTTTTGAACAGGTCATGTATCGGGATTGAGGTTGCCACCACAAGCAGGTGTAGCAATTCCCCTTTTTGAAAACAGGTAAACATAAGAAATATAGTTGGATTTTTTTTATTTCTCTTGCAATGCAACGTACCTGACTCTTACATAAAAAAAAATGCACACTAAGATAAAATAAAAGAAACAAAAATTAATTTTTTATAAGTAGATCACTTGCATAAATAAAGTAGACAGAATGCGAAATTAACTTTTCTGTCTAACTGTCTGTGTCCCGCCTAAGCTACTGCACCGATTTAAATCAAATTTGGTGAAGGCCATAGGCTATAATTCCTCCCCATATTCCCACGGGTACGGGATCGTAAGCGGGAGCTTAGAAACTACTGCACTGTGCAATTCTTTCACTGTTAGAATGTTAAATTATACCCGTATAAATTAATTATTCCCACAGCATAAGGAACGTAAACGGAATCTTAGAAACTACTGAACTGATGAAAACAATTGTAGATACCATCCAGAAAATATTCCAAAAATTAAAATTTTTCCAGTCTCTGCGAACCCACCTAGGACTCCTATAAGATAAAATTTCGTTAAAATCATGTTAGTCATTAACGAGAAAGTCAATTTCGAAAAAAAAAACGTACTGTGGGATGTACCGCTTATAGGCTTTTTGAAAAAAAAAGATCTTACATCATCAGAAAGACCTTTAAGAAATAATCACTGACATAAAATTTTATCGATATTTTTAGAGTTGTTTTCGAGAGGGATTAGAATTATCATGAAAGTTGAATGGCAAGTACCATTATTTAAAGACCTAGAGATTCCAAAAACCCCTCAGCAGGTTATTCCACAGACCCTAACTGCAAATTTTGAATAAAATCGGTCGAGCGGTTCAGGTTGTAGATTCATATACGGACAGAGAGACACGCAGTCAGACAGACAAAACTGCAGGACCCACTTTTTTCATATTCTCTATCATCGTATAAGGGCATATTCAATAAATTATCTCAAATTGTGTTCTGCACGATTGCAAAACTTGCCTTATGTAAATAATGAACAAAAAAAAAAAAAAAAACCAGGCTTTGTCAATAGATGTGATGAGTTTGTTTCCTAGGATGGCTACCTACGAAAAACCGATTCAGTGAACTAAAAATCAGGACAGCCTGTGGTCAGTGAACTCACCTTCCCTTACAGCGGGATGCTAGCTTAAACTAGAAAGTCAACAGAATGTGGTATAAGATTTTGAGATATGTATTTCGAATTTTGATTGAAAGTCTTCACCCACATAACTGCGGCTTCTATTTACATCATTTGATTTTATGAAATTCTCTTATTACATCATTCGTCATTGAATCGTATTTACGGTCAGGTTTTTTGAGTGTGGGGCGTCATCGCTACAGACTCCAACGCTGTTTATACAATGTGATCGCTTGGATAAATTTGGGGTCAGACTACGAGTATATTCTGGGGGTTGCAGACTTAAAATTTGTAAGGTGTTAACGTAATATACACCCACGACAGTCTGGGAGAAATGGATATTGCTATCAGCTTCTTCCTCAACTTAAAATTGGATTTCCATTGGTGTTCTTTGTCAAATACCCGGTAAGGTACAGCAAAAACTCCTTTAGGGTGCATTACACCGTTTAACAAAGTCGAGACATATAGTATATAGGCTGGTCTTGCATATTTGACACACAATAGCAATAACTTTCTCATAAAATCATTGAATTGCCAATAACAATCATATCAGGCGCAAGTGGAAATTCCTTAATCAAAAATCTGTCTAAATTCCCAAGAGATTAAAAAAATTTATTATCGATTTGGGGAATTCACGTTTGTACTGCGGCTTATCAAAGTGACCTCTAGGGTCCCTGTTCTCAATAGAAAGCTCAAATATAGATGTTGCTTGATTGAAAGCTAAAGCGATAGTATAATTTTATAAATATAACTTGAAAACACACGACGATGATATAAAATTGATTTGAGGGTAGTTTCTATGAAACGGAGTACTACAATTGAATTACCTACTTAAGCAAAATATTGTTGTTTCTCAAAATTAGTTTATTGCGGTCCATGTTGCATTGCATTTTGATCAATCGTAGATGTTTTGACGAAATTCATAATGACAACAAGTAACAATTCTGTTGAGAGAGTTTGAGCTGTGTTCTACTAGATCTAAAAATGCACCTCAAAATGTGATCTACTCAACTTTAAAATAGAACATGGGGAAAGTTCTTTGTTTTAATTTAGGTACGAAGTTCTTTGACTTAAATTAAGAATAAACAAAAGGTCCGAATTAATTGACAATTATACTGCTGGCGACACGGCACAAATTATTTCATGGCGATCAGCAACACTGAATTAGTATGAACGTTCTGATCGACTTTCCTCCTTGGCGAAAGCTGACACGCTGACCTATGAGTTAAAACCGAATTAAAACCGAATGAGATGGATCCGATTGGCGGTTAGCATCTTATGGAAGCACCTTAAGACACCTATAAGTGAAAAGTAGGATAAAACACTTCGATCACTTACTTAAGTCTAATTATTCCTTTTTAAATTTCTCTAAAAATCGGTTGATAGTTTTTAAAGTACGAATGTTTACTTTTTACAACTCTGTTCCAAGATGGCGGCCAAATGGAAACGAAAGGTTAAAGACGGGCCTATAATATAATGCTGAGCAGGATCATACCGCACGTTCCCTTCAGCCCTCCTCCCCACTAAAAGCCGAACCGGATTCGAAACGAATGAAATCGATCCGATTGCGGTTCAGCATGGTGGGGACGCACCTTAAAATACCTTTTTGTGACACATTGTTACTTCCATAACTGAATATTGTAGTGCAATCATTTATTAGAATTTCTTCATAAATCGGCTGATAGTTTTTAGGACATGATCGTATACTTTTTACAACTATATTCCAAAATGGCGCCCAAATGGAGGTGGCTATTAACCACTATAACTTAAAGGAGCGCCCACATTATGCCAAACGACATCAATTGGCATATGCTAATTTGCAATACCGAGTTAGTGTGAACTTTCTTCCTTACCAGAAGCCCACTCGAATTCAAACCGAATGAAATGGATCAAAGTTCCGGTCTGCATAGTGTGGACGCACCTTAGAACTCCAACTGATACTCATGTTCTTTTTAAAAAAACCTTGTTCTGTCCAACTTTCAAGGTCAATGGTTATGTTGCAATCGACCAAACACCCATAAGCAGTAAATTATAATGTGACCAATATAAATTGAATAAGATTATCGATGATCGCGTCAAATTTCGACAGAATACTGAGAATCCATTGGGAATAGCTTAGACCTTTGTGTTAATAAATCCTCAAGAAACAGATATCAACAAGAAATGAACAAAAGGAACAAATTATCTGAAGGTCTTGAAACTGGAACTAACTTAAACCCGGTTTTAGTTAACCTGAAGTTAACGATAAGGCAAACAAAATAGGCCTTTATCACTACACTTTATGATATTGCATTTAACTTTTTATCAGTGAGCAGGTAGATCAATTGAGTGTTTTTGAAAAAACAATATAAGCAGTGAATCAAGTTCTAACACACTGATCGTCACGAACCCAAATTCATTCGACGATCAAAACTACATTTTCAAAACCAGTTATTTATCTCTTTGTATTAGCATTACCACAAAGTTAATACTGGTCTCAAAACTCAAACTCTGTTTTTCAGCTTTCAAGATTTTTCCATTTTCCACAAAATGACTCAATGCTATTTATCTCAAACAATTCCATGAGAACAGAAGAAAACAAAACCATATTTGAATTATCATCGGTGGCAACTTTAAGCTTAATTTAAATAATTCATCAAACACAACACACAATCTCGTTTGTTTATTAATTTTATTCCTAAGAATATGATACTGGCTGACTGGATTTTCCTAAGTCCACACTTCACAAAGCGGAACTCCTCTCATCTCCTCTGAGACAATATGTCGCTGAATTATCTTAATCTGAATTAGCATTTAGATGCTTTGATGGATAAATTGCAAATGCTCACACACAAACTATAATAACGCTCACGTAATTTCTAAATATACAATTTATTTATTTCACACGTCATGAAAAGATCAGACATCACAACATAAATAAAAATTAAAGAAAATCGATTCATTGGAAATCGAAATAAGTCTTGGAATCAATAAAAGTACTCATATATTTAAATTTAAAAACAAACCTTGGCTTACGGATAGCGTGACTAGGCCCAGAAGAACCATAAAACTGACGATAATTTTCGTACTCATTTTAATTAAATTTTTTTTAAGATTCACACGCGAATACTTCGGGAGCTGAAATGTGTTTAAGCTGGATCGCGGTTTGAATGCTACTAACTTCAACTTAGGTGAACTGTTATAAAATCATCTTTCAGAAGTTCTTCGGAGAATAGTTGCTATATTAAAAGCTTTTTTCTGTTGTGTATTGACTGTAAAGAGATACACTTACAGAGATGGTAAGCTTAAGAGGGGAGTTAATTCTTTAAATCGATCGAACTTACATTTATGTTGGTAATAGTGATCGAACCAGATTAAGACTTATCAACTTGGCTAGAAAGCTTTACTAATTAGATTCTGTTATATGTGGGGTTGGTTGGCGTATGTATCTCTCGAACGCCTCATACGAAAATTGCATTGGCATTTTCTTCCTTAAATTATCATAAAATTTTAGATTTGCTCAAAAGGTTGCGACTTGCGAGCATTTTACTTTTTGGAAAGCCATTTCTTCCCAACTGAATGACACTGGATGAGTTTTTCGACGACTTTAATATTGCGTGGTTAAACAAAAATTATTCAGAGTTCGAGTCAAGAAAAAGAACCTGTTAAAAGGAAGCTACGTATTACAAATATTTCATATCTCATTTTTTTTCTGTTGGAGGTTTTTAAAATACCAGCTGGGGCACTCAGACCTAAATACCGGTCCATTGTACTACCAGTAGCAACCTTTTATTTGCTATAGCTTTCCAGATTTTCGGAGAAAAGCCAAAATATGCTGCCATGATAAGGAGCCTAAGTTACCAGCTCTTTGCGCCGAGTATCTGTAACCTCATTCGAGACAGGACATTCACAGAGGAAGTGCTCTGCGGTGTCCTCATATTCTCCACAAGATTCACAGAGCGTGGTATCACTTAAGCCTTACACGTTTAAATGCTTGGCAAAAGAGAAGTGCCCGCTGGCAACGCCAATAAGCTTTCTACCGTTCTTTCTATGTTGCAGCCTTCTTACTAACTTTGGGGAGCATACGCTTGGTTTGTCTGCATCCAATGGAGGCATGCCATCTACGGTTGTGCTCTTCACAGATCAATCATTGATTGAAGCCCTCACTGAGGACGCTGGCGCACATAACGACGGTTCAGGTCCTGAGAAATCTGTCTGAGATCCTTGCCTAGCAAGTTCATCGGCGATCTCATTTCCTTGATGGCCCGGAACCCAAATGAGACTCAAGGAATCTAATCTTCCGATCGCATTCAGAGAGCTCTTGCATTCCTGGATCACTTTCGAAGTTGTTAGAGGGTTAAGAAGGGCCTTAAGCATAGCTTGGCTGTCGCTGCAAACAAAGATACTTCTCCCCAACCATCCATTGCTCGTAACGTTGCTTAAGGCGATTAGGATATCATAAGCCTCCGCTTGGAAAACGGATGTGTATGATCCCAAAGATGTGTGCAGTCGTATGTCGTCGTTCTAGACATAGGCACCAGCACCAGAACCCTCGTCGGTTTTTGAGCCATCT
Organism: Melanostoma mellinum; assembly: GCA_914767635.1. NCBI lineage: Eukaryota > Metazoa > Arthropoda > Insecta > Diptera > Syrphidae > Melanostoma > Melanostoma mellinum. The sequence continues at coordinate 161,763,493 of OU612058.1, read as the reverse complement.
ATGAAGAAACGATATCGAATCTCACTGTCCCAGTAAAATGTTTTATATAAAAGTTTTTTTGCTTGGTTTGATATCTTTATTTCTGTTTTCAGTCCACTAAATAAATAAATAAATATGGTGGCGCAACAGAGCCAGGAGCCCCAGGACCTAGCGCATTTCTCACAACTATGTCTTGTGAGGAAATGAAGAGAATCTTCAATTTTCTGCCGATTCCGAACGGCTAATCGAGAGAGCGCTTTTCATGGCAATGAATTTACTAACCGAGGGCCTGCCAATTCCTCGCAAGAGGCGAAGCCTTCCCGTCGAAAAACATTTTTGCCTCTGTTTGAATTCGACCCACGAACCTCTGGGTTAACGGGCAGACATGCTAATAACATGCGAATAACCAAAATAAATCTGAGCAGCAAAAATTTTAGTAGTTTTTGACAGATTAACATCGGTACCCAAGTCCCTGAGTTGAGTTGAAAAAGTTACAAAACGTAACATTCTGATAGTTCATCATGGAACGACATTGATGCTACATTTCGCACCTTTTTGCATTAAGAAACGACGAAGACGAATGTCAACAAATGTTACATAGCGAATAGCGTAACATCGAAATCAAAAAAGAACGGGCTACAGACCATCCAACATTCATAGCACCAAGTTGGTCCAACAAGTTGGAGATCCTTTTTTTTAATTTGACTATTACCAAAATTTAGCAAATGTTGATTTATTGGTTATTTCGGAATAACAGGAGGAACCTGCATTCCAGCTTGGCTCTTAGTACTGTAATGTGTATTTAGTTCCATTATCAGACATTCAAATTAAATAGTCGTTAATCACTTTTGGTTGTAATTTTACTTTTTTGCTTGAATTAAGTAACTTTACTACCAAATGATGTCAATAACCTTTTCGACGGCCATAATAACCATGTGTTAGAATAAGGATGTATTCGATGAAAAATATAAAAAAAAAAAATAATTAGTGGAGCAGGCAAGGAATGCGACACCCATTGAGAATTTTCATACTGCACGTAGATCAATCTCAACCCAAAAATTCGCCAGAAAACATTTCGGACGCAATTTGCCATCACAACCACAGATTCAGTAATCGATAGTCTGCTAAGTCTCATGAATCAGAAGTGTGTAATGCGGAGAATCTATGGAACGTATATTGAACCAAAGACCGGATTTCATTCGTTGTTATATAAAATTAAAAAGACCCAAAGTTATGCCATGAGACTGGAGTTTCAAGCGTCATAGTCGTTGTAAGAGTGATTCTCTTTTTATTGATGTTTTTAATTCTTGATGAATTGGTGTCAGGCTAATGAATGTGGCTTTTCAAGTTTAGCTTCATAAATGCAGTTAAGGAAATTAAATAAACTCACATATAAAGTTAGTTACTCCGTAAATGAGTACCTAGTTATTGTAATGATGATGATAATGATTAATCATTACTTAACGCCATGCTGTAGATTTGTTAGCTAAGAATAAAATTAACAAAGAAAAATAATTTTTTTTGGTATTTTTCATTCTTTACTTATGTACTTACTTATTAACACTGGAGTACAAGCATGGCCTACTGTAGAAACGTTTTTGTTCATAACTTAACGGTTTCTTATGTAAGAGTTGTGTCATTCTAAATAAGCCTTCTCAATGAAATTTTTAAACGTGTTAGTATCTCCCTCTTTTTTTTTTGTATTGAAAAAGTATTTTTCGCAAAATTTGAAGTTCCTAACAAATATTTATTTATTAAATTAATCAATTTTTCAGTTGAGATAATCCACGTGTTTTTTAATCTAATAAATGAAAAGATTAGTAAAATTTAATTTATAAATCTCACTGACGATGGAAGCATTGCTTCTGAAATGTACATCTGAGGAAATATAAAAAGTGTTTTAATTGTTGAAAATTTTACTAATCTTTTCATTTATTATTAAATTAGTTGAATATGATATTTAAATATTTGTTTAATTTAAATCTATATAAACTAAAAAATTATTGGCTTCTTTGAATGGTCAACCATAGAAGATCACGCGTTCAAAAAAGGTTCACATAAAAATAATAAAGCGCGAGTACTCCAGTGTTAAGGTTTTCCGAAACCATAGTGTTCTTGCAGCAGAAACGATGTTGTAATATTTTTTTGACGTCGCAACAACACAAATGTGTGGAAACGCAGCATTCTCATATGTCGGTGTATATCTCAGTTGCAACTTGCAATGTATATCCAACTGCAATTGCCGCTACCGTGACAGTAAAAACGATTTTGCTTAGGTGGTTCCTTATGCGTGATCTTTGCTAAATTTTAAAAGAAAGGTTTTTTTTCGGCAAAGCTTTCGAAACAAAACTTTATAAGGTGTACATATTTGTAACCCTATTCCAAATCTTTTCAAAGTTTAGACAGCTCTTAGAACTGTGTCCAGATCCAAATTGTATTTATCAACAGTTTTATCACTATGATCGTTCGCTGAACTTTACCCAGATTTGCTTCACAACCCTATGATTATCAAAAAAAAAACCGGTTTTTCAGTTCCCAAAAAACGCTAAAATAAAAAATCACCAGACATCCCTGTCATTTAAAGATAGATGATACATGCCAATCGACAGCATGAGTTGTCGAGTGGACTGCAAACCCAGGGCTCAAAAACATTCGGCCCTATCGAATCGAGGTTGCAGTCGGAGCAGAATTCTCTCCGATCGGAGACATTTTGCTTCGTGATAGTTCTCCGATCAGACGATCCGACGTTATCCGATAAGTTTTTGTTGCGGAGATTTTAGTTTTGGGAATGCAATGCATTGCCCCATTTGTGAAAAATTTCTTACGACGAAAACTACTTCCAAGTAAAATCGAATCTCAGAAAAAAGATGCGTTGCGGAGAAAACTCCGCTCCGACGGTTACATATCGATAGGGCCGATTAGTTTGACGTTTAAAAAAAAGAGTGAGAGAGATGTGATAAAAAACTCACATCTCACTCACGCGGTCCTCTGAAAATTCACGCTCTGAAAGACCGTGAGTAAGTTTGAAGGATAGTGTAGACGTCTTCTGTAAAAAAAATTCACCCTTGAGGAATTCAAATTAAAGAGTGTGCACAATTTTTGTGTTCACAATAAAAATTCACTCTTGCGGAATCTGGCCCCAGGGTTTCAAGGACATTTGATGCAGCAAACTGTATTTTTGTTGAATATATTGTTAAATGAGATTAAAATTGCCAAAAATTTAAGAATAGTTTGAGGTTGCTTTCTCTGTCCCTATGTCCCTATGTATGCCAAGATTTTTATAGCTACGCAACGGATTTTGATGCGTTTTTTTTTATTTAATAGAGTGATTCAAGAGGAATCACAAAGGAATGTATATGTATAATACATGCATATTATAGCAGAGAAAAGCCGAGAAATTCAAAGACTTGTAATGTAATGTTGTAACAAACATATTTTTGTGCGCTTACATTGCAAACGCTGGCTAAACCTTACGAGATAGATCAAATTTATGACCGCGACAGCATATGTTTATCTCCTAAGGATAACCCACAATAGCCATTTTTATCTTTCACATATCACAAAATTTTCCAAGCTATTTTAAACGATACAGTATCATTCCTTATCCAATTACGTTGTGCATTTCATGTAGATCAAGCAGCATGTGATTTAAATGAATATTTTCGAAGAAATTACAGATTTAAAAATTGCGGGACGTAGCGTTTGCTTTTTGTTACGTTATTTTATATGCGTGCGAAGCCATAGCAGGCCGCTGTGTTTTTATATACATACTACGTTCACAGTTTTTCTGTAGTGTATTTAGTATCAACATTGTACCCGTGCGAAGCCGGGGCGGGTCGGGTCGCTAGTTTCATTTATAAATTCAATGTATGAAACTTGAAAAAGAAATAAAGTGAAATCAGCTGTTTTGCGTTGGTCTAGACCAAGTCTTGAGCCACACGCACTGCTCCAAATGGTTCTAGTTCAATTGACATATCGAAACATATCTAATGGTGTTGTACAGATTCATCGTGAACGCAACAATTCAGTTCTTCATTAAAAATCCGGGTATGCTTGTGAGTATTTCATTTATAATTAAAAAAAAATAGCGAAAAACTGAACGTCTACTACTAACCGATCAGCGGCCAAATAGAGATTGATCTAAAAAAATTAGTACTTTAAATGCTTCCAAACTCTGGCGTTATCATTTTTAAATGCTGGAACGATTTACGACTTTTATGAACCCCTAACTAAAATGAAGGCAAGTGGATGATATTGTTCGTAAAGTAATCGTTTAACGGAAGATTTTCTCAAACTTTTTGCATTTTTTTAATATGACTTTATACAAATCTTTATATAGGCTCTCACAACAGAGTGATTTTGGGGTTGTGGCACCGAAAGAAACGCAAAGGAAAACGTAGCATCGTTGTGGTTGCTTCAATGTAGGAACTCTCATAATAACCTTTTTTAAATGTAATTTGGCAGTGTCGCAACAACAAAGCAGCGGCTTGTTTGAACAAACTCCAGTCGAAAAGCCCAATTTTTGACCGCTTTTTGCAGCATTTGGAGCCGTCTATCAGCAATAGACAAGCGACTTCACATAACACTACAAAAAGTAGCTCAGCGATGTTAAATCGTCCGATCTTGGAGGTAGTTTGCGGGATTAAAACTCAAAATAACGTAAAAATCGGCGTCAACAGCGATCTCATTTCGAGACATTTTACCAAAACATACGTAGTGCAAAACAGTCAAACGGCTTCAATCCTTTCACATATGTAGCAAACGAAACTGAGCATTAATCAAGTGATAGCTGTCAAAGAGGCCATCTCCGAAAAAAAAGTATTGCCACATTGAAAACCAAACGTTTAAAAACACAACCTTTGTATACGACAGTTTGGCCAAAAGACATGTCTAATATATACCTACCTCTTGCTGTCAATTTTTCCAACATTTCAAAGTCTTTCAATCTCAAAACATCAAAGCTTTTTGTTTAAAATAAATACGTTTTTTTAATTACATTCGTAATATATGTATTCAATTCAATTTAACATATCTGCATAATTATTCCAATACTATTCTACTACTATCGTTATTATTACTTAATAAGATTTCACTCAAACTTTTCTTTATTAAATGAGTTTGTTTTCTTTTTTCTTTTTTGTTTTGCTAATTGAATCTTAATTTATTTAAAATTGAACTGTTATACAATGTAAATATTAAAATATCAACAACCTCAAGTTTGAATTTTTTCTTTAATGTTGAATTAGCTTTTCATGATGTTAGAGAACTATTTAAGTATAATAATTTTGTTGAATGCGAAATATAAGCTACGTAGTATAATATTGTGAAACAGGTTCAAGGTTCTTATGGTTTTTGTTTGCTTTTCTCCTTTTTAATTATACATAATTATGTAGTTTATTACTTCTATAATCCAGTCTCTAATTTTGAATTGAAAGTGAGTGAGAATTTATATCATTCATAATCTTCTTTATTTGGTATAAGAATAAATCGAAGAAGAACTTGATTGGATAGTAGAGATAGAGAGAGAGGAGATAGTAGTAAGAATAGTTAACATTTTGAAATAATAACATTGCTTAGTTTTTTAATAAGTCAACAAGAACATTTAGTTTTCATTATAGAGAATTTATGTATAAGGATTCCCTTTGAACTCAGAAGAATAAAATAGCTACTGATTAGAGATGTGTTTAGATTTATGTTATCATCAAGAGGCGTTACAGTATTTTTGTTATGCCACTCCCACTCATTCGTTCTCATTAATTGGTACACTGTTGCCATTTATCCTTTATAAGTTCGAAAGAAATTAAATAAGACGTGCTAGTGCCGGCCTTAAACTTTTAAATCTAACTCTGCCTTTTTATATGTCGGAGTTAATAAAGCACTGGCGTGAAATATTAAAGTTTTGTTTTTGATATTTAAGTTTCAAGATATCATCGTTCTTAGAGTTTTGTGCGACTCAAAGATTGTGGCCTTAGCTGATTATATTTTTTAAACTTGCTTTAAAAATTTGAAAGCCATATTATTTATTGCAAAGTGATAATGTGGTCGATTTATTTACAATTTTTATTTGTACATTTTCGAGTCTTTCGTGTGTTTGAAATAAAAGGTTTTAATGAAAAATGAATGGTAAATTTATTCGTTTTGTGTATTGACAATGAGTAAAGACAATCAATAAGTTCAACAGTTTTATAGACGAGCTTTTGGTTCAAAGTCATTTCACTTGTAAATTAAGATTAGGTATAGTAAATCCTTTGGACGAAGGCGAAGAGGGTATTATATCCCGCACTTTCTCTGCTCGTAACCTGCACTTTTTCGAAAGTCATGATACGTAAATTTTAAACTGGACTTGGAAGAGCTCTCCTTTGGTAATCAAAGCGATCCCATGAAATGAGGTATTAGGACATTCAACGCATTGCTAACTTTTTCGTTTTATACGTGACTTCTGACTGATCAGATACCGAAAAACTGAATTCATTTGTGAGGGACATTTTTTTAGTGATTTGCTTTACGATACATTATTGACTCCTAACAATAATTGCATCGACATCGGCAAATGATGAAGATAAGTTCAGTAGGTCTACGGCCTGAGTGATACAGGCGTATAACTAGTGTGACTTTTTTGAGATAAACTTGTTTTGTAAAGGCGCTTAAGAACTCATCGAGATCTTTGATTTCGAAGAAGCCTATCGACAATGCAACACACCATCATCCAACTTTTCAACATAACACTTGAAAAGATTGTGAAAACTCAAATGTCAACTTAGAGGCCCAATATTTTACAAGTGTTTATAATTACTCGTTTTAGGTTCTCACAAAAAAAATATTTGCAGTTCCGACCGCGACAGAAACAGCGTTGAAACACATTATCGTTCTAGTCGCGTCAGAGTGGGTATTCTCGTATCAGGTTCGTTCTTTAAACTTTACCCAGGGTTGACCCAAATTTGCTTAACAACCCTTTAAGTTGTCAAAAAAACTAGGTTTTCGGTTCTTAAGAAATATAGGTATACTTAAAAACGAAAACACCACAAATGCCTGTCATTAGTAGAAAAATACATGTCATTTGACAGCCCTATTCGTTACGTAAATTTGCCACAGAAAAACCTAGGGCTGCTTTATGGATAGTTGGGGGCTAACCTAAGGCTCAAAAAACACTAAATTCGACATTCAGGCAGAGTTTAGGTTTTTCAAAAAAACGCTTTCTGGCGACCACAGGGCAAACTCAGGCTTTGAAAAAACAAATCTGTCGCTATGCTAACATAATTTAACAGCTACCGCAATTCAACTCGCAATTCATTGACGATATTGGTTTATTAGGATGAAACGAGCGTAAGGCCATAGGTGCGTTTTGAGATGATTTAAAGAACTGAAGTGCCAGTTTGATGATTAATGAGAGGTGAGAGCAAAACAATGACAGGGACACAGAATTTGGTCTTCCTAGGATGCGCTATAGATAGGGAAAAAAACATCAGCGCAAATTCAAAACAGAGAATTACTCTTGCCAATCTTTGTTACTTTCAGTAAAGTAAGCAAATAAAAACAAAACATTTTTTAGAAAAATTAAGGGAACTCCTGATAAACGCAGTCGATATAAGAAGTCGAAGCATCTCTGGTTTCGTTTTTGAAGATGGTACATATTTGGAGAAGGAGCTTCACCAAAAAAACTATATGAGTTGTACTGCTTCTATTGCTAGAAGAGTAAGCATCGCAAGACCACTGCGGATCGACGGATTTTCGAGAACACATATTTCAGGAAAATCGTGGAAGGCGAAGACCTCGCTTTAGAAGGCACAATGAAGTAGTAGAGGACCATAGCTGACTTTGAGTGCAAGCTGGAGAAGGCTCGTCTGAAATCAAAACTGTTGGCGAGAAACGTTGGGTACGGTTACTCAGAACTGTCATGTGTACCTTAGTTTATAACCTAATTTGAAGTTGAACAAAATCTAGTATAACTTTCTAAAAGGAAGTGTCGGTATAATGGCTATTGTAGATAAAAAAATAAATAAATAGGGTGGCGCAACAGAGCGAGGAGCCTAGCACATTTCTCGCAACCATGCCTTGTGAGGGAATGGAGGAGACCTAAAATTTTCTGCCGGTTCCGTACGGCTAAGCGTTTTTCATGGCAATGACTTGCCAATTCCTCGCGATAGGTGATACCCGTGGAAAAAACATTTTTGCCTCTGTTGGGATTCGAACTCGAGCCTCTGGATTAACAGGTGGACATGCTATCCATCACACCACGGGTATCGGCTATTGTAGATAGGTGGGAGTTTTCTCGTCATCACAAGCAACTTCACTATTCAAGTTCAGTTTTCTGTGGTGAGGCTTGAATTCAGAAACTTTACGACCACTGGCTTAGTTGGTATTGTGATGGTCAAAAGGTAGATCCAGAGAACATTGTTAAAAGATCAATAACATATACCTTTCAACAATCCAAAACCAGAGGCCAAATCATCGCATACGTTATAAAGTCATGCGTGATTGTGTTACATAAATTGGCACTATCGCTCGCGTTATCGAGGAATCTAGTTTCATAATTTGATATTCTGTCATTAGTAATCGAACGGAATTTGAGCCGATGTATTAACAAAAGTCTGAGCTTGTGTTATTTAGAGCAAATTTGAAGAGGAAAATCTCACTCTCTCTATGACTGATGCCGTAATTTAAATTCCAGGAGTTTGCTGACACTTTCTGAAGTGATTAATGATGTGCCAAACCGTAAAATTTACAAACCGGGTTAACCCGAGTTGGATTTTGATTAACCCGAGTTGTAACTCGAGTTGGCTAACTCGGTTTACAAAAATAATATTTGCGCTTTTTCCTTCAATACTATGTTTTGAAAAATAGAAACAAACAAATTTTTCAATCAAAATAAACGGATTTAGTCAAAATGAATTTATAAAAAAAAAAACCAAAACCAATAAGCGTACCTACTAATTAATCACATAGGAAAGAACCGAATGGACTCGACTCGGGATATTTTACAGAAATTTAATTCCTAACTCGAGTGGCAATATGTACCCAAAACATTCAAACCGTTTACCTATTAACAGACGACAATGAAAAAACCAAACCGCAGTCCAACTCGGTTTGACTTGACTCGGGATAAATTAATTCCTAACTCGAGTTGCAGTATGTATCCATTGTAGCTATAGGGGGAATTAATATATCTCGACTCTCGAGTCAAGTCAAACCGAGTTGGTCTGCGGTTCGGTTTTTTCATTGTCGTCTGTTGATAGGTAGACGGTTTGAATGTTTTGGATACATACTGCAACTCGAGTTAGGAATTAATTTTCTGTAAAATATCCCGAGTCATTTTTAACAGATGTGTGTGTTTCTGTTTGCCTGCGCAAATAACTCACTTGCTTTGATGCTTTACATACTACTACCAGTCAACTATCGACTTTATATGTATAAGTGCATTGTGTTTGGCACAGACCGCAACTAAAGGAGGGTAGTTTCGATTATGTTCAAGTGAACTCGGTCTGCTTGCATTAATTTCATTTTAATTATTTGGTTACAAGTTCGGTTTTTTCTTCGGTTTTCCAACTCGGTTCGAAAAATGTAAGCCGAGTCAACTCGGTTTATGAAACCGAGTTGACACATCACTAGAAGTGATAGCAGCGTACCCCACCACCGGATCACTAGTGCTATGTAGATAAATGGGTGAGCTGCTGTGATCCCTACAATATTAATATGTACTTTTAAGGACATTTCTAACACTTTTTGACCTCCAAATGGAGTAGAAGATAGATTTATTAGAATTAGATATTATTGAAAAAAACTTTTTATTAAATATTTAATACTTTCTAGAAAAATATCGACTTAAGTTAATAAAGACGCATCAAATCCTTTTTCACTTCTGTACATATGGAAAATAAATCCAATTTAAAGGTTCGTTCGTTGAACCCAGGTTGACCCAGGTTTTCTTGACACCCCTATGTCTTGTCAAAAAAAACTGGGTTTTCCAGTCCTAAAAAAAAAACTAAACCACCTCACATCCCTGTCATTAAAAAAAATACGTACAGCCTCAACTTGCCACAGCAAAAACCTAGGGCAAGTTGACGGAAAACCTAGGTGAAATAGCCAGTTGCATTCCTCCCCTGAAACAATTTAGACGCAACACCCGCCTCGCTAGGTATGCTCATCAGTACTACCTTGAGCCCAACTTCGGGAGTACAGTCAAGTTTATAGATTCTTATTTTAGTCGCACCACCCGAATGTGGAATGCTCTGCCTGACCATATTTTTCCCTTGCATTACGATTCACAAAAACTCAAAAGCAACGTGCTTCGGTGTCTTCTTTCAAATCCTCTCCTACTTTTCTAAATGGTCGCACTGTGTTTTATAACATTATAAGGGTAGCCATAACCCCTTGATGTGCGTGTTAATTATAAAAAAAAACCCCTGGGGTTCAACAAACACTAAGATTCACATTCAGGGCGAGATTTGGTGTCTCAAAAAACGCTTTGTAGCGACCCTAAGGTGACCCCAGGGCTTCAACGAACAAACCTTAAATTTCCATTTTTAGATAGAAATGTCATCTTCGGTGTAGTTTTCCATGACACAATACGTTTCGTTAAAAAAATTCGATAACATATTTTTAACGATAGACGAGACGAAAGAGCGAAAGCAAAGTTAAGTTAAGGAAAGCATCGTTTGGGCGTTATCGTCGATGATAGACGAACGAACGATGAACGTTAGTTCGTTGCGTTTGAAACATCAAGTTCGTTTTTAACAAAAAGGTATCGTATTTTCAGCATGCCTTTCTATTCAAATGACCAGCGGATAGAACATTTAATTTTGTTTCTTTTTCAGCTTTAAAACACTCTAATCGTTTGGCAACGATGTTTTGAATATTTTTTATATTTTAAGATGGGACGCTGGTCTAGAATTTTGAAGAAACCGAATTTTTTTTTTTGTCTGAAAAGGTACTTTAGGGTCTTAAAATTAACATACCAAAGGATGAATGCGGGCAAAAATGTCTAAATGACCAAACTTTCCATTCTGCGGCAGCGCCCCTCTGGTATGCCGTATGATTTTATAGTATTTAAAACTTTAAACGCGTTTTCTCAAAATCACTTTTTTTTGACTGGCCGAAAACATAACTTGAGCAAATCTTCACCGATCTATACGAAATTTTGACAGTACATTCAAAATACCTTTCTCCAGAGCCGTACGTAGGATATTTTTTCTATGTTGCATAGTTTTTTTTTAATCAACAATTTTGTCGCATTTGTTTAGTGAAAATTTGAATTTTTTGTTCAAACGTACACCATTTCGCGAAAAAACAAAATATCGAAAAAATCCTACGTACGGCTCTAGCTGTTGTTATAAGGAAACTAAAAAATTTCGGGATTTTGTTCCAGGATCAAAATTAAGGAGGTTACACTTTCGGCCATGGACCCATCTAAAAAATGAAGTGCCTCCGAAGAAATGCTGAACAGCCGCCATTTTGAATTTAATTGACACGAAAAAATTTGTATTTGTTTATTAAGACCTAAATTATAAAACCTCTTTCACAGATTTTCGATTGATCTTTTTGTTGAGTCACAAAAAATTCATAAATTATGCCCGTTTTTTCACGCTCTAGACCAGCGTCCCCCCTTAATGCTGTTGTCGACAGTAACCTGCAAAAAGCTATCTGAATCGTTCAACAAGGCATCTAAGATACGTTAATCCTACCAGATAAGTTCTTTAACACACCCATATACCGTCAATGGAATTCTTTCTCTCACTTAAGAATTTAAAGTGACATATTTACGTTTTCCAGTGCCTGCGGAATAATGATTAACATGTCTAGTTGTCACATGGGAGTATATGTTTGTTTAGCCGTTCGAATCAGCAAAAAGTTGCAGGTCCAATCTCCATTCCTCACAAGTAAGGAAGGAGTTTCATAAGCCCTTCGGAACTTATTATGCCCAGTTTCATGGTTATGACAGTTTCGAAGTTTTCTGAATCCTGAATGTAGGAACCGATGTTTTGAAGGTTTTAAACTTAATTTAAACTAATCTCTGTTCTTAAACTCCATTGTCAATAACAAACTTAACATAAAATCATAAAAATGCAGAAAAGTATTAGAATTGCTTTTGTATACATTTAGGATGCTTTGTTCTTATAAGTAACTAACTTCGACTAACATTTAAAAAATGAAGCATCACTACTCAAAAAGAAAAACAAATAAACATAGAAATGTCATCTTATACTAATTAATCATAATATTTATATATAAAACATTTCAAAATAATATTGGCAATCAAGAGATTTTTAAAAAAGTAGAAACTAAAATTGTAATGATTTTTTAATTTTACACTAAACTAGTGACGAACTGGTTTTATATTAATTTTTTCAATTATATGGCTTTACTTTATGTTTTGTTTGTATAAATTGTTTTTTATCGTTATATTTTCATTCATTTAATTTAATTGATTTGTAATTTGATAGAATTTCCGCAAATTATAAATCTAGTTTTGAGTTTATTTCTTATTATTGCCATCGTTTGCTAGAAGCAATTCCTTGACTTCCTTTTTACCCTTTTTCTTTTCTTCTTTTGCGATTAGTTTTGCCATTCGTTCTTCTTCCTTTGCCATTCGTTTTTCTTCCTGAAAATTGAGATTAGAATATTTAATTTTCTCATTTAAGAGATGAATGGGATAATAAACCTTTCGAGCTTCCTTGTCTGCTTTCATCTTTTGTTTTTCTTCTTTCTTCTTACGCTCCACCGATTCATTCTTTTTATTGTCAGCTTTCTCCTCTAAATGAAGATTGCGAGAGTTCACAGTTAAGTTATTATGATTGCTATTGGTACGATTATTATGATTATTACTGTTATTATTGCTGTTGTTGTTGTTGCTTATATGCTTATTACTAAACAATGGAAAAGTTTTGCTGGAAGAACTGGAGGAATTTGAATTCGAATCGAACTTTTTTCCACCAACATTGATTGCATCCAATTTGGTTGTTTCAATATTTTTTAAACTGCCATTGTATTTTGAAACTTTTGATTGTGCTGATGTCATCATAAAGCCATTTTTGGGAACGGAATTTTTTGAAGATATGGGACTGATTTTCGATGAAAGACCTAAGGATGTTGTGTTAGTGGCTTGCTTTGATAGTAACATTGAGGCTGATGCTCTACGCGGCGGTGAAGGATCTTTGGGGAGAAGTGGCACCATTTCGTGAGGATTTGTTGCTGATTTTGTGTACGAAGAGTAACTGGGAATAAAGAATTAATTTCAGCAAAAAAGTAAGGGATGGAATGTATTTCGAAATACTCACCGAAACCGAGGATTGCTTATGTGAACGGGTGAAGGATGTGGGACTTTTGCTGGGGAGCGAAATTCTTTGATTGGAGGCAGGCGGTTTTGTAGATCGGCTATTCGACCTTTTCCAAGCCTCCGGCCAGGATAGGTGTTTATGGTGCCACCCGCTAACGGTGAAGGCATTGACGACGAAGCTGGCTTTCTAGGTATCGCCCCAGAGCATCCACTAGGGCAGGTCGCGTGGTTATGATTGTGATTGTGATGTGGTAAACTACCACCCGATGTGGGTGGTGGAGCCAAGAAATGTCGATTCGTTGCTGAGCTAGTCGAACTCAATGACAAATCAGCTCCACTAGATGCGGAAGACGTTTTCGAGCAGCTCGTCAAATTGGATCCACTAGACAGTGAGGAGGTGCCGGAGCTCATTGAGTACAAGCTGGCTGATTGGGCTACTCGATTATGCTGAACTGCGTGCGCATGAAATTGATGATGTCCACTGTGTGCATCGCCCATGGAGTACGAGCTCGCAGAGGGTGGCATACAACCAGACGTCGATGACCAACTTTTGCCACCCATTGAGTAACTACTAGCCGATTCCTGTATCCGCCATGTTCCTGAGCTCGAAGTTAATCGATTTACACGAGCTCGACAAATGACACATCGTAGAGGGAGTAAACGTTGCGCTACTGCACTTTGAATGGTTTTTACGAAGCATCTTCGGCAGACTACGCGATGTCCACAAGGTGACGTTTGCATAGTAGCACGTGCATTGATACAAATGACGCATTCATCTTCTTGCGAAGTGGGTGGCTCCGGTTCACTTTCCTCAAGCTTACTCAGAAGTTTATCCTAAAAAGAAATTAAAAAGTGATTTGTGTGAGCTAATATTTAATAATTTAGATTGAAAGTGACACATACGAGTGATGATGCCATAAATGAAATTTTCTGATTTTTTCAGCGGTAAAATTGTAGTTGGAAGGAAAAGAAGCTGCCTCTGTTGTTTCAACAGACTTATTTTTGGAAGCAAAATTGAAAACCTTTATTTAATGGCCAAAAAACCAAAAAAATGTCTAAAAAAGTCTGATAACAGAGCTCAGAGCCTCGCAGAACCAAATTCTCTACAAGTCTCTCCTGTGAGTGAGTACAGGACATCATCATTGAAGCAGATTTTTCATTTTTCAACAATCGTGGGGAGCAACTCCAGAAAGATTCTCCATCATACCTGAGTATCACTTCGAAGTTCAGCTTAAGGCATAAACTGTTCTTAACCACCATCTTGAAAACTCCACTAAGCTTAAACAATGCTAAGATAGATTAGTTAGTATTTTTGATATTATTGAACGGCCCTTCTGAAAGAAGTGAAACGAAATGATTTCGAAAGGTCTTTTTGAAAAAAGATGTATCTCAAAATCCCCTTTAAAAAAGTGGCAGCTCTGCAGCAAAGTTAGACGCTTGTTTTTTTTTTAAGATAAAGTACTCAGTCGTTGTAATTGGTTGTTTTTACAAATGTCTTTTGTAAATATATTTTCTGTGGTAAGTGAAATGATTCAATATTGTTTCTTATCCGGAAGGAAGTTAACAAGACATTTCGCTCTTCATAATATATTGAAAAAATTCAATCAAAATCGTTAGACGGTTTTTAAAAAAAATTTTTTTTTTATTTTTCAATTTTTTTAAAAACCAATTTTTCAAAAGTCAAGTATGCAAAGTTTAAAACTAGAAGTTGTTTTGATAAGAAATTTGAAATAAATCAAAAATATAATTTTGAAGTTGTTTCTAAAAATCAAAATTACTTTATAAACTTTCTCAAACTACCTAGGACTCCTTAAACATAAAATTTCATCAAAATCGTGTCAGCCATTTACTAAAAAGTCGATACCATGGGAGATACCATTTTTAGACTTTTTTCAAAAATATTTTTTACATCATAAGAAAGGCAATCTGAAACTAATCCTTCACACAAAATTAAAAAAAATAAATTATCACGAACATGAATTGTATGACAGGTACCGTTATTTCAAGGCCTAGAGACCCAATTCCTAAAACTGCTCTGTTGACTGCCACACAAGCCATAACTGTTCAAATTTAGGTTGTTGATCAATATACGGACAGAAGACTGACAGACAGATTTGCTTACTTACTTACTTAGGTGGGCATTACAGTTCGGGGTGAACCTGGGCCTCAACCAACATCCTTCGATAACGACTTCTATTTCGGGCGAGCTCTCTCCAGTTTCGCACTCCAATTCGGTTGAGGTCATTCTCCACTTGATTGCGCCACCTAAGACGAGGTCTTCTCCTTCCGCGATTTCCCTGCAATGTGCTTTCGAACACCCGACGAGCCGGAGCGTTTGGGTCCATCCGCTCAACATGGCCCAACCATCGTAGCCTCGCGATGCGTACTCTTCTGGCTATGCCCATGTCGCGGTACAGCTCATACAGCTCGTTGTTGTATTTTCTTCTCCACACATTGCCTTCGCATACGGGACCAAAGATCATTCGGAGAATTTTTCTTTCGAAACGACCAAGGGTTTCCTCATCCGCTTTCGATAAGGTCAATGCTTCCGCGCCGTAAAGCAGGACTGGGATGATTAAGGTCTTATATAAGGTTACCTTGGTTTTTCTGGAGAGGGTTTTGTTTCTCAATTGCCTTCTTAACCCAAAGAAGCAACGGTTGGCAAGAGTTATTCTCCGTTTGATCTCCGCACTGATGTTGTTGTCCGTGTCTACAGCGGATCCTAGGCAGACGAAGTCCTGTACTACCTCGAAGTTATGTCTGTCTGTTGTGACGTTTTGTCCAATTCGTCGATGTTCTGTGTCCTTGTTTGATGACAGCATATACTTTGTTTTGCCCTCATTAACCATCAAACCCATTTTTGCCGCTTCTGTTTCAATACTCGCAAAAGCACCTATGACATCATGCTTTTTTCTTCCCATTACGTCAATATCGTCTGCATATGCGAGCAATTGCACAGATTTTTGAAAGATTGTTCCTCTGGTGTTGACGTTTGAGTTTCTTACAATCTGTTCAAGTATGATGTTGAAGAAATCGCATGACAGTTTATCGCCTTGCCTAAAACCTTTTTCGACATTGAAGGTCTCGGTGAGTTCTTTACCGACCTTGACGGAGCAGCGTGAATTCTCCAAAGTCATCCTGCATAGTTGTACGAGCTTTGCAGGGATGCCGAAACTAGACATGGCTCTGTACAGCTCGTCTCTGTAGATACTGTAATAAGCGGCCTTGAAATCGATAAAGAGGTGGTGAATATCGATATTATGTTCTCGGGTTTTTTCCAAGATCTGCCGTAATGTGAAAATTTGGTCTATTGTGAACTTCTCTGGTCTAAAACCACATTGATAAGGACCTATCAAGTTGTTGGGTTTCAGACGTTCACATATTACAGCAGACAGCAGACTTATAAGTGACGTTTAGGAGGCTTATCCCTCTATAATTGGCGCAGTTGTGAGGGTCTCCTTTCTTTAGGATCGGGCATACGATACTGAGGTTCCATTCATCGGGCATGCTTTCTTTCGACCATATCATGCAGATCAGCTGGTGCATGCTCCTTTCCAACTGATCTCCAGCTGCCTTGAAAAGTTCAGCATCAAGGCCATCTGCACCTGCAGTCTTATTTGATTTAAGTTTGCATATAGCAAGCTTAACTTCTTCTAGGTCGGGAGGACGGCATTCTTGATCATCGTCCAGGCTGAATGGGGCAATCTGCCTGACAGCGGAATTTGTGTCCTCATCGCCGTTAAGCAGTCTGCAGAAATGATCTTTCCAGATCCTCAGTAGCGACTGTGACTCTACAACTATGTTTCCCTGCTGGTCTTTACAGGCTTGAGTTCGGGGTTTGCCACCCACCCTGGCAGGATCTTTTTACCTTTTGGTAAAACTTCCGAGTCTCGTTCCTGTCATGGCACCTCTCTATTTCCTCAAACGAGCGCTTCTCATGCTGCTTCTTTTTCTTTTTGAGAAGTCGGTGTTCTTCCCTTCTTCTCTCCTTGTAAATCTCGTTATACCGATCGTAAGCAGCCCTCGTTCGTGTTTGCAAAAGCATTTGTCGTGCTCTTTGCTTGGCTGCATTTGTCTGCCTACATTCTTCATCGAACCATGGGTTTCGTTTTGGTGGCCGAGTGAAACCCAGAACCTCAGAGGCAGCGGTTCTGATGGCTTCTTGGCATTGCTGCCACTGGTCTTCGATGTTTAATGCTGGCGGCACGGGATTCAAGGATAATTGAAGGGACACTCGATTGGAAAAGGCATTATCAATCTCTTGCGATTGTAGCTTTCCGACGTCATATCTCTTCACAGCGCAGCGTTAGTTCGTGCTGGTCGTGAACAAGATATCCTCATTCGTACCTTGGCTACAACAAGGTAGTGGTCCTCTTACACAAAATTATTTAAAAGAACTCGCTACAGCCTTTTTCGAGAGGAAAAGGTATTGAGGTTGAGAAAATCGCATGACAGTTTGTCGCCTTGCCGAAAGCCCTTTTCAGCATCAAAAGTTTCGTTGAGTTCTTTATCGACCTTCCCGGTGCAGCGTCAATTCTCACGAATTCGTCCTGCATAACTTAGGAGTTTTGCAAGATACCGAAACTAAATATGGCTCTGTACAGCTCATCCATCGTCCCTGTAAATACTGTCACACCGCTGGATTGAAATCGATAAAAAAAAATGGCGTATAGGTACCGATATTATATTCCCGTTGACGTATGGTTTAAGACATTCAAAAATTACAGCAGACAAGATCTTATACGCAACGTTAACGTTAACGTAACGTGGTGCATGCTCATTTCCAACTGGTCTCAGGCTGCATCTGATATCTCTGCATCAAGACCATTTGCATCTGCAATTTTGTAGAAGTGGCTATATGCATGCTGTTAAGCTGTGTAACATGACCTATATGAGCCTTTAGAGGGGAGAAAAACAAGTCGTTGGTTCTTGCAAAACGAAATCACTCAGTTGTTTCTGGAAGAAAAACGTTTCCTATTGACCAGTTTAAAATGAGCTCACTGCAATTGTGAGCTCGGGTAGCACTAGGAGAATTTCAAGTCAATCGATTACAATAAGCAAGATTGACAGGAAACCAATTTCATTAGAAATGACTAAGTGGTTTCGTTTTGAACGAACCAACACGATTTGATCTTGTTAAGCGGACTAACTAGAAATACACGTCCCTTTTTTATCCTAAAATGTCTCGTGTAATCTCATGTTGGCTGCTTGTAGACTCTTTTCAGTTTTATTTAATTAAAAATTTTTTTTTTTCTACAAAAAAAGTCTCTTATCATTTTTTGAGAAATTCACTACTTCAAAAGTTATTCAAGGTTAAAGTTTTGTCAGAAATCAAGAAAAAAACTTAAATTTACTCCAAATCAAACTTTAACCTTGAATAACTTTTGAAGGAGAGATTTTGTCGAAAAATGATCAGAGACTCTTTTTGTAGAACAACTAATTGTCTATATGTGTATCGTTCATCCCGGCACTTTGCTTCTCGGAAATATAAAAATCCAAAATTTAAAAGTTTTTTTCCGATGGGAAATAGAAATCTGCGATGAGTGACCTCTAAATATTAATATTAAGAGCTCAACAGGTATATTTTAACACCTCCTCGAAGGTATAAATGGGATTCGAGAAAAAAAATAGTAATTTTTTTTTTTACCTGTCTAATGCATACGTTTATAGTAAAGTATTTCGGCATGGACTCGAATTGACACCATTATTTATTGCTCCAGAAAGTGCACTCATATATCTTTTAAAAGAACTCAACTCTGGGATATTGATGGTTCTTTTCAGCAAATTTTTCTTCTACAAAATTCGATTCCACTTAAAACAAGGAAGGTATACGCTGAACCTTTCCTATTTGAGACAGGGAATCATTATCCAGAGTGCCAATTGTTTCTTGATAAGCAAAAACTCTGTATGCAAATGGCTGCTTTTATTCATATTTAAAGCTAAGAGAATTATTTGTACTATTTTTATGAATTACTTTGTGGTTTTGTATTGACTCTGAGCTCTGGCAGAAAATACTCGGCTGAGAGTTTTTTGTCAAGCTATTGTGACTAAGTTGTACTTGGTCATCAAACTCCACCTGCCAGACGCGTTAGCTACTTATTCCATAAATCTCAATTTTCGTTTACAAAAAAAATGTGCTAATCTGAGCTAAGGGCAGAAATGGTTAAATGGCTCCCAGATGAAACATTTCTTTTTTGTCACAAAACACGTTGAGGTAATAAAAAGGAAAGGCACCTACAAATGTATGTATTCCTTTTGATTCATCGCATCATCATTCCCATATTAGCCACATGTATTCTGTCTGCAGTATACTGTATACACAACACTTGCCCTTTGCCCATGTTATTTTTCAGATTCTCTCGGAGAGGACAAGGATCAACTGAAAGGATTTAAGGGAGCATTGAACACACAAGGATTTGACGCAAATATTTGCAAGGCAGTGAGTGTTTAATGTTCTGATGTAGGTGTCGATGTCGGTTCGTTGCTTACGTCATCATACCATCGACCGCAACATATTCTTGGCTTATATACATTCAAGCCACCACAGGGTCGCCTAAAAGTACACTTCAAAATGTATATGAGTCTTTAAGCAACCCAAACCGTTAATACTTTAATGGCTGTCGTTACTGTTATTTCATTTGGACCTCTCTCGCTTACACTTACAAAGAGTATTGGTACATTTAGGAGAATGAAAATTTGGTGCATAATATCTAACGAAAAGCTAACAGACAGCTTTTTCAAAATGAAGGCTTGTTTTGATTAGCAAAATCAGCTGCTGGCAAAGAGGCACACTGATGATGAAATTTGAATACATGAGGGGAACTCTCCGGCTGGCAGGCTGGCTGGTTCCATTTTTCATTTTGGATTTACCAAAGTTTGCTTTGGTAGACAAAATTATCAAGGAGAGGAAGTCTGCGAGTGTAGCACATGTGACGTCATTTAATAATTTATTGTGAATACGTTTGAATTTGAAAGCATAGCCCAGACCGACACAACATACGTAAGGCATCTTTGTGTGCAAGTACGCCTTTGATATTGCTTGACTAATAGTTTATTTGGATGTTATGCTGGGTCATGGTCAGATTTTTGTTTTTTTTTTGGGTACGTGCAGATTATGAGGCATTTTGAATTAAGGCCTAATTAAAGTGGTGGTCGTGTTTTCGGATGGGTTTTGGAAGCTTTTTGGGAGTCTGTAGTTTTCTGTTGTTGTTGTCTAGATGTATCCATGGGGAGGGTCATTGTGAGTGAGTTCAAAGAATACACGAGCGATGATAAACGAAAACTTCTTTGGGTGTTTATACCTCAAAACAGTAGGTCACTCTTATTGAATTTGTTCTACAACGCCTTGAGGCGGAAGTGACATATTTCATTATGGGGGGTAGTCTCATGAGAAACAGCAAAGTTGAACTTATCATTCTTTGGAGTATTTGGCATTATGGAGACGGTGGCTGTACATGAAGCATTATTTTTTCATCTGGTTTCGACCTTTTGTTTGGTAGACTTGAAGGCTCATCAGTGAGTATTGATCTTAAAGTGATTTATTGAAGTCATTTACTTTATTTGTTGAAGAACTTTTCTTTTTATTGGTTGTACGTTGTAAAATGTTCATAACAAAAGAGATCGGAATGAATGGAAAATGATTACTGCGGCACCTGTATACACAGTACACAGCCGCACACATCAGTTTCATAATGTGAACTACAGAAATCGTTTTTTTTTTTCATTGCTTGCTTGCAATTTTTGAAGGAACTCATCAGTTTTGTTCCATTGAACCATTTTTGGAGTCTGCGAGGTCGCATCATCGGTCGGTGGTCGGTAGAAAACTCATTAAAAAATCAAAACAAACATACCTCTCTGAGCTTCTTTTATGCCTCCGTCTTGGCAGTCGCTGTATCTGATGAATCATTTACGTAATTCAATTCACATTAGTATTTCATTTTGCAAAAGTTTACATTCGGTCAAAGTCAATGTCGCGCGGTATTTCTTCTCTCGTGTGGCTTATGTGGGTAGTAATTCGAAATTAAGACTTCATTATACCAACGGTAGTGTTCATAGAAATTTAATTGAGTTGTAAACATTAATTATTAAAAAAAAATAATGTTTGCGATGTGAAAGTTCAGCTTGGTAGGTATTTCCTAGTCTCGGTGAATCTCAAGGTTTGGCGTATTTATTTTTAACCTCTATTATAGTTTGGGGGCATTATTTGTGCAAACAATGTTTCAAACAGTTGTTGGTGGGGTATCTAAAAAGAATTTGATTTCCGGCTCTTGAAAATGAAATAATCTTTGTACAAAGCAATGACTTAGCAAGTAGGCGGCAACACGAGGAGGCGGGGACCTTCATATACTTACTATTCGTTATCGCATCGCTAAAGCATGAATATTTAATTTAAATTGCATTCATTATGAATATTAATTGGAGGCTGTAACTTGTTTTAATTATAGATAATTCAGCCATTCGTGATTATAGTGATTTGATACCAAAATAAATTATTATCTTCTTCAAAAACCTGTAAGATACCTGAACAAACTTGTTAATTGACTTCGAGTGTCTTAAAGCGGTGAGAATAAAGAGTTAAATTGGTTGTGTATCATAATGGCCATTAATTATAATGACAATGATTTAAGTCTTAAGTGACAACCTCACTTCGGAGTGCCTTAAGTTTATTCTCTAAGTTCGTTGAGATTTCAACAGGTTCTACCAGAAAATTGCAGTCAACTTTGTTTGTGGTGAACGAGGCATAATATGATTGGACTATCACGTAGGACTCGAAGATCAAAACAAAGTTATGTTTTTTCCGGGGGTTTAAGAACTGTTTACATGAGCACGACCAAGATGATTTTGAGCACCTTACAAGACTGGATTCACAACAAATTATCAAGGAAGCGATAGAAACATTTCAAGTTACTTAAACTGCTTTTACTTTTTTTTTGCGAATTGAGATGAGATATTCATTCGGCACGAACTGTCGCGGAACTGTCAAACTTTATTCTCGTTTCACATACAATCCACTTCAATTAATAAATCTTTTCGGACGTGTTTAATCACAACATTGTTCTTGTTTTTGTTTTGGCGGTGAAGTTAAACGTTACTTGCGACGAATACAGAATATCCATGTGAACAAAATGTCAAAATAAACGAAAATTCGTCCATTCATCATTCGTTGTTTGGGCGCATGTGAATAGTCTTCTATCTCTTCAGGTGCGTCCCAGCTCCCCACTATGCCGACCGGCATACGGATCCATTTTATTCGGTTCGGATTCGGTAAGGAGGAATGCCGACCGGGACGTCCACACTAAGTCGGTATTGCCGATCGGCATATTCTAATTGATACCGCTCGGCATAGTGTGGGCGCACTTTTACATTTTAACTTACTTACTTCCTTAGGTGAGCATTGCAGTTCGGGGTGAACCTGAGCCTCAACCAAAATCTTACGCCAACAATTTCGGGCGATCTCTCTCCAGTTTTGTAGTACTCGTGGCATGATGGTTAGCATGCAAGATGGGCGTGGTTCGAATCCCAACAGAAGCAAAAATGTTTTTCCACGGGTATCGCCTTTCGCGAGGATTTGGCAAGTCTTCCATTTGTAAATTCATTGACATGAAAAGCACTTACTCCATTCGCCGTTCTGAACCGGGAAAATTTTTAGGTCCTGTCCATTTTCTCACAAGGCAATGGCTGTGAGAAATGCACTAGGCCATGGGGCTCCTCGCCATGTTGCGTCAACTTTTTTTTTTTTATTTTAATCCAGTTTTGCACTCTAAGTCAGTTGAGGTCTCTCGACGTCCGTCGAGACGGAGCGTTTGGGTCCATCCGCAATACATGGCCTAACGGTCGTAGCCTCGCGATGCGTCCTCTTATAAGGATAGGGTATAAATATATGTACGAGACGTATACAATCTGTTCAAATGCATTCAGACTTATCTTTCTGTATCCCGTGGCGTAATAGTCAACTTATTTGCACATTACGTGGGAGTTCTAGGTTCGACTCATAGACAACCCCAATTGTTTTTGCACGAGTATCACCTTTCAATAGAAAGTGGCAAGTCGAGAGTAATTCAAATGTCATCAGAATCGTTTTTTCACTTAGCCTTTCCGAAAATTGTGATTCCCCCTATTTCTCACCAAGATATGGTCTAGAGAAATAAGCTGGGCTCCGATGTTCCGGAGCTCTGTTGTCATATATTTATTTCATTTTCGTAAAAAAGGTGATTGCAGGATTCAGAGATCTTCGTTGAAATATGCCACCTAACCCAGTTTGTTGCAGCGGCACTGACTCGAATATCACAAACTAATGGCGGAATCGCAAAGCCAATCCCATTTTAATATTCTGAGAAAAGCTGTTACAATGTACATCGTACAAAAAAATATTTTGCATGGTAAGAAATTTAGCAAAGAATTGTTAGAAAAAGTTTTCTCCATTGCTCCACATCATTAAAAAAAAGTAGGGTGGCATAACAAAGCTCGGAGAGTCTCGTGACCTAAGGCATTTCAGCGACATTGAGCGATCAATTCCCGAACGGATTCTAATTTCGAACTCCTACTCAATAGGTAGACATGCTAGCTCAAATGAAACACAACAAATCGTCGTCCTTACTATCTTTGCTAGGATCACTAGAGAAAGCTAACCTTCTTTCAAAGTTGTTTGCTACCAAATTGATACTTGTGATGATTCCTCTGGCACTTAAATAATTTAATAGAAAAAGGTAAACTTTTTTTTGCATTCATACTTTGCTAGGGATGTTGAAGGATCTTTAAACAGTCAGACAAAACTCCTGCCATTGTTCTCAAAGGGAATTTTTACAGACTATTTGTTTTTTCACACTGTTAAGACGACTGCGTCAGCATCTTCAATTTATTCAAGTCTTTCCAATGTCATGGAAATGCTTATAAGTTATCAGTATCGAAAATATTATAAGAACCGAATGCTTCCTAATGCTGACCAGCAGAACAGCTTTTGTAGCAAAATAGTTCACTGATGATCTAGTCTAATAGATCATCTTACAGAGCACTTAATAGAGTTGCATCCGAGATCATCTTACAGAGCACTTAAAAGAGTTGCTTCCGAGATTTTTTATTCATGTAAAATCCATGCCTCCGTAGTCGTTGTCTATTTTTTCAATGGAATAGGGACTGCTTTTCCAGCGATTCAATACAAGCCGTAGTCTTACTTTGGAGGGACGAGGTTCGAATAGCAGAAACATACAAAATTTTTGCTAGTTTACCATCTGTAGGATTTAAGTTTTTGCTTTCAAATTCGTCTCTTATCCAACATATCCAAGGATTTAATAGGTGATTTGTCTCCATGTTGTGTGTTTTATTTAGTTAAACTGAATTCGAATCAATGAATGAAAAACAATTTTGAATTTTTTGTTATTTATTAACAACATTTAACACAACATTTAATATATAAATTTTTACAAATTTGATGATGGAATATAAATTCCGAAACGCGTAGCTTAAAATTTGTAAAAATTTATATATTAAATGTTGTTAATAAATAACAAAAAATTCAAAATTGTTTTTCATTCATTGATTCGAATTCAGTTTAACTAAATATCCAAGGAGGATTTACTTATATCGAGGCCAAAGATGCAGCTCTCGTTTGTCTAGACAAACATCTTACTACTTGCGATTTGCTATGGATAAGCAAGTCAGGAAGAAGCTTTTTAATAAGCACTCAATTTTCTTTTAGGGCGTTAAAAAAAAATAATCAGGGTTGCCCAACAGAGCGAGGAGCCCCTGGGTGCATTTCTCACAACCATGCCTTGTGAGGGAATGGAGGGGAACTAAAATTGTCTGCCGGTTCCGACCGACTAATTGAGGGCGTTACGAATTTGCTAACTCGAAAATTTATGTTTTGTAGGTACCTTGATGTAAAAAGTGATTTCAATGACACACGAAATCCTTTTTTTTAGAATATCAACCTATTCCCTAAAGAGCGGTTGCTTCAATGCATGATTTGAGCGTAGCGCCGTCCTTGTGCTATCGCATCGTGTTTTCTGCAAAATAAACGTCATCCATACATCAACATATTCCAATTCCGGCCATAAAAATCATCAATTATCGTTGGATAGGGCAATTCATTCACCGTAACAGTTGATCCAGCCTCATTTTCAAAAAAATAAGGTCCATTGAATCCACCAGAGTAAAAGCTGCACCAGTACACAGTCAACGTGTGAATGTGGCTGGATGAAAAGGCTTTTCAATACCAATTTTCTGATTGCTATGCGACAATTCTACTGGTTAATATGGCCTCTGAGGTGAAAATGTGTTTATCAATTTCGAAATTCCCGATCATATTGATGCATTTCAAGGATCCAGCCATGATGTTGCTGACTGTCGAAGGATGAAGTTCTTGTTGAAACTAAACTTTAAAAGCTTTCGGAACATAAGTTTTATCCAGAATTTGGAGTCATTTCTTGTGTGGAATGCACAAAACAAAAGACCAACACTTTGGGCTACAACAGTACAACAGCCATATGAAGAGTCAGTTCACCTCACTATATTGTCCCTTTGCAGACCAAACTTGTTCACCAGTTACACAGTTGCTGACAGAGGGTGCGCTTCACGATCACCTTAAATGGCTTCAATTTTGCCAAAAGGCGAAATTTTCATAGCTTTTGTGATAAATTTAAATGATTTCAATGCCTTGTGGGCTGCTTTAAAACAACCCCCGGACGTGTTTATCTGCAGCCCACACGAGCTAACACGAATCTGTTAAGGGTTGAAGAAATAAGAAGTGAAGTTCTCGTTTGTTAGTTTGACAGAACCTTTTTGAATAATTTGAGTGAAAAAACAAATCGTGCAATTCGTGTTGATTCGTTTAAAACGATATCACTCAGTAATTTTTTACGAAAAAGCTAGTTGGATTTCCTTTTGATCAATTTGAAACATGCTTATAGTAG
Source organism: Melanostoma mellinum (assembly GCA_914767635.1). Lineage (NCBI taxonomy): Eukaryota > Metazoa > Arthropoda > Insecta > Diptera > Syrphidae > Melanostoma > Melanostoma mellinum. Next base: position 161,737,336 of record OU612058.1, on the reverse strand, counting down.
TCTTTTGAGTTGAAAACCTCACTGTGTGGATCATGTTGGTTCGTTCTAAACGAAATCACTCAGTCACTTGTGACGAAAAAGGTTTCCCCAGGTCAATTAATGGCAGTCCTTTAAGCTTAAATTTTTAAACGGTGTTGCCAGAATTTTCTGGAGTTTCAATTTTATATAAAAAAACATAGAAAATGTATGGCTTAAGATTCATACACGAATCAATACAAAACCATTTATATTCGAAATTGGTAGGTGGTTGCTTTCTAAACGAGTCAAACTCGGTGTTTTTATTCCGCTTTCAAACTTGCCTGGATCATGGTATTTCTTGTTCCAGCTCCAAGACTCTCTCAATGTGGTAGATTTTCTAATGCGTTAAACAACCACAACTAGATATGCCCCTCGTTTATTGCGGGGTTCAGACTATCTAATTTGTTTGTCTTATTTGTTGGATGAAAAGTTTGACTGAAAAAACCCATAGATTCCACACTCATCAAACAAGTTGTCAAACTTCATTCTGCAACAAGGAAAATATATTTTTTTCTTTGCGATGGGCACTATTTGAAAACATTTTAGAAATGAAATTTCTTCCAAGTTTGACGACTAGCGTTTATTCATCAACAACAAGTTTGTCCAACTTGCAAAAATATCAACAAATTTTGAAATTCATCCAACAATTTTGACAAGCGGCTTGATGGAGAGTTCACATTTACAAATTAAATTGGATAATCTGAACCCCGCTAATGACGCGACGCGACGTCTGTAGTTTGTTAGTAAGTGCAGTAAACACAAATCTTGTGTAAAAAAGCATGTGTACTTAAGTACTCGGTTCATTTAGTTCCTATTTGCATGACAGTCCACTAAACACTGTTCAAATAACCCCACTTTATTCGCAAACCACAGGAACCTATACACCACCCACTAAACGCATACCAGTTATGCGACAAAAACCGCTTATGTGCGCCAAAAATTGATTCTATGAAATTCAAAACCAATAAAAGATAAGACTAGTGACCCATTTCAAGACAACATTATAAAGTCAACAAATACGAGTCTTCAAAGGCACCAAACCTCTTCCTAATTTGTCCAGCCGCCAACACTACATTTTGAGACTTCCGAGTGCGAAAATTATAAAACAAGAACATTCAACAACTGCAGCAATTTATGCTGAAAACACGATCCATTAAAATACAAATTCTATAAAAATGGTCAGGAATACAAATCGTTCACTATAAAAATGCCACCAACTTTGTTGCCACCAAATGCTACCTTATACGAAGCTCCTCAGAACGTTTTGGTAAAATAAAAATTCTAGCTCCCAGCTCAAAAACCAACACTTCCGCATTTATAAAACTTAACTTGATAAAAATGCACGCTCCACACCCGCGTTTAGTATTCATCAAAACAACCACGGAAATTTTTACAACTTTTATAAACACTTTCAACTTGCCGGGGATCTGGCTACTGTTTTGTAAAAGATGCGCATTGCTATGGCACACGTTTATTAGTGAGAATTTAAAAGTAATATAAATTTCCGAACGGCTGAGACTATATCCAAAATGATACGCAATCTCCACTGACCTTAGACAATGAATGTCTGGCGATACGGTTTCGACTATTGTGTGTTTTGTTTTCGTCTTTCGATTTGTTTTTGTTTTTTTTTTCTATAGCCTAAGTCAAGAGACTTTACTTAAACTCTGCCATTGCTAGACGAGGGCTTGAATTGAGTAAAGTCAGTCGGACGTCGTGTTTAGATCGCTCATCGGTTGGCCAGAGAAGTTTTTCGATAGCATCGATTGAAATATTATAGAATCGAGGGTTTATCGGTTTGTATAAATTTTGCGTATCTTTGTTTGTTTTTCTTACATCACAAAGTGGGGAACACATCAACGAACGTAGTCATACTTGCTGCCAATTATTATTCTTATTTTTATGCGGGTTGGAGATTGATATTGCACTACGACTTTACCGGTTGCTGTGGTGGAAAAAGCCTCCTCAACCTCGAACAGTTTTTATTTGACGTTTTGACATGCAACTTAAGTGAACTTGAGTATAAAAGAAAATATGTCACGATGAATATTGTGTAAAGCCGATGACATAGTGCGCGCATTCGAATTTCTAAAACGGTGTTTTTTTGGACAAAAATTGTAAACTTAAATCAAAGTTAAAGACCACAGTTTATGGTGAAGTGCGTCGTTTAAATTAAGAAAGATAAAAATCAATCACAAACGATGACTCTTCCTTCAACATCGACTCTATGTCGAATCTTCACATTTATCTTTGGTGAGAATTGATAAATGAAAAGGATTTTATTCACTACCACTTAAGCCAGAAACAAATTGCAGAAGTTTCCACTTAATCAAAGATTCAATTTTTTAGAAGAGGGAGTGTAAATGTTGCTTACGAAACCATTTCGTATGAGGTTCGTCTAAAGATTCTAATTAGCATTTCTTGTTTGTTTAGCACTTTGATCTCACGGGGTGTTTATTTGTTTTGTTTTTTCGGTTTTTAAGAAACAAGTTTAGAATTTGCGCGTGATTTGGTTCTTATTAAGTGTTTATCAGTTATGACAATGAAAAAGCGATAAATTTTGCAAATCGAATGTTTCTTTGCAGACAAAATGTGTTTTTGTTTTTATTTTTTTCTGTTTCAAAACAAGGAACTGAAGACTCTGATCTTTGCTCCTTTGTCATTAATGTTAAATCTTGAAAAACAAGAAAATTATCTAAACACGTAACTAGTTAAGAAAAAGATGATTCTATTGAACTCTTCTATGCGAATAATTTGACTGTTTAATCCCTAAAAAGATTCCATAACAGAGTGGAAGGGATAATGTAACGATACGAATTTCAATAATCGATTTATTATTCATCAATCCTGTTACCTCCAAAAACCCTAAGAAATCCAGTGAATTTACCAGAAACAACCTGTTTTATGGCTAACAAACTTTCCGAGGAACTTAAAACTTCTGGTTTTCTTTATTGCAATCCAAGTAATGGAGACTTTGATTCATCTTTATTAGCAATTAAGACTACGAGCTTTATAATTTGGTTATTTTTTTAGCTAATAAAAAATTTAAGTGAAACGATTTTGTGGTTAGATGTGTGGCAATATTCAGGCAAGAACGCAAATGAAATTCGAACTACATCACGTGCCGGCCGGCCGGTCGGTCACATTTATTACGTTTGAAGGTTAACATTATCATTATCAGAAAGTCGCACCTGGTTAGTGTGGTTTCCCTAAAAATAGGTAAGTTCAGTGAGTAAACGGGCATTTGAACTAAAAGAGATGTCAGTTCTATTGAAAACGTGGATGTACGAATGATCAGTGTTTGTACTAAAACATAAGTAGTGCAGTCAATGAATTAGTTGAAAGGAGTTAGTTAAAGAAAACGACAATGACGCTGCATTTGAAGTACAGCTATATCAGGAGTTGTTATTGGTGTAAAATCATGCACTGGTGTCGTAATTAGCTCTGTTCCATGGTAGTTCCATGGAAGTGCTCTCAGTATAATAATAATGAAAAAATAAATAATAATTATAAACGTGCTTTAATGCAGTGCTTTAATCTAGACTCTAGAGTTTTGAGCTTTGAGGTGACCCATACCTTTTTTGGGTGCTAGAGCACATAATTATCTCAAGAAACTACAAAGCGGATGAACTCGCCGGGAGTGGAACCGGGAAAGCAATCTCAACCAGAGTCCTGAACATTGGCATACTAAGCGCTACATGCAAATTATCCGTGGCATCCTGCTTGAGCATGGGAGAAACAAACTGAAAGTGGAAAAATGCAACTACAAGTCTGTTAAAGAAACCAGATTTGGCCAAAACTTGAAATAAAACGAAACACTTACTATCCTTAAGCGGATTGCACATTAGCTCCGTCATCTGTGGCATTACGGGACATTGCTTCTTAGACAGACATACTACAAGACTCGGCGTTCTATCAAATGATTCCTGTAGAAGCTGTTTGGACGAGGAGTACGAAAAAACAATCCAACATCCCCTCTGATCCAAGCGATCTGATGAAGACAGACACCCTTCACCTCTTCCGGTTCATTAAAAGCACTAAAATGTTTAGATACTTAAGGCACACCCTCCCATGTTTTGTATGGCATCCCAACGGTCTTAGCCTGTCAGTTGGTTCCCAGTTAACCATTTAAATCTATTTTCATTATATTTATATGTGGGAAGCTCCAAAGCGAGCGCTGCTGGTGGAGGGATAGAGTGTTTAGTTGAAAGGTTAGACGCTAAGGATCATCTGAACGTCTCTTCATCATTGAGGTTATAAATGATACTACAATATCCTTATTTTCATCTAAATAAAATAGGATGGCGCAACAGAGCAAGGAGCCTCTGGGCCTAGCGCGTTTCTCACAACCATGCCTTTTGAGGGAATGGAGGGGACCTACAATTTTCTGCCGGTTCCGAACGGCTAATCAAGAAAGCGCTTTTCATGGCAATGAATTTACTAACGGAGGACTTGCCAATTCCTTGCGAAAGGCGATACCCCTGAAAAACGTTTTTGCCTCTGCTGGGATTCGAACCTCGAACCTCAGGGTTAGCAGGTGGATATGCTAACCATCATGCCACGAGTACCACTTATTTTCATCTATTGCTGCAAAAAAAGAGAGAAGGTTGCTACCTTCGTAGTACAGTAGACCAGTATTTGGTCTGAGTTATCGATCAGTATGAGTCTACTCTTTTCAAAAAAAAGAAGCAATATCAAGTACTTTCGCAATAGATGCAAGCTTTTCTACATTCAACGTTTTACACCAGATTAACTGTTGAACATCATGAAAATCGGACAGATTCTCTTAAATGTAGCAAATGCTCGCATCTCTTTCTTACGGCACATAAATATATAAATAGGGTGGCTGAAGAAAGCTATGGAGACCACGGGGCCTAACGCATTTCCAGGTCCTATAATTGTATACCAACTCCAAACGGTTAACCTAGAAAGCGCCCTTCGTGGTAGTGTGTAATTACTCTTGGAGGACTTGCCAATTCATCGTGAACAACGATGCCCGTAAAAAATATTTTTCTCCTTCGATGATTCTGGGATTTGAACCTCAAACCTCCCATACACAGGCAGACATGCTGAACATTACACGACAGACCCCACATTTGCGAAGGTTGCTGGAATTCATCGGTATCAGAAGAAATAGTGAGTTGTTTTTGTTTGCTTCCAATAAAACTCGACTAATGATGAATCTTATGCAATCCGATGGCGTAGATGTGTAATGATTTCCAGATCATAACGAACAGCTAAAGTTATTTAGCGATTGTAAAATGAGCACAGGCGAGTTATTTTGAGAATGCAAAAACAATTTTCACAGCAAAAGCTGTCAACTGACAAATCATTCGGCGATTCGAACCAACTATTCTACCTTACTTAGGAGCATACCCATCTATGTTCGTTGGTAGTGTGTTTTTCTTCTTAAGAAGATCAAAAAGGAGTAATTGAACCTGCATTGCATATGTCGACTGAGGCTAAAAACCAGAAAAAAGTTACAGCAAATTTGGATTAATGATCTGCCATGAATAGCTCTCTCTAGAGTAGCCATTCAGAATTGCCAAAAAAAATCGTAAATCGCTTTCATTCCCTCATAGTTCAGGGTTGTGAGAAATGCGCTAGGCGCCGGGGCTTCCCGCTCTATTGTCCCTGCCTATCGATGGCACACTCCAGTCGCGTAAGACGGAGATCTTGTCTAAAGTGGTGTAGTCAAGTGGAAATTAACTTGAACAGACCTTAAGTGCGAATCGGAAAGAACTCGTCCGAAATAGAAGTTGTTGACGAAAGATGTTTTTTAAGGAATTTACATTTTCCTGCCATTCATAAATTGTTTTCGCCATCATGCTGATTATGTAAACAAGAACATGTTTAATAATGCAAATTCTAAAATATAGAAACCAAAATTAGAATAACAAAAAAAAAAAAAAAAACAGAACAAGTTTTTGGTTTATAGCTTTTGTAGAAATTACCGGTGGAGTTACGTTGAATCAGCAGTCACTTAGCCAACCACTTAGGCCTTTCGTCTTCCTCATATTTTACTTAAATGGCGCGGCGCACGTTACAAGTATTGTAATTTCCAAAAGTTCACAGTTCTGCCACGTGTCTGCTTCACATTAGTGATACGTCTGTGTGGTACGCCGTTTCGCGTCACCGTCAACACACCTCTCGAATTTTGAATTATTCAATATCACGGGTCAAGGTTTTGCTGGTGTATTCATTGAACTCTGTAGTTAAAAAAAATCTATTTTAAGAACCTGTATCTCTGTGCAAATAGAGATTTTTAGCAGCTATGTACTACTAAACAAGTGAACTACTTTACAACTTTGGCTACGCAATTACAGTATAACAGGAGCTCAAAGTAATTTTGGTCGAACGTTTGTGAACTAGGGTGGCTTGGGGTATGGAGTTTCCTATGTCTTACACCAAAGTCCTCACTATATCAAGTGCAGTAGTTTGAGATGGATCGGTTAGATGGAGAGGTTAGAAATATTTGTAGGTGTACCACAAGGATGCATTCTGATGCCTTTGCTATTCGCATTATTCATTGATGATATATCTGATATGGTTCCGGGAGAGTCTGCTTTGCCGGAAATTTTATAAAGGCGCTTATTTATGCAGATCACCTGGTATTAAATGCTGACAATCCCTTGGCTCTTCCTACTACAATACATAAAATCTGATGCTTATTAATCTTCAGAAAACTAAGGTAATGTTTTCTAAGAGTCATGAGGAAAGAAGGAAGGAAGAATACTAAACGAAGAAGCTTTCAAGTAAACAACAAGTGCATTAATATAGTCCATGAATTTAAGTAGCTGGGAGTGCTGCTGACTGCGAACTCAAGCCTTAGAAAGCACGCAAAGGATAAGAGTAGTGATTAGTGAATCCAAAATACAGCTAAGCATGTTGTGGCCTAAGTTCTTCTCCAGAAATACTACAAATCAGTCTTGCAATTACAAAGTGTTCAATTCTATTATAGTCAACGGAAGCGTTTATATGTACCCACGTTTTGGGGCCGTGTTGGTTTATTTAACACTGGATTTAGAGTAACTTGAGAGGAGAAAAAGGTCGTGTAGGCTAGTGTTGAGGTCGTAAAATACCGCATTTACTCAAAAGCTTCTAAAAAGAAAAGGTTTTCTATTGGTTTATCTTAAATGAGCAGTCGTTTCAGCTGAAAATCTCCTGGCCAGAGATTGAGCGAAATTAAAGATGTAATTAGTTTTTTCATTGAACTGTAAAGTTAAAATAATTTTTTTTTATCGTAAATTCATTTCATTCGGTTGCGAATGTGAAAACATTATTTTTCTAATTGCAGGTTCTGTGATTAAAAATAAAATTATTTCAAGCCTGCATTTTAATAACAGAACTCTTAAACTTTTCATTCACAAGATTGACAAAAAGGAAAACTTTTTTTTTATCAGAAATGGCTGAAAAATTCGGTTCGAACCAACACGAACCTACACGATCTTTTTTGGGTGCATATAGACACTTCCGCAGTCAACACCTGTAACCTGTATTTGCTACTGAGTGTAAGCATTTGGAGTGAGCTTTTTCAAAGAAATGTGGTACCCGTGGTGTGATGGCAAAAATGTTTTTTCCACACATATCGCCTTTCGCGAGGAACTGGCAAGTCCTCCGTTAGTATTCATTACCATGAAAAGCGCTTTCTAGATTAGCCGTTCGGAACCGGCAGAAAATTGTAGGTCCCTTCCATTCCTTCACAAGGCATGGTTGTGGAAAATGCGCTAGGCCCAGGGGCTCCTCGCTCTATTGCGCCACCCTATTTATTTATTTTTATTTTATTTTTCAAAGAATTTGAAGTCTTACAATGGTACCGAATACGACACCTACTCACGATTTACACGTGGAAAATGGCTTAACACCCATCTACATTCAGAATCTGAAACCGCAAATAGATTACTTAACGAGAGTTTTAAGAAGAATTGAAAGCAGTCTCCATAAATCAACTGACGAAAGGCTATTGCGATCCAAAAGTGTGTGACCATTTGGGAGCAAAAATACTGAGAGAAGCTCTCAGGCTTGAGAGTTGCTAGTGACAAGTTGACATTTTTCTTTCAACAGTCGAGGTTTTCGAAAGTTTCTTACAAGTACACTATTGGAGATGATCTCGTCCATAGCGAATCCTATAGGTACCTAACCTAGACGAAGTCCTGAACTACCTCGAAGTTATGTCTGTCTATTCTGACGCTTTGTTCCTTCTTTCAATTACGTCAATAATGTCTGCGTAGGCGAGCAATTGTGCAGACTTTTGAAAAATTGTTTTTCTAATGTTGACGTTTGAGTTTTTTACAGTCTTTTCAAGTACGATGTTGAAGAAATCGTATGAAAGTATGTCGCCTTGACTAAAGCTTTTTTCGACATCAAAAGTCTCGGTGAGTTCTCTACTGACCTTGAAGAAGCAGCGTGAATTTTCAATAGTCATCCTGCATGCATGGCTCTGAACAGCTCATTTCTGTAAATACTTTCGTTCGCGGCCTTGAAATCGATAAAATGATGGTGTATATCGATATTATATTCTCGGGTTTTTTCTAAGATCTGCCGTAATGTGATAGTTTGGTCTATTGTGGACTTTTCAAATCTAAAACCTAAATTGATGAGGATCTATCAAGTTATGTGGAGTTTCAGACATTCACATGCTACAGCGGACAAAATCTTATACGCGGGGGTCTCCCTTCTTTAGGATCGAGCATACTATACTGAGGTTACATTCACCGGGCATGCTTTCTTCCTTTCAATTGGTTCGACATCAAGGCCTTCTGCACCTTCAATCCTATTTGATTTAAGTTTGCATATGGCAAGCTTAACTTCTTCTACGTCAGGAGGACGGCATTCTTGATCATTTAAATAAAAGAAAGTAGAAGTTCTGTAGCTAATTTAATAAAATCTGGAGGAGACATACGAAAAACATACCGACATAGCTACCTACATTCGCATTTTCAATATTAGTAAAGACTCCCGTTCCCGTAAGAATATGGTGACCGTTTTCGTGGGAATATGTGGATAAGTTAAAGTTAATGTTACCCCGGGATTATGGAGCATTCCAACGGTGGAAGAAATCGCTGTTGTAGTTTCTAAGTTCCCGTATACGTTCCCGTTCCCGAGGGAATTTAGGGATAAATTGTAGCCTATGTGTTATTCTGATGTATAAGCTATATTATTGGAAAGTTTAATTGAAATCCATTCAGCATTTTTTGCGTGAAAGAGTAACAAACATACATCTACACATACAAACTTTCACGTTTATAATAGGTCTGTTTCTTTACTTTTCGTGTAAAGATTGGGAAAAACCCCGGGAAAAAGTTTGGGCTCGAGCTTTTTAATGTTGTTTTTGTAATCTCCATCCGAAAATGAAAAGTAAAGATACACCTTTTGGGATGTTTCTTGCTGAATGACATTTACCATGTACTCTCCGTAGAGATGTAAAAAACACACAAACAATTTTGTTTCAGAAACGTGTTAAAATGAGCTCAAAGCAATGTTACATTACATATTTAACATTATTTTGAATTTTCAAACCAACAAAGAGAGATTATGCTTTTCATTTTTCATTTAATTTCAAATATAAATTTGAATTCAATCGAAATGTTTCGATCAGCTGATTTCACAAACAGCCGATTTGACAAGCAAGAAAGTGCACGAGCAAATTGTTCGGGTGAATTCTTACTGGAAGGGAAGTGACAAAAAAGCAAAAGCTCTGCCACTTTTACGTCAAATAAAAGTAAAGATACACGTTTCGGGATTGTGTGAGTAAAGATACAGACCTAATATTAGTAGGATAGAGCCGATTTATACATGTTTCAGAAAAAAATCTGAAGATATTAATCATTTCATTGTCAGTTGCCTTTTTTTTGTAAGAAATGCGAATACGAATGCATTTCCGTATAAAATATCGACCAAACAACTGATGCACATGACATCTTAGTTGTGAAGGTCCAGAGAACCTTTCTTGAAGACAGATCTTCCTTTACATTGACAGAAGACTGACAAAATTTTAACAGGGTTTCGACTCAAATATTTAGACCAAAGAAGCTTGCTTTCTAGGATTAATCCCAAATGTTTGACTTCATTTGAGAAAGAAATAGTGAAGCTTTGAGGTGCGAATTGCCTCACACCAGTAAATTTTCTGAGTTTGGGAAAGGGAACAGCCTCGGTCTTGAGAGTATTGAATGAGAGATTAAATCTAGTACTTTAGCTCTTAATAATATTCAGCGAAGCCTGCGTGGTGCCCGTGGCGTATTGGCTAGCATGTCTGCCTGTTACGCGGGAGTTCGAGGTTTGAATCCCAGAAATCCAAATGTTTTTCCACCAGTATCGCCTCTCACGAGAATTGGCCAGAGGCTTCCGGTAGTAGACTTATTGCAATGAAAAACTATTTCTCAATTATCCATTCTGAATTGGCAAAAGGTTTATGATTGATAAATGCGCTATGCTCCGGGGCTCCCCGTTCTGTTGCACCACCCTAGGAGTCTGAAGCTCATGGCCGATGCGTAGCCGATTTTGGAAATGAAAATGTACTCGGACACTCTGCTAAAGTGTTGGAATATACGCCGGGGTTAGACTGCCAGTGACAATATTTTTTATAGTAAATTGCAGCAAGTCTGTCCTTTCCTTCAATACTGACGCGTCAGTGCCAAATGACTTAAATCTTTCATGGCAGTGCAATTACTCTCGAGAACTCGGAGAGCCCTTGCACAGTACCCATAAAAAAACAATGGAAATTTCCGCGATTCGAACCATTACTGTTTTTTTCTTTACTTTAAATTTTTAATCACCTTCATGCGAGGACTTTCCATCCAGGGGAATGAATTAAATGCAAGGACACTCGCATTCCGCAGTGATAGTCAGACAAGACAAACTTTCCTCCATCCACAAGACTCAAATTAAAATCTCGTACACATTTATTGGCACTGTCTCAAGAACTTGAATAACACAGCGCAACAATTTTCTTACAATTAAACGGCAAGCCCCTTTCCCTAATGGAAGGGGGTGTTTGCTCAGAAGCAATTAGGTGAATGCAATTACACCTACCATTTACTCTGCCGTTATATAAATGCCATTCTTTAAATAAGTATTGCACTCTTCATACCTTTTATTTGTGGAAAATAACTTTAATTATTTCAAATCTTTTGTGATTACCTTTCAGCCGGTGTAGTCTGTAGTGTAATGGATAAGCTATGAAGTTTAATGAGGCGACAATGAGGTTTAAAAGTAGCAATAATTTGTATAGAAACGTCAGCCTTTAATTTATTGCGTGCTCAGCAGATAGCGAAATGGAAAAATGTATGAACTTGATTGCATTTTTATGGCATATTGATGTAATGTCAGTGTCAACAAGAAAGGTTGTGTTCAGCCAATTTCATAAGGGAATAGTTTGTGTCGGAGCTTATTTAAATTACCCACATCATTCAATTTGATGACAAAGTGTGTTTGTATACTCTCAGTGGATCTCTCGGAGCAGCCTTTAGGCAAAGTACATCCATCATAATGATTGTTGTTTACTAAATGAGAATAAGTTTGAAAATGACTGCATTGCAAAAGAATTCAAAAGTTCCCATAGCCAATCCTTGGTTATCGATGACATGATTTTGTTTCCCTACGTGACTTGCGTTCCGATTGTTTAAATAAACTCTTTTTGCCATAAAATTACTGTTATAGAATGTTCTTGGTTTTTTTTGAGAGAATAGTTCAAAAATAGGGTGTTTTCTAATAAAAAGAAAATACTAGATTTCTTAAATTTTATTAGACTATTTTTTATTAGGGCTGCCCAGTTAGGCAGCTCTTCTCGGCATTAATCCTTGTTAACAAAAATTTTCCCCTTTCAACTATGACCTTACATAACAACGTTTATATCTTTGTCATTTGCAGCCGGTACCCCACTCATGTACAGCCCTGCTCCCCGTGGCGATTGCAACAGTTGCTGCGCAATCAGAGAAGTTCAAGATGTCCAATTCTTTCTCTACACAAAGTAAGACCCTCATACACACGGTACCTCATAAATTTTAATATGTCCTTTTATTAACAGTCAAAATCCAAGTAACCCTTATCAACTCTACCTGAGCGATACACAAGGATTGTTGCAAAGTAACTTTAACAGGGCATATCCGTTAGTGATGTACATTCATGGATTCTCAGAAAAAACATCCGGTGATGAAAAACAAAGTAGTCAACAAATTAAGGATGGTATAACTTCGTTCACTTGCACATCTCTAGAGATGTCAATAACTTAATTCAATTTTTCATTGCGCATTCTATAATGTCAACAATTTTTCTCTTTATAAAATAGCTTTTCTCAGGGCCGGAAATTACAACGTTATCCTGGTTGATTGGAGTCCACTTACAGCAATGCCATGGTACACTAACTCAGTGGATAACATACCTATAGCTGGGCGATATATTGCTCGCTTCTTGCGATACCTCATCAGTGTTGGCTTCCCCAAGGCTCAGATTCATTTGATTGGCTTCAGTTTAGGTGCAGAGGTAGCTGGTTTTGCTGGACAGCAAATTCAGGAGTGGGGTATAGTGCTGCCAAGAATAACAGGTTTGTGCGATAAATTAAATTGAGTTTGACATTCCAGGATATTGTAGCAGTTGTGGCAATAAAAAGCTTTCAGCTTTTCAAGGTCACATTGAACATGGTTTCTTGGTTTATTTGTGTTGGTGGTTGGTGAGGGGTTGCAGCGTAAGAAAGAATATAATTTTAAAAAATGTGATAAATAAAACAAGAAAGGGCAAAGTTAATATTTTTATGGTAAATTTTTGGAAAAATAAAATTTGACTGACGTAATTTCTTGAAATGTTGGCTTTATCGCCTTAAATTCTGATGAAAGTCTCGATACTATTGTTAAATTTCAATGAAATCATTGAATTCTGTGCCAAAGTTGACGTCTTGAGGAACTTGTCTTTTTTAACATCAATCCAAAGTACAAGTTAATATCAAAACTTTTTAATTTTACAATCTTACAACAGGGCCATACAGGTCTACATATATAAAGGATGTTTTTTCTTTTTTTGTGGTAGAATAACATTTGCAAGGATTTGGAAATTTCTTCGGTAGTAGTTTCCTGTCATGAAAATTGGAATTGGCAAAAATTGTAGATCCCTTCCTGGCTGCCTAATGCGCGTCTACAGTCTAGCCTTAAGTGATATCAGCCTATCTTAGTATTGATACCAAGAATTGCTATATTAGTCGCGTCAATGTAGCTTTTTATCGAAAGTCCTCAGAAACAGCTCCGATTTTGATATCGAAAAACCAATAAAATTTGATTTTCTGTAGAAAATTAGATTTTTTTTTTAAATTTCTCAAAAACTAAGAAAGATTTTTGCGATCAGTTTTTTTAGTTTAACTCAAAACTTACAGGAGCATTGATTATTAAGAAGATGAAATTTTGTGAAAATTTTATTTAAAATAAAGAAATTAGATTTTTTTTTCTCAAAATTTTAACGTTGAAGCTTTTTTACTCAAAAATTATTCACTAAATTAAGTTGAACTAAAATTTTGATTAAATTTCATATAAAATTGCCCTTTCCGCCTAAACGGAGGGAGATAGACCCTCTATTTCATACGATTTTATTTCTTACAATATGACCAAAAATCACATCCCAAAGTATGGCGCACGAATTATTGTTAAAACAATATAGACCTTTAAAATTGATAGGCCATAGTTCAATTGTAGAATCGATTGATTATCTTGAAAATCATCGAAATGTTACCTGTCTCACTCTTTTTTATCGCTATTTTCACAAACAGTGCTCTACAGAAATAGCCAGTTGCAAATAGCCGCAAACACTCGCCTCGCTAGGAATGCTAATCAGTTTTACATTGAGCCCAACTTCGGGCGTACAGTCAAAGATAGAGATTCTTATTTTAGTCGCACCACCCGAATGTGGAATACTTGGCTCTGTATTTCCCCTACATTACGATTCGCAAAGGTTCAAAAGCAATGTGCATCGGTGTCTCCTATTAAATCCTCTGCTATATTCCTAAATGCTCGCACCGTGTTCTATAACATTATAAGGGTATTCAGAACCCCTTTATGTGTGCGTTAATTATAAAAAAAAAAAATTAATTAATTATAAAAAAACAACTTTTTCCTCATTTTGTAATGATTCTGATTTGATTATTATAAAAAAAATTCAAAAACAATCTATTAAAATCGGAGCTGCTTCCGAGGACTTTTGAAGATTGCTTCATAACTAAACTACTATTTTTATAACAAATAAATAAAAAGATTGTCACAGCAAAGCTCGGAGAGTCTTGGGAAACTACTTTTGGCTCGATTACGAATGGGCTAAGTGAGAATGCGCTTTTCATGGCAGTGTAGTACCCCTTGGCGGAATTGTCAATTCCTCGCGAAAGCAATACCGTTTGAGACCCAACTCGAACTCTTATGCAACAGACTGACGTGCACAAACTGGAAATCCGCGTCTAGGTTTTGGAACTAGCTTTTCTTTTCACTAAATTAAATTGGTGTTATGGTCAAACACAGCCTTTCCTCAAATCACAATGGCTTCCAAAGAAATAGGTAAACTGAGTCGCACAAACTTGAGATTCTCTGCTAAATACAATATTAATGTCCTAAGGCTGAATACAAGGTTTTGTTTTCCTAAGTATATTTTTTTGGAGCTTTTGAATGTTTTGTATTCGGTCTTGACAGTATATTTTGTTATACAGGGTTGCACATCAATTATAAAAATCGATGAAAGCCCACATCAAACATAAAAAGAAATTAAATTCAATAATCTAGTGCTATTACTAAATTAAAATTAAATTACTAATATTACCAAATTTTGGAAATGAATTTTATTTTTGTGGACTTTTCCAACTTTTTTCTCGATGTGTAATAGAAAAAGCCAGTTTTGTAGTCCTTTCAACTTGATATTTCTGAGTTCATGAATTTGTCAACATCTAAGTAGTTTTTTCTTGATTGCGAGTTTCAGGTGGATTTTTTTTTATATTGAAGAATGCCGATTTGCCGATTTGCATTCTAACCCAAAAAAAGTTTTTAAAGTTGCGGCAGCGAGAAGTTCAGCCGCCAGGTGTTATTGTCATGCAATTGTCGCGATGTTAAAAATTCTATTGGGACTAGCGCATTTCTCGCAACCATGAATGGCGAGGGAATAGAGGAATATAGTATTCTGCCGGCAATTCAAGAAAGCGCTTTTCTTGTCAATGAATTTACCATAGGAGGACTTGACAATTTCTCGTGAAAGTTGATATCTGTGGAAAAACATTTTCGGCTTCAGTTGGGATTCGAACCGCGAACATCTGAGTTAACAAGCAGGCATGCTAACCATCACGCCACTGGTACCAGTTGCACCAGAAACTATGTATGTACTTGAAAACATCTCGTTCATGTGGTTTAGGATAAATGTATAAAAAAACTTGCAAGTTTTTGGGAATTATTGTTAAAACCAGCTTTGATTAATTATTTTTATTAGAAAAAAAAAAAAAAAAACAAAAGCAATGAAAGAAATATGTATTTTAGTGTTACTTCCTTTAGCAAAATGCAAGCTTAACTGAAATCATCGAACAAACGGTTTCCAAGCGAATCTTTAACTCTTTCCTTGTTGCGACGAATCTTTGAGTGCAATTCAAACTGGACTGGGATTCGTTTAGCTGCTATTCCATTTCTTCAATTTTCAATTTTCATCTCAAAGTAGAGATTTCAACGAACAAGAAACACACCAACTTTTTTAAAAAAGCAGATATTTTGACGTGAGAATTTTCGATTCAAAATTAGGGTAATTTTTCGATATTTTATCAAAAAAAGGTGAAAAAATAAATATTTTTTGAACATACAAAGGTATGTTTTCACCGAATTTCGTGAAAAAATAAGTTTTTTTGCAAAAGATAAAAACAAAAAACCAAAAACTCAGTTATTCGAATTTTTCACATACATTTTGAGGTTATGTGAAAAAAGTGTCTTTACAAAAGTTATAGATCTTTTTATTACCTACAACTTTGCCATTTATTTTTTTTTCCTAAGACTTGCAGTTTTACCGAAAATCGAGATTAACCGTTTTTTACCCTTAAATACTCTTCCCGACCTCAGATCACCCGTAATTAATTTTTCCTTTTTTTTTTTGGTTTATTTTCTACCTCTTCCAATTTGTTTCATCCTTCTATAATTTTTTTTGGTCTCAAAAATTATCGACCCTGGTCTAAATGTCCATGAACAAGTTCCACAACATATGCGTTACGTACTCATAATTTACCAATCTTTCCCTTAAGTAAAATTTTGGAAGACAGTAAGCTTAATTCGCTATTCTAAATAATGGTAATGGGTTAACATGTCTGCCTGCTACATTTTGGTTCGAAACTCGTCACAAAAAAAAATTGTTTTCCCCGGGTATAGGCTTTAGAGAGGAATGGGGAGTTGCTGTCACGAAAAGCGACTTCTCTCTTAGCCGTTTGAAATCGGCATAAGATTTTAGGTATTGGAAATGCGTTAGGCCCACAGGTTTCCCCAGCTTTGTTTCAAATTCCCACTTATATATTTGTTTAAATAGAAGAGAGATTTACAGGACTCGTTCTTATGAGGAGTAGAAAGAGAAGGAATTTATTTTTGGAGTTCGAGGAAAGTTTTGATTTAACGTTCCACATTTTTTCGACGCGAGAAGTTCATGATTGAGTTGAAGAACGTGTGTGCAAATCATAAAATAATAACAATTTTTTTTCACACCATAAAATAACATTTGAAATTGATACGAGCACAGTAAATAATACGATGTCGGTTGGAAAATTGTAAGCATGCCTGCTTGTTACTTGACAGTTCGAGGTTCGAATACCAGAAACTTTTCCACGGAGTTGCCTTTCTCCAGGTATTGGCATTATTTACACTGACATGAAAAGCTCTTTCTGACCTAGCTGTTCGCAATTAGCAAACGTTTTAAGGGCCCTGGGGTACAGAAAATTGTACTTGGCCCCGGAGCTTCACGAACTCAGATGTGTAATCTTATTTATTTATTTCTTCTAATTCGTAAGAAAATGTGTCCGACTTTTTTATTTAATAAGAAAAAGTTTTCAACTTCGTTAAGAATAAATGCAGTGTAACAAGCATATCACTTTAAATTTAATCAGCATAAACATTAAACGCTTACTCAAGCTCCAAATGCTCAACTCCACTTCAATTCAATCAATGCACCTATTCGTCGTCATTAAAACAAATCTTTAACTTAAACAAGCAAGTGAAGATACGGCTCAGCGGTGCAATATCTCGTCAAAGTATTAATTAAAAATCAACATCTTAAGCAAATGGTTCCGCTTCTCTGAGTCGAATAAGTTAGCAAGCCTATAAAAAGAAAACAACAATCAGATATCAATTAAAAGCAAAGTTTACTTGAGTTGAGTCAAGAATAGAGTGGAAGTGTGTGACCATTGCATGTAGAAGCTGACTGAATGGAAACAATTTGAAATCAAACAAACTCAAGTTTTTCTCGGTCAAGGTGTAGTTAATTTGTCGAGAATAAACACAACAATTGTCCATGCATTCAAATGAAGCAGTCTTTGGTCTTAGATGGGCTGAGAGAACTTCCCAAACACAAGTTGGTGCCTGATGTCGGAGCTGATGCGTAGCTTCTAAGTGTGGATTTGCATTGGTAGAGCCTAAAAAGCACACACACTCTTGCTAATATTTGCCTTTCAAATTGTGAAGCATCGAAACCAAAGTAAACAAAGGCTTTTCACACGATAAGAAAGTAAACATTTGTCAAAGACTTCAACCTTAGGTGTTACTTTACTTACGGCACGACAAATTGAAAATCCAGAGATGAGAAAATCGTTCTTTGAAATAAAGCCCAGAGTTTCTGCTGCACGCACTTAGAAATCTCAATGAAATTGTTATTGCACTCTAAACGAGGAGTTTTATTTTATGAATCCCATAAATTTAATTTAATTAAATGCGACCAATCGCTTCAAGAGCATTCAAAGCAATAAAATAATGTTTTTATTTTGAAAGCGACTTTTCTTTCGAAAGCTTATGAGGAAGCCAACTCACGGAGTTAGCCTTTGACCAGTAAATTACTGCAATGTTTTTGCCAAATTTGCAATTACATCATCACCATTAAGACCGAATGGCAATGGCGGCGGCAACCACCCCCAATGTTGAAAAACAATTTCAAAAATCAATGCAGAGCATGTTTTGAGTAAATCCACCCACGTTCAACAAAGCACACAACGACCACGACCAGCTAAACACCCCGCTATGAGTAAACAAGTCATGGACTCTATAGAAAAAGGAGTAAAATTGTATGTATATTTGAATAAGTAAAATGGTTTTCCACGTCCTCTTCCGGAGTTGCTTAATAAAATCTTGACACCAAAAAGCTGACCTTTTAATCGTTTCGAGGTGTTGAAATGAAAATGAATTTGTTTTGTAAATATATTTGCTTGCCGTAGTGGAATGAATATGTAGGCCAACTTTATTCAAAGTATCTTATTTTTTAAACATAGGCTTGGATCCGGCCCTGCCACTTTTCAACGGAGAAAGCACCCACCAGAGACTTGGCCCAGCAGACGCACACTTTGTCGATGTCATTCACACAGATGGAGGAGTGTTGGGAAATCCAGAACCTATGGGACATGCTGATTTCTATCCGAATAATGGAACGCCATTACAACCAGGATGTGCCAGGCAGGAGATAGCCAATAATCGTTGGTTGAACATTATAAGTGAGTGTGTAGTTGTTGTTGTCGGCGTTGTTTTGGTAAACTATTTATGAGATTGTTTTCTGTGTTTTTAGTTGGATGCAGTCACCAGCGAGCATGGCAGTATTTCATTGAATCTGTGGCTTATGCTGGGTCGTTTTCAGCGGAGAGGTGTGAAAACTCCACGAAACCATCGTACGACAACGTGCAGTCTTGTCGAGGAGATATATCCGCGTATATGGGAATGGGGGCTGATAGACGGTTAGTATAATATTGTGGTATTACCGCTTTGCCATCATTGGTCCCTAATGTTACTCTTTAGTTGAGATCCAACTTTATGTTGAACTTGTGTTATGAAGTAGGACGGTGTTTCAGTTTAAGGAATCAACTTCTGAAATAGGTGTTTTGTGCCAGGCAATTACTTTTCGACTTTTCATTTCTGCTGTAAAATACACTTTAAGTTAGCTTTCTTGAAATTAAAACTGAATGTTTTAGAGCTGAGAACACAAAAATATAGTCTAATGACGCGAGTAAAGTGAACTTTTACTTCTTTTTCTTGTTAAGCATGTCTGTCTGTTATGTGGGGTTCGCGTTTAAAATACTGGAAACATAAAAAAAAGTTCTTCACGGGTATCGAAATCAGCATTAAATTGTAGGTCCAAAAAATTCTCTGAGACCCTGAGGTTTCCAACATCTTATTTACTTTTGACAGCAATGATTTTAATTACATTACGGTTCACAATGTTAGCCGTAGGCCGTAGCCCTATTTCAATCACTATGGAGGACCTTATCCGTAGTCTTAGAACCATCGATGTTAACAAAGGTAGTGGTCCCGATGGCATTCCTCCTTTGTTTTCAAAAAAAGGCCGCTGAAACTATTTCTAAGACTTTGCTTTAATTTTTCAACCAATCTTTGTCTAATGTGATATTTCCTAACACGTGGCGTAAATCGTTTCTAACGCCAATAATTAAAAATGGAGACAGATCCAACATCAAAAATTATCGAGGAATTGCAATCCTGTCAGCTGTTCCCAAATTATTTGAGAAACTGGTAACTGAGAAGCTGAACGTGGAGTTGATTTCAGTTTTAAGCGAGCATCAACATGGCTTTCTTATAGGTAGATCTACAACTACCAATTTAGCAGATTATACCTCATTCATTCTTTTAGAAATGGAAAAAGGGAACCAGGTTGATGCTATCTATACTGACTTCAGCAAAGCTTTCGACAAAGTTGATCACAATCTGCTTATTTTTAAATTTAAAAAACATGGCATTCATTACACCTTATTATTGTGGATCCAATCATATTTATCGCAAATGACACAGTGTGTCAAGTTTTGTGATGTCTTATCACGTCAAATTAAAGTAACTTCCGGTGTACCCCAAGGTAGCCATCTTGGCCCACTTTTATTTCTCCTTTTTATAAATGACTTGCCCTTACTGTTTGAAGGTTATAGATTTTTGATGTATGCCGACGACCTAAAGTTTACAGTTAACAATATTGCCAGCATGCAATTATTGCAGCAATGTTTAATCAGCCTAGTAAAGTGGTGTAAAGCTAACGGAATGATGTTAAATGTGGAAAAATGTAATACAATTTCTTTTTTAAGAAAAACATGTGCAATAAATTTTGACTACTCCCTTGACGGACAAAAGGTAGTAAAAGACTTAGGAGTTTTAATTGATAGAAAACTAACTTTTAAACATCATATTGATAAAGTTCATTCCAAGAGTATGGCTATGCTTGGTTTCGTTAAGCGAAGATCCAAGGAATCTAGTTATCCCTATGTCACTAAAGCTATATATTGTTCGTTGGCACGGTGACTGTTAGAGTACTGTAGTGTAATATGGTCTCCGTTGTATGCTGTTGATATAAAGAAACTTGAATCTGTTCAAAAGGAATTTTTGTTGTTCGCCTTGAGAGGTTTTGGATGGAATCCCGACAGTTTTGTCCTACCTCGTTACTCACATCGACTAAATCTTATTAATATGTGCAGCCTTGCAAATCGTAGAGAGTTGTCCGAAGCTTTATTTGCGTTCGATCTTTTAAATGGAAATATTAACTCACCATTTTTGTGTTCCAAAATATCTGTAAATCCTAACGTTCGTATTTTAAGACATACCAAATTTTTAAAGGAGAGCAACTCAAGGACTAGTTATGCTTCTCATGAATGTTTCAATAGATGTTCAAAAACATTTAATAAATATTTTGACTTGTTCAATGTAAATATGAATAGAGAAAACTTCCGGAGAAAAATCCTAAATAGAATGATTGAGACTCTTCTTGACTTTCTTTTGTTTAGCAAATTTCTTACATAGCAAATCCGATTTCTTATTAAAAAAAAAATTGTTTTTATATAATACGTAGCACAACAAATGTATTTTTATTATTAATGTTAATGTTAATGTTGTCTTACTTTGGCAAAATAAACTAAACAATGCTGTGTCCACTTGAGAGTTTGTTCTCGAGAAGCCTGAGCGCTACTCTCAGTGCCTTTTGTCGCACTACTCGTATATAGAACGCTTTGTAAGACTTTGCCCTTGCATTACGATTCACAAAATTAAAAGCAATATGCATGAGAATTAAGGTGGGTCACTGATTAGGATGGGTCAAAAATATCAAGTTGTTTTTTTTTTTAACCCGACACACGAAAACTAGTTCTTAGGTACCTCTAGAAAGTACTTACCAAATTTAACCGGTCTTAATCTTTGACCTTGAATATTATTTTAAATGGTTAGATTAGTGAAAAAAGTATAAAGGACCAAGAACGTCCAAATTCTTATCAAATATTGACTTTGCGACTGGTTAAACGATCTATTGTTAAATAGATATGACACTAATTTAAAAAGGAAGAACTACAATGAGCATAAACTTCCCGTTAATATCAAGAGCTCAAATTTGGTAAGTACTTTCTAGAGGTGCCTAAGAACAAGTTTTCGTGTGTCGGATAAAAAAAACAAGCTTGATTTTTTGACCCATCCTGGTCAGTATCTCTTTACGCAATCATCTCATGTTTTCGAAAGTATCGCACAGTCCTCTAATTACAAAAGCGATTATAGGTATTTGATGTGCGCCCTAATTATTAAAAAAAAAATTAAAAATGCAACATAGTAACGAGTTACATGAGAGATTCCGTTAAAAAGTCTTTTAAATAGTATAAAAATTATACCCAATTCGAGTAAAATCGATTGAGCCATTTTCAATTCACAGCGATTTTTATAAAAATTTTTTTAAAGAAGTTGTCGTTATTTTCAACCTTAAACAAAAAAGTTGGTTTTTTTGCGAACAACCTATCACACGTGCGAAAATAGTTTAATTCGTTTTCGAGTCAGTCGAAAAAATAGAGGTATTTCTTCAAAATGAAAGAAAAAGTTGTCTCTTAACACATTTTTGAATATTTCTCTTTTTCGATTAGCCAAAAATCGTAGGTCCATTCCTTCGCTAAGTATGTTAGAGAGAAACACTGTAGACCCCGCGACTACCCGCTCTGTTGCTCTGCCCACTTATGTATTTCACTTGCAGTTATAGAAAAAAAAAAGAATTTTTGCTAATTTTTAAAAAATTTCATATTATTTACAATTTTTTAAAAATTTTTTGTCAAAGCATCTAAAAGCTTGCATACTTGATTTTTTAAAAATAATTTCGTTAAAAACCTTTGGTATATTTAACTTAAATAACATCAATTTTCATAATTAATGTGTAGTTGACAACCCTATGCCACCGAATATATTATGAAGAGCGAATACTAAAACTTTGTACTCAGCCTTAAGATTTTAATTTTGTACCTAGCACACAATAACAAGGGGTTGGGTTCGATATCCCGTTTTTTATAATCCTGCTTTTTATTTTCCCGCATTTAAAATCCCGTTTTTTTAAGCCCGTTTTGTTACTATCCCGCTTTTTTAAAACCCCGTTTGTTGAAATCCCGTTTATTAAAATCCCGTTTTTATAAGCCCGCTTTTGTAATCAACACCTAGTGTTGATTACAAAAGCGGGATTAAATATTAAAAAGAAGAAGAATATTTGGTCTAGATAATTTTATTGCAAACATTATTATTGTTTTAAAAGAAAAGAACATAATACATAACAAAAATGTAATTCCAAAAAAGATCACAACAAAAAATAACAAAAATTGATTACAGTTGAATATTGTGAGCTATACGACGCAAATATTCAGTTATTTAAGAGATAAAAAGATGTGTCCCAGCTTGAATAATGCATAGCATAGCTTGTTCAAATGTTCAAATGTTCAAATGTTCAAACAAAACAAGAAATTTTATTGTTCTCTTGCTTACGCAATAGTTTTTTATGCAGAAAATGCAACAAGAAAAACAGTTATCAGTTATATATTCAAAGATCTGTCCCAGTTTCTCTGTATAATGGTATTAATAAAAAAAATGTTCAGACAACAAAACTTTCAACATTTGAGAATTGATAATATGTAGTGTTTAAATGAACAATATTGAATAATACTTATCCAAATATAAAACGGGCTAAGCGGGATTAAACGGGATTTTAAAAGGCGGGCTTTTGATAGACGGGATTTTGATTAAACAGGATTGTCACGAACGGGATTTTAACAAAACGGTATTTAAGAAGACGGAATTATAAACTTTTTTTTGTCGTGCTCATTTTTTAAATTTATTTTTCGAGCATATTGCTAATAATTGACTTGGTTCTTCCGAAACAAAATTGTTGTGGCAGCGACAGCTGTTAAAGTCAGCATTGCAGTGACCGAGAACACATAAATACAGTCAACAGCACTTCTGTCGCTGTAGCAACTACAAAATCGGTCTGGTTTGGGAGAATCTCAGCTGGATCATCAGCAAGACTTGCACTCCTCGCAGCAAAATTTTCGACAGAGCATGCTTTGCGATTATGCACAGTCCTAACGACATCAGTAACGGGTTCACTAACTTCGAATTCCTTCACAATTTTACCGATTGCTTGCTTGGTTTGTGTAAAGGGGCAACTTTTGAATTACTTTGTTGATAGTTTTAATACTTTCCACGAGCTCTTTGCAAAGTGATCCGCTAAAGTAAACGACTTTCATTCAACCAATACCACAACACTTTCGAATAACAGTTGAGTCTGACAGGTGTCAAATGCCAGCGCTACCAACTTGAAAATGCGCAATTTAATGACACTCACCTTACAGCTTTTAAAATCAATTAGACTGTGAAAGGTTATGTATATAAAAATCACTTCAAATAATCTCTTTCACTAAACATGAAGCCAACAACTATTCATACATTTTACATTTTACTATCAATGGAGCTATACCATTATCTTAAACCTAATCATAAACCATCTTAAAATGAATTCATTTCAACGACGCATGTTTATTAAATTCCCTGGTCAATCTCATTTGTTATCTTTTCTCCAATTATTACCCTAGACCCTTGGACCCACAAATAGAAACATTATACAAGGCAAGGTTTTCAGTACATATCAGCATTCTGACTCGACTCGAATCGAGTCCCCTTTTTAAACAAAACTCATTAGCATAAGGAGTAAGAAACATTCCTTCGGGAAGGAAAGTACAAGAAAAAAAAAAACCATTTTCATAGAAGTGGTGATTCTATTCTCATGTTTGCTATCCAGTAACACACTATCGGTAGTTAATGCGTTTAATTAAATCAGGATAACTGAATTCGAGCAGCAACTCGCCATGAGAACGTTTGAGTCTGACAAACTCTGTCTTAGAATTTATGGTTGTATAATTTGTTTTGATATTAGATTGCGTAAACGTCAAGTCCTTTGCCTGATTAAAATGTTAATCTTTGGGCTGCTACACTAACAAAGGAAACAATACATTATCTCAGCATACAACATATTTTCTTTTTAATTACAGCTTGCGTGGCATGTTCTACTTAAGCACCCGGGAGGAACCCCCTTTTGGCAAGAACTCGCCCCGTAGCACGTGACAAAAATGCTCATTTACAAATATTTTGTGTGTGTTGATGATAGGAGGCGACACAACAATGACTGTATAGATGTTAAAGAAGAAGGAGTTACACAAAAAAAACTATGCCGCCTGACAACACCCAAGCCTTCTTGACAAATTATATTATAAGGCCAATAGACTTTAACAATATGAATGCTTGAATATGTGAATGAAGGATCTGCCGCTTAAGTTGAACTTTGGATTTTAGCAAAAATTCTTTGGGGAAGGACTTTCTGGCCATCAGAAATAGCCACACGAGAAGCGTTGAAAAGGAAAAACAAAACTTTAGAGTGTGAATGAATTTTTCAAAGCACTGTAAATGACAATTGGTTGGTATGGAATGAATATTTAACAGAATTGGGTTGTGGAGTTTTTCGTTGGAAAATAGCTGCTGAGGAATTTTATTGACTAAAACCATGATATTGTGTTGTTGTTGTTTTGTTTTGTTCAAATCGTTGATTCGAAGTATGAGTATACATGATGTTTAGAATATAAATTGGTTAGTTTTTAAGACGTAGTTTTAAGAGTGAATTATCTATTCAGTAAATTATTTTAGAAATTGCATTAAATTTGTTAATTTTTACAAAATAAATAATTGAAAAAAGCACTTTATTAAATGTTTAATTTTATTTATTTATATATTTTGATAGAGTCGACGGTACTCCCATTTAGTTCTGATTACAATAAAATTTAATACATTTGGTTTGATTTTATGTCTAAGATGGCCGCTGCTACAAAATGGCGGATTACATATTCTACTACTTTTCATAATGGGTATGAACGTACATATGAAATGAAGAGCTTGGTTTGCAGAATAGAGATTTCTGTGAAAACAAAGTTGAAATGCAATATGGCCACCAGCAAAATGGTGGGTGCATTTTTTTTCACAATCCCTTCAATATGGGTAGCAAGTAAAAGTTCTAGGCTAACAGAATAGATTACACTATAAAAAAAAAAAAAAAAATCAGAATCCATTATGGCCGCCAATATAATCACACAAGAAAATTGAAAAAGGAAATGGGAAAACCAATTTTTAAACGGTTTTGAAGGTGTACTAGAATCTTAAATAATTCGGTAGGTCTTAGACCAGTCATCATATCATTCATTCTTTTCATCAATCCAGGACAAAAAAAAACAAGTCGTTAGGCGTGAGAAGTTTCTATTAAGCCAACTGATTTCGATTTCTACAAGATTCTTATACTTCTTATTTCACTATTTATATTTTAAAGTGATTATTTTAAAAGAAAAACAAATAAAAAACATTTAAAGAAATAATTTTGAAGCTCCCAGTGACCATTTGTAGTTAAACGTTCACCTACGTTTCACTTTCTTTGGCACATTAAAAAGTGGTGCTGCTGTACTTTTTTAAGGCTCTAGGGTTTTAAATTTTGTTATCTGATAATTATTTACTTTTATTAGGTTCCACAGTTATCCATCCACCCTATTTTTCCTTCGCGTCAAAAAATTTACGCAACAGATTAATCAACAAGGCTAAAATTTTCATGAAATGGTGTTAGAACCAATCTTATGATCCATCCAACTTCAAAAATTGCAATGCCCACCACTTCGCCATTTTTTCTACAGCAAAAACATTCTTTGTTCTCTCTTTGAGTTCGACAGCTCATTTTTCAAAATCCGTATGAATTGATTTGAAATGTACATTAAAAAACGCTTTTCTGTATTTCAAAATCATAGTGCGTTACATTTGAATGAATTTTAATGTATTTTAAGCTAAATCGTTAGATTTTTACGTCGTCGGATGCGATTTTTGATAAGATTCCACCCAACATTTTGTGATATTAGGTTGCCAATTGATTAAACCACTTGAAATATTTATTTAAAAAAAACTCCTAAGGTTTTTCAACTGCAAATTTAAAAGAAAATATTTCAAGTTGTTCAGGATGTAGATTTATATACGAATAACACGACAGACGGATTGGCAGACAGGATTGCAGGACCTTATTCTCGATCATTGTATAGTGCCATATTTTGAAAATTTTTTACTTGCAAAAAACTTTTCATAATGGAAAATAATATTATTCAAATGGCTGCCTCGGCTGGCCATGCAGTAGTAGCCTACACAATCGGTCCAATTTTAACGCACATTTTCGAGGAAAAATGGTGAAGAATGAGCTTCAGAGAAGATGATTTTTTTTGGCAAAATCGGCATCTTCTCTAAGTCGATCGCAGGCCCACTTAGCGAAGCGAAAACGCATTGGATGGTCAGTTGGCTTCAACTCCTGAACCAATTTTACTTTGTATGGCGTCATACCAGGGTCTTTATACAAAATTCGTCTCAATGATATCTCCGAAATGTTCACTTGTTGAGAAAGACGGTAAATTGATGTTGATTGCGCTTCACGCACAGCAGCAATATTATCGGGTGTATGCACTGTTTTTGGCTTTTCACGCTTTGGTTTATCGATGAGGATGCCAGTTTCTTTCACTTTTTTCACAAGATCACGAACATGAGCTGACGGTGCTTCTTTTCTTCCAATATCCGTACACAATTTTCGCACACATTCTGCAACATTACCATGATTTTCAAAGTAATGTGGCAATATTTCCCAGCGTTGTTCAAGCGTACTTACACAGCCATATTCATTCAACGGAAGGATAAAACTAATTTATATGTCAAATAGCAGCTAAGTGTTACCCTTCACGAAATAAGCACAAGTCGAAAAAAAAAACGTTAGATGGCGGACCCTTTATAAGGAAAGTTTTGCAAACGTACAAAAAAGATTTTACGGTAACATTACGGTATTATTAAATCTTGACATTACGACCTAGATCCTAGAGAATACGAAAATGTGGGTCCAGTAATTCTGTCTGGCTTCATCTCTACTCATCAATGAATCTGTAGCTTCAATGGCTTGACGGATATTCTTCAAAATTTGTAGTTAAGGTTCGTGGGGCAGCTAAAAGGGGGTTTCAAAACTAGAAACCCAGTTTTGAAAACCCCCTTTTAGCAGCCCCACGAGGTCTTCAAATAACTCTACCTGACATACAAGATGTAACTTATATAATAACACTAACTACTAGTTTTAAGGTTAATGTTCTCGTTTTCCGTTCCCGTGAGAGTGTGGGGATTAAACATAAAAATATAGTCTGTACAAGGTGTCCTATAATTCGTGTTACATACTTTAGGATGTTATTCTTGAACATATTTTTAGAAAAAAATTGTTGTACAGTAAAGTCCGTTTCTCAACTTTGACATCACTTATTGATAAAATTAAAAAAAGGTGACTTTGGTGTACTCTTACCTGTGTTAAATTTGATTTCTCTGTCAATACTGATGGTAGAAACCTAATTTTAGACTTAATTTTTGTAGAGATAATAATGTTTAAAACTGTATCTAAATAGAGCTCTTATAGGCTTAGGGTTGCCAGATTTTAAATGGTGTTCAAATTTTCTTCCTCCAGAAAAGTTTTGACTTTGAGGTCATTTTTTTTTCAGAAAATGCCTGTTAAACATAGAGTTTCTTTATTATTTTTTTTTTTTTCAAAACAATAATAAAAAAAAACCAATACATTTTATGATGCTTGAATAAATATAAAAGGGGTACCAAATCTGATATTGTGTTTTTTACGGACTTTTATTGCAATAGCTTGCAATGGGGGTTATTTTCAAGAATTGATTGTTTTAAGGTAATTTTTATGACTGTGCACTGATGAAAAGGGTAAAAAGTGTATTTGACCTGTTACCATTATTATATAACATACTAATGTTTGAAATCAATCAAGCACTTTTAAGGTTACCGTTCTCGTCCCAGTGTTTGCTCTCGTGTGAATATAGTGATCAACTATATACGAAGTTACAGAGAGATTTTCGAAATCTGTCCAGTAGTTTCTAAAATTCTGTGCCCATTCATATGGGGAATCAAACCATAACAGGACCCACCCCTTGACTAGACTTTATTTACCCTAAAAATATCATAAAAATATGTTGGGTGGCTTAGGAGTCTAAACCTGATAAACACACAAACAAACAAGCAGGCATAGTGTTTTATTAAAAGAGACTTATAGGACCAGGGTAATGGCATTGAGATTGATGCTGCCTCCATCGTTGCGAAAATGGAAGTAACTATTCAATTTGTAAACACAAGTTATTGAGTTTAGTTTTGAAAGATAGTAAGTGATGCCCTGGTCAGAGTGTTTCCAACGACTTTTTTTTCGAACAACATGGAAATACATGCATTGCTTCAACTCTGAAGGTTCAAAAGAAATTTGAAGTATTCCACCGAATCAAGGTGGAGGAGTGATCGTTGTCCAATGCCCATAACGATAAAACTTCTCAGTCTACCAGCCCAAGCAACCTAAAAGCATTTGAAGATTTCTCAAAAAAAATATATCAGCTCCTAAAACACTGTTTATTGCCTCTTACTTAGCTCTATTATAAGATTTTTTGTTTGAATAACTATTTATAACTCTTCAAAAACCTTTTACTGCATCTCGTAAATTTTTTTTTTTGTACGGGTTCGTTTCAAAGATTACTCAAAACCTGTTTGGTGAAAATGATCAAAGTAATTTAAGTTGTAAAATCTATGATTCTGCAGCAATTTTCTTTAAAAACAAAACAAACAGCATCCTTAACGTTAATACTTTACTCAGAATGACATGAAGTTCCTTAAAAGAATGTTTCTTTTTTTTAGAACAGAACACAAATAAACTATATTAATTCCCAAAAATTTACTTTATTTGAAAGATAATTCCTTACTTTTTCAATTTAAAAGAACTTTTAAGGAACATGTACTTCAACTTTGAACCATAGTATTGGCAATAACACGGCAAATATTGTTTTCCAAGTTTTTAATTAGTCTCTGGCTTATCGGTGTAGACTAGCGACGTCTCATACCTGAACAAAGAACAGTTATGCGGTGTTAAATCACACGATCCTGGAAGCCAACACACTGGCCCAAAAGCCGACATTAGATGAAAATCAGGATAAAAACCAATCCCGTCTCGTACCTATTCAACGAGGTACAGCGGTAATCGAAGGTCACTTGCATTCCTAACCAAGGTAAGATGCAGAGAAATACGCTGGGCCCCATAGCTCTCCCATTTATGTTGTTTCTCCTTACTTATTTGTTTAAATAATATTTTAATTTTCAACCACCCCCACTTCACCTTTTCATAACAAAATGCCCTCTCACAATTTGGACCTTGGATCATCGCCTTACCTTTGCTGATAACATCTTAGGTTAACGCCTTGTTCTTTAAATGAATTAACCAATCAAACGGAAAACGAAATAGTCACAAAAATTGGGTTACATTTTATTGTGAAATTTCTCCAAACAATCGATTATGAAAAAAGTTCCCAAAAGGGAATGGAAGAAGTTCACAAAAAAATGAACGAAAACCTTCCCAGTCCTTTAAAGTGACAAAGGAATGAGTGAGCTTTTAATAGATTTGTAAATAAGTTGAAAGGAAAATCTTTCCACCTTTTTGAGGAACCACACTCCAACTACAGAACTCGAAATTTGTTACATTTTGTGTACCTCAGCAGCTATTTATGCAGTAGGTTAAATTAGGTAAGGTTAGGTTAAATTGGCTGTCAGCTCGGCTAAGACACTTAGGTCCGTTGGGCTTATTGTGATACCTAATACCACGATGGATTTAATGTATACTCATCCTAATGGAACCATTTTGAGCTTACAATGAAGCGGGAGAGTGCGTCGATGTGAGTGAGATCACTAGGGTCATTTAAGAAACACGAAACTATTTATTAAGTAATTTCTATTTAACGAAAGTGTGAGCAGAATTTCGGGTATTTGCTGCTCAGTAAATTCTCAATTTATGTTTTCTCTTCTATTGGTGCGTTAACATGTTTCGATCCTCAAAAACTGTTAATCGTAGTGGCCGTGAAGAAGTCGTTCTAAGAGTCGTGTGCAGCTGTGATAAGTTTGGTTTATTGTCGAAGGACCAAGAATGCATACAGAGATGAGAATAGTAGATTACTAGCTCTAAATATATTTGCTTCACTGTTCCCAGTAAAAAACATCGATGGTCACCAGTCAGACTTAGGAGTCCAAGCGCCTACGTACATAGCCCAATTTTGGTTTGAATTTCCTTGTCTTGCTGAATTGACTTATTTTTAGAACCGAAAAGCTAGTAATGAATACAAAACTCTTACAAACAAATATCGCAATTTCAAGAAACTCAGTTCAATGATTTAACAAAACCTCAAATCCGGTCTCCACAAACACATCCATCCACTACACCAGTTAGGTCTTTAAGAATTCATTATAACCTTTCGCTTAGGCATGTGCCATTCTTTGTTCACTTTACAGTTACACCCCAAGCGAAGTCCATGCTCGTGTCCTTTGTTTGTGCAATATTTTCGACAAAAAATAACCTCAGTCACGCTATATACCTAGCGGACAAAACATATAATTTCGCTTAAGTGACTAAGGCCCCAGTCCCCGCTTTGACTATACTAAACCAAGCAGAGGAGGAAAATAAATCTTACATAGCGTCACTCCTTTTTAAGAATTAAAAAAAAAGTTTAACCAAAAGCAAGCTGCCATGACCTTGATGAGGTTTTACTGCGTGGGATGAAAAAAGAAGAAAAAACATATAAAAACTTAAAGAGTGCCAAATGGTGAAAGGCTCGCTGTACCCAACTATACGAAGCGAAGATAGAAAAGTTGCGCACAACAACAACTGGTGGGTACTCTTAAAAAATGTGCCAATTAGAGTAATGGTTTAATTGTTGTAATAGTTCCTTTTTCACAAGAATTTAGTGTTGAAGGAAAATCCTTCACCGCCAGAACACACAACGGAAGCACCCGCCTCCGGTAAGGACATTAATGAGGGATGTTTTTTTGTTTCTCTGTTTTTTTGGTATTCACAAGATATGGCTTTCTTGTGCACGCAACTTTTTCATTTACGGGATTGGTTTCCTTTTTTTAATTAGCGCGTAGCTTAGTAGTTTCAAGTTGACACTACAAAAGTAAACTAAGAACGATTAATTTACATTAACCAAACGATTTTAGTTCCACCCCAATTCGTTCAACTCAAGTGCATTTTCACCACTCTTGTTTTTGCATAATCGTAAGCGGAATAAAAAAAACTATTCCATTTCTTTTTTCAGCAATTTATTTTCCGAACAAATGAAAAATACACTTTCCACGCAAATCTGGATAGCAGGTTATGCTGGAAATGGATTGGATTGCTTTTTGTGTAGGTATGCATCCGTGTGCAGTTTTTCATTGAATAAATTCCACAAAACATGCTTCCTCTGTGTATCTCAGCGGAAATATCGGATACAAATGAATACCCCAGAGCCCAGATATACTTTGGAAGTGGTGCACGTGTTGTTCTATTCTATTGTTAGAAAAAAGGATTTTTCGATATGAAAACTGCCACTAACACAATGCCATTTTTGATGTTCTTATCGTCAAATGACGTGCACTACGATAATCGAGGTGGGTGGGGAAAAAACTTCCATGTTGCTGTCAATGCAACGATAGTTTGAAATGAATTGAATTTCATGGAATTCAAAATTTATGGAGGATTAAACACAAAGCTCTTTTAAAAATAAACAAATTGAAATGTCCGTCAATTTGATTGTACTGCACGGATCCCTCCAATTTATTAAACCATGAAATTTTGAGTTAGTTTCCTGACACTCAGTTGCCAGTGGCGTGATAGTTAGCATGTCTATTGTCTACCTGGTACGTGGAATTGGGAGGTTAGATTTCCAGGAACATACAATTGGGTATGTCCCTTCGAGAGTAATTACACTGCCAATACAAACGATTTTTCATTCACTGTCGGGAACAAATTGTGTGACATCTCAGATCCTTACAAGGTATGGCTGAGAGAAATGAAATTTTCATATACTCAAAACACTACAAACTTCTTCGTGGATTTCAAGACCGCATTTGATACAGTGGACAGAAGGTCGTTGTTATACAAATTATATTGTAAAGGAATGTCTCATAAATTAGGAAAAGTAAGAAAATCTGGTAGGAGATACATGGGCTGAAACGAAAATGGGTGTAAGACAAGGTTGTTCACTGAGTCCTTTGTTGTTTGCGCTATTCATCGACGATATCACGGATATCCTGCCTGGTGGAATAGAAATCAACGGAATTCCTATCAAAGCACTTATGTTTGCAGATGACATAGTAAACCTAGCTCACTAACCGGAAACGTTACAATTAATGATAAATCGAGTATGCGATTACTGTACCAGATGGAACTTATTGGTCAACCAAGAGAAGCCAAAGATCATGATCTTGAACAGCGGAAGAGGCAGACTACGAGCAAGTGAGAATTGGCACTACAATAACACAAGACTTGATGTGGTCAACGAATATAAGTATACCTTGGAGTGATCTTTGCTAGTAATTTAAAAATGGAAAAACACTTGAAAAATAAGCTTGCAAAGGCAAAAACTGCAATAAACTCCACGTGGAAGATTTGTTTCTCAAACATCTAGCTCATAGTACAAAATTCAAAGTTTTTGAGTCCGTTGCGGAATCAATCATGCTTTACGCAGCTCAAGATTGGGGAGGTCAAAAATATGATGAAGTCAGGCTACCATCAAATACACCAAACTATACGCTGAACATGGAGACTGGATTATCAGCGTTGTTTATTAAAACGCCAATGTTACAGGCAGATTATATTATCAAGGTCTTAAACATGGAGGATAGTCCACATCCGAAGAGAGTCATGATGAAAACAGTGAGCAGAAAAGTTGGTTGGTATGAAGAGTGAATGGAACATGCACACTCATGTAATTTACCTCTAAATCTTGAACAAGAGCTTCACTCAAACTGGAAGCAAAGATTCTATGAGATCATTTCCGCCGCAGATATAAACTGCAGAAATGAGTATGAAAGAAAAGCAAGAGATCGGTGTACAGCAGACTCAACTATAACCTACTACAGACAAACTTCTTTTCGAGACAAATTATGCGTGAAATCCATTTCAATGATGTTCAGACTAAGGGTAGAACTTTTTCCTCTCAACTATAGGCCACACGGAGAAGACCTTCCAATATTGTGCAACATTTGTAACACAGCAGAACGAGAAGACATATTTTATTTTGTGGGTAGTTGTCCGACTCTTCGTGAATCGAGGCGACATTTCTTTGGTCTTTTTCTCAACGGAAAAAGTTTTGAAATTACTGAACGAATTAACCGAACAGTTATTACTTTTTTTTTTATAAAACAGCACTTAATTATCGAGAAAGAATAAGAACTGCTAACTTCTAATGCAACAACTCATCTTGGAACATTGATAATAGTAGTACATCATTGAATTCGTGTATACACGAAGGTTTTAACGTCAGTGCTTTTTTATATTCTAAATTGAAATTTAAAAGAAATTTTTTTTTTGTTCTTTAACTTTCATGATCAGTACCATTCGGCAGACGGTATAGCAACGCCATAAAGATTTTGTTTAAATTTTAATTGTTGTATACTTATGATGTTAATAAATAAGTTATTATAATCTATAATCTAAAATCACTAAAAACTAAAAAAAAAAAAAATATATCTTAAAAGGTTGTTTCTTAAATCACGGCGCTGCGACAAAAAAATTATTCTTTTAGGCAAGTTCACACTGTACAATTAGTTGGACAGACTTCGTTTGATGGAAGTTGGATGATCGGATGTAGTTTGCGTTCACACATATCAAGTCGTCCAACTTTATGTCATATGTTCCTCCGTTCCATCCAACTTCCAAATTTTCAAAAATATTTGAAAACCATAAAACAAGTTGGCCAAGCCGTCGTCTGAGGGTTCACACTATAAATAAAGCATTGGTCGTTCAAGCCAAAATCTGTCCAACTAATTTTACAGTGTGAACTCGGCTTTTTTCTCACACGAAATCATAGAAATGTGATAAACGTCTCCAAAACTACACATAAGTTTTCTTTGAAAATATCTAATGTTTGTATACACTTTCAACAGAATTTCGCGTGTGCAATTAATGGTAATATAGTAAGTGGAATAAGAACTCTTTAAATGTTATTTCATGCTCTATTAAACCAATAAACCAAAATTCAAATCGTAAAAGGCAAAAAATGGCGGCCGATTTCTCTTTCATAAACAATTGCCTATGGTTCTTTTGGAATGTTCAACTTTGTTTACTATTTATGGATGAATAGAAAGTCATATAGTCCAGTCAAATTAGTACTTAAAATAGAAGGAAGGTTACAAAAATTCCCATAGAGTTAAAAATTGGTGTGAGTGTTCAGAATACTATTATAAATGAACTAGCTGACCTACACTCACGACACAAACATGTTTGTGCAATCAGGGAAAATTCAAATTTTTCTTGAATTTCTTCAAACTGTTTGCGCAAACAGTTTGTATAGTGTAGGGGCCCTATAAGCTATAAGTCACTGAGGGACTATGTGGCATACCAGTGCCGAAAGAATTTTTGAAATCTGTCCAGTAGTTTTTAAGTTTCCATTTCCAACTCCTTTCCTGAGGGAATCTTTCGTTCACGTGCAAATATGTGAATGAAAAATAAGTTTATGTCAACAGCAACTTAAACTTTTTTTATTGAACTGTTAAATATAAAATATATGATAGTAGTAACAATTTATTATCAGAATTAAACTAAAAAAAAAACAGTACGTATACGCCAGAGTCCATAGTATACACTTAAGAAAATGTACCAAAAATGTCTTTTTTGTGTTCCGATAAATAAAAGACCTATACTTTTGTATAAATTAATTTCAAACCAAACAAAACGAATTCGTATTTAATAAAAAAGCATTTTTTTTGAAGATTGAAATATTATTATTATTTTCGGCACCTCATGTTGCTTGCTTACAAAACAGTGTTTTTCTTAAATACTGGCTATTTTTAAGGTTTAAATTTGATGACAGAAACACACTGTTATTATACGTTCTGTAAGTCAATATAAAGCTTTCTCATAAACCATATTTTTTGCTTTGTTTTGTGGTGCGTAAATAAAAAAAGAAGACGCTTTTCGGATGCGCGAGCATGCGACGTATAATTGTCCAAGCGCGTAACAGGAAAACTCCAAGTTGATTCCGCAAACTTCTAACGACTGCCTTGTGATTTATTTATGGTCATCGCAAAGGCCAGACGTACTGGAAATTGTGACCGTTTTAAATCGAATGGTAAATCCGTTGGAATCATCGGTATTCGCGGGATCAAGATATCCTTTCCTTTGTATTGTCCTTTTATGATAATTGCTTCAATGACGTTATTTATCAGCTTTTTCACAGCCAGTCTTGTTCCATTGCATAGTCGAGGTTGATTAATGTTACGCAGCATGATGACAACTGATCCTACTTTTAACTGCAAATTGTTAGGTGGTAGTCCAGGCAATTCCAGTGAATTTACAATTTCCGTGGGATAGGTGACTACGTCATCCTGGTTCATAACGGAGTCAACTGATTTAAAGGAGACCAACTGTCATGGAAAAAAATTCTGAAAAAGAAGTGGGGCTCCAATCCCAATCGGTCCAAAAAAAATTTCTTACAATTCTGGATTATTTTATAGTATAAAAATAGATGTTTTGAAGTGGGGGAAGACATTTTGAATTTTCAATAAATGTTAAGATATAGAGTAGTGAAAGTATGAAAATTCGTCAGGCAAGTGCTTATGTGCAATTAATTTCCGTATGCAACAGCTTTCCGCATGGCCCGCTTCGCGGGGCTAATTATTTAAACAATTTTCCGCAGGGTTAAGCTGCTCATGCTAAATATGGAAATAGCAATTGTTTTCCGTAAGAAACAGCTTTCCGCATGGCCCGCTTCGCGGGGCTCATTATTTTAACCCTTTTTCCGCAGGGTTAAGCTGCTCATGCTAAATATGGAAATAGCAATTGTTTTCTGTAAGCAAAATGTCTTCCCCCACTTCAAAACATCTATTTTTATACTATTAAATAATCCAGAATTGTTAGAAAAATTTTTTGGACCGATTGGGACTGGAGCCCCACTTCTAAATATTTACCGAAAAAGCATGTTACCTGGAATGTCACTATCACAAAGAATCACAAAAGTACATAAAGTTCTCGCGCACGTAGCGGTAATCTTCACTCACAAAGATTGGTTGTCAAATCTTAAATATTATGGTTGCATTCAGATAGTTTGATAAATTGAATATTTGACGTTCCCATTTCCGTTCCTGTGGGAATTCGAGGATCAAATACAGTCTTTTGTACTCATGGGCAGTAAATCAAATTCTTACCAGACAAAAAGTTAAAATAATTTTCAAAAACAAACAATTAAATATATTATTATTTGTTATTTATTATTTTAATTTTTTGTTGTCAAAAACGATTAAGAAAAAACAAAAGTATTGTTTGAATTAAATTTTTTATTCATTACAGTTAAGAATAAAGAAATTGTTACTTTTACTATATTCCAATTCTTGTTTTTTTATATTTACTTACCCTTTAAACCTTCCCTAGTCCTCCACGAACATTTCAAGACAAATATGAGGTTAATCCGTTCAGCCGTTTTCGAGTTTAAGCCAGACTAACGAACAGCATTTCGTTTTTATATATACAGACAGAGAGATAGATAGATTGTGAAAAGTCTCTATCAATCTCCTTTGTGCAAACAATTTTATTGATGGTGAAATTTTGCAAAAATACATTTTTTGTGTTTTTCAGCTAGACGGTGAGTCTTACAGCAAAAATAGTTCAGACGAAAATTGTATAAGTATTGCCATTTCCATAATACAGCGGTTCAAAGAACTGAAAAAATTTATTTGCCTGAGGCAAATCAAATGCTGATACTCATGTTCCATTTATCTACCCTGAGAATGTTTCTGTCAGCCTTTCATTTTGTTTTTTCTCTTTTTTTCTCTAGAGCTGGGGTATGCTTGTCGGGTTCAGGGTCGACCTTTTAATGGATTTAAGGTAAGCATAATATAATTTTTATTGATTCTTAATAGTCTTAAGCTTATGACTCCAATTCTGGCGATCGGCGCGGCGGTTCAAACGCTGTTAATCCTCAGTCATACTCAGGAAAATCGGTCATCAAGTGCAGGCTTTTAGCAGCTCAACCACTGGCAAATAAACAGTCAAATACTGGCATCAACAGGCAAACACTGGCGTCAGCAGTAAAATACTTTCAACAACAGTGAATTACTGGCATCAACAGTCAAATACTGGAATCAAGAGCGTAATCGCTGGCAAAGGAAAAACCCAAAAGTCTTTAAGAGGCTGGAGGGGAATTCATACCTGGTATAACAAGGAGACCTGTCTAAAAGTTGAAAGTCACTGGGTGCAGTGGAAGTAGCCTGTACAAATTTAGTAGTGTGACCGCAAGAGAAGAAAAATCCAAAACACTTGCATCTGCTCAAGCATTGATTTTTCAAATGCTTTGGACAGGAAAGATAAAGTGGCGAATGCCCTGGTTACAGTGTTAGCCTGGTTTTGTGGTTTTTGTATAGGAATCAGCCTCTGCCTTTTTCCACGAAAGAGGGCATTCACAACAGAAGCAGAAATGTTTTTAACGGCTATTGCCATTCGCGAGGAATCGACAAGTCCTCCGATAGTAAATTTAATGCCATGAAAAGAGCTTTCTCGATTAGCTGATTGGAAACGGCAGAACATTTTAGGTCCCCTCCATTTCCTCACAAAGGCAATGGTTGTGAGAATTTTAATAGGTCCATCGGCTCCTCGCTCTGTTGCGCCACCCTTTTTTATTTTTATTGTGGCCTTTGCTTATATCAACAATGATTTCCACTCCCTCAACATTTTTCAGTCAGATTCTTTTATCTATATCGTCCCGTGTGAATAGCAATTCTTTTAAATCCTTTAAGATATCCTTCAATAGACGATTTACAATAATTAATGGTGTGACTGATAAATCCTTATGTAGTTGCATTTCTAAGCCAAAGCAAAACTTCCTCAGCAAATACTTTCAACCTGAATTGTCGTCATTTACCAGTCCTCGCACATACTTCTAATACCAGACATCGTATAAATAGATCGACATTCTCTACCAGAACGAGCACTTAACTGCGCTCCATGGCCATTTGACAGGCTGTCACATAACACTTCCACATGCCATTACCATTCTCCAGAGAGTCCTCCTCACTAAATGCGATTTCCACTCCTAATTGCGACTGCAATAACAATCAAAACAAAAGTGCGTCCATTATACAAAGACTATCTCTCTCCCTCTATACAACCCACAGTTTCAGCAGTCGCGTGCTTCAATACCATAATGTCCAACATCGATTGCTAGTGGCAGTGGGCAAAATGTATGCACATTCTGCTCCAATACAAGACCAATTCTGCGTCCTTTACCGTTTCACTGTGCCCGTTAACAACATAATGGGTAGACTCCAAGTTTCATTGATAAAAAAAAAATCTAAAGCCACAGTGAAATAAGAATTAAAAAGTATGGTCAGGTCAGTAACAAACAGGGTGTTCACTGTTTTAATGATTTTTTTATGAACCAGCTTTAAATACCGAGCAAGTCTTAGAACATCAGCTTGAAATGATTGCTCAACTCTCCAAATCAATGAGTTGCCTTAGACGAATTCGAATCTTTGAAACTATGACTTCTTCCTGTCGGAAGAGAAGGGGCCAACTCTTTTCGAGACAGCCTGTATAAAATCAATTCAATGAATACTTAGAGCGTGTGAGAATGAACAATTCGGAAGCACAAGTGAGGACTCGCAGGATACAAGGTTTGCTTGTAAAACTGCCAGCCGTGTTGGACACCTACACACCACACTGACCATCAGTGTCAGTACGTTTCCTATAAAAATATTTAAAATGTTCGCGTTAATGTTTAACTACTTTGACCAAGCTACCGCAACTTTCAGGACTTTAAAGTGTCTGTCTTCCACATTCTCCGTGG
The DNA here is from genome assembly GCA_914767635.1 of Melanostoma mellinum. Taxonomy (NCBI): domain Eukaryota; kingdom Metazoa; phylum Arthropoda; class Insecta; order Diptera; family Syrphidae; genus Melanostoma; species Melanostoma mellinum. The sequence goes on along the minus strand of OU612058.1, from coordinate 161,697,903 downwards.
TATATGCGTCCCTTGGCCGTTGTACTGCTTGTGTGGTAGGCCATTTTTTGCTTCAACTTATGCAAATTGAAATTAATAGCGCGTTTGAAGTCGAGTATACAATGCATGTAGTAAGGCGTCCTGGAGCTCTCAACCAAAGGAAACCAACAACGCTTCCTCATATAGGCAAGGCACACATAAACCTAACCCAACTCGGCAGACGAAAATATATATTATTTATAGTCTTAGTCAGTTTAGTACCGTAGAATTTGAAATGTTGCAAGTAAAAGCCTTATGCAAGCAAAGGAATATAGGCCGATAAAAGAGAGAGAGAAAGGCATATAAGTTTAAGTGCCTTAAGGGCAGAGAGCAGTGATGGTTTGCGGAAATGCAGTTGATTTGTAAATGAGGCATTATTGCTTTCAATTCTGCAAGACATTTCTAAGGCCAAGGTATGATTAATTGATGCAATGTAGTGAATTAATGATGCAATCCGGCATCTGGGTCCTAAGAAGATTATCAAGAAACATCAAAAGGAGACATTTAGAATATTATAGGTGGTGGTGTATAAGCTTGGCATTAGTTCTTCTGGATAACATATAAAATAGAAGATTACTTTTAAGAAAAATAAACTTTCTGAGGTTAAGCTAATTCAAGTTTATTCTGTTCAATGTTTAGCGAGTTTCTGTTGTGGTTAAAGATTGCATGAAAAAAACATCCGGCACCCTATTGTTAACGTGTATAAATTTAGTTGAATAAGGAAGCATATAGATTGAGAGTGGTAGACGATAAGGTATGTATGTAACAGTAGTCTACAAATTCAAGTTGCCTTTTTGCCTCAATACCCCCTTGATACTGATTTTAAGATAAGGACCAAAATTTATATACTAATGAAAAAAAAAAAAAATCCAATCAACGAGATGAAGAAAAGAGTGTCGTCAAATCATTGGCGTTTTAATAACAATCACAATAAAATCCACTGCAAACTTAATATTTTGAAGAGTTTTGGTGAGTGGTTGATACTTTTACAATTCAACATTCCTTTGTTCTTCAGTTAGGGGATCTGTTCCGTTTTCAAATTTTGTTTTAGATGGTTTCCTTTTTGCTCATCCAAAATCCTGCAAACAAGTGGAACATATGAAACAAATTAGTGCATGTCCTCCACTTCCGCCTTTCGACGATACGAGCATCCGGGATGGCTAAAATTTTGCCCAAAATGGCCCATAAAAAATCACATAAAGTATTTGACAGAACAATGGATTGGTCAACGACAGTTAGGCGATGCCTTGAAACTTTTTTTTTGAAGAAGATGCCAAACAAACTTTGAACGTTCTTCCTTGATTTAGCCCTGCATGAAATAAAAACTTCCTTGAAATCCTCAATTTTATGGGGAAACGTGAAAAAGCTGACACTGCAGATGAAGACTAATGTTCGCGTTCAATTGCTTAGTGATCAGCAAATCAATTTTCACAGCAGTTATTGAAAGTTGGATATGAAAGTATCCCTGTCGGCAGAGATACAGGACAACATTGCCTTCTAATTTTTGCCCATCTCTTTTTCAAAAAGAAGAACTGATTAAAAGTGTCTTTTTAAACATTGTACATAACTAGAGCATATTTGCCAGAAAGATTAAAGACGTCAGTAAAAATGACGACGGTATTCTAAATCGGCACGACTGGGTCGCACGAACTTACGACCCAGTCGCAAGGCTAAATACTAGGGGTAAGTTATTCGTGATTTATTTATTATTTTTATTTATTTATTTAATTAATAATATAACTTGTGGTACATGGTTGCCATTAACTATTAAAATTTAATAAAGCCATTGAAAATACTGAAAAAAATTGAATAAGTAGCGAAAATATAAATATGCCATTTCTTTTCAGTTTCTTATGCCCTTTTTTTTGTTGGAAGCTTTTAAAATACCAGCTGGAGCACTTGGACCCAAATACCGGTCCATTGTACTACTAGTTAGCAACCTATTATTTGTTACAGCTTTCCAGATGTTCGTAGAAAAGCCAAAAGAATCTGTCATGATAAGGAGCCTAAGTTATCAGCTCTCATCATGTCTTCGACGATTATTTGTAACCTCATACGAGAAACCACTAGGACATTCACAGAGGATATGATGCGCAATTCTCTACAAGATTCACAAAGTAGTAAATGGTGTAGCAGTAGCAGTAGAAGTAGTAGTAGTACAAGTTCACTCAACTTCAACTTTTGAGTGCGCTGCTGTGCTGCATTTTGACGTTTCACACAAAAAAAAAAAAAAAAACACAACCAAATGGCTTAGCAAAATTGACGTCTTATGCTACACCATTGTGGACGATCTTTACTACATTCCTCAGCTGTTTTTTGATTTTTGATTTGACAGTGCTGCTTACTACTACTACTGCTGCACCATTCTGTTCAGGCAGTAAATGTTGGGCACCATACATTTGGTCCAATGGAAGCATACCACCTACGGCTGTGCGACATTTGATTGTTGATTCAAGCCCTCACTGAAGACCTTGCCTCGCAAGCTCATCAGCGATCTCATTTCCAGTTATGGCGTGATGACCTGGACTCAAAGCGACTGAAAGAATTTAGTCTTCCGACCTCATTCAGAGAGCACTTGCAATCCTAGATCACTTTCTTATACATGTTAATGCTGAAAAATCAAAAATCAAAAAAAATTTGATAATATTCAACAAATTCAATTTTTTAACAAATTGATAAAAACTCAAAAATTAGAAATTTCAAAATGATGATACGAAATCTTTCGAAAAAAAACTTTGGACTTCTTAAATATAAAGTGTGTAAATTATCGGACAGAATTTTTGAATTAACTTGATTTACCGGGAATTCCACCACACATTTTTGAATTAAAAACTGATACACTGATTTTTATGCTTCGCAGCACAAACTTAATTAAACTTTGTAAGAGCACGAGACTTTCAGTAAAGAAATTAATGGAGAACATCATCGAAGCAACTACATTGATTGGAAATTTCAAAGGTGAAGACGTTTAATTCCCCATATACCAACTATTCCGTCAAATATGCCTTTTGAATTTAAGCTTCATCGATTACTTGATTGACTTGCATTCGCCATGAAACAAGGCCTGTTTTAGAAAATGTGCGGCATAAATTTAGAACAAACCATATTCTCAGAAGGCCAGCTCTATGTTGCGTGCTCACGATTCGGAAAAGCAATTATACTATTTACTTTTTCACATGATCAGAAAACAAAAAATGTTGTCTACTAAAAAGTATTAGAATAAATTCTAATTGCAAATTTAGCAAAGTTTAAAAAAAAAAATGAAAATGGCAATGTACCAATCTATAGACTGTATTTCTTACACTGAAAAGGTTAGCTACGACCTACGATCCTTTATTGTGGTCATAGAAACAGATATTAATAAATCAAGAGAGGTTTTATAAAAATTAAAGCGGAAGTTATTCTTCAGCTAACCACAGTGAGTGTTTCTGAGAATTTTTGACATTTTGGCAGCTTGTGTGGACAACGCTTTAAATAAGTAGGAACCGAGCAACGTTGGGAAGGTGAGCTAGTGTTTTTTTTTTTTATAATCAAAAGCACGTAGTGCACTTATTTCATTATTCTCTCCAATTAGAGGTGCTACAATAATAACTCCTTTAATTGATTTACAGTTATTTAGAGTTGATCTCAGAAATGTTCGTCAAGTTTCCCAGCAGTCGATTGCTCCATGTCTGAAGCGAACCAATTGCTATGGTGTGAAGGCTTAGGACTCTAAGCTTTGTTACGCTTATTTTCATACAAACTAATTTTCACATCTCAGCAAACTTTCATATACATATCAGCAATAAAATACAATGGAAAAAAAAAAAAATCCAGGAATCTCAAAAAATACAAAAAAAATAAACAAATAAATTGAGTGGCATGACAAAGTTCGGGGAAAAAGGAGCCTAAAGCATATCTCTTAGCCAAAAAAGTGCTTGACGTATCGTAGGACATATATTACATATACATCACCTTAAAACACTCATGTTTATTGGATTTTCACACTTCAGATTGTGTCTGTGACTTCATATTTGCTTTATTTTATAAAAAGGAAAAAAAATACAAACATAAAATACAATCCAATGATATTTGGTGATAGGTATCAATGTCAAAGGAAAATGAAGAGATGTATGTATGACTCTTTAATCCTAGAAGAAACAACGCGACTACATAGAACAAATCAAATAAAGATGAACGTTCTGAGAAAAATATCAGTAAATCAAATTGAGTGTGTGTGTAATATGAATTTCGTGTATTTGATTAATCTCCAATATGGGTAAGTAAAAACAATTCATCTGAAAGCTGCTTTTGATGCCATTGAAATCATCTTTCACTTTTTCAAATGCGATAAGTATTTTTGAAGTTACGCACTCTGATTTAACCTAAGCCCTTTTATTATTTCTTATCAATGAGATACGATTCTTTTAAAAACCATTTGATAAAGTTACATAAGACTAAAAACAAAAAAACGGAAAATAGGTGCTCAAAAACGAACGAGTAGTTTCTGTTAAAGTTGGAATATTTCCATACAGTTTTCTTCTTAAAACTATTTCTCCCCAGGGTCTCTCAGGAAATTCAATCAGGCGTTTTTTTATTATGCTTACCTCTGATGTACCGGTTAATTGTTAGCACTAAGCCACCGTCCGTAGTGGCCCACTATGCAGAGTTTTCAATTTGTATAGCAGGGTTTCTTATAGCTTCTCGAATTTAATTTGGTTAAAATGCATGAGGCAACCTTTAATTTCCCTTCCCTTTTTTTTACATTGATGCAAAATTACATAAAAACATATTGAAAAGCAAAAAAATAAAAAATTAATAAGAACTAAGGAATAAGGAAAAAAAACACTCATACGCCCCAGTGAACGTTATATCATCTGAGTTGAATAAACTTCTAAAGCACGGATCAGGGATCACACATGGCTGCTTGCCTGCGGAAAATAGAGTAGCCACTACTGCCAGCCGCTGATCAACCTTGTGTGGCCACGAAATTCACCACACTCGCTGATGCCAGCCGGCTAGTAATAAGCAGGGGCTAGCAAAATTAAACATGTTCAACTTTTATGGCTGCTAGCAGCGGTTGCTTAGATAGAAAAAAAAAACTACAACATGTTCTGCTTACAAAATTGTTCATTCAAAATTGTTCATTTAAAATTTGTGTCAAATATCATAAAAAGGTTTTAACATTAGAAATAAAGTTCAAAAGCAATTTTAGTATGGTTTTCTGTAGCTGTTTACTGGCGAGTAGCAGCCAATACAGTGACCGGGCTGCCAGCTGCTGCCTGTTTCTGCTACTGCCAGCCGTTGGTAAAGAAGCGGCTGTCAAGCAACCCTTTGTGACCCGTGCTTAAATAAAGCAGTGAAAAGTAGTTTTTTTCAATCGAGATTGTTGAAAAAGTTAGATCAGATATACGAATTTCTTCTTCGCACTGAAATCCAATGTCTTTCCAGATCCAGAGGAAAAGCTTAATTTTTGTTATTTCAGCTTTGTGATGAGCCCAAATCTTTCCAACCGAAAACAAAAAAGCTGTCTTCATTTGCAAACTTTTTTTAAGTACTGCACAAAGTTTGAACCTCTTATCCGGTCCGCAAAAGACTCATATGTGACTGATGAAGTCGAGAGCGTGAGACTCAATCCACGAACACGTTTCAAATCTTCAGTAATCGTTGACCTTTATAATTTTTTTAAAGCGACTGATAACATGGACTAAGGCGACCTTTGAATCATGCAGCATGACGAGAAATTCCCATGTCAAAATCAATTTTTCGCACAATTTTTCAAATTCCGTAATCAGACGATGTGTGTATTTAACTTTCAATTACAACAAAACACAGTATGACTTTTGTAATGGGGAAAAATATATAAAAAAAAACCCATATTTATAATCTCCGGTTTAAAGAAATACATGACTTGCCTATCTGATGGACAGAACAAGACTGGTTTAGGTTTTTTTCTTTAGGATATAATTCAAAGAGAGAGATAAATAAGATGAAGAACCGATCCTCTGTCAACAATTTAGAACTCATTCAGTCCCGTGTTGAATGTCAAAAGGAACTGGAAAATCAAGCTAATAACACTGTCATGAAAAGCACCATCTCATTTAGACTTTCGAATTCGGCATAACTGTGCCTTGAAATGTGTTAGGCCCCGCAGCTACTATAGTTATTTTGCACCCGTACTGAGTGTGCGGCTGTACGACCATTATCAAAGTTTAAGGACATCAGCTTCCAATTAATAAAGTCTGCAATGTACCCACATTATGTTAAGAAACCCTTTTCACATTTCAAAAACAACTAGTTCCAACAATGGCTGCAGACCATGAAGCGTGAATAGTATGTGTTTTTTGACCTTTATTGAGTATTTTAATTTGTTTGTTTATGGGCTACAGGTCAGTAGAGAAAAAGAAAACAAATTCTTTTTTATTTAGACGACGTTTCGTTCATGATTATGAACATCATCAGGTCCGACAGTTTTTATTGCTTATTTAATACCAGTTTCACAAAATTATTATAGAAAAATTATACAACACTAAACATTTAAATACATATAAACATTTATATTGCACTTTTTATAATAATGAAGCGTGAACCTTTTAATTGCAAAGCCATCAACAAGGTCATCGAAAAAGGACCAAAGATACCAACAAAATTAACAAAAGACAAGGAACAAATCAGATGCATTTGCAGAGTTTTTTTTTTAAGGCCTTGTGCCAAGGCCACCCAACGACCCGAAGTTACTTAAAGAGGATGAAGCAATGCTACAGTACTAGCAGCTGACGGATATTGAAGATATTTTATTCAAAAAGCAGAAAGCTTTAAGAACCCAGTTAAAGTAACTTAGATGATCCACATTGGTCGACCCAAAAAAACCATCTGGGCCCGGCACGACACGTTTCATTGATTCTATTCCTGCCAATCCTATTCGGCAACTTCATCCATAACAGCTTTTTCAAAAAGATTGAAATCATCAGGAATCGTACTGATTCTTAAAATGTTACAGAAACACAGTTTTTGCCTACTATCCTATTTCTCTTCTAAGCACCACCAGAAAATACCTGGAATTACAAGCATACAGCTCGGGTTTCGAGGGAACCGTTTTACTTTTCAGAAGTACGTTGTTAGAAACCTCAACAGCCACCTGATTGCCGTTTCATTCTGCCTGTAGATTGATATCATTCGATAGAATCGACAAACAAGGACTGACCTTCAAATCAACTCCTCTTAATTTTCAGTTTTCTCAATTGCAATTCATTCCGCGTTCAGATAGAAAAAGCTAATCAACAACCGACTAGTTGCATATCAAATCTTGGGACGTTTCTTTGGAATATTGGGAATATCGCACTAAATGGGACCTTGGAGCCAATTAATTAAAATCTGAATTGGCTTCCTTCAGGAGATCCATTAAACGTCAAAACACGAGATCAGTAGAAAACTGCCACAAAATAAACATCAGAGTACCCGATGGACCACAGCTGAAGACGAGCCCAAACATTCAGAATATTGATAGAAACTTTGAAAAAGGATTATGGTTCATGCAATACAAGAGTGCTCAAAAATGGAAACTACGTTTCCCACCTAATCCACGATCGGATGAGAAGAAGGAACAGACTCAGCTAGAAGATTCTATAAGGTCTTCATATCAATTATTACTTCGCTCCTGTTTCGAAAATATTCAAAACCAAAAACAAAAAACAAAAAAAAAATCTGGAAGTATTCAATTGGAAAATTTTGCAACAACTGCCACAAAAGAAGTACCCCAGCAAACAAACTCCAGAGGAGAATCAGTAATCACTTCTCTCGATAGACTCCTTTTTAACGCTGCAAATAAACTGATCATCAACCATCATACATACAACACAACTACTAGAGTTCCGCCATTGTTGCTTTAACTCACTCCTGTAGCCAAGTTACTTAGAGGCTTTAATTTCTTAACAGATTTCAATCAACGTAATTGTAGTCCGTAACGATTGTTTCATTTTTGAAGCAAATTCCATTAATGTAACGAGTGAGTAAAATTGAAACATCTTTTTTGCCAGTTTTCAATTAAAGTAAAACCAAATAAAAAGAACCTACATGTCAAAATTAATAACGTTTTTCAGTTCGTGTCAGCATCACACTTTATCGCCATCCATCAATCTCAATTACGAAATTCACTAAGCCGTGCGGTGCATTGCATATAATTAAATTTCCACTACCAACCATCTCTTTCAGTTTTAATTGAACGCAGTTTTTCATCAGCGCATTTGAATGAATATCTTTATACTAAGTATAGATAGATACACAGCTGCTGGTACGTTTGTATATTAAGCTCTCACAAAACAATCATTAAAAATGCCAGCTTCGACATCAACAGCAGCAGCAGCAGCAACAGCGGCCCGGCCTCTTCTCATGCAGCAGCATCAGCAAACATCAGCATCAATCTAAAGCTAACCTGTCATCAGCATAAACAGCATCAGCAACATCATTATCCTTGTGACATTCAGCTGCACCATATATACACATACACAAAATGTCACTTACCTACATAGTCGAATGTGAAAGGAAATCTAATACGTCATGCTTTTGTGCGAGTGTATGGCATGGGATACAAGTTTGTTTTCCGGTTGAAGAAAAAGCATTATGAAAATGGTGAGGCTAAATGAAAAAAAGAAAGAAAGAAACTGCACTTCCACCAGGACACTCGTTTATACCCGTACATATAAGAAAAATAAAAAACTGCCTCAACAAAGTTTTCTTCATAAATACAAAAGGAGCTCCGCTCCATCTACGGAACCATACTCTGGGGGTACACCAAGTTCGGAATTTATATTTTGAGAAAAACGTTTTTATGCCAAAGTGGTGCCAAGAGAAGAGGTGGATTGGGTTAGGGGGCGAGGTCGGTCGACAGGACTTGTTTTTCCAATTCACGGCATCTATGATGTTTGGGGTGGTTCGAGTCGGGGGCAAAGGCGCTACCATCGTATAGTTTGCAGTGGTGCTTGGTATCCGCCTTTTTCAATGGATATAATTATGGTCTATATTTGCATAGGTAATTATATTTTTTTTCTATCCACAAGTTGTTGTTGAGATATATTTTTAAAAAATTCAAAAATAAAAACACACAAAAGGCAGAGAAGGAGAAGGTCAAGTGGAACAGGTGAAAAAATGTTAACCCGCAGAGCTTTCTTGTAGTTGCTGTTTTTTAAATTGAAGACATTTTTCATGGTGAATGGCTTTGGTGGAAGATTTATTAATGAGGACAGTGCAAGTGTATAAAGAGAGGCTTAAATTAAATAATTCTATTGCTGAAAAAGTATGTGCTACTTATCACTTGTACTGTCATAAAGCAAAACTCCAGGCAGTGAAGTCCCAAAACTTATTAATAAAAGCATACAAATTATTCCGTGCTCTTATTGGTAGCGGTGAGTCATAGGTATACCATACCGTAAAACTTTTCTCCTGGCACCCTATCTCGGAATTTAAGGATCTCAGTCAGAAAAAATTGAGTGATGAGTGTATGTGTGGGGCTAGGATAGTTTTCATGTCGTAGTTTCAATTTTATTCAACACTACTTCTTTTTACTTTTTACTTTTTTATGGGCAGTGGATAACGGGGGACCTAATAATACGGGAGATTTAAATTACCCTCAATAATTCGCTTGAATTACACTTACAACTTTCATGAGAAGACTTAAACGTTGCACCAAACTTGACCAGTGACTTAAGAACCGTCTTCGCTGTAATTTATTTTTAGATCTATTTTATAATTTGAACATATATCTTGCGAATGCCAGAAGCAACAAGCCTCTATAAAAAAAATCTCTACAGACCAAATTAAAAACGTAATCATTTTTATTTGCGAGTTCAAAAGAACGCTCATAAAATAACAAATCTTTATATGCAGTGTTACATCGTTGAATGCTTTCTCATCTAAACGGAACACACTCCCAGGCGAAACAACTTACAAATATTTTAAGCGAAGTGTCAACTGCCACTGAGATAGAAGATTGAGACAAGTGTGGAATAAAGTTAGAATTGATTAACGTCGGGTCGTTATGTTTAAATTTAATTCTTAAATCTCACTACCATTGCTTCATTAGGAATTCTTAAATAACGAATCCGCAATATTGGTTGCTGATGAAATATTTAATTTTGTTGTTTTACTGGAAAAGTTTATAATGATCAAGTCTCCCCAAGATGGTGGTCAATTGAACAGGGTAAGTGGGAGTTTTGGGTTGAGACTCGGTTAGGCGGGAGAATCGAGCCAAAAATATTTTTCTATTATTTATCAAATGACAAAAATCAGTTGCATCTTATGAAATTATAAGACTCATGTATCTTAAAAAATTTTAATGTATATTTGAAATGATGTATCCAAAATGTGGTTCATGAGAAACAATAGTTTTTATGAGCGATTTGATAAAAAGCTTCTGTAGTGTCCCGCTTTTCCCTTACTTACTTACTTATTAATAAAGTTTTTCAATTGGTACCCGTGGCGCGATGGTTAGCATGTCCACTTGCTAACCCAGAGGTTTGAGGTTCGAGTCCCAGCAGAGGCAACAATGTTTTTCCACGGGTATCGCTTTTCACGAGGAATTCGCAAGTCCTCCGTTAGTAAATTTACTGCCATGAAAAGCGCTTTCTTAATTAGCCGTTCGTAACCGACAGAAAATTGTAGGTCCCCTCCATTCGCTCACATGGCATGGTTGTGAGAAATACGCTAGGCCCAGGGGCTCTTCGCTCTGTTGCGCCAACCTATTTATTTATGTAATTGTTCAGAAAAATTTATTGAAGTAACCATACGGATTATGGAGTACACGAAAAATGTGTCATCTGCAATTCTCTCAGCCCGTCAGTCCGTATATGAATCTACAGCCTGATCCACTGACACATTTTCATCAAAATTTGCAGTGAGTGTTACAGTCTGCAAGGATATTTTGAAACCGTCTGTGCTAATAGTTATTTTTCTCCAAAACGACTCCTATGATTTCTATCAAACTCTATGAGTGGAAATAATTGTTGGTTCTTATTTTCTTAGACATAAGGAAAAAGTAATTGAATAACTCTAAAGACGCTACCTTCTACTTTCTCGCTAAGTATTTGGACGACTTTATATAAATTTATATTAAAGAAATCCTAAATTGTTGCAAAAAGATTGCGTTTCAGGACTTTTTATGTTTAAATTTTTACTTAATTTAAAAAAGTCTAATTTAAGAGATATTTTAAGAAACTTTCCTTTGATTTTTTCAAAAAAATTTTTTTTGTCGAAACATATGTCAAGACTTGGATACTTTATTTTTAAGAAACTTGTTTTTGAGAAAAGTCACTATTTTTCACCGATTTTGAAAATAACCGGACCAACGATTAAATTTTTAACATTTACATGCGCAAGCAATTGCAAAATATTTCGGAAGTGAAAAGAACAAATTCTTTGAGTCTCTTTTGGGTTCCATCGTTCCATGTCATCACGGCATAAATAGAAACGAGATGAACTTGCAAGCCAAGAATTTCAGACAGCTTTCTCAGGACGTTTGTTCTGCCGGGATCCTTGAGGGTTAGTCAACAATTGGATCTTTCAAGAGTTCAATCGTAGATTGCATACCTGGATTGGATGCAGACAGACTTAACATATGCTCCTTAACGCTAATAAGAAAACCGTAGCATATTTGCTAACATGTAGCTGAAAAAGATTATAGAAAGAATATTAGCGCTGCAATGGGGTAGTTAATTTTTGTGAAGCATTTTAAAATGTCAATGTCCTGCATTTTCTCGAATCAGGTAACAAGCACTCGGCGAAGACATGATGTCAGCTGGTAACCTAGGACCCTTATCATGCCAGCGTGTTTTGTTTTTTCTCCGAACATCTAAAAAGCCATAACAAAAGAATGTTTCCAGCTGGTAGTACAATGGATCGGTATAAAGGACTAAGTACTTCAGTTAGTAACGGGTGATTTTTTAAAAAACACAAAAAATTCGAAAAAATGAATGAAATATTTATTTGAATCGATAGTTTGTACCTTGCAATTTAATGTTTAAAGATAATTTCATGCAAATGTTGACCGCGGCTGCGTCTCAGGTAGCCCATCCGCTGAGTCCAATTTTGGCATACTCTTTCACACATATCGGCCGGTATCTCACGAATGAATGCATGGATGTTGGCTTCCAGTGCGTCAATCGAAGCGGGTTTGTCCCTATAGACATTAGCCTTGACATACCCCCACAAAAAATAGTCTAATGGTGTCAAATCGCACGATCTAGGCGGCCAATTGACCGGCCCGAAACGTGAAATTAACTGTTCACCAAACTCGCCTCGCAATTGCGCCATTGTTTCGCGTGCTGTGTGGTATGTGGCATCGTCTTGTTGAAACCACATATCATGCAAGTCAAGAACTTCCATTTCGTGCAAAAAAAGTTTGTTATCATCGCTCGTTAGCGTTCACCATTGACAGTAGCGCTGCGATTCGCATCATCTTTGAAGAAATATGGCCCAATAATGCATTTCGAACCGAGCACGAATTTTGATAGTAAAATTCAATAATTTGAAAGCGTTGTTCATTTGTAAGACGATCCATGGTTAAATTGCAAACCAAACTGAAGCTGTTTGACAGTGACACAAGGTACTAAACACACGTCAGCTGTCAAAACCAGTGTTGCCAAAACCAAACCAGCTAAAAAATCACCCGTTATTTCAAAAATAATCGTCTGCCTGCTCGTTTATGAATACAGCCTTACCTGCTTGACGGTTTGCTCTTCCTATGATGTAAAAAAAATTATGGAAATAGTCAAACTTCCAGGAGCTGGTTAATTGGGTGGGGGCCTTAACAAGTCGTCGTACTCACAATTTCTGAAGTTCAACTGTATTAATAAATCAGAAAATTTTTGAAAGCCTTCTCCATAGTCTTCCCATATACTACGCTTGTTCCCGCAAATTTATTATTATTATTATTATTATTTTTTTTTTTTAAAGTAGACTAAAACTTTTCCGTATTTCCCACTACGGCAACATTATTTTAGATTAGTAATCATTCTTGATTTTTAGTTTACAATTACTAGAAGGGTTGGAAGCGTAGATATGGTCATGCGATAGTTTTCCGAGACTCCCCACTTCATTAGCTGTTAGGTTAGGTTAAGTTTAAATGGCTGTCAGAAAAACAACTGACACACTTGGACCAATATTAGGTCCATTTTGATACCATATGAATCATGTGAGGGAGTAGCTAACTCAACAAAACCAATTGGAGCTTTTGGTAAAGCGATAGAGGTGGAAAATATTTTCCTAGATGCAGTTTTCTTTTGAGGGAGAGTGCAGAACGGTTCCTTTTCTGGCGAATTCATCGGCTGTGCCTACGATATCTTTGTGCCCCGGCAACCAAATATGGTGAATATTGAACTGTTCAGCCATCTCCTTAAGTGATAGGCGACAGTTAAGGTCGGTGGCTGAGTTCGTAGAAATAGCACCGAGTGATTTGGGGCTGCTTGATTGTCTGAGAAGATCCGGATATTTGCTGAAGATATCACGTTTTATTTTAGCCATGATAGGACCTCTTTCCAATTGGAACATGCTACAATGGTTTGGAAGGCGGAATGAAAGACTTATGTTTAATTTTTTCTCCCTATTTATCAAGTGATAAATAATAACTCAAAAGCTAACAGAAATTCTTGCCCTCAGGCAAAAATACCCCCTAACGAAAATATAAGTGTTGGAACACACTCTTTTATTTAGTGCTTTTGAGCTTATTTAATACTTAAATATGAAACATGACGCTATTGTGGTTTTTTTAAGAAAGCAAATAGAATGCTTTTGCTTTTCCTTGAGACCTTTAACCCCTAATGTCTCAATCCCACTTTTGCGCTCATGGCTTCATATATATTAGCAATTGAAATATAATTGCGTTTCTTCATTCTATCCAAAGATCTTTACAGGATGTAATTTTTTTAAAAACATTTCTTGTGATTTTCCATAATTTTCATACTTAATGTGCAGCTGGCAACTCTTTTTTCATACGAGTACTAAAACATTTTTGATATTTTCAAAAACGACAAAAAAGGGATAAGCAATTTGTAGTTATCTTGAAAGTGAAACAAAGTCGAAGAGGAGCGGGGTCCCAACAAAACCATATTATGTGAATTTTTTGACGATTCCGAATGAACACCATTCTACATTTAAAAAAGTTTTTGTTCACCTTGACAAAAAAAAAAAAATTTGAGGTGCTCACGGCGAAATGATGCCTGTTACGTCCGATGTTCTTTCTTCGTAGAATCCCAGAATCATGTAAGAGCGAAAAAATGGCGCAGGGGCATAAGACCCAGGGAACTTACCCCCAATCAAAAAAATTGGGCTTTATGACCCACCAGAGTGGGTCATAAGGCCCAATCGCAAAGTGGGCCTTATTACCCACTCTGGTGGGTCGTGAGGCCCAACCAAAAATGATGGGGATTATGTCCCACTACATGAAAATGACAACATTATACATATATTTTAAGCCATTTGAAGAAGAAAAATGTCGATTCGATTTTGATTCGATTACTCGATCTTGCCACCAAAAACAATTTTACAGGCATACCATTATACAAAAAAAAATGCAGATATAGTATTTTCTTAGCTCCAAAGATAGTGGAGTTAATTGAAAACCAATTGCCTCAATTGGAAAAGCACTTTTTGATTGACAGGACTTTTAGTGTACTACCCTGTCATGCGGATGCAAGCAAAAAATTATCATATTAGTATGTACATTGCTCATGCCGAACACGTAAGTGCATAAGTAGATGATAAATGAAAGACATGATATTTAGGTTTTTATTTTAATCAAATTCTTTAAAACTAGAATTGTGTAAGTGCGTATGCAAGTATCTGTTTGTTTTTTAATTCTCAAGAAAGTCAAATTGTATTGAATTGGAAACAACTAGAATATTATCTTTTCTAATTTCACAAAAAAACTATCGGAGAAAACAAAATAATAAAATTATAGCCATAAAAAATTGTATACTATATAAACAAATAGAATTTGATTTTTTTTTAAGATTTAAAAACAAACAGAAACATACATTTATATGTACTTACATATGCAAATAAAGTTTTAGAAAATTAGATTAAATTAAAGCCCAAAAATCGCGGCGATTTATTTATTTTAAATCTTAAAAAAAAAATCAAATTCTATTTGTTTATAGTATACAATTTTTTATGGCTATAATTTTATTATTTTGTTTTCTCCGATAGTTTTTTTGTGAAATTAGAAAAGATAATATTCTAGTTGTTTCCAATTCAATACAATTTGGCTTTCTTGAAAATTTAAATATGAGACTCTATATCTGTTTACCTATAATTAAAACTGTATACGTTATATTCGGAGACCATTTGTAACCAATGATTAATTTTCGAATTCGATTGTTTTTATTTGTATTGAAATCTTTATTTTGTTATGTTTTTGACTTTTTGTTTTCTTTTCTTGTTTTCAATGAATTTCAAAAATCGTACGTTGTCTTATGTTTTCCGCGAAGCTTTTGCTCCTTTTTCCAGACATTTGGGGTTTGAGACCCACATCGTGCAAATGGAAAAGGGCTTTATGACCCACCCAAGCGGGTAACAATCCCCAACTACAATTTGGGCCTTATGACGCACTCTAGTGGGTCATAAAGCCCAATTTTTTTGATTGGGGCTAAGTTCCCTGGGCCTTATGCCCCTGCACCCGAAAAAATATGTTTTTTACGGGTGCAAGGCCAAATTGTCAAAGCATTTGAGAGTACTTACAAGCTGCTTAGTAAGAACCTTCTTATTGGCCACTCAAATGTGGCATAAAATTGTAGATCTTTGAAATGCATTATTTTTATATGTTTCCATTTATTTTCGGCAAAAAATCAGTGAAGAAATATTATTGATTTTGAATAAATAAATTCTGTTCAATTTTCATCTGATATAACATTCCATTTCTTGCATCATTTTTCTGGTCAATCTCCACCTGGAATTTCAAAGCTCGTTAAAAATATTCTTCAAAATAATTCTAAAAATAAAAACATGTAACCTGAAAACCAAAATAAAACAGTTAAGTTGCCCACTAAACTTAATGTGACTCTATTATCCTTAATTGCAGGTTTTTTTGTGCCAGTTTTGTGTGACAAATTAATTGACTTCCCTACAACCCATCACACTTCCTTGTCCAAACGAAAAAAGTTGAACTTTTCGAACTCTACTTAACTCATTCTGCTACCAACCAACCATATCACCACCAATCTGCATTTCTCATTACATTGACGAAAAAAGAAAAGAAATAAAAAAAGAGAAAAAGTGAATGAGCAACTCTATTGCGGAATAATAATTTGTACTACCACATATTTGCATAATCAAAGGATAGAAAATAAGGATCATTGTTGCTTTTGCCTTTCACTCTATTCCGTCATTATAAAATGTCTTCAATACACAACACTCATCAGGTGCTTGCTTTTCCTTCTTCGTCTAGGCACAGTTTTGATTTGATTTACGAGTATTATACTCAGCTTGTGGATTTTTTGAAAACAATGTTTTTATTTTATCCATTCAATCAGAGAATCCTTAATTAATAGCCAACGACAAAAAGTGAATGTGACATGGTATAAAATCAATTCAATCAAAGTGGGATAACAAGCCCCTGGATAGATTGCATGTTACGAGTATGAAAAGGCATCGCAGAGAGAAAGAGACAGCATAAGGCGGGCGCAGTTTTGTTCAGTCGTTGATGTACATATACGAAACTCATTGTAAATTCTGAAAAGGATGGATGGAAACTGCTTTAAGTACGGCGTGTTGGGTATAAATTGATTATCATTTTCCATTTTCGGAGCACTAGAGCGCTCAAGAAAATTCGATAACAATCCTAATGGAGTTTAAACCTGAACGAGATGATGAAAGGTGTTCATGTTCAAAGATTGAGGTTCTTGTTAATCAGATTAGTTCCGTAACGATGAGTACTTTTCAAAATCATATTAATTTGTGATTCAAATGAACTTGTTTTGGAGTAACAAAAACGCCTCAAGGTGTGTTTCAACTAAATTGAGGGCACACAGGACAAAGGAAAATTGGAATAGGAGATGCCATTTGATTAACTCAATATGCTTTTGCCATTATAATCAATCGAAACCATTCATTTAAACATGAATTCAAAAGATGTCAACTGTAGAAATATATTTACAAAAAGTCACTTAATTAGCATAAGGGTTGTGTCAAGCGATTTTAGTTTTACCTTATGTCTTTAAACATATATGTCGTATGCTTCTCATCGAAATTTAAGGAGAATGTGGGATTCGAGAATGCTAAGGTTCATTGAAGGTTGATAAATTGACCTACATATTTACTGAATTCTGTTCTTGAAGTGGAATGCTTTTAAATTCTAAACTCCTTTTGTAGTACAATAGTCAATGCAAGAAAGTATAATGTGGGTGGATGAGTTGGATGCACTAGTGGTTTCGTTTTAAATCAAATCAGTTATCTTAACAGTGGGAGCTCTTTACCGCTCGAAGTCTTGAAAGAGAAGAAATAAGTCTCTTTGAACTTTAATACCGTTGAAAGCCAAAGTAAGTGCTGTGTAATGAAACATCAGGATTTCGGGAAAGAAGTTTGAGACGAAATGAAGCATAGCACCTCTAAGTTTGTGCAAAAAGTTCGTAAGACTGGCATAACGGATAGCATCAGCTTCTCTGTCTTCATACGGTGTACTCAGACGAGAATGTGGCAGCTGTTGCCGAGACTGTGAGACTAAGGGCCGGTTGCTCAAATCGAATCATAAATTTAAGTTCCACATAAAGTTCAATTTTAGTATGGGGATTTTATGTAGAACTTAAGAATTCCGGAACGTCTCATACAAAAATGAAAACTTTATGTAGAACTTAAATTTATGATTCGATTGAGCAACTGGCCCTAAATCCGCAAACATCATGTAGTCATTGATCTCAACAGCTCAACTCCTCACGGACTAGCCTAAAGACAATTCTGCACAAAGTCTCAAACTATTTAGTTACAAAATTGTCAAGGTCTATTCATTGGACTAACTGTAGCTGATTTGTCATCAAACAAACAATTTGTCGTTCTTCGTTTTATTAAAAAAAAAAGCCGTGTGCCGCGGTAACTCAACTGTCAAGTTAGCACTGCCACACCCCATATCTGTCAAAAAGATGTAAGACAAAAAACGGAGTAAGTAATTAGCTGTAGCTCTTTTTCTGTAGATTCATTGCTAAAGCAAAAATCTAGCTTTCCATTTTTTGAAAAATGAATGTGTATGGCGAACTTTATTCGTTCACTTAGCACCATCGTCCCATAAAAAGGGTCAAACCTACTCCAAAACAAAAACTGAGTACGCTATTTACTGTCGTAATTCTGTCGTTTATAAGACATGCAGAAAAATATTTTGTCATACCTCCTTTTAGAATGATACCCTCGTGGATGATTTTCAATGCATGGAAAAAACCACCTACATTTCATTGTTTCCAAAAAAGGGTCAGATCGGATTGAAATCGGATCCGAATCTCAAATTTGTCCTTCATAAGACAAACAAATTTTGGTTTGATTAACTCTTTCTAAAGATGGTATCGCAGAATTCGTCTCAAGTTAGCACTAAACAAAACACTTTTTAAAAAACCTTCTGAGAAGAGCGCGAAAAAATATATTTCTAATATCTCATAAGAGGCTTTAGAACGACAGTGAATTGAATATTCAGTTTTTGATTACACATATGTCGTTCATGGACTGAAAATCATCAGTGGGGAATCATTCTGAAAGGGAGTCGAGACATTGGATCATTTTTCATCGAACCTACAAAATCCATCACGGTCCAAAATTGTCAGATGTCTCTGAGGGAGATGTCAAATCAGTTTAACATTCACCTTTCATGGATGCCAGGGCACAGGGACATACCAGGCAACTGTATGGCAGACGAACTAGCCAAAAAGGGCACGACCACTTCCCTACGCTCAGAATGGAACAACATAGGTGTACCTATCGCTACATGTAAACTCCTACTTAGACAAGACGCTTCAAGGATAACAAACACTAGATGGACTGAGAGTAACAACTGCCTTGCAACCAAAAAAGTTTGGCCGTGTGTAGACTCAAAACGATCAAAGAGTTTGTTGGCCCTGAACCGTCTGTGTCTAGGTTCTACCATAGGTGTTCTTACGGGACACTGTCTATTAGGGAGACACGCTAAAAGACTTGGTGTGTTTTCCAATGATTTCTGTAGAAGCTGCATGGACGAAGAGGAGGAAGAAACCGTTCAACACCTTCTTTGCTCATGCCCTGCACTACTTCATACGAGGAAAACTCATCTCGGTGAATTCTTCTTCGATGATACTAGCGACCTAGCTTACATAGACCCTAAAAGTCTTTCAAAATACATTAAAAGTTCCACGTGGTTCGACTAGCAGGTGATTAACCGGCTAGTCCCGTAATGGAAGATTAATAAGTGATCAACTCGTTAATCTTACATCGGGTTTCTGAGATCAGTAGGTGATTTACTTGCTGATCTCTGTCGTATCACAATGGGCCCTTGCGGCCTAAGTGTGTTAGGCAATGTACTCATTGACTGACAGCCACTTCCACCTAACCTAACCTAGCGGTAGGCGTTGCAGAGAAATCAACCGATTTTTTTTACTGAAATTGATGGATTTGAAGGACCTCTGTTTCATGCAGGATGGCATGCCATGCCACAATCGATATTTTCCGCACCTAATTCCCAAATTGCGTTATAATTCGTCTTGGCAAAGTCAAGAGGTTCTTCTCCTCTCTTTATGGATATACGAGCACCATGATCATTATTATTTGATACACATCAAAAACGTTTTTTTACGGATATTGCCGAGGAATTGGCAAATTTCCTCCTTTAGCAAATTGATTGCGCATTCTCGATTAGTCGTTCGGAACCGCCAGAAAATTAGAGCTCGCTTTTCCAGAAACTGTGTCCGTATATCAGCAGTGACAGTTTGCTGGCGTTGTTTTGAAATAAGACCGCACATATACCGCCAATAGTCACTTTTGACAATCACTAAACACTACCAGTGCTGCCAAATTAAAAAAAACCAAATCCGTAAAAACACACCCTTTATTACAAGTCCCATTATTTTAAGTATCGCTTGTTTAGGGTACTGATGCAGACGCAACAAAGACCAATTTCGGGAACTGAACTGAAGCCGAACATTAGAAAAGTGGCCTGAACTGAGATTGTTCAAAACCATGTTTTTTTTATTCAAATGCACTTAAACATACTTTATTTTTTTATTTTACAAATATTTTACACTGAAATAGACCTGTCTATTGCCTGTGACACACGTTTAGAACAGACACCACGGTTTGAGTATACTAAAGGGTCCAATATTAGCCCACTTCGATGAAATCGAGCTTTTCGCATAATACATAATACAAATACATATGTGTATTTACACATACCGCGAAAAAACTTTTGATGAAATACAATGCTAGGCTGGTTTAAGAATCGTCTAAAACACAAGTGGTTCGTACATTGTGGTATCTGTATCTCTACCGGATGTGTGTCGAACAGAAATGTTTTTGTCGTCCTTTAAAATCGTATTTTCTTTTTGTTAACCTTGAAGTGTGGGAAGAGTTACAAAAATATGTATAAATCAGTACTATCTTATTATTTTGATGGTTCAGTCTTTTGTTAAGAACAAAGAAAGAAAAATCGTTATTGTTCCTCGATGATAAATTGATTGTATGAGTCACCCCTTAAGCAAAGGGTTTCTGATCGTAGCTGGAAATTATTACTATAAGCCATCTTGAGTAAGAAAGTAGTTAACTTTGAGGCAAATTTACGCAAACAAAAAAATATACATACCGAATAGTGTTTTGCATAAGATGCGACAAAAACTCAAGACGAAAAGGTTGGGTCGAGACAGGAAAAAAAAAACATGAGGAAAAGCGAGGGGAAGGGGGAATGTGTATTTCTTTCCGTTTAGTAGGACGAATTTTATGTAAAATTGACTAAAAATTAAAAAAAAAAATGTTATTTGAAATCAAAAGAGTAACTTATTCCCACGTTCTGTAGTACTTTTGAAAGTTTATTCTTTGTTCTTCAACTAACATCTCATTTGTTTGATGTTTATTTCAAGCTGTTTTAGAGAACGGAAAAAGAATCATTTTTAAAAAATGTTGTCCCTTTGTTTGAAAAATCAATATACTTTAAAATATGACGAGTCAAACACTAAAAAGGATCTTTTTGCAAAAAGTTCTTTTCGTTTTTTTTTTTGTAAAAAATGAAGAAAAGCTCTTACAATACCTCACCTTTAAAAAAAAAAAAATTGGGCACGACTGGGTCGCACAAACTTTCTATTGTGTGCTAAGTGCAATTTCAAAATCTTGAGATTGATTACAAGCTTTAAGCAGTAGCTTTTCTTAATATATTTGGTAGTACAAGGCTGCCTTGACACATTAATTATGAAAATTGAAAAAAAAAAATTTATAAAATATGGCAAAGGTTAGCGAAAAAATAAAAATGCAACTTTCTTACAGTTGGTAATCCATATAAACGCTGAAAATTTAACCAAAATCCTTTTTTTTTAAACCATTCACAGTTTTAAAAATTGAGTTTTCTAAAAATCAAGCATGTATGTTTTGATATCTTGCCTGAAGATGTATTGAAAAAAAATTTAAAAAAAATCATTGGTACTGTTCAAAAATATTCAAAAAACACAAATTTTATTAAGAAATCTCAAATTAGGATATGACATCTTTCTTACACAACCTGGGATAAAACATAAGATTTTGTCAAAAACGTGTTAACCATAAACGAAATATTTGGTAAAAAAAAACAGTACCGTTTTAGCATTTTTCCCAAAAAAAACTTTTTAACATAATAGGAAAGGCAAATAAGATCGAATATCTCACATAAAAATTTATCGAAATCGTTAGACTCGAATTAGAGAAAAATAAATATCATCATATCGGATGCATGGCATATAACGTTATTTCAAGACCTAGAGACCCAGTTCCATAAACTCCTCTGAAGACTGCCCTACAGAAGCTCTCTGTAAATTTTGAAGAAAATCAGTCAAGCGGTTCAGGCTTTGATCCATACACGGACAATATGAGACATACAGACAGACATCCTTCTTTTTATAAATTTCGTGTAATTTTTTCGTAATTCCGTACTGGTCTTTCGTTGTATCTGCTGCAAAGCACCCTGTCATTTTTACGTGGTATGACAAGCCTTCTTCTTCTTTTTCATTTTCGGCGTTACAAGTAGTGATCTTGAAGCAATCACAACTCTCCCACTTTTCTGCTTCACACTAGTGATCCGCCTGTGGGGTACGCCGCGTTGGCCTCAGAAATCGTCGGCAAGCCTCCCGGTTTTGGATTGTTCCATGTCTGAGGCAAACCAAATGCTGCTGTTTTTGCATTTGCTTGTACCAGGTGTGTTTTGGCCTGCCTTTTCTTTTTCGTCGCGAATTTGTTGAAACGTTGTACGATATTGCCTTTTGGACGGGGTTCTGCGGATCTCTCCTTTGAACATGACAATACCAACTGAGCCGGTCGTGCTGAATTTTGCACAAGATGGAACTTTTGACATGAAGGCTTCCACGGATCTTAGTACTTCTAATTCGATCAAGCTTTGTTACTCCTGCTGTCATCCGAAGCATCTTCATTTTGGCTTCCGTCAATTTGCTCTCATACTTTTTGTACATTGTCCAACATTGTGAACCGTATGTCAGAGCTGGACGGACAACTGCTGTGTAGAGTCTTCCCTTCAGCTTAAGGGGCATTTTTCGATCACAGAAGATAGCGGAGTTTTTTCGCCACTTCATCCACCCTATGCTTACTCGATGATTGATGTCGTCATCACAAGATGCTTCACTATTGATCATAGATCCCAGATATTTAAACTTTTCACACTTGGGAAGCACATGTCTGGATCAGAAAAAGGGCAGCACAGGTACTCAGTCTTTTTAGCGCTAATACGGTACCCATTTCCTTCCAGAACATCAATCCAAACGTCAAGTGCTCGTTGCAGGGATGTAGGATCCTCGCTTATGATGGCTCCATCGTCAGCAAAGAATAATTGTTGTACTTTACTGTCCGTTACTTTTCCTTCGAGCAAATAATCCAGAACAGCAATAAAGAGCAGTGGACTCAAGACACTTCCCTGATGTACACCTACTGTTATTTGGATTTCTTCGGTGACTCCAGCTGGGCATCTCACTTTTGTAACTGCTCCTTTGTACATGTCCATAATTATTCGCACATAGGCTTCAGGAACTCCTCGGTGTCTGAGGGCCACCCATATCAGATCTCGTGGTTGTCGATCGAATGCCTTTTCGAAGTCAACCAACACAATATGCAAATCCTCTAAGGCATCTCGGTGTTTTTCCATAATGATCCTTATGCCTTGGATTGCGTCTGTAGTTGACTTACCCGCGACAAACCCACATTGGTCATCAGACAGCCTTATTATTTTCCGCAGTCGGAAATTAGGCAAACTGTCACCTCTTATAAGTTTGGAGATGAGAATCGTGAACCCGATGTCTCCCATATTTTTCCAAAACTCGTATGGTACTCATATGGTAATCTCCTGCGCATTTCTCCTTCTCTGAGCGGCTATTTTGAAAATGGTTGCTCCCTTATTCAAGTTGCTTTGTCTTAGCTCTTGGATTGCCTGATTTGCTTCAGCAGCTGGGGCAGAAATCTCTTCCAGCTCTCGATACAGGCCCTCCGTGCTTTTTGCTTGAAGTTGGGCGCACTTTTTCTTCGCTTCTTTTCTGCAGCTCTTGTATTCCATTTTGAAACGCGCTTTTTCATTTGTATTACTTGAGGGGCACTTCGACCAAGCTTGGAAAGCTGCTGTGGAATGACCAGCCTTACTTTTAATTTTCATAACTTATCTAATTAATTCAAAAGGTTTGAGTAAGTTCATTGTAAATAAATGGTTGTGTTTTGAATATGGTTTTCAAGTTGACATGCTTTGAAGAAAAAATTACTTGGTTAAATTTATTTTGTCGTTCTAGCCATATGCCCAATCAGTCAGACAATCATGAAATAAATGATAGACATAATTAAAAATCGTTTGGCAGATCTTGAACATATCCGCCGCGACGTCGGTAAATTCTGATTTTTCGTATGTTTACTTATGTGTTTACTCAAAAGTTCTATCGCAATTTGAGAATCATTGAAGAGGAATAAAAATTATTCATTCACATTTGTAGGCTTAAAATTGAGATTAGTTGAGTCAAAATGGTCAAATACATTAGAAAATTCACTTACTTTTTTTATTGGAAAATATTCATTATACAATTATTTTAAAATTAAGTCAAACAACTTTACTTTTCTACATGGGTCAGCATTTTACCGACACTGCTTCCAGGTCGCTGAACAAGTATCATAAGAAATTACTATTCAAACTCAAACCAAACTATTTAATCTAATTAAGCTCCCAAAACTTTTCATTATATTTTTTTTTGTTTTGTTCCACAATTCGACTCAGTTTTGCCCTGAAATATGAAACTTCTGTCAACATCTCCTTATGTAAACCATGGAAAAAACTTATCCTACTGATTTAAGGCCAAGACATTTCAATGCCAAAAAAAAGAACAAAAAAATATTAACAACACGATGACCTCACTATGCATAAGCATAGGAACCAAATCGCCACTGGTCTTGCCAACATTCGACGAATTGCGTGTCTTATGGCCATTTCCATTCGGCCCAAGTTCGTAATGTAGTCCTTTGCAGGACTTCCACCCACACATAGCGATTCTATTTGCTCCCGTATTCGATATTAAGGGGCTTCCTCTGCCCAACTTGAATGAACTGAGGGTGAATTATACATCACACTGCACGTTAATTGATTTGGCTGCTCTGCTTTCGTTGATCGATAGTGAAGATAGCCGAGGCAAAGTTTATTCACTTCTTTCGGTTCTTTGTAATCGCAATAAGGATACGAAATTGGGAAGCATAAGAAGCTAAAATATATATACATTACGTAAATAGGTAAAAGAAAGACAATGATGTCAGAAATTGAAATGAATTGTGTCAGAATTCTTGGAAAGGAACCATGAGAAGGTTGTCCTTTTCAAAAAAGTCAACAAATAAGCCCACAATCACAGCAGGATTCCTGGGTTCGGCGCACTTGTAAGCTTTCTCAAGAGTTTCCTTTCAGTTCTTAATTAACTGGTTTTTTTTGGCTTTTTGTTTAATTTTTTGGACTGTTTTCCATGCCCTTTAACCATACTGTGAGTGTGAATTTAGAAAAGATAGAATCTTTAGAATCATTGTCAAGATGTACTCTCACTGACCATCGTCCTTTGATTAAAGCCACATATAAGAAATAAATAAATGAGTTCGGGGTATCCTTAGCACACTTCTCTCATCCATACCTGCTGATTGATGTAGGTGACCTACAAACTTATTGACAGTTCCAAAAATTATAAAAAAATGGAGTTTTGTAGGTAAATACATAAATTATTTAGTGAAAAAAAAAGATTTCATTAAAAACTATTTTCAGTGACTCTATTTAAAGATCCCTTACTTTATCTACCAAAATTTTGTTTCCTGACTTTCCAGTCGGGTGGACACAATGAGCCCCATTATCAAGTACCTAAAGACTCATTTCAATGTTCTCGAAGTGTCACCACTGTCTGAAAACTAAAATAAAACCCTTATTGTGTTCCAACGACCACAAAAGCCACAGCAGTGAACATCTTTCAATATACGAAATCGATTTTAAGTGCAGTTAAGTAGCTTTTGTCTTTGGTCGCAACAAGCAACAATAAGTATAAAAACATTTATCTGCCACCAATAGCACAAATACAATGCTGAAATCTTCAGTCTTAAGAGACTATTTGTCAATGCACTTCCGACATGAGACAAGTGTGTTGTGTGCACTTTGTCACTTGGCTGAGACAATTTAAATAGAAAGCCACTTCATTCAACAACCAACGATAGTTTTTAGATATCTTTTTAGTTACACACAGTGCCTCCTTATTTTCCATCGAATGTAATGAAATATCTTAGCAACACCCATGTGCATAATTTCAAGCAGTTGGTGATGAGAGGGATTTTATTGTTTTTTATTTACACAGAAATTTGACTATCCTTTTTACAACGCTTTTTACAATTTTATGTAGATACTTAAAAAAGACCTGAATATGAAAATCTTTTGTTTGTTCTTTTTTGTGGCCTATATGAGTCTCTAAGCCATTCGTTTGATTGGTACTTCTCCACGAACTCAAACTAATGTACAAATTAAAAAAAAAAAAAACAAAAAAAAACTGAAGCAAAATCATAAATTCGAATCGATGTTTTTATAAATTGCATGAGAATAATTGCCAAGGATAGTTTTCTTTTTAATTAAATTTTAAATTCCCACAAGTATATTTACTCAAGATTTCTGAGCTCACTAAGGAAAAAAAAATTGTCTTCAAACCCCTTTCTGAAAAAGCAGTTGACTAGGAGTGAGCCACAAAAGCTGGCATAGTTTTAATATCTGAAATAATATTCGCAAATCTTTGCGTGGATCACTAGTGTGAAAAGCAGCTGAGTTGAGAGAGCTGTGATTTCATTTTTTCACTATTTGATAAAAAACTGAGAAAATTTCAAAATTGAAGTTCGCACAGCATTTTTGGTTCGTCGTGAAAACCCTTATCATTCATCAAAAACATCTCAAATATTGTCATTGTTGTATAAAGGGTGGGCCATCAAGTTGTTCCTTTTAAAATAATAATTTATTTTGACGTCGCTTCACGCTTGAGTTTCTTCCAAATTGAGTGCTTTGTAAAACAAACAGTGTGATTTTTTAAAAAGAAATGAAGTATCCAGAGCGTCTGCTGTGCTCAAGTTTATACAAAAAGTTTGTAAGACTGTCATGTTAGTGAACAACACTTATGGGTCCCCGGTCCCCGCTTATAGACGAGAATTTGGCTACTGAGAGTGTGAGGTTTCAGGCTCACCCAAACCGAAGTGTTGTTGGAGTTACTAAATTATGTATACATAGCGATAAAGGGGAGTACCCACGACAAGCACGACACTGCGTTTTCATGCATTTGAAGTTGTTGTCACGACGTCAGAGATCCTGTCAACAACGTTTCTACCGCAGCTGCAGCCGCAACTCTAAAATCGCTTTGGTTTGGGAGAATCTTTAATCCACGAAAGTCAACTCGTCAATCACACAACTCAACACGCACTTCTGGAGGAGAATTTTGCACAAAGATCTCGTATTACTCGCTTCCAAGACTAAATAGAGTCAGCATAGAAGGAACATGACCATCCGCTTCTTTATCGCTTCTAGGTTTGAGCCTTCTGGCAGCTTGAATTGTATTTTTACTTCAAAAATGAAGCTGGGAAAAAGTTTTGGTTATATAAATCGCCTTTGAAATTATGGGTTTGAATGACCTCTGGTCCATGCAAGATGGCGTGCTACGCCACACAGCTCATGCCACAATCTATCTTTTGCTCACCAAATTTCCAAATAGTGTTAGTAGCCGTGTTGGTGATCAATTGGCCTCATCGGAGCAGCTATATTACCCTTTGAGTTTTTTGTGGGGAACCACGAATGTACCCTGAGGTTTTTGGTTTGAGTCCCAACATAGGCAAAAATGTTTTTGAACGTGTATCGGCCTTCGCGAGGAATTGACAGGTCCTCCTATAGTAAATTGATTGAGATGAAGAGCGCTTCCTGGATTAGCCGTTCAAAACCGGAAGAAAATTGTTGGTCCCTTACATACCCTCTCAAGGCATGGTTGAGACAAATGCGCTGGGCCCTGGGGCTCTTCCTTCTGTTGCGCTACCCTATTTATTTATTTTAACCTCGAAGGGTAAATGTTCTTCTTCTCCTTTTTTTTTACGGCAATATCCCCATTGTGGTCACGAAAAGGTGAACTTTTCCGACATACATAAATTATCCGTCTGTACAGTACGTGACCCCAGAAACCGTCAGCAAACCTCCCGGTTTTGAATTGTTCCATATATGAGGCCAACCAAATGCAAATGTCGTGGAATTTTCTGCACCAGTCATACCACAATACGGAAAAAACGATTAAAGCATTTAAGATCAATTCCATCCAAGCAATCTTTGAGTTACAGCCCGAAACCATCAACGAGGAAGAAAGTGATAGACTAAGAAACTACCCTACGAAACCACTTGAAAAACCGACAAATCAACGGAAAAGATTGCTCTAAGGTTTCATCAAATTTTGGCCCAATTAAAGCATAAACAGCTCCATGTCTTTGCCTATTGCGAGCCGTTAAAATTCAACAAAATGATAAGGGATTCCATCGAAAAATTACCTTGAGTGATGAGACATATTTTCACCCCCAAGGCAACTTTGACACACAGAACGCTTTTGTTGCTTGAAAAGCCAAAGAATTTTTGAAAAGAATATCTATCCTTAATGTGTTACCGTTCGTTGCTTCTTGGTCGAGTGAATTTTTGAAGAAGCGATCGGCCTTTGGAGCTATCTGAAAGTTGAAGTGCACAACGGTTTGGTGCGGTTTGCGGTCTGTCGGTCTCATTGGTTCTTACTTTGATGATTTGATGACGATGACTATTGAATTTCCTAAAACCGTGCGCACTACGTACAAAAAGTTTACTATCACAATTGTTCATAGAGTCTTGTAATTAAACATTTTAAGACTGTTCTCTTTGAAGTTATGTGAAAAGTTGTGGTGTAATGGATAGCGTGTCTGGTTTTACGTGATAGGAGAGAAGTTAAAATCTCAGAAACATCAAGAACAGAATGTTTTTCAGCGAGAAATTGGCAACTCCTCTGATAGTAGCTTCATGGCATGAAAAGCGTTTACTCAATAAGACGTTCGCAATCGGAAAAAAAATATAGGTCTGTCCAATTCACTCACAAGGTATGGTTGAGAAAATGCGCTATACCTCGACGTTCCTATAGCTCTGCAGCCGCACCCTATTTATTTAATTATTTATCTATTTATGTGAATGTCGAGGTATATTCCAATGGCACTCGATCGATTCAACCATTCGAAGGTGGAATTTGTGAGGGCGCATCAGTAATCGAGTGAGTGAGTACTATTTTTCCATAAAAACTCGTTTTACAATAGACAAGAGACTAAAGACTAACTAAGAAGACTAAGAGACTAAAAATTAGACTAAAGTGCTTGATAAAGCGAGAATCAATGCTAAAAACACTTAATTCAGTCACGTATTACTCGATCACGTAAACGGCAATTCAGCCCATGAATTGGTAGAGGCCTTACAGTTGCAAGTGCCCAAACTGGTGATTAAAAATGTCATGAGAAAAATATAGTTCTGCAGGCGTAGCCGTGGCGGCCATTTTGCTGATATTATTTTCCTATATTGTTAGAATTAACTCTACTTTATCTTCCTTCTTTCTTATGAAATAAACAACCACTAAAAAATATTCGTTTTCTTCAATAGCAAAATGAAACCATTTAACGGAAGATTTGTAATAGTCTTGATCCATGCGTTTTTTTATACAATAAAAAGAATTTGTTAAATTTTCAACACTAAAAATATTTTTTTTAAAATCTTTTTTTACTTTTATAGTTTAATAATTTTTTTTAAGCACCTGTAAGTATCTATAATTAAAAAATACTTTTACACACTATGCCGATTACCGAACAGTGTGATGTGTGACGTACCGATCGACCTTCCCTATGACGACATCCGACCCAAATCGAAGCCGAATGAAATGGTCCGACGACCGCCCAGCACGATGTGGCTGTACTTTTACAATGTATTATACACAGGTTTTTCGAAAATTCATAGAGAATTGATAATTTTTCTATTGAAACGGATTTTATTGCAAGAATTGATTTTTTTTAAAAATTTTAGTTCAGTTGTGCTCCTGATTTAGGCAAAAATGCGCAAAAATAAACAACGAATGATGTTTTCCACCGACCTATGTACTGTTTCTTAGTGTTTATATTTAACCCGAATTTTGCGAGCCTATATAGTTCAGTCTCGACTGATTTTTTAGTTTAAAGACTTAAAAAACAAAAAATAGAATCACACTACGCCCTCTCATGTCATTTATTTATTTTATTGTTATTGCCCTTGCGAACAAATTTTGATTCAAGGGTTTGATAAAAAGCTTATAAATCAAATCACGAACTTTCTTTTCTTCTGCTTTTCCCTACCGCGATGACTCATTTATTTTGTTCGTATGACCATCAACATAGATTGTCTTTGTTTCATTTCTTTTACGTATTTCCTCCAAGCCTATAAAGACAATTTTTCCAACAACACACAAAGGAAAGTTCGTAAATTATCTCGCTGCCAAAAAAAAAAAAGAATGTAAACCTCAGTCATCTAAGACTCTGTCAAATGGGCTCGATATACCCGATGGCTTAAAGAAATTCCTCAGACTATAGTTATGGTACTTTGGGTGTAGGTCCCTATCTTGATTTCAATCTTGTCCTTAAACTTGTGCTCAAGGTCATCATGATGTAATCATAAGAAAATGCACAGTTTTTTTTTGAAACTTTGTACAAAGGCAAGGGTTGATGTTACATACAAATAAACAGGGCGAACACTTTTCGATGGCAGCACACTCTAGCACATGCCGCTAGTTGATTGTAGTAGTTTTCAATTGCTTTTTGACTGATATCAAGGCTGATTGTGTCGACAATTTACTTTTGGTGGTTGCAAAATAAAGGCCAGCAGCTAGACTACAAAAGTCTCTTATACAAGTTCACCTTATGACACTTGTTAAGAATTGTGGTGCACACGTGTGGGCTATCAATTTTTCGAATGGCTTTTACAAAAGTTTAAAGTGCAATGAAAATTCTACATGATGAATGAAACTGACCTGATGGAAGGGCAGTGATGTCGCAATTGACCTAAAAATGATGTAATTCAACAAAAACTTGCTGCAACTAGGGACAGAAATGTTCATTGATGCTTCATTCAACCCATTAAAATGACAGGAAATGGTATGTACTTCCTGTGGTTAGTGCTCTCATTGTTTCAAAAGTTATGGACACTGGACACCATTATGTGGCTTAAGACAATTTGTCGCTCAAGTTAGAATAGACACTTCCGAGTTTTAGATGCTTCTCAATTGAATGAAATGTTCCTTACTTCTGGTCAATTTGCAGTGGATACAAAACAATGTGGTAGTCCTAACTCAATATGTATAAGTTTATCACTACTCATGGTTAATTTTTTTTTAATCTTACAGCAACGGATTATTTATTTTGACAACAAGTTTATGACATTTTATGTATATCCAAGCAAGAGTCATTTAAACTTTTGAAACGGTAGAGCTTAATTGATGTACCTTACTGCTTAATACTTTAGAGAAGTGGTTGCTGGAAAAGCGTAGGTGTACCAATCTTATTTTTTCGACTCTCGATCTGTCTCCAGAAGATCTAGGACAAAAATAAACCCAAACATTTTTCAACTTGTCCTATCACTAGTTACTTTTGTTGCAACCAGTTGATAAAAACACTCTCCACTTATGAACCGCATCGCATAAAGTGAGATTTTGCTTTGCAGAACTGTAACTCACGTGTAATAGAGTTGCTAAGTGTCAAAGAAGCTTAAGTCATGGAATCTCTAGCGTTTAAACCAGGATAACGTCCCATGAAAATCCGTAGGGGTAGTACCTAAATATAAGTCTCCCACACTCCATCGATGCAAACAGCACCAAATGCTGCTAAGCACAGTGAACTTGTTGAGCTGGCTCTTGAAGCTCAGTAAAATTACTTCAAGAATGGCGTTCAAGACTTGAAGACCATGTTTTGTTTTAAACCATTTTTCTATATTGAGATATTGACTGGTTATCTTTTCGGAATAGCGAATTTTCTCTTCAAAAATGCACTACCATCTACCAGCATACGGAGCAAACCTGAACTCAAAGAAAGCAGTGAAGAAATGTTTGCCGTGACTGCTGATGCAAGGCAACCTATTTAAGACATACGATGAAACAACTTGAACAAAGGGCAACCACCTTCAAAAAAGCCGCAAAAAAAGAAAAATGCTCAGGTGATTCCATCGTGATGCTCATGACAGCTTGTTGTGGATAACAGCAGAATTCTACGCATGCGGCGGCATTATTATGAAGGCCTATTGAACAAACATTTTATTAAAGAGCATTTTCCAGATAATAAAATAAGTAAATAGGGTGGCGCAACAGAGTGAGGAGCTGGATCTTGCGTAATTCTCACAACCATTGCCTTTGTGAGAAAATAGAAGGGGCCTACAATTTTCTGCCGATTCCGAACGGTTAATCGAGCAAGCACTTTTCATGGCAAAGGATCTTTTTTTTTATATAATATACGCGCAAATCAAGGGGCTATGAATACCTTTATAGTGTTATTAACACAGTGCGAGTGTACTACCGAAAGACTTTGCCAATTACTTGCGAAAGGTGATAGATTCCAGCCCTAAACCTCCTATTTAAGAGCCAGACATGCTTTCCATCACGCCACGGGTACCAGAAGCTGAACGGAAATACGCGACGGCGACGTCGACGTCGATGTGGAAGAAGTTGGTGAAGCAGTTTAGAACCCCGAAAAGAAAAAAAATTATGAAAAGATGAGGGCCATCGGGCTTAGATGGCTCACGATTACCATCTCCAAGCTTTGGAAGGGAGAGAAATATTTGACCAATTTACGCGAGACCTTAAGTTCGACCAAGGAGACGTTCCGCACATCAATGAGCAGGTATTGGATAAACGACTGTAAAAAATCGTAAATCTATCTGATAAATCAATGAGGGTTTTTCGCGGGTAGGTCAACAACAACTGATGCAAAAGTATAAGGGACCTAATCGAAAAATATCGCGACTCCTTCGAGCATTTGGAAGAAGGTACAACAACGAGCTGTACCGCGACATGGGCATAGCCAGAAGAACACATCGCGAGGCTACGATGGTTGGGCCCTGTAAAGCGGATGGACCCAAACGCTGCGGCTCGACGGGTTTTCGAAAGCACATTTCAGCGAAATCGCGGAAAAGAAAATACCTCGTGTTAGGTGGCGCAATCAAGTGGAAGAAAACCTCAACCGACATAGAGTGCAAAACTGGAGAGAGCTCGCCCGGATTCGAGGTCGTTATATAAGGCCTAGGTTCACCCCAAACTGTAATGCCCACCTAAGTAAGTAAATTCGAGGATTTGCATGTTGTGCTGCATGAATGTGATCGACAACCACGACATCTAATATGGGTGGCCCGCAGTGAAAGAGGAGTTCCAGAGACCTATGTGCGGACGATTAAGCACATGTATGTGACGAAGGTAAGACGTGCCGCCGGAGACACCGAAGCATTTCAAATTAGGTGCACACCACACCATTTTCTGATCTAGAAATGCCTATCCCAGACATTTATTTAAATGGAAATGTACTTCCCAAGAGTGAAAAGTTTAAATTTTTGGAATCCATAATCAATAGTAAGGCAATTTGTGATGACGACACCAATCATCGTGTATGGACGAAGAAATAAAGTAGCGAGAAAACTCTCTACCATCTTCTATAATAGAAAAAAGCCCTCAGCTGAAGGAAAGACCTTACACCCCGATTTGGAGTCCAACTCTCACAATGCTGGACATTGCACAAAAAGTAGAAGAGCAAATTGATGGCAGATGAGAGGTGGAGTAACAAAGCTTGGTCTTATTGAAAGTACTTATATCAGTGAAAGTCGACGTCAAAAATACTTTCTTGTAGAAGATAAAAATGGTACCCGTGGCGTGATGGTTAGCATGTCCACCTACTAACCAAGAGGTCCGAGGTCCGAATCCCATCAGAGGCAAAATGCAAAAATGTTTTTCCACGGGTATCGCCTTTCGTGAGGAATTGGCAAGTCTTCCGTTAGTAATTGCCATGAAAAGCGCTTTCTCAATTAGCCATTCGGAACCGGTAGAAAATTGTAGGTCTTCTCCTTACCTCACAAGGCATGGTTGTGAGAAATGCGCTAGGCCCAGGGGCTTTTCGCTCTGTTGCACCACCCAATTTTTTTTTTTGAAGTGAAAACTTCTTTAGGCGCGTTTGGCACTTTTGCGATGGGGGTAAAGCAATGAGTTCGCGACCGACACCATTTTTTGGCTCATTGTATTTCGTATGTAAATTCGTCAT
This sequence comes from Melanostoma mellinum, assembly GCA_914767635.1. NCBI lineage: Eukaryota > Metazoa > Arthropoda > Insecta > Diptera > Syrphidae > Melanostoma > Melanostoma mellinum. Next base: position 161,663,904 of record OU612058.1, on the reverse strand, counting down.
AGCCCAGCGTCTCAGGTTCGATTCCCAGCAATGACTTCCATTTTTTTATTTATTTAAAGTGAAAACATAAACAAAAATTGTGGCCACGGCTAGGATTCGAACCTGAGACCCTTAGTCTAATAGCCATCGACTCTACCATTGAGCCAAGAAACACATTAATTTTGAGCTGCTAAATGACTTAAAAGAATAGAATAGCAACATTACCTAGTATACTTACCGACTCGGAAAAATACAGAGAAGAAAGAAAGGAATTGAATTGAAGGACAGAGAAAAATTTATGCAACGCAGAAAAAATAAAAAGCACCATATATTTTACTACCATTTCAATGAAGTGGATGAGTGAAGCTGGAATCATGGCAGAGTAGGAGACGCACTGGTCGATGATTCGAACTTTACAACAAATTAAAAGAGATCAACAACTCATCGTGATGATTTATCGATGGAAAATAGTTTAAAAAACCATTACTCAAATATTCACTAATTTCGTTTCTAAACTTAATGCATTGTCCTTTCATTTTATTGTCAAAGTTTACGAGCGCAGTTACAAAATCTGTAGAAACTATCGACTATCGTTAAAAAATTGAATGTATTGATTTTAACAGAATTTCACAAGGGTGACGAAGAAATATAGATATGATATTCCAGATTTCAATTTAATTGCTAGTTTCAGAAGGCACGATCGTCCAGCAGCAGGAGCAGCTATCTGTAAAAGGTTGTCTGATACAACTGCCATATTTTGCTCAAATCATATGGATTTGCACACGAGGTACCTACACTATAGTATACTCGTATGTTTAGTAGTAATGTTTTTGATACCGGCGATTTGTGTGTTTATCGTTGCCTTTCTGGAAATGGACAGCAAGTTATAACAGTAGGGGTTTATAATTCACCGACTACGTTTTCAAGAGCAATACGACAGATTTTATATAAAAATCTATTTATTTAGTCTGAAGACGCTTCTGCATACCTTCACGATAAAATTGGGGAGATAGATTTGATGATTTCCCAATGATTTTGAGTGGTGATTTTAACATCAACTTCGGCGATGCTACAAATTTGCCACTTTTTCAATTTTCAAAAGAAGAATACTATTTTACAATGACGAATGACCGCAGCCTTAGTACAACGAAATATAAAGCGACAATTGATGCAGTCTTTGCGATATATTTACATAGATTTGAGACAAAATTGTTCGTTTCCTATTTAAGTTACCATAGACCTATAATTTCAGTATTAGAATACGATGATTGTAGGGATGAAATTGTGAATGAAAACTCATAAGTTTCATTGATGTTCCTCTATATGTACATCTACATAAGTATATTATAATAGATTTTCCTACATTAAAATATTTACTGAAAATTCAATTCTGTTTTCACTTCCGTCGGCACTCCCGGAGTGCTTCTTTTTTTTTTTTTTTTTTTAGAAGATAAAGCATTACCAACTTCGCTAGTATTGTTACCTATTAGGAAAGCCACTAATTTATATAAGAAAATATCATACGACGGACGCCGCAATCCGATCGTAGTGTCGGTAAAAGAAAAGCAGGGGGAAATTCTGCTGACACACACAAATGCGACTACACCAGCAAAAAATTTGCCACAAACACGTGGGGCACTACCGTGAACCAGGCATGTGGAAGAGTTGTGATCCCTTTTAATCCCAGTTTAACATCCTAGATAGCCGAATAATTAGGATATGGAATATCCGTTTATAGCCACTATCAGTTAACGCTACCAGAGGCTTCATTTTAATCATAGGTGAATATTATAGTAGGTGAGCACAGGAAGGGATTTTGCGCGTTACTCGAGCGCATCAGAAAATCATATGGGGAGAAACCTTGCACCCTGTTATGTACTCCTACCATATATAAAACCTTAATGTTGGGCCGTTCGTTGAGGGCAGCCCTTCAGATTACCTAGTCAAAAAAAGTCAATCCTCGGAAACACTCGAGCGCGTCAGATTAAGAGATAGTAGGTTGATTACATCCAGAAGAGTGTATATTTCAATAATCTGACAATTTGAGCATGGCTTAAGTAAATAATAATAGTCACAAAGATGTAAAAAAAATTGACATTTTGAAACACTCGAGCGCGATAAATTTCTTTTTATTTTGAAGGTAATTTTATCAGGATTACGGAAAACATATAATCTGACATTTTGCTTGGGGCGATTTAGAGATAAAATCGTCAATAAAAGGTATAATATAATGATGGTTAATATCTCGGTTAATATTGATATTAGCAATTTGGTCCAAAAGACCTTCTTTGTAGAAAACTAAATTCTCTACAAATTTAAAATTTACAATTTTTCTAAAGCTTTTGTTGTTAACGAGATAACTGCGAAATAATGTGAATTTAATGAAAAAATAAGGTTTAGTGGCCCGTATTACCTGGCCGGTATGAGTAACGACTTTGCCGCAAAGAACATTTTTCTAGAGCGTTCAACTTCAAGAACAAAATATCTTCGGTTAAAGCGATCCCATCAAATGCCACTGAGCTATAGAAATAAAAAAATAAAAAATCAGTTTAAATTGTCAGACTAAGAGTACGCCCCCATATAATTGTCATATTATCATCCTGGAGGACGAAGACATCAAGTTGATCACTCTGTATAGAAATCTGACGCGCCCGAGTGTTTTTTTTGCATTTTTAAAAACCGGCCATGACTTATGGCCCAACTCCAATTGTCAGATTATTGAAATATACACTTTTTTGAGTAAACTTAACATTCACTTTAAAAATCTGACACGCTCGAATAACTTTTTTTTCAACCTCTCTTTACGCCCATTCGCCCCCAGTAAATCGTCAGATTAATATAATATCGGTTATTAGAAAGACAAAGCGCTTATGCCCTTTGAATATCTGACGCGCTCGAGTATTTCAATGCGACTGTATTTTTTACATTTTTAAAAAAGCTCATCACCCCACTAAAATGTAAAATTGCCATACACTTTTTTTCGTTTTAGAACGTAAACTTCACAATCCAATAAGCCCTCCATGACGCTTTAGTAACTGCAAATTTGGCATCCCGGGCTCCCCTACTATTACATTGCCTCTGCCATAGTACACAAGAAGTGATCTCATTCTATATCAACCAATCGAAAAAATACTCACGAGGCGCCCGCCTCCGATTGTTTAAGAGACAATATTACTAATGACCGCCATTTGGAGATAACCAAGCATCTTTGCTTCTTTGGTGTGCTTAAGTCTTAAAAGTCGATCGGTCAGAGATCGTCTGGATATGTTTTGGTGCAGCTTTTTTGTGAATGGCCGAAGATCCTTTTCTTCCATTTTTTGTAAATTTGACAAAAAAAATGTTCACATCATACTTCGAGCACTTAGTACACGTATAATTTGAGAAACGTGGAAGAATTCAACATAATACGAACCAGAACATCGAGAGCACAGGCCAGCATATTGTATATGGGACTACAAGCTTTCAACAACCTTCCAAATCACCTTAGGAATATTACCAACTTAAACCTATTTAAAAATCAAATTAGTATATATGCAAAATCCATTATTAATAATAATTAAACTCTAAGAACAAAATGAATGTCATATAAACTTTAAATGTAAATTATACACAGATTTTAAATGGCTAATAAGCCAAATAAATAAATAAATAAATAAAATAAAATAAAGTATTCTGAAGCAAATCATCGAACGCTTCCTTAGAAGAATTGTTTTTCTGCACTTTTGAGGCTTGAGCACCATATGAGATTGATGATTTTGAATTAACCTTAATTGGAAATGCGATTAGAAACTCACTTGGTTATTGGAAGTCAATGACTTTTGTGATATAAAGTCCCCATCTAAAAAACAGCCTACTCTCCATCGTGCATCGGACTCTCTAAATTGATAAAATAACAGGGATGTAAGGGGCCTGTTTGGTCATCAATAAATATCTGTTAGTTAGAGTTGCAAAAAGAGTACATTTTTCTGCGCCAGGGAAGTTACACTTACTATCAATCCCAAATCGGAACGACCAAGTGTTTGAATAAGCCGAAAAACATTCCAGAGTTACCATCTCCTTCTGAAAAGTAAAATCAGCAAAATCTTCATAATATTGAGTGTTGTTAACGTCACTGAAGGTTGCAAGCACATTACGTAGGTATCACCGCAGTGCCTGAATCAAATGAACTCACCATATACTGCAAGTTCTGGAGATTGAACTCATTGCCACATGCCTTTTTTGTCACGGTCTCATGGGCTCATGAAAGAGTTCTGACATTCTGGCCAAATCAATAAGAGTATTTCTATTATTTCATAACCAAATTGTAAGTTCTCTGTATTTAGAGAGGACAAGAGGAGTACCCAATGTATCTGGCATAGTTACAACACTGGGCGTCATCAGGACATTGCCGTCTCGTCGGTCGCCCATAAACGCCTACCTCATTCAAACAACATCTCTTGAACCAAACAAGAAAGCAACAAATCAAGTAGAAGCTTTAACAACTACCGTCAGAGCTGCCAAAAGAAACAAATAAGCAACTCTCTTATCATCTTCCTTTGAAGTTAATGCTCAACGTTGTTTTTTAATTTTGAACAACCTTGAATCATAAAAGAAAATACTCATCAACTCCTCCATCTTTCATTTCGTTTCCTGCTTTCTTCCTTTTTCTGATTTCTCAGTCAGAGTTTTTCCAAAGAGAAAAAACAGACTTTATGTACATTATCTGCAGAGTATCGTAGAGCACTTTGAAACGAGATACTTTTTACACGAACCCACATCAACAAAATTGATGCTCCCCCCACTCGAAGTTCCGCTTCGAGTCTGGGCATCTTCTTTTGATATTCTGTTTCTTTCGGATTCTATTTTTGACAGTAAACAAACCTTAATGCATATCTGAATATGACATGTTAAAAGATTTCCCAACACTGATGAAAGCAAAGCAAAGAAGAAAAAAAAAAATAACAAGTATACGCCATACACACCCCTATTTCATAAAATAGTCATCATGATAACCATTATCATCATCAAAATCATCAATAGACCATGAATAAAAATAGATCAGGAGTAGTTGAGAAGTATCCATTAGCATTACTTCAAGATGGTCCCAAGAATTTAGACGTCCATTAAAAATTTAACCCCAGATAGAGGAGGGCGCCCACTCAAACAACCCCCACACACAGGGATATCCCTTATCCTTGTAGACATTGTGGTGCGGTACAGCATCTGATGCAGCAGCTGTATCCTTACGAAGGTATCAAAAAAAAGTAAAAACGCTAAGAGACGAAATAAAACTTACGATTTTATGATGTAACGCTGATAGTTCCCTTTCAGTAACACGTCGACTTGCAGCCTCACGTCTCCTCTGCCGAAATTGGCTATACTTGTAAGCAAGTATAACGCCAGGAAGAGCTAATGCCTCCAAGGGAGATTTCCTGCCGAATGGCATCCTTTGTTTGTGATTTGTGAACCCACACACACACACACACACACGATTTTTTTTTGGATGAACAACTACAACACTGCGGGTCCACTTACAAGTAGAAGAACAACAAAGACGATAGGACAAACCGCACCGCAGGGATGTTACTCTATTTTTGGGTAACTTTTGGTTATGAGTTGATTTGAAGAAAAAAGAAATCGCACAAGTTATGTAAGTATATCCCGTCGATATTCCGGTTAAAGGACTCCCAACACAAAATACGCTTCCTTTGAGTAGACGAGCAATACCGGTTACTCTATCTGAATAAGCCTTCCTTTCTTTTTCCTTTTCATCATCCTATTGCACGAGTTTAAGTAGATTTAAATTTTTAAAAAATAATTCAACACTCACACCGATTACCGAGCTACTCACGAGATAGCCAAGAGTTATTTTCAACTGAGATTCCTTGAAATTTTCGATTTAACCGTTTTGGCGTGACTGCGGAACTCTGGCATCTGCAGTGACAGCGTCGCGATATATAGGAAATCACACGTGAGAATCTTTCACTATACTATTCGCATCAGCATCCCCCTACACAATACAGTCGAAAGCAGCCAAAACTCACACACACACAGGCCAACAGTCTTTTTTGCTCTCCGTTGACATATATACGCTGTTAGGTATACAGACAGGCTCACGTAAATAAGCTTCCAATGCTGTTGTTTGGGATTGTTCCAATGACTGGAACTTTGCAAAAATTATTCACTCAGACGCCTAATTGCGGGGGGAGCTGGAATGTTCCTGAAAACGAGGCCTTAGTTGAAGTTTTTTGACAAATTACAGTCAAAAATTCTTGAAAATCACACATTTCCTAACGAGCTATATGAACACACTTTAGGGAACACGAATTTTCTGGATACCGAAAATGATTCGCAAACTATTATGCCACACAGATTAAACCTTCCGTCCGACTAGACCGTACAACTCAGTGCCCTTACTTCTACTGGAACCACTGTCACCACAGACAAATTTTAAAAACTTCAGAGAAAAGTATTTTGGATTTACACCATGGAAAGGACAAGTTCTTATTTCTCCTTCATTCCAGATCCAGATAACTATAAGATTTTTGCTTAGGCTTTTGAGGTAAACAACATTTGACAGTTAAGCTATCAATAAAAACAAAATTGTTGGTGTTAGTTGGTATGAATGTCCAGGTAACACTGAGAGTTGAGTATTGAGTTCATTGCAAGTAAGAGAGTAAAAGTTTCTATGCTCTTTGACGTTGGATGTGAGGGAGTTTGTTCCTTTTATGTACAGTGGGTATAAGACAAAATGGTAGAGTTGCGCATTTTAAGAATTCAATCGAATTTCGAAGCAAATTCTTTCTATGCGTATTTTGCTTTCAGAAAAGTTCGTTCCCAACCATGGCGATTACGGAAGGAAATGTTTTTTGATGTGCAACTTCATTCCACTCGCTTTCTTGCAATCTGTAGGAGTGAATTCGAAAAAGGGGATGGAAATCTTGGAAACGGAAATATGACAGACGGAAGTATAAAGTAGGAAAATGTATAGATGGAAGTCACTTTTTCTTCTAATTCAAAATCTGTTAAGAAAGTTTTACGTTTCCTTTGTGGAAAGTGTTCTGATTTGTCAGAGGCAACAAAACCTTGCAAGTAAATCGTCACCGTTTGAAGTCCAAGTATAAAATAAGGCCAACATCGACAAGGATTTAATAATACAAATCTGTTTGTTGGAACTTATTTAGAAATCGCAGCTTCAAAAGCTACCACAGCACCTATCACATGACAGATAAACATGCTATACAAGTCACTTGAAGAGTAAAAAAGGGTCGTGCAGTTGTTATTCGTTCATGCAACACGACATTTTTGAGTAATTTTAGGGGAAAAACCAAATCGTTCCACACCTGTGGTTCGTTTAAAACTAAAACACTCAGTCGTTATGATGAAGAAGGTAATTCGTGTTTTCTCTCGTCAATCTGGAGCTTACTAAAGTCACTCTTATTACAAACCTCATCGTAAGGCTTATGTTGGTTGGTTTAAAACGAAATCACTCAAAAGATTCTGATAAAAAGGTTTTCTTTTGGTCAATCTGAAATAAGCTTTTAGCAGTCGTTTGAGCTGAAAATGTCTTGGTGTATGCCAAAATTCACGCGAATTTCAATTTATCGATTTTCAAACAAATTGTTTGACTAGGTTAAGGTTTAAAATGGCTGTCAGGCAAACAAACTGGCACAATTAGACCAACATTAGGTCCATTCTGATAACATACAAAATTTTGCGAGGGAGTACCTCATTTAACAAAACCATTTGGAGCTTTTGATAAAGCAAAAGAGATGCAGGATATCTGTGTTCGCCAGATCGTTTAGATTATCAAGGAAATATTTTCCTAGATGCCGTTTTCTTTTAAAGGAGAGTGAGCAGAGAAGATGTGGAATAGTCTCCTCCTTCTCCTCATCTAAGCAACTTCTGCAGAAGTCATTAGAGGGAATACCGAGTCTTATGGCGTGTCTTCCTATCAGACAATGTCCGGTGATGTAACGTGCAATCTGGCTATGGATAACAAATGTCTTGTGCGTTTTGGATCTAGTTCTGGCCATATCCATTTTGTTGCCACACGTGGTGATATTGTTCCACCTTTAATTTGTTCTATCAATTGCCTCTTGTTTTAGCATGAGTTTACATGTAGCAATTAGTTTACCAATGTTGAACCTACTGGTTGAGATCTCTGTGCCCCGGCACCTAAATAAGGTGAATATTGAACTGTTCAGCCATCTCCTTAATAGATAGGCGAAAGTTAAGGGCGGTTACTGAGCTCATAGAAACAGCGCCAAGTGATTTGAAGGCTGCTTGACTGTCTGATAAAATCCGGATATTCGCTGAGAATATCACGTTTTCTTTTAGCCATGATAGGACCTCTTTGATCGCCAGAATTTCCGCTTGGAACACGCTGCAATGGTTTGGAAGGCGGAGAGAGAGACTTACGTTAAGTCGGTTTGAGTACTTCTCGCAGCCTACCTATTCTTTGGTTTTTCAACCATCTGTATAGCTCTCATACGAATGGCTGCACTGGCGGCCATTTGTTTGCTGAAGATATCTAGTTTTGTAAGGATAAGGAGTGTATGAGGCAGCTGAGGGTGTTGATCTCAGTGCTCCACTAATACACAACGAATCGTGTGACTAAGAAACAAAACTATTCCAATTCTGCATTTCAATGGCAGGACTAATAACAGCTTTAAATAATATCGAATTTTGGTAACACGTTGAGATTTTCTGTCCAAATAACTCCAATGACTTCATTTTAGATTGACCAATAACCTTCTCCATTAGGAATGACTGAGTGATATCGTTTAAAACAAACCAACACAAATCACACACGATGTGTTGTTTTAGAATCAAATGAATTGATTGAGGTCGTGGCATACAAGTTAACACGATTCACGATTCATGACAGACATGCTCACTTAACAATTTAAAAATAGTATGTTTTTTTAGCTCTAAGGTTTGGGTTTGGTATTGTTTTCCAAAAGCCTGGGAAACCCCGTGAATTCGGAACTATTGTTCATAGTTCCATTACTAGAATAGTTGAAAATAGTAGATTCGAAAAAACGTAATACAAAACATTTGTGTGTTTAACAAATTCTTATTTTTTTTACTCATTATTATTATTTAATTAAATAAAGGAAGGGAGATAGACCCCCCCTTCCATAGTAAAAAATGCTTGTATTGAACCCCTTCACCAAATCCCGTTATTATTTCTTGTCGCCAAAGTTATCGTACTCGTGCCCAAACAGAAAACAAATATATTTTCCCACGGGTATCGCCTGTCGCTAGGAATCGCCAAGTCCTCCGATAGCTATTCGACGACGCACGATGAACACGCTACTATTAGCATTGCTCAAAGAAGATACCAATATAAATTCATAGTGTATTCTATCTCATTCTTTCGCCGACTTAATCTTCTATGTTTGTGTACCGTGACGCATTTTCGTTTCATCGAAATTAAATTCACAACGATTCTAATAAAGTTTCACTCTATTCATTTAATCAATAAATAAAAAATCTAAAGAAAAAAAAACTCATTAAAAAATTCAGCCGGGTACATAGATAATTAGATAGATAGATATTGTTTATTCTTCAATTAAAATTTTATACAGGTACAATTTCATTGATCTTGAATAATTCATAAAGGCATTACATGAAAAGTCGTCTGCGTGAGGGGCATACTTGCTTTATTGCATTGTTAATTTAATGATTATTTCTTTTTTATAACAAAAAGCCGGGTACAGAAAAGGATCTTCGACCTTGAGCCTGCTCAAAGGTAACTTTATGAAAAGGATTTTTTTATGAAAACAAAATAGGTTTTGGTGTTTCACTGAACCCTAAAACATCGCTCAACACAAAATTAAGTTCATCTTTGGGAGATGGACATTTGCTTAGCATAAATGGTTTTTGCATGGAGGCGTCTGTAACCTTTTCTCTATCGGAAATGAAACCCTGGATGATAGACTTCGTTATCATAGGTATATCATATGGCAACAAACTTGATCAACTCTTAGACCACATTCCTTAAAACGAGGATTGCTGTTGGCACGATTTGGTGGCAGCAGAAGGCGATTTTCAACAACTTGTATTTATTTATACACTCGTAGTTAAAATCTTAGTCTTCTATTCCGATTAGATTAAAAAATATTGGTGGAGCCAAAATGAACTTTCTTCGATGGTGTTTATGCAGAAAAAAGAAAATGTGTCCAAGAAAAGATGGCTGACAGACGAAAGTTTCACAGAGAAAAAAAAGATGGTCGACCGTAAAAAGATGGCCGGCCGATTACATCGATGACGTGGCTCGGGCAGTAGCTCCCCCTATGCGTCGGGCGGAAACTACCGCCACTTAGGGTGCACTTACACCAACAGTCCCCCCCGGTATTTCCGCACATGACGCATTATCTCCGACGTCAAGGATAGCCAGCCTTACCGCAGGTCTCTCGTAGACCCCATCTTTGGTTTGAACTGTGGCTCTTCTCACCTGTCCGTCATTCGACAGTTTTACTTTTATGATTCGGCCCTTTGGCCAAGTATTTCTGGGGTTGCTGGGTTCGATTATAAGTACTACATCACCCACTTCAAGAGGCTTCACAGGTGTTAGCCACTTGGCCCTGCGCGTAAGAGTAGGTAAATATTCTAACACCCACCGCTTCCAGAAACGGTTTGCAAATTGTTGAGAGATTAGCCAATTTTTTCGCAGTAAGAGCACATCGTCGTCGAGCTTTGCTGCGGGTTTTGAACCACATGCCGAGCCTAACAGAAAGTGATTAGGTGTTAGAGCTTCTGGATTGTCTGGGTTGGTTGGCATGTACGTTAGAGGCCTGGAGTTGATAATATTTTCGATTTCCGTCAGCATATTACGTAAGAGCTCGTCGTTGGGGTTTCTAGTGGGCGCGATAGCGTAAAGTACATTTTTTACGGATCGTACTAAGCGCTCCCAGCATCCACCCATATGTGGCGAGCCGGGTGGTATGAATTTCCATGATGTGGTTGTTGACGTAAACGTCTCAGCTACTCGAGTATTGTTTACGGTTGCTGCTGCTTCTCGTAGTTCCCTCTCTGCTCCGTGAAAGTTGGTCCCGTTATCGCTGTAGAATTCTAGCGGCGTACCTCTTCTGGCGATGAAATTTCGTACGCACATGATGCATGAGTCGGCCGACAGTGTGTGGGCGATTTCGATATGGACCGCTCTAATAGTGAGGCAGGTGAACAGCACCCCCCACCGTTTTTCCGTTCTACGACCGAGAGTGACTGTCATAGGCCCGAAGTAGTCGACTCCCACGTATGAGAATGGTCTACAGAATGAACCAAGCCTCGCTGGTGGAAGAGGGGCCATGAGTGGTGGACGGGATCGAGCGTTGTTGATTTTGCACATTTGACACAGTTTCTTAACGTCTTTAACCGCGGACCTTAGATGCGAAATGTAGAATCTTTGTCGAATTAGGTTCACTACAGTCTCATCGTTTTGGTGCTGGTATCTTCGGTGTACTTCGTCTATTAGAAGTGATGTTGTTTTACACTTTCTCGGAAGGATAATTGGCTGCTTCAAGTCTGGGTCCACATTGGTCGCGAGGCAGAGTCTTCCGTTAGCCCGAAGAATTCCTTTTTCATCCAGGAAAGGGTTTAGGTAGCGAAGCGAGCTGTTTTTTTGTAGCGCTCGGTTCATGGTTAGATCAGCTATTTCCTCAGCGTACCCTTCGTTCTGTGCTTCTTTCAACAGGTTACTTTCAGCTGCTTGAAGTTCTTCTCGAGTAAGAGGGCCGCTTATTTTCGGTAGTTTAGTTCTTCTTGTACTTACGTTGCTGATGAATCTGTGGACGTATGCCGTACTCCTGAGTAGTTTCTCCCATCTGTTGAATCGACTCGCTCTATACATTTCTTCTTGATTACTGGCAGCATGTATTCCAAGGAAATTAGTTTTAAGGTCTTCGATAGTAGATCCCGTGACTTCCTCTTTAGGCCAGCTGTCAGGAGGTAGCTTCAGAAAGCCAGGTCCGTTGAACCATCTGCTGTCCGGCTTGAGGTCTGGAGGTTTTTGCCACTTAGTAGCTTCGTCGGCTACGTTGGACTTAGTAGGGATCCATCTCCATTCTTCAATAGCGGTGAGTTCTAATATTTCGCTGACGCGGAAGGCTACATATTGCCTGTACCTCCGATGGTCGGCTCTAAGCCAGCTCAGAACGGTTTTGGAGTCGGACCAGAAGTATCGTTGGTTGAAGGAGATGCCGTGGGATTCAATGATGCTTTTAGCGAATCTGGCACCGAGTAGGGCTGCTTGCAATTCGAGCCGAGGTATCGAGAGCGACTTGAGGGGGGCAACTCTGGTTTTTGCTCCTATGAGGCAAGTTTCTACGGCATTGTTGTGAAGATTCCTCACATATGCGACTGCCGCGTAGCCATTTTCACTTGCGTCTACGAATACGTGCAATTGGACGACGGAACCCCAGTCGGACGATATGTAACACCGAGGAATTTCGACAGTTTCGATGACGGGTAGAAGGTTGATCCACTTTACCCATTTTGTATGTTCCTCGTTTTTGATTAATTCATCCCACTCTATTTTTGAACGCCAGACATCCTGGAGGAGCATTTTAATATACATTAGGAAACATGCTATCAGTCCAAGGGGGTCGAAAATAGTCATCATGATCCTTAAGACTTCTCGTTTCGTAGGACGTTTTCGTCCGGATAATATGTCCATTTGGCTTCGGTTAGAGGTAAGTTTGAAGGTCAAGCAGTCTTTAGAGGTGCACCACCACATTCCCAACACCTTTTCGGTGCAGAGTTCGTCGTTTTCGTTGATACTTTTTTGTTCCAGAGGTTCGGAGCCGAGCTGTTGCAGGACATAAGGTGAGTTGGACATCCAGTTTCTGATGTGGAAGCCGCCTTGCTGGTGGATATGTCGGATGTCTTTGGCAAGTCTTATTGCCTCTTCTTCCGTTGCGACGCTGTCCATCAAGTCGTCTACATAGTGGTTTTCTTTAATAGAGAGAACCGCTCTTGGGAATTCTTGCGCGAATTGATCCGCATTGGCGTTTTTGATGTAGTGAGCAGTACATGGGGAGCAAGTAGCTCCAAACGTCATAACCATCATGACGTATGTGTCAGGCTCACCATCCTGACCGTTTCCCCACAAGAACCGCTGATAGTTCTGGTCGTCTTCTCTAATCCTGACTTGATGGAACATTTCCTTTATGTCTCCGCATACAGCAACCTTCTGTTGCCTAAATTTATAAATTACTGACGTAAGTGGTGTGAGCTGGTCGGGACCTTTGAGCAGGACTGTATTTAGCGAAATGCCACGAACCGATGCTGCTGCATCCCAGACTAGTCTGACTTTACCGGGTTTATTAGCGTTCTGGACTGGGAAGATTGGTAGGTACCAGCAATTACCTTTCCCCTTTTTTACCTCTTCGTCCGTTAGCTTTCGCGCATATCCCTTCTCGACGTACTCCTCGATCTTTTGGTTAAGCTTAGCTAGGCTCGGGTCTCGCTCCATTCTCTTTCGGAGGCATTCTAGTCTTCTTTTGGCCATTTGATAGCTGTCTGGTAGTTGAATGTCGTCAAACTTCCAAAGAAGAGCGGTCTCAAATCTGCCATTTTTCCGAGTGGTATGGGTTGTTAGTATCTCTAGAGCACGAGTATCTTCTTGCGACATAGGTACATTCCTTGTTTCCGCAGTTCCGAACTGGTCATCGCATATAAATTTGCCTACTAGGCGACGTAGTTCCGAGTCATTGCAGTCACAGATATGAAAACTGTGCTTTATGGGTTTACTGCTTTCTGTCCTAACCAGATTGCCGTGGACTGCCCAGCCCAGGCGGGTTTTGGTCGCGATCGGTTCGTCCCAGCCTCCTTCCCTTGCTTTCAATGTATGTCCGAGTTTCGCATTATTGACTCCGATAAGTAGTCGAGGGACAGCTTTGTTATAGGAGTCTAATTCCAGTCCTTTAAGGTGTTCGAATTTTGTTTGAAGTTCGCGGTGATTAACCGTTTGATCAGGCAAGGACAGTTTACGCACGGTATGAACATTTGAAAGTTGGAATCTTTCCGCATTACCCTTGGTCCCAGATATTTGTAGGTTAAACTTTTCGGATCGGCTTTCTAGCCGTGAAGTATTCCCGGTCCATTTTAGGCATAGCGGCTGTTTCTCACCTTTAACTTTGAGCTGTTTGGCAACTTCTTCGTCTATTAGGGTTACGGATGATCCATCGTCAAGAAAGGCGAATACCTCGATTTTGATACCGGCTCCGTACAGGAAGACAGGAACGATTCTGAACAAAACGGGGCTGGTCTTGAAGTTGGGGGTTGCTGGATTGACAGGACCTGACTTTGAGTGGAGTCCAACGGTGGCGACGTCTGCTCCGGATGCATTGGGAATCGGATCCTTATGTAACAACTTGTGATGTTTGCGAGTACAATTATTCCTTCCGCAAAGAACGTTCACTTTACACTTGTGTCCGACATGGTTGCTAAGGCATCTGCCACATAAGCGGTGTTTCCTGACTTCCATCCATCGAGCGTCCCGGTCGAGTTTGAGAAACTGCGCGCATTTCGCCACTGACTCACAGCTGGCTTCACAGACGAGACACTTGTTTCCTTGAGAGGTGTTGATTTTGTTGTTGTCTTTATAGTGTGCGTTCACGACTCCTCTGCTTTTCGGACCGTTGCTTCTGAGCTTCTTCTCCTCGCTGGATGATGTAGGGGCAGACGCCAGGACTCCATTAGCTGCTTCGGCTATAGCATATACCCAAGTACCGAACTCTCTGAGTGTGCATATCTTCAGTGTTTGCTTATGGATTGCCCAGTTAAGCCGTAGGTTTGGCGGAAGCTTCTCCACGAGTTCCTGTAATAACGAAGGATAGCTCATGTTGTTTACTATGCCGCATGCCTCAAAGGTGGCACAAAGGTTTTGTACGGCTATAGCAAATGTAACGATGGTTTCGAACTTATCGGCTCTTGGGGCAGGTGTCCGGCTAATCGTTTTCATCAGTGTGCTAACAATGAGTTCCGGCCTGCCATACAACATTTTTAAAGTTTCTATTACCCGACCGACGCAGTTAGGTTGAATAATCAGGCTCTTGACTGCTTCCAGCGCATCGCCCTTCAAAGCTTTATGCAGCCGGATAAGATTCTCTTCGTCGCTAAATCCGCCCAATTCCGTGCTACGGTTGTAGCTTGCAATAAAGAGAGGCCATTCTGATGGGTTGCCTCCGAAAGTCGGTAAATCACGGATGAGATGTCGCGCGGCTAGGTTGCTTTTTGTCAGACCATGGTTCGTATATTGAAGGCTGTTTTGGAACGGGTTCGGTTGAGGTTGACTCGAAAACTGGTTTTGGGGCTGCTCGGGCATGAAGGATTCCTTGATCGGTGCGTTCTCTACTGGATTTGATAGGTGCTCAGGCCTCCGATCCAATGCAACCGCAGATTCAGAAAACTTCTTAATGTTTGGCAGTTCAACCTGATTTGTTGTTGCTGGAGTACTCAATGGAAGTCGACGCACAGGTGCTTCTGGCTCCCAGCTCAGGCGCGGGGCGGCTGTGGGCATAGGCTCTTGAAGAATCCCGGCCTTTGTAGAAGAGTGAAAACATCGTTGGTCAGGTATACCTGCCATCCAATTGGTTATGTTCCCTCTCGTTTGGTTGTTGGCATTATGAAAAAATGCATCCTCTTCACCATCCTCAGACGAATCCTCAAGTTGACTCATTATCTGATACTTCTTGTTAAGATATTCAGCTTCTCTTTCTTTTCTCAGTCGGAGCCCTTCTCTATCGATTGCTTCTTGAAGTTTTCGTTCCTCTTCAATTTTCAGTAGCTCGATTCGAATTTTGTCTGCAGAAGACTTAGAGGATCTTGAACGATTCGATCTTCTTTCGATGTTGTCAGTGGTGGTATACCCTTCCCCACTTAGCCTAGCCGGTAGGTTGCGGGTTGTGGTAGCTGCTAATACCGGTGCTTGTCTCGAATGCTGAGACTGGAGGCGACTTGTAGCTGGTATTCCGGCACTTTCAGCTTTTCCGGCTGCTTGGTGCGATGAGTGTTCACGTTGGGTCTGGAAGTACGCTTCAGTTGATGCAACTGGTATTATTGACTGTGCATGTCCTTGGGCTAGCGCGGAGGGTCCACACCTGGCAGCTACCTCGGCTGCACTGAGCGCGGAAAATATCCCACGGCTAGTAGGGTAAACGTTTCTCGAGGTAGTGAATGTTGAAGTACGTAGAAGGTCACGATCTGAGGCGAGGGGTCCGCAGGCGTCGGCAACTTCGGCCGAATTGGGCCCCGAGTATTCCCAGACCCTCTTCATATAAGCAGCGGTAGCTGCATCTGGCATCGAAGCTGACGATAACCCCACAATCGAGGTTGTAGGTGCGGCACGGGATGAGGGAGCGAGAGGTCCACACGTGGCGGCAACTGCGGCCGCACTGGGCGCAGAATATTCCCCTACACTCTTCATATAAGCAGCATTAGCTGCATCTGGCATCGAGGTTGATGATAAATCCACAAACGAGGTAGCATGCGCAGCACGAGATGACGGAGCGAGGGGTCCACACGTGACGGCAACTTCGGCCGCACTGGGCGCAGAATAATCCCCACGACTCTTTAAGTACGCAGCAGTAGCTGCATCTGGCATCGAGGTTGATGATAAATCCACAAACGAGGTAGCATGCGCAGCACGAGATGACGGAGCGAGGGGTCCACACGTGACGGCAACTTCGGCCGCACTGGGCGCAGAATAATCCCCACGACTCTTTAAGTACGCAGCAGTAGCTGCATCTGGCATCGAGGATGATGAAAAATCCACAAACGAGGTAGCATGTGCAGCACGAGATGACGGAGCGAGGGGTCCACACGTGACGGCAACTTCGGCCGCACTGGGCGCAGAATAATCCCCACGACTCTGTAAATACGCAGCAGTGGCTGCATCTTGTGTCGAGGCGGACGAAAATCCAACAGACGAGGTAGCATGTGCAGCACGAGATGACGGAGCGAGGGGTCCACACGTGACGGCAACTTCGGCCGCACTGGGCGCAGAATAATCCCCACGACTCTGTAAATACGCAGCAGTGGCTGCATCTTGTGTCGAGGCGGACGAAAATCCAACAGACGAGGTAGCATGTGCAGCACGAGATGACGGAGCGAGGGGTCCACACGTGACGGCAACTTCGGCCGCACTGGGCGCAGAATAATCCCCACGACTCTGTAAATACGCAGCAGTGGCTGCATCTTGTGTCGAGGCAAACGAAAATCCAACAGACGAGGTAGCATGTGCAGCACGAGATGACGGAGCGAGGGGTCCACACGTGACGGCAACTTCGGCCGCAGTGGGCGCAGAATAATCCCCACGACTCTGTAAATACGCAGCAGTAACTGCACCTTGCTTCGAGGCTGACGATAACCCCACAAACGAGGTAGTATGCACGTGGCTAGGTGGTGTAGATGTAATACTGGATGCAAGTGACGGAGGCAGATCATAGGACGGAGCAGAGGGTCCACACTTGGCGGCAACCTCGGCCGCACTCGGCGCAGAATTTTCCCCCATGCTCTTTATTTTCACAGCATTTGCTGCGGCTGACTTTGATGTCGACAATGAAATCACTACTGTTTCTACTTGCTCTGTGCTTATTATTTGTTCACTAGGCTTTTTCTCAACAATTTTTTGCAATATATTTCTACTGGGTGCTAAAATACTACTACTACTCTTACCTTGGCACGTTGGACATAAGTATGTCTTATCCTCAATGCTTGCGTTCACGCCTGCACACCGAAAGTGGTACCAATGGTTACAGTCGTCGCACAACACCATGTCGTCGGCTGAGTCCGGGTCTGCACAGCTCCTACAGTTGAAACTTTCCTCGATGTTGTCTTCGGCCATATTCCTGGCGGCTTTGCTCGACGCACCATCCTTATTCTTCTTAGGCGCCATTAACAATAAGATTTTAAGATGTTGGCACGATTTGGTGGCAGCAGAAGGCGATTTTCAACAACTTGTATTTATTTATACACTCGTAGTTAAAATCTTAGTCTTCTATTCCGATTAGATTAAAAAATATTGGTGGAGCCAAAATGAACTTTCTTCGATGGTGTTTATGCAGAAAAAAGAAAATGTGTCCAAGAAAAGATGGCTGACAGACGAAAGTTTCACAGAGAAAAAAAAGATGGTCGACCGTAAAAAGATGGCCGGCCGATTACATCGATGACGTGGCTCGGGCAGTAGCTCCCCCTATGCGTCGGGCGGAAACTACCGCCACTTAGGGTGCACTTACACCAACAATTGCGATGGTCCGAAGTTTTTTCTTCTAGAAAGTCGACTTCGACCCCGGGTAAAGTAGCCCTTGGGGGTTGCTTTGTTTAGGTACAGATAATTCCATAAACTAGGAAAAAGAACATGGTAAAAAGAATGAATAAATATAATGTTCGATAACCGAGCCAGTATATTTCATTATACTAACAGAGCACCGATATTATTATTTTTTGCTTCATCGATGCCCTAGATTGATCTAGAGAGTGATGTGATGACTAGGGCCAACGGCCTACCGAACTATTTTTTAACTTTTAGTACATTGTCCACATCATTTTCTTCTTTATTACAGAAAACATTCCTGTTTTTATTCGCATAGAAATCGATGATGCTTTCGAAAACAAAGATATCATCTACAGATGCCCGCTTCGAAATCCTCAATATGTTTATGAGAATCCACAATCTGAGACGGCTTGTAATGCATACGATGCAAAAGGCACGATATGCCACTTCAAAGTGCCTCTGCTCTTTGTTATGAATGGGAAACATATTTTGTGCTACTTTCATGGAAGCTGCACAACAAACTTGTCACCTTACATTTCAGGGATTGATTCCGAAAAACAGGTTGAGAAAGCGTTTTTATGGCAGCGTAAATATTATAGCTCTCGGAGAACTTACTAATAAAACGCGAAAGATCATCTACCGGTCTCTTTTTAATTTATAGGTTATTTTGACACTGACGGGTCCTCACTTCTTCGACATCTTGATGTACTGATTATTAGAACGAAAGGATCCGCTTTGCATTTGAACAACGTTTATAAGTATTGAGAACATATTTCAAAAGTGAGAGTTGTGTAACCTAAACAGTGAGTTTTTTGAAAAGAAGTTTCAGCCAAAATATAGCAACCAACAGAACCTGCTGTACGCATGTTAATGAGTTTTTTTTTCTGATAAAGCTTATTTTTATCTCTCGCTGTATACCATAACAAACAAAATTGCCTCATCCTGGATTTAAAAAGCCCGCAAGTTGATTTCTAGAAGCCAATGGGTTCACAGAGAATGACAATTTGCTACGAATTGTAGAGTGGTGTCAGCATTCGACAGTCTTTTTTTTGAAAACGAGGCTGGGAATAACGTTTCGATCAATCAGGGCAGAGCTATGTTGACCGATTTTTTTTTCAAATGAAAGGTCAAAAAGGTAGAGTTATTACAAATTCTTCTTAAATACAATCCACCCTTACTCTCAAGGGTTTGTTGAATCTTTTGCGAATCCCTTGTACAAAATGTCTTCAATGAACTATATTAAAAAACTTTTGGACAGACGGAAAAGACAGACTTTTTCTACCTCTCTTCAAAAAAGAATACTAGAATATTAACACCGGGCTTCCAAATTCCTCAGATACTCACTGTCCAAATCCCTGCAACATGAAGCAACATTCCTACCAGTTCAACGCAAAATAAAAATCTCAAGTTGAATTCAAAAACGTGACATGCTAACAGATTCGTTTAGCGTTTACTGCTCAGACTACACAGAGGATATGCTCTTAATCACGATAAACACCAAAAGTACCTTGCTGTATACTCAACATTGGAGAAAAAGTGTACACAGATCAATGAGGCGACTCTGCGCATGTTTCTAGTTTCATTACATTTGGCCAAAAAAACTTGTAGTGCTTCCCAAAAGTGTATCAATGTGACGTCCTGGAATAAACGTATCACTGGAAGGGCTCTAGAGAAAATTGGCAGACATACAGGAGTATAAAGCAGCTAACGAGGGCAAATACTGTGCTCCATTGGAAATAGCGCCAAGCACGTTTCAGTTCGTTGTTCATTTTTCCTTCCCCCGCAATTGATGACGTTACTCGAGTCCCTCATCTGAATAAAATGGACCATTGTTCCGGATTGATTATGTGTGTACTAAAAATACACCAACAGAAGTACAGTGTGTTATTTTCATACACAAGAATGCTTTTATAGATAGGTAATCTCCCTCTCTCACTCTCTCTTTCTCTCTCAGTCTTTTGTTTCGTTATAAGGCCTGCGGCAAGAAGAAATGTTTTGCCGACGTCATAGCGAAGCTAAATGTCCTTAAATTTCATGTAGAATGCTTGTTTCTCTCGTGATTTTTCTTTTCATTTTTTTTTTTTTCAAAGGACGCTGATGGTTGATGGTGGTTCTATGACGAAGATTTGTTTTTGCCTCTACGTTGAATATTCTTGAGGTTGTACACTTGCTTGTGTGAAGCTAACATTTGTGTATGCCTTTTTTCCAGAAGGATAAGTAGCTGAAATTGCGAGTTTTATTATATGCATTAGGGCGAAATGTTAAGTCGTTTGTCGAAGGTTCACTGTTTGGCAGATAAGATAATAGCTGCGTCCAAGGTCCATGGCTTATCAGATTGTGACTTGTGAGGTTATTACGAAACGCATGAAATTTAGGCACTGGGTGATAGGGATAAACAATGTGGAGATTGAATAGCAGTATGATATGTGCTTTGACTGGAATATGAGGTCTACAAAGGGGACTATGGTCAAAAAAATTAAACAGTAAATGAGTGGGGTAGCTTTGCCCAGACCGATGTTACGATAGCGGCGAACAATTTAAAACTTAACTGGCGTAATATCATTGCTAAAAATTAAGGAAGTTAAGTCAAGCTGGGGCGATGAAAAACGCGTCTCCATGAGTTCGATTTAGAGCCTCTAGATACCACTAAATGTCAAACTTCTTTGAAACCGTTAAAGCCGTGTTCGAAATCAGTTCGGCGCGCGTAGCTCGGGTCCTGAGGTGATTTAGTGAATGACATCTGCTCTTCAAGGCTGATGAAGTGAAATGTATGTTTGTGAAGAATATTGAACCATTCTAGTTTTAAAAGAATATAGAAAATCTGTTTAGCAGTGGAAAATAGAAATTTTAAAATATTCAAATACAAAAATGGCACGTTTAAGAATCTAGGTCAGATATGATAGGATAGGGTTGGAAATAAGCTACAAGCAATCAGACGAAAAAGTAAATTGTGGGCTTTAAGAGAACTGCCAGCGCCTGCAGGTGAATTTGCCATAGGAATTTATGAAGCCTGAGGTAAACTTCAATCAAAGGCAGTGGTAGCAATACTCCTACAATACTGAGACATGAGAATTAGAAAAGCCTATAAAAATAAAACATTTTATTTGCCACTTACAAATGAAACCCACTCATAAACACTTTTGAACCCTACGTGGCCGTATTTTTAGCTCATTCTTAAAGCCAGAATAAGGTCTTCATTGTTGTTTTCTATTGTCTCTACAACGAAACCTTAACCAATATCCTGAGGTTCTCTCACATTATGCATGAACATCTGATAGATAAAATCTTCTAAGGGATGTTTTCAGCCTACATATCCCTTTTTGAATAACAATATTATCCTTCTCAATTTCTAAGAGAATGACAGTAACGAACTTATTATAATTTTGGTTCTTTGGATCATTAACAGTAAATACAAACAATAATATGCCCAGCATAAGTTAGAGTCAGATTGAAATCTGTATAATATAAACGTAAGGGAGGAAGTCAACTACTATGAATGATTTAAATGAACGGGAAATTTAGTGTTTTGATTTGGTTTTGCATTTTTGAGAAACTTCCATTTGTAATGGAGATTTAGATAGAGATAGAGATAGAAAAGAGATAGCGATGGAGATGAAGATGGAGATGTAGATAGAGATAAAAATAGACATAGAGATAGAGATATTGATAGAGTTAGAGATATAGAAAGAGATAGAGATAGAGATAGATCTTTTTAGATTTTAATTTATTCATGTATTCAAAAAGTATTTAACAATATTAAAAGTTCCCGCGAAGCCTTTTGGCTTGCCTGCAGGAGATTTTGTTTCAGAAAAATACAATTTAAAGCAAGAATTTTACGTGATATTACATAAATACACAAGATTTAAAAAAAAAAATAATTATGATTTTATTTTTAATTTCCAATTTTTTATGTGCTTTTTTCTGGTTTTGAAATTTTCTATATTTACTAAAAGAGTGTTCAATGACCTGTTCTAGAACAGTTTCAGACAGAAAAGATCAGGCTTTTGGTGTTCAATGAGAAATTTTCTGTTCTTTTCTGATCTTTTCTGATCTTTTTTGTGTTCAATGAGCTGTTCTAGAACAGTTTAGCACAGCATTTTCTGCACCTCCTCTTGAGCAAGTGCGAGTTTGGTGAAAACTGTCAAAAGCAGCTGTTGACTTTTTGCTCGTAGTTTTTTAAGCGCATTTGTAATTTTAATTTGCTGTGAAAAGTTCAAAACAATTTTTAAAAATCAGGAAAATAACACCTAACCTTGTGCTGAAAATAAAATTACTTGTTCGTGACAAAAATACTTTAAATTAAATTGATATCTGAAAAAGAAAAATTGGTGGTTGTTTTTTTTTCGTTTTTGTTGTTGCTTTTTTTGACAAGTTTGCTTGTTCTAACTTGCATGACGTTTTTCACTGCTTCTGTGCTGTGCTGTGCTGTTCTGATCTCAAAAAAAGCCATTGAACACATCTTAAATCTCTAGGTAGTTTGTTGATGGTTGAGGGAACGCGGTAAAGGAGTTGACGTCTTTCGCATGTTTTTTAGCTGGTGGGCAATTCAAGCATTCCTTGCGCGCGTCGTCTGGTGTGGATTATGGTCCATTAGTCTTATGGATCGGTTGTCATCGTACTACTCCAGTATAAGGGTCATCTAAAAAAATTTACTCGACGTTGAGAGTTTTAAATGTGCTGTCATTGTTTCGCGAATTTCCATTATTTATTAGTTTTAATGCTGAGTTTTGAAGTTTTTGTAACTTTTTAATGTGAGTTGTTGCTACATTCCCCCAAGCAAGTATGCCATACCGAAGCTTGGAGTCCAGAGTCCACTAATACATAATACACATGTGATATAGTACCGCAATTGGGACAGTGCATATAAAGTCTTTTTAAGGTCCATGCGCAGCTTGTCGATGTGTTGGCTCCATAGGAAATGACAGTCGATAATGACTTCAAGATTCTACAAGGTTTCTACAATTTCGATAGTTTCAATTGGGGTGTTGGGACAGGCATAATTTTTTACTAATATTCTGCTTTGTGTGTATTTGAACTGTGGACTGCGGATGTGCATCATCTTAGTTTTAGATGCATTGATAACCAAGCCATTGTCATGACACCAATTAACTGCAGCGTTGAACTCTTCCTGCATTATCATTGTCGCCATGTCCAAAGATCTGTGGCGAACCACAATCGCTGTATCATCAGCAAAGGCAAATGGAATGCCCTTCTTAAAGACGCAAAGTAATTCGTAAGTATAAAGAATGAAAAGGATTGGAAGAATTCGAAGCCTTGCGACCACTGGGTAGGTACTGCGTACGTTCGGTAAATTGTCTCGAAAGGAAATTGCAGTTAACGCCGATTTTTAATTATTTCTAATAATACTAAACTATAATAATTTCGAGTTTTAAGCCCAGATCGGGCGATTTAAAATCGCTGGAGTATATCTTGTGGGGTTATGTGAAGTCAAGCGACTTCACTCCCTAGACCGTTTTTGCTTACATAAGGCCCCAAATGCCATAAAAAGAAGTCGGAAATTGAAAATCTTGGCCGGAATTTATTGGAGATAGATGAAGTGGCCACTTACCCAAGATAATTTTTGAAACACAATGACAAACCCTTGAATTTATAATAAAAATAAATTGTTGTTAAAAAAAAACATGTTAAAAGAGCTCATGGTTCTGATGTGCCCTTCTACTTGTTTATTTCATTTATTGCAGAAACGATTTTTTTAGCTCATTAATTCTTGTAACCGAAGAAGAACATTTTCTTTCAGGAAGCTAAAGAACATATGTCCTTACACTATTCTAAAGAGGAAAGATTTGTTTATGTCAGTTTACTTGTGTTCAACAGCCTCCATAACTTCCGAGCCCATTTGAATGAAATTTGGAACAGAGATGATCTAGAGCAAAGAAAGTATCAAAAGCCATTTCATTCCTATATTTTTTCGGCAACGGAAACGAGAACGTAAACGGTAAAGTAAACGAGAACTTAAAGTTTGCATTAAATAGACTCCAAAACTAATAAGCCGAATTGAATAATATTTAGAGCAATGATGGTAGTACCCGAACAACACCCACCGGGCAGGGCAGCTAATGCCTACTTATATAAATGTGAAAGTAATTTAGTAACCACGCCTAAACTACTTGACCGATTTAAATGAAATTCGGTACAGAGATAGTCTAGATTCTAAAATAGGCTATAGGTAACATTTCACCCCAATATTCTCACCGGTGCGAAAAAAACGAGAAAACTGCTTTTATCTTACAAAGCATTAAATTTCGAACAAAGTAGAATCGAATTTCTATTTTCATTTATCGTTAGTTGTGTGGGAGTTTGAGGTTCTTATTTTCCGGTACTGTCTTTCGCAAGGAATAGGTAAGTCCTCTGAAACCACTATCCAGGGACGACAAACTAAGCTTAGTCGGTAAAGCATTTTTGTGTGAAGTTATTCAGCTCGTAAGAACAAACTAATTGCAGTACAAGTTTTGTATTTAGCTTAAATTTAAAAGAGATTTATTTAGAGCAGATGTGAAAAATTTCATTTAGTTTTGGCAATAATTGAAATTATAGTAAATTGTTGAAAAAAGGTCTATTTTTAAGGCATTATTTTAACTTTCGTTAAGCTTTAAAAAAAAGTATAGCAAAGTATAGCAGATTGGTAAATGCCATTTTACTGCCTCATTATTTAACTTTCCGATAATGTAAAGTTTCCTTACTACTTGTTGCTAACGTTCAAAGTATTCAACTTTTTGTAGGACAAGGTCAAGTCTTCAAAAATCAACAGATTAACGAAAAGTGGATTCATTTTGCTAAAAAAACGCGAAAGATACGTGAAACGTGAAGATATTTTGAAATTTATTTTAAGTGAATTAAAATAAAACAAATTAAAACGAATAAGAGTCCAAAATTATACTATTCAATTCAAATCTTTAAAGACGATAGAAGCCTTGTTCTAGGAATTGTTCATTGTTCATCGCTTGCAAAAAAAATTAAGCTTCCTCCTAGCGTTTCTACCTATTAGCTAAGTATATCGCTTAATGAACAGTCTCATAGTCGGGGTAGACCCCAAACAACTTTTTCGGAAATTAAAAAACAAAAAAACGAAGAGTTGCAGATCTTTTATCCTCTAATTCAAATGAAGAGTTGAGGTTCGCTGCAGAAGTTTCCGAACGTTCCTCTGCTGTAGAAGCTGATTCTGGGGAAAATAAAAAAGTTTTTTCACCACAAGATGCGCTGGCATTATAAATATTTAGATCATGATCTTTCCGAAAAAATATAGTACATTGAGGTCTGTGGTCAATTCATTACATAAGGATTTATTTCAAACGGTAAAACTGTTCACTTTTTTAATTTTTTTGTAAGTAAAAAAAAAAATAATAAAAACTAAATTTAGTTTGTTTCATCCCTGTGGTTAAAATTCACTAAACAATATTGCAAGACATTTTTAAGATTTAACAAATTTGCATAAATATGCTTGCAAGGGGCAGGGGGTGATTGAACGATTCTTAAAATTTCTTAAAACTACTTTTTTATTACAAATACATCAAATGTTGCAAGGTCAACTAGTGTAGTTTCGAAAAATAGATTTTTGTCAACCATCTCCATACGATCGACGCACTGTAGCTTTGCGGCTTAACCGTTCGAAATCAGCAAAAGAATTGGATATCGTCAGTTTGACAAACGTTAGTTATTTATGGTTAAACTTAAAATTTTCTTTTCATGAAACCAATACTTTTCATACTTTTCATTTGTGCGTTTGATTCAGTGCAGTGATTGATGGTAAGTTCTACAAAAGTGTCTTTGGAAAACTCTTTTTTTTTTTTTAGAAAAACATATTTCATTATTGTAATAAAAACTAAGAGAAAAAGTATAAGGTGCATTTATAGTTTATTGAGATGTGAAATATCGTGCTGCTTACCAACAAAAAACATAAGAAAATTTACAGTCAAGTTTCAAAATGCTTTTGTTTGATTTCGATTGGTTCTGGCAGATGTACTGAACATTGTAGATGACAAATGGCAGATGACAGATGGCAGATAACAGATCACAGTCGACAACATTTTTGTGGATTTTGATGAAATCGAAATTTAAAAATTTTAAAGAAATTTTGTGATTAAAGCCCAATGCATTAAAAAAGGTTTTGCAGATCAAATATTTCAGACCTTGAAAGACTAAGGCCGAATCTAAAAATACGTAGTTACCACCAACAATAAGCAAGTGACTTAAGGACTTTTGTAGCCCTTAACAAATAATATCGAATTTAGTTCTTAACAATTTTTGAAATAATCCTTAAGTAAAGAAAGGCTTTAGAAGTTAGTCATATTTCTTTTCAATTTTGATTTGACATCGATAGTAGACATCAAAGTTGACAAAAGATTAGATTTGTTTCAGCTCTTAGATCTGAGACTGATTTTTTTTACAAAGGAACACACACGAAAACGTCACTCGAAGGCACAAAATAAAATACCCATCAACGCATAAAAATAAGCGACTTCTGAAGGGTGAGTAATGAGTATGTATTCCAGCGAAAGGAACTTTGTTATGCACAAGTGTACTACGACAGCTCATTTTAATTTTCATAAAAAAAAATTCAAAGAAATATGCGAGCATAGCTAGTTTAAGTTGCAGGAGATGACAACACAAAACAAAATAAATATTGAGAGCTGTCTTCTGACGACGTAAGAAATTATTTTGTTTACCAGGTGCTGCTGTTTGTGTTGCCGATTAACAATCCATATTAACGTTAGTTATTTCTTGGCCTTAATTGATATTCAGGTGGATTTGACAAATTTAAACTAGGCAATAATATTCGTGATACCACGAATTCAAATTGTCAAACAACTACATAGTGGAGGACCGTAAGCTTTTTACCTAGGAATTTTAAAATTTAGCTTAAAACTAATATAATTAAAATATAACTCTTAAAATTTTAATAATTATTTATAATTTATATTAAAATTAAGATCATACAAAATTTTTTTTTAACTATGTTTTATATGCTATTTAAGACACATTTCATATTTCACTTCAAGGAAAAAAAGTTCAATTAGCGGGAAATTAACAACATTTTGTTTTCTGGAAAAAAGTATTTTTCGTTTTTTTTAAATTTCTTTCAAACTAAGAAAAAATTTTTTATTCGGTTTTTTGCTCTGAGTAAATATTAATAAAAGCATTGAACATGAAAAGAAAAAATGGCCCTTTGTGGGGCAAAATTATGAAAAAAAAAAAAAAATTAACTAAGAAAAAAATTTTTTCTTTTTATAATTTTGACTTTGAGGATTGATTTCTCCAAAACTTGTCATTAAGTGAACTCAAATTAAAGTTTTTATTAAAGAACAAAGCAATAGCTTTCAAAAACAATAAAGTATGAGAAAGTAAGTGGCTTAGTTGATTTTTAATAGTTTTTTAAAAAATGAAGTAAATTTCATATTAAAATGCCCCTCGCGCCTACACGGAGGGATATAGACCCCCCCCTCTCATACAACTTTTTTTTGTCTTAACCAAACCTATCCATCCTTACACTTTGGAAAACCTTATCTAAAATACCCTAAATAAATAAAATTAAATTCTAAAAGTCAATGATTAATTTTAAAAATAATTAAAAAATTGAGAGCGGTGAAATTTTATTTTTTAACTTTTTTCTATACAACATCCAAAACACATGAAAATCCATGGACTGGCCTTGGATTCCTAGGTTTTGCTTTTTTTATGTCTAACGGTCCTCCACTAACGCTTACTTAAAAGATCTCTTTCAGGTTCATGGGATTTCTTATTTTCAACTTGAAGTAATATTTTTAGAAAATATTCATTTTTAACGCCGATGATTCTGATTTATAACCAAATTTCGTCTCAATCATAAAAGTAAACGTCAAGTAGTTGAACATCTCTGTTTTAAACCAAATGACCTAGAATTGATTCAAACGGTTAAAGAGAGCACTTTCTTACAATTTCCAATTACTGAATAAAAATCCCATACATTTCACTTATGTACATGAGTAAAGAATATTGAATTAATTTTA
This sequence comes from Melanostoma mellinum, assembly GCA_914767635.1. Taxonomy (NCBI): domain Eukaryota; kingdom Metazoa; phylum Arthropoda; class Insecta; order Diptera; family Syrphidae; genus Melanostoma; species Melanostoma mellinum. Next base: position 161,635,659 of record OU612058.1, on the reverse strand, counting down.
TTGAAAATCAAAACTGACAGCTAAGGGTTGTTTACTTTTTCAATTGCAAGTACCACGGAATGAGTGTGTTCTTCAGAAAGTGCAAAAAAAGTTCAAATGCATCATTGAACGTAGGTTCACAGAGTATAAAAAAATATCGATCTATTAATCAATACGGATCAACGAGTTGCAATTCAACGACAGGCTATATAATGGAATTATAAAACAAGAGGTTGCAGCTTGTAGGGTAGAGGTAGCAATTGGCATTGTTTTTAAATTACTGGTTTTATAATTAGCTTGAAGGGGAGAAAAGTGGTCATGCAATCGGAAAAGAACTTCAAATATTAATGAATCGTCTCTTACAGAACGCTTTTCTTATAACAATTTGAACCTAAATTCAATTGATTCCAGCTCTTCAAAGAATTAAGAGGCGAAAGTAGGCACCAAGTATCGTTGCAAGTGCATTACAATGGTATTTAATCAAAAAACATCTGAATAGTGTTTTGCGTGTCAAATACACCTTAAAATGATTCCAATCAAGAGTTAACAAATGGGCATCTTCGTTTGCTGATGAGATCCATTCCACTCCTAAGCTAAAAGCATTTGGATTTCGCCCAGTATTTTTTGTTGGATAAGTTCCTACTTATAAAGTAGATCCTGCCAAATCAAATTTGGTAATGTCTGATCAAATCTTTTCATAAATCTTTCATAGCTGGTCTGGTGTGCCACAAGGGAGCCACTTTGGCAATTTACTTTTAATTGTTGCAATAAACGACGCAGTTCCTTGGTTTTTCTAAAGCGACGTTCTATTTTTTTTAACGACATCAAAATTTTTAAATTCGTCAAAAATGCTTAAGATAGCGACTGCTTGCAATATAATATCGACAGTTTAGTTATATGGTGTTTTAATAACTGTCTGTCTTAGTTTGAACTCTTTCAAGTGTCCATTTAGCGAAAGTTGTTATTGTTGTGGCAGAACTGTCTAAATTTAGCAGGCATTTATTGTCCCGGGAGATGAATGAAGGACGAAAAAGTGTGGAGAATTTCAAAAATTGTAGTAGACATACAATTATTCACTTATAAAACTCTTTTCGCAGCGTACTAAGTTTTAAGCTTGGAAGTAAGTCCATGAAACAAAAATTGACAATCACTAAAAAAAGTGTTGCCAGCCTTCAAATCAAACCTCTCTAAAAGACGCCTTTTAAAAGCTTTGCTGATTTCATTTATAAGATAGAATGACTACTCAAGATTGGTGATCGTTTTCGATTATTCTGGTTACCTCAAGTCCAAATAGTTCACCTATCCACAAGAGAGGTCCCAAAACCCAAATTTCTAACTAAATAGATCCATAGCTGAGCTCTCTCATATCTCTAAGTTTATCAAAATCATTCTATAAGAAATACTTTCTTTTCAGTGCAAATCAATGATATCCTTCAAGCAGGATGTATTCTGTAAGTGAAGGTCTACAACCACTAATCTAGTTAAGTTCGCTTCCATTTAATCTCTGCGATGGAAAAAGGAAACGAAGTTGACGTCATCACGACAGACTTCAGCAAGGCTTTCGACAAAATGTCTCACACATTAATCCTCTGAACTTTCTTTCCTCGGATTAAGTCCTATCCTACTCAAATACAGAGTTCGTTTCGTTTCTCCATTTTCAGTTCCTCTTTTGGCAACCTCCGGTAGCCATCTTAGACCCCTCTTTTTCATTCTTGTCATTATGATCTTACAAAAGTGAGATGCCCAGCTGGAGCCACCGAAAAATTCCATATAAGAGTCGGTGTACATCAGGGAAGTAGTCCTTTGCTATTTATTGCTGTTCTGGATTATTTGCTCGAAGGAAAAGTAACGGACAATTAAGTACAACAATTATTCTTTGCTGACGATGGAGTCATCATAAGCGAGGATCCTACATCCCTGCAACGAGCACTTGACGTTTGGATTGATGTTCTGGAAGGAAATGGGTACCGTATTAGCGCTAAAAAGACTGAATACCTGTGCTGCCCTTTTTCTGATCCAGACAAGCCTATTCTAGACATTTATTTGAATGGAAATGTGCTTCCCAAGTGTGAAAAGTTTAAATATCTGGGATCTATGATCAATAGTGAAGCAACTTGTGATGACGACATCAATCATCGAGTAAGCGTAGGGTGGAAGAAGTGGCGAGAAAACTCCGCTATCTTCTGTGATCGAAAAATGCCCCCTAAGCTGAAGGGAAGACTCTACGAAGCAGTTGTCCGTCCAGCTCTGACATACGGTTCACAATGTTGGACAATGTACAAAAAGTATGAGAGCAAATTGACGGCAGCCGAAATAAAGATACTTCGGATGACAGAAGGAGGAACAAAGCTTGATCGAAATAGAAATACTAAGATCCGTGGAAGCCTTCATGTTAAAAGTACCATCTTGGACAAAATTCAGCACGACCGACTCAGTTGGTATTGTCATGTTCAAAGGAGAGATCCGCAGAACCCCGTCCAAAAGGCAATATCGTACAACGTTTCGGTAAATTTGCGACGAAAAAGAAAAGGCAGTCCAAAACACTCCTGGTACAAGCAAATGCAAAAAACAGCAGCATTTGGTTGGCCTCAGACATGGAACAATCCAAAACCGCAATCACTACTCGTAACGCCGGAAATGAAAAAGAAGAAGGAGAATGATGCCGAAAAAATCATCCGATTTTCTTCTATCTCACTTTCTGCTGATGATGCAAAATTTTTCAAAGTCATTTTCTCTGGTCTCCAGCTTCGAAATGACCTCGATTCATTCGTCATTTGGTGTAGTAACAATTTCCGTTGTCAAATGCGAAGCAATGACATTTTCCGAAAAATAAAAAAACTCCCCACAGACACAGATCCTGCTATTTTCAGAACCTTCCTATAAACCGTGTGCAGCTTATTCGTGATTTAGGTGTTCTCTACGACGGCGAACTAAATTTTCACTATCATATTGACGTAGTGATATCAAGAGCAAATACGCCCTTTATCAAGAGATGCTCCATTGCGTATACATCGCAGGTGAAGGCTCCATATCAAACGATTCACAAATTGAAGGATCGAAAGCGTTTAACGACGTTTTCTGCTTTTCGCTCTTCGGGATCTTTACGACCCAAGAAACTTTCTAACCACGCCCTCCTACCGCGAACGTCTCTAAGTTATTAATCTCCACTCCCTAGAAATTCAGAAATTCATTCACCGCCTTCTTCCTGGTAACTCCGACTGCTCTTCAATTTGAGACTTTATAACTTTCGACACTTGTCTCCGGAATGTAAGATCATCCAGCCTTTTTGTCATTCCTATTCATCGCACTTCCTATCGTGTCAACGAACCCTAAAAAGGCATGCGGAGTAAGATTGATTCTGTCCCTTTTCTTTTCGACCTCAATCTTCCAAGATCATGTCTAAAAGTCTTCCTTTTAAACAATTTGTCATCCTTATAGTTTGATTTAGTTGTAATTCGCTTAATTGCATTGTTTGAATTTTAAAGCATGTAGTAAAGCTAATAAATGGGGCGTAGGCCCACCAAAATTAAAATTAAGCCTCTTGCAAACAACATTTTGGAAATTTTACTTTACCGAGACAATCCGCCATAACAAAAGTCTACCACGAGTCAGCCCGAACTTATTTTAGGTACCTTCATCTAAATCGGCCTCGGAGAATAGATATTTTGGTCAAACGAGAGAATAATCTTTTACAAAATCAGTCAAATCATTTTATCCTCCAAGCAGAACCAGATGCGATCGTTCTAGTCCTACAAAAATTCGACATAATTATTCAAGATATGTCTTTATGATAACCTAAAGAAGTGTCTGACCATTGAACTTTTTTGATTCCAATGCAGCTGATGTGAAGCAGATAAACGTCACTCTATAGATTTGATTATTGCATAAATGCATTAAAAATAAATAATTCAAAATTAACAGAGCTGCAAGTAGGTTTTTAGCAAAAACCAAAAAAATAAATTCGAATCTGTAAAATATTTAAAAAATAATACAAAAGCTTGTAGCAAATACGCTCTTTCCCTCCAACTTTCAGGTCATTAAACTTTCCAATAATATTCTTTTCAGAGTTCTTAGCGATGTTACAGGCCAACATAATTCCGCCATGCCCTATTGAAGTGCAATGGCGAGTAAAAAAGGTTTGCTACCGTAAGAATTAACCCTTATTTGTTATGCATTCGCATTTGCATGCACTTGTATGGGCCTTACACGTTGAAATCACAAAGGAAAAGTATTCAGTTCGAATTAAGCATTCGAACTGTAAGCCTCTTGAGTTGTTTCCGTTCATCGTTTTGCTGTTGCTTTTTTTAGTTAAGTATCGCAAAAATATCCTGTTACCATGGCTGAGTCTGCAGCTCCAGAAGACGAAAAAATTGTCAATTATATGAAAAACCGAATACGAAGAGGTGGAATGAAACGCAAAGGGATTGTCGTAGTTCAAGGACATCGCTTTCAACCCAGGTTCTTCAAGCAGCCAACTTTTTGTGGTCATTGCAAGGAATTCATTTGGTAAGTGTCCTGTGCACATCTCACAATGTTGAGAGTATTTAATCTTATTCCAGTTGTGCTATCTTGTAGGGGCTTTGGCAAGCAAGGTTTTCAATGCCAAGGTAATTCCCATAATCTCATTTCAGTGACAGTGGTAGTAGTAAATAATTTAATTTCACAGCATGCAGATTCAACGTTCACGATCGATGCTATGAGTATGTGATGTTCAAATGCGCTGGCAAGGATACTGAAATCGATTCGGTGAGTTTGAGTCTAGGAATCTTGCAAATCACTCATCTTTCCTTCATTTGTCCTTAAAGGATTGCCAGAAAACCAAACACAATTTCGAGTCAACCACATACAAGGCTCCGACATTCTGTGACCATTGCGGCATGCTGCTTCATGGCATAGCTCATCAAGGATACTGTTGCAGTGGTAAGCATCAGTACAACATCAACTTTGTATTCAGGGCTCATAAAGTGTCACCTTGATTTTGTTTTTGTAAGCATGCAAGCTCAATGTGCATGCTGCATGTAAAGATGAAATTCCACAACTATGCGGAGCTGATATCACCGAGATAAGAGGACGCATTAATTTGAATGCCTACATTAAAAGCGGTGTGCTTACCGTCGAGAGTAAGTTTGTTATCTTCTACTTCTAAACTCTGACCAGTTGGTATTTCGAACACAAATTTCAGTTAAAGAAGGTGCAAACTTGATTCCCATGGATACAAATGGCTTCAGTGATCCTTATGTTCGAGTTCAAATTCATCCAGACAAAGCCGATAAGACCAAGAAAAAGACCAAAACAATGAAAGCCACACTCAACCCAGTTTTCAATGAGACATTTACTTAGTAAGTGTAGAGATGGTTATCAAGTTGACTTTTTTGTTGTAAATGTAGATTGTGTGTACTTGAAGTGACATTAAGCCGGATGACAAAGAAAAACGACTCCTGGTAGAGGTTTGGGATTGGGACAGAACTTCTAGAAATGATTTCATGGGATCACTATCGTTCAGCATTCAGGAGATCACTAAGGTTGTATTTTAACAAGCGTTTATTTCTTCAAATGTTTTCTTCAATGAATTGGTTTTTTTTTTTAGGAACCGATTGAAGGATGGTACAAGTTGCTGTCACAAGAAGAAGGTGAACATTATAACATTCCATGCAGTGACGCTAGTCAGGATATTGCCATGTTAAGAGATCAAGTTCGGGTGAGTAGTGCAAGGAATTTCTGATTTTTGCAAAATTCTGTATAGACATATGACCAACATCATAGAACGTCAAGTGATTTGAGTAATTTTGTAAGTCATAAATGAGCTTTGTAGTTCACCGTGCCAGTCCCTCTGATAACCTCGCATGTATCCACCAATTTAAATTCAAATGGTTTCACAAAATTCGATAAAATAAATAAAGGCAACTACAAACCAAACAACATAACGGTTGATTTCGTAATAGAGTCCTTACGATAGCAGCAGTCCTGGTCCTAAATTTAGTAATAGTTGGTCTCAACTTATTTTTTGAAACAAGCACTACACCGTCCTGGCAAATAGAAACTGATTATTGATCAAAACTCGACCCTAAAAATAAACTTTCAATTTGTTCTTCAATGACTGAGTATTCACAGACAAAACAGGCATGATGTGTTTGAAAATATTCATTGTTTTCTATTCTGCTTGAAACCAGCCCGTGGTTTATAGATAAATATAAATAAAAAGGCTTGGCAGCAAAGGTAAAAAATGGAAATCTCAAGGCCTTACGGATAACAAGGACTTTCGACTTCATGCCGATTTGACACAGCTAAGTTAGGAAGTGTTTTTCATGGCAGAGCGTGGTTACTCTCGGAAAACATCAAAGCGAAAGATGCTACCCGTCAAAGAAAAATTTTTTGATGCTTCCGGGATTCGAACCTCGACCCTCCCACATAAAAGACAAATTGTCTAATGTCTGCTTGAACTAAGATTTTTTTTTTTTTTGGGTATGCATTTTAGCTTTTTTTTGACGACTGAATAGGTATTATATAAGAACCCAGTCAAAAAGGCTATTGGTTCCACTGAACCCATTAGCAGTTATTTACACCTAAGCAGCGAATGGTTACACTTAACACTTCGTAGCAAGTTGTTGAATGCAAAAAGCTAGTGTCGGTTTTTTAAACGTTACAGCTGCTACATGACATTGACGACAGTTCAAAAGATTTATTCTAACATTAGCGTCATTATGACAGAACGTGATTCCGGCGAAATCATAATGCAGTGATATCATCACCAAATAGCAAAATACTTGAAATTTTTTTTTAGAAAACTCCACTTTTAATGAATCGAAGGATGTCCGAAAACCGCATGTTCTTCTTCTTCTACCTTTTCCAGCGTTACGAGCTCGGTGACCGCAAAGAGATTACACAGCTCCCTCTTAACGGTCGGGTACGACATTACCTCTTCTTTGTTTGCTAGGACGAGCCTTGTTTGGATTCCAGCCCAATATGACAAAATTCTAAACAAAATCACTGACGATTTTCCGAGGCAATGATATCAGAAATTCTTTTAAGGGTCTCAACCAACTCTTGGCCTTCCAGTATCCATACTGAAGGCTTCTATCAGTGCAAAGGTTTGAAAGGTCAAGAGCCTCTGTTAAATGCAATCAGAACGCATGCTTCAAAACGTCAATAAGAAACCTATGAATATAATTTGATGTTGCCGCAGGACACTTCTTCCCAATCTAGCATTTAAACGTACTCACTTGAGGGTAGTTCTGCGAATCGCGTCCACCGAACTTCTCTCCTGCTAATTCTGCATTGATTCAAGTCAGTTTATATAGTTTCGGTGTGAGATCAGTTTATTTAGGCTCCTAATCATGGCGAACATGCCTGAAATTATCACTAATGTCTTTACAAGAGTTATTTAAGAACTAAAAAAAGAGTATTGTGTAGCTCGTGCTCGTTCGTTCAATACGAACTTTGCTAGTAATTTAAGGCAAAAAACTCATCAAGTAAATTGTGTAGATTCGTTTGAAACAAAACCATTCAATTATGTCTGATAAGATAAGTAGTTGCTTTTACTGTTGGTCAATATGAAACGAACTCGTTGCAGTCGAGTCGGTTGAGTTGAAACGCTAATAGTATGACTCTTGAAGATTTGTTTAAAGAAAATAATTAAAAATGGTTTCTTACTAACTCGTCTGAAAAAAATTCATTGGAGTTGCCTTAGTTTTTAACTGTTACAAGTTGTATTCGCTCTCATTTTTCCAATTACAGGTTGTGGGATTCAAAAGTTTTAGGTTAACTATGCTTTTCAATGATAAAACGAATGACAGCTTAAAATTCGTGTGCACTCTGGCAACAACATGAGATTTTCAACACAAAAGACTACAATAAGTACGTTAGAGATTGAACAATATTACACGCAATTACTTTTTCCATCGGAAACGACCAATTGATTTCGTTTTGAACAAAATAACAAGAAATACACGATACACGTCCTTTTATGTAGGTTTTCATTTGCTTCTAAAACCAATTGTTCTATATGTGTCGGAAGTAATGAAGTTCTACAGTGTGAAATGCAAGCTTCTTTTTCGGTTAGACGTCTACATACATAGGGTGACGCAACAATCATGTCTTGTGGAGGGGACCTACAATTTTTTGTCGATTTCGAACGGCTAATCAAGAAAGCGCAGTTTTTATTTAGCTCAATGGCTTGACCCACTAGCTGATCACTAGGGCAAAGCAGTCAAATTGAAGAGTTTTGATCCCTTTTCGAGATGACGAAAAAGGAAGAAGAAGAAGAAGGCTTATTCAGCTCAATACCAGATTTTATGTGTTACCCAGCACACACTTGGCCTTTACAAATAACTGGGACATTTCCTTTTAAATAGTCAACCGAACAGACACTTCTCAAGAATTTCGAGTGACTCCCAATATACCCAAGCCATTTCAGCGCACTTATATCGAGCTACATTATTGAATCAAGTGTTTAGTTTTTGCTGCGCCACCTAGCTTCTATGGTTCCGCCAACATTTTTCTCATTACGACAGGCGCATGACCTATGATAAGTCCAAGAGTCATCAAAGTACTGCGTAAACTTTTCAACAGCAACTTTTACATGACTCATTGACCTGTCAAACCAAATACGAGAATTGTGTATAATTTCCTAATTAAAATATGAGTGGAAAACCAATAAACCGACACTTTACTTGTTGAAATAAAACGCACTATATTTTTTCTTTGGGAAAAAGCCATCATGGCAAAAAACCCAATTTATTGTTGGACGTCCGTTCGGACCGCTGTCTGATTTGTAACTAACTAGATTTCTACTCATCATGAGTTCTCTTCCTACAATAATTACACTTATACTTCTATATTCATTTATATTACAATAAATTGGTTGTATTAGTATTTATTGTAGAGAATCTTCGTACTCTGTACGATACAAACTGTTTGCTTTATTAACGTTCTCGATTGATATTATAATGGGAGCCTTATGGTGGGTGTCTTAAATCAAGATTTTTTGGATACGACTAAACATCTTATATCACTAGACATCAGCAACAAACCACACTGTCTTGACGATGTTGAAGTTCTCAACCCAAGCACTACGACCATCGGCAAAAATTCACATTTTGCGAATATTCCTCTCCTAAGTACCAACCAATCTCAGTAGTTTTGAGGACATTTTTTGTTTTCATTGTATGAGAATGATGCTAATGGTTATCATCGGGACCAGTGGATTGGTATACCCAAGGAGATCTTTAAGGCTACTTTTAGCGACTGCGAAAAAATATACTTAATTTACTCTCACAAGCTCGGGATGCACCAAGATGCCTTTGGGAAGTGTTAAGAATGCAGCAACCTGCACTGTCAGCAAACAGCTTTATCGAAGGAATATGCGTTAGGAAATACTGTTTTTGAAAACAATAGTATTTTTCGTTTTAATTTTACGTCACACGTTAACGAATAACTAGACGGAATTATGCTAATTTGGTATTACCGCTCACGTTATCGAGTAATCAAGTTGGCATTTTCTCATCAGTAATCGAAAGGAATTTCATTCGACGCATGAAGTGCTCACTGATGATTCTTGAAATGAAGAAAGAAGAGATTTTGTGAACATTTGTTTGTATTTATTGCGAAGGCAGATTACTGTATACCAGTCCATGTAAATTTGTTAGTAAAAAAGTGTCTATTCATCTTTTAATCGAAAAAAAAATAACTATCCGTTTAAACCGATCGCTTTTGTTGCCAACGTACACATGCACCGGAAAAAAATCACAGCCGATAGTTGGGCATCAAGAAGTTTTCTTTTAACAACACCACCCGAGCGCATTTAATGATTAAATTTTAATAATACTCGAAGTTTCAACTTTACGATACGTGAAATCACGTATGCAGTAATAACAAAATGGCTACTCATTCACTCGATAGCGGGAGCTGTAATTCGGCCCCTGGTTCTTTAAACTTTGTGGTGCAGATATTTTCGCCCCGTTTAAGCAAATTGGCTTTGTGATGAAAGTTAAATTGAATAACTTTTGTCTGAAAATCAAACCTCTAACAAAATTTCAAAATCACAAAACGAATTATCTTTTCCAGCGTCCATCTCAACGTGAAGCAAAACGTCGCATGGATAACAAAGACATGCCACACAATATGAGCAAACGTGATATGATTCGAGCGGCTGATTTCAATTTCCTCAAAGTTATCGGTCGTGGATCTTTCGCAAAAATCATGTTGGCTGAACGTAGAGGAACTGATGAGCTCTATGCATGCAAAGTTCTACGCAAGGATGTTATCCTTCAGACCGATGACATGGAACTTCCAATGATTGAAAAACGTGTCTTGGCTTTATCAGGAAAGCCACCATTTTTGGTCCAACTACATTCTTGCTTCCAAACTATGGTCAGTACATTTTGACTGAAGTCTCATAACAACATTCAATATGTTTTATTTGCAATCAGGACCGTTTGTTCTTTGTAATGGAGTACTGCAAAGGTGGAGATCTCATGTTCCAGATGCAACAAGTCGGACGATTCAAAGAGAATGTTGCCTTGTACGTTTCTTTCTTCGCTTCAATATGCAATCGCTCTTATTCATTTTATTTTTAAGGTTCTATGCGGCTGAGATTGCAGTAGCTTTGTTCTTTTTACACGAAAGAGGTATCATGTATCGGGACCTCAAGTTGGATAACATTCTGTTGTGTGGTGAAGGACATGTAAAGATTGCCGACTTCGGTCTATGTAAAGAAGGCGTTACCGATGATAAAACTACCAATACTTTCTGTGGAACGGCAAACTATATGGCTCCTGAGGCAAGTAGATCTTCATCTTGCATTTTTCTTTAACATTTTGTGTTGTTTCTCTAACAGATCACACAATACCAACCATATACCAATGCGGCCGATTGGTGGTCTTTTGGAGTCGTCTTGTACGAAATGATTTCCGGTCAGTCTCCTTTCGAAGGAGATACTGATGAACTCATATTTAAAGCAACCAAAGACAACAAAGTTGTTTTTCCAAAACATTTCTCACAGGAGGCTAAGGATGTTTGCACTGCAGTAAGTTCCATTGAAAGAAAAGGTGTTATAAACTCTAATTTTGTTTCTTGTTTCTCAAATAGTTCTTGAGCAAGAAACCAGAGAATCGCCTTGGATCGGGATCAACTGGACGCTATGACATAAGAACTCATGCCTTTTTCAAAGACATCGATTGGGATAAGGTATCTGCTCGTGATATGGAGCCCCCAATTAAGCCGAAAATAGTAAGTGTCTTAAGAAAATTGAACATTGTATTGAAATAGTTCCAATTTCTTATAGAAACATCGCAAGGATATTGCCAACTTTGATCAGCAATTCACAACAGAGAAAACTGATTTGACTCCAACAGACAAGCTTTTCATGATGAACTTGGATCAGAACGAATTCATTGGATTCTCATACTTGAATCCGGAGTTCATTACAATTTTGTAAAAAAAAATGTGAAAAACTTATTTGGTTCTTTTGGCAGGAACCGTCAATAAATATTTAATAGAGCAATAAAATATGACAAACTAAAATAATTTTTACCATCAGGGCCGACCAAATCTTTTAAGGTTGGCTTCTAGTAAAAACTACAATTTTCAAACATGGTTTAGAGAATGAATCACTCAAAACATCACAAGCCCAAGTGTAACGTCGCAATCTGCCAAAAAATTAAATTAATTAAAATTGTTTTGAGCATTGAAAGGAAAATATTATTGTGGTTGTAACCAAGCTCATAATTACTTTAATATTTTGAATATAATATCACTTGACAACGCAACAATTCCTTAGAAAAAGTAGAAAAATAGAGATGACAGCTTCTGGAGATCAATAACATCAACAAAGCCTTATTTTGCAGACTCCTTTTCTTCGAATCAACAAAATTGCAAAATTTTGCAACTCATCCTTTTGTATAGGGGATATAAAATAGATATTTACAATACTATATCAATCTCTTTGGCGCATTTGATACACGTTGACATATCATTTGTGGTTTTTCCAGATATCGAAAGGTAACTCAGAAGTAGCTCGCTGGCCCTAACTAGTCCCGCCTGACAATGATTTTAAGCTCGATTGGTATAAGCTGAACTTTCTTGTATACAGGGTGTCCCGTAATTCGTGTTACACACTTTGGGATGTGAATCTTGGCCATATTTTAAGAAAAAAATTGTTTCACTGTAAAGTGAACTTCTCAACTTAGACATCACTTTTCGACAATTTAAAGAAGGCTAACTTTGGCGTACCCAGATCTATGTTAAGTTCGATTGCTCGGTCAAAACTGACGGTGGAAACCTAATTTTGGACTCCTGCGTGCTAGAACCAGTTTTTGAATTTTGTTGTATATGTTTGTTCTCGATAACTCTTGTCTCACTTGAAGTGATCCTTCGAAACTACGTTGTTCTAATTCTGTATAGATAGTTATTTCAAATGAGTGAACAGTTCCTTTCATTTGTCTCCATAAAAAAAAAAAAAAATCAGTATAGTGGGATCGGGAGATGGTGCTGGCCAGTGATTTGTTCCATTTCTGCCTATCCATCGACCACCGTATTTTTCATAGTGGACCGGAGCACCATCTTGTTGGAAATGTGATGAAACTAGCTGAAGCAGTGGAACATCCTTCAATAGGTCTGGTAGATGGTTTCGTAAAATCTCCAGATAATTAGTAGAATTAAGTCGAGGTGATAACTTGAAAGGCCCGATTTATTTATTTCCAATTACACCTGCCTACATCTTAACATAAAATCTGTGCTGAAACGCTCTTTGTCGTCTTTAATGCGGATTGTTTGAAGCCTATGTATGGAGATTATGGAAATAGGTAAAACCAGTTCTTGTGATTTGAGATTCGCCTGTTCAAAGAACTCTGTTTATAAACTGGTTGTCAGTCCAGTTTCTCTCTAGCAACCAGTTAAAAAATTCGAATCTCATCTCAAAATCATTCGGAAGTAGTTCCTGTACAGGTGTGTGGTGATATGGATGCATACCTTCGCCATGCAGTATTCTGCAAATTCTTTGTTTGTAAATATTAAACTGTAGAGCCAAGCACCTCATGCTGATGGAAGGACCGATTTCAATAGCTACTAGTATTCTTGTATCAACCGAAACTCTTCTTATGTTGGCAGCTCCTGCGTTAAGTCTTGCAGTTAATACTGAATCAGTCTCTCTACCTTTTAAAGGTAGGCTTAAGAAAGAAGTCGTCTGTTAGTATTAAGGTCCTGGTATCTTCGTTGTGCTCTTCTTGAATTTTCATTGCAGTACCCATAAATGAATAAAATGTCTGCGTATTCTTCTTTCGTAAATGAAGGCATCTCAAAAAGCGCTCTTACCCTGTCTAAGCGTGGTAACACCAGATGCTGTTACGCTTAGTATAATCATTTGGATATGCATTGAGGTATGACACGTTACGATACCAACTAATAAAGAATGGGTCCCATTTAGCTTAATTTCTGATCAAGTATCGAAAGATGCTCCTTGAAGTCTTCGAAGAGGTGTTGGTGAGTTCTGGGTTTTCATTTGTTTAGTCGGATATTGGCAAAAGAACAATTTGAAACGTTTTTATGGTGAATATATGTCAGAAGTGGGAAAGTTGAAAGACATTCAAAATAGTCCGTAGGACTCCTGTGATTCCGAAAACCTGTTAAACAATTAAAATGTAATATTGAAGAGTGTTTCGTATAACAGACTTTAAGCACTTCAGTTTGAAGACCCAGAAAAGATTTAGACATTTTGTTGACATTTTTATAGCAGCATTATTTAAAAAAAGCTTGGTACAACTTCTTCGTTTGTTTTGAAACTGTATACACAGACGAGGCGTGGTAAGCTTTTAGAAACAGGGTTTCGTTCAAAAATTCTTTAATATTTATCATAGAAACTGATGGGTTTTACTCTATAACTGGTGGATCTGTTGTAAAAAAGAAAAGAGGCTGCAGTTGGTGTGGCAATTGCATGCAGGTCGTTGAATTTTGGCAACGAATTGGTTGCTTCACAAAAGTTTAATGAACCAAACAAAACTCTCGCAGCAAAAAAAAAAAAAAAGATCACTGCAGAGTGTTGTAAAACACACTCATACACTCAGAACCAATGATCAATGGAATTTTCCATTTCTGGTCGTCCAATACAGAAAAATTCACAGCGAATTCGATCCAAGGTGCGAATAAGAATTGCAGAAGAAACCAAACAAAATTTGTGAAAACCCACTACGAGCATGATTGCGACCACTGCTTTCTCGCTTTGAATTTGGTGTGGCAAATCTTTTATCAAAGCTCTAGTCCTATTTCAGGAACAAACATATCAACCGAGAGTTGCGATTCCAAAATTCAATTGGAAAACCGAGAAACAACATAACCGCAGTTTGATTCCAAAAAAACGAAGTCCTTAAACTCAAAACTTTCAGCATCTCAGCCTATTGTGAACGTGAGACAAACCGTTCCATCCTCAACGTTCCAGTCCCAAACTAAAAACTCAAAACCCTGACTTGTCATCATCTCAGAACCAAGCCATCAAATCCAGAATCATCACTATTAGCAGTGAGCCGAACTTTTTCTCACTCGAAGAGACTTTGCCAGAATCTACCAGACTATGTAGTGCACGCTGATGAATAATTTAGTTAATAATTAGTATACTTAATGTTTGCATACGGTGCTACAAAAGCTCAGGTCGGATAGTTTGCGCCAAGACAAACTATATAAATTACGGTATGGTATGGTATACAGTATACTTCTTCCTGCGCTGGCTGAAGGAGTATATAAAATTTCTTTTCCTTCTCTCTATCGCTATTCAACGCTTATCGTTAACTCAAAGCACGTGCTCAGAAAAAGAATTCACATTCAATAGCCTAAAAACAAACAAAATATTTTAATACTTTTATAGTTTACATGAACCAGGGCCTAAGGGCACCTGCTGGTTTTTGCCTACCAGATTATCATATTGTAACGTGCTTATAATTTCCAAACTCACTGCTGGTCAAGGTCAGTCACTAAAAAATTCGCAAAGGTCGGAAACCCTCTTTTATTAAAAACTGTTTCGGAAGAAGGTATAATTAAAAAATATAGTATTAATATAATTCAAATGATTTATCGGTGTGTGTGGTGCTGTGCGGCTCCTGCCAGCAATAGTTACTTCGTTCGGTAAACCCCGGTGTCGCGTCAAATGCGAAAGATTTTTTATTGGGTTTGGTTATTGGTACGGAACAAAGTAGCATGATTGATTGTGACAATTTAGCCCGTAAGTAGCCGTCAAGAAAACAGCAGGCACCCTAAGGCCCTGATAGGTGAGAAACAGCAGGCGCCCTAAGGCCCTGGTAGGTTAAAAACAGCAAGCGTCCGAAGAAAATACCTCCAATTATCGTTTCAAGTAAATATCGTATTGTATTATAAGATACCAAATTTTAAGAATTAAGAAATCTGAAGCTGTTTGCGAAACTTGTTTGTACACCAACCTAGAAAGTACCGAATTATGGCTACCGAAAAATCAGAGACCGCTTAATGTGAATTGTTTTTTAAGAAAATTATGAGCAAGAGAAAAATATTGTACGAAAAAAAAAATTTTTTAGCGTGTAAGTATATTTACTCTATAATATCTGAACTGTCATCTACCAATTCTCTCTATTTACATTCAGGTTTTGCGTACTGTGAATCTTAATTGAGTATCCAAACTATCTAAAGCTTTTCCTTCCAAATGTTTTATAAGCTTAGAAGCTCATAATAAAGAAAGTCCAGACAAGAACCCAATCAAAATGGATTGTCAACTTTCGACCTGATTTTAGAAGAGTGTTAAGCAGAACCTTACCGTTAAACTTGCAAACTACAGCTTTGCTGGATTTCAGATTCGATACATCGTATATGAATACAATTTCCAATTAAACTAAACTAAAAAATTTATGAAGACATGACAACACCAGTTAGGCATATGTTTTCGGTTTCATTCCATTATCTTACATCTCTAATGAAGTGGGAGCCTCAACATAGGGTTCTTTAACTTTCGTCTTGTATGAGATCTCTTGTGTCATAATTAACTCACAACAACAACAACCGATTTAATACGATTTAATAAGTGTTGTAACTACCACTTAATTGACTGCCCACACTTTATTGAAATCTTGTAGACATTGAAATTCAAATCACACAGCAAGCACTTCTCTTGTTAACCATTTGCGTCACAACAAGCTGTGTGACGACGACGATTTTTGTTTCTTTTTTTTTTGCATAGTACCTCTACCTACGTTAAATGTAAAGAGCTTTTCACTTAATTCATTTCGCATGGTTTGTATGCTTTTTCAAGTATTGCCATAGATAGAATTAATCGCACCCGGTTGGTACTTTTAACAATGGTTATGTTAACAGCAATTATATTGACTTTTATTTGTAGCGATGTGAGGAATAATTGAGATCATTTAATTAATTTAATTCATGAACTGGGCAGGTTTTGGACAAATCTCGAAACATATCTGCATATACGTAATTCGTAGAACATATGTATAATACTAGCGCATGCATGATGAATGCTCAGATTGATGAGGAAAGCGGTAGGAAGGACCTACAGATTTAATATTTGTAAGTTTTCATTACACTGTCTACATTATTTTTATTTTCAGTAAAACTGATTTATAGAGTTATCTATTATAGTCAAGTCCTTTCACTTTATACCCATGTTCATTTCGTTCAAAGGAAAATCAACACACCATTTTGATGGCGTCTCAAGATCTCTCAATTGATGACCAAGGAAGTAGTGAAAACATATTAGATCCGAAATTGTTTGGTGGCGGCAATTTTTTTAGGTGCCCTGACATAAGACCATACGACATAAGGCCATATTCGAATATATGGCGTTAAGACGCTTTGACTTGTGACTTAAGGCCATATTCGAACATATGGTCTAATGACGCTTTCCAAAGCGTCTTAACGCCATCATGGCCATATGACCCATTCTTCCGTATCCCAGTTAAAAAAATAAACACCAAACATTATAACAACGAAACTGAATTTTTCTTTCCAAATAATAAAAACATCACATTATTTGCAAAGATAAATCTTTGATAAATAATCAAATTAACAGCATAAATTTCAAGAAAGTGTTTTTAGAATATATAGTTAAACTTTTTTCCACTATTCTTCTGCAAAAAGAACAGAGGGTTGGATTTTTGTTTTTATTGTAGTTTTCGGTTGGCCGAGGAAGACATTCTAAATACAATTTAAAGTGGAACAGTTATGAGCTGTACGAAAAATTTTCATTGATCAGAGAAAACTTGCATTCATTCATTCATTCATACCTCCATCAAATCCTTACTTTTTAATCAGTTGCACAAGCGGTCGTTTTAATTTAGAAAAAAATGGAATTAAAAGAGCTTATATATAATTATCATTTTTGCGAAGGGTTTCAAAAAGGCAGCAAATTGCTTTACATTCCGGATTTTAAACAAGTTTATAAATGAAAAAATTTTCCCAGAGGAGTATGGATGTGTGATGTAAAAATAAAAATTCGCGCGAATTTGCTAAAACCAAATAGGTCATAGAAATTTTGAGTACATTTATGTCGACTTGATAATTTCGCGAAAACCAGCTCCTAATCCGAAAAAGAATATCTTTAGGATATATATTTACTTTGTTTACAATCTCACAAGCCTTTATCCGCCGATTGCCTGTTACATAGCCCATGCATTGAAGACGTTGCGGAAAAATTAGGGTATTCTTAAAAAACGTTCAAAATTTCCCATCAGGACGGCAATTGCATTATTGTCTTTCATCTCTCAAATTTATCTTCTTTGCCATATTATTTAATTGCAATATTTAAAAAAAGCACTCATACGCCACAGTGAACAGTATGCATCGTATACGACGTATACCCAAACATACGTTTTTCTTTTTTCCTGGTCTGTATGCTGAAGCTATAGTTAGGATAGTTTTATGCAGTTTCTTTGTGATATTTGTTGGATTGTTTGTTTGAGAGGAGAGAGAGTTCGTGCTGCTAAGGTCGAAAGGATGAGAAAAACTTTACATTGTTGCTGCGCGGAAAGGCTTTGAAAATTTTTTAAAAAGGCAGTTATTGAATGTTGGAAAAACGGTTTAATACCAGCACAGAACTGCGAAAAAAGTCTTTCTATCTGGGTTTTGAATAAGAAAGTAGTTTTGGTAATTTTTAAAGGATAGATAAATAGAAATATTCATTAGTTTAGATTACATTTGCAGTAAAACTTCTCATTTTGAGACCTTGTGTTTGAGGAAAAGACTGAGATATGTAGATGTTTGTTTTGTTTTAATTGTTTTTTTACAAAATTTAATTTATTTTGCGATTTTATAATCGAACACAGCAATAATTTAAGAGCTTTCTTCCAAAGTTCCAACACTTGTTCAAAGTATCTGATTACTGACTTTAGCATGAGCAATACAATTTCGTGCTTCAAAACAGAGTGCTGCAGTGAATGTCTCGTTTTATGAATACATTCACTTGTTCATTGCCTTACACATTATTCAGCCACCATTCATCTTAATCCAAAGCAATACACACGATGCACTGTCTTTTAGTCAACAAGACAGGTTCTCACTCTCATTCACTTAAATGGCAGGCAATGACAATATGTGTATGCGTATGAATAGTGTCTAAAGCAACGAATCATCTACAGTGCAACGAATACTTCACAGTGCAATACTGTGATGAAGAACAGTTCTCTACCTCAAACATCGAACGATTGCAAACTCAAAATTTTAGACATTTGAAATCATTGGCTTATTAACATTTTGGTTCGAAAAAGTGTTCCAATACTACAGGTAAAAACTGTCAGTAGTCATACATAGACCATGTGCAGTAATTCCATCACAAGCTAATCAGACCTTTTTGTTTCGCCTAAAGATTTCGGTGCAAAATTCGAACTTTCATCAGAAAAGAATGTTTTTAGGTTCTAGGATGCCTTTCTTAAAATAAATAAACATATAGGGTGGCGAACCAAAGCTATGGAAACCTCAAGGACTAACGAATTTCAATGACCTACATGTCATGTCGATTCCGAACGGCTAAATAAGAAAACGTTTTTCATGGCAATGTGTGTGACAAAGTTGAGATTTGAGACTTGATGAAACAAAAATGCATCACGATAAAAAAGTGAATGAAATAGAATACGTAACACATTATTTTATATTCTTTGTGCGACAACTCCTCTGTCGTCTTCTGAGCATTGTCAATATTTATGGTAGTCAAAAAGTCTACACAGCTAGAACCAAACCTCGTTATAAGACTATTAGTTTCTCTCTCTCTCTCAAATTAGTCGCTATAGTTGCCTATAGAAAATATAGAAAATAGTCAGTGTTTATTGTTTAATACATGCGCTTGTTCATGAATATTATAAAGCAAGTGTGTTGCATTATTGAATGAAACGTGTCATTTGAAAATTCGATGAAACGAAAAAGTAACACAAAAAAAAAATAAAAATTTCGTCGGCGATAGATGGTAGGACACAAGTATTAAATATAAACTTCGTCTTCATGTTGTTCGTTGTCTTTCGTTGCTCCCTTATCTGAAATTTAACTTCAGATGTGTTGGAATTGCACTCACTCATTTTTCTCAAGATCCGTTTAAGACCTCCAAGAATTTCTCAAAAAATTTTGTAACAAACCAATATCCGTGACTGTTTTGCAATTGAGGTCTTGGGGCTGTTGGTAAAACTGATTTTAAAATTAGTTCTTTTGTGAGAATCCACCATTAACGATCAAAATTTGTTTTCGTTCCCACATTGACTATATCTTGTAGTATGCCATAGGTCAGAATTCTAATTTTTTTATCAAGTGAGCTAAGGTAAAATCATAATTGACCTTAATGAGGTATCCGTTCGGAGAGGTTTTTGAATTTTTCTATGACATTATTTTGACACACCCGGCAAACTGCGGCGTTGAATTGCGATAAAGTGCTATTTAACTAAACCTTAAAGTGCTATACGCAAATATCACTTAGCACCTTCATCTTCCAAGCGCTTCAATTGCTTCTCTGCTCCGAACGGATACTTCGCCAAATAATTTTTCCATCTTTGAAAGAATGAGTTTTTATATTACCAACAGTGCATAATCTGTTATTCGGCAATCCTGGGATAACTACTCTTCAAATCGGAAAGGCACCCTTGGGGCAAAACATTGTTTTTTTGTTTTTGGTTTATTTGACTCTTCTTAAAAGAACTGGGTATCCTTTTTCGTTTTCTAAACTCCTTTGCGCATTGTCGCTGTGGTCAAGGATGGTCTTAATTTGAACTTAGTTTCAAAACCAGATATTTGTGCATTTCTTTTGTAATATTTAACGTTTTTTAATTGAAGAAAAAAGTCTAAAGATTAAATGGTCAAAGCTCATAGAAATAACGATGATCATCTATTTGAATGAGTAAATGAATGAATAATTGGGGTTTTGTATTGCACCTCGACCTTTTTAGATCTATTGTGCCCAATACTTCCTAAGTGGCATTCCTTAATTTTAAAACACTTCATCCAGATTAGTTCCTCTGATGAAACTAAGTACCTGGGTTACGTTTGGGAATCTTAGCTCCCTCTCCTCTACGTATTAGGATCGTATGTACCTCTTCCTTTGGTGTATTAGAGCTTCGTAGTCACCTAAGAGGTGGTCAGGAGACTCTTCCTGTTCGTTGCAGTATCTGCATTAGTCGTTGCTCTCTATGCCTAGTTCTTTTAGGTATTTTCTTAGTTAAGAACCCTGCTAGCATTCTTACATTGTTTCTACTTAGTTTTATTGCGCCTTTGTAACGATTTGTGTTAAAAGTGCCAAGTAAAAGTTTGGCTTGGCGCATTTTGGGGAGGTCCAGTGCTTAGCTCTGTTGTCTTCCTCCGAGTTTTTGATTTCTTTTCTAATGTGGCATTCTTTTACTTCACAAAAAGGTTCCGGTGGTGATCCGGCTCTTGTCTTTGCCAGTTCGTTGCCTATGATTCCTTCATGACCTGGTACCCAGTAGATTGTAACCTTGTTATTACTGCCCAGTTCGTTCAATTTGTCAATGCATTCGCTGGCATGATTTGAGTAGATTCTGTAGGATCTTAAGGCCTTAATTGCAGCTTGACTGTCCGTCATTATTGCAATATGTTTGTTTTCATATTTCTTGTCAATGTTGACTTCTCCACATTTTCGTATTGCATAGACTTTTGCTTGAAATATGCTTGACATTCTTCCCATAGGTACTGAAATTTCCGTTCTTGGCCCGAAAATTCTTGCTCCAGTTCCCTCAGTTGTTTTTGAGCCATCTGATGTATACCATTTTATTGCATAGGTCTTAATTGAGAACGTCTCTTTCTCACTTTGACAAACTTTTTTGTTACTCAGTTCAACGTGGAAGAGCTTATCGAATTTGAATTCCATGGTCTTGCTATTCCGAAAGAAGTCAATGAGTGGTAACTCGTTCGATATTATTCTCTTTTCGCTAGATTCCAGGACACACTCGGTGTCTTTGGCAAATCTAGCTATCGTTGCATTTGAGATGCTTCTTATTACCAGGTGCATAGTTGTCAGGTTTAGCAATACTTCCAAAGCTGCAGTTGGACAGCTTCTCATTGCTCCTGATATCCATATGCACGCAAGACTTCGTACTTTTTATACGGCTTTCCTCATCGTCACCTGGTCAGTTCTCTTGTTCCAGACTACCGCTCCATAGATATGGGTCTGTTTTACCATCATTAGTTACATCCACCGAATAATGCTCGACTTACAGCCCCATGATCTTCCTGCTATGCTTTTGCATATCATTAAGGTTTTCTTAGCCTTTTCAGTTGCTGCTTCTACTTGCTTTTTCCACAGCTATTTAAACAACTATAAAAACACAATGATAGCTTTACACAAATGTGTTTAGAACTTTAGAGGGTATCAACAAAGAGTTTGCACATCTCTCTGTCGTCAAGACCCTACAAAAGATACAATGATTCGGATAATTATCAGAAATCAAACAAATAATACTTATTGTCAAAATAAGTCGCTGTCTATAAAACTAAATTGTTGCGGGATTAGAGATCTACCGAAATTTCTATTTGCAAACATTGAACCTCTAAAATCAATCGGTTTTGGAGGTAGTTCTGTTTGCATTACGGGAATATATTGAACACACACAGCTTTTCCGGCTCAGATCAAATTTTTTTTTTTTAACTTTTTTTTTCAAAGCAGCTGTTTCTATTTGTCATTTGCTAGGCTTTTATAATCATTTGTAAATAACCCACTCTAAAAGTGAGTAAAATAAACCAAACTTCTTAGTTCTTCCAACGAATTTAACTGAACAGAAAGCAAATTCAGCGACTCCAATTGGGCTCTCAAGATTGGATTTCCGCGAAAAAAAATATTAAAAATATTCCAAAAAAAAAAACAAAAATACCAAATTCCATTTTGGCGAGTAAATTGTAAATTGTGAAACGAATAATTTAATTACGTATACGCCAGAGTAGCCCCGGCATTGGCCCTGTTCAAAAAAAAAGGCGATGAATAAAAGATTCTACTATTGATGTCGTACACCATTAACAATTCCAGTACTTTGCACATTGGCAACACCTCACCTGCACTTCATAGAAAACAAAAAATACATGAAAATTCTAGGCTGCCTTCTACATCGTCACTGACCGCCGAGTCTTGCAACTTTTCTATAATACTTCTCGACAGCACGTTAACAAAAAAAATAACAATAAAAAAAAAATATGTCTTACTAACTATCGAGAGCACAGCATGGAACAATTTAAAGCCAAAACACAATCACGCGTCGCGTCGCGTCAACCTCAACGTTACGTAGCTAGAACCTCAACGCGCACTGCCGCACCGTTCTGTCATTTTGATAAATAAGTTGTGCGAAATCAAGCAAATATATCGATTGAAATATCGAACGACCATTTTCGTTATCAGTAATTATCGATATCAAAAATCGGTTTTTATATAGTTATTATTATTACTTTAATAGTTATTAAACTGATTGTCAATTTGTAAATTACTTATAATAAAGAGATGAATGAGGGTATGAGCTAAGTATAATGTGCGCAGGAATGCTGCATTTCCATTCTGCGTAATGATATGCAACCTTGTTTGTGATAACATTTGCTGTTTGAAATTAAAAAGATATCGATTTTATACGGATGTTTATCCGCACTATTAGCTTATTTTGTTGTTGTTTCAAGCACGCAAGAATTTGAACGAGCTTATATCCGCGTAAAAAAGCGCACATATAATTATTTTATTTTATTAAAGCAATATGTGGTATGAACTTATTCCATGAAGTATTTGACCGATTTTTAAAATATTCTTGCAAAAATATACGGATTCAATATTACCTACATTGAAACATCTGACAGAAATCAAGTCAAAGTAAGGTTAAGCAAAGAGAATTGAAATATCTATTAAGTAGTTACATCGATAAAGTTCTGCTAAAACACACTAACATTCAGCTTAGGCATACTTGATGCACAAATATGAAGTACAATTTTATTGATTTGTAGACCACAAAAATCTATAATCGATTTTATACTCACACATTTATATCAAAAATTCATCGAAATCAACGATACCTATGGAAAATATTCATGAAGTATGAATCGATTTTTCAATACATCATTGCGAATTCATAGTAGTTTAAATGCTTCAACAGCACCTACGTTGAATAATCTAACAAAAATCAAGTTTAAAACAGCTGTAATAACGAGAACTTAAATATTTGTCTAGTATTAACATCGATAAATTTCAGCTGAAACACATTTCAACATCGATACCGACATATCGATAATTTGTCTCTAAATCGATGTTTTGCTTACATCGATTTTATTACTCTTCCCTATTGTAAAACTGAAAAGGAGGGATTATGTCAGAAAGCGAGCAAAAGTTCAACATAGCTGAACTTTTGGTCGCTTCGTTACGTTTGCTTACGTCTGTCACACGACGCGTTTGAGGACAAAGCGTGATTGTGTGAGACTCTACAGATTTCCTATGGTTGAACTTTTGATTTTTCTGTCAAATGAGGTCGACGCGCGGACGACGCGTGATTGTGTTTTGGCTTTTAACATCGAAAGTGCGAATTGAGTAGATACATTCGGACCGTATGGATTTGCTGTGAGTCGGTCCCCTGTACACACAAAATCGCGCGCTCATTCCTAATCTTTATTCTAAACAAAAACAAAATTTCGGCTTTTTCGTATAAAAATAAAAATGAAATTTGCTTTGTCGCGACTCGGTGTCTACCATCGCAAGATAAAATCATTTTTTTATTGATTCTTCATAGTTTTTCATATGAAAACGAAAACAAATAAAAAAGAAAATAATGGCCCGGAAAATTAATTGCGCACAAAAAGTTGTATCTACACATCCAATGAATGAACATCTGTTTCATGGGACGAGGTATAATTGAATGAAGCACGAGAATAATCGTTGCAGACTCATATCATATCGTGGATCTTTGCACAAGTGTGAGTTTTATGTAATCTCGTATTAAAACAATTTGTTTCGAAAATCGCAAATACAAGTTCATGCTCGTAGTTCGATGAAACCTAACCAACCAACCGACCGACTAACCAACCCCCTTGAAATGACATTAACTGCAAAAATAAAATCCGAATGGAAATGTGTAGCGAAATGAAAACAAAAGACAAAATTCTAAATTCGTAGTAAAAACTATTGTTGGGCAAGGAACAACATACACACACACACATCACACGCAAAAAGCTCACTTTACCCCCAAATCAATGCAAAAGGGGTTGGTTCTGCGATGGCGCGCTCTTCTTGAACTTTCGCTCTGCTTTGCTCTCATTTGAGGTCAGCCAGAGTGGAGGCAGCTCCAGAGAAGCCAAGCACCGAGTATATCTACGAATAACGCGTTCAATATTGTCTCGTCTCGTCGCTCGTCGATGAGCTGCATTTTCCTGCCCGCCAAAGGTATTTTTTGTGTGCTTTCTATTTCTACCCTTAAATGAGAGAGAGCAAGAACTATACACACCAAGGTCCGTGCAAAAAGGTTTTTCACTCCGTTTCGGTTTGTTGAGCGTGTCGGACGACACACGACGCGAAAGTTTACGCAACCAGCATAGTTCAATTGGAAAAATAGGAAAGAGTTAATATTTATAGAAAAGATAGATAAAGTATCTGTTGCATTGAATAGCTCTATCCGCATTGTTGTTACTTAACCCCCCGCCAAAAAAAAACTCAAACGTGTTTTGATTGGAAACGTGTGCGAGCAACTTTTCGAAAAGCAATCTGGGAAAATTCAATCTTTTCATTTGTCAGGGCAACACACGAACGTCGCCGTTCGATATCGTCTAATACTACACCAACACATCAACGTGAATTTAAAGTTTAAAACCATCCCCCTTTAGCCTTTGTCGAACGTAAAAACGCAACAACCTGTCGCATATTGTGGTCATTGTTCATAATAATTGTGGTTGCTTCATTCCTGCACCTGGATTTTAACGATTTTTCTTTAAATTAGAAAAAGAAAGAAAAATATAACCAAAAGTATCTATAGATACAACTTGCTCGCAGTTTGTGTGTGTTTAAAAAAAAAAGAAGAAATTCTTCTCCTCTTGTGTGCCTCTTTTGGTGTTTTGTGGTATAAATTATAGGTTCAAGTGTGCACTAAAAGAAAATTTAAAAAAAGAGTAAATATTCAAGTGCAGTAGTGTGTGCGTGTGAAGAACCTACATACGTATATCTATTTGAATAAAAAATTAAGGTTTTTTTAAAAAAAGAAGAGAAAGAAGAAAATAAATAAAATGTCGTCGTCGTCGGCTGAAAATGATAGTAATATCGAAAGAATGAAGGAGGAAGGCGCCAGTGGGGGTGCTGAGAATACGATGAAGAACCGTCTCAGGAAGGGTGCCCTCAAGAAAAAGAATGTCTTCAATGTAAAGGATCATTGCTTTATACCAAGATTCTTTAAACAACCAACGTTTTGTTCGCATTGCAAGGATTTTATATGGTAAGTTGTATTATAAGTTCAATGTCAACCTATCTGAAGGTTTTTTGTATAAATTGGGTTGAAGAAAACTTACTCGGGGGTGGTTGGGTTAACATAAGAATCATTGTTAAAGTGTAAAGGGCTTGGGAAAAAGGCGGAGGTTCAATGAATGGCACTTTTGGGTGCATTTAGTGTCTAACCGTTTGTTGTTTGGGTACTAATTTCACATATTTTGTGTGATAATAGATATCCATTGCCATTGAGGGGGTGGGTTTTGGATGGCATCGAAAGCGGGTGCAACTTTGTTGTGTAACTTAAGTGATAAAATTTCATTGGGATGGTTGTTTCAAAACAAGAGAGTTTTGTTGTAACGAACATAACAAAGTATGGGACGAGGCTGTTAATGATGGCGAGTTCTCAATGACACACATGCAGTTACAGTGGGAAACGTGAAAAGTCGCTTCATTTAATTTATTTGGGTCGCACTTCGTTTGCCTTTTTTTTAAGCTGGGAAAATAAGTGAACAAAACAAATTAAGCCCAAGTGCAATAAACATTTTTCAGGCTGTAATTTTATTTTAACCTCTTCGCAGAGCATTTCACAGTGCGAAAGTTTCATTTGCCGAGTTCATATGAACACGCAAATTTGTCATTAAAAACAAATTTTGAACAAAAACATGGAAAAGGAGACCAAGTCAATTTTTAAACCAGGACTATTTTAAAATGAATAATTTAAATTTAAATGAGAATTAAAAGAGAGCGAAGGAGGAATGCAATTAGAGTGGTGAGAGAACGGGGCCTCATTTAGACAAAGCTTCGGAGAACAAATGAAGTTTTTTCTTTAAAGGTGGAGTAATTCTTTTACAATTTTCTTTGTCACTTGCTTCTGATAGTCCCTTAAAAATGGCAATCCATCGTCTATAACATTTTTTGCTTTTTATACTTCACATTGGATCAGGTTGTACGAGCTTATCTTTTTATTTTCAAGGTTTGATTAAAAATTTTAAAAAGTTTGTAAAAGCAAAAGCATATATTTTATCGAATGGGTTTTGGTTCGTAGCAAAAGGATATATTGGAAATAGTGAATCGGCGATGCAAAAATGTTTGAGCCTTCATTTTTCGTATGACATGTCAATTGCGTGATATCCGTGGCATGATGGTCAGGCATGTCTTCTGTTAACCAAAGGTTCGTGGTCCGAATTCCAATAGAGGCAAAAATATTTTTCATTAGGTATCGCATTTAGCGAGGAATAAGAAAGTCCTCCACTAGAAAATTCATTGCCAGGAAAAACGCTTTCTCGATTAGCCCTTCGGAACCGACAGAAAATTCTAGGTCTATTCTCCTACAGAGCATAGTTGTGAGAAATGCGCTAGACCCTAGAGCTCTTCGCTCTGTTGCGCCACCCAATTTATTTTGAATTTATTCTAGTCATTTACGTGAGTTCACAGTGAGGATTCTAGCTCAGACTTAGGCAGATTTGTTGAGCTCTGCGATTCTTTTTCGTGCACTAAGCGGAGCATTCGATCGAACCTGGAATTGAGCGAGGTGGAAGAATGTAGTAGCAGAACGTTCTTATCTTATTTGCCAGCAGTACTATTTAACGACGCATTCACCATTTTTTGAAAATTTCTGTGCTCAGGTTTCGTCTTTTAATAAGAATGATTTTTTAAATAGTAGATAGCTACTTTTTCCTATTCGAATGCCCAACTAGCAACATATCTATACTGACTTCAGCAAAGCTTTCGACAAAGTTGATCACAATTTGCTTTGTGGATCCAATCTTATTTGTCACAAAGGACGCAGTGTGTCAAGTTTTGTGATGTCTTGTCACGTCAAATTAATGTAACTTCTGGTGTACCCCAAGGTAGCCATCTTGGCCACTTTTTTTTCTCCTATTTATATATGACTTGCCCTTTATATTTGAAGGCTGTAGATTTTTGATGTATTCCGACGATCTAAAGTTGTTTCGTACAGTCAACAATATTGCAAATACGCAATTATTGCAGCAATGTTTAATCAGCCTTGTTAAGTGTTAAGTTTTAAATGTGGAGTAATTCAATATAATTTCATTTTTAAGAGAAACAAGTGCAATAAATTTTTACAACTCCATAGACGGACAAAAGTTAGTAAGAATTGACGTAGTAAAAGACTTAGGAGTTTTAATTGATAGAAAACTAAGTTTTAAACATCACATTGATTAAGTTCATTCCAAGAGTATGGCTATGCTTGGTTTCGTTAAGCGTAGATCCAAGGAATTTAGTGATCCTTTTATCAATTAAGCTATATCGAGCCTTTCCCGCAAAATTATCGTAAGCGACATTTTAAACAAAATGGTTTTTCTTATGCTTTTCAAAAGTTTACATTGTTTCGCAGTTTTCTGCATTTTTAGTTTTACATTATAACAGTTTTACGACAAGTTTCAGCGAAAATAAATTTTATCGTACAAAGAAAACGTCTTCCTATAGAACTTCCTTTTAGTCGCTTACGATAAATTTGCGGGAAGGGCTCGATATATTGGTACGGTCACTGTTAGAGTACTGTAGTGTAATTTGGTCTCCGTTGTAATGCTGTTGATATAAAGAAACTTGAATCTGTCCAAAAGCAATTTTTGTTGTTCGCCTTGAGAGGTTTTGGATGGAACCCCGACAGTTTTGTCTTACCTCGTTATTCACATTGACTAAATCTTATTAATATGTGCAGCCTTGTAAATCGCAGAGAGTTGTTTGAAGCTTTATTTGCGTTCGAACTTTTGAATGGAAATATTAACTCACCATTTTTGTGTTCCAAAATATCTGTAAATCCCAACGTTCGTATTTTAAGACATACCAAATTTTCAACTTAAAGGCTAGTTATGCTTCTCATGAATATTTCAATAGATGTTCAAAAACATTTAACAAATATTTTGACTTGTTCAATGTAAATATAAAGGGAAAAATCCTAAATAGAATGATGTTTGAAGATTCTTCTTGGCTATCTTTTGTATATTTTTGTTTTAGATCAAACTTTCATAAATAATAAACAATTAAAAATTAAACAATGTCCATAAATAATGTCCAATTTATATAGCAAATCCATTTTTTATATTATTATTTTATTTTCTACTAGCGACCCGCCCCGGCTTCACACGGGTACAATGCTGATACTAAATACACAACATTCTAAATTATTTACTTTTTACATTTTTAATTATTCATTTTATTTTTGCAATAATTAACATATTACAGAATGTCTTTATATACAACGTTCACAGCTTTCTTGTCATTAGACAATAATAACATATTTTCTCTGGAAGTTACTCATAGAGCGACATACAGTTGGCCATGTGAAAAACAGTCAACGCTCAAATCTAAGCCTGCAACGTTAAAGGTTTGACCTGCGATTTATTAATGGTCATTCCAAAAGATGTCTTCACCGGAAATTGTAAGGGTAAATCCGATGGTATCAGACGGATTCGGGGAATCAATACATCTTCTTAGGTACCGCATCCTGTGAGTATTGTGCACTCTATTATGACAGTGCTTTTACCAGCAAACGCGTGCCATTGCAAAGTTTAGGTGAATTCTGGTTTTTTAATAAAATAACAGGACAACCTACTTTCAACACCATTTTGTGTAGAGGGAGTCCTGATGGGTTCAAAGCGTTTAGAAATTATGTAGGAAAATGAACAGCTTCTTCCAAATCAAGAACAGTATCGACCGAGTAGTATATTTTCGTCGGCGCATCAATCTTTGAAAGAATCAAGTTATTTACCTTATCTACTTGTTCGTTAGCTGGTGACAGAATCGCTCTTTCTTTAAACCAAGATATTGTCTTTGAACTTATGTTATCAATGTCAGGATAGACATTGTTGACAAAATTTTGGATGTTGTCTATCAAAACACAAAGGTTTTCTAGGTTAATCCTTCCCTCACTTTGTGTTAACTCTCCATTGACAGCTTTTAGCAGCATCTCTGGAAAAAGCCTGTTCTCATGTGAAGATGACGAAACCCTCATATTAGATTTAAACTCTAGTTTGCTGACATGTGACCAAAGGTTTGATCGTTTTAGGGAAGCATTTATTTCGTCAGCACGTGTTCTTTGAGTAACAACTGTTAGGATTTGACGGAAATCTCCTGAGAACAGAATTATACATCCACCCATAGGTGAATTTTTGTTGCGCAAATCGCACATTGTCCTATCCAGTGCTTCCACAGACGTCTTGTTTGACATGGAAGCTTCGTCCCAGACTATTAATGAGCAGTCACGCATTAATTTTCCTGTATTGCTCTGTTTAGAAACATTACAGACGCTGTTATTATCATCGGTGGCGATTTTCAGCGAGAGCTTGAATGTAGAGTGTGCGGTTCGGCCTCCTTCCAAAAGAGTAGCGGCACTACCCGATGACGCAACAGCTTACGCAATTTTCCGGTAGATCTCACTTTTTTTAAAAGCAGATTGATTAAAAATGTTTTTCCTCAAAAATCTGAATATTAACCTTTCAGTTGGCATCCACTGTACTACGACCTATGTTCGAACGACGACGTCTTCCAGACTTACAAAATTTTCTCAGTTCTATATGTATGATTACCTATGCACAAATTGGCATATTATTAGTATGTGCCGCAGTAAAAAATATCTGAATACTTACCATTCAGAAACAAAAACAAAAGATACCTATTCTTTTCAACATAAACTACGATGCTTTAAGAAATAGTTTGCTATTCGTGCGAGTTTCAAACCGATTTCGAAAATTATAAAATTGAAGTAAAAGTAAAAGCAAATAATTTTTTTTATAGTAAAATAATATGTTTGTTATGACATTGCATTACAAAACTTTAAATTTCTTGGCTTTTCTCTGCTATAATATGCATGTATTATACATATAAACCTTCCTCTTGAATCACTCTATTCATTAAAAAAAACCGCATCAAAATCCGTTGCGTTGATTGAAAAATCTAAGCATACATAGGGACATAGGGACAGAGAAAGCGACTTTATTTTATACTATGTTAAGATTTATTTTCTATGCAGTGCAATCTTTGTTAAATCTCTCATATTTATTTATATTTACTAAATGTTGTCGTACTTTGGCAAAATAAACTAAACTAAACTAAGGCAGTGAAAAAGCTCTCAACTGACAAATATTCTCCTTTGACTTTAACCTCATCAAAGTTAACCTTGGTGATGTAAACGGGCATTCCTTTAACGAAGAAAAGACAATTAATAGTAGAGAAAATAAGGTATCCATATCCCTCGTCTTTCGCAAGGATGTGCACATTTTTCAGATAGCAATTTCATACCATGAAAAGCGCTCTAACGATTGGCCGGTCGGAGTCGGCACAAAATGTAGGCCTCTCCCGTTCCCTGACAAGGTATGGTTGAGAAAAATGCCAAGGGGTGGGGTTCGGGGATTGCCACACTGTTGCGCCAGAGCAAACGTGGCCTAGTAGTGAACCTGTCACTACAATTTAAAAATATATTTCAATCAAGCATCAAAAAGTTAAAGAAAAAAAAAAGACAGGGAAAGCCGAGGACGCATCTCGCAATCTCCGATTTCGAAGAGTCACTGAGTTTTTTAACAAATTTTCGTACCACAAACACTAAGTGAGTAGAAATTTTTTGCACTTATATTGCACTCACGAGGGATTGGCGAAGTTCTCCGATAGTAATTTCATTGCCATGAAAAGCTTTTTCAATCGGCAGAAAAATTTTAGGTCCCCTCCATTCACAAGGTAAGGGTGGCGCAACAGAGCGAGGAGCCCCTGGGCCTAGCACATTTCTCACAACCATGCCTTGTGAGGGAATGGAGGGGACCTACAATTTTTCGCCGGTTCCGAACGGCTAATTGAGAATGCGCTTTTCATGGCAATGAATTTACTAACGGAGGACTTGCCAATTCCTCGCGAAAGGCGATACCCGTGGAAAAACATTTTTGCTTTTTGCCTCTGCTGGGATTCGAACCTCGAACCTCTGGGTTAGCAGGTGGACATGCTAACCATTACGCCACGGGTACCACAAGGTATTCACAAGGTAATGGTTGTGAGAAATCCGCTGGGTCCCGGTGCTCTTATCCCTGTTGCGCCACCATAATTATTTTATTTTATTTAAACACATGAGTTCTAAGTTAAAAAGAACATTAAATACTAAATTCGAAAAGAAAAAGTGAGTGCTTTACTCAATTTTGTTTCAAAAATCATAAATAGGTTTAAAAATTAGAAATAGTTCAAACGCTATTTTCGTATGATTTTCTGTAGCTGTTTGCTGAGAGAAGCTGACAAGTAGCAGCAGAAAAAGTGACCGGGCTGCAGCCACTGCCTGCGTCTGCTACTGCCAGCCGCTGGCTGGTAAGAAGCAGCTGCCAAGCAGCCCTGTGTCCCCCGTGCTTAAGACAGGGGTCCAATTCGATATCGAAACAGTCAGCAGTATCAACATTTCCACGAAATTTCTACTCAAAGACTATTTTTTGGAATAACGATTCAGCCAAAGCAGTATCAGTTTCCAAGCGGCTGTTTAAATGTGACAAATCTATAAATCAATCATATCTCAATGTTGTAAAGGGTGTTTTTTAGAGGTACACAAGTTCAAAATGAAATAAAACACGAAAACCACATCATTATCACCGTTTTGGTTCTAAACAAAAGATATTCCTTTGCCATTAGTTCTTAAAAAAACATTGAACGGCTCGAATTAAGCGTCTAATTTTCTAATTCTTTTTCGAGCAACTCGGCAATAATAGTTCGCAAGCATTGTTCTGAAGCAAGTCTATTCGTTGTTAAATGGCAGAACTTACAAGCCACAAATATACAACTAATCATCGAATTGACAGTCACTAAAAACAGTTTTGTCAATTTAAAAACCAAACTTCTAAAAAACACCTTTTATGGCTTCTGAATTCCGGCTTTGATTATGACAATATAAAGTACAACAGCCGTGCTCTACTTTCTTACTGTCATTCTCGCTGCCATACGAAGCATCTTCATTTCCGTTGCTGTCAACTTACTCTCATACTATTTGCACGTTGTTCAATATTGGGAACCGAATCGTTTGTGAATGCTGGACGCACAGCTGCTGTGTAGTCTTACCTTCAACTTAGGGGTTCATTTTTCTATCACAGAAGATGGCGGGTTTTCTAGCCATCATGTTTCCTTTCTTTTGTCCATAGAATCAAAGGTATTCAAACTTTTCATGTACCTTCGTCACCACTGCTTCATACGTATCCCAATCATCCATACCAAGACCTCTCTGGAACTCCTAGCTGCCTGGGAGCCCTCCACATTAGATCTTGCACTTGTCAATCGCATGCTTATTCGAAGTCAACCACAACATGCAACTCCTCCTAGGAATCGTGATGTTTTTCCGTTAGGATCCTTACTTTTTGGATTGCATTAGTTGTTGACCCGCCCGTTTTTACAAATTTTCAAAATGTATACTACCAAATATCTCACACTCCTTTGAACATTCGCAGAAGATAGCGTTTTCTTTTTCGATAAGGCCTCAAATGTTTACAGAAGGAAATCGTTTGGCACCAATTTTGAAGAGTTTTTATTATAATATTCAACAAGATTCATTAAAGGACTACTTTAATAATTACATCAAGTTCGAAATTGAAGCATTTTCATAGGTCATCGGATCTTGGAGCAATCTCACCCTTTATCTATCTTGTGCAACAATTTTATAATAATTAAATTTTTATTTTTGAGGGACTTATTTAAAAAAGCCTTCCAACTCTCTAAGATCATTTCAATTTGAAAAAGAGCCTGAAAGCGAATATTTCCATCCCCAAAAACAAATTGTGATTGCGAATGCGAAAAGGAGAAAGGGAAGTAGTTGGGACTGCTAAATCAAATCAGCTTTGTTAGCATTCATATTAAGGAAAATTTACTTGAAAGGCTTCCGGCATTTTCGGCTAACTTGTGGGTAGACACTAGGCAGGCATCAAAAAGAGATTATTTAGCTCGTGCAGAGGGCTTCAAGCACAGTAAGCAATGGAAAAACTTTTTGGGGATTAATTAGATTACTCAAACTGGAAGACGATGATTATATACCTACGATTATTTTGAAGGAATCACTTTTGTGAGAACCTCTCAGTCGAACCAAGTGCTGATGGTACCTACCAACAATGCGTCTTTTTAATGATGTTAAAGTAGAAAAAGATGAAAGAACGACTATTCGAAAGTTATCGACTGCAGGCAGGGTGAAAGTTTCAATATGGGAGAAAAATAATATAATTCTTCCCAATCAAACTAGGAACAGCTTTTACTCCATCTTAAGATGATATTGCAATTTTTCGTTGAGCCAAGCCCCATAAAAATCCTAGGTAGCCGAAGTCTTGTACTACATCGAAATTATTTCTGTTTCTAGTGTCATTTCGTTCAATTCGTCGATGTTCTGTGTCCTTGCTTGAACTCAGCATATACTTCGTTTTGCCCTCATTAACCATCAAACCCATTTTTGCCGCTTCTGTTTCAATACTCGCAAACGCACCTGTGACATCACGCTTTTTTCTTCCCATTACACCAAAATCATCTGCGTAAGCGAGTAATTGTACAGACTTTTGAAAGATTGTTCCCCTGGTGTTGACGTTTGAGTTTTGTACAATCTTTTCAAGCATGATTCAAAAGAAATCGCATAACAGTTTATCGTCTCGTCGAAAGCCTTTTTCGACATCAAAGGCCTCGGTGAATTCTTTACCTTGACGGAGCAGTGTGAATTCTCCAAAGTTATCCTGCATAGCCAAACTAGACATGGCTCTGTACAGCTCGTCTCGGTAAATACTGTCATACGCGGCCTTGAAATCGATAAAAATATGGTGTATCTGTATATCGATATTGTATTCAGAAACTTTATTCAAGATTTGCCGTTATGTGAAAATTTGGTCTATTGTGGACTTCTCTGGTCTAAAACCACATTGATAAGGACCAATCAAGTTCTTGACGTGGGGTTTCAGACGTTCACATATTACAGCAGACAAGATCTTTTAAGTGACGTTAAGGAGGCTATAATTGGCGCAATTGTGAGGGTCTCCCGTTTTTAGGATCGGGTATACGATACTGAGGTTCCATTCATCGGGCATGTTTTCTTCCGACCATATCATGCAAATCAGTTGTTGCATGCTACTTTCCAACTGGTCTGTCTCCAGCTGCCTTGAAAAATTCAGCATCAAGGTCATCTGCACCTGCAGTCTTATTTGATTTAAGTTTGCATATGGCAAGCTTAACTTTTTCTAGGTCAGGAGGGCGGCATTCTTGATCATCCTCCAAGCTGAATGGGGTATTCTGCCTGACAGCGGAAGCAGTCTGCAGAAGTGGTCTTTGCAGATCCTCAGTAGCGACTGCGATTCTATCACAATGTTTCCGTGCTGGTCTTTACAGGCTTGAGCTCGGGGTTTGCCACACTGGCAAGATCTTATTACCTTTTCGTAAAATAGCCGAATCTCGTTCCTGTCATGGCACCTCTCTATTTCCTCAAACGAGCGCTTCTCATGCTGCTTCTTTTTCTTTTTGAGAATTCGATGTTCTTCCCTTCTTCTCTCCTTGTAAATCTCGTTACTCTGATCGTAAGCAGCCCTTGTTCGTTTTTGCATCAGCATTTGTCGTGCTTTTTGTTTGGCTGCATCTGCCTGCCTGCATTTTTCATCGAACCGTGGGTTTCGTTTTGGGGGCCGAGTGAAACCCAGAACATCAAAGGCAGCGGTTCTGATGGCTTCTTGGCATTGCTGCCACTGGTCTTCAATGTTTAATGCTGACGGCATAGGATTCAAGGATAATTGAAGGAACATTCGATTGGAAAAGACATTGGCAATCTCTTGCGATTGTAGCTCTTCAACTCATATACATTATCCTCGTTCGTACCTTGGCTACAACAAAAAAGCTACCCGAAGTCAAAGTTGGCCATCGGAAAGTTTGGATATCAATCACAGTAAAAGATGTTCTTGCGTCCTTCGAAACGTGGTCAATTTGGTTAACGGTTGATTGATCTGGGGATCACCATGCGCCTTTATGAATTTTGAGTTCCGGGAAGAGAGTACCACTAGCAACAAAATTTATTAACCTGAATGCGTTTGGTAAGGTTTTTATGCAGGCTACCGATTGTGCTTTCAAAGATGTCCTCCTTCCCTTGTTTTGCGTTAAGATTGTCAATTTACGTATAATGTTTAGACTCTAGAGCATTGTTTATAATTTTCGAGGAGCCCATAGAAACAGTCTTTGGATTATTGTCTCCCTCTTCTGTTTGGCGTGGATACTTATCAGCCGAATGCTGACGAATTTAGCCGTGATGAGGATTGCCACAATACGCTGGATTTCCAGATTTTGGTTGATAACCTTATCCTCGAGGCAACCTTCCACGACAATTTTTCAGATTTTCGTCTTGTTACGCATATCATAAATTGCAGTTGTGTCTCTTCAGCATTTCATTGTGTGTTTTAGCATTTCAGTTTCTCAGTTAATTTCTTGACCTTAATCGCGCACACTATGAGTGTTGTAATCCACAAGTGGGGTTTTTAAAATTTCAACAGAACCAGAATGAATCCCTTCGAATGGTAAAAGACTCCAATTCTAAATGAGTTGTTCTGAAAAAATGTTTCTTTTTTAAACTGTAGAACATTTGCATTACATATGCACCAGCAAGGGCAGTTCATACAGTGCAACGTTTCCATTGATGAATAAAATAGATGGATGTGAAAAAATGTGTTCTATTAAAAAATGTATCCCCGAATGACCAAAAGCAAAAAGAGTTCCCGGCATACTAAGGCACCCCAGTGGTGAATCTGATTTTTATATCTCAAAAACTCACAAAGCGTTCGCTTTGAATTGGGCGACCTCATCGTTTCAAAGCTCAGAGAAAAATTCCCAATTGGCGTTTCTTTTAAAAACCCATTTGAGGTATCGGTAGCCAAATTCTCATACGTGTAATTCCAGTTTTCTGAACATACTTTGCTGAATTTCGTATTCAATACCCACCACTTATTGCTTTCATTTCTAACGCTCCAATAATACACCAAATACCTAAAATTCAATTTATTAATTACAAGCGTTAAAAAAGAAGAAAAGGAAAAGACTGTTCCGTGAGCACTGACCATAATTAACACCGTTGACACTCCCAACCTATTCAAAAAGCATGTGAGATCATGATAAGTACATATATTCATTTTTATTTTCAAAATGTGTGACTGCATCGCTTATTTCAGTAAATAATGAAATTATACCCACGTGTACATCATGCAAGTATACACATTTACCGTGTTCAGCACCAACATGGCCTCTTGAAAGCACACATCGCAGGAAAGATCCTATCGACCACATTCTCTATATGACATCAGTTCAGGTTCTCACAATAGACCATTGCCGCATCGTCACTATAATATATGAGGGTGGTTTCCTCATACGTAGACGATAGAAATACCACCAAGATGTTTTTCAGAATTAGTATTAC
Source organism: Melanostoma mellinum (assembly GCA_914767635.1). NCBI lineage: Eukaryota > Metazoa > Arthropoda > Insecta > Diptera > Syrphidae > Melanostoma > Melanostoma mellinum. The sequence continues at coordinate 161,598,397 of OU612058.1, read as the reverse complement.
AAGTTACCTCAGTTTGTAGAGGACACGCTTATACAAACAAACAAATAGTGTGTAGGTCAAATACACAAATGTCACGAGTATCTGGTTTCGTTTGAAATACAATTTGTGGGGGGTCGAGCAAATGTGGGAGATTATCTATGTTAAGTTTGTTTTTTTTTTCTAATTTTAATCTTGAAGCGCACAGAAAACATACAATTTTTTTTACCGAAGAAGATTATTACATCGACCTTTGGGTTTTCTTAGGACGAAAATCATTTTTAATTGAAGCGTTGCTTGGTAACCAAAGATCCAGGAAGTAAAAAGGAATTGTGTTATGTATTCAAAAACCTCTGTGGGAAAAGCTGACACTTTATTGAATTATAATTATATAGTGAGGTGGTGTTTATCGTCGAACTTCAAGTCCTGTTTTTTTAAAATCTGTCAGAGTATGGAAATCTGGTTAATTGTACTCAAGTACTGAAACTACTCTGATGGAGGCAAACCGTGATTTTGTGTAATGACTAAAGGTATGCATACAAAAGATACATACATTCATACCGACAAAAATGGCTGCCAAACTGTGTAAGTGACGATATGGAGACTTAAAGTTCCTCTAAACCAAAGCAATTTTGCAGTTGCGACAGCGGCAGAAACGCTGTTCACAGGATTTATGTCGTGCCGACATCTGCAATTGTATGATAACGAAACGGCGGTCGTTCTTGTCACTCCAAAGGCACTTCATAAAGCGCTTTGTGAGTCTAATTTGACAGCTGATTTTGTCCCTTCCGTTACTACAAAATGGTTGGTATGAGTCTTTGTATAGATATGCACATAGCAGAGCTGATTTAGGTGAAGTTTCTTCTTACTGGGGGATGGGGCATGACATACTGAGCTGGGGCTCATCGGATACACCTTCATCCGATGAGCCCCAATGGCATTGTTTATGTTCCACATCAATTCACCTTTGCTGTTCAAGAGACGTCGCTATTCTCTTAAGAGACGAGAAATGGTTGTTATGAAAAAATTCTACTTCCCTTAAATCACGCGCTACTTTTGTTTTTCTGAAACATCAGTTCTTAAGAATAAACAAAAAACAAATAAATAGGGATGTGCCAAAAGTGACAGGGACCTACGGGCTTAAAGCATTTCAAGGATCTAGAATCTTTTGCCGTCCATCAGTTCTTTCCTTCTTAAATGTCAAAACTTAGACCAGAAACAATCATTTAAACCAAAAGCTGAAACACTATTAAGTCAACTTAAAATAAAAGTAAGTTTGTCACACTATTGAGATTCGGTTGAGTAAACCGTTGCGGTACCCGTGGCGTGATGGTTAGAATGGGAAGTTCGTGGTTCGAATCCCAACAAAAGACAAAATGTTTTTTCCACGGGAATCGCGTTTCGCAAGGAACTGATAGGTCCTCCGATAATAAATTAATTGCCATGAAAAGGGCTCTCTCGATTAGGCGTTCGAAATCGGCAGAAAAATGTAGACCCATTCTTTAACTCACAAAGGCAATGGTTGATAGGGGGCTCGGGACTACTCGCTCTGTTCCACTATATTTAGTTATTTATTTTAGTAAACCGTCTTTCGTCTAGTAAGCTACGAGCAACAATAGTAATTGGAGTGAATATCTTTGAGTCTTTGCATAAAATGGGTACGTTTAGGGCGATTGGATTAACAGAACTAAGCTTACTCAAGCTGTTATCAATTTCGGTCACATATTAGTTCAACACTTAATTTTTAACTCAAAATTTCGAAACTTCGAAGCCTTAGGCTCTTAACGTATGATGTAGCACAATCTTTTTAAAAATGAACGATTTCAGGCGCTGGCCACAGAATTACGCCTTGACCCTTGTCCAAATCTGTTAGATGAACTAGTTAGTTCTTTAAGTTCAATTTATTCAGTTCACTTTACTCTTTGGCTCAGGAAATTGAATCTCTTTTTCTGTGATTCTTGTGGTTCGGTCATCAATTGCGCCGAGCTTTAAGTTCTATGGTTTAATAAAAAAATTAAGCTCAGTTCAATTCAACAAAATGTAAATGCATCAGTGCAACTTGCAGTTTAGTTCACACTTCGTTAGGTTACGCTACGTGTTTTAATTGAAGAGTTAAATGGGTTGATGATTGAGAGTTGATGAATCGTAAACATAAATTCGCCATCGATCTCAACATTTCACGCACTAGCCAGAGTCACAGTACAGTACCGTCTATGAGCTTCGTGCGGAGATGGGAAACAGTAGCATCTGAATATCACGACATTTTTGCACAAACTAGCGTACAGCTTGAACGGAAAGGGTTCCATTTCTTTTTAAAAACGTACTGCCTGTGCACCATTCTCGTTTGTGCGCATCGTACGAGGACGAGACCCATGAGTGTTGTCCAATGCCCACTAGCATCCCAAGACGACGAAATTTTTGCACAAACTAGCGCACAACAGATGAGGAGGGCACTTCATACGGGCCATAACTTCTTTTCAAAAAACGCACGGTCTTGGCTACACAAGCACTCACTATGGAATATTTCTCAAAATTGTTCACATGCAAAAAGACGCATATTCGTCAGCGGATGTACAATACTTCCTGTCAGTTGGAAACAGCTGTCAGTGTGCAAATAACCTATGACTAAAGAGGAGACCACTAAATGCTCTACCGTTCTTATTGCGTGACCGCCGCGCCATGGGGTGGGTTTCATTAGAAAGGAAAAAATGGGTGCATAACAATCGTCAGTCGAAGGGAAATGTCAGAAGCTCAGAAAAGAAGGCTGCTAAAAAAGTTTTATTTTTCCTAGTATGTAGCAGTGGCTGACGCCATATGCCAACAAAAAGGCCACAGATCTTAGTATAGTAAGTAAGTATCACATTCTGCCTCCAGTCTAAATAAATCAATAGGCAGGCACTATACAAGTCCAGGAAAGTTCAAGGCTAAGCGCACTTTTCTCAACCTCTCAACAATAACTTTTGAGGAATAAAACAGTTTTTTTTTTATAGTTCAAAAACCTTTTCGTGACAAGGAAATCAAATCAGTTCGAAAAGTGATTTAAAAAACACTTGAATGTTTCTGGGAAACAGTCTAACATACTAACTTTTACTGGTAACTGATTGTGTGCTCATATTTTCAGTCTCTAGATCAGCACGAAATGCAGTTTCTGTAAGATCTTGCGGTACACTGGCCTTACTAAAGGTGTTTTTTTAGAGGTAAAACTTCGAATTGAAATAAAACACAAGAAAATCGTGTTGACGTTCATTAATTTGGCTTCATAGGAAGGATAGTTTTATGCCATTCATGTTTAAATATCATTTCGAGTATATGACCGACGCTGCTGGCTGGAATAAAGCCAAGTCTAGAGGTCCAATTTACTACCACTTTTCTGAGCATTTCAGGACGTAGTTCGCAATAATGCCACGAATATTGGCTTCCAAGCCCCTTAAAATTTCTGAATTGTTGACTAAGACGAGCGACTTCACATAGCTTCAAAGAAAGGTGTCAAACCACACGATCATGGTGGCCAATTGACAGATCCATTTCGCGAGATTATGCGCTTCTCGAATTTTTCCTTCAATAAATCGATTGTGACATGCGCTGTGGATGTGGATGATGGTGCATGTAGCACCGTCTTATTGAAACCACATATCATCCACATTCGTGCCAACTAATTCGGGAACAAAATAATCCGTAACTATGGCTCTATGTCGGTCTCCATCAACGGTAACTGGCTCGCCAGCATCATTTCAGAAGAAGTATGGCCCAATAACTCCGGCCAGCCCATGGAGTCAGTTTTTGTGGGTGTAATGGAGTCTCAAGGTCTCTTCACTAGAAATGCGGCAATTTTGCTAGTTAATCATTCAACCAAAAATGAGCCTTGTATGTGCTTTTTTCTCTAGAGCTGGAGTATGCTAGTCGGATCCAGGGTCGACCAAAGAAAACACGTACAACTTCGGTTATGAAGGTCCAATCCTTTTATTGGTCCTAAAAAGCTAGTCTAATAAAATATTTTTTATTCTTATCTCTAATGCTAGTGATCGGTGGCTCCAACACTGTTAGATCCTTAGTCCGATGCAGGCAAAACGGTCATCAAGTACGGGCTTTTATCCGCTGGCAAATCAACAGGCAAATCCTGGCATCAACAGCTTAATAGCCGGCAAGATAAAACCCAAAAGTCTTTAAGAGGCTAGTGGGGGATTTGTGCTAGGTACTCTAAGGGGACCTTGCTAAAATTGGGAATATCTGGGCACACTACGTACCCCTGATTTTCCTCTATTGGAAAAAGCCTGTACACTAGATTGATACTTTTCCAACACGGGCCAACTTCTCCTTTCTCGTATTTTTCTACAACTAGTGCGTGTGAGTTCTATGGCATGAGTGAAAAATATCATGCGACAACAATGGTATGTGTATTTGTAACATCGTTACAGCCTCATCACTGAACAAAATGCTGCGATGAAAATTAGCATCGATAACCATTATTATCGAAATGAATTTGCACGATTGCAAAATGGCAAACCAAACTGAATTGACCACAAGATGTCAGTTTCATCCCTTTGCGAAAAACTAACTTCTAAAAAGAACATCCGATAGCTTAGGTAGTAACGGCCAAAGTCCATTTGTTGAAACTTTATGAAGATACAGCTTTATTAAAGGGCTGTCCTAGTGTAAGTATTTTTGAACAGCATCAACAATACGGGGTGGTGCACGTGGCGTAATTGTGAAACGTCTGTCCATTACCTGGGAGGTTCGCAGTTCAAAACCAAGAAACATCACAAACAAATGTTTTTCACGAATATCGTCTTTTGCGGGGAATTATTAAATCCCCCGAGAGTAACTACACACTTTCATAAAAAACTCATCTAATTTTGCCGCTCGGAATCGGCATGAATTTGTAAGACTTTTAAATGAGTTAGTTGTCGAGGTTTCCACAGCTTTGTGGCGACACCCAATTCATTTTACTTAAACTTATCAACATCTTCAAGCTGGAAAAATCATTTGGTTTAAGAAACATGGCTGCTTTTAGTTTTCAATTAAATCTCAAAAAATTCCCATGTCCTGGCAATATTTTGCTGGGTTTTCTTTTGTGAAGTCATTCGTATGAAAAACTTTTAATTCGATTATACACTGAATATTCAATCAAAAATACCTACTCGTTTCTCTTTGAACTTAGACGGCTTTCTTTAAAGAATTTTTCAATTTTTTTCTCAAACATTTCAGTTCACATCGATTAAAGTCTCCCTCTAATCAAAAATATATTCTGACCTACCCTTTTTTTCTTTCACAAATTTGTCTAACATTTCCAAAGAGGGCCATCATTCAATTCACTCCGTTGCTTTCTCATTTCTTGCTTTGAAAATTAAAACAAAAACAAATCCTACGTACGTACGTACATCGTGCACCGAAACTTAAAGTTCTTATAGAAAAAAAGCACAAGCAAATTCAATATACTTATACAATGTTCTATACGGGCTCTGCTCTCGTTTTCATCACGGAACTATTTTCTGCACCAAATCATTGCGTAATTCATTCCAAGCAGTACACTTGGGGCTGCTGGACTATGTTTGTGTACACAGCCATATTCTGTACTGTACTTTGCTCTTATAGCGAGTCTAGGTACATACGCGACGAGTATGCCACTAGGTGGCGGAGGCGGTGTGTGTTGTTTGTCTTTTTCATCTACTTTTGAATTACCCTAGCGCTAACACAACCCCACTATGTACCAAAGGGATGACAGGTATTATTCTGCTTATCTAGTTGACAAACGACGCATGGGGAACGGGGGAGTAAAAACATAATACACGACATGGTCGCACGTACTTGCGCTAATGCTTATTGGATAATAAAGATTTTGTTTGCAAAGTCTCATCCATGTACGGAGAGCAGTAATGAAGATTTCCTGAGTCATTTTATGGAATCTCGTGACGTGATGTGAACACCTTCGAATAATTATGATCACTCATTGAGCTGAAATCCTAAGTTTTAACGTCGCTGACATAAATTCAATTTCAAGAAAGTCAAATTAAAATCATTTTTGTAAGAACCGTCGAGTTCACAACATCGCAACGCACATAGGTTTTCAGCCAAAACCTTGCAAAACACTTTGTCACATACTTAACTAAATCGAAGTTGGAGCCGTCGTGGAATTAAATATAGAAGAAATTTCGTCAAACCGTCCGGCTTGTACTTTTATCTCAAACGTTCGTGCACCCGTATACACGTGCATACACGTTTATCCGCGTATGAAACTAGTATGATCCGTTTAGCATTACAAAAAGAGTGTATTTGATTACACGTGTATTCTCAATACGTGTACACGTGTATCAAACAACTAATTTTAATACACGTGTAGATAAAAATACACGTATAGTTACAAAACGTTTTTTGACCGGAATTGGAATTTGATCTGAGATCAAACATCAATAAAGTTCCTCTACTAGACATGTAGATGAACAATGTTGATGTTTGATCTTTGATCTTTGATTACAAAAATTAAGACAAAACTTTCGTCTCGGATGAGATAATTTTCAGCTTTCATTTTAAGCGTTCTTAAATCAATATCAAATACTCAAAAACCAAAAACCAACTCTTTTACTCTATTTTTGTTTGTTAAGTGTTCGTACGCAATTCAAATCTGTGTGAAAAGTACGGAGAGAAAGCAAATTATAAAAATCTACCTTTGAATATTAAAGATGTTGAAAATGACATAAAAAGTCATAGGAAGTCAGTGCCAAACTTTGCCATCATCCTTCCCATTATGAAGACATTTTTCGATTCAAAAATGAAAAGGGAGTGATATTGAGGATATACTCATACAAAATTTGTAAACATTTGAGTGCAAATAGTTTAGAATAAGCCAGACTACAGTGTGTTTCACTCAACTATTCCTGTGACGGTTCAAGGTGACATCCAATTTTCAGCCGGTTTCAAAAGTCTTAGTCCGAAAGCATTTTTTACGGCAGTATAGCACTCGGAAAACTTGTGAAAGGCAACTATGGCGGGTGCGTATTAAAGAATAGTCAATCATTTACCTTTCAATTTTCTACTTAGAAATAGTATGAGAAAATATAAAACTTTGGTTCTAATTTCTTTTAAATCATATCGCATCTAGCAAAGCTTTCGTGTTAACAGGTATTTAAAACACCAATTGAATCAAATACTGCCATTAAAATAATTACACGTGCAAAACGAAATAAACGTGTAGTACTTCATACACGTGTAATTCTAGGAACACGTGTTTACACACTGATAATTCAGTTACAAGTGCATATGTATGTGTGCCGTGCATTAGGGATATCTAATTACAAGTGTATTTAGTACTAAACGAACGTACACGTGTAATAATTTTGGAATTTTTCTACTGTTTCGAATCCAGTTGACATTAATAATTAATAAAGGACAGAACTTATATACTACTACTATGTACCTTGTGTGGATCAGATTTTACGGTAATCTAAAGCATCGACTCTGTTCGCATCGCAGTACTGAGAAGAAATAAAATCTTTGTAACTGAGGAATATTGAAGCATGTCTCATGTCGAAAGAGTTATGGAAAACCGTTCGATAGTTTTAAAGTTACACTTTAAGTTCCCATTCTCAAAGGAATATGGGGATAAACAATGGTGCGTGCTACTCGGGGATAATGACTGAAAGAGTTTTTGAAGTCGGTCCAGAATTTTCTAAGTCCCGTTCATGTCACCATTCATATCTCTTTCTAAGGGAATACAGGGTAAAATATAACCTATGTCATTTCTTTCAGTTCTCGAAGGAATAGGGAGATGAAATTTGGCCTATTCAGTTAAAATTTTTTTTTTTTTTCAAATTAGCTTGTTTTAAAAATTATACATCGTGAAGAAAATACATTTTTGGGAACTTACTCGCGGGTGATTGTTAATAAGCTTTAAGTGTTGCTGTTTTATAAATTTGTAATAATAGTAAAACCATTCTTGTATTGCTAACAAACCCAAACACATTTGCTGCATTTGTTGTTGAAGGACGCACGAGACGAGGCTATTCATGAAACCAAAAGGGCATTTAATACATTCATCCGGTTTCGTTCAGTGATCATAAGTCTGGGCAAAGCCCACACAAGTGTTAGCCAGACCTTTCCAGCTTTTTTTATGATTGAAATGGTGCCTTATCCAAATGCCATATGACAAACTTCTTTCCTCAATGAACAAGTGTGTCCGAAATATTTTTATATGGAGAACGATTTTATCTTCATTTTCTTCTCCATGACAGGACACGGATCCCAAACTGGGTGTTTTAGGGCCTGGCCGTTTGATAAACTTTCCAATTATAGCGAAATGAACCACAAAATGCTTTGTAGCAGCTCTTTTGACATTTTATTGTCACGCACAGTTTCGTTGGCTGATGCGTATTGAGATTTTGTCCGGTTTGCTGAACCTTTTTTTATACACTCTTAGCATTTCTTAAATTAAATGCATAGCAAGAACAATTCTTACTTAAAAAAGAAATGAGTCATTCCACGGTAACACCCAAAACGAACACTTTTCGACTCATAAATCTGTTAATCCTTGTGCTGATATTTTTGTCTTTAAATTTTTTTTTATTTTCTACTTATTAAGTTGCTTTATCTCAATTGTAAGATTTGTAGATTTAAGCAAAAGGATAAACAATTTTATGAGTCGAAAAGTGTTCGTTTCGGGTGTTACCGTGGAATGACCCAAATGTGTTCAGAATCATAAGCGGGGAAAATGGAACCGGCGCCACATCCTCCCTTTTGACCACACTTCTGTTTTTTCTTTGTCGACAAGAATAAACACATTTGCTCAGTTATTGGTCAAAAGCTAACACAAAAACGCAACATTTGTGGTTCTTTTTATGTAACAATGAACATCTGGCGCAAAATACTTTTGAAACCACACGCACATCACTCATACACAAAAAACTTTTCGCTTTGAATGAACTCACTTTTCTGTGTGTTTTTAAATTGTAACCTTCAATGGTTACCGTGAATCCGAATGGATCAACGGAAAGCTTACGTAAGACTGAAACTACTTTTGGACTTTTTATTTTAAGAAGAAGTCATTACCTAAGTGGCAGATATTGAAAGGATGCCATATCTCCCGAAATTCCCCTTCAAGAATTCGTATTTGGGGTTTTGTAAAAGACGAGTTGAAGATTGTTAAAGACAAAAAATAATGAAACATCCTCTTTTCCGAGATGCAACGTTCGTTCAAATCCTTGTAATATTTCAATGAACCAATGATGTTTGATCTTAAATAAAATCACAGCCTTTCTGACATTATACAAACACGTATGTTTTTTATGCACACGTGTATTCATAAAAATAAAAGTTGCCGTCGTGAATACTTTTTTAAAACAAGTACACAAGCCTTATTAAATACACAAACATTCAATCAAAAACTCTTCATCACAAACAAGGATATCGAAACTTGTTTTTCGATTCTCGCTCACTTGTTATTTCCAATTATTGAAAACACTACTTTTTTTACGTAAAACCAATACTTGGTCTCTAGAGTCTCTAGAAACACAAAAGGGCATGTTTGCGTGAAAATGTCACCAAGTACCTGGTCTTAAAAAAAACGCCACTCTATTCTACTCTCAAATTAAATTCAACAACAACTATTACTTGTGTAGTCGTGTAATTAACTTGGCTTGACTTTATCGTCGTAGAGTATCGAAAAACTGATGTGTTTTGGTGCCATGTGATAAAAATAATATCGTGTGCTGATGATTGGTGTTAATAAAATTTGATGAAAGAGCGGTCAGCATGTCAGTGCTGTAAACGTACGCGTACATAGAAATGTGGGGTATTTTTATATGCGAATTAAATGATGCTTCTGATAAAAATTAATTGGTTTTAATTAAAACGAATCGCTGTCACATACGAATTGAAAACAATTTGAATTGTAGTGAATTATCTGCAGCATGGAGACTAATAAAATAATAGTGATAGTGAAATGGGATATATTTTCTCATAAAGTGTCAAAGCTTTTATGGAATAGCTTAATGCGAATTTTAGTTTTCAGATCTCGTGATATTTACGATTTCGAATGGTGATAAAGAGTTCTCCTTTAGATCTCCACTCTTATAATACTCTTTTCAACTACTTCCAGAATATCTAATATCTGAATATTTAACATTCTTTGAAGACTATTTGGAAAAGGGGGACAAAATTCGAGGTCAAAAATGGACGTAAATGGAGACTTTAAATTCCCTTTGCTCATTTGATGGTAGTCACTACCATCAAAAAGAACATTGAATGCATAAACGCCCATTCTGTATTCTCATTTGGGCCTATACAAGATTCATCCCACTCGAAACAAATGACCGCATCGAATTCAAAATGATGCAAATGTAGAAAAACTATGCACATTAGTGCCATAAAATATTAAAACAAAAGAGGGCAGGCCACATCCTGTAAGGTGTAAACGTTCATGAAACAACATTTGTAAATACAGGATCATTGTTGGAACTTAGGAACAGTTCAGAAGTTTCTTTCTCGGTTTGCATGGTTTTAGGTCAGTTGCACCAAGTTTTTTCCCTGCCACACCCATTCAATGTCATTAACTGTGTCAGATAAAAATCTACCGTCAGATTCCTTCAACCAAACCATGGTTCACTACAACCATAGTTTGTTCTATGCTCCGTTTGCAATAGAAAAGGCACGATTATTTCCTTTCGCGGGTATCGCCTTTTTCACGGGTATCGCCTTTCGCAAGGAATTGGCAAGTCCTCCGTTAGTAAATTCATTGCCATGAGAAACACTTTCTCGATTAGCCATTTGGAACAGGCAGAAAATTGTAGGTCCCTCACCTCCTTCTCAAGGCATGATTGTGAGAAATGCGCTAGGCTCTGGGGCTCCTCGCTCTGTTGCGCCAGCCTATTTGTTTTTTATTTATTATTTTAAATGAAGACAGTGAAGGATGAAAAAGGTTTGTTGTTGCCATGAACTCCAGCCGGGGTTGAAAAAGAAAAAGCCCTTTTAATGGCATTGAGGACTTGCCAATTACTGTCGAAAGGGGATACCCGTGAAAAACATTTTTACTTCCGTTGGGATTCGAACCACGCACTTTCCGATTAAGAGGTACACTTGCTGACCATCCACGGGTACCATCTTAGTATCTTAGCATGTTCATTACTTCGGTCTTTCTTCTAACCCGAAAAAATTGTCATAAGAAAATTTGCTCAAATTATGAGTTTCCATTAGTCATTCGATTAGTGACCCATTTCCATCCATATTAAAATTACGTCCGTTTTTTGTTTCACCTACAATTTTTTCTATTTACAAACTTGTGATGAAGGTAGACTTAATTGTATAATTGTTGTTGGTGAAACAAAAAAAGAAATATTACCACGGAATTATTTTTGTAAAACACATCTGCAGAATTATAAACAACAAAAAAAACTTTGTTAGAAAGCGCTTGTAGTTTCTGACCTGTCGTATTTTGGCGAAATATGCCACAGGTGTAAAGAGAGTAGGCAAGACTCTTTTACATATAAATTTTGATAAAAGGTTGGAGTAAAAATTTTTCGAGCATTCTTTTCACACCAGTGAATAACGAACCTAATTAATTCGTCTACGACTTTACTTAGTCTATTTCAATTCAATTTATGAATTCCACACACATTCCAGAACAACTATTATCCTACCAACTGTTTTCTGCTAATTGACCCATCAGCTTATATTATCTTTGGCATCATCACCATTTGTGTATAACCAAAATGATTTATGATCTTTCTGCACATTGTACATCACTAATACCGACCCAACCTACCACCAAGCCAACCCCCTTTGCGTGACAATAACTCCAACGAATTCCCTATGCCCTCAAGTGGAAACAATTAGAATTTTCCTCATCATTCGGTCTGCTGTTACTATACATATGTACATGGGAACGATTTAAATGGAAAACTATTTTCAGCTCATAAATTTCATGTCTTAGACATTTGTGTGGAACTTCGTTTTTACGCGCGTTGGCAGTATGTCTTCTTTTGTGAACCATCAATCCATCACGCGTGTCAGCTGTCTGAATCCTTGAATTCGATTTCATTTTTTAGTAAATAAATTCACAAGGAGAGGAATGTAATCTTCAATGCAAAAATATGTTTCCTAATATGAAAGGCAGCCTATTGAGACACCTTCCTCTTATATTTTCAAATCGATTCTGAGATTATTAAGGATTTTCAGTGAACTGTGACTGTCTCAACTGACAACGACTCGAAGGTGGTCGATATGGAGCAAAATGACAAACCCCATGACCTTTGTCGAAACTCAATGAGAGAAAGACGAGGTCTTCATCTTCCGTTTTCTTCCTGCAACGTGCTTTCGAAAGCCCGTCGGCCCGGAGGGCTGATATTCATCTGCCATGGTAGTTTCGCAATGCTTGCTCTACTATCTCTTCGTTGAAGAATCTTTTCCTCCCCACATTGTCTTCACATACGGAACCAAATATCAATCTGAGCATTTTTTATCACAGGATGTTGTTCTGATGGCTTGTTGGCATTCCTGCCTCTTTTCTTCAATTAATGCTGGCGGCAACGGATTCAAGGATAGTTGGAAGGATACTCGTTTTTAAAAGTTCTTGAATATAAAATTGTTAGTTTGGGTTGGTAAATAATGAATCAATGATGGCGAATTAAGCAGAATTCCGTGAATCGAAATTCAAGCCGTTTCAGAGAAGAAAATTCGACGTTTTTCTGCTAACTTCACATTCAACACTACATTTTCAAAGTACAGTATTCTTTTACTCTGTATATCTTTTTCGCCTGAGTATTCTCGTCCTTCGAACGGCGTTGGTGTAGTGGTAGAGTGTTCAGTAGACAGGTGGGTTTGAGTCCTATTAAATGCATCTACTTTTCTCTCAGCCTCTCATTTTCATCTGGACGCCGCCTTTAAGGTTATATGTGAAATGAGCCCACTCGGGCTCCAGATATTGAAGGTCATGCGGCCAACACTCTTGACCTATTTCTAACCTCTCATCCCCAACAAAATAGGGTTATAGTATCATCTCTTTTAGGCAAATCGGACCATTGTGTCATATCGGTAGATTTTTCGTCTTCCGTCACGGTTAAAAAAGATAAAGTCCCCAAAAGAACTGTGTGGCAATACGAGAAAGCCAATTGGGACGGCCTGAATAATTTCTTTCGAAATTTCAATTGTTCATTGTGCTTTCTTGACGGAAACGTTGATGCATCAGCTGATATGATATCTAACGTAATTCTCAACGGCATGAGAAATTTTGTTCCTCGCAGAACAAAAAGTATCATCCCCAAAGAAAATTCGTGGTTCGATTTACGCTGTAAAGAGGCGATTAGGGATCGAGAAAGTAGTTTTCGAAAATTTAAAGATAACCCTACTGTAGAAAACCGAAATTTGTTCAAACGGGCCAGAAATTTATGCAATGCTCAAATACAAAGGGCTAAGTTTTTACATGACCAAAAAGTAAGGCAAAAAATACTATTGTGTCCAAAAGGAAGTAAAAACGAGAGTCCTCAAAGATCTCAACATACATAAATCCGCTGGTCCAGATGGTATCCCCGCCGTTATTCTGAAGAGGTGTTCTTCTACGCTGGCAAAACCACTGCGTAAACTTTTGCATCTTTCCCATTCTGCTGGGATTTTTCCGAGCAGATGGAAAACTGCATTTGTCCAGCCGGTCTCTAAAAAAGGCGAATCTTCCTCCCCTTCCAATTACCGTCCAATTGCACTAACGTCCCTTCTTTCCAAGGTCATGGAAACGTTGATAAACCGTCATCTTATGAAATATCTTGAAGAACGAAAGCTTCTTAATGACAGTCAGTACGGCTTTCGTAGCAAACGGTCCACTGGTGATTTGATGGCATATCTCACCGAAAAGTGGAACCAATCTTTACATTGTTTTGGAGAAAGTAAGATTATAGCACTTGATATTTCTAAAGCATTTGATAGAGGCTCTTTTATCGAAAATGCGTGCTTTTGGTATCGATGAGTCTCTTCTTCGTTGGATTAGAAATTACCTTTCCGACCGTTCAATACAATTTGTGTTGGATGGTTTTAAGTCTGATACCAACTTCATAAATGCTGGTGTGCCCCAGGGCTCCGTTTTGTCTCCAACTCTTTTCCTTATTTTCATAAATGATCTTTGGCTGAAACTTCTAATCCGCTTAACTGTTTTGCTGACGACTCGACCCTCAGCTTTTCACATTCGTTTACAAATTCACGTCCCTGCTCTTCGGATGTGAAACTGCAACGGTTGTGTATGATAAGCTCATTGAATTCTGACCTTGACAGCACTGTTGCATGGGGGTCTTATCGGACGTACAGTCAAGTATAGAGATTCGTATTTCAGTCGCACCACCCGTATGTGGAATGCTTCACCTGGCTCTGTGTTTCCCCTGCATTACGATTCACAAAAATTCAAAAGCAACGTGCATCGGTGTCTCCTTTCAGATCCTCTCCTATTTTCCTAAATGCTAGCACTGTGTTTTATAACATTAAAAGGGTAGTCATAACCCCGTTAGTTATAAAAAAAAAAAAATTAGGGTTGAGGGCTTCAGATAAGCACAAGCCACCACCAAGTTTTTCGGTCGTTGGATGCCTTTGAGAAGATGTTGGGAAAAACTGTATTTGGCGAGCAATCACAGTCACGACGAAATCCAGGACATTCAACTGCTCACAAGAAGATTTACCCGAAAACACGTGTCATTCTGAAGGAATCAAATTTTAGGAAATCAGCTGGTATTCCACTAAGATTGTAAGATAACAAGCATATTTCGTTAAACAGCACAGATTTTACCCCTTGCCCAGTACTGCTGATCCTTAACCGATAACAAATTTTTATGCCGACATGTACTGGATAACTGCTGTTGTTGTTCCGACAACAGTAATCACTGAAAGTAAAGACTTGTAATGAATGTTTCATTTAATACAAGTTTCCACTTTCTAACAGTGATTTCCACTTCCATTTTCTATACGTGGATACATGCCTCCCAAGTCCTAATGTCAGGAAGTTTCTACCAAACATGTTTTCTTACAGCACATACTATTGAACTGTCATTCAATGTGTCCTCCTCCGGTTAAAACAAAGAAAAGTGATTCTGAAGTAGCACAGCCAAATCGCAAAACACTGCGTTTTCACTTAAGACGTCACGTGCTACGCGACGCTACCAAATTCAAAAATTCCCAAACCAACCACAACTGTACAAACGTCAACTGTTCTGTTGGCAGCGGCACTGCGCAAGCGAACTGTCATCTAAACACTAAAAATTATAGTCCCACAAAATTCTCACTACCAAATTCATTAGCAAATGCCACGTCAGAAATGAAGGCGTCTCACATTAATCCCTCAGGAAAGTCATCCTCCTGAGAAACCACCGCTAAATCTATTTCGCTATTACAACATAAACAACTCCCAAACCTGTCAGCCGTGTATTGTTAAAATTAATTAAATCGAGTCGATAACTGATTTACGGAGCTGGACCTTGAACACCGACGCCGACGAGTGTGCCTTAGCCTCAGCAAAAGAAGCATCAAAGAATTGGTCTCGGTATATCGCCAATTAGAACCGATAAATCATTGGTACAGACAGATGCAGATAAGGCGGTGAGGGATTCAATATAGGTCAGCTAACTTTCTTAAATTAAGGCGCCGAAGGCAAAAGCCCTACCCTCATCCCTAACCCTATAGCTGTCGGTGAAAAAGCATAAAAAACTTTTCATTGTAACATTTTCTCTGCCAGCAAGTTTGACAATGAGGTTACTCGAGAAATAAATCTTCGAAACTAAATCGTGAAAGGACATAGCGGGGCGTAGTCCAGTTTCTGCCAGTGTAGTCTTCATTTAACATACTGTGCCACTTCCTCAATCAAGTAAACTGGAGTATGACTCGGTGGTTAGTACCTACTCGAATCCGAAACCAAAAACAGTCACTTAAAACCTAGAACCTCTTTATTTCAATTTCTTAAACAAACACTTTTTGGTAGGAGTTGCAATTTCTGGGATCTCAATCCGTGTGCACAAGGCTTAAGTCTACACTCGTTTATTAAGTGTGGTAGGAGTCTTTTTAAGTAACAAAATATTTGTTGTGTTCTTTCAGTTACATGACATAATACCGAATCAAGTTACATTTGTGCTACCAGAAGAAGATTACATTAAAAGCATTATGGCACAGATTATTGGCCACTTTGTGGAATTTTCAATTTCACAGGAGGCATAACCAACCAGTATCCTTCGTAATTCCTCAAAAAAAAAGAAGGATTTCAGAAGAAAGAAAGAGGAGAAAAAGGTGCACTGTAAGTCCTTGAAATCTTTAAAATAAAGTCCAGAACACTTCCGAGAACCTTTTCATAAGAACCAAGAAATTAGCTGACTCTCAGTCCTCACCTACCGTAATAGTGCTTTCCAGGATAATCCGTAAGAGGTAAGAGAGACTTTTCATGACATAACGTAAAATAACGTTAGAGGACAACAACAGAGTGGAACAATACAAGTAATCACTCATGGAGCGTGGAGTCACTTTCGTAATTTAATGCATAATCTTGACATGTCACACGAGAGTGAGGACCGTTGCCCTTTTTCTCCTTTTCCATCCTTTCAACTGGCGTTGTTGTTATATACAAGTATTCGTAAATAAAAATCTACTTGCTTAAGGAAAAGGAATAAACAACCCCGAAGCTCTTTTTTTGTATATCAACAACGCTACAACGTCCTTTCATGGGATCTCTTTCGATTCCACTATATTTTACATCAAGGTATCCACGAACGGAGCACAAAACAACAACCTTTTTATATCACAAGTTGCTGGAATGCTGGAAAGGTGGCTGGGGTATTTTAAGCACAAGGCAGAGTTCTTAGAAGGCAAACCTAGCAATGAAGCAATTACATTTCATATTCTGTTGCATAGTAAATTTGTGTACATTGTTGTTTCGAGGGACGAGTAGTAGGACTTTGGTGCGATTGCAACCTGTTACTCAAGAGTCCTTCATGTCACCAAACCATTTAAAGTGGAAAGAGAGACCATAGTTTTTTGAGTGAGCCCCTAGCACTTCAGCAGAGTGTGGAAGATGGGTTTTTGGGTTGCAAACTTGAAACTGCTTGGGCACTCATACTCATACACACAGGTATGTATACATTGGTACTTTATTCGAAAGCTGTTCTTGTGTGGACACAGGACGGTAACATAAAGTGTGTGGATGTGGTTTGTAAACTTTTGAGATTGTATTTTTCGCTTTAAGGTTTGTTTGTGGATTTAGTTTTCGAAAACACAATTGAAAATGTTTTACCAATAATCTCTGTTCCGAATACGGTTATACTTTTCTGGTTTCTTTTTTTGGTTGCTCTTATATCACATGAAAAGACACATGGTGGTTTTATGAGAAGTGAGAAGTTCTCTTTTGATATGTTGATAGAGGTTTTAGGGCACGGCATTATAAGATTGAAAGCTTAGAGGGGCGGAACGATGCTGGTTTGGTTTCAATGTTGTTTTTATTATGCTGTATTGTCGTTCCATGCGGGATCGTCTCCTTAGCCCAAGGTAGCTGTTTCAGTTAGGCTTTTGTTCACTCACAGTAGTTTTAGCAATAATTTAAAAAAAAAATCACTAAAATATTTCATCAGCACATTGATTTTCAACCTTTTGTAAAGAGTTTGAGAAAAAAATCCATCGATTGCCATCGATTCCAGTATCAAAACAAATAACATTCAATCAGCCATTGGCAATGGAGAAAAGAAAAACTATTTGCATTTAAAAAATAATGAAATTTTGGTGTCAGCTGTTTTAAAGAAGATCAAGGTACGAATCTCTGAAACATAAACTCCACGGGCAAGCTCTTTCGTAAAGGATTGCGAAGTCCTCTTGAGTGACACTGCCATGAAAATCGCGTTCTTAACTAGACGTTCTGAGTCGACATAGAATTGTAGCTCCATAAAATGCGTTACGGTAGGCCTAGACTCTAGAGGCTTCTCGTTCTTATTTATTTCACAAGCATAACGTAGTCATTTATGGATTAGTGAAAACTCATTTCTTTAACAAATGAGGCTGTGCCTTAATTTCACGGTAATTCCAATGATGATATGATAGGATTTAGCACTAGGATGCATTAGCATAATTTTGAATTTTTATTCTTTTTATTATCATATCAGCGCACACATCTAGTGGTAAGGAATAACCTTATCAAGTTTAGAACAGTATCCCAGTCCTGCTTTACGGCGCGGAAGCATATAGACCTTATCGAAAGTGGATGAGGAAAGCCTTGGTCGTTTCGAATGAAAAATTCTCCGAATGATCTTTGGTCCCGTATGCGAAGACAATGTGTGAAGAAGAAGATACAAAAACGAGCTGTAGGAGCTGTACCGCGACGTGGGCATATTCAGAAGAGTCCATCGCGTAGCTACGATGGTTGGGCCATGTAAAGCGGATGGACCACGCTCCGGCTCGACGGGTCTTCACACACCTTGTAGGGAAATCGCGGAAGGGGAAGACCTCGTCTTAGGTGGCGCAATCAATTGAAAGAAGACCTCAACCGACTAAGAGTGCAAAAATTTAGAGAACTCGCCCGAAATCGAAGTCGTTATGGTTGAAGCCCTGGTTCACCCCGAAATGTAATGCCCACCTAAGTAAATAAGTAATGTTTAGAACACAGTGCGAGTGTTTAGGACAATAGGGGTGGCTTTAAAAGGAGACAACGATGTTCATACGTTGGTTTTGTATTTTTGAGAATCGTAATGTAGGGGAAAAGCAGAGTCAGGTAGAGCATTCCACATACAGTTTGTGCGTTGTGCGACTAAAAAATAAGCCTCTAAAATTTACTGCATATTCAAAGCCGGGCTCAAGTTAAAACTGAAGAGCATTCCTGGCGAAGCGGATGTTGCGGCTAAATTGTTACTGGTATGCAACTGATCTAGAGCACTTCATGAAAAAGCGAGACAGTAAAACCATTAAAATTTTGACGATGTTCAAGAGAATCAACTGAATCAGTGATTGAAAAAATTTTTATCAGTCTAAACGCTGTAATTTGTACCCTATCAAGTTGGCGCAAAAACATTTGAGGAGCACCAGACCAAACATGGGAGTCTTACTGCAGTCTTTGGCGGGGGTAGACCTTTTAAAAAATATATCCAGAATCAGAAGGGGTAAAGAATTCCTTGGATCTTCCCAAGAAACCTAAGATCTCTCTAAGCATCGCATCTCTTCAGCTGAAAATATTCGAGAAAAAAAAACTGTATATACTCATGTACGGACTGAGAATATGTACTTTGGCAAAACAAGACGAAAAGAGTTAAATACATATATTATTCCGCATATCCATGCTACTCAAGTATAATTTAGCATCCTAGTGTTGAAATAATTTTTGAAATAGGTCCAATAGTTTCTAGGTTTCCGTTTCCGTTTATAAATATGGGGATGACAAGTAGTGACGCTCTTAGGGAGACAAACACAGCCGTTCTCGAGTTATGAGTGTTCGAACAAGCCCGACACAGTCTTACATACCACGATTTAACGTCCATTTTAAAATTGACTTTAGACTAGCAAGTTGAGGTAGAGGAGAACCGTAGAGGCATCGGCAAGCTAGAGTACCAGTTTACCCACAAGCGTCGCCATTTTCACTTCGTCAGTTGGCTTGAAATCGTTTTAAAATTATTATAATGAGAATGTGGAAAACTTAACTCAATAATAATGTAACAAATAATATTTGTCATCCAAACAAACAATTACACAAGAATTGGAGAAATATGAACCTCAATTGCAAGACGTAGTTTGCGAATTCACCTGAGAAGTCAGGTTTCAGATTGTTTCTCTTCAATTGCCTATAAGACGTTTCCAGCACTGTCTGTTGAGTGTCAGCTGCGTAGTGGCATTTCTTGACATAGAAGGAGCCTTCAACAACACTTCCTTTGTGTCTACAGACCGTGCTCTAAAGCACCACAACGTTCCACAAGTTATTCGCAAACGGATAATGTCAATGCTAAACAGCAGAATTATGCACAGCAATATCGAAGAAGTGGAAATCTCAGCACTAACAACAAGAGGCTGCCCACAAGGTGGAGTTCTCTCACCACTCATCTGGTCTATAGTTGTAGACAGCCTACTAAGATTACTTGCAACCCAAAGCATCTATGCAGTAGGCTTTGCAGCCTAGCAATTGTCATACAAGGTTCATCAGAAACATTAATATCAAGAAGACTTCAGACAGCTCTGAACACATTTCAAAGCTGGTGCTCAGATGAAGGTCTCTCTGTCAACCCACGTAAGACAGTTATTGTCCCATTTACAAAAAGAAGAAAACTAAATCTTCTAATACCCCCCAGTCTCTATGGGGAAACAATACCATTCTCCAAGGAATCAAAATACCTTGGGATCATCCTAGACAGCAAAATGTCATGGAATCCTCAACTAGAACGCATTTCCAGCCGAGCAACCAAGTCTCTATGGTCTCGGGAAAAACTGGGGTCTAAAGCTTAAAATGGTGTACGACCTATATACGCTGGTAGTAAGACCAAAAATAACGTATGCAGCTATTGTATGGTGGACAAAAACGAAAGAAGTAACGGCAATCCAAAATCTAGAAAAGATTCAAAGATTGGCAACAACATGCATTACGGGATGCATGCGTACAACACCAACATACGATCTAAACGTCATTACAGGACTACCTCCAATCCACCTTTTCATAAAAATGGAAGCAAGACTGGCGACACACCGTCTTTTCCATCAAGGACACATAAAATCACATGCATACCCGAAAGGACATCTGTCAATTATGAAAAGTTTAGGAAAACTTAATACCTTTAGTATGTGCTTGGATGCTACTATTCCCATGTACAACTTCAAACTCAACTTCTCCATTGTCATCCCCCCTAGAGAAAACTGGGAGAACACAAAACCTCATCCTTCAAGGCAAGATATGGTCTGGTATACGGCCGGCTCAAAAAAGGAAATTGGTACAGGTTCCGGCATTTTCAGCGACTGTCCCAGAACGAACTTCTCAGTAAGTATGGGCAGTCACTCGTCCACTTTCCAAGCTGAAGTCTTTGCCATTAACGAATGTTCGAGAATAATATGTTCATCGAACACGAAAAACAAAACAATATTCATTTTTTCAGACAGACAAGCTGCACTAAAAGCGTTAAGCTCATCTGTCATAAGATCCAAACAAGTCTAAGAGACAGTCATTTCGCTCTCTGAACTAGCAAGGAAAAACACTGTAATTTTTACTGGATCCCTTTACTGGATCCCAGCACACAGAGGCTATGATGGTAACGAGAAGGCAGACATCTTAGCTAAAGACGGCGCATCTAAACCATTCGTCGGTCCTGAACCCTTCTGCGGTGCAAATAAAAGCACCTTCAAACATACTGCCAAGAACATCCTACTGGAGGAATCAAAGAAAGCTTGGAGAAACTCATCTGGCCAAATCTGTTCAAAATACTTTTTGCCAGAATATACCGAAAAAACATCAAAATTCCTACTGAACCTCGATAGGAAAACCCTAAAAATTTGCACTGGACTACTAACCGGTCACTGTTCCTTAAACAAACATCTTCACCAAATGAGGCTGGTAGCGGATCCCATCTGTAGACTATGTCTCGAAAAGGAAGAAACATCTCTGCACATTATTACAGAATGTCCAGCACTTTTCCGTCTTAGAAAGCAAATACTTGACTATGAGATCATCCCCTTAGATAAACTCAAACTCATTCACCCACAGAAGATTGCTAACTTCTGGTTCAATTCAGGAGTAGGAGAACTGTTCTGAAACCTCACATGGGCTGGCACAACAGGTTTCATTCAGACACCGCAGTGCCCAGAGCTGAGCAAGCTCTACCCGTCCCCAAATCTAATCTAATCTAATCTAATCTGAGTGTCAGCTTCTATTCTTCTTTCCATAGAAAATATTTGTTTCAGTAGTCTCTTCCCATTTTTTGACGCACGTAGATCTTTCCAAAGAAATGGAGAATGTCTTCTCATTTTCTCAAGTTACACATATTTCTTCTAGGACAAATTTATGCGGGCGATAATCAAAAGTTTGAATGTTAAGCTGACTTAATTTATTGTAGGCACATTCCCAAAATAAATCCATTGGCTAATATTTTGACTTCGTGCTTCGCCCTTCGAGTAGATGGACCTATCTGTAGATACTTTCGTTTAATCGGTAAGATCTTACCTTGTCTTGATACCTTGACTCTCCATTGACAAGAGAAGTTCTTTTTTCAAAAAAGGTGTGTTTTAGCAGTGTGTGCGTTTATAGTTAACGCAGGATAGTTTACATTTTTTTCTTGAAGAACTTTACTTTGAAGGCAGGCTCTACAATATAATTTTTATAGTTTTATGTCGCAATTTTATAAAATTCATTGGAAGTTCGTTTACTTTTGGGAGCCTTATTTCTCTCAGATCAAAGTTGACCACGAAACTCGCTCAGTCAGCCCCTAATCTCAAAACATTATAGTGTTTTTATATCGTAGGTCAACTCTTGAACTTACTTACTAAGAAAAACCTCGCAGGTTCGAAAAAACCATTGGCGAGGTTGAAAACAAAGAGTGATTGAAAAGTATAACTATTGGTTGCAACAACTGGTTGCCTCCAAATTGGGTTTATTCCATCCCAGGCACTCAAATAGAGTCTACAAAGCCCAAACACCACAAGCTTCCGAATGCTTACTGCAGGAAAATTGAGGAAAGGGGGAGACCTTGTCTTTAAGTAGTCCAATCTAGGGTAAGGGAATCTCAACCAATTGAAGGTGCAAATCTCGAGACAACCTCGCAGAATCGCAGGATACGATTTCAAAACGGAGTTTCAGGTCGCCTAGAGGGAGACTATTTCTACTTGTGATTATAGGTACTATAAGGCAAGTCTTGCAATCGTACAGAAAAAAAATTTTGAGATAACAATTAAATACGACATTACGACGATAGAGAATACGAAAAAAGTGGGTCCTGCAATTCTGTCTGTATGTCTGTATGTCTGTCTGTATATGGATCTACAGCCTGAACTAATAGACCGATTTTCTTCAAAATTTGCAGTTAGGGTCTGTGGAGCAGTCTACAGAGGGGTCTAGGTCTTGAAGTAACGGTACCTGCCATACAACCGATATGATAATACTTATTTTTCTCGAAAACGGCTCCAACGATTTCGATAAAATTTTGTGTGAGGGATTAGTTTTAGATTTTCTTTCTTATGAAAGTCTAAAAACGGTACCTCCCATAGTACCGTTTTTTCAAAACCGACTTTCTCGTTAATGGCTTACACGATCTTGACGAAACTTTGGATTTAAAAAGTCGTAAACTGTTACAAAAAGACAGCATATCAATATTTAAAAAATTTAGTTGGGGAAATTTTTAAAAATACTTTTTAAAAATTTTGATATTTTGAAATAACTTCAAACTTATAACATTGATTTTTCAAATTTTTTGTCAAAACAACAACTCTCATTAAGATCTAAAACTTGGCATACTCGACTTTTAAAAAACAGTTTTTTAAAAAAAGTGAAAAATAAAAAACGGTTTTTCGGAATTGCGATTGCAAAAGAATGGCATTTTTAGATTCTTGCTTGAAACTTTTGAAATATTTAATTAAATTTTTCATTATTTTACGTGATTTAATTCAATTTTCATAACTAATGTGTAGTTGGCAACCCTGTACCATAAATTTATAATATTATGAAGAGCTAATACCAAAACCTTTAACTCAGCCTTTAGATTTTGATATCGTATTTAGAACACAATCGCAAGTTCGTGCGACCCAGTCGTGCCCATTTTTTTATTATATCATAAAGAAACAAAGATTTGAGGGTTAATTTTTTCGCGAGAATGGAACGCGGTTCAGATTAAATAGGGGTAGAGGTCGAGAGCCAACGCGTGTAATTGTAAGACTGCAACATTTTTGCTATCCCGTAGTAGAAAAGAATGCAGAAAGCTTACTGGTGTTGCCACGGGGCAATTCTCTTTTGCCAAGCATTTAAACGTGTTAGACTCTATCACGCTCTGTAAATCTTGTGGAGAAGATGAGGAAACGGCAGAGCACTTCCTCTGTGAATTTTCTGCTTTTTCTCGCATGAGGTCACATATGCTCGGCGCAGACATGGTGCGAGAGCTGATAATTGGCTCCTTATCATGGTAGCGTCTTTTAGCTTTCCGCCGAGCATCTGGAAAGCTATAACAAATAGAACGTTGCTAACTGGTAGTCCAATGGACCGATATTTAGGTCTCAGTGCTCCAGCTGGTATTTTAAAAACCTCCAACAGAAGAAAAAAACATCTTCTTCATTTAAGGCCGAACGAGTAATGGTATCAATACGACGCAATCTAACTCTTATTTAGATTTATTGACTTTTTTGCCCAAAGCCGACATTTCTGCATACCTAGTCGTCATTTAACTTAAAAAATCTTCACATTGTCAGGGAATGAAAAAATCTCAATTGACAATAACGACGAAAAAGCATCATTTGTGACTATTAAAGGACTTCAGTGAGACTCTTGTGTTCCTTCCGACAACAGATCAAAAGGTTGGATTAAATGAAACAAAAGTGCCTTAAATTTTAAGAAAAAACAAAGAAGAAAAAAAGAACTGCTTTCTTTACATTTTCCGGATGTAATGCTACTGTTTGATGAGGTCTTCTTTGAATTAATTCATTTTTTTAATCACCTCCAAGGAGTAAGAAAAGGTCCTGCCTACACAATTATTTTAATAGAAGAAGTCCAAGAATCATTTTCCAAAGTACCCCTTTGATGACGGAACCACCTTCTATTATTGTTAAGAGCCGACCATCTAACAACTCATCTAAAAGTAATTGACTGAAAAACAGGACCTTTTTTTGGTATTCGATCGCAATCCCTTACATCCTACACCTTCAAACGAAAGCATTAATCAATACGCCCTCCTATCCCTTTTTGTAATATCGCAACAAAAACTAAAGTTCCGTCCTTATCGATGGTTACAGTGTGACTTACCTGTAGTAAAGGTAAGCCATTATACTCATCGATTATCTGAAGACCAATTCTTTAAAATTTACGATAAAAAAAAGATGATGACAACATCTCACATACAAAAAATGCTTTCAAACGAAGAGAAATGAAACTACTCGTTCAAATATCACCCAAAGGATCAGTTTACATGAAAGACAGCCATTTTGTGACCACATTATGATATATCCGACAGGAAACGCTTATCACGCAGGAAACTTCTACTTGCGGGAAATGTTTAAATAGATTTATATAATGTGCTTATGCTTTAGCACGATTCAATTCTCTAGTTTGCGGATGACGATGAGTGTGTGTTCGTCGAGAAAGTGAAACAATGTCAAAACTTTGTGTTGCCTGCATAGGAAGCACCTATGTATACGTGCTCACAAAAATCGTGCAACAGATGGTGGAAAATAGCACAAAGTGGATCCATTTGTGTGGAAGTTTTGTTCAGATGTTCTTCTCCAGAAAGTTGCAACAGTACCTAAGTGCGAAGGGCTTTTTATAAGATTAGAAGCATTAAAACTTTTGCCCCTTCAATTATAACAAAGTTTTACCCATGTACTCTCTATTTTCCGCCATTAATTTGTTTTTACTTTGAGAAAATGGAAGGAGAAGTTCGTGATTTTGTGGCTGTCCCAGTTGACAAGAAGCTGTTTATTCCTATGAGTTAAGCGAATGCCAACGGGTTGTTTAATCCATTACCCATTCTATGTGTGCTTTCCAGCCATACATCACAAGACAATCCTTTACTTATTCATGTCATTTTCAAAATACCATCACCTGCCATTTCCCTCAACGTAATGGTATGTACGAAGGACGTAGGTATATACAGTCAAGTGAGGGAATAATAGATGTTTCCATCTCTAAACCCACTCTATGTTACAGCTTTGATATCCTGGAATGTGCAGCGTACCTTTTCCTGCAAAACACATACCTGAACAAATGCCACAGAGTAAACTCATTCCATTCAACACCAAGATGAATCTCGGAATCCTTTCAAAGGATCCTTTTTGTTGAACAAAAAATGTACAAAAAATGGAAATAGATGAGTGCAGGTGTAAACAACGAGATAGTTCACTAGAATGATTCTTTTATTATTTTTTCGATTGTTCTCAAATATTAGAACAAAAACCCACACTCAGACGCATAAACATATTTGCACAATGAAATAACAAAAAAAGAAAATAGCTCTCAAACTAAAGGATTCTCTTTAGGTTCGCCGACAAAATGTTGCAAACTTTTAAGTGCAAAACAAATGGTTGAGTCTTTTTCTATAGAACAGATGTTTCAAAGCCGTTTCGAGAAACGTCTGAACATGAAAGTAAGGAGGTAAAAGCAGTAGTTCCTCCAATTTTAAATAAATATGTTACTACAAACTTTCTACTAAGCCGTGTTGGGAATGTTTCAAAACTATGCAAACACTGGTTACATAAATAGAACATTTTTGAGGAAAAACAGTTCCACAAACATTTTTTATTTGAATGCGGTTCCTTCCACTTCCTGTTGGAGTAAGGGAGTAAAGGAAACATAAGGACTACGCAAATTCACATACCTCCCGACTACAATCTCACTCCAATTCCTCTCAGTTTCATGTATGCACCAGCTTATTATTGGCAATCATATATTAGGTAGTGCTCTCGCATGAGATAATAACACTCTTTCACTGCTTTACAGAATATATTCTAATAAAAATAATAATCGATTAAGCACTTCCTTTTATTGAAAGAATTTTGATTTCCATAAATAAAACAACACCGATTAGTGTGTATATTCGCACGCCAACGTCCTTTGCGGCCGTTCCATTACCACATAAAACGCGCATGGTGCTTTTAATCTGCAACTTGGAGCATGGAGCGGTTTGTGAAGAGACTTCAACATCCTGTACAAAGCCACAGCTATTCCATTCTAAATAAAGTACATTCTTTGATCCATTTTCAATCGATGCGGCAGCTTTGTCCGTGTTATGAGTGGGTAAGTATGTAAGTATACCTCTACACAGAGCTAACGCACTGGAAAATAACTAAATATTAATTTTTGAATCAATAATAGATTCAAGGATATTTTAACGTGGCTTTGAAGCGATATGAGAGGTGAAGGATGCGAAAATTGTTTGCCTTGCATCTGATATAAATATTCAAGATAAATATTTGAAACCAACGGATAGAGATTATCATTAGAAAAACATTATTTAGCTTTACTTTTTTTATGTTTACATTCAGATGATGTGTACTTTAAATGATTTGTAAATTAACTTTTATATAAAAAATGCAAATTGATTCAAATTTTTTTTAAAGCAGAATGAGGTAAGGTTTCGCCTTTAAGTCGATTTAAATTCGAAGTTGAACTAAATCCATCTGATAGTGTTACCACTGTGACGATGATGAAACAATTGCACAACATTGACATAACAAATTATGAGCATATACAGGGTGTTTTCAATAAGATGCGACAAATGCCAAGGACGAATAGGAATTTTTTTTTTTACTATCAGAACAGCTTATTTCAAGCTTGTGAAACAATGTATCTTTTCTTCAAGAGTTTTTTTACCCTTAAGTACTCAGAAATATGTATCACTGTCATCATTTAGCGAGGTGTTAGTTGTTAGTAAGCAAAAATTAAGTCTAACACACTCAAGACAACAGAGCTAAAAAATATTACAAAATTTTTGATAAACATATACAAAAACAAATTAGATAGCTACATATAAACGTAAAATTAATTATTAAATATGACAATTATAAAGATATAAGAAACATAAAAAAAAACATAGTCAAGAGAGTGGAGCGATGGTTCTAATCAAGGACTTTAACGTAGTTTTATTCAAGTGAAAATCTATTAAATTTGAGTTTAGGTTTAAAACTTTTATCATGCGAGTAATAGGCTCATTCAATCCATAATTAGTTCTATGATAAGGACAGTGAAGTAACTCCAAGTTGCGCAGATGGTATGAGCCTCCCCGGTAGTAAAAACTTATGCAAGCGAGCAAGTCGGGAGCATCAATTTGTCCTGTTATGAGCTGGTGAATAAAGACTAAATCATTATTTATTCGCCGATGCGAAAGCAGTTGCATATGCAAAAGTTGGATACGATGCTCATACGGTGGAAGGTCATAAGGATCAGTCCAAGGAAGTCCCTTGAGAGCAAATCTAATAAATCTTCGCTGTATACTTTCTATTCTTGAATTGTGGACTGCATAATAAGGAGACCATACTTGAGAAGCATATTCTAGATGGGGTCGAACATGACAGTTATACAGCGAAAGAGTGACGTGGGGGTCCGTAAACTCCTTAGCCCATCTTTTAATAAAGCCTAGCATTGAGTTTCCTTTACTAACAATGTAATTGATATGCGATGTAAATTCTAAATTGGAACTAAAGTAAAGACCGAGGTCCTTAATACTGGACACCTTGCATAGTATTTGATGAGAAATCAAGTAATTATGCAAAAAGACAAGGTAAAGACAAGGAATAAATCGTTTAGGCGGGGGAATCTATCTGACTGCGTTTAGGCAAAAGTGGCAGTTTGTGTTTATTATTAAAAACCGTTTAAGACACCTTCTTCCACATGATATAATTTTTTGGAAAGCCAATACTTTGTTCATTCATTGAAATGTTAATTAAAGTTGATCTGGCGAATAGTTTTTGAGTAATCATGTCTCAAAGTCAGAACTTTTGAAAATAAAGTCAAATCTTTAGTTCTGGGCCAAACACAGAAAACTTAAAGCAATCATATTTTATAGTTTTTGAGAAATTAAAGAAAACAAAAAAAAATAAAGTCCCTACAGGAACTGTGTGGCAATACGAGAAGGCCAATTGGGACGACCTGAATAATTTCTTTCGAAAACTAAACTGGTAATTGTGCTTTCTCGACAGAAACCATGACACTTCGGCTGACATGATATCAAACATTATTCTTAACGGCATGAAAAGTTTTGTTCCTCATAAAACTAAAAGCATCACCCCAAAAATAATTCGTGGTTTGATTTAAGCTGTAAAGTGGAGGTGTTCAGGGATTAAGAAGAATGTTTCCGAACCTTCGAAGTATATTCCAACGGACACGAAATATTTGTAATGCTCGCATAAAAAAGACCAAATTTTAAAAAATACAATTGTGTAAAAATTGTTGGTTCTTTTTTTCAAAAATTAAGAATTCCACCACGTCTTCGGTCCCAACGCTTGTATTCAACCACTCTTTATATGTCAGCTGCATCGAAAAAGCTAATTTATTGGCAGCCCAGTCCAATTGTACTAACGTCAATTCTTTCCAAGCTCATGGCAAACGTTTCTATTAACCTTCAACTCATGAAATATCTTAAGGAAAGAAAGCTTCTCAGTTCTCAGTGACCTAAATTACGACTATCGTAACAAACAGGCCACTGGTGATTTGATGGCTTATTTCAACGAAAAGTGAAACCAATCTTTACATTGTTAGACTTAATAATATTGCGCTTGATATTTCTAAGGTATTTGATAGAGTTTGGCATCAAGCTCTCCTATCGAAAATTAGTGCTTTTGGTATCGATGAGTCTCTTCTTCGTTGGATTAGAAACTACTTTTCCGACCGTTCAATACAAGTTGTGTTGAATGGTTTCAAGTCAGTCCAGTGCTCCAATTTCGTATCCGACTATCTTCCTAACTTTCATAAACGATCTGCTGTTTGAAGCTTCTAATTCTCTTGACAGCTTTGCTGACGACTCAACCCTCAGCTTTTCATAATTGTTATCAAATTCACGTCCCTCCTCTTCGGATGTAGAACTGAAACGGTTGCGTATGATAAGCTCATTGAATTCTGACCTTGGCAGCATTGTTTCATGGGGTCATAAAAACCGAGTAGAATTCAATGTTTCGAAAACTCAATGCTGTCTCTTGTGGTTGAAGCTTAACATTCCCCATTGCCAATGTCCATGAATGGTAGCTGGATCGAAGAAACCGAAAAGCCGTCAGTGAATATTTGGAATGACCACATATTTCTTAAAAGGATGCAAAAAATTCGTCACCCCTTCTGATGCGGCTTCTATTTGTAAGGCCTACATCCACCCAAAACTGGAGTGCAATTCTCATGTCTGATCAGGTGCTTCATATCTTCGCGCATATTTGATAGGCGTCAAAACAGAACTTTGAAATTGATAGGTGGTGGTTCAATCGTAGAATCGACTGAATCTCTTGAATATCGTCAAAACGTTACCTGTCTCTCGCTCTCTTTTATCGCTTTTTTCACAGTCTGTGATCTAGCGAAATAGCCAGTTGCATACGTTCAATTGACTCAACTTCAGACGTACAGTAAAATGTAGAGATTCATATTTTAGTCACACTACTCGAACGTAGAATGCTTTGCCAGACTCAGAGTACATCTACCTCCCGCCAATTTGGCAGGAGGAACAGTTTTTTTTTTTAATTATTACTCCACATGCTATTTGAAAGCTAGTTACACGTTCCTCAATTAAAATTCTAGTTCAAGCCGAAATACTTTTGCGTGATCAAGTTTCAAAGTCAAAGTTTTGAAAAAAAATCCTTGATAAGGCAAAATTCTATAGAAATTTTATTTCAAAAAAAATCTCAAAAAATTTACTTTGAGTCTTAACTACCCAAAAGCTATTCCGTCAACTAATGAGAGAACAAGGTATTAGCTTCTAAAAACACTATTGTAAGTGAAAATATGTAAGTGGCTTATTCGATTTCAATAATTTTTTAAGCCTGTCCACGCGGGTGTTTCCCACAATTTTTTAGTTTTTACTTGCGATTGTGTGCTAAGTACAATACAAAAATCTGAGGCTAAGTACAAGACTTTAGTATTTGGTCTCAATGTATTTGGTAGTACAGGGTTGCCAACTACACGTTAATTATGAAAACTATATTAAATCATGCATAATATTAAAAAAAAAAAATTTATTAATTATTCCAAATGTTTCGAAAGATTATATTAAAACGCCATTCGTTTGCAATCGCTAATATATATGAACGCTGAAAATCTAGTCAAAATCGTTCGACCGGTATAAGAACACATTTTCTTTTATTTTTAACTTTTTTTTTTAAACGAAAAGTTCAAGGATCATGCCAGACTTTGTTTAAACAAAAAAACTAAACAAAGTGAAAGGTTCCGTTTTGAAGTTATTGCAAAAAACAAATTTTTTTTAATTTATAAAAATGTCATATATTAAAATTTTTCTAATATTTATAAATTCAATTTTTCTTCTGTTTCTTCTTTTACGATCATACGAACATCGTTATTTCGATGATCACAACTCTCTGGAACCTCCATTTGAGCCGTAGTAAAATCTTCAGTGTGCTACGCATCACAAGTATGGGGAATTGATGAGTTTGATGCGATTGAAAAGTTTCACAGAAATTTTTTGAAGAAATTGTTTAACCTTCCGCTGAATTCACCAAATTATGCGTTATACCTCGAAACTGGTCTACCCAAGCTTTTCACTAACACTCTAAGGTCTCAGGCGGACTATATTGTTAAGGTATTGTCTTATCAGGATGGCCGACTACCAAAAAAAATGGCTCTTTATGAAATTAGGAACGAAGGCTGGTGGATGTTGAAGTGGAAAGATCTAGGACAAGCTTATGGAGAAATAGTGACATTGGATCCTCCAAGCTTGAATGGTCCAACGGAGCAATTATACCGAATAATTCAAGCACATGAAAATCATACACGTGATGCGTTCATAGAAAAGGCTCGATGTTCGGAAAGTAGAATTTTGTATTCGCAACTTCAATTCAACTTAATGGAAGGAAACTATTTCAATGACACAATGAATTTTAAAGAAATATCTTTAATATTTAAAACCAGATGCGAAGTTCTCTATCTCAATGGACGCCCATACAACGAAAGTTTCAACCAGTTTTGTAACCTCTGTAATTTGAAGGCCAAAGAAGATTGTTTTCACATCATAAGTATACGTCCCATTTTTGTTCCACAACGGCTTAAATATTTCAAAAAGAAAACTATGTCTATGATTGAAACAGTAGCAGTACTAAACGGATTTGAATGGAAACAACTATACCTTTTTTTGAATGAAGTTTATAAGTATGTATAGACTTTTATTAATAACTGAATTCGAATAAATTCATTTTATGTTAATTTACAAATTTATATTAAAATAACTTGTATGAAAATAATTTGCCAATCGAGCTGACGGCAGTGCCATAGCTTTTAGATTCATTAAATAATGTAAATTGATGTATCCATAACAGTCAATAAAATGAATGAATTACTTACTTACTTACATGTCAAATGAAAATGTTAATATAATAACTTGGAATGCAAAAAGCATTCGCAGCAAATATGTTGAATTCATAGATTACTTAAATGTAAAAAAAATTGATGTTGCATTGGTAACTGAGACTTGGCTTTCGCCTGAAGTTAGACTACCTTTTTCAAACTATAAATGCTATCGAGTTGATAGAATAGATGAAAAGGGTGGTGGTGTTGCAATTTTAGTCAAAAAGTCAATTCAGCATTCGCTTTTACCTTGTTTTCGAACCAAATGCGTGGAAAACATAGGAATAGAAATCAAATTAAGGAATCAAAAACTAATAAAGATCTTTTGCGTTTATTTCCCTGGTGGATCTTCTTCCATAACAAAACGAAAACTGCTGAAAGATAGTTTTTTGCGATCAAAGATGATTTTTTAATGGGGGGAGACCTTAATTGCCGTCATAGAGACTGGGGTTGCCTCCGAGCAAACGCTTAGGGCAATATTTTATCAAACCTTCCTCTCACGTTTCCAGTTTCTATTCTGTTCCCTTCTAGTCCAACATACTTTCCTGCAGGTTCTCGTGGTTCCCCGTCTGTCCTCGATTTGTTTATTACCAATGTCGTAAATAGAATTAGTGTTCCTGTGACTGAAAATGTATTGTGTTCAGATCACATTCCTGTCCTTTGTAGTCTCCCTTGGTCGGGCATTGAAAATATACAGTATATTTATAATCTTAAGAATACAAATTGGTCTTGCTTTCGTTCTAAAGTGAGAACAAAACTTAGAAACATATCTTTAGATCTTGCTGATGTCTCTAGAATTTCAGATGTTGACCGTATTGTAGAAGGCTTCACTGAAACCGTTTTAAGTTGTGCTTATGAGTGCATCCCTAAAGTGAAAGTTAAAAACAATTTAAAAAAACGTCCGTCAGAAGTTCTTGAGCTCATTAAAATAAGAAATGCTCACAGAAGAAATTGGCAGAGATACCATCAACCTTTTTCTCGGAACATGGTTACGTTTTTTAATAAACTTATAACCTCAAAAATTAGTAGCATCAGAAATGAGCAATGGAATACAAAACTCTCTTCGTTGGATAAAGGTACCAAACCATTTTGGAACATTGTCAAGATCATTAAAAATAAAGGCAAAAATTTGCCGTTTTTAAAAACCTCTACAGAAACCTTATATACTGACCTTGAAAAGGCTGAGGAACTTGGCAATGTATTTCTAAAAAACCACCAAGTTTCACAAAACTTGGGGGAAAACTTCACTAATTCATTAGTCAAAGAAGCTATTGATACATTTAATTCGTCTTCAATCATTACGCCACCATCTTTTTTCGTGAAAGAAAACGACATTAAAACAATTATTGAGGCTTTAAAGGCAAAAAAATCAAGTGGTCTAGATACCATTCAAAACATATATCTTAAAAATTTACCTGTTATCGGGTTCACCTATCTTACTTTTCTGGTAAACGCTTGCCTCAAAATGCATTACTTTCCACTTTCTTGAAAAGAAGCTAGGGTAATTCCGATTCGAAAGGCTGGTAAACCTATTGAAAGCCCAAATAGTTACAGACCTATAAGCCTCTTAAGCTGTGTCAGCAAAATATTAGAAAAAATCATTAAAAATAAATTGTCTACTTTTCTCTCAAGCTATAAAATTCTTCCAGGCCAACAATTCGGTTTTAGACAACTTCACAATACATCCCATCAAGTAAGAAGAATTTGTAATATTATCAAAACGAATTGCACGAGAGATGAGTCCAGCGGCATGATAATTCTTGATATAGAAAAAGCGTTTGATTCCGTGTGGCATAATGGGCTAATTTTCAAGCTTTTAAAGTATAAGTTCCCACCACATTTGTGTAAAATTGTTCAAAGTTTCCTGTCAAATAGATGTTTTAAGGTACATGTAAATTGTGAAAAGTCAAGTTTGTTCTACTTTGATTTTGGTGTTCCCCAAGGCTCTGTGCTTTCACCTACTTTATTTAATATATTTACATCTGATTTTCCGGATCTGCCTGAATGTGAATCAGCAATTTTCGCTGATGATACAGCAATACTTTCGTCGCATAAATTCAGTTTCCAAATTGAAACGAATCTTAAAAATGCGATAAGGGTACTAGAAAATTACTATAACAGATGGAAAATAAAACTCAACTTGGAGAAAATGCAAGCCATCTTTTTCTCTAGAAAAAGAAAATCTTGCTTTCTTCCAATCAGCTTCAAGTTAATGAATGCAGTATTTATTGGCAAAAATCTGTCAAATATCTTGGAATATACCTTGACTCCAAACTAACATTCCAAGACCATATTTCTCAAACACTAAAAAAAAGTAGGGATTGCCATTAAAATGCTCTACCCCCTCATAAATCGTAAATCACAGATTTCAAATAAAAATAAAATCATTATATTCAAAGT
This sequence comes from Melanostoma mellinum, assembly GCA_914767635.1. Taxonomy (NCBI): domain Eukaryota; kingdom Metazoa; phylum Arthropoda; class Insecta; order Diptera; family Syrphidae; genus Melanostoma; species Melanostoma mellinum. The sequence goes on along the minus strand of OU612058.1, from coordinate 161,563,884 downwards.
TATCTTTCAGTCTATTTTGTTGTATGGATGTCCAGTATGGGGAAGTTGTGCGAAATGTCACTTAAAAAAGCTCCAAATATCACAAAATAAGATTCTTAAAATGATGTTGAATTTGCCATGGCACTATTCAACACACGAGTTGCATGAACATGCGAATGTTGAGTTGATTGTTGATAGAATTTCAAAACCTTCCGATAAATTTCTTTTGAAATGTATGTTTGCTGAAAATGACCTCATTCACGAATTGAATTTATATAACCTGTAACTTATAGTCCAAATTGTCATCTAACTTCTTATTTTTCTATGTTTTTTTTTATGTTTTTCTTTTTTTTTTTTGTTTCTTTTCATTGAAAATCTCTAAAATTGTTTACGAGTAACTATTTATCTGTGAAGTTATCGAAGTATTTAGTAATTTTTTGTTATTGTTATTTATTGAATTATATTTATTTATTTATTTATTTATTTATTAATTTACTATTTGTTTATTTATATATTTAATTATTTATTAATTTATTATTTATTCATTTATATAATTATTTATTTATGTATTTATTAATTTATTTATTTATTTATTTATTTATTTATTTAATTATTTATTTATTTATTTATTTATTTAATTTAAAGCAATTTCTAGTCATTTTTTTTTATCTCTAAATTGAAATGGAAGTTTTTCGATCGTAGTTTCGTAGTTTTTTGAATTAAAAAAATAACCACTAGTTTTTCAAAATAAATATCAAAATATAAAACATGGAAGCATATAATTCATCTGAAAATTTCATTCTGTCAAAAATTTTTGAAAAAATCTTTTCTAATGCGGAATCCATTTCTATCGCTAAGTTAATTTGCAGGTATTTCATATTTTTTGGAATGACTTTTTGGTTTTGGTAAGTTCTTAGCATGATCACCCTTTTCCAGTGTAGGTAAATTTCATATGTTGATGTGGAGGTAGTATTGGGTCGTATACAATGGGACCTGCGATAGAAATATATGAGAATTCACTTACTTATACTTGCAAACCCATCGCATTGGTCACTTCAAAACTAACGGCAGTTGCGACCGAAACACATCGTATCGGTCACTCCAAAACTAACGGCAGTCGCGACCGAAATATACGAAAATTAAAATTTTCATCACACATACTAAAAACCAGTCGTTCTGGCTCTGTATAAGAATGGGATCGACAATGGCAACTAGGAGAGGGTATACTTATGTATGAATAAGTATATGCATACCAATGAACATTGCTTGAGTATGCCAAAAGAAAAACGGCCCAACAACTTTATAGACATTTTACACTATAAAACATTATAAAAGTATTGAGGTTGACTATGAGGACTTTATAAATATAAAAATGGCAAAAGTTCCAAGGCGCATTGATTTAATTTTATAAAATACTGGCTGTTCTCGCGACGTCAGTGTGGAATAGTGACTTGCGGCAGCAATTTGAATTTTTTATTAGCCTATTGTTATATTATTTTACTTAAGTACAACTTTGCACACGATCTTCTTAAATTTTTCATATGTTGCCAAACAGAATTGTTTACTTACAAGTAGTAAGCACAAGTACTTCCGTTCCCATGGGAATAATGGAATAAAGAAAAAAAAAAAAACAGACAGATTTAATTTTGGAATTTTTGGAATAATAGTAACGACTCCCGGTCCCGAGAGAATATGGTGATTGTTCTCATAGGAATATGGGAATGAGTTAAAGTTTATGTTACTCGCTCGGGGATAGTGCAGCATTCTAAAGGTGGAAGAATTTTTGAAATCGGTGCAGTAGTTTCAAAGTTCTCGTTTACGTTCCCGTAGAAATTGGGATAAAACATATAAAGTCTATGTCTTTCCTCAGGTCTAAGACTACCTCTGTTTCATTTGATTTGGTTTTGGTTCAGTTGTTTGGGCGGGAGACGGTAACATAGAAATACGACCATACAGAGCTACTTTCGCATTTATAATATTAGTTAGGACCGGTTCCCGTGGGAGTATTCGGATGAATTGAAGTCCATGTCCTTCTAGATCATCTCTGTATAAAATTTTACTTAAATCGACTCAGTGGTTTGGGCGGGAGATTCTTTCGTACTTGTTATAGTAGTAAGGACTCTTGTTCCTGTATGAATATGGGAATGAGTTGAAGTTTAGGTTACTTGCGGATAGTGAAACGTTCTAACGATGGAAGAATTTGTAAAATCGGTGCTGAAGTTTCTAGGTTCCTGTATACGTTCCCGTTCTCAGATTCTAGACTATCTATGTACCAAATTTCATTCAAATCGGTTGAGTAGTTTGGGCGGGAGACGGTAACATAGAAAGCTGGATAGACAGAATTACTTTTACATTTATAATATTAGTTAGGATTCCTCCTAGCAATGTATTTTACAAATCAGAGTATAAAAAAAGCATAAAAATATTAATAACAAATTGTTCGTTAATATTTAATATATTTTTTCAATATATTATTTCGCCCCTGGTTGTAGCTACATGCTACAAAGATAAACCAAAACGCAGACAGAAGAATTTTGTGGGCCTCTTTTTTTAAACTGCTCTATATTTGTTCGTTAGATAAAAAAAACAGTCGCAGGTAATATTTCCCCATAAGTCATAGACGAGCACTTTTTTCCACACTCTGCTTCTGTCGATTTATTGTTCAATAATATTTTTTGATAAAATACCCAAACTTTTCGAATGGCTTTTAAAAACCTTTTTTATGTAAATCAAAAAAAGTTTTTTCCAACATCACAATCAATAAAAAATTTACCAAAAACAGGTAACAGGAACAGGTGGTTCATAAAGAAGAGTACCAACTCCAGCATCGATTTCCAGTCCTTGAGGAATTTTAAAACGAATGGTGTACAAAATAACGAACAACTGTGCGCAGCAACTCTTCCCCGAATATACAATCGTTCTTTTGTATTTCAGAATCATCCATTATATCGCCCCACCTGCAAGGTGAAGCCCAGTTTGTATATTTCATTTTTTGAAAAAAGCTATTGCGCCTTTCAGTCAGCACTCAGGCTTCGCAGGCACAAAAAAGTTGCTACAAATTGATCAGAATCGACAAAAGTAGGCAAAGGATGAAAAAAAAGAAAAAAGCAAAAGAAGAAAGGATGAAAGGACATTTTTCTTTTTAACACCCATCCCACGTTCGGTAGTTGTTGAAGTATACACCTACATACTTGATAGTAAATTGAATTGGATAACTATCTATCTGGAGACCAATTCAGTGATTTCTTTCTCCTTTTTCGTGCTTATTCCTTCTTTCTTTTTTTTTTTTAGTTTCATTTTCGATGAATGTGGAGTAATTAAATTGTAGAGTGCTCCACCAGATACATACGAGTGTGTATTTTGTGTGCAATAGCACGGCTTGTGAATGTGAACTTTGTTAGTAATTACATGCCAGAGAGCCATTTGTATTTGTGGCGATTGGTGGAAATACACATAAGAACTCTGAGATTGAACTGTTCAGTTCAATTTGCGACGACGGAAAAAGTTGTCATTTTGATGACAAAAAAAGCTGTGTGGATTAACTTTTGATTTATTTTGGTTAGTTTTTTTTCGCGAATCCGTGATTATCTGCATGATATAGAACAGTCATCAAGAGAGGCATTTACTGTTATTTTATTTGAGAACAGTTGGGTGTACTTTTTGGGACTATTAAATGATACTTTTCCAGCAAGTGCTGCTATGCTTTAGAGGGTGAATAAATTAAGACTCATCTGTTGGAGACATTTTGTATGGCTTATTTGTCATTCGAATGAGTGTAAGTCTTTTTATCCTCTAAAATTTCTTTACAAATACCGCTGAAGTATTCTACCAGTTAAAAGTTTAAAAGAAAAGATTTAAAATTTTAAAATACGCAGAAGTGGCAATGAAGGCACGTTTTGCACTTAATTTAAGCACACTCCGATAGTTAAACTATCTAAAAAATCGCATATGATATTGCAGTTCACTTAACAAATAATTTTCCGTTTACACAGTTCAGTAATGCCTTCAACTGAAAAACTTCATATTCATTTCAAGATTCCAAGTTGATGCTGCATCGAGGAGTATCTTCAATTGCCAAAACCAGAAACTCTTCGAATAGTTTTAGGTTTGTTTCAGTTCACCACACTGAGGACATTACGTTGGGGCCGGGCACTATCCTTTCACACGATTAACTTTATTTTTGGCACTTTATTTGAAAGAAGAGGCAACCTCAAGAAAGGAGCTACGAAATGAGTTGCCAGTCTTACCTTGAAAAATTTATCTGGTTGACTTTTTTCCAATTGATTTGGTGAATTTATGCTTAGTAATTAGCCAAAGTTTTAATTACATTACGTCGCAATAATACGCTCCTCTTAACTTGTGATAGATTGCGTAAGTAAACTAATTTAATGACTTTCACTTCATAGAAATTTTGAATTATGGTCGATTAAAAGTTTTTTATCGTGACAAACAATTTTGTTCCAGTCAAAACATTGCTGGGGAGGAGTAATACTTTGTACGAGACCGCTACACTGAGCACAATAAAATTCCTTAATTTTTTCTGCTCATGCTTATTTTGTAATTTTTCCATTTTTCATATTTCAGTAAATAGATGTGATTGGTTGTTCCTGAATATTTGTTCGTCTTTCAGAAAATCAATTTGCAGTAATAGATTTCCTTGTAAAAATGGAAAACCAAGAGCTATGCAGATTTGGCGATATCGTGCATGTTTTGAACATTTTTGCTTAAATGGTAGGTGGCTCCTTAAGTTTTTATGTTGCACCTTTTTAAATTTGAAAATGTGTTCGCTGCCGTCGAAGGTCGAAGGCACTATAATTTTATTTTGTTGCAACAACTGCGCATATTTGGTCGTCGTCTTCAAAAGGTGATGAGAATAAGGAATGAGTCAAGAGTATTAGACTCAATACAAAAATAAAACAAACAGGGTGGTGCAATAGAGCGAGAAGCCCGCGGATCAGCGCATTTTACACATCCATTGTCTTTGTGAAGGAATACAATACAATTTTTTGCCGATTCCGAACAGCTAGTCGAGAAAGCTATTTTCAATTTAATATGAAGGCCATAAAAAGTTAGCTACTTTTTGCAAAACTGAGATCTCTTTCAAGGTTTTCTTTGAATACTGAAAATAAAAAATTTAATAAACATTTTTGGAGTACAACTGAAACAATTGGTACCGGGTTAGTCACGGTAGCTTTTTGCCGCTTTGATTTATCTTCTCTTTTAGAAATATTCATTTAACTCTTGACTTTTTACATCCGTGTACACCTGTACATCCGTGTATTTTTTTCTATCTTCGTCTAAAGATGGCCAAAGTGCTGAATATTATAAAATCTACGACTAATCAATTTAAAACTAATCGCTTTGCGTCCTTCGATACTGCAACGAGAGTCTTGAACTCATGCTAAAAAGTCGGAAGCTCTTTTTATATTTATATCTTAAAATGACTTATGAGTTTAAATGTAAAGCAATTAAAGTATCAATAGTAAACAATGATTTCAAAATATTTGTGTTAAATGATTTTTTTATTCGTTTCAAAATAGAAACATTAATTTGGTGGGCGTACCCCATATGCGGTGAATTAGGCAACCGGTTCCTGTGACTCATTCGAGATCACAATGGCCATGGCGACCCGCCGCGCCGCAGCGCCAACAAAATAATGGGCAGAACTGGGTCGCATGAAATTGCGACTGTGTGCTAAGTACAATATCAAAATTTTAAGACTGAGCACAAAATTTTAGTTTTCGCTCTTTAATTTTAATTTTGAATTTTTTAATTTATTTATTTTAAACATAAGTATAGTAAAACATAATGTTTTTTAGATATTGCTTAGTATAAAAGGTACAATTTTTGGGTTACATTGAAAACAAAATAAATTTACAAATAAAACAATAGAAAAAATAATCTGTTAACTATTTTAAAATCAATAAAACAAAAAGAAAAATGAAAAAAGAAGGATTTAAAGAAAGATTTTAGGACCTTAAATGATTGAAGAGGTCTCTTTTAAGTGTAGCAAAGTTGTTGATTCTCCTCAGATTGGCAGGTAAAGAGCCACAATCCACAGCCCAACAGCGTAAACAAAAAATTGTCTATTGGAAACAGTATACCTATGTGTTGGTACAATAAGTATTCTATTTCTCTGCGAGTGTGCAAAAACTATTTTATCGTAAAGGTAGTCCGGGGTCTTTGTGTGTATTAAATTAAAAAGGAACAATAATACCTTTGTGTCTAGGTAAAAGAAAAGAAAAGACATGTTGAAGATACCATTTGCATACTGTGTGACATGGTCAGACCTGCGAAGACTGTGTACAACGTCCTGTACTGTTAAAAGCAACACGAAGTTTTCGGTGACTATTGCTATCTATGTTACAGAAAATTACATTCTCATACAGCATGAAGGGAAGGATTAACGTTTTAGAAAATATGGTTTTAGTTTTAATCGGAAGACAGTTCCCTGAGGAACTGAGCACTCTAAGTGCACCGTACGTTTTGCCAACGGCGCAAGAAATAGGATCCTCCCAAGTTAAAATTTGGGTGAAAATAAGGCCTAAGTTTTTAATTGTTTTCATATAAGGAAGAATGTAAGAACTAAGTTCTACCTCAGGTAAGCAGGTCGTATCTATAGCATTTTTGCTAATGACAATGGCTTGACTTTTCTTCGGACTAATTCGCAATTTATTGTTCACAGCCCATTGAAATACTTTGCTCAGATCAAGGTTTAACTTTAACCGGACGGTAGCGTCATCAATCATTCCGATTCGGTAGCTTTAGTACAGTTGGACATTATCTGCCTACATAAGCGCCCTACAAGAACTGAGAACATCAGAAAGGTCGTTTATAAATAACGAAAATAGTAGGGGCCCCAGTATAGAACCCTGTGGAACACCGGCGTCAGTGTACAAAAAATCGGAAAGCTTATTTTTGATCGACACAGCTTGAGTCCTTCCATGCAAATATTTTTGAATAAGAGCAACAGCAGTTCTTTCAAATCGAAAATTTAAACTCAGTTTTCTCAGGAGAATCTCATGAGACACAGTGTCGAATGCCTTTGAGAAGTCAAGCATCACTAAGGTCAAAACATTTTCATTGTTAATTTCTAGACGAATATCATGCACTAATTTTCTTCTCTCTTCTCTTCATAATACATTTGGTGCTACAGGGTTGCTAACTACACATTAACTATGAAATTTAAATAAGATCACATAAAATATTTAAAAAAAAATTTAATTAAATAATCCAAACGATGTTAGCGAAAATGTCAAAATTTTTTGCATTTACTAAAGCGTATAAACATTGAAAATTCAATCAAAATCGTTAAAGTAATTTTTCAGAAACCGATTTCTATTTTCTTCTTTTAAAAAGCTAAGTATTGCATGTTTAAGGATTTGCCAGAAGATGTTTTGATATGAAGTTTGGAAAAAATCAAAAATACCGTTTTGAAAATATTCAAAAAAATAAATATTTTAATTAATAACAATTTCAGAAATTAAAATTTTCCAAACGTTGTTGATTTAAACTTTCTTAAACAACTTACCACTTCTTTAATATCAAATTTCGAGAAAGTTGGTTTAAAAAAAAATCGGTACTGTGGCCAATTTTTTACATCATCAGAATAATCCTTCACATAAGATTCAATGAAAATTGTTAGAGCTGTTTTTGGGGAAAAATAAATAAGTTGCATGGACTGAATCGTTATTAGAATGCCTAGAGACGCAATTCTCTGCTGCAGGAATTAAACAAAAGTATCGGAGAAATCAGCCAAAACAGTATCATTCAGAAGATAATAAAAAACGAAAGATGGATGCAAATAATCACCTTAATGACGCAGATTCTGAAAAAACATGAGTTGGTAGATCAGGAACCAGAGCCAGCAACCAATTAAATGACCCTCTTTAAAGAAATGTGCAAACGGTCCCGAAGGGGGAGATCAACGAGCAACTTCTGATATTTAGCTGATCAAGGTTGCTTGATTTTATTTTTTAAAGAGAGACAAATCTGGAGCACTCAGACCTAATTTCCAGGCCATTGCACTACCCAGGGTGGCAGCCTTCCTTTTTTGTGGTGCAGTTGATGGAAATAACGTGTTAGTAAAACCACATATAACCTCAAGGCTGGCGTCCAGATGAAACTGGGAGGCTGAAATAAAATTAGATGCCCTGAGCGGGATTCAAACCCACTCGCCCGACCTATCTACTGAACACTCTAATACTGAACGACGCCGACGGCGAGGGACGCCCTAAGGTTGGCTGGCGTACTGTGGAGTACTCGAAACTTGCAACTTTTGGTCCACGATCTTGCTGCTCTGCTCGAAATATGAGACAAGTCATTTCGCAATCAAAAGTAAAACCGTGTCATTTCTCGAGTTGGAAAAAAAAATACTATAAAAAATTGTGTGCAGACTTATAAGCGCAAGTTGGAAGTCATGCTTTTACATATCAAAAGAAAAATAGCTAGGAAATCATTTCGTCTATGGACCTCAAGAATAATGTAGCATCCAAATAATTAAAAAAAACTTTTGAAATCAGCCCAATAGTTTTAGAAGTCCCGCTCCAATTCTCGTGGGAATACGGAGTTAAAGTGTATTTCTCTGTTATTCGGACGGACAAACAAAAACAAGGAAAATTGGTCTGACCGTCCTGGAACCAAACCCGTTCAATATCGCAAAACCCTACAAATGTTTTTTATTTGACTTTACTTTTAAAAGAAAACTAGAAGATGGGCGATATTTGTGGAACTTTATCTTGTTGGCAACATTGATCGAGGAATATCAGTTTATCCGAAAAAATATAACACTTGAAGTTTGATCGGCATACCTCAGGGCCGGATCACAAATGTAAAGATTTCTATAAGACTGAAAAGGAAGAAGAAAAAGCCTCAATTTGTACGATAGTATAGTAAAATTCACCTTCATTATGACCATCACACACATTCAGTATGAACACCGACCATTGTGTTGAGATTAAGGCATCCAATAACTGTCAGTTCGAAATAGACTAGGGCTGTTTTTGCTTAAGACATGGCTACATCACGTAAAAACTCCTACCATATATATCTTTCTTGGCTGACATGGCCTCAAAAATATCTGATACATTCGCTTACTATGGCGGCACATGCACAGCTGACGGCCATGCATTCCGACGATGACAACACCTTTTTTAAATACTTCACCATAAGATAGATAGTCACACAAAACAGAAAAATCGGAGCTTCTTTCTTACCGGGGCAGGGTCTATAGATCCACCATCTTGTTTAAGAAAAAATGGTTCAATATAAAATCTTTACCAATAAATATGCACTACGAATGAAGCCCTGAACAAAGACAACGTTTTCTCCATGGATCGTCAGAAACTTAACAAATCAACGATGAATTCGGATATCCTGGGAGAACGGATCGAGATGGTCATTCATCATTATGAATCGCAGTTGCAGTTCTTGTAAAAAACCATATCCTTGTCAACATAGAAGTCCCAACTATCCATAGATTGGTCAAACTTCTTATCTTTTTTTATTATCTTCTTTAATACGGATCATTTAGCTATTGACTGATAAATGTTAGTCTGTGGACTGTAAATTTTAGACTTATAGCAACTAATTTTCTTTGTGAAGACAGCCTGTCTTCTCTATTTGCATACCTAAGACAGGCTAACTCAAGTCATCAATTGCTACTTTCCATTGATTGGTTTTCAAGTAACAATTGATGATACGGCTAGAGTCACACGTTCCACTGTCGCACAAAATTTCATCAGCCTTCAAATGCCTGAGCTTTCATCTTTGAAGATCTGATTAATTGGATAAATTCATTTCCTTTAACCTGACAAACATTTTCCCCCACTTGAACGGAACAACCAACTTCTGAGTTTAACCATCGTCTTTGAGGACATCCTGTTTTTTCCAAATTTTTTCTCTGAAATCTCATTTTGTTTTACTTGGATTTAATGGCAATGACCTGCGACCTTTTGCAACCAAATTGGCTTCTGCGGTAGAACAAGAGCTACAGCACTTAATTAAAAGCAGTACCCAAACACACATCCACTTTTTAATAGTTGATTGAACTTAACAGGTTAAAACGGGCAAGTGTATCCCTCCAACACACACGAGTGTACGTCTAAGGGTAGCTTTACTTAAAATTTTACCCCATGCTTGAAATCAATTTTGAAACAAAAACACAAGAGGAAAATTCCGAGTATTTTGTGTGTGTGTTTTTCTTACTCATCCGTTTCTTACCTTTTTCTTTTCCGGTTAGCGTAATGAAAACAAATCAATTTTCATTTTTCATGCCTTGCACACAATTTTCCAAGTGATTTCATTTTTCAAAAAGAACAGGCAGCAATGTTCATGAGCAAAATAAACAGAACCTTATTAGACTGAAAGGTCAGAGTGTAAGACTTTCTATGAGTGTTGCCGCTATAGAAATCAGATGAATTTCTATAAATTTTTAAAAATAATTTTTTTAATAAGTATTTTTGAGAAACCAGCAAATTTAGAATTTAATACAGCAGCTCAACAGCGGATTTGCAATATTTCTTAAATCAATGAAATGAATAGGAACCTTTAATACACGTGTACACGGATATACACGCATTTAGAGTCCAAATATTTGCAATTTCTTTCTAATAGACATTTAAAATATCACTCCGCTCTTGTCTTTGAATCGAGAAGGCGGTTTTTTATGAGAAAGGCATGGCAATTCGTACTTTTTGAGTAAACAATTGTTAGCAACCCAAGGTTCCAATGATTAGTCATTTATAAAGCCGTTTCCAACCGTTTTACTGTCCAAACATAGATGAGTAGTAGTAGTAGTAGTAGTAGTAGTAGTAATAGTGACTTTATTTAGCAATATTTATAAAAATGATGATGATAACTACAACTATAATCATTTTGGGATATCACTAATTATAGCATTGGCTTTTGCCGTCAGCCAGAAAACGAAAGTTAAACATATAAATTGCAAAGCTTTATATAAATTCAAAAAAGAACATTTATTCAGATTGTTAAAATTGCAATTGTAAATTCTGTATGTAATTTTGTTGTTCATTAGAATGCTTCGTTCGTTATTTGGCTTCGGTAGCTTAAAGCTGAAGTGACGAATTTAGCTTGTGTGGTCCAGTTCAGTCCATTTAGGATTTTTTTGAATTCCTCTACGTTCTAAATACTTTTGCTTAAATAAAAGCGGCGGTTCGATTTTAATATTTAGGGCAAATTCTTACAAAACGGAAAATCGTAACGGGTAATCGAGTGCCATCTTCCAGACCAATGAGGGTCCATTCTTCGAAAAATTTAGTTCTTTCCGCAAGTAAAAATCTTGCGATAACATTTGGGAGCCGATGACTTGGAAGTGCCATTAAATTGGCAATGTACTGGAAGTGCATTTTAAGTGTGAAAATGAATATCGGTGACAGTCCTGTTTCTCATATAATTTCCAATTGCAGTTGATAGCCTTTTTTTATTCTGACAGCTTCTCTTGCAAATGCTTTTTGAACGATAACGATGGCGTAATGATAACACCCAAGTATTTATATTCTTTTACCACCTCGATGTCCGTATTCATGAAATTCCATCTCTCTTCTCTTGCGTATCGCCCAGTGCCGTTTTGGATAATCATTATTTTTTATTTATTAGTGTTAACAGTAAGGCTCCATAGCTGGCAGTACAATTGCAATTTGTTAATCATGATTTGCATCATATTTGGAGTCTCTGCGAACATGACAATATCGTCAGCGAACAAAAGGACTTTTATTTAAGTACCAGCAAAACAAATACCACCTGGAAGGTAGCTTGTGAGGTCATCCAGAAAGAGTGACTAGAGAAGCGGACTCAAGAGGCAACCTTGTTTAACTCCTGAAGTCGATGAAAACCGATACTTCGTTTCCATCCCATATTGCTGTTAAATTATTTTCATACAGCCCCCTTAGCATTGCCATCATTTTGGTTGATATACCTAAGCAGCTTAGCTTATAGATCAGAGCTTTACTATCAATTGAGTCGAAGGCAGCCTTGAAATCAATGAAGAAGGCGTTTTTTACAGGCGAGGAAAAAATGTGATCTAATGTAGAGTATCCTTTTCTAAATCCGGCTTGAAATTCACTTAAAGTGTTATTTTCTTGGGTCCATTTCGTAAGTCTGTCTAGGATCACGCCAGTAAAAACCTTCATGACACAGTTCATGAACGAAATTTCTCTTTAATCACTTGGGTTATATTCATCACCTTTTTTAAAAAGTGGGAAGATGATATTTCTTTTGAAGCCTTCAGGGAAGTTTTCATTTGCGAAAATGTATCTGTAGGCTTTCGTTAATTTCTCTACAAAAAGTTCCCAAGAAAACTTATGGAATTCTTATGGAACTCTATCGCCACCTGAAGCCTTGTTGTTCTTGCATCTTTGTAACACAATCCTCACCTCTTGAGTTGAAAAAGCTCGATCAAGGATTTCATTTTCGGTCCATGGGTAAGCAAATTGAAATTCGGCTGGATTTTATTGATTTGAAAGCAGCCGTTGAAAGTGGTCTGCTAGCAGCAAAGTGCTTATTTCAGTTTTTTTCGCGAACGGTATGCCATTTAGTTCACGTGCTATTTTCCAGAAAGAACGACTGTCCCTGACCTCTACCAGTATGACATGACATTTTCTCCGTGTTGTTCCAAAAGGAAATAATATACCTCTGCAAACTCTTCTGTCCACTTGTTACAATTAATATATATACAGGTACGATGGTAAAAAGATAATTTTCAGCCTTCATTCCAATCACAATTCTATATATTTACTAACAAAACGACAACCGGTGTTTTTTTTAACGTTTTTTTTTTATACCAAATAAACAACCTGCACTTGCTCTGCTCATTCTCATAGCTTCAGTCCATTGAAGAGAAAATTCGGGGAAAAGTATAATAAACTCACCAAAGATCTTGGGTAAAAAGATTTGAACTATGAACAAAAACATCAAACAAAGCTAGTTATTTGAGTTTGTAAGACGACGAATTGGGACGTGTTCGTGAATTAAGAACTTTATTAAAATTAATACTGAAAACTATCTTGTCCGACACACAAGAATTGTTCGAGTATCTGTAATGTTTCAATGCACAACTCAGGCCTCGTTAGATATTGCAAAAAAATTTTTTGAAATAACACGTATGCTTTTACTATAACGTGTATATAAATGCTACACGTCTACACGTGTTGATAGTGTTTGATTCACGTGTAATTAAATACACACATTTAATCGAGAGCTCAAGTATGAACAAAAAATGTATCTAAACAAAAGTACCTATACAAAAGCGAAGCACGATGATTCTTAGAAGAGTACTAGAGTAGTATTTGTTTTTATAAAGTATGCGCTATGAATAAAGTGCTAAAATTCAGTGAAAAAATAAAAGACTTAAAAAAAAGACATACAAAAATAGATATAAATTCCTCATCCAAATGACCAAGTGTTTTCCCTATTCGTTTTTCGCCGACAGTTATTGCTCTCCGTTTTGAGAAAGTCTTGCGTTCAATGGTCCGTCAAAGAGTAAACAATGGAGCTTCAACAAAAACACAACAAAAATTATTTAACGATAAAATTTTAAAACAAACATTCATTTGCCTTTCACAGAGAGAGCACAAGACATTCTTATTATTGTGAACAAAAATAAAAATTAAAACCGAAAACGCGTAATTGTGAAATCAGATTTTATTGATTCGCCCGCAAAATGATTTCACAAGGACAATAATTTATATTAAATTAAAAAAAAAAAGAAGAAAAGAAGAAACTGTGTAATCAACGAAATCGTATTGTTATTGTATTCTCTTTCGCACACACACAAACTCACATATATCTGAATGGACATTGGAAATAATTTTCACGTCGAGGGGATGAATGAAATTAGATTGTTTCGTCTATAATTGAATCCGCTTATGGAAACCGCCTACAATGCGGTTACTGTTTTTGATCACTTGTTTGGGTTGGTCGCTGGTCGGTCGGTCTGATTTGGCAGCAGTTGAAAGCTATCTGGCTGTGTGCCATTGTTAATGGGTGAATGGGATTAAATCAAATGTAGTATTCACTAATTAGACAATGGGATGGGAGGAGTGGTTGAAAGACAGATAAGTTGTGTATATGAATTGTTTTTAAATTATTCACGATCGATAAAACTTTTTGTTACACTTGTCAATGCCATTGTAGTTGGATGTTTAAGCTTTTAAAATCAAAAACTTTTGAGTGCTAAAAATATCGCTCCAATGAGTAAAATGCTATTTGCTATTTCTGTTCTGTTGGAGTTCCTTTTAAGGATGATGTAAATTTTAATGTGCTTAAAACTCAAATTCCACTTTTATTAGTATTATTTTATATAAAGTATGCCCATCAGTTGAACCTTGAGTATAATTTGGGTCAATTCAAGTCCAGAGACTCTTTTATAAGACGAACAACACGAATGTGGAATACCGTACCGAACTCACCTTTTTCACTGCATTACAAGACTCAAGCATTCAACACAAATATGTATCGGCATCTTCTCTCATCTCCCATCATTTCCTTCTCAAAGCTCTTACTGTGTTACGACATATTAAGGATATTCAAATCCCCTTTAGGTAGCGCCCCATGAAAAAATAGCACTAAGCCTAATTCAAAGTTTCATTTCTATTCATTTCCATTATTCTATCTGTTCACATTATACTCGTTAGCGGGAGCCTATTTTTTTTAGAGAAGAAGCAAGTCTTTCAGTAATGTTTTGATAAGCTACATCTTGTTTACCTTTCTCTCGTTCAGTACTTCAATTCCACCAAGCCTTAGTTCCTGTATGCAGCTGAATGTTTTACTGGTTAATAGATCATCAAAATGATTTCTTCTTTGACTAGTTACATTGATGGTGGCATTATATTTGCCTCAAATGTTTACTTTAGTAGATTAAGCTGATGGGAGACAAGTCGAGGAAGATTTATTACATGTTGACTGGCAACTTGTTTATCATTAGTAGATACCTCCGATTTACAATTTCAATTTCGTGCAAGGCAACATCCTGAATCTGTTTAGTAATCGTGTCTCTTTAGTTCAAATAAATGGCGTACAAGAGACACAATTTTCATGAATAAAAAGAAGATGTGATGTTTAGTATAAGAAAGCGATACGATTGCTTTACCGTCAAATCAATTGCAAAGCAAGGTAGAAAGTAAAATAAACGTTGTTATTCGATTGAGAAATTGAAGGGGAATTTGAAGTTCAAAACTATTACTTTTAAAATTTGAAAAGAGGGGTGTTGTGAAAAATTAAAAACAATGAATTAGTATACCTTAAATCATTACTTCATGAATCCGTTACTCCAGTCATGGTTGACAAGACATTTTTATTTCAGAAGCAATTTTACGCCTTAGTTCCAAAAAATGAATGTTTTTCACATCATTAAAGTACATCAGACATCTTACCGTTGATTTTTCCCTTTAACGACGCGAGGTGATCACAAATATTTCTTTATCTACTTTATATTAGTAATCCGCTAATGCGATGGGACGGCCGTTATATTTCTTCGTTACTACGTTATTTTATTTATAATGAAGCACAATATTTAGACAATCCAGGACAAATCCATGCGTCTCGTGATTGATATCGCTGAGAGCCTGGGATTGAAAGACCTTTCGGGATTTCATTTCCTAGCTAAGGGGCCAGTTATAGCGATCAGGAAAACCAATCAGGAAAAATTTTCAAATGGAATAATAACTATGTTTTCGTTGCAATTGAATAACAAATGTTATACCAATCGATGGCAAATAACTCAAAGAATTTTTTTGACAGGATTGGGAGAATGAAACACCCTACCTGAACGAGACGTCTATATCAATCTATATCGACCGGCGACGGCTCAAAAATGGAGGTTATAACAGGTACAGGTTCTTTTTCAGAAAGCCTAAGCCTACCCAGTTCATTCAGACTTTAAATCACAGCAGCGTCTTCCAATCCGAGATCTTGGCAGTTACAAACGCTGCAAAACAGGTGTCCATGATGGCGCTTTTACATGCTGATATCGCTTTCTTCATTGAAAGCCAAGCAGCAATAAAAGCGATTTCTGCCACCCTTGTCAAATCAAAGCTTGTTTCTTGCTGTCGCGAAGAGCTAAGGGTTCTTGGCACACAGCATAGTGTTAGACTATGCCGGATATCTGGTCAAATTGGGATACCGGGAAACGAAAAAGTGGACGAATAGACCTGTATTTCCAATGCTTATCAGTATCATAATTCGACACAACCTACTAGGTTACCATAAAAAGAAAATGGGTCTTTGCATTGATGACCTGTGCAGAGGATGCAATGACGAAGATGAACATGAGGATACCACTTACTTCCTTTGTCAACGCCCGGCAATCTGCCACATTACGAAAAAATTTCAAGGCAATTACTTTTTCAATAAACTAGAAGAATTATCAGACACTTCAAATTTCATTAAGGCCACAAAATGGTTAAAAACTGACCAAACATAAACTCATAGGTTTCTAGGACGTTACAATACTCCAGGGTATCACAATGGATCTACATTGATGTAAATGTGACGGTAATAATTTTAATTTAATTTTGGTGGGGGCATAACCCCCATTTATTCGGCTTAATACAAGCTATTACTTAATCTAACTTACAGACTAAAACTTAATAGCTAGAACTTAACTAGTTGGAGGGTTTAGGAGACGGAGCTTTAGGCAAGGAGTACTCATGTTGAAGTCAAAACTAGAACAGTGAGAATTGACATTCCTCAGCATTCGGGAAATGGGTTCATTGGAGCCGTAGGAGGTTCGATGGGTAGGAAGATAGAAGAGACGGGGATTCCGAGTGTTACGAGGGTTAGTATTTAGAAAGATGGATTCGGTAAGGGCTGGACAGTCAATGGAACCTGTAAAGATTCGGTGAATGAAGAGAATGTCAAATATTTCCCTTCGATCTTTCAGCGTATTGAGGTTGAGGAGTTTGATTCGGTCTTGATAAAGAGGCAATATCAAAGGATTACTCCAATTAAGACCACGAAGAGCAAATCGGAGGAAACGGCGTTGTATGCTCTCAATTCTGGCAATGTGCACTTGTTGGAAATGCGACCAAACTTGACAGGCGTATTCAAGAAGCGGACGAACAAATGAGATGTAAAGGGAGCGGGTTACGTAAGGGTCCACAAATTCTTTGGACCATCGTTTCACGAAGCCAAGTGCTGAATTTGCCTTAAGGATTATATCGTCGATATGCTTGAGGAAATTTAGCTCACGGTCGCAAATAATCCCAAGGTCTCGAATCAGTTCAACGGAGGAAATGATTTGACTGTTGAGTATATAGAGTGGGGGAGGAGATTTGATGCGTTTCCGTGAGAAGGTAATTGATTGGCACTTGGAAACATTAAGCTCCAAGCTGTTTTTGGAGCACCATATTGAAAAATGGTCGAGATCTTGTTGGAGGAGGGAAGAGTCTTCAGAAGAAGAAATGACCCGGAAAAATTTTGTATCGTCCGCATAGAGAGAGATAGAGGAGTATTTAATGATCATATCAATGTCGTTAACACTAAGAATGAAGAGGAGAGGACCTAAATGGCTGCCTTGGGGAACTCCGGATGTAGCTAAAAAGCGGCTGGATAAGGCGGATCTGAACCGAACGCTGTAAAAACGGTTTTCCAAATAAGAGGAAATCCATCTCAACAGAATGGGTTCAAAACCGAGGGTGGAGAGTTTAAAAAGAATAAGTTTGTGGGAGATTTTATCGAAAGCTTTACTGAAGTCAGTTGAAATTACGTCGACCTCTTTCCCATTCTCCAAGGCTGAGAGGCAAAATGAGACAAAGTCAACGAGGTTTGTTGTTGTTGACCTGCCTTTGAGGAAACCGTGTTGTCTAGGGGAAATGAGAGATTTGCAACGAAAACTTAAATTTTCATACAATATGCTTTCGAAAATTTTGGGTATATGCGATAGTTTAGCGATGGGACGATAATTTTTTACGTCGCACTTAGGACCTTTTTTGTGTATAGGGGTTATAAACGCCGTTTTCCAAGCTTGGGGGAAAACTCCTAGGGATATGGACAAGTTAAAGATTTTTGAGAGAGGAAGGGAAAGATTGGAGGAGCATTTCTTAAGAAGTATGGCAGGTATACCATCGGGGCCAGGAATATACTCATCATTTAGATGATTTAACTTTTCTTCAATTAGATTGGAGTCGAAGAAACGTGGGAGGAATGGATCAAAAGAAAAATTCGGTAAAAACGAGAAATACGCTGAGTCGGGAACAAAAGAATCATCCGTGAAAGACTGTTTGAAGTAACTTGCGAAATAGTTTGCTACCTCGAGTGCATCGGATGAGGTTTGGTTATTGAAAGAAAGGGAGGAAGGGTACCCATCAGATTTTCTTTTGAGGTTGACAAATTTATAAAACGACTTAGGGTCATTAATAATGTTAGTTTTCATTTCGACTAAATAGCGTTGGTAAAGGGAGTTGAAAAGCTCACAGAAGTGCAAATAAGAACCAAGGTAAGCCGAATAGTCAGAAGGAGATCGAGAACGAAGGAAGATCGTCCACAATTTGTTCCTTTTATTTCTTAGAGTACGGAGCCTATGGTTATACCAAGGTGGGGAAGTAGAAGAAGTTTTGAGTCTAGAAAGAGGAACGAAAAGGGATATAGCATTATGTATTTCTCTGTAAAAAGCGGATGTGGCATCTTCTACAGTTAGATTATCAAAATTAAAGTCAGTTCTATTGAGATAATCATTAATTTTGCGGAAGTTTGCTTTGTGGAAATCGTATGAAGCTGGAGGTACGGGCGTGTTAAATGGATTTGAAGACTGGATAAAAAATGAGAGAAGGAGAGGAGGGTGTAGGTTATCTATGGTTGAGAGAAGCAGGGGTGAGAGTGAGATTGAAGAATTAATGGGATCTGTTGTAAATACAAGGTCAAGTTGCCTACCCATATAGTTGGAGATTCCACTTACTTGGCAGAGGCAAGAGTCCGCAAGGCGATCAACGAACAGACATTCTTTGGCAGAGATGGGGCTGGGAGCAGTGTAAAACGATTGGTCATCTGACAAAGTCCAGTTTAGATACGGCAAGTTGAAGTCACCGAAAATAAGGATCTCATCATCTGGTTCGCATGAATCTGAAATGTCGTCAATCGTTTTGACTGTAAATTCATAAGATTCAAGGGGTTGCGATGGTAAAATATAAAAGCAGATAATGTAAAGCGATTTATGGGGTAGTGTAATTTTGATGAGACAAAATCAAGGCTTGGGGAAGAGGATGTTGAAAGAAGAGATGAGTCAATTGAATTGGTGACAGCTATCAGGACACCACGACAAGGAGTGTTATCAGTGTCACTGTCTTGATCATCGTCTCGATAAACATTGAAAGTAGAAGGGAACAGTTCCTGGTTGTTAATGCTAGGGATAAGGTTAGTTTCAGTCAGGGCATAGACATCAAAAGGCAAAGCGTGGGATTGTTGAAGGACTGCTCTAGTTTTAGAGCGAAGTCCTCTTACGTTTTGGTAGTAAAAGGTAAGAGGCAGATTCTGAGATGCTGAATTATGAACGAAAAAACTTTTCATGTTCCGCTCTGCTACGTTGAAGGTGAGAAATGCGTTTAGAGTGGATGTAATGTCCAAAAGCACATAGATCACTTTCAACTTTTTGAGGAGGCACATCAAAATACTCGTGGTATTTAACAAAGAGCTTCTTGAGACTAGTGACGTCAGTGGGGAGACCTTCCTGTTGAATAGAAACCATAACACTAGTTCTAGTCTTACCTTCATAGCAAAGGGAGTCCGATTTGTCGTGAAGATAAGACAAAAAGATTCGTATGTTCTCATAAGTTTTTTTGTCTCTAAGTCTCGAGAGAGCATAACGCGATTCAGTTGAATCAATATTTTGCTGGGTAAGTTTGACTGTGGGTGGTAAAAGGGGGTCAAAACTGGAAGTTGAAGTGGACGGTGGTTCAGGTATGCCAGGATTAAGTATGTGGGAGCTAATAAAATTAGGGTATTTAGCTCCAGATGTAAGGTCGAAGCATGGGAAGGGTGATTTATCCAGAGAAGAGGGTGATGAGAGGGGTTGATTAGAGGGTAGAGATGAAGGGAGAGATGTGGGAGTTAAATTAAAAGAAACTCTACGCGGAGGCTTAGGTTGAGCATGGTTGTGCTTCGGTTGGGATGTAAACTGAATATTTTTAGTCTTAGATTGAAGTAAGGACTGTCTTGGCATAGGAAGGGGTTGGGACTTATGAAGAGTTTTAGGTTGGTGCTTAGGTTGGGGCTGTGACTGAGGTCCAGGTTGAGGGGTAATTTGGAAATAATGATGAGGACGGCAAGGGATATTAAATGGTGGTGCGAAACTGGGCATGATCTGGGTTTTGAAGGACCAATTGGGACCAGAACTCAGGCGCTGTTTATTTAATGTCCTGGGATATTTGGACACAATCATATTGGCCAGATTAAAAGCCTCACCTGATGGGTTTAGGAAAAGCCATTCATATTTAGAAGGCATGGTTATTATAAATGCTTTGAGTTTCTTAAATCTATTTGAAGTGGTTAGTTCTATATTGACTAGTTTTATAAAAAATTTACTAAATAAAGCCTGGATCCAATTGGAATCAGCGTTGGAGGGAGCTTTCTCAATTAAGAACCTGCAGGTTTGTAAAGCAGGCCCGCTGGTGTCATCGATTTTCTTAAGCCTACGGTCCCATTCCGATTGTTTCCACGATGTGCCAAAACGTTCTATTGTAGGATCACGTGCAGGGGAAGAGTTTTCGACGGTTGGTTGAGATGGTGGTGGCGATTCGATTCGTGCAGGCTCCGGAGCATTCTCGACAGCTTCTGCTAATTCTTCCAATAGTGACGTATTGGATTCCATTATTCGTGGTGGTGTTGGGACGTAACACGTAGTATCCTTGAGATCCTCGGAAACAATATTTATTAAGGACCGAGTTTCTTTTGTATAGTCCTTTAGTTCCTCTAACTGACACATTATGTTTACCAGTAGAGGTTCGTAGTTGACCGGCGGAGGTGCACTGTTTGAAGATGACGATTGTAGGCTAGCTTCGATGGTGGTACGGAGCAAGTCAACTGAAGATATTAAAGGGGAGATACACTGCTTAAGTTCATTTGATAGTGCCTTAGTTACATTAGGCACTATATCACTACTAGGGAGAGATTCCGGGGGAGGTTGAGGGCACGATAATTGTTTTTCAATGTTTTTTAACTGGGTTTTGAAGAAGGTCGCGAATTTATGATTGTTATTATTGAGTTCATCCACCGATTTGATGAACTCATCAAATTTTCCGAACTGGGTCAGGCATTGTTTATGGTAGAGTTTGTTTTTTTCCGCATTTGACGCAAAAGTGTCGCTTAAGCATTTTATTGCGAGCATTATATGCGATTGAGAAATGTTTTTGCACTCATCGCAATAAAACACAAAATTACGCGTAAGATCTTTAAAATGAGTGATTAACCTTTTGGTAAAACCGACACAAGTGGCATGGAAATGCTTCCCGCACAACCCATTGCAAGCTACCCAATCAACAAGGTTGTCGTTGTTGACACAATTATAATTCGCGCACTGTTGAGACATATTTGGAAGAATTAAGCAATAAGAGGGAAAAAAAACACTGTGTGGAAATGTAAAAATGGATTGGTGACGAATTATTTTAACTTTGATTTATTGATTTATTTTTTTTTTATATTGCAGTTCTTGTATTTGTTTGTTGTCGTTTATTGATTTTGGGGCACAGACAGTATGGGCTGGTATAAATGTAAGTTAATTAATACAAGTGAAGAAGGAGACAAATGAAAATGCGACTGCACTCGACGACGGTTGAAAACTGATTGACGGTTGAAAACTGATTGATCAACCGTCAGCCCATTCTACCTAACCTAACCTTACCTAGCCATCATCACACCACGGGTACCACAATATGGACTAGCACAGAGAAATTGTTTTTCAACAGCATCTCGCAAAGATCATTAAGTGAGTTTGTATTTTTGCGAGTAATCAAGCTAAGCATTTTGAACTCCACATTTTCAGAACCAAACCAAAGATATTGCTGTCAGAAAATTGCTTCTTCTTCTTCTTAAGTTTACACCGCAGAAGGGTTCAGGACCGACGAATAGTTTAGATGCGACATCTTTAGCTTCTTCTTACATACTTTGGAGATATTGTAAGCTCTTCTCAAACAGAATGAATAATCTCCACGTTTAACCATTTTTAGGTTTTCTATATAAGTAACGGGTGTTTTTTTGTAGAGGTATAGAACTTTAAGTTGGCAACACTTTTTTAACTGGCAGCCATTTTGTCAGCTGTCAAGTGATTTATGTTTAGTTTAGTTTGGCATTTCAACATGAATAGACTGACGCCTGAACAACTCTTCCAAATTGTGCAAATTTATTTTGAAAATCATAGCCGTCGATCCTGCTTTTCAAAAGCGAATTTTGTTTAACGGTAAAGCTCACTTTTGGTTGAATGGATACGTGAATAAACAAAACTGCCAAATTTGAAGTCATGATAGTCCTCAAGTGTATGTTGAGACACCGTTACATCCTGAAAAACTGACTGCATGGTGTGCGTTATGGGCTGGTGGAATAATTAGTCCGTACATCTTTAAAAACGATGCTGGCCAGAACGTTACAGTAAATGGTGACCGCTATGAAGCGATGATTACTGACTTTTTCGTTCATCAATTGAACAACCATGATGGGCAGGAGTTGTGGTTTCAACAAGACAGCGCAACATGTCACACAGCTCGTGCCAAAATTGATTCATTGAATGAAACGTTTGGTGACCGCATAGTTTCAAGTTTCGGACCCGTGAATTGGCCTCCAAGATCGTGCGATTTAACGCCGCTTGACTATTTTCTGTGAGAATATTTGAAATCGCTAGTCTATGCCGATAAGCCCGAAGCGATTGACTACTTGGAGGACAATATTCGGCGCGTTATTGCCGATATATGGCCACAAATGTTGGAAAAAGTCTAGAAAATTAGACCTTCAGATTAAACTACGTCCGAGCCAGCCGTAGCGGTCATATGCCAGAAATCATTTTCAAATTGTAATGCTGGAAAATTGTTTCAAAGTTCTATACCTCTAAAAAAAAACCCCATCATAAAACTGACCTCGACGATTGATGCAAATCAGAATTACCTTTATTGGAGCTTTGAAAACATGTTTTAGTTTCGGTGATCATAGAAAACTTCTGCCGAATGACAGCTGTTAGCAGACATGACACACAGTGTAATAGGGGCACTATGCCCCAATCAGGTCTAACTTCATGTATTTGTAATCGAAATCAAAGTAGTAGCCATTTATTTAAATGTCATGTCTTTAAAGTATAATCGGCCATTGTAAATCTAGAACTTGAAAGGAATAGACTTGCAAGTCTGATGGTTTATATAAAATTTATAAAATTAATATTAGTTAATCTCTTTTATGAATAAAGGTTTTAAGACTCTGCAATAAGAATCTATCTGTCTTTGAGTGGAGTTATTAAATAGTCTGAAGGTAGACTAATTGCGTCAACAACAGCCATTAATTTTTAAAACAAAACACCAGTTAATAGACCTTGTGGTGTTTCACATAGGAATGAATAGCCAATAAGTTTTAATTTTTTAGTCCATAGCGATTAGAGCTGTTTTCGTTACTACAACTTAAGCGTTTGTAAATTTTTTGAACTGAGAAGCACTGATTTGTGAGTCCACTTGAATTTAAGGAACTTGGCCTAAGTCATTCGAATTTTATTTTCGAGCATATTAGAAAGAGAAGAACTCAAGAGATATACTTTCTTACCTAAAGTTTTTCAAATAGCAGATACCATCACAATCCCTAAGATAAATTGTTTTGCTTTGCAAATATATGTACTATCGAAAAAAAAATTAAACAAGAAGTACTTACCAATTGCCTTTTCATGTTCCGTTCTATCTATGTATTGGTCTTAGACTTTTAGTATTTATTTGCTGAAATCAAGATAAATCAAATATTAGTTTTGAGAACAGTAGTGAAATAGACATTAGACAAGGGACTGAATATATAAAAAGCGTTTTATTCTTATAGGCAAACTGAAGTCATAGGGAAGTAGATGACGAGTATGTCATCAAGTTACGTAAATTTAGAATAGTTTACAGTTTACTGAATTTCAACAAACAATTTATCTATTTTGATATATTAGTATTAGATCTCTCGCTACAGTCCATGTGGGCTCTGAAAGTGTCTGCAAGCCTCCGAACTGTGGATTGTTCAAAGTCTTTAGTTTGTACAAAAATTATTCCGGTTTGCCCTTCTTTTCGCTGCTTTGCGATCGTGTCTTAAGGTTGTATCATACTGTTTTGGTACGTGTTTTAATTTGTGTAAACTTATTTTGTGTACCCGAGCACTCATCATCAATGAACTTTCATTGTCAAATCATACCGTAAGCTTGAGATCTTCATAATCATGGTAAAAAATACACGAACGAGCAACGTCTGCAAATTATAAAATTTTTTCACCGAAATCAGGAGTCAGTGACTGCAACTTTAAAGTGTTATCTCCAACTTAACTCGTAATTTTCGTCCTTGTAGAAAGGCTATAACCAGTTTAGTGCAAACATTTAGTCTACATATTTGCTGTGTGAGACAACGGCTTTTTTTTTTTTATATAATTGACGCGCACATCAAGGGGTTATGGCTACCTTTTAATGTTACAGAACACAGTGCGAGCATTTAGCAAAATAGGAGAGGATTTGAATGGAGACACCGATGCACGTTGCTTTTGAATCTTTGTAAATCGCAATGTAAGGGAAAAACAGAGCCAGGTAAAGCATTCCACATTCGGGTGGTGCGACTGAAATACGAATCTCTATACTTGACTGTTCGCCCGAAGTTCGGCTCAAGGTAAAACTGATGAGCATTCCTAGCGAGGCGTGTATTGCGGCTCAATTGTTTCAGAGGTGGAATGCAACTGGCTATTTCACTAGAGCACTATTTATAGAAAAAACGATAAAAGAGAGTTAGACAGGTAACGTTTCGTCGATGTTCAAGAGAATCAATCGACTCTACGATTGAACTATCACCTATCAATTTTAATGCTCTATTTTGTACCCTATCAAGCAGGTGCAAAGATGTTTGAGAAGCACCTGACCAGATATGGGAGTTATACTCCAGTTTTGGGCGGATGAAGGCCTTATAAATTGTAGTCAGATCAGAAGGGGTGAAGAACTTCCTGCATCGTCTCAAGAAACCTAAGCATTTAGAAGGGTTTTTGGCGACTTCAAATATGTGGTCATTCCAACGAAGATCATCGTTTACACACATACCAAGTACTGACAGCTTTTCGGTTTCTTCGATGCAGGTACCATTCATGGATAATGGCAATGGGGGAATGTTAAGCTTCAACGACAAGAGACAACATTGAGTTTTCGAAGCATTGAATTCTACTCGGTTCATAAGACCCCATGCAACAATGGTTGCTTGGTTGAACTGTCAAAAATATCCCTACCCGTCCGTATTAAACGATACAAATCAATCAATTCTAGGGCAGCGATGACGGTGATATCCATTTGGGCCCAACGAATCGACCGCTGCAAACTTGCACGCGATATCCATATGTATGTTTATATCGCAAATAGTGTGCGTTTCAAAAAGAGTTGTCAAGTCCTTATTAGAAAACCCTAAGCAGCTTTTAGAAGCTGATAAAGGATATCTGTCTATGTCAAATTTTACTGTGTGATTCAATGGATTTGAAAGGCGATCTACTTTGGCAACGTGTGTAGAATACTTTCGAAACTAATGTTAATTTGCAAGAACCTTTTTTGTTCCACTTTTAAAAGAGATTATGTGTGTTTTTTTATTAAACAAACAAAACTTTCAGATCGAACAGCCAGGTCTTCCGCACAAGTGCGACAAAAATTTTATTAAGAATCATTTCGAACGAAGAATCACCTTTTGAGCGTAACAAGTAGGAGTACGAAAGTTACTCCACAAAAATGCCATTAAAACATCGTACCTCCTCTGATAAAGACACACCACCTCTTCTTCAAAAAAAAAAAAGGCTACGAGGAACTTCTATTCTTTTAGTTTTTTTTTTTTTTTTTGCTTTGTCGGTGAATTTATTTTTTATACTGTGAACCTGAACAGGAATCTATCTATAGAAGTATAAAAAAAAACAAAGGCGTAAATCGATACTTTGGTTTAGCTGGCAAGTGTGCCATCGAAGTGGTTATTTTCCGCCCTTCGACATGCCAAGGCAAGATACTCGTGTGAAAGTATTAAAATAAATGGCTCCGTAGCATGGGAAACAGGGGGATTCCTTGGCAAGAAAAAAAATCCAAAGAAAACTAAAGCTTTTGTGCATGGAGAAAGGAATGTGAGGGTGGGTCACTTTTCATATGATGTTGTATGACAGAGCAGCAGCAGCGACTAAAACAAAATGTTTGCGGTGTGGAACTAAAGTCAATTTCGTATACCTAATTCAATTACAGAATGGGTAAATCATTTGAAAATGTAAGCTCAAGTCTCATAAACATGACAAGTCCTCAACTAAACAAAATTTTATGCCACCAATAAGGGTGTCTGTCTGTTTCGTACTGGATTTTCCTACCTGTAGCAGGCAAATGCTTCCAAAACACACCAGCTTAACGTTTTGAAGATCTTTCCTAAAAATTGTGCAGGAAAGTCTTAAAATTTTGATAATGACGCACGTGCTCTACGGAACATACAGGTTCCAATTGAAATCACATCAAGTAACTTGTGGTGTGTTCATAAAACGAAAACTTCCTCGTAAAACAAAAGACAATCAAATAAAAAAAAAAAACGAGCATGAAGCATTTAATTTTGCCATAAAACGGTGATAAATGAGTCTTTTACGTTCCCACAGAAACATCAGTGCAAAGTTCAAATCGAAAAAAAAAATCAACAGCAACCACCTATCGCTAGGAATTGTCAATTTCCGAGAATTCAAATGCGAAACTCTTATTATCACTTAACCGTTAGGCATCAGCAGAAAATTGATGGATTTCCGTTTGTTAAATTGGAGAGGGGGGGGGGGACACACATTTAAATCGACCTCGTTAAAATTGAAATCTCAGCATTGTGTTACCATGAGATGTTTCTTTATAATTTTTTCTCTTCCTTTTTTTTTTTTTTGAGGACGAAAGGGAGCGGAGCGTTAAAGGAATTAATTCGATTTTATTTCGGTTCCCCTGGATGAAGGAATTTTGAGACTGAAATTTGAATCAGAATGTGAATCGATTGGTCTGAATAGAAATTATTTGCGGAATTCAGGTGTTTCATTTATAAAGGATGTCTTTTAGATGTGCGATTTTCAATCTGGCAATACTTTTTTCGGAGTTGTTCTTTTTGACAGCTGTCATTTGATTTATGCTTGGTTTGGATTTAAGTTTGGTTTGTTATTTCATCCTGAAAGAATTAAAGCAGCAAAACCACTTCCCAATGCGTATGTTCAGTAAATTGTCTCGGAACGAAATCGCTGGTGACTCCATTCTTTACATATTTTGAGTTACCTCCAAGATGAGGGCGCTTTAACTCCGCTGGACTGTTTTTTGTAGGGTTATGTGAAGTTACTTGCCTATGCAGATAGGCCCAAGACGATTGAAGCCTTGTAAGAAAATAGTCGGCGCGTCATTGCTGCCATACGGTCCCAAACACTGCAAAATGTCGTCGATAATTGAGCCTCTCGACAAGAAGTTATCTTGTTCGCCCTTACACAGTTTTCTGAATTTAGTACACGTCTCAATAACGAATATGTTCTTCAAATGCAATCTTCAATAAAGTTAAATCCTAAACGTTTTTATGAATTTATAAACATCAAAAGAAGATCTGACGGCTACCCTCTATCTCTCTCTTACCTCAACATCTCATTATCAGACCCTGAAACGATTGCAAATTTTTTCGCAAACTTTTTTAACCAGTCATTGCGAGGTAGAAGTGGGTTTTCATCATTTCCAATATCCAAATAACTCTTCACAAACCTCATTTCACACATTGGATATTCTCCCATCCATAATCAAAAATAAAATAGATAAAGTCCAGGATAATTACTCATCTGGACCAGACGGAATTCCGGCTATTGTCCTAAAAAATTATTCGAGCATTTTTATCCAACCTCTTGCAGCCCTTTTCAAGTTATCACTCTCACAAGGTGTGTTTCCAAAATTCTGGAAAACATCATAAATAGTCCCTATCCATAAAAAAGGACCAAGGAATGATGTGTCTAACTATCGTCCCATAGCCAAACTGTCCTGTATACCAAAGCTGTTCGAAAGCATTATTTATGATACACTTTCTTTGCACTGTAAATCTATTTTGGCTCCCGAACAACATGGTTTTCTAGCTGGTAGGTCAGCTACCACTTTGTTTTCCATACCTTGAGTACCTTAGAGAAAGGAAATGAAGTTGATGTTATTGCTACTGATTTTAGTAAGCATTCGACAAAATGTCACTCAAAATCATACTTTTCAAAATAAAAATCCTAGGCTTTCCCCCACTTTTTATTTCTTGGGTTAATACCTGTTTAGCTCAGAGAAAATATGTAGTCTGCTTCAGATCATCTCTCTCCGACCCCTTCATAGCACCTTCTGGTGTCCCTCAAGGCAGCCATCTTGCCCCACTATTTTTTATTAAAGCGATTAAATCAAGTCAAAATCCTTAATTGTAACGTTTTGATATACGTGGATGATATGAAAATATTTAGAAGCATTCTATCCCCCGTTGATTCTTGTATCTTACAAGATAATCTAAACATTTTCTAAGTTTGCTGTCACAAAAATAATTTAGAACTCAACGTTATTAAATGCCACGCTATAACTTTTTCCGTAAACGTCTACCCCCGTCCCCTCCATGCTATTATCTACAAGGTGAACCAATACACGTTGTCTCTTTTGCTTGTGACTTAGGTGTCATTTGCGATAAGGAACTCAACTTTCACTCCCACATTGAACATGTTATAAGATCAAATCAAACA
Source organism: Melanostoma mellinum (assembly GCA_914767635.1). Lineage (NCBI taxonomy): Eukaryota > Metazoa > Arthropoda > Insecta > Diptera > Syrphidae > Melanostoma > Melanostoma mellinum. Next base: position 161,534,997 of record OU612058.1, on the reverse strand, counting down.
GCATGCTCGGATTCATAAAACGTAAAGTTTATTGATCTTCAGTCTATTAAAAGGAGGCGCGAGATCTCAGATATCGTATTTGTTCAAGATCTTTTGAGTGGACACATTGATTGTCCCTCGCTATTGAGTTTAATATTTTTTAATGTAAATTCACGGAATCTAAGGATTCTTCCCCCTTTCTGAATTCCCTATCACCGTACGAAATGTTTTTCCACGGTATCGCCTTTCGCGAGGAATTGGCAAGTCGTCCGTTAGTAAATTCATTGCCATGAACAGCGCATTCTCAATTAGCCGTTCGGAACCGGCAAAAATTGTAGGTCCCCTCCATTCCCTCACAAGGCAGAAATGCGCTAGACCCAGGGGCTCTTCGCTCTGTTGCGCCACCCTATTTATTTATTTTTTTATTTTACACCTTTAATTTAAGCAACTATAAGAACAGAAGAATTCCAAATAACAGTAGGTGTACATCAGGGAAGTGTCTTGAGTCCACTGCTCTTTATTGCTGTTCTGGATTATTTGCTCGAAGGAAAAGTAACGGACAATAAAGTACAACAATTACTCTTTGCTGACGATGGAGCCATCATAAGCGAGGATCCTACATCCCTGCAACGAGCACTTGACGTTTGGATTGATGTTCTGGAAGGAAATGGGTACCGTATTAGCCCTTAAAAGGACTGAGTACCTGTGCTGCCCTTTTTCTGATCCAGACAAGCCTATTCCAGACATTTATTTGAATGGAAATGTGCTTCCCAAGTGTGAAAAGTTTAAATATCTGGGATCTATGATCAATAGTGAAGCAACTTGTGATGACGACATCAATCATCGAGTAAGCGTAGGGTGGATGAAGTGGCGAGAAAACTCCGCTATCTTCTGTGATCGAAAAATGCCCCCTAAGCTTAAGGGAAGACTCTACACAGCAGTTGTCCGTCCAGCTCTGACATTCGGTTCACAATGTTGGACAATGTACAAAAAGTATGAGAGCAAATTGACGGAAGCCGAAATGAAGATGCTTCGGATGACAGCAGGAGTAACAAAGCTTGATCGAATTAGAAGTACTAAGATCCGTGGAAGCCTTCATGTCAAAAGTACCATCTTGGACAAAATTCAGCACGACCGGCTCAGTTGGTATTGTCATGTTCAAAGGAGAGATCCGCAGAACCCCGTCGAAAAGGCAATATCGTACAACGTTTCAACAAATTCGCGACGAAAAAGAAAAGGCACGCCAAAACACTCCTGGTACAAGCAAATGCAAAAACAGCAGCATTTGGTTGGCCTCAGGCATGGAACAATCCAAAACCGGGAGGCTTGCCGACGATATCTGAGGTAAACGCGGCGTACCCCACAGGCGGATCACTAGTGTGAAGCAGAAAAGTGGGAGAGTTGTGATCGCTTCAAGATCACTACTCGTAACACCGAAAATGAAAAAGAAGAATTATAAGAACAAATACATAAGTCTACATGAGTAGGGATTAAGAAACAATAATTTCAGAAGCAAAGACTCAACTAATTTTAACGTAAAAAGTAAAAGCCGACAAGAAAATTTGCTTGATTGTAAATTTATTGATTAATGAAATCATTAGATTAATAAGTTGAGCAAACACCATTCCGCCATCGACTCCTTTCAACCGGACTTAAACAAATTGTGTACACATGAATTTTATACCGTTGGTTGGAAAGAAAGTATTTGTAGGAAGGGAAGCGATGATTACTGACTTTTTCGTTCATCAATTGAACAACCATGATGGGCAGGAGTTGTGGTTTCAACAAGACAGCGCAACATGTCACACAGCTCGTGCCAAAATTGATTCATTGAATGAAACGTTTGGTGACCGCATAGTTTCAAGTTTCGGACCCGTGAATTGGCCTCCAAGATCGTGCGATTTAACGCCGCTTGACTATTTTCTGTGAGAATATTTGAAATCGCTAGTCTATGCCGATAAGCCCGAAGCGATTGACTACTTGGAGGACAATATTCGGCGCGTTATTGCCGATATATGGCCACAAATGTTGGAAAAAGTCTAGAAAATTAGACCTTCAGATTAAACTACGTCCGAGCCAGCCGTAGCGGTCATATGCCAGAAATCATTTTCAAATTGTAATGCTGGAAAATTGTTTCAAAGTTCTATACCTCTAAAAAAAAACCCCATCATAAAACTGACCTCGACGATTGATGCAAATCAGAATTACCTTTATTGGAGCTTTGAAAACATGTTTTAGTTTCGGTGATCATAGAAAACTTCTGCCGAATGACAGCTGTTAGCAGACATGACACACAGTGTAATAGGGGCACTATGCCCCAATCAGGTCTAACTTCATGTATTTGTAATCGAAATCAAAGTAGTAGCCATTTATTTAAATGTCATGTCTTTAAAGTATAATCGGCCATTGTAAATCTAGAACTTGAAAGGAATAGACTTGCAAGTCTGATGGTTTATATAAAATTTATAAAATTAATATTAGTTAATCTCTTTTATGAATAAAGGTTTTAAGACTCTGCAATAAGAATCTATCTGTCTTTGAGTGGAGTTATTAAATAGTCTGAAGGTAGACTAATTGCGTCAACAACAGCCATTAATTTTTAAAACAAAACACCAGTTAATAGACCTTGTGGTGTTTCACATAGGAATGAATAGCCAATAAGTTTTAATTTTTTAGTCCATAGCGATTAGAGCTGTTTTCGTTACTACAACTTAAGCGTTTGTAAATTTTTTGAACTGAGAAGCACTGATTTGTGAGTCCACTTGAATTTAAGGAACTTGGCCTAAGTCATTCGAATTTTATTTTCGAGCATATTAGAAAGAGAAGAACTCAAGAGATATACTTTCTTACCTAAAGTTTTTCAAATAGCAGATACCATCACAATCCCTAAGATAAATTGTTTTGCTTTGCAAATATATGTACTATCGAAAAAAAAATTAAACAAGAAGTACTTACCAATTGCCTTTTCATGTTCCGTTCTATCTATGTATTGGTCTTAGACTTTTAGTATTTATTTGCTGAAATCAAGATAAATCAAATATTAGTTTTGAGAACAGTAGTGAAATAGACATTAGACAAGGGACTGAATATATAAAAAGCGTTTTATTCTTATAGGCAAACTGAAGTCATAGGGAAGTAGATGACGAGTATGTCATCAAGTTACGTAAATTTAGAATAGTTTACAGTTTACTGAATTTCAACAAACAATTTATCTATTTTGATATATTAGTATTAGATCTCTCGCTACAGTCCATGTGGGCTCTGAAAGTGTCTGCAAGCCTCCGAACTGTGGATTGTTCAAAGTCTTTAGTTTGTACAAAAATTATTCCGGTTTGCCCTTCTTTTCGCTGCTTTGCGATCGTGTCTTAAGGTTGTATCATACTGTTTTGGTACGTGTTTTAATTTGTGTAAACTTATTTTGTGTACCCGAGCACTCATCATCAATGAACTTTCATTGTCAAATCATACCGTAAGCTTGAGATCTTCATATCATGGTAAAAATACACGAACGAGCAACGTCTGCAAATTATAAAATTTTTTCACCGAAATCAGGAGTCAGTGACTGCAACTTTAAAGTGTTATCTCCAACTTAACTCGTAATTTTCGTCCTTGTAGAAAGGCTATAACCAGTTTAGTGCAAACATTTAGTCTACATATTTGCTGTGTGAGACAACGGCTTTTTTTTTTTTATATAATTGACGCGCACATCAAGGGGTTATGGCTACCTTTTAATGTTACAGAACACAGTGCGAGCATTTAGCAAAATAGGAGAGGATTTGAATGGAGACACCGATGCACGTTGCTTTTGAATCTTTGTAAATCGCAATGTAAGGGAAAAACAGAGCCAGGTAAAGCATTCCACATTCGGGTGGTGCGACTGAAATACGAATCTCTATACTTGACTGTTCGCCCGAAGTTCGGCTCAAGGTAAAACTGATGAGCATTCCTAGCGAGGCGTGTATTGCGGCTCAATTGTTTCAGAGGTGGAATGCAACTGGCTATTTCACTAGAGCACTATTTATAGAAAAAACGATAAAAGAGAGTTAGACAGGTAACGTTTCGTCGATGTTCAAGAGAATCAATCGACTCTACGATTGAACTATCACCTATCAATTTTAATGCTCTATTTTGTACCCTATCAAGCAGGTGCAAAGATGTTTGAGAAGCACCTGACCAGATATGGGAGTTATACTCCAGTTTTGGGCGGATGAAGGCCTTATAAATTGTAGTCAGATCAGAAGGGGTGAAGAACTTCCTGCATCGTCTCAAGAAACCTAAGCATTTAGAAGGGTTTTTGGCGACTTCAAATATGTGGTCATTCCAACGAAGATCATCGTTTACACACATACCAAGTACTGACAGCTTTTCGGTTTCTTCGATGCAGGTACCATTCATGGATAATGGCAATGGGGGAATGTTAAGCTTCAACGACAAGAGACAACATTGAGTTTTCGAAGCATTGAATTCTACTCGGTTCATAAGACCCCATGCAACAATGGTTGCTTGGTTGAACTGTCAAAAATATCCCTACCCGTCCGTATTAAACGATACAAATCAATCAATTCTAGGGCAGCGATGACGGTGATATCCATTTGGGCCCAACGAATCGACCGCTGCAAACTTGCACGCGATATCCATATGTATGTTTATATCGCAAATAGTGTGCGTTTCAAAAAGAGTTGTCAAGTCCTTATTAGAAAACCCTAAGCAGCTTTTAGAAGCTGATAAAGGATATCTGTCTATGTCAAATTTTACTGTGTGATTCAATGGATTTGAAAGGCGATCTACTTTGGCAACGTGTGTAGAATACTTTCGAAACTAATGTTAATTTGCAAGAACCTTTTTTGTTCCACTTTTAAAAGAGATTATGTGTGTTTTTTTATTAAACAAACAAAACTTTCAGATCGAACAGCCAGGTCTTCCGCACAAGTGCGACAAAAATTTATTAAGAATCATTTCGAACGAAGAATCACCTTTTGAGCGTAACAAGTAGGAGTACGAAAGTTACTCCACAAAAATGCCATTAAAACATCGTACCTCCTCTGATAAAGACACACCACCTCTTCTTCAAAAAAAAAAAGGCTACGAGGAACTTCTATTCTTTTAGTTTTTTTTTTTTTTTTGCTTTGTCGGTGAATTTATTTTTTATACTGTGAACCTGAACAGGAATCTATCTATAGAAGTATAAAAAAAAACAAAGGCGTAAATCGATACTTTGGTTTAGCTGGCAAGTGTGCCATCGAAGTGGTTATTTTCCGCCCTTCGACATGCCAAGGCAAGATACTCGTGTGAAAGTATTAAAATAAATGGCTCCGTAGCATGGGAAACAGGGGGATTCCTTGGCAAGAAAAAAATCCAAAGAAAACTAAAGCTTTTGTGCATGGAGAAAGGAATGTGAGGGTGGGTCACTTTTCATATGATGTTGTATGACAGAGCAGCAGCAGCGACTAAAACAAAATGTTTGCGGTGTGGAACTAAAGTCAATTTCGTATACCTAATTCAATTACAGAATGGGTAAATCATTTGAAAATGTAAGCTCAAGTCTCATAAACATGACAAGTCCTCAACTAAACAAAATTTTATGCCACCAATAAGGGTGTCTGTCTGTTTCGTACTGGATTTTCCTACCTGTAGCAGGCAAATGCTTCCAAAACACACCAGCTTAACGTTTTGAAGATCTTTCCTAAAAATTGTGCAGGAAAGTCTTAAAATTTTGATAATGACGCACGTGCTCTACGGAACATACAGGTTCCAATTGAAATCACATCAAGTAACTTGTGGTGTGTTCATAAAACGAAAACTTCCTCGTAAAACAAAAGACAATCAAATAAAAAAAAAAAACGAGCATGAAGCATTTAATTTTGCCATAAAACGGTGATAAATGAGTCTTTTACGTTCCCACAGAAACATCAGTGCAAAGTTCAAATCGAAAAAAAAAATCAACAGCAACCACCTATCGCTAGGAATTGTCAATTTCCGAGAATTCAAATGCGAAACTCTTATTATCACTTAACCGTTAGGCATCAGCAGAAAATTGATGGATTTCCGTTTGTTAAATTGGAGAGGGGGGGGGGGACACACATTTAAATCGACCTCGTTAAAATTGAAATCTCAGCATTGTGTTACCATGAGATGTTTCTTTATAATTTTTTCTCTTCCTTTTTTTTTTTTTTGAGGACGAAAGGGAGCGGAGCGTTAAAGGAATTAATTCGATTTTATTTCGGTTCCCCTGGATGAAGGAATTTTGAGACTGAAATTTGAATCAGAATGTGAATCGATTGGTCTGAATAGAAATTATTTGCGGAATTCAGGTGTTTCATTTATAAAGGATGTCTTTTAGATGTGCGATTTTCAATCTGGCAATACTTTTTTCGGAGTTGTTCTTTTTGACAGCTGTCATTTGATTTATGCTTGGTTTGGATTTAAGTTTGGTTTGTTATTTCATCCTGAAAGAATTAAAGCAGCAAAACCACTTCCCAATGCGTATGTTCAGTAAATTGTCTCGGAACGAAATCGCTGGTGACTCCATTCTTTACATATTTTGAGTTACCTCCAAGATGAGGGCGCTTTAACTCCGCTGGACTGTTTTTTGTAGGGTTATGTGAAGTTACTTGCCTATGCAGATAGGCCCAAGACGATTGAAGCCTTGTAAGAAAATAGTCGGCGCGTCATTGCTGCCATACGGTCCCAAACACTGCAAAATGTCGTCGATAATTGAGCCTCTCGACAAGAAGTTATCTTGTTCGCCCTTACACAGTTTTCTGAATTTAGTACACGTCTCAATAACGAATATGTTCTTCAAATGCAATCTTCAATAAAGTTAAATCCTAAACGTTTTTATGAATTTATAAACATCAAAAGAAGATCTGACGGCTACCCTCTATCTCTCTCTTACCTCAACATCTCATTATCAGACCCTGAAACGATTGCAAATTTTTTCGCAAACTTTTTTAACCAGTCATTGCGAGGTAGAAGTGGGTTTTCATCATTTCCAATATCCAAATAACTCTTCACAAACCTCATTTCACACATTGGATATTCTCCCATCCATAATCAAAAATAAAATAGATAAAGTCCAGGATAATTACTCATCTGGACCAGACGGAATTCCGGCTATTGTCCTAAAAAATTATTCGAGCATTTTTATCCAACCTCTTGCAGCCCTTTTCAAGTTATCACTCTCACAAGGTGTGTTTCCAAAATTCTGGAAAACATCATAAATAGTCCCTATCCATAAAAAAGGACCAAGGAATGATGTGTCTAACTATCGTCCCATAGCCAAACTGTCCTGTATACCAAAGCTGTTCGAAAGCATTATTTATGATACACTTTCTTTGCACTGTAAATCTATTTTGGCTCCCGAACAACATGGTTTTCTAGCTGGTAGGTCAGCTACCACTTTGTTTTCCATACCTTGAGTACCTTAGAGAAAGGAAATGAAGTTGATGTTATTGCTACTGATTTTAGTAAGCATTCGACAAAATGTCACTCAAAATCATACTTTTCAAAATAAAAATCCTAGGCTTTCCCCCACTTTTTATTTCTTGGGTTAATACCTGTTTAGCTCAGAGAAAATATGTAGTCTGCTTCAGATCATCTCTCTCCGACCCCTTCATAGCACCTTCTGGTGTCCCTCAAGGCAGCCATCTTGCCCCACTATTTTTTATTAAAGCGATTAAATCAAGTCAAAATCCTTAATTGTAACGTTTTGATATACGTGGATGATATGAAAATATTTAGAAGCATTCTATCCCCCGTTGATTCTTGTATCTTACAAGATAATCTAAACATTTTCTAAGTTTGCTGTCACAAAAATAATTTAGAACTCAACGTTATTAAATGCCACGCTATAACTTTTTCCGTAAACGTCTACCCCCGTCCCCTCCATGCTATTATCTACAAGGTGAACCAATACACGTTGTCTCTTTTGCTTGTGACTTAGGTGTCATTTGCGATAAGGAACTCAACTTTCACTCCCACATTGAACATGTTATAAGATCAAATCAAACAGCATGCTCGGATTCATAAAACGTAAAGTTTATTGATCTTCAGTCTATTAAAAGGAGGCGCGAGATCTCAGATATCGTATTTGTTCAAGATCTTTTGAGTGGACACATTGATTGTCCCTCGCTATTGAGTTTAATATTTTTTAATGTAAATTCACGGAATCTAAGGATTCTTCCCCCTTTCTGAATTCCCTATCACCGTACGAAATGTTTTTCCACGGGTATCGCCTTTCGCGAGGAATTGGCAAGTCGTCCGTTAGTAAATTCATTGCCATGAACAGCGCATTCTCAATTAGCCGTTCGGAACCGGCAAAAAATTGTAGGTCCCCTCCATTCCCTCACAAGGCAGAAATGCGCTAGACCCAGGGGCTCTTCGCTCTGTTGCGCCACCCTATTTATTTATTTTTTTATTTTACACCTTTAATTTAAGCAACTATAAGAACAGAAGAATTCCAAATAACAGTAGGTGTACATCAGGGAAGTGTCTTGAGTCCACTGCTCTTTATTGCTGTTCTGGATTATTTGCTCGAAGGAAAAGTAACGGACAATAAAGTACAACAATTACTCTTTGCTGACGATGGAGCCATCATAAGCGAGGATCCTACATCCCTGCAACGAGCACTTGACGTTTGGATTGATGTTCTGGAAGGAAATGGGTACCGTATTAGCCCTTAAAAGGACTGAGTACCTGTGCTGCCCTTTTTCTGATCCAGACAAGCCTATTCCAGACATTTATTTGAATGGAAATGTGCTTCCCAAGTGTGAAAAGTTTAAATATCTGGGATCTATGATCAATAGTGAAGCAACTTGTGATGACGACATCAATCATCGAGTAAGCGTAGGGTGGATGAAGTGGCGAGAAAACTCCGCTATCTTCTGTGATCGAAAAATGCCCCCTAAGCTTAAGGGAAGACTCTACACAGCAGTTGTCCGTCCAGCTCTGACATTCGGTTCACAATGTTGGACAATGTACAAAAAGTATGAGAGCAAATTGACGGAAGCCGAAATGAAGATGCTTCGGATGACAGCAGGAGTAACAAAGCTTGATCGAATTAGAAGTACTAAGATCCGTGGAAGCCTTCATGTCAAAAGTACCATCTTGGACAAAATTCAGCACGACCGGCTCAGTTGGTATTGTCATGTTCAAAGGAGAGATCCGCAGAACCCCGTCGAAAAGGCAATATCGTACAACGTTTCAACAAATTCGCGACGAAAAAGAAAAGGCACGCCAAAACACTCCTGGTACAAGCAAATGCAAAAACAGCAGCATTTGGTTGGCCTCAGGCATGGAACAATCCAAAACCGGGAGGCTTGCCGACGATATCTGAGGTAAACGCGGCGTACCCCACAGGCGGATCACTAGTGTGAAGCAGAAAAGTGGGAGAGTTGTGATCGCTTCAAGATCACTACTCGTAACACCGAAAATGAAAAAGAAGAATTATAAGAACAAATACATAAGTCTACATGAGTAGGGATTAAGAAACAATAATTTCAGAAGCAAAGACTCAACTAATTTTAACGTAAAAAGTAAAAGCCGACAAGAAAATTTGCTTGATTGTAAATTTATTGATTAATGAAATCATTAGATTAATAAGTTGAGCAAACACCATTCCGCCATCGACTCCTTTCAACCGGACTTAAACAAATTGTGTACACATGAATTTTATACCGTTGGTTGGAAAGAAAGTATTTGTAGGAAGGGAAGGTATAATTTTCATGTTTACGCATTACGTGTAAAGAAAGTAATTAATCAATTAGTGATTAATTATTAATTGGAACAACAGAAATTACTGCTTTTTTCTTTGGCTTTGTTCTTTTTTTATTGTTTTTTTCCTTTCTCCTTTCATTTGAGGTTTCAAGAATTCATAGAGGATTTTAATTATTTTTCTTTTCTCACCTTTGTGAAGACCATGGAGATGATTCATTTCGTGTCAGAATGTTTTACCCACAAAGCTCAAAAGACTGAGTGAATAAAAAAAAGATGGCTAATCACAACAACAATGCCTCTCACAATACCAAAGTATCAACAAGAGAGGTGACAAATCAAGGTATATTGCCAACGATTACATTAAAATCCAATTAAAATTGATTACTCGATTGATTAAATTTAAATGCCGCTGGTTGCAAAAATTCTTTCAAACGAAAATCTTATTGAAGCTTCGATTGGTTCGTTTTTTTTAACCAGAAAGAAAAGAGCAATGGTAACAGTTGTTCCTGAGAATTCGAGTTTCGAATGCGAGAAATATCCAATTGCTTTTTCACGGGTATAGCCTTTCACCATTAGTAGACATAAGGCAAGCCATCCGAAATTTGCAACACAGCCATGAAAAGCGCGTTCTCACTCATTCGTTTGGAGCTTAGCTTCGAGCGTGCAGTAAAATGTGAAGACTGGAGATTCACTACCCGAGTGCGAAATTATGTTCCAGATGCCGAACTTTTCAAGGCAGCTGAAGACCAGTTGGAAAGGAGTTTCTCCCACTGATCTGCATGATATGGTCGGAAGAAAGGATGCCCAATGAATGGAACCTCAGTATCGTATGCCCGATCCCAAAAAAGGGAGACCCTCACAATTGCGCAAATTATAAAGGGATAAGCCTCCATAACGTCGCCTATATAAGATCTTGACTGATTGTAAGAAACTCAAACGTCAAAACCAGAAGAACAATCTTTTCAAAAGTCTGTACAATTACTCGCTTACGCAGACGATATTGACGTATAATGGGGAGAAACAATCGTAATGTCATAGGAGCTTTTAAATGTGGGGCAAATATTAGTTTGATGGTTATTGAGGGCAAAACGAAGTATATGTTGTCATCAAACAAGGACACCGAACGTCCACGAATTGGACAAAACGTCACAATAGACAGACATAACTTCGAGGTAGTACAGAACTTCGTCTACTTAGGATCCGCTGTAGGCCAGGATAACAACAACAGTGCGGAGATTAAACGGAGAATAACTCTTGTCAACCGTTGCTTCTCAAAAAGGCAATCAATCGACTTGTGCAAAAATGGAGAGAACTCGCCAGTAATCAAAGCCGTTATCGTAAGACGTTAGTTGACACTTTGGTTCAGCCCGAACTGTAATGCCCACTTAAGTAAGTAAGTATGTACATTTCAATGTAATATTGAGCTTAGACAGTCGTTAAAAAGGCTTTAGGCTAGGAGGACTATACTGATTTATTCTGGGGTTGATTTGTTATAAAAGTTTCAGTTTCTTAATCTAAGAACCCATTTAAAGATGGTATTTAGGGTGACTAGTTTGTGAAGGAAAGGGCTTTATTTGCTCGATAGCAATCGGACATTAACAATATTCTTCTTTTTCCGGGCATGGAGCATCGCGATCGCGAAAAGACCACTGCTTTGCCACTGAAATGTTTCAAACTCGTGTTCTGGTCGTGGAGTACACCACAAGAGGGCATTAGCAGTAGCTTCTTTGAAGTTTTTGAAACTAGTCAATTTGGATGTTTTAATGCCAGTTTTTAGCTGGTGGCGGGAGCAGTCGAATAAGGTTGCCAGTCCTAATTATCAATGAATTTGTGTTTGATGTTTCTTGTAGAGCTGATCCCTGTTACGAAGATCGTTTTACTACAACGAAAGTGTTCCAGACGCAAAAATTAACATTTGAGTGTTACTGTTCTTATATTTTTATTCAAACATCGTTCTCAATCGTTTTGGCAAAAGGACTTCTATAAGAGAGGGATAGCCTTCTTGTGTTCATGTTTAATACACCAAGTGCTTGAGACCCTCATGTAAATAGAACTCACTATTCATCTTATTTCGCCTCAAAAAACGAAAGCAGCAATGGCACATAACTTCTTTTTAACCCCACGATGCATGGTATTGTCTTTTCATCACTAGCTTCAAAGCACTACTTTTGATTACATATTTTCATTACATAGTCGAAGTAGTTGCTTGTCAAACATAATAATTTCTTCTTTGAAAGATAAACCATCCCGTTTCGGCATAAAAATACTTCCTAAAAAGTTGAGTACTTCTCATTTTTATCTCACATTTGTTTGTTTAGAATACAAAAAAGAGCGTTTCAAAACAACACAAGTTTTTATTTGTCTTTTGCTCTTATACAACGACTTATTGCCATTTGAGTCAAACATCTTACCACCGCCCTATAAGCAAGTTCCGAATTGTTTTTATGCCTGACTTTCATTTTCAAATATGTTCCAAGGTATTTTCCCAATATAAAAAGATAATGTCGAAGAACTTAACGTTTGTTTCGAAATTCCTTCGTCGGAAGTTTATTGGGCTCTCGTATAAAACTTTATGTGAGCAGTGAAATCTTGTTTTACCTACCCACACCCCCACACACATATTTTCGGCATTTATTTACGCCAATGGGGACGTTAAAGTATTATGATAAAATAAAACTAAAGTGTGCATTTGAATGCTAATCAATTTGCAGGATCCTAAATAATTGCATAAGGAAAGTTTTATTATACGATTAATGGCGGCTCCAGTAAGTTTGTTTGACAACAAAGTTATTGTAAGTTTGTTTGTGTTAACAACCAATCTATTGATGAAGAGATAAACTTTTCGTCTTTATTGCTCATGGTTATTTCTTGGAACCGGATGTCTTGAAAGCAATATCCTCTTAAATACTCTCAAAAATGTCTCGACTGTCCTAAAAGAATATTAATCATTTGTCGTTAAGTTTATTCAGGATGTTTATTTTTTCAACGAAATAGATTTTGAATTGAAACAAGGCTCGACTGGAGGCACCACAGACATTACTTTTGACATCAGTTACGGCTTACCACTCACTGACCAAGGGACAAATTAAACTTTCACTGCTCTTTATCTTGAATCCCATTTAAAATGATATATTTTCCTTTTATAAAGGAGCTCGTGTTTTCAACTGGTATATCAATTGACAAAGGCTAGTAAATGGCGGGAAGAGTTGCAAGGAATTTAATGTGTTTCTTCTTTCTTATTGCCAGAGGCTGAAAGATCATTAAGTGTGATTGTTGTTGGTAAGACAGACAGAGAGAGAGAGAGAGAGAGACAGTAAGGACATCATTTGTCACTGGGTTAATATAACAGACTAAACTATTTGCAATTATCACTTTGGTGGCTGTGTTTTCTTTTTTTTTATCGTTTTGCGACAGTAATTTTACCATCCATTAGGTCTTATCCCCTCAGGAAGTACAATGACCATTTTCTTTTCCGCTATTTCGTCCTTATTTCGGTGAAGTAATAGCTTTTGACGAGTTTTCTTTTCGGTGAACTTATGATACGATCCCAAAAGATTTGATGATGATGCTTTAAGACATTTGATTAGGATAGAACAATTTAGATAAAATGTTTCTTTGTAAACTTTTCTACATAAAACACTGTTTGTGTTTACAGTAGGTACCCAACACGGGAATGTAGCAAAGTTCGACGTTCCACTTGAAGTGGAAAGAAAAAAGCGTTTAACAAGAAACAAGTCTGCGTATATTTTAATAGACTTGTCTTCTTGGATCTCCATTTTTTTCTAGTGCCTTTAAATTAAAAAGCATGACGTACATTTGTCACTTATTAAAGAATTTAGGGGGGAAAAATAGCGCATTAGTAATAAGTAGCTGCTTGACCTAGTTTGACCAGACGTCCTTTGTAAGGAGGACAAGAGCTATGTGAATTTTGGGTCAGGAATCTTTTGTGTCTCCTTTTCACTTATGTTCGCCAGTTAAAACTTTAAAATTTGTTATGACTCACACATATGTACCTCAAAATAAATTTTATGAATTGTTGGTTAATGGATTCACTCTTTCTGAGTCATTAACGTCACCTGTTGAGCTTTTCTCTTTTGTTTCGCATCAAAGATTTTTAGAATTACCTTTTTGGCTTTGGTTTGCAGACATCTCAAGAAAAGGCATTCTTCTTTCTTTGCATATATTGATATTCCCGAGGTGGGCCCTGCAAATCTTTCCGTCTGTCTGTCGGCCCGTATATGAATCTACTACCTGAACCGATAGACCGATTTTCTTTAAAATTTACAGTTAGGTATTGAAATAACGGTAACTGCAATACAACCGATATGATAATACTTATTTTTCTCAGAAACGGCTCCAACGATTCGATTAAGTTTTGTGTGAAGGATCTTAAACTTTGCAAACCTGATTTAAAAAAAAAAAAACCGTTTAACGAGTTGATCACCCATTTACCATCCATTACGGGACTAGCCGGTTAATCACCCGCTAGTCGAACCACGCGGAACTTTTAATAAATACATTAAAAGTCTTTAAGGGCCTATGTAAGCTAAGTCACTAATTACATCGAAGAAGAATTCACCGAGATGAGTTTTCCTCCTATGAAGTAGTGCAGGGCATGAGCAAAGAACGTCTTGAAACGGTTTCCTCCTCCTCTTCGTCCATGCAGCTTCTGCAGCAATCATTGGAAAACAAAACAAATCTTTTGGCGTGCCTTCCTATTAGACAGTGTCCCGTAAGAACGCCTATGGTAGAACCTAGATATAGGCGGTTCAGGGCTAATAAACTCTTCGAGCGTTTTGAGTCCATACACACCCAAACTATTTTGGTTATATTTGATGTGGTTCTTTTCAATTTTCATAATTAATGTGTAGTTGGCAGCCCTATACCACCGAATATGTCATGAGGAGCTATTACTTAAACCTTGTTATCAGTCTCAAAGTTTTGATATTGTACTGAGCATACAATCACAAGTTCGTGCGACCCAGTTGTGCTCATATTATCATCATAGCTGACGGCTGACCCGGTACCCGTGCTGTGATGGATAGCATGTCCGCCTGTTAATCCAGAGGTTCGAGTTCGAATCCCAACAGAGGAAAAAATGTTTTTTTCACGGATATCGCTTTTCGCAAGGAATTGGCAAGTCCATCTATACGTAGTAAATTCACTGCCTTGAAAAGCGCTTTCTCGCTAGGAATTGTTTTATTTCTTCTTGAAAACTACACGTCTAAAAAAAAAAACCCTTTAAAAGGAGACCTGGAAAGAGATTGGAAATGGTTGGCGAAAGATGTTCGTTGAGGCCAGTACTCACACCGAACTGTAACGTTCACCTACGTAAATAAGTATTAATTAATTGTGAAAAACCTTCAACAACGCCAGAACGCTTTACATCCACTGAATGTGATTCTACTCTGCGACCTGAATCGCACCTTTAGAGTAAACTCAACGTGCGTATTATTTAATTCGATGATGTGTGATGTGCCGCGAATAATTGTGTTACAGTTCTGATTATATCGAAGGTTTCGTATGTTTGATTAGGGAAGACGGCAACAATAAAAGCTCAATTCAATATTTAACACCTGTCACTTGAAAAATTTTCTTGTAGAAAGTTCAAAAAGTGCGATAAGGGTCATTTAAAACATATACATTTTCAAATTGAATATTTAAGCACATGTATCAACAAAACTTTCGTGTGTATTTTCGAATCACTTTCAACAGTTTGTCATACTTTTACTTATAACTTCAAGGGTGGAGTAAAGCAGATGCTCGGCTCGGGACTTTAACATCTGGCTCAATGGCTGAACAGTATACCACTGTTCCACTAACTCTCCCTGCTAAAGCATATTCCTAGTTTGAGCATCTATAACCGTGAGCTTCAAACTCCTGTCGACATTGAATGGAAGAGAAACTCCCACTAAACGCTAAAGAAAAGAAATGTTCGGTCTGTTAGAATATACTTGTTTATAGAATCTACTTTTGTTTATTTATATTGTTCAAGCAATCTTATGTTTATGTATTTGTTTTTATAATAAAATTTTATTTCAAATCTTGTTCAATCTTCAACGAAATAAGTCCTTTTAATTAGAATCTGGAACAAACTATTTCATAGCTTTCCAATAGGTTATGGGCCGAGGATCGCTGGACAATATAATTGTGAATTAAAGGAAATATTTTTGTTCGAAGAATCATGTCGTCGATTCCAGCAATTGAAAAATTAAAAGGGCGTGAAAATTATGAGGATTGGAAATTCGCTGTTCAGAATTTTCTGGAGCATGAGGATCTTTGGGAAAGCGTTCTCGGGACAGAAAAAGAAGCTAAGAAGATTTCGAAAGCGAAAACGAAGATAATTTTATTGATCGATCCTATAAATTTCGTTCATGTGAAGACTGCAACTACAGCAAAAGAAGTGTGGGATCGCTTGGAAGCTGCTTTTGCCGATAGAGGTCTTACACGAAGATTGGGTTTGTTATCAACTTTAACGAACACGAAGCTGAAATCTTGTGATTCTGTGGAATCGTATGTGAACAAAATTATCACAACAGCCCATAAATTGAGTTCAATTGGAATGGAAGTATCCGAGGAATGGATAGGATCATTGTTATTAAACGGGCTTGGAGATGGGGTTCCAATAACGGGAGACTCAATAAAAACGAAACTGTTACAAGATATCAAAGATGATGTTTGTGAATCTGGTGGTGATCCAATGGTTTTCTTTGGTAAAAATTCAAAAAAGGAACCATTTCGCAAGACTATGGCCCTTATTGCAAGTGTCGTCTAACATTCGATACGACAAGGGTCGAAAGCTTCGATAAATTTTCCTTTTGGTATTGCGTATCTCTAATCGACAAGGATTTCTGTTACTGTGAATAATGAAAGTAGTAATTGTGAATAAATCCTATAGTTTGACATTTGAGTTAGTTTCAGTGATAGTCGAACGCAAAAATACAGACGATAACGACCGAATTCAAAATTGAAATGATCGAACAATAGGAATACGCAATACCAAATTTCATTTTCGACGTTCGACTATCGACAACCGTCGTTTATCGACAGCCAAACGACACTCGCAATAAGGGCCTATGCAACGTCGCATAACTGAATTCAAATATTTTGAATGTAAATAGAAAGGACATTACGCAAAAAATTGCCCAAACAAACGTAAGACTACAAACAGTCACGGAAGACAGGTGTTTCTTACATCGCTAATGGCAAGTGTTGATTTAAAAAATCGACATGAATGGTTTATTGACTCGGGAGCTTCAGAGCATATGACGAATCGGAAAGATTGGTTAAGGAATTTAACTATAGTCAAGAAGGAAGAAGTAACCGTTGCGGATTCTTACAATTTGAATGTAGAAGCAAAAAGGGATATCGATCTGGAAATTGTGGTCGAAGGCAAGATTAAGACAGTTACCGTAAAAGATGCTCTATACATTCCGAAGTTATGTGCAAATCTATTATCCGTCAGCCAAATGACAAAAAATGGTTTGATCGTTGAATTTAAAAATGATAAATGTACAATTTTAAACAAAAGTACATTAGTTGCAACTGGAAAAAGATGTAATGGTAAGCTCTTTAGACTAGATATTCCAAGGCAAATGGAAAATTCAATAAATATGCTTGCGGAGAAGAAAATATCTTACGAGTTATGGCATCGAAGACTTGGGCATGTAAGCTATGAAACCATGAACAGGATGAAGAAAGGATGTGTGAATGGTCTAGATTTCAGTGATGTGAAAAATGAAAAATGTATCAAATGTATCGAAGGTAAACACTCAAGAAAATCTTTTCCTTCATCAGAATCGAAAACAAGTGAAGTTCTGGAACTTGTTCATTCTGATATCTGTGGTCCAATGGAACAGAAGTCATTTGGTGGAGCCTATTATTTTTTGACATTTTTGGATGATTTTTCGCATAAAGTTTTCGTCTATATTTTGAATTCAAAGTCTGATGTGATGGAAACGTTCATTTCGTTCAAGAGTTTGGTTGAAAACCAAACAAACAAGAAGATAAAAACATTTCGAACGGACAATGGCGGTGAATTCTGCAATCATGCATTTGCCAGATATTTAAGCAAATGTGGGATAAGGCATCAAACAACAGTTGCGTTTACCCCTCAACAGAATGGCAAAGCCGAAAGAATGAATCGTACTCTCTTAGAAAAAGCTCGGTGCATGATTTCTGATGCTGGTGTTGAAAAACATTTTTGGGGTGAGGCGTTGTTTTATGCGGCATATTTGGTAAATCGGATACCAAGTAAAGTGACTGAAGATTTCAAAACACCTGAAGAGATTTGGTCAGGCAAAAAACCAGATTTATCTCATTTGCGAGTTTTTGGATCGACAGTTATGGTTCATGTTCCTAAGGAAAAAAGAAAGAAGCTTGATGTTAAATCGATTAAATGTGTTTTGACTGGTTATTGCGAAGACTCAAAGGCATACCGAGTATATGATCCAAAGAAGAAAAAGCTTATCAAATGCTGTGATGTAATTTTTTTGGAAGATCAACCATTTGGAAAGGTAATTGCTGAAAACAAAACTAATAATTTTTTCTTGTCTCTCGAAGATTGTTCAGTGGGGGCATTTGAAGAGAATCAGGATTCCCTTTCTAATAACAACTGCAATGAAAACTTCAGTATTAGTGAAAATATTGAAAGCAGAGATGAAGATTAAACCAGACCTGATAGAAATGTAGAGGAGGTTTTTGAAGAAAATCCAAAACATTTTACTGTAAGAGACTTCATCTCTTATAATCATTTGATTAATACATAATATACTTACAAAGTGGCAACCCGTTTACGATATTATGCACTTGCCGTAAATGTCAGATAAAAGCTTTTAAATGTTTCGTTCTAACTTCAAATCAATCACACATAATTATGTATGTATTCATTTCTGTGATTTCTCTTAAGTAACAGAATTATCGCACGATCTTTGGACAGTTTGTAAACTTAGCTTACTGCATTGTATTACAGTAATTAACAGATAAGAATTATGTTCTCTCTATTTTATAACGTTGTGATATCGAGTCAGTCTCAATAAAGCCTTTGCAAGAAGAAGTGGTCTTATGAATTTATTGGAATTTAAAGTAATTTTTGGATCTATTGAAATTAATTAAAGTCTTACAGTTTTCAGAAGTGGGATAAAGTACCCAAGATTTAATACGAGTAGAATTGTTACGAAGTTTTGGCTAGATTTCAAAGATTTTTTTTACTTTTTCTATAAAGATGAATGCTAGTGCACGTGCATTGAATTTCTTGCAAAATGCAACTGTGCTCAAACTCAAGGCTAAGCTAGCCGAAATGGGCTTGGCCACACTTGGTACAAAGGCTGCACTTAAGGCTCGCTTGAATGAAGCCATTCAAACTTTTGACCTGGACCAAATGGAGAATTTTTTTCCTGGTGATGTTGAGGAAGAAGGCGAGGAAAGTGGTAACGATGACCTGGAAGACGAAGAGAGCACTGTTTCGCAACGTCTAGAGAGACTCCGTGAAATTGTCAGGAAAAAGGAAGAGATTTTTGCACTTGAGAAACGTTTGGCTGAGTTGAATAGCCCTGTTAGTGAGTTTCGACATGCTGCTGCTGCTGCTGCATGTTCGTCACGTGATGTTGAAGATTCGTTGCCAACGTTTTGTGGTGACGACGACTATCCCATTAAGAAGTGGATAGAACATGTTGAAGAAGCAATCATTACTTACCGCCTTAGCCAATCAGAGTCTTTTATTTATTTTAAAAGGCTGCTCAAAGGAACCGCTAAATTGTTTCTCAGGTCTAGGACTTTCCGTACATGGGATGAGCTTAAAAGTGCTCTAATGATAGAATTCCATCACTACATAACCGCTACAGACGTCCATAATGCGTTGCGAAATCGCAAGAAACGTAGTGATGAGAATTATCAGCAGTATGTCCTTGCTATGCAGGAGATAGCATCATCAGCAGAGATTTGTGAGCAAGACGTCATTGCTTACATTATAAAAGGAATTCCAGATTCCATGTGCAACAAGCAGCTTATGTTCGTCGCAAACACCATCGCTGAGCTTAAATCCATCCTACGTAAGTACGAAAAGATGAAAGCTGAGCTGCGTCCATCAACGTCTAGCTACAACAAGTCCGCAGAGCACTCAAAATACTCGACACGAGTTGAAACCAAAATTAAGTGCTACAATTGCAACGAGGCTGGTCACATCTCAACAAAGTGTCCCAAACCACGTAGAGAAAAGGGGTCGTGTTTTCGATGCGGCGAAAAAGGGCACATTAAAAGCGATTGCCCCCAATCATCTTCAGTTCTCTTGGTTCGAAATGATGACCTGCCGATGGAACCAACCTCTACTCTGATGACCGATTTCCATGGAGTTTTGCAGTTTGAGTTTGAGACTGCGAATGCGAGTAAGGAAGCTGAAATTCTTCGAGTGTGTATGCGCATGATGACCGTAATTGACACCGGCAGCCCGATAAGTTTCATCCAACAGCAATATGTGCCCCCAGTTATGATGACATCTTTAGAAACACCAACATGTGATTTTGTGGGTATAAATAACTCCAAATTGGATATTTTAGGTAATTTGTTGTGTAATGTTAAATTTGATGGTAATTATGTTAAGATATGTCTATCTGTTGTGAGAAATAAGACTATGAAAGATCCAGTCGTGCTAGGCAGGGACTTTTTGATTAAAACAAATATTAAGTTGACCATTCAAAACGATAAAAACGATGAAGATTATGAGAAAGTTAAACATTTTGACGATAATAATGATTTTGACAATTTTGAAAAAGAAATATTAAAAATTGATATATGTGATATCCGCGATGAGAAGATTTCTCTCAATATAAACGAAAATTTAAGTACCAATGAACAAATTAAAATAAAAAATCTAGTTTCCGGGAGTATTTCAACTAGTTCAAAGTATTCCGATAGTAGTTACGAAATGCAAATCGTTTTGACAAACTCCAATAGTTTTTTTAGTTGTGCTCCTAGACGTTTACCGTACGCTCATAAAATTGAGTTGCAAAAGGTCTTAGACAACTTACTTGAAAACAATATCATTCGCGAAAGTAATTCGCCTTATACATCGCCAATAGTATTGACTAAAAAGAAGACAGGTGAAGTCCGCCTCTGTGTAGATTATCGCCACTTAAACAAGGTAACGGTCAAAGACAATTTTCCACTACCACTAATAGAAGATCATCTTGATAGACTTCGGAACAAAAAATTTTTTTCGCTGCTTGATCTTAAAAGCGGTTTTCACCATGTGAAAATGGCCGAAGAATCAATAAAATTAACTTCATTCGTAACTCCTATGGGGCAATTCGAATATTTGCGCATGCCTTTCGGGCTAAAAAATGCCCCTGCAGTGTTTCAACGCTACATCAATAAAATTTTCAAGAATCTTATAAGTTCTGGAAAACTTTTAGTTTATATCGATGACCTTTTGATCGCTACGGAAACTAAAGATGAACATTTTGCTGTTCTAGAAGAAGTCTTACAGGAAGTTAAGAAAAATAACTTGCAATTACGTTTAGACAAGTGTGTATTTATGTTTGAAAAAATAAAATATCTGGGTTATGACGTTTCTGCCAATGGAATTGGTCCTAATTGTGACGGTTTGAAAGCCGTTGCAGATTTTCCAATACCTACAAATCAACAGAAATTGCATTCGTTTGTGGGTTTGTGCTCGTATTTTCGAAAATTTATAAAAGACTTTTCTTTGTTGGCAAAACCAATGTACGATCTTTTGAAGAAAAACACACCCTATGTATTTACCGCACAACATTTAGAAACTTTTAATACTTTGAAGCAAAAACTTATTGATGCACCGCTTTTAAGCATCTTTAATCCGACTGCAGATACAGAGCTTCACTGCGATGCAAGCAGCTTGGGCTTTGGCGCTGTATTATTACAGCGTCAAGACGATAAACAGTTTCACCCGATTTTTTTCTTTTCAAAAAGATCTACTGATCAAGAATCTAGATACCATTCCTATGAATTGGAGACTCTTGCCATTATTTACGCATTAAGAAGATTTCGAGTTTACCTAACAGGTATTCGGTTCAAAATAGTCACTGACTGTAAGTCACTGACCCAAACACTAAATAAAAAAATGTTAAACCCTAGAATCTCGCGCTGGGCATTGGAGCTCCAGGATTTTGACTATGTCATCGAACATAGAGACGGTAAGAGAATGGGTCATGTTGACGCTTTGAGTCGGTGCCACAACATTTTAATCATTGAACCCGAGACGTTTGAGCATGCGCTTGCTTCATCGCAACAAAAAGATCCTGTCATAAAACGATTAGTCGACATGTTACAAAAAAGAGAGAGTCAAAATTACGAACTAATAAACGGATTAGTTTATCGAAAGATAAATAAAATGGTTTTCTTTTATGTTCCCTCTTCGATGGAGAGAAATGTCATTCAGACACACCACGAAAACTTATGTCATCTAGGTGTTGAAAAATGTCTAAATTATTTGAGAAAAACATACTGGTTTCCAAATATGAAAAACAAAATCAAACAATATATTGGTAGTTGCTTAAAATGTTTGCGTTTTTCTACTCCAAGCGGAAAAAAGGAACGGGTATTGCATAACATCCCTAAAAATGACAAGCCCTTCGAAACTATACACATAGACCATTATGGCCCATTACCACCCTCGAATTCAAATAGCAAAAGGCATATATTTGTTATAGTTGACGGTTTTACAAAATACACAAAACTTTATGCAGTCAAAAGTACTACAACTAAAGAAGTAATCCAGTGCCTCGAATCTTATTTTTCATACTACAGCAAACCAGCACGCATAATTTCAGATAGAGGTAGTTGTTTCACCTCAGATGACTTCTACAGTTTTTGTAACAGATATCAAATTCAACACGTTAAAGTTGCCACAAATTCGCCCCAATCTAACGGCCAAGTTGAACGAATCAACAGGTGCCTAACTCCGATGTTGTCGAAGGAAAGCGAAGTTGATTCAGGCAGTTGGATGAACTATTTGCAAAAAGTTGAATTTGCACTCAACAACACAGAAAATAAAACTACTGGCGTAAGCCCTAGCATGTTGCTTTTTGGAGTAGTCCAAAAGGGAGTTATCATGGATAATATACGCGAGTATTTAATTCAAAACATAATAGAGGTACAACCAAGGAATTTAGACGTTCTTAGGGAAAAAGCATGTGAAAAAACTATTGAAAGTCAAAATCAAAACAAATCTTATTTCGATAAGCGCCATAAAAAACCGTTTCAATATCAAATTGGTGATCATGTTTTAATTAAAAACGTTGTCAATACTCCCGGTGTAAACAAGAAATTTTTAGCTAAATATAAGGGACCTTTCGAAGTAGTAAAGGTATTACCCAATGACCGGTATATTATCAGAGACTTAGAAAACTTACAAATAGCTCGTGTTTCGTACGAAGGAGTATGTTGTCCCGAAAACATGAAACCTTATATTCAAACATAAGTCATCTTTGCATATATCAATATTTAATATCGCTTAAATTAGTTTTATACACATGAAAAAAAAAAAAAAAATCGCTTTATGACTAATAATTAACGATCTTTTCATATTAATCTGTATTGACGTATCATTGGTAAATGAATGTATTTGTATCCGATAAATATTGTCTATTGTATTGATGTACAAAAATTACTAAGTAATGTCGTAACAAAATGTGAAAAAAAAAGAAAGAAATGATTATTAATTTGTATTCTACGCAAGTGCATGCAATCATAAATCGAGGACGATTTCTTATGTCAGGACGGCCGAGTTGTAAGAGACTTCATCTCTTATAATCATTTGATTAATACATAATATACTTACAAAGTGGCAACCCGTTTACGATATTATGCACTTGCCGTAAATGTCAGATAAAAGCTTTTAAATGTTTCGTTCTAACTTCAAATCAATCACACATAATTATGTATGTATTCATTTCTGTGATTTCTCTTAAGTAACAGAATTATCGCACGATCTTTGGACAGTTTGTAAACTTAGCTTACTGCATTGTATTACAGTAATTAACAGATAAGAATTATGTTCTCTCTATTTTATAACGTTGTGATATCGAGTCAGTCTCAATAAAGCCTTTGCAAGAAGAAGTGGTCTTATGAATTTATTGGAATTTAAAGTAATTTTTGGATCTATTGAAATTAATTAAAGTCTTACATTACTGACCCAGCCACCTCATCGAAGTCTGTTAGAAAATCGGAAAGAGCCAAGAAACCGACAAAATTTTTCACAAACCTAGCAAATAAAAAGAAAAATGATGACGAACCTCTTACATACGAAGATGCTATTTCAAGCAAAGAAGCAGAATATTGGAAAGAAGCTATCAATAGTGAATATGCTTCTTTATTGGCTAAAGAAACTTGGGAGTTAGCTGATTTACCTCCGGGCAAGAAGACATTGAGTACCAAATGGGTTTTCAAAACGAAGTCAGATGTCAATGGGAATGTCATTCGGTACAAGGCTCGACTTGTGGCAAGAGGTTGTAATCAACGCTATGGGATTGATTATGAAGAAACATTTTCTCCCGTGGTTAGATATGATTCCATCCGATTCTTACTGGCCTTGGCAGCTCGAAAAGATCTCGAAATAGAGCAAATGGATGCGATAACTGCGTTCTTACAAGGCGACTTAACTGATGAAATCTATATTAAACAACCGGAAGGTTTCGAGAAGGGAGAGAAAGTGCTTCGATTAAAGAAATCAATCTATGGATTGAAGCAGTCTTCTCGTATATGGAATCTGAAGTTGGATAAAGCGCTGAAAGAATTTGGAATGAAGCAATCAAATTTGGATCCATGTATTTATTACCAGCATGTCGATGGAAAAATGTTGATTGTTGCCATTTATGTTGATGATTTGCTCATCCTTGATAATTATTCCGAATTGAAACAACAATTGAAATTAAATTTGATGAATCATTTCCATATGAAAGAAATTGGTCCTTCAAATTCTTTTTTGGGATTAAAATTAACAAGAGATAAGAAGAATGGTTTCATCTGGATTGACCAAGAAAGTTATATTTTGAAAATGATTGACAAATTTGGATTAACTGGTTCTAATGAATGCTCAACACCAATGGACATTAATCAAAAATTAACCAAGAAGATGTCACCTCAGACTGAAGCTGAATGTCAAGAAATGTATAATGTACCTTACCAAGAATTAATTGGTAGTCTTTTATTCACAGCACAAGTTTCAAGACCGGACATAAGTTATGCGGTTAACTATCTAAGCCGATTCAACCAAAATCCTGGGAAGGCCCACTGGATAGCGGCAAAGAGAGTATTGCGCTATCTGAAAGGAACTTCAAACTTGAAGATATGTTATTCAAGAACAAAAACAAGTAAAAGTTTAGTCACCGGATACTGTGATGCCGATTATGCTGGCGATGTTGATGAGCGTAAGTCCGTCACAGGATATGTTTTTAAAATGCAAGGTGGAGCAATTTCCTGGTGTTCCCGGAAGCAGCCAACGGTAGCTTTATCGACTACCGAGGCTGAATATATGGCCATGAGTACGGCAATACAGGAAGCATTGTGGCTCAATGGTCTTCAACGTGAATTTCTCCCAGACGATAGAGAAAACATAATTTTGTTCTGCGATAACCAAAGTGCTATTTGTTTATCATCCACGAATGTTTAGCATGCTAGGACAAAGCACATTGATGTTAGACACCATTTTATCCGTAATGTAATTAATGATAAACTTGTCAAGATTCAATATTTGCAAAATTCACAAATGATTGCTGATAGTTTGACAAAGTGTCTCCCAACTGAAAAGTCAAGCTATTGCTCAAAATCAATGGGTTTAGTAAAATAGATTCTAGTGGGGGTGTTAGAATATACTTGTTTATAGAATCTACTTTTGTTTATTTATATTGTTCAAGCAATCTTATGTTTATGTATTTGTTTTTATAATAAAATTTTATTTCAAATCTTGTTCAATCTTCAACGAAATAAGTCCTTTTAATTAGAATCTGGAACAAACTATTTCATAGCTTTCAAGAGTAATAGCTAAACTTGGAAGCGATTATATAAAATTTCCTGAAACTGCCTCTGACATTTCAAAAACCAAACGTGATTTTTTTGCAATAGCATCGTTTAATTGGAGCCATTGATGGCACTCACATCAGAATTCTATCTCCCGGTAGGCTATTATTTAAGATTGACTCGTAAATTTATATCAATTGGGTTGTTACATTAAGGTGGATCTGATACAGAAGTTTTTCGAAACAGAAAAAGCTATTTCTCGAACAAATATTCAAGCGATTTGCAATGCTAAAATGATATTCACCAATGTGGTAGCAAGATGGCCTGGTTCAAGTCATGATGCAACAATTTTCAATTGCTGCAAAGTAAGAAATGTTTTGGAAACACAGTCCAGCCTATACTCAGATTGTTTCATTTTGGGTACGTTCTAAAGATTTCATTTTTGTAGAAATATTATTATTATTGAAATATTAGGTGATTCAGCGTACCCTCAGAAAACTTATTTGATGACGCCACTTCTTAATCCCCATGGCCAAGCAGAACAGCTGTACAATGAGTCACAAATTCGTTCCCGAGGTGTAATCGAAAAGGCCTTAGGGATTTTAAAACGAAAATTTCCGATTTTAGCCTGCGGTACCCGTTTAAAGTTGAGTACTGTCTTAGCTATTATTATGGCAACCTGTGTCTTGCACAACATTTTAAGAGAAAACAACATACTTGATGAGCCGCCAGAAAGTTTAGACTTTGATAAAAGGGGCGTTCGAGAATGGTATCCGGATAGCTTGTTGTTGTTGTTTACGTGTTAAACATTTAGCAAAGATGCAAACCATTTCTGTCAAATAGAGAAACCAAAGCTATCTGTGAATTTTCGGTATACCTCAGATACCTTAGCGAACAGCTCATACAAACATATAGAAAATTTATTTTTATTTCTTTTCATGTTGATTTTTTGTTTTGGTGTGCATTTATTTTAGCACAAGAGTCTCTTAAAACGTAATGGAAATCGAAAAACCTAAGTTATAATCGTCTAGCAATGATATTTTGAATGTTTTTCTGTTTTCAAAAGTCGAATTGTAATATTTCACAGCTGTTGTCTGCAGCAATCTGGAAAAAGATATCTGGATCGTTCAAAAAGGTATCTAAGATACGCGTATCTGAGATAGCCTATCCGATAGGTTCTCGAACGCGCCCAATGAAGATCTTGAACGTGTTAATAATGCTGGACAAATAGATATTGCTCATTCTTCTCATCAAAATAATTCAAGAACAAATTCTTAAAATTTTAATACACAAAAACGTATGAATTTGATAAAGAATTATTTCGCACGTTTGTAACTTTTAAATTGTTCCTAAAATCTCATAAGGTTTTTAAAGGTTTTATAAATTATTCATCTATTTTTGTTTTGCATGTATAAAGGTACATATGTAAAGTAGAATT
Source organism: Melanostoma mellinum (assembly GCA_914767635.1). Taxonomy (NCBI): domain Eukaryota; kingdom Metazoa; phylum Arthropoda; class Insecta; order Diptera; family Syrphidae; genus Melanostoma; species Melanostoma mellinum. The sequence goes on along the minus strand of OU612058.1, from coordinate 161,507,876 downwards.
AATTCTGTCTACTGTTAATCACTGTCAATCTCATTAAAATAAACTTCAATGTCATTCACAACACTTTGAGCCTTTTTGGCAGAGCAGCTTTCTTTTTGAATTTTTTTCAAAATTTCAGTTTTAATTTCGATGTCGAGTTCCATTGACTTTTTCTTCAGCTCATGTTGATGATTCCTCTGATAAAGCTCTGAGTACTGTTAAGTTATTTTGCTACTTGGTAGACTTGAAGCGACGGGTCTTCTTCGAGAAATCCAAGGGGTATTCAAATCTTTATCAAATGTTTCAAACTGTTTTCTGGAAACTTTTGACAAAAATATATTTGGTAGTTTTTCTTCATTTACTTCAGAGTGGGTACTATCCTCATTCGTATCACTCACTGCCTGAAGGTACTGGGGTTTTCAATTTGGGATGTACACCCTGTTTAAGCATAGATGGATTACATTTGCTCCAGTTGTTTTCATTTCCCAAGATATCGTCAATCTAAAATCAAATTTAGTAGGTATGTAAGTAATAAACACTGTGAAGCTGTGTATTTTTATTATAAGTTACGGTTTCGTCTCGATTTTTATTTTCATTGTCACCATCAAGCTCGTTCTCCAACCCATGGACAGTTTTTGGGTTCATAATAGCGATAGCTAAATCAAAATTCGGATCTGTCGGCTTGAAAGGCTTTCCGCCTCCAGTTTGAACACTAGAATACTTTTCTTGGGCAGTATCTTTCCGTGTTTCTGCTTTGTAGTTAGCGTAAAATCTTTTTAGGGAATCGCTACTTCTATAGCAGGAAAATCCAGATTGCCTGTTAAAATTATGTTCGACACGGCGCCAAGCACTTTCCTTGTCCTTCCATGTAGCGGCATCTGTTTTCTTGTTTTCTATAACTCCTCTTTCTTCGTAGACACAATGAAGAATCAAGATTTTTCATTAGTTGAAAAGTTTGGGTTATGTTTTTTTTACTTTTTCTGCCATTATTTATTTTATAAACAAAAATACGCTACGAATCGAAATTTGAATGTGAGTTTCTCAAAATTTGACATATTGCATAGTTCAAAGTGAACTTAGTTGTATTTTTAATTTGTTACCTTGCTAGGTTCCACATAAATTTTCACGTGCAACGCAAATAAATTTATGTTCTTACTAAAAGGTATGCGGAACCTATAGCTGTTTACAGGATTTATGATTCGAATCAGCAAACGGGCCTTAATACCCTCCACGTCATTGAGTCCAATGATATCGTTAAGTTGTAATTGATGTCGCCATGTTTTTATTGAGTGAACTAAAAATTTAAACATTGCCACACATAGTGAAGCTGAGCCATTAATCCTTCCTCTACAACAAAATTTTACACAATATTGTTTCCATTAATAAAACTAAAACAAAAGAAAATTTAGAAAAACCCAAGCGATTTCCTTCAACAGCAGACAACACCCATCATTCAACGTTACAAGCACTTTTATTGATCCTTAATGTCGATCAAATATTTACTCACACTTTTCTGCCAAGTATCAATCCTTCAACTCGAATATCATAAAAGCGTTCATATTGCCAATTGAAAAACACACGTCATCTGATTATTACATCGGCATCGGGAGAATTTCGCTGAATGTTTGCACACACATCAACCAGATCTTCAGAAGTGTTGCACTCTAGTAATTCTATTCAATTAATTTGAAAAATACCACTCATCCCGATCGCTGCAACAACAACAACAACAACAAAAATCACCAAGAAAAGCATCTCTTAACTCACAGACAATTAATTTCGCAACCAAACAATGATCATTTATGAAAAACGACCACGTCAAAAGCCAGATTCAATAAATCAAAATGCACAGCCTGCGCCTTCAAAATTCTCAGAGCGAATTAATTCATGCACGACGACAAAACTGGCGTCAAATCGATCAACGTGCCACCCGATCGTGCTGTGGAAGTGTGCAACCAGCAAAGTAGCATCAGTTTGCGATTCTATTCAAGGTGATACTCATTTCGCAAAACCACTGCGTTTTGGTCGTCGTCGCCGCCGTCCGTCGGTGTTCTCGCTGTTGACGTTGGCGGCCAGATCCAGATAACTAACCGACCACCCGCCCGCCAATCGCACTGCGATAATATCGATGCCGCCACAGCCACACTCTCCCAATGCATGCAGAGTAAATTGAAAAATTAGATCAAAAGTGATGTATATAAACACTTCGGTCATGTCAGACGCAGCCCCTCTCTTTGGGGAAGCGAAAACCGTAACGTGTTGATGAACGATGCTATGACGGAGTTAGATACATACTCTTAAGTGGTTATTACTTACATCGCCCAGACAAAGATACTCGTAGATCTGTTGGATGTTCTCGTTTCAATGTGAGATTTCTCGTTTGTTTGTTTATCATGTCATTGTAAGACGATCGTTTTCAATTTGTATGTTTGAAGAGTGTGCCGATTTGGTTTCCATATTTTCATTTGCCTTTTTGTTAAAAGTTTTGTATTGGCTTGAAATTTATATCGCGCATTACCTCACACCTAAGATTGAGTCTTCATTGAACAACGATGTAATAAATTCATCGCTATGGAGACTTATTGACAGTGAAAAATATCGGATGATTGGAATTCACAAGAAAAGGAACGTCTTGTTTATTTTGTCATACAAATTGCCACATCCAAACAATAAAGATGGACTTTTCTAGTTTAAAAATAAAATTCTCGGTTTGCATGTCTTGGAAATAATTGGGTTTTTGAAGACAGTGTGTACTTTAGTAGCCGAAAATAGGCTATATTTTCCCGGAATTATTTTAATCAGATTTTCCATCTGATTTTGTTTGTATACAGCAGCATTTTAAGTTGCTACAAAAACATAATTGTGTTGAATATTGCAGTAAAAACAAGCAAACCATCTGGACTTTGAGGGTTCCATTTGAATGTTTTATTTTTTATGTTTCACAGAAACTTCTCTCGTATACATAATCAGAACGTAGGAAATACATACATTACATACTAGTGAGAAGCATCAGTTCAAAGAGGAGACTCTAAAAATTCAGAAAACACTTTTACTTGCGATAATAGATACGTCGAAAAAAATTTTTAAGTTTTTGGGGTTCGAACTTCAAAGTCTCACGCAACAGGCATATATGCTTACCACGGGCATCAAAAAGTTTGGTTGAAGGTCTCAATTAGTTACTTAGAGTTCGGAGTGATCCTGGGCCAACAACATCTTACGCCAAAACTTTCGATTTCGGGCGAGCTCTCATCAGTTTTGGACTCTAAGTCGGTTGAGATCTTCTTCCACTTGATTGTGCCAGCTAAGACGAGGGCTTACCATTCCACGATTTCCCTGCAATGTGCTTTCGAAAACCTGTCGTCACATTTACATGTCCAAGCCATCGAAGTCTCGCGATGTGTACTCTTGCAGCTATGCCCATGACGCAGTACAGCTCATACAGCTTGTTGCTATCTATATCTTCTTCTCCACACATTGTCTTTGCATACGGGACCAAATATTATTCGGAGTATGTCTCTTTTGAAACGGCCATAGTTTATTCATCCGCTTACGCACGGTAAAGCAGGACTGGCGTGATAAAGATCTTATAAAGGGTGAGCTTTGTTTTTCTAGAGAGGGTGTTGTTTCCCAATTACCTTCTTAACCCAAATAAGCAACGGTTGGCAAAAGTTATTCTCCGCGTTTGATCTCCGCACTGATGTTATTGTCCGTGTTTATAGCGGATCTTAGGTATAGGAAGTCCTGTACTACCTCGAATGTCTGTCTATTGTGACGTTTTGTCCAATACGTCGATGTTCTGTGTCCTAGTTTGTTTACAATATATACTTCGTTTTGCCCTCATTAACCACCAAACTAATTTTTTTGTGAGTTCTCTATCGACCTTGACGAAGCTACAGGAATTCTCCAAAGTCATCCTGCATAGTCGTACGAGTTTTGCAGGGATGCCGAAACTAGGCATGGGTCTGTACAGTTCGTCTCTGTAAATACTGTCATACGCGGCCTTGAAATCGATAAAAAGATGGTGTGTATCGACATTATACTATCGTGCTTTTTTACGTTCTGCCGTAATGTGAAAATTTAGTCTATTGTGGCTTTTTCTGGTTTAAAACCACATTGTTAAATACCTATCAAATTGTTGACGTGGGGTTTCAGACGTTCACATATTACAGCAGACAAGATCTTATAAGCAAACTGAACCTTGAGGAGGCTCTATAAATGGCGCAATTGTGGAGATCTCCCGTTTTTAGAATTGGGCATACGATACTGAGGTTCCATTCATCGGGCAAACTCTCTTCCGACCATATCATGCAGATCAGCTGGTGCATTCTAATTTTCTACTGATCTCCTGCTGCCTTGAAAAGTTCGAGGAATAAAAAATGTGCCCAACTCCAAGCAAAGAACGCGGAGGGCGTGTATTGACAGCTAGAAGAATTTTCTGCCCCGGCTGGTGCACTTAAGGTCCGATATATCGAGGATAGGGAGGATTCAGACGGAAGCAGCGACACTTCACTCGGATCGCTAGAATCCGTTGTTCTTCCCCCGAAATAACGAAGGATGTGGATGGAGGCGGTTAAGTAGTGGGGCGATTAGGTTGGTGACTGAGCTACTGTGTTTGAGAAGCCTCACTTAACCGTTTGGACCCCTGAACGAACTTAAAGATGCTGTTAAATGAACAGTTAGAGCAATCACCCAGTTCGTCAAAGAAATACTCTCAAAGGATTCAATTCCTAGCGTAGGACAAGCTTGGCTACTCACCGAAGAAGTGCAGTGATCCTTTCTATGTGTCTTTGTAGTGGCATTCTATACATAAGTCGAATATGCTAATACTTATTCTTTTTATGTGTGAACCTTATAATTTGTAACCCGTGAGAATGCCAATCAATGGAGAGAGCCGAGGCCTTATGAGAAGCAGATCATGATACATACATTGGTATTACATAGGATCCCCAGAAAAGCTGACTGGTAAAACTATAACCAAAGTACCATAGATGCTGGAAAGTCTAGAACTTCTTTCGTAAACTTTGTTAGAAATGTTGGTTTGTTATCAATTGTCATCAGGTAATTTTAATTAATATATTCCTAAAATGACTCACCCCATTAATTCGTGTTGGCACTACTCCATTGTATGCTGTGGACATTGGAGCCACTTAACGAGAAATGAGACAAGCTAGAAAGAAAAGTAAATCAGGGTAGTTAAAAGCACGATGCCTGTGTATGTGTATATTATAAATCACACTTATTGTTTATTTCATGAAAGCTTTTAGCTACATTCATCTCTTGAATGACATGTAGTCTCATACCCTCAGGCCAACGCTAAGCTGAGCCCCATCGGTTGATCATTGAAGCATACAAAAATTTGAGTTGTGATTCCTTCGAGATCATAGCGATCTTTATGATGAATGAGAAAGAAGAGGCAAAAAAGGACCTTACAAAAAGAACTGTGGGTGAATTATGTTAAGCTTCTTCCATTCAAATGAGAGCTTCTAGGTCTGCAACGAAGTTTAAGATTGACACAAGGCACTTTGAGATTAAACTCTGAGGTAAAAACTTAATTGGACCTCAAATCCATTATGGCTACATAGAAATAAATATATAAAATAAATAAGGTAGCGTCACCTCGGGTCCTAGCACACTGCCCTCAACCATGCTTTATAAGAGAATGGAAGAGACCTAAAGTTTTTTTCCTATTCCGAACGGCTAATGTAAAAAGCGCTTTTCATGGCATAAAATAGTACGAGAGAAATTACCAATTTCTCGAAAATTTTCCTATATTCTATTTGAACTAGAACCTCAAACGTCAGGCAGACACGCTAATCATTACGCCACTAGCACCACTTCATATGAGTAGGGAAATCAGTGAAATTCAGTAAGCAAATCATTAAAAAAAAAAAAAAACAGTACAAAAGAACTCACTTTAAGACTATTGTAATTTATTATATCTTAAAAAAAAGGTTCCTACTCCCGCACGATTCATCAAGTAACACTTTCAAGCACTTAGGGCTGCATAGCTTACCCCAGCATTCAGCATCTCTCCTGGAACATAAACACGGAAAATTTAAATAGTTCGCCAGGGTATAGAAAAGCAAACATCACGTTCCCAAAATTCACCACCAAATCCACACAGTTCCAGTTTGGTTTCCTTTCACGTCGAAAATTCTATGTGACCATAATAAACAATCAAAGGCGATTCTTGGAACTGTTTACTGAACGAGATTTTCCTTAAACCATATTCCATATTCTTGCTTTATTATGAATTTATGTTTGGCTTCTTAGTTTTTCTCTTCCTTGACGTCTTCTATTCAACTTGAAATTGTAAATTGACGTCAGCCTTTAGTTGTCACATCTTTTGTGTGTTTCCCTGAAAATATACCTATTCCATTATTCAAAAAACACTCTTTTTACGAAGAAAGAACTTACAATGGGTAATTGAGAATTCCAAATGAAAAACGACATGCTACAACCTTTGAAAAAGGTTTCCTGAATTTTGCCCACGGCTCTTTAATTTTTAAAAGGAAAATTGTTTTCTATCCCAATCCCAATCCCGATCCCGATCCCCTGCTACCACAAACTCCATTCCCACTCTGAAGATCAACCCAAAGGAGCACAAAACTCTTAACGCTCACCGCATAAATAAAAGATAAACTTTGCCAATAATTTGTGGCAAATTTAAATACGTTTATTAAAGCTTCATTGAAGATTAGTTTTCTGTATGCTTTCATCACATTGTTAATACGGTTCAGTGAAAATGAATTCATCTTAATACAACTCAAGGCTAATCATGTCAACTCAATGTGTCTTTGGTTGAATGCATGTAATTAATTATCCAATAGCCTCGGGACACTTGAGACTTGAAAATGGAGGCATTTGTATAACCCACTTGACCCCGTCACAGTCACACACACAAAAAGGGGACAAATCAATTGCACAATAAGATGGAAAAAAAATAAGCACACGCCTGAGAACAAAATAAGGAAATCTCCGGAAAAATAAATTGTTTTCGAAAGCTGATTTTAGGTTACCATCAGTTACCATGCACATGAAGTCAAGCTGTGGGTGTGTATTGTTGCGAGTTATGGCATTCAGTTCAACGTGTTTCTTACACGATGACGTTAAACGAGAAAAGAAACCCTTGAAGAAGGTAAAATGAACATTTTTTAATAAAAAAAACGGCAGATTTTGAGACACAGAATAATTTAATAATAACAAGTGGGAAAATGGATTGTTTTCAAAGACTCAATTTCAGATGAAGTTCGATTTATCAAAAAAAATCAATAGAAAATAACTTATTATAGTGGTCTCGAAAGGAAGTCTTCCAACGTTGGAACACTTTTGTATACCACGTGCTGAGTGACAAGGCGGCAGAATTAAAACGAATATGAAAACCAAGCGACATCGCTTTGCCATTTCAATTTTGTTCCAATTTTGCCCCTTTGCTACTCAGTAGGTAGATGTGCTCTTATTTTTGTGGCATCGTGGTTTTCACATAAGGAAATATTTACTTTGCATATGTCTGTGGCACCGTAGGGTGTTGTTTAGCATGTCTGCCTGTTAACCAAGAGGTTAGAGGTTCAAATCCAAACAGAAGCAAAAATATTTTTTACGGGTATTGCCTTTCGCGAAAAATTTAAAGGTCCTCCAATGGTAAACTCTCTGCTATAGAAAGCGCTTCCTCGATCAGCCGTTCGGAATTGACAGACAATTGTAGATCTCCTCCATTCTCTAACGAAGTGAACGGTTGCGAGAAAAAGGAAAGGCCCCAGAACTCCTCGCTCTATTGCGCCACCCTTTTTATTTATTTATATTTATTAAAAACTATGTGCAAGCGTGTAACTTTGATAAACGTATATAAAGTTTTTCAACTTTTACGGTCCAGTCAAATCTTTCAAAAAAAATACACACTGAATTCAGATTTTATCTGAAAATTTTTCTACTCTCACTTTTTGGGTGGTTTTCGAAATTTTTTTACAAATTTGCCTTCACAATAGCTCTATACGAAGTCTGTTAACTACTAACATATCTATAACTTCACAACGGGCTCCATTTTACCTAATTTTTGCGGCATTACAACATTTACGTTCAATTATTTTAATCATTTGATGTGACGAAACATATTCTGAGAGATGATTATGCTTTTGATACTTCGTAGTAACCTAAAAGGGACAGAATGGGGTCGTTCATTCAACGCATGCGTACAGCATTTTTGTTGGTCATGTGTTTAACATTTAGTACAGATAAAAACCCATTTCCACCAAAAAGCTATCTAGGGCCTGCTGTAAGACAGAGCTACAGGTCAACAAGTCAACAGCCACTCGTACAAATATTTTTTACACTTGTCGAAATCCACTTGTATTACAAATATTCGGTTAAATATGGATCGCTTTCGCATTACGTTTACTTTATGTGATAGTGCGCGTCAGCAGAGACGTCGAACAGTGCGCACCGAAGAAACAATTGCCGCTGTAGAGCAAAGTGTTATTGAAGAGGACCCGAATGAATCGATTCGCCACCGTGCACAGCAATTGGAGCTTTGTCCATCAACTTTATGGCAGATTTTGCGCAAGGATCTTGGCTTACGACCTTACAAGATCTAGCTTGTGCAAGAAATAAAGCCGACGATGAAATGCGTCGTGATTTTGGTGTAATGGCCGAAAATGAGATTGATCTCGACGCTGATTTTCATCGCAAAATTTTGTTCAGTGATTTGTTCAGGCTCATTTTTGATCTTGTGGTTACGTCAAGAAGCAAAATTTGGGTTTATGGAGTGAAGGGCATTCACATGAGTGCCTTGAGACGATTACATCCACAAAAACTCACTGTTTAGTATGCTCTATGGGCTGGTGGAGTCATTGGGCCATACTTCTTTCGAAATGATGCTGGAGAGCCAGTTACTGTTAATGGAAACCGGTATAGAGCCATGATATGAGACTGTTTTGCTCCCGCATTGGATGGAATTAATGGGATGAGATGTGGTTCCAACAAGACGGCGATACATGCCACACAGCGCACGTCACAATCCACTTATTGAAGGAAACATTCGAGAAGCTCATAATTTCGCATCTGTCAATTGGCCACCAAGATCGTGTGATTTGACACCATTGCACAGTGGTTCCACTCTCGAACAAAGGCGGCCATGATTACTTACTCATTTGATAACATATTAAAACTTTTTTTTTTTAATATGATTTGGGCTTTTTGATTACGAAACTTCCATCTGTTTTGATGTATCTCAATGTCTTGAGATAAGTGCGGTAAAAGGGTTTACTTCAGTTTAGCTATTGGGACTAGAAAAAATCCTGTAAGACAAACAGATAGCTATCCAAGTATTCAAATTAAGATTATTTTTTTTAAATAAGACTTTTCAAAAAGTGTTTTGTGTACAAAATATAGGTTTATACATATATGTACATCGCTAGGTACGAATACATTTTTCAAAAACTAACTTTGAAACGTAGGGACCATTTTTAGAGATCTATCAATGGTGTTTTCTATGCCTTAGACCATACCTTAGCGTAAAAACTGTTAAACCATTTTGGGCAAACAAATTCAACGACACTTATTTTTGTAGAAAATTAGATTACCTTAAAAAAATGTTAATTAGAAAATTTATGTCAGGCTAACCGTTTCCAAGTAATCAAGCTTGAGAAACTGGTATGTATTTTTGATTTTACTCTTTTATTTGAATTTTTTTAATTAAATAAAAAACAATATACCATAAATTGCAAACATGTTTCTTAGAGAAACTTTAATACTCTACAAAAAAGGTGTTTTAATATTTTTCAATAAAGATCTTCCTTCGTGAATAACTTTCACGAGTAATGTTGAAAAAATAATAAATTTCTTAGTTCGCTTAAAAATTAATTAAAATCAATCTGTAAATTTCCGCAGCTGATTAAACGTGCGCTAAATAGAAAATTTAATATTCTTTCTGGCAACATATAACCCTTTGGGGGCACTGCGGGGCGTAACAGTTAAAAGTTTAAGGCAAATAACATTAAGATTTTCAATTCTTTGTTTGTTTTTCTATCTAGGCCCAGTTTGCAAACGTTTATATTGAGTCTAACACTGACTCTCAAAAAAAAAAAAATATTGGAGGTTTAACCTTCCAATAATATATCCACATCAAAGAAACGCTCTACAAAAAGATAAGAAAACGTCAAAACCAACCAAAGAAGTCTTACTAACATTTGGAGCCCTAAAATTCAAATGTCATATGTGTTTGCAGTGGTATAACTTCGAAAGTAAATAGTTAATGGCATTTAGGTTTTCATTTATTATGACTTTAGGATGTGCTCAGCTTATTATAACGGGTTTTTATTATAACCGTTACAATGAATTTTTTTAATTTTGGCCTACGGTGGAACCACTGTGCGTTGGAATATTTTCTTTGGGGGTATGTGAAGTCGATTGTCTACGTCAACAAACCAGAAACGTTATGGGGCTCGGAAGCCAACATTTGTGGCGTTATTTCCAACATACTGCTGAAATGCTCAAAAAAGTGGTTTAAAATTGGACCTCTAGACTTGGATTTATAGTCAGCCGCGTTGGCGACATGTCCGCAGCTACAAAAGTCTTGGATATCAATGAAATTCCTTATTCCTGTGAAAGTACGTTTGATGCCATTATGTACGAATCTCGATTTCTTTTGCATATGTACCACGGGCTCCCTTGCTGAAGTCCAGACGCTGAATCCAATTTTCGACGGTTTTCAAGCATAAATCGGATGATACTGCTGCAGTTTCACGTTCGATATTCGTACGAAGCTAATCAATCGTCGTTGACTTGTATGCATAGACCATAGATTTGACGTAGCCCCACAGCAAATAGTCTAACGATGCCAAATCGCACGACCGAGGCGGCCAAGCGACTTGACAATTTCGTGAGATAACACGTTCTCCAATCCAAACTTGGTTTCCAATAAATTGATTGTGACTTTCGCTGTGTGGCTTGTTGCGCCGTCCTTCTGGAACAACATGTCCTCCTAGTCCATATCTTCGAATTGGGGCCAAAAATATTCGGCCATTGAACGGTAGCCAACCCCATTAACAGTAACGTGCCGGACTTGATCATCATGGAAGAAGTACGGCCCAATGACGCTCCGGCCCATAAACCACACCAAACCTTAATTTTTTTGGGATGCAATGATGACTCATGGTGTGCGTGTGGATTGCTATCTACCAACACCGCATATTTTGTTTTTTGACGAAGCCATTCAGCAAGAAATGGGCCTCATCGTAAATTGGACGTAGCACTCTTAAGGTTGAGGCCACTGACTCCGAATTTCGGTAAAAAATTTTTTTGACTCGTTTTTGGAATCGACCTGTCATCCGTCATTAAAGCATTTTTTGCCAACGGATTTCAATGTTCTCCACTGACAGAGTCACACAACAATTTTTTTGTGTCTTTGTGATGCATAAGAAAAACCTGGTGGTTATCTAAATGAATAAACAGGGTGGTGCAACAGAGCGACGTGAATCGGAGCCTAGTGTATTTCTAACAACAATTTCTTACGAGGAACTCGGAGGGATTTATAATTCTCTTTCAGATTCTGAACCGCTAATCGATAAAGTGCTTTTCATGACAGTGAATTTACAATCGGAGGGCTTGCCAATTCCATGCCAAGGGAAATACCCGTGGAAAAACATTTTTTCCGCTGGGATTGAATCACGATCATCCCACGAAACAGGCAGAAATTCTTACCATTGCGCCACGGGCCAGGGTGAATATCTGAAGTTATGACAAGTTGAGGGCATTTACATTTTAACATACCTCTGCTGTTCGCTAAGAATGCTAAAAAAATAGTTCATCTTTACATTTGTCTCTTCTGTTCCCGATGGTTCGATTTCAGGTCGGCTAAAGGCTATTAGGAATCGTTACGTCGACACTGATTCGGACACGTCGTTTGGCATATTGTAGACGCACTTTTACAATATATGTAAATTAGCACCATCACTTTGTAGTGATTTTAAAACTGTATCTATTGATATTCCGTCCGTTCCGTTTAAGATAGGGAAGGGTTTATATGCACCTACGGTGTGGGTTGTGTTAGACAGTGTAATACGACGTCAACAAAGTGATTAGAGACGGAAAAACCACATCGTGCGAGCCGTGTTAGATCGTTTCAAACAAAATCACTAATTCCAGTGAAAAAGGCCAATCCAAATTTAACTCTTTGCAGTCTGCAATAGTTCTTTCTATGCCAGAACATCATAATCCCGCCACTTATATCCATTTTAGAAAAAGATGTCAATTAACATATCAACAATAAAATTTTCCTTGACGTTTGGTTTACCTTGCCTCGTAGCAATGGCACACATACTTTTCTGCTACCGACGAAAAAAAAACTCATCACACCTAAAATTATCGAGCAAGTGCGATCACATTGTAGATATACAATGCAAAGGTGTGATGTTGATTGAACATCTTATTCAACAAGTGAAGTAAGTGTCAAACAAAATGTAAAGCAAATTCAAATAGATTTTATTTCTTTCACATTCCTAAGAAATCTGAAATCTGAAATGTCTAATGATTAGCTTCATAATTTTTCTTTTGCTATTTCAAAATAATTTCGACAGAGTCGCAATAGAAATAAATTCTTTGATCAAAAAATAACTTCGACAGAACTTTTCAAAAAACATCATCGATAACTCTTTTCTTCTTTTCTTTTCAGGTAAGTGACCAGAAAAGGATGCTTATCGTAAGTATAATTCCGACTAGAATTATGTGATTATAAATTTGCTTTGATTACAAAATCAAAAGAGACAAATAACTTTGCTTAAGAAGAAATTTGGTATTAAACAGGGAGTTTTGCATATTATGATGTGACAAAAGCCCAGGACGCATAGTTTGGGTTGAGACATTCACACAAATTTTTTTATCACTTCGAGTTACTGCTTCTACTACAGGAACCAATTAACCATTTCATGCACAAATTCTTTTCAATTTTGAACCACCGACGACGTCGAATGAAAAAGTGCTTTTGTACACATATGGTAAAACCAATATCAAGTGCAAAGAAAACCATTTCTGTTTTCGAACAACTTTCATAAAACCGCCACAAGAAACATTGGAACGTATCAAAACTCGTACAAATAAAAAGAGACAAGGGAAAAAAACACAATAAAAACGTGCAAAAACTTACCCATCATTTCCGTGAATTGCTATAGTACGTTCTTCCACCGCAGATGCCGATATTTATTTTGGAAGAAAACCAAAGAAATAAAAATCAATATCCATTCAACCAACATCTTGAAGGATATGAAAGGCATACACATTATACACATGTGGTAGTTATCCGCCTCATATTTAAGAGCAAACATAGCAGACTCACTCACATGGGAATAAGGAAAAGATTTCTAATAACCTCTTAGGACCGAACAACCACAAAGGAAAAAATAGTTGAGAAGACGCTCTTGTTGTCAAGTATAACTGTAATATCTCGTCCTATGCCCAACTAAACCCCATCCGGCTAGAATGTGCTTTAGATAACATACACGTATGATGCTCTAATCGATTCTTCTGGTAGGAAGGAGTTCTCGTATCTTCTCGTAGCTCAAAAGTTCAAAGAAATCAGGCCGGTGCACATGGAGGGGCAGTTGTTTGGGGTTCATATATTGTGGTTCCGTGGATGATTTAATTAGAAAATTAATCACTTTATATGATTTTAAACACTTTCATCGAAATTTGCAATTTTAAATCAAAAGGGCTGGGCTCACTTAAGTGAAGGACAGTTAACCATTTAACTTTTCTGAGGAAGCCAGAAAAAGACAAGGGTGCTTTGAACTTCCTGCTTTCTCTTCAATAAAGTTTACATTTTTGAAGAAGGTTGATAAATCGCGAGTAGACGAAACTGTTATAAGTTCTTAAATCTCTCATTTTCTGGAATCAGTAGACCAAAACGAGCAGCGTAAGTGAATTGATTCCGCATAGATCCTACTTTAAGATGCTTGAATAGTGAATCGAGAGTTTAAATGAACTGCAGTCTTGATTGGATCTATGCCTCAGCCAACATGAATCTCCAATAATGGCGAGATCTCACTTTAGCGCGCACTTTGCAAGTCACGGTGTCCAAAGCAAAAATAGCTTTAGCCAACCATCAACAATTCTTTGAATGGTGTGTGTATTTCGACATTTCTATTATCAGCAAAAAAAATTGCTGCTCTACTTTATACATACATGGGGTGGTGGAACAGAGCAGGGAACACCATTGAATCCTAGCACACTTATCACAACCCTACTTTGTGAAGGAATGGAGGGGACCTACAAGTTTCCGCCGACTATGAACAGCTAATCAAGAAAACGCTTTTCATTGCATTGAATTTAGTATCGCAGGACTTGCCAATTCATTGTGATGGGCGATACCCGTGGGAAAAAATTTTTGTTTTTCTGTTTGGACTCGAACCACGAACCTTTAACGGGTTGACATGCTAACCATTACGACACCATGTTATGAAGTAATCTCAACAAATTTCATTCAAATATTTTCCCCGTACACAAGTCGTTTGACTTGAACCCTTCAAACAAAAATTCTGCGCACGGGCCTGAGAGAAAGAAGATTCCTTTTCTTCTTTTGTGCTGACGATGACAGGACGACGATGAACGAACAACTCGTTGAATGGGAACTAGCATTTATTTTTTATTTTTTTGTTAAGGAGGAAGCATAACTGAAAAATCAATACGCGTTTTGTTGTCCTCGGCAGTTATGAGATTGCGGTCTGCGTTAGAAGATCAAGTTTCTAAAGATTTGGTTTTCTCTTCTGTTTTGAGGACCAAGTTACCTCGGATAAAAGCGCCACCTTAAGTAAGTAAATAAGGTCAATGCCTCCTTTGAGTGTCTGAATCAAAAATAAAGGATAAAATGGCCCACAACAGAAACCAACGTCGATGTTACAATACAAATAGTTTTGCTTTCTTTTCGACTTCATTCATTGCTGTGTTTAAATTGTATGCAAGGAAACATTCACTCCATTGAGTATGACTGAATATTTTATTTGGTGGTGGCTGTGGAAAGAGTCGACATTCTGTTGATTATAATTTTTCCACCTCGCACAGATTTGGTAGTCCTTCAATTAGATTTGTTTTTCTAAAAATATGATGGCTGATAGTTTCAAGAGAAATGTGTTTCTACACCATGGCGGGAGACAATAGGATCTATTCCATTCGGTTCCAATTTGAGTCGCTTTCGATAAATAGGGAGGTGCAATCAAGACGATCACACTAATTCGGTGTTGTCGATTGGTGCCGTTCGGCATAATGTTGTCGCCCTAAAAGCGCTCGGTTTTAAAGATGTGCTGAAAGTGCATCTTTACAACTTGTAGCTACACTCGGTCTCCAAAACTGTAGTCCATTTTATCTATGTTTATTTTGACCTTTTGCATTGACTCCATCGACTACTCCTCCTTATTCAGTACTGCAACATCACTCATCCAAGTGAGTTGGAAGATTTGGTTTGCCTATATTGATCAACCAATAAATGTCTTTTTCTCATTTTTCTGTTCCAAGTACGAGCTTCCATATTCCAATCACTAACGAAGCGTGGGATCAGTTTTATTCGCAACTATGAACTTATGTTTGTTATATACATCTCCAAGATTCAAGCTTCGGCGTAAGAGTTCAAGCTGCGGTGGTCTTAGTCAATAGATAGAACTGATTAACTTTACAGAATGTTTTTTTGCCTTTCTGAGCTTGTCTTTAGCGTCGATTAAGTTCTGTGCTCCTTTAGAATTTTCAATAAAACTCTTCCAACACATAGCACCCATGTCAGGGTTGTGAGGTATGCCGCCACCGCACCGTACGACGGGTGGGTATCGAAAAGTAGCTAACAGGGAGAGCGTTTATATCCCTTCGTGATCACTGATTAACATGGTGACTATAAGGGAAGAAGAAAAAGAGAACACAACTCATGTTTTCCGTAACGTGTAGCACTCCAACAAAAACGGCTGCAACGGCTTTACTCACATTTTACTCTAACGATAATGTACTTTTCAATTGCGAAGTGATTCGTTTCGTTAGATTTTCTTCTATTTCAACCGGCAAGGTTAAGTAACGCATCTACTATACTTTCAAAATTCCACGGTAATAAGACCTGCCTCAAGCCACTGTGTTTTTATATTTTATTTTATTTTTTTTGAATGTACCTACATTTTTTTTTTTACTAAAAATTTTTTGGAGAGAATTTTAAGAGCCAATGGCAAAACAATATTTTTTTACGATATATTCGATACTCGAATGATCCATTCGATAATCGAAAGAACCATTTGAGTAATAATTTCGGGTATCGAAAGGTGCATTCGATTTTCGAAGGGTCAGTTAGATATCCAAAGCTCAATTCAACAGTTAAATTTGAGGTTACAAGCGATTACTAACATTGTTAGTGACTTCTTTATTGATATTGTTTCCCCAAACCTTGATATTTAGAATTCTTGTGCTTTCCAAAAGAAAATTTGTGGAAAATTGACCCTTTCTGATTCATCACAAAAACATGTAACTAACAAGGAACAAACTTATTTATTAATTTGGCAATTTCCATATTATTAAAAAAATTTACACAATTTGCTTAGCTTGTAAAAAAAAGACTACAAAATATCGTTTACGTGTAATTTTTGCCAACAAGTTTGTTCTTTCACAACAAAAACTGTTGTAAATCGGAACACCTTTGATCATATATATATATACACTGCCAACCACTAGGATGAGGCCACAAATTTTGCAATCGATTTTCGCATTTTATAACTGGTGGAAGTTTTGTACCCATAAAAAATTCATGAAACTAAAGGGTTAATTTGAAACGACCGTTGGAATTTCCCAAGATCAATTAATAAACTACTAAAAATAGGTATAAAAAGGTGCTCCACTAGGATGAGGCCACATGCAAAATCTTAGAAAAAATAAAAAAAATGAGTGAAATGTTTACATTTTAATTTAATTTATTTCATCAATCAGAGAACATGAGCTCTTACAGACTAATCAAACTAATTTACATAATGGAAGGTGGGTATATAATAATAAAAATAAATTAAACAGCATTTGAAAAATAAATAGATAAATAATCAAAAAAGAACAAAATAAATAACAAACGGCGTGTATATAGACTCATATGAAATATTAAACATGCATTTATATTTGATTTAAAATTGCATTTTTAAAAGAATCTCTTGAACATATCATATAAAAGTTAACAGTACAGCATAATGAATTGGCTTCCCTGATGCAACGGGATATGGGCTCATTGCGCCCGTAATTAGTGCGATGGAATTGCTCATATATTAGGAATCTTTCCCTTGAAATTCTAGAAGGTGCACTCCCTTCAAAAAATAGTGTTGATAGCGGAGGGCACTTAATGCGTCCAGTCAAGATGTCTCTGACGAACATAGCCGAAAGATATTTACGGCGCTTTTCAAGCGACTTCATCCCGAACAACAGGCATCTGGTATCATAGGGTGGTCTAATGATTCTCCAATTTAATTTAAAAAAAGCATAACGCGTAAAATTCCTTTGAACTTGTTCAATTCTTGCCGATGAATTTGCGTAGTACGGATTCCAAACTGTGCAGTACTCTAGCACGGATCTAACCAAAGAGTTGAATAGCGATATAAGAGTATAGGAATCAGTAAACTCTTTCGTATTCCTCTTGATAAAACCAAGCATCTGATTTGCTTTATTTATCATAAAGTCATAATGCGGTCGAAACGACATACTTTGATCAATTATAACCCCTAGGTCCTTTTTCTGAACTACTCTTTCAAGATATATATCATTGATACTATAATCAAACTTAACAGGATCATGGTTTCTAAAACAAGATAACACTTCGCATTTTTTGATATTTAAGTCAAGGTAATTATCTTTGCACCAAGCAGTCAATCTTTGTAAGTCTTGGAGAAGAAGGCTACAATCATGGTTGCAAGTAATCTTGCGATAAAGCTTTAGATCATCCGCAAATAGGAGACAGTGCGAATTTTTGAAGATATTAGAAATGTCATTTATAAAAATAAGAAATAACAATGGTCCCAAATGACTGCCCTGTGGAACACCCGATGGAACAAATATGCTTTCTGAGTGACAGTTTTTAATTTTAACTATTTGTATTCTTTCGGTCAGGTAAGATTCTATCCATGTTAAGAAAGATGAATTAAACCCAAAATTAAAGAGCTTAGACAGAAGAATACTGTGATTCACCCTATCGAAAGCTTTCGAAAAGTCTGTGAAAATAATATCGGTTTGGTTACCATTCTCCATATTAGATACAATAGCATTAGTCAATATCATTAAATTTGTTGCTGTTGATTTACCCTCCACAAAACCATGTTGAAAAACTGAAATTCTGCTTTGAATATGACTTGAAATTCTACCATACACAATTTTTTCAAATAACTTTGGTATGGCAGAGATCTTACATATTGGCCTGTAGTTGGTGACATCTTGCTTTGATCCCGATTTGAAAATTGGAGATAGAAACGAGATTTTCCACTCGCTTAAAAACAATCCTTTTGCCAGGGATAGATTGAAAATCTGCGTAAGAGGCTCAGCCAACGCAAACGAACACTTTTTTAAAACAATTGGTGGAATATTGTCTGGACCTTCGGATTTACTCGGGTCCAAGTTAGATAAAGCCTCTTCGACTTCCGCTTGAAACAAAGTAAGTGAACCTATGTAATTAATTGCATTAGCCACGGGAAATTCATGATTGTTAGTATTTACTGATATCGAAGAATAAACAGATTTAAAGTAATCTGCAAATAAGTTACATATTTCCGAAACTTCACTTGTAGAGGTGTCTAGATATTTCATACAGCTTGGAAGTCCGTATGATTTCCGTTTTCCGTTTATAAAATTCCAGAAATGCTTGCTGTTACGTTTAAGATCCGTTTCAATTGAATTTAAATAAAAATTTGTTCAAAAACTCAAACTTACGTTGACATGCAAAGTAATTATTACGTAGAACCGGGTTTTCATTGCTTTGCTTATATAATTTATACGCTTTATTTTTCTGATTTTTAAGATTACGTAACCTCCTATTATACCAGATGGGGGAAGAATTCGTTTTCAAGCATTTTGTTGGCACATACATTCTTACCGCGCTATTCAAAACTGATTTAAAAACAAGGTAGTCGCTTTCTAAGTCATAACCGGTGAAAATATTTTGCCATGAAAAAGATCGCAAATACGCGGCCATTGCATCAAAGTTAGCCTTACGGTAATCGTAAACAAAAGAATAATTAACATTTTCATTTTTTATGTAATCGTAAAATAAAATAACACCATCAATTGCAAAGTGGTGTGTTTTGTTCTCAACTATAGGAAATTCTGATTTTTTAAAACATACATGAAATTCCTTGTCCACAAATATTAAATCAAGAATTCGATTAAGTTCATTACAATCAGAGTTCATTTGCACTAAATTATATTGGCTTAAGAAGTCAATAACAGAAGATTCAATATCGGATGAAATATTATAAGGAACTAAATACTTATCCTCAATATCTAATATCCACTTTACTTCCCCTATATTAAAATCCCCAGCGAAAATTATATGTTGATTGTTGTTTAAATTATCCAATATTATTTTAGAATTTATAAGATGAAAGTTATAAATATCTAATGAACTCCTAGGTGGAATATAACTTGAAAGTACAAACAATTCTAATTTGTCTATTTTTATGGCAACGATAAGCTGATCAATTTCTTGGTCAGGAGCTGAGGAGTTCGACTCTAGGTTGATTTCTCGACACGGCAAAGAAGCACGAACTGCTATCAAAACTCCTCCACCCCTTTCCTTTCCTGTTTTTAATGTACATCTATCTTTTCTAAAAACTGTATAATAGTTTGAAAATAATTCTGAAGTTAAATGGTTTACAGCCAACCAAGTTTCAGTTAAAACAATAATATCATATTTACCATCAGAAAAAGAAACAAATACATTGTCAATCCTTGTTCTTAACCCACCTACGTTTTGGTAATAAAAAGATAAACTCCTATTTCCGTGCCGTACAGATGATATTTGGTTCGATGGGTTTAAAGATGAATGTGGATAGACAGTTCGTTGAAAATATTCATTTGATGGATTCACATTAATGTTCTCAGACTCCTGAGAACAACAGCTTACTGGTTTTTTGGAATGAATACAAAAGGGCGTATTGTTACTCCACTTGGCCAAAAATCAGCGTCATAAACCGCACGGCAGTACTCAGCTGGGACACATATTTTAAAATTAATAAATTTATTTTGTTTCTCCTTCTTAGTGAGCAGAAAACATGACAATCCCGAAGTACTTGAATGCTCAGATAAATTCGAAATCATGTAATCAATGATTGCATGTGATGTAGTGTCACGATGGAAACCGGAGATATGAAAACATTTAATTTTTCGCATTACTTTTATGTTTTCACATTGTTTCCTGTTGCCAACAAGGCCCGGCGGTCTGAGATTTTGACGCAGCATTAAATTTCTCACTTCGTTATTCGAATCAACATCCACATTGCCTACACTAGCAGCAACATCAACAGCAACATCAGCAACAGCAGCAACACCATCATTAGCAACACCATCTATAGCAACATTAGCAGCAACATCAGCAACAGCAGCAACACCATCATTAGCAACACCATCTTTAGCAACACTATCATTAGCAACAGCAGCAGCACCACCACCACCTTCAGCAGTATGCACAGCATTATCAGCATTTGTAAAATTTGCAGCATTAAACTCTCCATCATTATCCATTACATTATGACCATTAGCAGCCGCAGTCATACTCATAACACCCAATCCGACACCCGCAGCTAAAGAATTGAATGTGTTTACATCATCTTTATTCAAATCGTTCGAATCTTTTTCACTGCAAACATCAGAGCTTTGGTCGATTTTACCACCTACTATGTGTCCATTAGTTTTGTCTGGAGAGACTACAGCAGCACACGAAGCAACGATAGCAGTCACATTGTTCTCTTCAATTAAATGAATTGAATTGCAAGCAGCTTTTGTAATGTTGTCACTCTGCTTAGAAGAGTTCAAATTGCTTGCTGTTTTTGCATTGCGTTTGGAAGAGGGACAGGGAGCCGTTTTTTTTGCTCTTATGAGAGACTTTTCGCCACCGCTTATCGAAGCGGGGGATAAAGAGGAGATGGTTTTCATATTTCTTATAGGCAAAGGCGACGACAATGATCGTGCTGTAAAAGAAGATGAGCTTGTCTCCTTCAACAGCTGTAAATGTTTATTGTTTTTCGATTCAATGATCAAGGGCTTAGATTTAGAGCGTGTTACTCGCGATGAATTTTCTGTGCTCTGGTTTTCATTAAAAAACTTATCAAACTCAACTTTATGATCATTAAAAAAGCTATAAAGGTCTTTGATCTTTGGTATGCAATTAAGAAATTTAATGTTTTTGCATGCACCAAACTTCCACAATATATTTTCATTTGAATCAATCGTTGACCGGTCAGATTTACTCAAACCTGTGCATTTAAAATGAAAACCCGATTGACAAAATCCACAGCAAATCAAATCGCATTTCAGAGCAAGAAGATTACACTTATTACATTGGATATCCATAGTGAAAAGCAATAGCAATTAGTAGGTACTTAGACCGTGTGAATGGCAGTAAGACTAGACACTTGTACACGTCTTGCTTGTGCGAATCAAAGACACGAACTGATGGTTTAATAATATTTATTAATAACGTTTTTTTACATTAATATTGAGTACGTCTGCCATTTTTGGATATAACCTCTATTAGACGGGTTGAAATAGAATCATACAGATTTTTTTAAATAATCATATGAAATTCGGGCCCGGGCAGTACGAATAGCATCAATTAAGGTGTCCTTGTCTTCAAATTGTCAATGCCACCTTCATAAACTTTACGAGATAGCCATGACCAAACGTTTTCAATAATGTTTAAGTCCGGTGAATATGGCGGCCATAACAAAATTCCACGTCTTCTGATTGAATCCATCTTCTGACAACCCTGCTAGTGAGGATTGGGGCATTGTCTTGTTGAAAAATCAAAGTCAGAGGTCCAAAAATGTTTTTCATTTTAACGAATTAACCCTTTCGTTTTATGAATGTGTTTTGGGAAAATACGTATCTATTAACTGGTAACAAACTTTTCCGGGTACAAAACTTCCAGCAGGTATGAAATGCGAAAATCGATCGCAAAACTTGCGGCCTCATCATAGTGGTTGGCAGTGTATATACAATTTCATAGTCACAAGTTTGGGAACTTAAAGCTAGTGGCTAGTTAAACAAAAAAACTGAATTGCAAACTTGTTGTTGCGAACTACAAGTACAAATTTGTGATTCTCAAATTTATTTTGGTGGAATAGGACAATTCTGACGTTTTTATCAGCACAATGCCTAACAATGAAAAAAAATATAAACTACAAATTATACTTGCCCCCGGTGCAACAGGAGTTTTGAAGACTTATGGTTCACAATATATGTTTTCTGTACATCCTACGGAAGATGGCCTCCGCTGATTGAAACCGTCACTGAAGGCCCCTGTAGACCAAGTTCTGATCGAGATCCTGAGAAAGCTATCAGAGATCCTTGTCTTGCAAAGTTCATCAAATTGCGTACTTAAAATAGTACAAAAATACATAACTAAAGAATATGCAGTTGGCCTTGAGACCATTGGCAAGAAAAAAGTAAAAATCAAAATATCTTGTCCCCTTCAAAAACGTTCGAAATTTTAAATCTTCAGGTAAACTAGGAGCGAGGTTAGTTAGAGGAAAGGCACATTTGTGTGCAATGTAAATTTCACATTATAGCTGTATAAGTAATTTTTTTTTTTTTATTATTATTATTAAAAATATACCGCCTACTACGGTTGTGCAAGAGAACTTAATATCACAACTCACAAATCAAGCGACAAGCGGTGCCGTCGCCATCGCCACGGTACCAAATGACTTTTGATTTCTTTATTGTGGATTAACCTTATTTAGATTCACCCTCCACTTCCTCCAACTTTGTTTTATGAGAAATGAACGAAGTCTTACCGTCTAAGGACGAGTCAGAGTATCATGGTGATACTCAAGAAAAATCATTTTGAATGTGATTCGAACCCTAAACTAGCTTTTAATAGAGTTTCTCAGTCTAAATCGCTTGTAATAGACCTATGCACTAGCCATTGCACCAAATCAAGTACCACACTTAAGTCAATAGGTATTGTGAAATGCCTATAGTTATTGGTTTTTAGAACCTTATATTTCCAAATAATAGTTCTACTATAATGAAGGGCTAACTAACGTCAAGAACCTTACGTCTCTTCGCCATCAAAGTTAATCAACGATATCACTGCTGCTGTTTTGAAATTGGAATATTGTGAAGTCCTTTTGGCATTGAAAATACTTTTTATTCTCAGAAATATAACTGCTTAACTTTGATGTTGAAAATAATATGACGATTAAACTCATTTACGTAAATTTCCCTGGAACTCAATGCAATTTGAAGCTCCATGAAACGAAAATGCGTCACGACAAAGAAAAAACAAACAACTATATGGTATTACATCGGCTAGAGAGTGAAATAAAATACGTTACGCATTATTTAATATCTTTGGCCTCATCTTTGCGCGATAGATCCCACTGTTGTCTACTAAGCGTTATCCAAACGTTGCGTATACGCCTTGTGCAGTGGGATTGTGTTTGTGTCTATTTCGGATACCTTTGCTTGCTCTTTCACATCAAATGGCTTTAGCAAGTGCGTTGAATTAATGACGTGTATCTTCTTGAGCATTGACTTAAAAATTCGATGAAACAAAAAAGTGACACATTAAAAATCAAAAACAAAAATGTCTAAAAAGGATTCAGTTTGCGAGAGGAACACAAAACATAAGTGACAATCTTCGTCTCCTCCTTTTACGGGCTTTCGTAGTCGCCCTGTTTCACTACTTTGAACTACGCACACATACTCTTTTTCTTGCATTCTATGTCAAAAATCTAAAAGCATTATTTTTTTAGTTTTTCTAAACCTCATGTATTTTATTATTATACTCACCCTTTATGAGTGACTCCTCGTATTTTCTCAAGCCAAGTTTGTATTTATTGTAAAAAAAACACCCTGCACTTGCTGTTTAACAGAATCTTCTGATTTCAGTCGCTGACTCATTGTCTTCTTATTGAATTCAATATATCGTTGTATTCATGTAATATATTTGGGTACGTTTGTAGGTTCACTCAATATTTATTAGCTTTTGTCTCTAATACATAAATCAATAGACAAAAATAGTTTCGCCAATTCTTCTCATGAAGACAAACCTGCTTCTTGGTCAAATGGATACTTAGGTTCTAATAGATATTGGCTTTTGTATTTTGTGTGCGAGCAAATTAGGTAAGGAGTGAATTGAGGATGGATTCTGAACAGAATCGATGGCTCAGAACATGAGTAAAGTCGTATACACTGTTCGGCCATTTGAACTTCGTATGATAATTGATGTGATCTCCCTGGTATCCCTGGCTGTATTGGAAATGTATTGCCTTACATATTTTATCGGTCCTTTATAGACTCAGTTCGGTCTCTGATTCACTTCATGGTCCGTCGCTTTTATGAGGACTCAAATGAGAAACTCACTTTTACGATGCCCAAATCTGATTAAGACGACTGATGTGGGTCATAAAACTTACGAAAGGATTCTTTTCTGTGTCCATCTAATACGTTAGTTGTTTTTCAATATCGGACGAAGTCTTTGCTCAGTCACCACACTCACGTGCGACACATGCCACTTTTTTTTGTTTTAATTTTCAAAGCACTTTCTTTTATAACATTCTCTAGCATTGTACCTATTCGTGTCAGAAGGAGGATTCCTTGCTCTTTATCAAGAACTTGTAATTTTGTTCCTCAGAAAGAGAAATCTTTTTTTATTTTTCCGGAAGCTAAAGTCTTAACAATCTTCAAACAAGATTTCTCGGTAATGTTAATGGAAAAGTTTGCTCCCTGTCTTACGGCTGGTTTTGAGTGGCTGCAAATGCCAAAAGTTAAAAGTTGTTTGGAGGTTTTCAAAGAAATTTCTTCCCACCCACCGTCATCTTCACTCAGTAAGAACATGAGACAAGACCCAAGCATACGAAGAATGTTGTTGCGGGTGATAAAGTTAAAAGGAGGAGTTTTGTAAAGAGAAGACGATGCTATAACAGACCAGTTTAAGGAATTTATTAAACTTATATATGTTCAACAACGAAGAAAAGGTGAATAATACAAACTTTGAAATCCATCCATCCATAAACCAAAACGGTTTTGAGAAACAAACATCACATGGGTAGTGGTTATTTTTGTTTTGAATGTAAGCTCACTTCGGGCTAATTGAATAATTTGTCTCGTTAAATTATTATGAATGAGTTTGTTGAATTATTCACAAGGACTACAACTGTTTTAAATAGGATCTTGTTGTCAGGCTTTAGATATATGCGGCAGATGAAGAGCCTTGGGTGTGCTATGGCATGCGATTAGTATTTTATTACAATGTGGAGTCCTCAATACGCTTTGTGCTGTTGATAGTGTTTTGCATAATTCCTTAAGTAAGGGGATGAATGAATACAAACAGCTGATACAATCGATGTTATCATCAGCTTTTGAGAAACAAGGACTTCTATGTATACTGATTCAAGGCTTATCTATTACAAAAAATATAGTTAAAAATATGTTATCAAAAATATAAAAAAAAAGACTTTGGAGTTGGGATGGGTCAGGCAGTAGAAAGTGATTTGCATTCGTATAGGGGATTTATATGAAAATGTTTCTGCCGGTTACGAACGGCTTTAGGAGTATGCGTTTCTCATGACCTCTTTTTGTAGGGTGATACCATCGAAAAAGTATTTAGGATATTACTGTGACTCGAACCCACGAACGAAACGACCACTCAGGTCCCGAAAGGCAAAAGTCGTGGCAAAAGTACAAATATCGATGTTTTAGTTTTACTGTGAAATTTGCTTCTTAAATCAATTTAAAATATTCGTGTTAATATTTTGATCTTTCAAAAGTCCGCCCACTTCCAAGCCCCGTTTTATGTAGAGGGGCAACATTTTGTCTGATCTCTTAGTTACTTTTCCAGTTAGTCACCTCTATCCACCTAGTCCGACCTACTACAGTTTGAGTGGTCGTCCTTCTGTACTAGATTTCTACGTTACTAACGTGCCTTCTCTTGTAAATCAACCCTTATCGCTAAATAAACTTAGTTCCGATCATAACCCGGTATCATGTCAATTACTTCTGTCAGGGACCGAAAAGACTGAGTATATTCTCGACTTCAAAAAAGCCAATTGGAATACTTTTCGGTTTGAGTTAAACGCCAAATTGCAGAGTTCTTCAACTAACCAAAATAATGTATTGTGCAAGGAACATGTTGATGCTTCTATAGATACCTTTACAAAAAGTATACTAGAGGCTGTTGAAAAAAGTGTACCAAAGATAACCAAAGATGTTCATACTGTCAAGCTTCCGTCAAATATTTTGCACCTCATTAAAGTAAGAAACTCATATAGGAGACATTGGCAAAAATACCGCCAATCATTTTTTAAGGATCAAGTTTCCTTCCTTAACCAAATAATTTCAAAAAATATATTTTTGCAACGAAATATGGAATGGAATAAGAAGCTAGAATCTCTCGAAAAAAACTCAAAACCCTTCTGGAACATCTCTAAGGTTTTGAAAAATAAAAATAGACACCTGCCATCTGAAAGACGAGAGTAATTACTTTTTTACTGATCTAGAAAAAGCAAATGCTTTTGCTTCTTACTTTGCAAAAAAACCATCAGCTATCTTCAAATCTCGGAGATAGAGACACAAATATATTAGTACACAACACAGTTAGTAGCTGTAGCTTGATAGAGTACAATAATGAACTCTCCGCTTCTGATTATGTTACTGTAGAGGACATAGAATTCATAATCGGTGAGCTCAAGTTACGAAAAGCAGCAGGGCTTGACACAATCCGAAATAAATTTCTTAAAGAATTGCCGAAAAAGGCTTTATTGTTTCTAACTTTTGTAATCAACGCCTGCATTAGATTAGAGTTGTTCCCCGATGCATGGAAGGATGCCAAAGTCATTCCGATCGCTAAAGCCGGCAAACCTCCCGAAAATGTCAATAGCTACGGACCTATAAGTTTATTGAGTAGTTTAGGAAAAATATATGAAAAGGTTTTAAAGGAAAAAATTTCTAACATTATCTCAGAATCGAATATATATCCCAATGAACAGTTTGGCTTTAGACAGTATCATAGCACGTCTCACCAAGTTCTGAGAATATGTAACCACATCAAATCAAACCGTACGATGGGAAAATCTACAGGAATGATTCTACTAGACATTGAAAAAGCTTTCGACACGGTTTGGCACAAAGGTCTTATTCACAAAATGAAAAACTTTAATTTTTCTGCTCATCTATGTAAAATTATCTACAATTTTTTGTCTGGTCGCTCTTTCAAAGTGCATGTTAATGATAGTGTGTCAAATGTTGTCAATTTTTGTGCAGGTGTTCCCCAAGGCTCGGTCCTTGGTCCTGTCCTATATAACTTGTTTACTTCAGATCTTGCTATTATACCAAATTGTGACTTAGCAATATTTGCTGATGACACTGCAATATTTTCATTACATGAATTTACTCTCGACATAGAGAGAAATCTACAAAATGCGATAAAAATATTAAATTCCTATTACACTAAATGGAAAATTAAACTGAACCATGAAAAAATTCAAGCCATCTTTTTTACTCGAAAAAGAAAATCTTGCTTCCTCCCAAGTAGTCAGTTAGAAGTGAACGGTTGTTATATTAACTGGGAGCCCTCTGTAAAATACTTAGGAATTACCCTAGACAAAAAACTAACCTTTGGTGTACACACTTCAAATACACTGAAAAAAAGTCTCTATTGCGATCAGGATATTATACCCCCTTATAAATCGGAAATCTTCTCTTTCAAAAAATAATAAAATTATAATACCAAAAGTGATTTTCCAGGCTATTCTACTCTATGGATGCCAAGTATGGGGAAAATGTGCAATGTGTCACATAAAAAAATTACAGGTGTTACAAAACAAAGTTCTTAAGATGATGCTAAGTTTACCTTGGCATCACTCTACCTTAGATGCGCATCTAAAAGCGAATGTCGAATTGATTTCGGATAGAATTAAAAAGCTGAATAGACGCTTTATAGAACGCTGTACGTTTGCCGATAATCCTCTGGTAAACGAAGTAAGGTTAGATTCCTGATCAATTATATACTAACTTAATTATTTACTTACTAATTTGTTGATTTCAATTCTTAATTTATTTATACACTGTTTATCATTTCGTAAATTTATTCGTTTGCTTATTTATTTCATTTGTTTACTCATTTGTTAAATTATTTATTCGTTAATTATTTTATCATTATAATTATTTACTGCATTTATCTATTAGACTATTTATTTATTTCTTATTTATTCATTTCTTTATTAATTTATTCATTTATTTATTTATTTATTTATTTATTTATTTATTTACTTATTTATTTATTTATTTATTTATTTATTTGCGTATTTATCTTTACCTATTTTTCCTTATTACTTACTTATTTATTTGTTGGATAACTAATTCTTTTAATAAGTTCTGTTACTTTTTGTGAATTTATTGTCATGCTTCATTTTTGTTTTTTTACTGCTCACTCCTGCTTAAAATTTATTTATTTATTAAATATTTCATTTGTTTTATAAAAAAAAAATTGTCATTCCTTGAGTTATTAAGTCAACACCCTCTGTGCAATATTCTTTAATTGAAGGTTTTTGTTCGTGTTTTCCTTCTAAACTCAAATCATTACTCTCAACGTCTTTTTTTTCTCTTAGTCAAAAATACTGTTTCAGAAGAAAGATAAATATGATATTATCAAATCTCTGTTTTATATAATAAGTGATAACAATATTCAAATGTAATTTATAACGAAATAAAACTATCCATCTATCTTATGTAGAGGGTGCTTAGCATAGAATGGGACAAAACCCCAAAAAACCAATAGGTTGGGTCAAGACAAGAAAAAAAAATTTAATGGAAGAGGGTCTACCCCCCTTCGCTGAAGCAGGACTGGCAGTTTTATAAAAAGTTTGACTTAAATTCTAAAAAAAAATGGTCACGCCTGGTTCGCAGGAACTTCGGATTGTGTACTAATTATAACATCAAAATCTTAAGGCTGAGTAAAAGACTTAAGTATTCGCTGTTAACATATTTGGTGCCACAGGGTTACCAACTACATACTGATTATGAAATTTGAATTAAATCACGTAAAAAATAGAAGAAAAAAAAATTAAACTAAATGTTCCAAAGGCTTCAAGCGCAAATCTAAAACCGTAATTTTTTTGCAGTTGCTATAAAAGGGTTTTCCAATAGGTATGATATGATTTTAGAGTGGCGTTTCGGCCATTTGTAGTATGTTTCATTTGTTTTATATTGCATTCAGAAGTGTTTACAATTTCACCATTGGACCACCGTAAACGTAGTGAACTTTCTGATTTTGCCCTGGAACAGCTTGAAATCGATAACGATTTTTTTTAAGAAAATCATCTTTTCCGATGAGGCTTACTTTTATTTGACTGGTGCGGTAAATAAATAAAACTGGCGAAGAAAATCCACAAAATATTCATATAAACCATTACATTCACCTTAATTGACAGATTGGTGTTGTTTTTGGGCTGGTGGAATGTAATACTTCTTTCAAAATGAAGCTGGTAACACCATTACTGTCAATGTAGAGCAATATAAATCGATTATAACCAACTTTTTATTGGTGAAATTGGAAGAAATTGAGTTTGACAACATTTGGTTTCAACAAGAAGGAGCTACGTGTCACACAGCAAATGCAACTGTTGAACATTTAGTGCAGTCAATGAAGCGAAAAATAGGGCCTTACCTCCGAATTTTTTTACTGCGAACCGATTTGTATGAAATTTTGGAATTAGGCTCATCTTACCCTTAACTTCAAAAGTGAAAATGATTTGAACACCGCCACCACCCTGGGGGTGGTTGCCACCCATTTTCGGGGGTGAATTTTTTTATTCTCAAAATAACCTCAGATATCGATAAAAAGCCTAATTTTAAGCAAAAAATCAAATACAAAGTTTTTCATTAAGTCCAATACTTTTCAAGTTATTGGCAATTGAAAATTCGCAATTTTTTCATGTTTTTCATCTATTTATTGCAAATATCTCCAAAACTATACGTTTTATCGAAAATTTTATAAAGAACAAAATTGTAGCAGATAAAACAATGAACAATTTGGTTTTTTATAAAGTATTCTAAGAACAATATTAAGCTAGATATAAGAGATCAAAGCAATTTTTTATTTTGTCTGAAATTTAATAGTTGTGGTCAATGCCATTTAGCAGCGAGCAGATGCATTTTATGCATTCTAATACGACAGGATGTTGTGTAGTGCTTAAAACAAGCTTTGAAATGAGCACTATTAAAAGTCTTTTGCACGTAAAATAAGTGAGCTGTAGTGCAAATAAGGAGAGCATCTAATGTTCGGACCTAAAATTCTTCATTGACTGCACTAATTTGCGAGAAAAATTTAGAAATTCGATTATTTCAAGAAATGGTGATATTGAATGGCCTCCAAGAAGTCGTGATTCAACACCATTAGACTATTTCTTGTAGGGTTATTTGAAGTCATTGGTCTCTCAATATAAACAAGATTCTCTTCAAGCCTTACAAG
The DNA here is from genome assembly GCA_914767635.1 of Melanostoma mellinum. Lineage (NCBI taxonomy): Eukaryota > Metazoa > Arthropoda > Insecta > Diptera > Syrphidae > Melanostoma > Melanostoma mellinum. Next base: position 161,477,227 of record OU612058.1, on the reverse strand, counting down.
TCAATATTGAACGTGCCATTCATGATATACGACTTGATTTAGTGGGAAAAGTGCTCAAAAATTTGGTTCATCTTATTTGTTGCTGCAGAAGAAGCTGTGGTGGCCATTTGAATGACGTTTTATTTAAAACTTAATTGTATTGATGGAACTGCACATTAAATAAAAAATATTTGAATTTCCTTACCAAAAAGTGTGTTTTATTCAAAAAAGAAATCATATCACTCTTATTGGAAAACCTTTTACATATAAGCCCGTAAAACTTAATCAAAATTATTATTTTGTTATTAGAGCCATTTACAAAAAAAAAAAAGTTTTTTTTAATGAGGTTTTAAAAATTCAAGTAGGTACACAAGTTTTAAGATCTTATTATAAGATGCATTGACTAAAAATTTTAAATAAATCAAAGCAAACGTTTTTAAAATGTTTAAGAAAACGGTTTTTTTTTATCAATGAAAACTCGAAAAAACTAAATTTTCCACATTTTGACATGCAATTTTTCTAAAACAATCCAGGACTTCTAAAATATGAAATTTTGTAGAGATCGTGTAACACTTTAGCGAGAAAGTCGGTTTTGAAAAAAACGGCACTATAAAAGGTGCCGTTTTTAGACTTTTTCCAAAAAAAAAATTTACATCATGAGAATTCAGAAATAATACCTAACGTAAAATTTTATCAAAATCGTTAGAGCCATTTTCAGGAAAAATGGGTATTATTATGAAGGTTATATGGCAGGTACCGTTGTTTATAGACCTAGAGACCCAACTCGAAAAACCCCTCTGTAGGCTACATCACACAGCAGGACAAACTTTTTTCATTGCATATTTAAATTTTTTTTTTTTTTTTGCGTAACGGGTAGTGTTCGTTTTTTGGAAAATTTACATAAATATGATAAAGTAGATTAGATTAGATTAGATTATATTTGGGGGACGGGTAGAGCATGCTCAGCTCTGGGCACTGCGGTGTCTGAATGAAAACTGTTGTGCCAGCCCATGTGAGGTTTCAGAGCAGTTCTCCTGCTCCTGAATTGAACCAGAAGTTAGCAATCTTCTGTGGGTGAATGAGTTTGTATTTGTAGTATTTGCTTTCTAAGGCGGAAAAGTGCTGGACATTCTGTAATAATGTGCAGAGATGTTTCTTCATTTTCGAGGCATAGTCTACAGATGGGATACGCTACCAGCCTCATTTGGTGAAGATATTTGTTTAAGGAACCGGTTAGTAGTCCAGTGCAAATTTTTTGGGTTTTCCTATCGAGGTTCAGTAGGAATTTTGATGTTTTTTCGGTATATTCTGGCAAAAAGTATTTTGAACAGATTTGGCCAGATGAGTTACTCCAAGCTTTATTTGATACTTCCAGTAGGATGTTTTTGGCAGTATGTTTGAAGGAGCTTTTATTTACATCGCAGAAGGGTTTATGACCGACGAATCGTTTAGATGCGCCGTCTTTGGCTAAGATGTCTGCCTTCTCGTTACCATCATAGCCTCTGTGTGCTGGGATTCAGTGGAGGATTACAGTGTTTTTCCTTGCTAGTTCAGAGAGTGACATGACTGTCTCTTGGAATAGTTTGGATCTTATGACAGGTGAGCTTAACGCCTCTAGTGCAGCTTGGCTGTCTGAAAAAATGAATATTGTTTTATTTTTCGTGTTCGATGAACATATTATTCTCGAACATTCGTTAATGGCAAAGATTTCGGCTTGGAAAAGGGACGAGAGACTGCCCATACTTACTGAGAAGTTCGTTCTGGGACAGTCGCTGAAAATGCCGGAACCTGTACCAGTTTCCATTTTTGAGCCGTCCGTATACCAGACCATATCTTGCCTTGAAGGATGAGGCTTTGTGTTCTCACAGTCTTCTCTAGGGGGGATGACAATGAGTTTGAAGTTGTTATACATGGGAATAGTAGCATCCAAGCACATACTAAAAGTATTAAGTTTTTCTAAACTTTTCATTATCGACAGATGTCCTTTCGGGTATGCATGTGATTTTATGTGTCCTTGATGGAAAAGACGGTGTGTCGCCAGTCTTGCAAACAAGCCTTGACTACAATTGATCAAAGTAAGCTGTAGGTTAAGGTTAAATATGGAAAGATGGGTCCGAGGCTCACCATGGAGTGCGTTGAAACGTTCCCGCCCAGACCTAAAACACTGCATTTAAAGACCCATGGATCCTGGGTGGATATAGAAAATGCGTGCTTCTGGTATCGTTGAGTCTCTTCTTCGTTGGATTAGAAACTACCTTTCCGACCGTTCAATACAAGTTGTGTTGGATGGCTTCAAGTCTGATACCCACTTCATAAATGCTGGTGTGCCCCAGGGCTCCGTTTTGTCTTCGAATCTCTTCCTCATTTTCATAAATGATCTCTTGTCTGGAGTTCTAATCCGCTTATCCGTTTCCAAATTCACGTCCCTGCTCTTCGGATGTGGAACTGGAACGCTTGCGTATGATAAGCTCATTGAATTCTGACCTTGACAGCATTGTTACATGGGATCTTAAAAACCTAGTAGAATTCAATGCTTCGAAAACTCAATGCTGTCTCTTGTCGTTGAAGCTTAACATTCCCCTGCATACAAGAAACCGAAAAGCTGTCAGTACTTGGTATGTGTGTAAACGACGATCTTCGTTGGAATAACCACATATTTGAAGTCGCCAAAAACACTGCTAAATGCTTAGGCTTCTTAAGACGATGCAGGAAGTTCTTCACCCCTTCTGATCTGGCTACAATTTTTGAGGCCTTCATCCGCCCAAAACTGGAGTATAACTCCCATATCTGGTCAGGTGCTTCTCAAACATCTTTGCACCTGCTTGATAGGGTACAAAATAGAGCATTAAAATTGATAGGTGATAGTTCAATCGTAGAGTCGATTGATTCTCTTGAACATCGTCGAAACGTTACCTGTCTCAATCTGTTTTATCGCTTTTGTCACAAGCAGTGCTCTTGTGAAATAGCCAGTTGCATTCCACCTCTGAAACAATTGAGCCGCAATACACGCCTCGCTAAGAATGCTCATCAGTTTTACCTTGAGCCCAACTTGGGGCGTACAGTCAAGTATAGAGATATGTACTTATTTTAGTCGCACCACCCGCATGTGGAATGCTCTACCCGACGCTGTTTTTCCCCTACATTACGATTTACAAAGATTCAAAAGCAACGTAATTTGGTGTCTCCTTTCAAATCCTCTCCTATTTTCCTAATAGCTCGCACTATGTTTTACAACATTATAAGGGTAGTCATAACGCCTTGATGTGCGCGTTGATTATATAAAACAAAAAAGTTTTTTACTTAGAATGGGAAAGCTGCTTAATGAAATGTGGTAACAGTCTAAAGATTTCGAAATATGGTCTGAGTGAAAATCTGTGCTCGTGTGACTAGTTATTCAGAACCAAGTTTATCAGCCTTCCAAGTTACAGTTTCGGTGCATTTACCAGCATTTTAGTTGGACTATCACACATTTTTCCTGTGGCTACCTTTTTCTTTCCGTTTAGCATCCCTGGATTTGATTTCCCTTACACACATGCTTCAATTTCATTCTTCGGAATATCGGTTAGAACGCCAAAGACTCCTGGAATTGATATAAGAGATGAGGTCTCCAGTGTCCTTGCCCATGACTGAGTCGCGAAGATTGCAGCCGTTCTAAAAATTGTCATGTCCCAAACTTTTCGCTACATTTTTTATATCTTCACATCCTGCAAAAGCCTTAAGGCAATCGACCCAAGAAAAGGACCAGAATCAGCGTTACTTTAACTCTTATTTAAAGAAAAAGATGAAAAATGTATCTTTACGCCCAAGGCCCAACGTAACATATCAATTCTTGCTGCGACGTTACATCACTTGTGTTTAAGAGGCAATACTTGAAGTCAGAACAGATCATATCTCATTATTTTTATGTAAACTCCATCAAAAATTCAATAAAACTTCAACGGTGCATGAAAATATCCTATAAAAAAGGAATGCTCGTTATCACAACTCCTCTGTCGAATTGATGCAACAGCAATTATTTCTATTTGAAACCTGGAGAAACGGAGACGATAGCAGAGTTTCGCATCATAGAGCATTTCTTTCAGTTTATCATCGCGGAAACGATTTCATCGTTTCAACCTGACATTCGACATTGGACACTTTCAACTAAAAGATTAAAGTTTCAAGTGCTTTCGTCCACTTCGTTCTATTTTTATTCAAGGAGATATCGTTACAGTCTCTATATCTTTTTTTTTTTTTTTTTTTCAATAATCTATCCATGCTTCATTGAACTGCAAGCTTTGAAACCACTTAAACAAAACTTTAAATCGAAATTCGAGAGTTAAAATCTTTAAAAGAGATTAGAAAAGTTCAAAGATAATTTTTATTGCAATGTCAATTGAGTTTTCCATTTCTCAAGGAATATTTGGACTCAAGAATTTGGTTTTTGGGTTGGCAAATGCAAAGTTAAATTGGTAAATATTTGATGTTTCTCTGCGACCTAAAAGCTTTTGTCGTTTAAGTCGAGAGAGTTCAACATTTGATTGAGTTAACTTGCATTGGATAGCGAACATTCAAATTTTAAATTGAATGTGGGCTTTGAAAGTGCTGTTGTATTTCTATTCTGTCATAAGTTTGTGCAGGCTTTGAAAACGATAGCAAATTTAGAAATTAACCGAAACCTTGTGATTGAGTTGTGGGAGTGTGGGAACTGAAAGCTTATTGTTTGTATTGCAGTTTCCTTGTGGTGTGCCAATACAGCATCCGTAAAAGGCAAAATGAAATAAATTTAAGAGTCTAAAATTACCTAAAAGTGTAACAGAGGGGTAACACAAATTTGTTCTATTATTCAACGGTAGATGGCGCAAGTAGTATACTGAATTTTCACTGACGCGAAGACATTGGTTAGAGTTGGAAGTTCCATGAAAATATTCGCCCTCCTCCACAAGAGATTTTGTTAAACTATTCCACAAAAGATGGCGCAAGTAGTGTATGAAACATTCGTTGAGTCGTTGATATTGGTTGGAGTTGGGAGCATCTTCTAATTTTTTTTTTTTAATTTTGGTGGGGCTACTACCACATTTATTAGCTTAATACAAGCTTAAAATAACTTAAACACTAAACTTAAACTAATTAAAACTAAATTAAACTACGTGGATGAAAATGGTTTAAAAGGAGGACTTTCAGACAGGGACTTGGAAGATTGAGGTCGAAAAGAAAGGGAACAAAATTAGTCTTACTCAATCGATGAGCAGGAAGGAAAAAAAATCGGGATGATCTTACGTTTCGGGGATTAGTGTTGAAGGAGATAAGGTCTAAAAGGGGGGGGGGGGGCAGTCAGTGTTACCAGTAAGAAGTCGGTGAATGAATATGATGTCAAAGACATTCCTTCTGTTTTCTAGGGAGTGGTGATTAATGATTGCGAGATGTTCGCGGAGGCAGGATGAGAAAGTTTCTAAAGTCGTAGAGATCCCGAAGGGCAAAAAAAAAAAAAAACGACGTTGAACACTTTCGATTCTTGAGATATGAACCGCATGATATGGAGCCCACACTGCGATGCATACTCAAGGAGAGGGCGAACATAGGCAATAAAGAGCGATTTCGTTACAAGGAGGTTGCGGAACTCTTTGGACCATCTCTTGATAAAACCAAGGGCGGAATTAGATCTTGATATTACCTCGTCAATATGAGAACGAAAATTTAATTCGCTGTCGCAGAGAACTCCTAAATCTCGAATAAGCTGCACACGGTTTATGGAAATGTTCTGAAGATAATAGGATCTGGGGGGAGGTTTATTACTTTTACGAGAAAAAGTTATTGCTTCGCATTTGGCAATGTTTAACTCAAGGAAGTTTTTAGAACACCAAAAGACGAATGAACCGAGGTCATTTTGAAGCTGGAGAGAGTCTCGATCCGAGGTGATGACTTTGAAAATTTTAGCATCATCCGCGTAAAGTGAGATAGAAGAACATTGGATGATCTGTTCCACATCATTAATGGCAAGGATGAAAAAGAGGGGTCCAAGATGGCTGCCTTGGGGTACACCGGAGGTTGCAACAAAAGGAACTGAAAGAGTTGAACGGAAACGAACTCTATATTGGTGGCTATCCAAATATGAAGATATCCATTTGAGTAGGATAGGGCTGTATCTGAGGAAGGAAAGTTTAAAGAGGATTAGAGTGTGAGAGATTTTGTCGAAAGCTTGGCTGGAATCTGTGGTAATGACGTCTACCTCGTTTCCTTTCCCTTCTATCGCAGAAAGAGAGAAGAAGACAAACACAACTAGATTAGTGGTTGTAGACCTTCCCTTACGGAAACCATGCTGCTTGATGATATCCTCATTGATTTGCACTGGAAAGAAAATATTTCATACAGAATGCTTTCGAAAAGCTAAGGGATATGAGAGAGTTTAGCTATAGGTCTATAGTTAGATATTAGGTTTTCTTATAAAACGATTTTGACTCCGAAATTAAATTTGCTTGGATGGTGGATGTATGTTTACATTGTAAAGTCAATGTAAAGAGCTACATTGAGGTTGGAAAACTTATGAAATACTCCAAGGTAATCAGAGTAATCGAAAACTGAACGGGAGCGTAGAAATTTAATCCAGAGCTTATTTCTCTTGTTTCGCAAAGGGGAACATAAAGATTTATGCAGTGCAACAATTTCTCGTAAAACAGACTAGTTGCACCATTCATTAAAAGATTTTTAAAGTCGAATGAGGTATTAGAGAGGATTTCATTGATTTTCTTGAAGTTAGCTTTACGAAAGTTGAACGAATACTTGCTTGGGCTAGGTAGAAGAAAAGGTAAGGTTGTAAAAAAGGAGAGTGTGAGAGGCGGGTGAAAGTTGTCATTAGTAGATAAGGAGGATGTGGTCTCTGAGACGGATTAGTTAATGGGGTCAGAAGTGAAGATAAGATCAAGCTGCCGGCCCATATAGTTTTTAATACCACTCATTTGGGAAAGGCTTGAATCAGTAAGACCGTCCACGAAGACACATTCTTTGAGGGAAACGGGTGAGGGAGTAAAAGCAATTTGATCTTCTGAAGTGTTCCATTGAAGATAGGGAAGATTGAAGTCACCGAAAATAATTATCTCATCTTGTGCTTCTGAGATGTCAAGCACTTTGTCGATAGCAGCTACAACCAATTTGTACAAGTCTGTTGGTTCGCCGGAATAGATGTAGAAACACATCAGGAAGATGGACTGATTAGAGAATGAAACGAAGGAAGATTCGTATTTGTTATGGACAGCGATTAGGACACCTCTATAAGGGAGAATATCCAACTCTCCTCTTTCAAATAAACCAAAATACCTACATTTTGTTCTTCTTCACCAAAAATTCGCTTTGTTCTGTGGCGTTGTCGTTGTCCCCTCAAGAAACGCAATAAACGTCTTCTATTCCACGAAATTCACTCAAACAAAACTCAAAGTTCTATCAGACATAATGGCATTGCCAAATAAAGCCAGTTAGGTACACTCACTTCCTTCAAAATACCTCAAGCATCATAAGCCCTGCATCCAGCTTTACTTCGACATCATTCACGCACTTCTCTTCCCATTCAAATGTCTGTTCTTCAAATTCAAAGGTTCACACTTTAGATAAAAATGTCTTCGTCGCAGTATCCGATCACTTAAAGCACTACACCAACTCCACGTAAAGGAGGTTTTGGTAATTGCAAAATTGGGTGGCAGACCCTTAGGTGTATCACACCATTAAGTCCTTATCATTTATTGTAAAATTATGCCTTCTATTTTAGGAGATCAAGCCAAACGGCATGTAGGTAGGTAAGTGTAATGGAATAAAGTTAATGAATAAAATGAAAACAACTCCTCCTTCTGAGAACACAATGAAGCAAATTGTTACTTCAAGTAGACGAATGAGGAGAGAAAAATAAGTGAAAAAAACAAGGAAGGCAATTCGCAGAAAAGAATCAATTACAATAAGACTCAGAATCTACGCAGCTGGGGGCCTGATTATACGTTTTGCCTTTCACTTCACACACACACACACACAAACACATACTCCAAACACTAAATACTACAAATCTAGGAACCACCAGTTGTGTGTGGGGTGGGGATGGGGATTCAACCACGACATTGGAAGAGAGCCTTCTGTTCAAATGGATTATTAGGCAACAGCCGCATATCCTGCCCAAATAAATAAGCCAATAAAAGCATGCTTTCCATTTCTACTTTGGCATACTGATTTATCGACTGAAAATGGAATGGAAATTTTCGTGCAAGTACTTTCAAGACTCTTTTGGTGTGGAGAGCTTTCGTTTCACAAAATGTCATTGGAAATTGTTGATTGATAACAGAAATAGCCTGTTGCTTTATTCAATTTACACATTGACAGTCAATTGTTCAATAAAAACAACTAGCGAAATCGAATTCTTTAGATTTGATTTTAGGCAAAAACCAAAGTGAGCGCAATTTAGTGAAGTCACACTACTCGATAAGATAACGTTAAGACTCGATATCCGCTTGTTAGGTCTTAACTGAGGCATGTTTGTTTAAGTCTCGAAAACTTTCTAGAGTACTGCTTATGCGGCTAAAAAAAGAAAATGTGTTGTAGCACACCTGAAAGTGCCTTACCCTTAAACTGTTAGCCATGGGCAAAAGTATATGGTACGCCTAAAATCTAACTAGAGTTCAAAAAGAAACGAAGTGTTCAGAAACAAACATAAGGAATTCATTTTTATATACAAAAAAAAAAAGTTAATAAAAATTAAACTTTGGTTTTTTAGACACAGTTTAAATTGATTTTTGGTCATCTATCATTTGGATGTTGTATGGGTGCTCTTGGGCCTTCCGTTTTAAAAATTTGAAATGTTTCTATGCCATGCCTGTGTTCTGTAACTCAGTTCCGCTTTGACAATTCAGTTTTTTTTTTTTGTAGAAACAAACATCTTTCGCAGCTCTAAAAAGCAGAAACAAAAGCAGGCATTTTGTGTGGAGATCATATTACTGCTTTGTGTTAACTTTAAAATTGCCGAACGATTTTTAAAAAAAAAAAGATCTTCTACCTTAGTTAACAGTTCATGGTGAACCGGGGCCTCAACCAATATCTTTCGAAAACGAATTCGATTTAAGGCGAGCTCTCGCCAGTCGGGTGATGTCTTCTTCCACCTGATTGTGCCACCTTAGACGAGGCCTTCCTCTTTCGCGAGTTGCCTGTAATGTGCTTTTAGAAACGCTTCGGCCTGGAGCGTTGATGTCCATCAGCTCTACTTTTCTCGTATCGTAGTCTATTTTTTCTCTCTTAGTTAGCTGTTCTCACAGTACAGCTCATACAGTGCGTGATTGAATCTTCTTTTCCACTCAATATGTCTTCAGAAAAGGGACCAAAGATCACTCCTTCGAAACGATCAAAGGCTTTCTCACTTTGCTTTGGATAAGATCCATGCTTCATGCTTAAGTAAATTGATCACGGGGTATGTTCCTTATACAGTCTGTACCCATATCTCTGAAAAAAGGAAGTTGGGGAAAACATCCTTCGGATTGCTTTGTTTACCTACGTGGGAACTGAAAATTTTTTCCCATCGTGAAGTCGTGAGCTGACATAAAAATACAAAGACGATGGGTTATTCATATATCGAGTATAGGTACTGCTTGCAAAGTTAACAATTTGGTAAAGCAATTACGCTTTTTTCAATACTTGAAACTCAAACATTCAAGATATTGACATCCGCTGATTCGGAATTAAGTAACTTCTTAAAGTGTCGTCAAAAACTCAACGAAGCACTTAAAAGCGGTGAGGAGATTAAACATAAATTCAAGATTTTAAATGTTTCAAGGAATTTCACGAGTATTATCAGCAACTTTCAATGAATCTGATATTGATCACGATGGCTATTTTGAATTGGCCGAGTTTAAAGTGATGATGGAAACGGAGAGCTCACTTGAGACTGAAAAAGATGATCTCCGACGTTGACGAGAATCACGATGGAAAGATCTCACATCGAGATTTCTTATTAATTTATCATAAAAGATAGGGTAGTGAGTTCAGCAGTGATTCTGGTCTAAATCAGCTGGCTCGATTGACCGAAGTCAACGATGGAAGTGGTCGGCGTTTGTGGTGCGGAAAATTTCTTTGAAGCCAAAATTGAACAACAAATGAGAACCTTGATAAAATTTGACAAGAGAAAGAGCAGCAAAGAATGGAAGAAAAACAAAAGTGTATGCGGCGAGCACAATTCCAGCAAAAGGCCACTATATTCCAACAGAACTAAGTTCTAATTCTCCCTTTAATTTACAGTATACATTAACTGATGTAAAAACGTGGCGTTGTTAGATTTTCTCAAAAAATCTTTGGAATACGTTTTGTTTTGAAACCTCATACGATTATTGCACATTGTCATAGTTGCCTTTTGACAACTTTTCTCTACAAAAAGCTCCTCAACCTAAGCATCTTGCCCGCAACTTTTAATAATTTACATTGCCCGTGGCGTAATGGTCAGCATGTCTGCGAGTCCCAAAAACTAAAAATGGTTTCTCCAGCTCCACGCGTATCTCATCACAAATTGACAAGTCATCCTGACATGACAATTATTGTTTTCTTACTTAGCCGTTCGGAGCTGCAAAAGTTGTGAGGCCTTCAAATGAGCCGGAGGCTCCTCGAGCTTTGTGGCTTTGTATTTAATTTATTTGTATAGGAGTGCAAAATGAAATCGTGGTACTCACAATATTGCATGTTTTTGAGACTCCTTATGGATTTCCCTTGGTTACTATGTTCTCGTCCATCAAAATAGGTTGCGCTCGTATGCGTGATAACGTAAAAATTTAAAAATGGCTGTTAGTTCCACATTGTTCTATGGGATATCTTTGGAAAGAGGACACTCAAGACTCACAAACAGAAATTTGGATGAGTTTAAAACAAAAAAATATTCCTATCGACCGATCGACTACTTTTCTGATCTGTTTATGTCACGGTGTCTAAATGTTAGACAGGTTGAAGAGGGCTGGCTTTGGCAAATCAGTCTTTTACCAAATCACCATTGAAAATAACGATTAAAGACCACTAAATGAAAGAGAACGATAAACTGAGAGGTTGTTGACTCTTTTTTGAGGTCAACAGACCTCAGACAGCACATGCGGAGCACTATGAACCAAACCAAAATGAAATGATGAACGAGATCAATGGAACAAAGTAGTATAAAAAAAAAGAATTTTGTCAAATTTGTCATTTATTGACAGTCTGTATGGACTGATGCACAAACAAAGTTTACACACACACAAAAGTGCAAGTTTCCCATCAATTCAGTTTCAATTTTCGAGCGGTATTTCGCTGAATTTTCGCAGAATTTCAACGAATTGTGTGCCATTTTTGCGATTGTTTGGTCATTTAACGGCATATAGCATTAATTATCGTCAATATTTCTTCAGTAGCGTCAGTTTACGAAAGGCGCATGGCCGCGATCACGACTATCAAGGTTCTTCTTGCGCCTTTGCGAACATAAATAAAACAGGAGGTTTTTAAAATCCCAGCTGGAGCATACACACCTAAATACCGATCCATTGTACAACCAGAAAGCAACCTTCTTTTTTTTATAGCTTTCCAGATGTTTGGAGAAAAGCCAAAAGACGCTGCCATGATAAGGAGCCTAAGTTACCAGCTCTCACCATGTCTGCGCCTAGGTTCTGTGACCTCATGCGAGAAAAAGCAGGGCATTCACAGAGGAAGTGCTCTGCGGTGTCCTCATCTTCTCCACAAGATTCACAGAGTGTGGAATTACCTAAGCCTAATACGTTTAAATGCTTGGCAAAAGAGAAGTGTCCTCTGGAAACTCCAATAAGCTTTCTACATTCTTCTCTGCTACGGGATAAAAAAAATGTTACAGTCTTCTTATCAACGTTGGGCATCATACGCCTGGTCTGTCTGCATCCAATGGAATCATGCCATCTACGGTTGTGCTCTTGACATATCCAATGGTTAATTGAAGCCCTCACTGAGGACGCGTGCAGACCTATCGACAGACGAGACGGTTAAGATCCTGAGAAAGCTGTCTCAGAACTTGCATCACAAGTTCATCGGCGATTTCCAGTTCGACCGCATTGAAAGAGCTCTTGCATTCATGAATCAGTTCTGAAGTAGCTAGATGGTTGGCTGTAGCTACAAATACAGATATTTCTCCTCATCCAACCATTGTTCGTAACGTAGCTTATAGCCATTTGGATACCATACAACTCCGCTCTCATCCTCCACAAAGGTACCAGATCCATCACTGGTTTTGAAACCATCTGTAAATAGTCGATAACAATCCTTTCCCAGCTCAGATTCTAGAGTGGATTGACTGCGTATTTTCAGCGCAGTTTCAGCCTTAGAATCATAGTGTCGGATGGCATATCCATTAGGTGTGAGTCAAAAGATATGCTGCTTCTGAGTTCCGAGTTCATGAACGAGAACTCTCAAGCCACTGAACCGATTTTGTAAACTGTTTCACATATTCCCTCCACTAAGAACAAGTTGATAATACAATAAGCTGATTTTTTTGTGAGGAATTGGAAAGTCCTCCAATAGTAAATACATTGCGTTCTCGATTGGCCGCTGGGAATCGGCAGCAAATTATTAGTAGTCTCCATTCCTTCACAAAGGCAATGGTTGTGAGAAATGCGCTAGGCCCCAGGGCTCCTCGCTCAGCACCTTACTTATTAATTTGATTTTATTTGATTTTATTGTTTCTTATATGTCCTACTTCTGTTTTTTCTTTCAGGTAAGTGTACTCCGTGTCACAGTAGAAGCTCGCATTACTTGTTAGTTTGAGAACTTTGACAACTCTGATGGGTAAGATAGATGAGCTGAAATGAGTAAAGGTAAAACAAAACTAGTTCTTTTCCTCATAATTATTTTCGCACAGGAATCTTTTTACGTTCATTGAAATTTCCTAAAACTTTCTTCAAGACATTCCTCAAATTTCTTTCATTTTTTCCCATTTCTTAAAGGTTAAGTTTCCGCCTTCAAATTGTTCGTTATTAATTTGTTTCCCCCCTTTAAAATTGAAATGCTTTTGGAAATTAAAATTAAAAAAACATTAAATCAAAATTATTCCAAAATGTCCATTTCCTTCCTATCAATCTTTTCTTTAACTTTCTTCACCATGGGTGACTACGACGCCGACGATGGCCTGGAAGAAAAAATATTGAATAACTCGTCGAAAAGTTCAGAGAGAATATGATTGACACTTTGCGCAGAGTTTTCCTGATCATTGTGACTTATTGACATTTTCTGTTTGTTAAACGGGAACTTTTTTCATTCATTTCATCCATTGATCCACTTTTTTCTTCATATTTTTCAGTCATCCTTACCCACACCATTGGAAAGTACGAATTTATGTGAAAACTCTTCACGTTTGTGTTTGATTTTTGTATTTGTTTCTATGGCCTGTCATTACACTGTGAAGAAACGAGGATAAAGGGGGCTGAGCGTATAGGATTCCAAGCTATCTATAGTTGTTTATTTCATAGGCGAGACAGAAAAAGATTTACTTCATGGGCATGCCATAACAATTTCAAGACGGAATGGTGCCGACCCTTCAATTTGGTATAGAATTTCTAAACAACAGACGCAGACGCCTCCGCCGTCGTCGTTGGTGGTTGGTTGGCTATAAGCTTATGGTCGCCACTGTGAAATTACATACATTTAGACCAAATTCATAATTAGAAGAGAGTCTCGACTTTCTAACTGAAATAAAAATTCCAACATGGTGGAACATGGCCGTTATAATTAAACTAATTATAAAATTTCATAATTTATTGAGTGTGCTCCGTGAAAAGTTGTCGGACTGGCTGTGGAGGAACCTCATCAAAAATCCATACTTTTCGAATTATTTGCAACCCCTTATTTCAATGAATTGGAAGATGAATAGCATGTAAAAAAGGAAATTTATTTGTTTAAGGATATTCGTCGGCTGTTTTTACGATTTACTCTGGGCTGATGTCAGCGTAATTTTATTTATCGTCGAGTGTTGGTGTACTTAGAAAGTTTTATGGTGAAAGGGAAAATCATGTTTCATTAGTATTTGTGTTTGAGGATTTGTAATAATTGAGAAAAATATAAAAAATGGTGTGTGAGGGGCAAAAGCACAACAACAGCCTCAGCACGCACCTAAGGCAATCAACATAAATTTATTACACGCTTCGGTACTTAAGGAAAACCGAATAAATTATGTACATCGCTTGAAGTTTCCACGAAATCCTTCACAAATGCCAATAGTGAATTAATTTGTAGATGTAGATGTATATGTATATACGCCATGGCATAAGTCGTACCTTAAGAAGAAATGTCTTTCCGGGCATTTCATATGCTCGAATTATTAAATTTGATGATTAAATTTGTTTTTTCTTCTTCTTTTTTTTAAACTGCGCTCATACCTATTCCTTTTTCGGTCTTTTGGGTCGAACATTTTATTCATAAAGAGGCATTTACATAAATGTGATCAAAATCCAAAGAGGTATGATTAAGGCAAGAACAAATCGAATGGGGAGGAGTAATCCCCAATCCGATTAGGTGGGCGTGGCAGTAATATAAGAAATGGCTTCTTTTTAAAAAATACTACCGATGGTTAATTGTAAGGCTAGAAACCTTTACGTTTGAAAAAAAAGTAAGCCAACGATTAAGGAAAGAAATCTATTTTCAAATGGAGCTGCACTTTTGAGGCCATATTAAATTTGTTACAGTCCTTCCCCGATTATTTGAACACTTGTGGGAATATTTTTTTCAAATTCGGTTTAGCTTATTAGAATAATACCCCCGCTGGTATACATATTCAAATAACACCCTAGTATGTCTTACAGGTTATTGGAGTGTAACATGTTTCCACTAGATTTCCGGCAATTCCTGGGAATTATTAAGTGATAACTGATAAGATATTTCGTAATAAGGAAAGTGTGATGGAGGGAAGAACGTTGGATGCAGGATTGGAGGACGGATGAACGATGGGCGGAAGAATGGAGAACGAAAGAGCGGAGAACAGAAGTAAAAGGACGGAAAGAATGGAATACGAAGGAATGGAAAAAAAGTGACAGAAGTATGAAACAGGAAACCAGAGAGCTATTTTACTGTCAGTTGATTTCAAATTAATTAAAAAAGAGAGAGCCTTTCTTATGGATGGAGTTCACTCTCTATATTTTCGGGTGCTGCAAAGTCGCATGACGTTTTGCAAGTGACTTGTCATCGCCATACATGTTTTGTTTTTAATGCTGATTCTAACAAAAGCGAGAGGTCATTTTTCATTTTCATTTAAGGTGGCGCTATAGTCCGGGTCGGACTAGGGCCTCAACCAACATGCTTCTCCAGCCAGCTCGGTCCCTAGCTAGCTGCCTCCAGTTTTGCACGTCAAGTTGGTTGAGGTCCTCTCCTACTTGCGTGCGCCACCTGAGTCGCGGTCTTCCTCTACTGCGCCGTCCCTCGGGATTGGATTCGAAGACTTTCCGGGCTGGAGCGTTGGTGTCCATTCGCTCTACATGACCCAGCCATCTAAGTCGCTGGACCTTGACCCGTTTGACAAGGTCAGTGTCGCTGTACAGCCCGTACAATTCGTCGTTGAATCTTCTTCTCCATTCTCCATCTATGCAGACGGGACCAAATATCACCCGAAGAATTTTTCTCTCGAAGCATCCTAAAGCGTTCTCGTCTGCCTTTGAAAAGGTCCATGCCTCTGCGCCATATATAAGAACCGGGATGATAAGTGTCTTATACAGGGATACTTTAGTTGCTCGAGAGAGGACTTTACTACTCAATTGCCTTCTTAGTACGAAGAAACAGCGATTGGCAAGAGTTATTCTTCGTTTGATTTCAGCGCTGGTGTCGTTGTCTGAATTAATAGCGGCGCCTAGGTAGACAAAGTCCTTAACTACCTCAAAGTTATAGCTGTCAATCGTGACGTTCTGTCCAAGACGTCGGTGTTGGGTGTCCTTTCTTGATGACAGCATATACTTGGTCTTGCCCTCATTTACCACTAAACCCATCTTCTTCGCTTCCGTCTCAATGCTCATAAACGCGCCATTGACATCACGCTGCGTTCTTCCAATTATGTCAATATCGTCGGCATATCCGAGCAATTGAACGGATCTTTGAAAGATTGTGCCTCTTGTGTTGACTTGGGAGTTTTGCACTATTCTTTCAAGAACGATGTTGAAGAAGTCGCATGACAGTGCATCGCCTTGCCTAAAACCTTTTTTGACATCGAATGTATCGGTTTTTCCGACCCTGATGGAGCAGCGTGCGTTCTCCATCGTCATCCTACACAATCGGACAAGTTTGGTAGGGATGCCAAAACTAGACATGGCTCTATATAACTCCTCTCTATAGATGCTGTCATATGCGGCCTTAAAATCGATAAAAAGGTGGTGGGTATCGATTTGAAGCTCCTGGGTTTTTTCCAAGATCTGCCGTAGTGTGAAGATTTGGTCTATGGTGGACTTTCCTGGTCTAAAGCCGCACTGATAAGGACCTATCAGGTTGTTGACGAATGGCTTCAGACGCTCACACAATACGGCAGAGAGGATCTTGTACGCGATGTTAAGAAGACTGATACCTCTGTAGTTGGCGCAGTTCAGAGGGTCTCCTTTCTTGAGGACCGGGGAAACGATGCTGAGGTTCCATTCATCGGGCATGCTTTCTTCCGACCATATTTTGCAAATGAGCTGGTGCATACTCCTGACCAGGTCATCGCCGGCCGATTTAAACAATTCGGCAGTGAGGCCATCAGCTCCAGCAGCTTTGTTGGACTTTAGCTTGGACACTGCTGTCTTCACTTCGTTCAGGTCGGGTTGGCGGAATTCTTGGTCTACGTCCGTCGCCTAAATCGAATGGTTCTATCTCTCTAACAGCGGAATTGGGTCCATCGTCGCCGTTATAGAGCTTGGAAAAGTGGTCTTTCCATATCCTCAGCATAGACTGCGATGTTCCCTTGATCGTCTTTACAGGCTTCGGCTCGGGGCTTGTAGCCCGAGGCTGTTGTTTTTACCTTCTGGTAAAACTTCCGAACCTCATTCCTGCTGTGGCACCCTTCTATCTCCTCGATCTCATGCTCTCTCTTTTTCCGTCTGAGAAGCCGGTGTTCGTGTCTCCTCTTCTGCTTGTAGAGCTCATAAGCAGTTCTAGTCCTTCTGTGCAGCGCCGCTTTGTATGCTTCCTGTTTAGCTGCATGTGCTTGCCGGCATTCGTCGTCAAACCAGGGGTTTCGTTGTGGTGGCCGTGTGAAACCCAGCACTTCAGAGGCGGCATCTCTGATGGCTGATTGGCAGTGCTGCCACTGGTTCTCTATACTTGATGCTGGCGGCATAAGACTCCTTGAGAGGTTGTAAGAGACTCGATCGGAAAAAGACTTGGCGATCTCTTGCAATTGTAGTCGTCCAACGTCGAATTGTCTCACAGTATTTCCTTGTGTTGGCTTGGATCTTGGGATATCCGCAGTCGTACCTTGGCTACAACAAGGTAATGGTCCGAGTCAATGTTGGCCCCTCGGAAAGTTCGGACATCCTCTATACTGGAGAAGTGTCGTGCGTCGATCGCAATGTGGTCAATCTGGTTGACGGTTGATTGATCAGGAGATTTCCATGTCCCTTTGTGGATATTGAGGTGCTGGAACCGCGTACTAGCTACCAGAACATCTCGCCCCGCAACGAAATCGATCAGCCTGAATCCGTTATCGGAGGTGTTGTCGTGCAGGCTGTATCTTCCGATTATTCTACCAAAAATATCCTCTCTTCCTAGCTTGGCATTAAAAGCGAGAGGTCAGATATTACATATTTTAGACGGCTACTGTAATGCTCGCTCATCCTTTTTATTGATTCTTTCATTTAAAGATTTTAAATTTTACGGCATAATAAACAAAAAAGTAGGAAGCAACGAAGACTAGCGTTTTTCTCCCGGTTTTCAAGCATAAATCGGCCGATTCTGAATATCAGTTTCGATATTCGTACGAAGTTCATCAATCGTCGCTAACTTGTTTAACGTAGCCCCACAGGAAATAGTCTAACGGCGTCAAATCACACCACCGAGCGGCCAAGCGACTGGACCATTTCGTGAGATAACACGTTCTCCTAACTTTGTTTCCAATAAATTGATTGTGACATTGGTAGTGTGGCTTGTGGTGCCGTCCTTCTGTAACTACATGTCCTCCAAGTCCATATCATGCAATTGGGGCCAAAAATATTCGGTTATCATTGAACGGTAGCGATCCCCATTCACAGTAACGTGCAAGTCTTGATTGATCACCACGGAAACCGTAATTTTTTCGGGATGCAAGAACGACTCATGGAGTACGTGTGGATTGCCACCTGACCAATACCGCATATTTTGTTTATTGACGAAGTCATTCAGCCAGAAATGAGCCTAATCGTAAATTGGACCTAGCGCTCAACGTTGAGGCTACTCCGAATTTCGCTAGTAAATTTTAATAATTTCGACTCGTTGTTGGCTCGTATTACTTTCCATCATGAAATGGCAAACCTTACTGAAGAGAAATGTTAAAAGAATGGCAAGAAATATGGCGTCGTTTGTTGTCCCTATTGCTCTAGTAGCGTCCCTTTTGAAAAACCCTTTACTTATATGATCTAAGTGAGCCATATTTAATTGCAACCCTATTTCTAGGGCTACTCAAAATATGACGCTGACGCGTTCTTCTTTCTATCTTCAAATTTCAAAGTTTCAACAATAGTTAGACAATAGTTGGAAAACACATCATGGACAAAGAGCAAGCACTGAAGGCACTGAAAGCACGGAAGGCTTGCCAATTTCTCGCGATAGGCGATACCTGTGGAAAAACATTTTTGCTTCTGTTGGGATTCGAACTCGAACCTCTGGATTAACAGGCGGACATGCCATCCATCACACCACGGGCACCACAACACAGAACGGCTCTTTTACTAAAAAGTCAAGGCCGACTAAAACATTTAATGAATTATACAAAGAAGTATCAAGTCTCCACTAAAATTCATTGATCACAAAATCTGGAGGAAAATCTTTGAACTCTTTCAATACCACATATATCAATAGAAGAGAACAATTGACAATTGAGTAATATTTAAAAATTGGGCCAACTCAATACATATAAATTGATTTTAAAGCATACGAATTTGTAAGCTCACTGCAGTTACGCTTGACAAAACCAAGTATTGAGTTTGTAGGTGTAAGAAAAAACGACTCCAAGACTACGAATTTGAGATTTGCTATCCAGAATATGATTTGAAATTGAACAGTTATGTATGTTATACGCGGCCATAAAAACACTGCACATCTTTGTGTTCAAAACGGTAGCAATTTTTTTTTTTTTGACACTTAAAATATAATTCGTTCTGAAGAATACGAAAATCGTACACGTTTTTAGTATACATCTAAGCAATTTGATATCATCTACGTACTTCGAACAAGAAGAACTTCGAAGAAGAAATGGTATTTCGTTTACAAAGACGTAAAGTGGGAGTGGCCCTTGGGGTCTCTATTGTGGTATTCCAGAGATAATTTTAATTGCAATGTTTCAAATACTGCGTTCTATCAATAAGATGCCATTTGTTCGAAAAGATTGCAGCTTATATAGTTTTATGAAATGGCAGATAGTTTCAAAAAACTTTACAAAATCTGTAAAGATTGTATCAACTTGACGCTTTGATTTTAGGGCATCAGTTACAAATCTGAAAAAGAGCAAGAGACTTGTTTTAGTGAATCTACCAGAATCTATTGGAATCATTCAACTTCTTCCGCTTTAACAAATAATTAAAATTCACTTTCCATAAGTATCTATTAATAGAAGTCCTAATTAAAATGGATATTGATGGGCTATGTAATTCCATCCCAAGAGCTGTTTAGTAACCTTTACAAACCTTTCATAACTATCTTCAATAATTCGAAACTAAAGTGCATCCGTGTTTGCATTCTATGTTAATTGAGCAAAACTAAGGATAGTACGTATTCCCGCCATAGCCTTTCTTCTAGGTTCTTCCCGAGCAAATGTAAAGCAACTTCCTCTTCTTGCGTTGTTATTTGCCCGTCAAGAATATCATCTTCCGCATGTGACGGCACATAACTCTTTAGTAGTTGTTCTGAAGAGGTAACCAACAGTCCTGCAAAGTGAGCTCTCAAATCCTCCGGTGAAACTACAATAACTTTCTTCCCTCCCTCATTTCCTTTTATTTTTATCGTTATTTTTCAAAATTCTGCTGTGTCTTTAAAATTGCTTAACTTTCTTGCCAAGTCTTCATCGTATTTCTGCTTTTTTTTGCATACGTTCTTAAGGGGGGACGCTGGTCTAGAATTTTGAAGAAACCGAATTTTTTTTTTGTCTGAAAAGGTACTTTAGGGTCTTAAAAATAACATACCAAAGGATGGATGCCGGCAAAAATGTCTAAATGCCCAAACTTTCCATTCTGCGGCAGCGCCTCTCTAGTATGCCGTATGATTTTATAGTATTTAAAACTTTAAACGCGTTTTTCTCAAAATCACTTTTTTTTGACTGGCCGAAAACATAACTTGAGCAAATCTTCACCGATCTATACGAAATTTTGACAGTACATTCAAAATACCTTTCTCCAGAGCCGTACGTAGGATTTTTTTTCTATGTTGCATAGTTTTTTTTTAATCAATAATTTTGTCGCATTTTTTTAGTGAAAATTTGAATTTTTTGTTCAAACGTACATCATTTCGCGAAAAAACAAAATATCGAAAAAATCCTACGTACGGCCTTAGCTGTTGTTATAAGGAAACTAAAAAATTTCTGGATTTTGTTCCAGGATCAAAATTAAGGAGGTTACACTTTCGGCCATGCACCCATCTAAAAAATGAAGTGCCTCCGAAGAAATGCTGAACAGCCGCCATTTTGAATTTAATTGACACGAAAAAATTTGTATTTGTTTATTAAGACCTAAATTATAAAACCTCTTTCACAGATTTTCGATTGATCTTTTTGTTGAGTCACAAAAAATTCATAAATTATGCCCATTTTTTCACGCTCTAGACCAGCGTCCCCCTTAAACTGTTTTTTTGAAACATCTAAGACATTGGCAGCACAGCTTGTATAACAAAAGGCCACCATTGTTTAGATGGCATATCGCCCCGAAAAACAAAAACCTCTGAAAAAAAAAACACAGGACACTAAAACAGTTTCTTCGCTGGATACTTCAAATGAGAAACGAACAAGAAAACTGTAAATTCTAATAAAAGTTTCCAAGCAACAAAACAATAGGCCGCAGTTAAGGAGCGTCAAAAAAGCAAAGCCTAATGCGGGCGAGGTTGAGACGTGGATGTAACCTGCTCAACTGACGTGAGTCCTTGTTTGCAGCTAGTGTTTGATTCAGCACATAAGAGTCTCCCGTTGGTGGTGCTAACTGACTGCTCATTTTTTGAAATTCACTCAATCAATTTGAAATTAATTAGAATTTTAAAATTTTAGGTTTGCCAGAGCAACATGTGTTGGTGTAGCTTTGATGATGAATACAACCCCCACCACCCCAAACCTTGCCATAGTAAAAATATGCTTGTTGTTTTGAAATTCTCTAGAAATTAGTTTTTAATTCGTACCTGAGGCAAATATCTGAACTACCTACACATCGAATAATGGTAAAACGTTATAAACCAGTGAAAACAACATCCTCGTCAGTCAACAACAAATTTCAAAATATCTCTTCTCTTCAGCATGGTTTCAATTTCAATATCCCACCTACGACCGACGACGCCGACGTATGAATGTCCTTAAACCTATGGAAATAAATACATAAATATTTAACTATCTCCACTCACATTGGAGGCGTAGCTGAACAAGTTGGATACTACTGTTTTATTCAAATCCGTTTATACGCACGTGTCTACAGACAAAAAATAAAAAAAGAGAACAAAACTGACGACATTGTCTTGACGGCTGTCAAAAGTTTTAAGTTAAAAGCTCATTACAAATAAAATCTATTTTATTAGGCAAAACACCCACTTCAAATTGTTCATTTGACACGAGTATGTGCAAACTTACGCAAATTGAACGCAGATTATTATGTCTAGCACATACCTAGTCAAAGAAAATGTCAACTATAGGTACCTTTGTTTAGGTATTCTACGTAAGCCCAAGCACTACCGTTTCCTCTTACAATTGCCATATTATTCATGTTTGTTTACTTCCCTGAAAGTAAGGACGAAACCACTTCACCATCACCACATTAAACTTTGATGAACATTTTAGTGCCGACGACAGCAAGGCAACCCATAACCCTCTGTAAGAAGACAAGGATGGATTTAGTTAATTTTTCTTGTTTTTTACTTTGAAGAGAGACAGGTGTTTTTTTTTTTTTTTTTGCTTTATATTCTGCAAGTGAACAAACTGAAGGCACATGAAGGACAATGTCCAGGCGAAATTTGTAAAATGCCACAAGACAAACATTTTGGCTAAATCCATGACGTGAATTACCACTCCTATGTTTGTATGTATGTCTTTACAAGCAACAATCACAATTCAGAAAAGCAATATCCAAATTATGATGGCTGGTTGCTCAAAGCCAAAGATTAAAACGGAAATCAAATGTAACTAAGATCAACCAATTTATTTCTTCAATCGGAAAATCGACGAACCAATACTAAGCAGGGTGCTTAAGACATCCCCTTTTTGCGTAAACCCTTTTTTTGTTGTAAATTCCGTGAACCAGAAATTTGGATGCTATTGACAAAAACGTTTTAATAGAAACAAATTTCTTTTTAAAATATTTTTTCCCTAAAGAAGGAGGAAATACCCTTCAATTGCCTGTTGCTTTTATTGATTGTGTATAACATAAAGACGTGTGGGGCATAGTAATGCATAAGCAGAGGGTTTGATATCAACTGGTGCGTGCTGCGTAGTAGGTAGGTAGGAATGTACTTACCAAACTAATTTTGTGACAAAAAAAAATAACCCAAGACACGATGACTGATTTTATTTGAAACATTTTGTTACGATAATGGTAACGTGCCCAATTTATTGAACTTATTTTTTCCAAAAATGGCGAATGTGTGTGTTTGAGGTGAAAATAATTTCTTATAATGCCTGCATACTCATAAGAGGGTGGAATTACAGTTGGACTACGTTTCTTAATACGACTCTTTTTGGAGTGATGAGTATCCTTGAAATTTTATCACACACACAGCGACCGTTAGGAATAATGGAGGGGATTAAGTAGGAGACATCGATGTACATTGGTTTTAAATCCTTGGAGACTGTAACAGGTTTGTTTGCCTAGAGGCCTCCTCAAAGCGTTCTTCGAAAAACTTCAGCTTGTCATAAACATAAAACTTGCTTTAGTGAGCCCTTGGTATGCCCTCAACTCACCCTAAAATAGCCCTAGGTTTTTCCTGGAACGAGTTCAGGGAAACAAACAAGACTGTCAAATGGCATGCATTTTTCTTTAAATGACAGGCTAGGTTAGGTTAGGTTTAAAATGGCTGTCAGGAAAACAAACTGACACACTTAGACCAATATAAGGTCCATTGGAAGTACCTCACTTAACAAAACCATTTGGAGCTTTTAATAAAGCGAAGGAGATGCAGGGGATCTGTGCTCGCCAGATCACTTAGATCATCAAGAAAATATGTTCCTAGATGCCGTTTTCTTTTAAAGGAGAGTTCGTCTTTCCAGGCTGTTCTCGGGGGGGTTGAGACTTGGAACTTACTATCAAAAACCAATTGGGGGATGGTGTAGTCGGAGTGGCAAGGGATTGATCCGAATAAATTCAGGATTGTAGCGTGGCTGATGTTACTAACGGTCCATTGGAAGATAGCTCTCATACGAATGGCTGCACTGGCGGCCATTAGTTTGCTGAAATATGAGGTTGAGGAGTGTACTTAGGGCAGCTGAGGGTGTTGATCTCAGTGCTCCGCTTATACACAAACAGGCTGTTCGTTGGACCTTGCTTAGATTATCGCAGTAGGTCCTTTTATCAAGAGCGGTCCACCATACCACTTCTCAGTATGTGAGTATTGGTCTGATGACTGCGGTGTAGAGCCAGTGGGTGATTTGGGGGGGAGAAACCGATTATAACCGATTGCTTTTTTACAGGAAAATAAGGCTACGATGGATATCCTGATTCTTTGATGGAGTTATTAGTTGAGGAATTTTGTATTTCCTGGTGAAGAGAACGACTTCAGTTTTCTTAGGGTTGACTCCTACACCACATTTTGCCGCCCATTTCACTAGTATATTTAGAGCGGTTTGCATCAGTTCCGTAAGGACGTGAGCATGTTTGCCAGATACCCCAAGGGAGACGTCATCTGCATATGCAATCACTTTGAATCCTTCAGTTTCTAAGTCAACTCGAAGTTCATTGAAAACTAGATTCCACAGAAGAGCGGATAGGACTCCGCCTTGCGGTGTTCCTCTACTGAGGGATCTCTTTGCAGAGAAGTTTCCTAGAGTGGAGTTGATTCTCCTGCTTTTTAGCATTAGATTCATCAACTCCACTATGGAACCATCTACCTTGATCTTCGTCAGTGCCTTTGTAATCGCAGAGTTACTGACGTTATTGAAGGCGCACTCAATGACGAGGAAAGCGGCCAGAGTGAATTCTTGGTGATGGAGGGAATGTTCTATACCTAGTAGAAACCAAGGTGTGTTGGGCCGTTTCTACAGATTTACCCTTACAGTAGGCGTGTTGTGCTGTAGATAACAATTTTGGATCTATAGCTATACGCAGGTGGATATAAATCAGTCGTTCTAACGTTTTAAGAACGAGAGATGGTAGACTTATTGGTCGGAGATCGTCTGGGTTAACGTGGGATGATTTTCTTGACTCAGGTATAAACACAACCTTGACCCCTCTCCACTGAGGGGGATATAGTTCAAGGTGGTACAGCCGATGAGAATTACTTCAAGGACAGGGATAATAATATCCGCGGCCTTTTGAAGTTCGGCTGGCCAAGGGGATTTGTATGGGTCAAAGCTGTTAATGTCCCAAACTAGTTTGTCCCTTGTAATCAGATCGGGGTTGTTTGTTTTTATGCTAACTGATTCTATGGAGTCATAGTTGCATAAGTTCTTAGAGCTGCCTGGAAAGTGAGTGTTCAGAAGCAGATTGAGCGGTTCTCCGCAGAATTCTGTCCAGCCGTGAGCTGCTAGGCATGGTTGGACTCTTTGAGAGGATTTTTCTCAATCTAGAAGCTTCTGACTATCTTCTATTTTTTCAATGACAGGGTTGTGTGGTGATTTCGATGTTTGACTTTTTTTGAGAACCGAAAATACAAGTTTTCTTCGACAGCTTATAGCGTTTTCAAGCAAACCTGTGTAAAGTTAAAAGACCGAACCCAATAAAGAGGTAAAGCATTTGCATACGCGTTGGGTGATTAGAATATGAGTCTCTATTATTGGCTGTACGATCGAAGTTGGGCTCAAGGAAAAACTGATGAGCATTCCTGGCGAGGTGGGTGTTGTGGCTTAAATGTTTCTGGGGAGGAATGCAAGTATGCAGAGCATTGTTTGAGATAGAAGCGATAAAAGAGATTTAGACAGGTAAGAATACGACGATGTTCGAAAAAATCAACTGACACTGCAATTGAACCGCCTATCACTTTGAATGCTTTGTTTTGAACTCTAGCAAGTAGGTGCAAGGATATTGAGAAGCACCTGGGCGTTGTTGAACTTTGGGGAAAAGCGGGTTTTATAAGCTGTGGTTAGATCTTAAGGAGAACAAAATTTACTGCATTGTCTTAAGAAACCTATAAGCATTTTGCAGCAATTTTGATAACTTGAAATATGTGGCCATTCCAATAAAGATTGTCATTCACAAACATACCAAATATTGACAGCGCTCCGGTCTCTTGGATGCAGGTACCAATCATGGATAACGGCATGTAAACATGGAATGTAAACCTTTAACGACAAGAGACAGCATTGAGCTTTCGAAGCATCGAATTCTACTCAGTTTTATTACCCCATGAAACAATGATATCAAGATCAGAAAATCAGAAAATGAAGTTAACATGCGCAACAGTTAAGAGGATTAGAAATTTCACATTCGCACATACGCTCTAAACGTCATTGTATAGGACTACCTCCAGTTCACCTCTTCATAAAAATGGAAGCAAGACTGGCGACACACCGTCTTTTCCATCAAGGACTCATAAAATCACATCCATACCCGAAAGGAGATCTGTCGATGATGGAAAGTCTAGAAAAACATAATACCTTCAGTTAGTGCTTGGATGCTATTATTCTAATGTACAACTTCAAACTCAACTTCTCCATTGTAATCCTCCTCAAAGAAGACTGAGAGAACACAAGGCCTCATCCTTCAAGGCAAGATATGGGCTGGTATACAGACGGCTCAAAAATGGAAACTGGTACAGGTTCCGGCATTTTCAGTGACTGTCCCAGAACGAATATCTCAGTAAGTCTGGGCAGTCACTCGTCCATTTTCCAAGCTGAAGTCTCTGCCGTTAACGAATGTTCGAGAATAATATGTTCATCGAACACGAAAAACAAAACAATATTCATTTTTTCAGACAGACAAGCTGCACTAAAGGCGTTAAGCTCACCTGTCAAAGATCCAAACTAGTCCCAGAGACAGTCATGTCACTCTCTGAAATAGCAAGGAAAATCCTCCACTGGATTCCAGCACACAAGGGCTATGATGGTAACGAGAAGGCAGACATCTTAACTTAAGACGGCGGGCGCATCTAAGCCATTCGTCGGACCTGAACCCTTCTGCGGTGTAAATAAAAGCATCTTCAAACATATTGCCAAGAACATCCTACTGGAGGAATCAAATAGAGTTTGGAGTAACTACTCTGGCCAAATCTGTTCAAAGCTCTTTTGGACAGAATATACTGAAAAAACATCAACCGAAAAACACAGGACTACTAACCGGTCACTGTTCCTTAAAGAAACATCTTCACCAAACGAGGCTGGTAGCGGACCTCATCTACTATTCCTCGAAAATGAAGAAACATCTCTGCACATTATTACGGAATGTCCAGCACTTTTCCGCCTTAAAAAGCAAATACTTGACTATGAGATCATCCCCCCCTAGATAAACTCAAACTCATTCACCCACAGAAGATTGCTAACTTTTGATTTATTCCGGAGCAGGAGAGCTGCTGAAACCTAACATGGGGTGGCGCAATAGGTTTCATTCACACACCGCAGTGCCCAGAGCTGAGCAAGCTCTACCCGTCCCCTTAATCTATCTATCTATCCATCTAGGAACTTCAGACAACAAATCATTTGCAAAAATAAGGAAGAATCAAAAAAAAAGAAGGAAGCAGACAAAACGGAGCCCTGCGGCAGACCAGCAT
Organism: Melanostoma mellinum; assembly: GCA_914767635.1. NCBI lineage: Eukaryota > Metazoa > Arthropoda > Insecta > Diptera > Syrphidae > Melanostoma > Melanostoma mellinum. The sequence goes on along the minus strand of OU612058.1, from coordinate 161,450,029 downwards.
TTCTAAATGAATAAGACTTGAAACCATCAAATGCAACGGTCCCAAAAGTAGTTTCTGATCCAACGAAGAAGAGACGCATTGCGCATTAGAACGCCAGATGCCAGACTACATCAAATGATTTAGAAACATCAAGTTATCCTACTTTCTCCAGAACAGTTTGAAGATGGATGGGTTACACTTTTTGGTGAGACCAAATCACCAAAGGACCATTTTCTACTTAAGTTGTTCTGTCTGTCCGTCTGTTATTAGGAAGATATTTCATGAGTTGACAATTCAGTTAAGTTTCCACTACCCAGGAAACAAGAGACATAAGTGCAATTGGCCGATAGTTGCAAGGGGTCTTTTTTGTGACGGGCTGACCAAATGCAGTTATCCATCTGCTCGGGAAGAGCCCAGAAGAATTGGATAAATAGAAAGGCTCTCATAGTGGTTCAGAATAATGGCGGGGAAGCCATTTTGACCAGCGAGCATATGTGTATGAACACATTTAGATCTTTGAGGACCCTCGCAATGAACACACTCAAGAATGGACAGACTCAAGCACGGATGGGCCAAATACGCTATCAGGAAGCGTCGAATTAAATCCGCCTGTGTGGTACTCTGAATTTACATTAGAAAGCATAGGTTTGCCTATGCCGCCTGATTTTTTCTATGCCTAAAGGCATTAAAATTAAATACTGATATCGTGACAACTGTTTGTGCCAGCAGTGTTTCGGTCTGCCTTTCCCTTTTTCAGACCGTGATCGTAACAGAACTGCGATTTAAACGGGCGAATCACTAGGGAAAAGCCGACAATCAGGAGAGTTGTGATACTTTCATCACAATACTTCTTACGACCGTGCTTACGCTTTAGTGCTTACTCAAGTTACGACAAAGCCAGTGGTCGAGGTGGTACTCTTCTGTCTGAGGAACGATGATTCTGTGCGCCGACCCAGCTCGAGCGGAACTATAAGCGCCCGTTTTTGCTACTTGAGGGCACGCGGCGCGGCGCTGCGCTCGTAACGTCATTAATGTCACCCCAACTAAGTACGTATTGGTGGGTTGCGGGTCTCGTCATGAGTGGTGATGTGAAAAATTAATCCGCTGTATAAGTCAAAGGAAAATGTGTTTTCATTCCGACAATATAGGACTTCGTTGCCCTCAGGTTTCTCTTCCGAATTTGTTTGAGCAAAAATCAATCTCGATGTGATTTTACCCGAGTCGTTATATAGGTTGACATCCTGTGAGATTAGATTCGAACTGGATAAACGTCACCAGCAAAAGGAATCAAAGATAGAGGACTCTAGCCTACTTACAAAGTAAGACATTTCGATTATTCACTTTCCTGTCCAAGAAAATGTGTAAATCTTCTATTTTTTAAAAATGACCTGGTTCAGCAAGTGCATGTGGAATGGAGTGTAGATAACACGTGGAGTCTTTAGCGAGCCGGCCGCGAAGGAAAAAGAAGACAATAACAACTGAGTCGGTCGTGTCCTATTGCTTCCCTTCGCTTCTTCTTCGCACCTTCTGTATTCCACTTTTATTTTGAATTATAACACCACGACATCGAATGGAAACACCCTGTAAAAGTCATTCGATTCATTTATTTCCTCACCCAAAAGAAGTCCTTAAAAAAAATTCAAATTCTGTTTTCCCATTACAGCAGCAAATCTATGTACGTATTTCAAAACACTATCAAATAAATCTTCTATCTTTTTTATGTCTTTCTCTTCGCATAAAACAACAAAGAGAAAAAAAAATGAACTTCTCTTCAGCGAAATCTCGACAATGTATACGACTTACGAACGTTGTACGTACAACCAGTACGACGTAAGACGTATCAAGAAAAGAATCAATTTAAATTTTATATCTCTCAGTCTGATGAACAAAAATAATACTCGGTGTCAGCTCCCCTGAGCAATAGATTCTCTTGGTCCTGATGGTCGGCGAAGACAGATCGTAAAATTATATTGCATTCCCTTTGGGCTTCTGTAAGTAAATACACGTCTTTGTGGAAATTTCAATTTTATGTACCCCAAGGATGACAGACAAAATTCTTTCATTTCCTTACGTACACTGACCCTTTTATGCTTTGGAATGTGTATGAGTATGTCATACAAGAAGTGTTTATTCAGTTTTCACGGTGGTACAACATGTACAACTTAATCTAGCCCATCGAGTCTGTCTGTTTCTGTTTCGCTATGTGTCGAGGTGCGGGGTTTTTTGACTTGGGGTTTCTTTTTGTATACACATGTACTTTGGCACTGATTATTTTTTGCCATGGAGGGTTATCACGTTACGGTAATGGGGCCGCAAATCGACCATAGATGGACAGTTAAACTGTCAAATGCAGAAGCAATTGCCACAATCATTGCATGTGGCTTTTTGTATGACTTGATATGCTTTGAGCAAAGTGACCGTTCTGAATGTATAATTTAAAGCGAAATAACAACACGAGCATGTGGCACGGAAACACGGGACCACACGCAATGTGTCTCGTATTTAGGCCATTTGTGTGAACAAGGATATGCTTCAAGCATTTATTTGTTATTTGATATTTACAAATATAACCAACATCGTTTTAATTAATGGATTGTTTTTGAAACGATAGTTGAGATATGTATTTAGTTAAGTCTGCTTTTGTTTCCAAACTGACTCAGCTTAAACGAAAATTCAATAGAAATGTAAATTTTAATGCTTTCCTAGTATTATTTGTTCAATTCAGTTCATATTTATTTGTAGTATAGAGAATATGTTATTTTACAAAGAGTGTAATTTTAGAGATTTAGAAAAATTTTCTTTACAACTATGATAAAATAATTTTATAACAATATTTAGATGGGGATATACAAACAATATATAGCATTTGAGGGAAAACACTACAAGAAAAAACCCTCATATTATTAAACTTAAAAAACTACTATTGCACATAAACCCAATTACTTGGAGCTGAGTAATTTATTGCAAATTTAAGATTAAATTATTATCTGAATAAGAAGATCGTTGAAAAAAGTTGTCTTCCAACTTGTACAATACAATTTTGACAGGGCTGACGTTTGCTCTTTCATGGAGACGTGCTGTAGAGTAATAACGAGGCAAATTTAGCATTAGTTTAAGTACTTTGTTTTGACTAATCTGCAGTTTTTTAAGATGAATCTCAGCACAGTCAAACCATACTGGTGCACCGTAGGTAAGAACAGGTTGAAAAATAGATTTAAAAATTAATATTTTATTGTGTATGCTAAGGCGAGACTTTCTATTGATAAAAGGGTATAGGATTTTTACTAGTAAATTTGCTTTGTGAATTGAGTTAGATATATGCCTTTCAAATGTCAGTTTCTTATCAAGTGTGATGCCAAGGTATTTACAACTTTCCGCCCACGGGCTGCTGGTCGAATTTATTTTGAGTGTGGTTTGCGGGAGGAAATTATGCTTTCTTCGTCGAGTGAGCCACATTGCTTGACATTTTTCTGCGTTGACTTTTATCTTCCACTTGGTAAAGTAATTAAGGATAGTATCTAGTGAAATCTGTAAGCATGTTAATGCGTCTTGAGGAAGAACGCTCGACTTAAAAAGCGCAGTATCATCTACAAACATGGCAACTTCGGTGTTATCAAGTACAGGAAGATCTGACAAGAATATGTTGAAGAGGATGGGGCGAAGTACGGAGCCTTGAGGAACCCCAAAACTAATATCACATATGGCGGACTTGGCAATTCCAGTGGATACAAAAATTTCTTTTTCTGTCTTTCAAGAAGTTCCATATAATATTGACAAGATAGTCTGGAAAGTTAAACAATAAAAGTTTGTAGATAAGTCCTTCGTACCATACGGTATCGAAGGCTTTTTCTATGTCTAACAAGACTAGCCCAGTCGAACGTTTTAAATTTAAATTATTTTTGATGTACTGTTTTAATCTTAAAACTTGGTGGCTGGTAGAGTGGCCGGCTCTAAACCCAAACTGCTCATGTGGATATATATTGGCTTCTTCAACGTGTTGCAAAATCCGATTCTTTAACACCTTTTCGAAGATTTTACTTAAAGTGCTTAATAGGCTTATAGGCCTATAGCTAGATGGACTTTCTTTTGGTTTTTCTGCTTTGGCAATGGGGACCACTTTTGCTAATTTCCATTTTCTAGGAAAGTAAGAGTGCTTAATACAGACATTAAAAATAAACGTTAAGAAGGTGATGCCTTTTTTGGATAGGGCTTTTAACAATCGGTTGTTAATACCATCGTGGCCAGGCGCCTTTTTTATTTTTAGCTCCTTTAATAAGCTTTTCACTAGCCGATTGTTGTGGATGAGAACGCCGGGTTGGTAAGCAATTTGTTCATTAAATTCGCTAAGCCTATCATTTACAACATTCACAGTATGTTGATCACTCAAGTGGGCAGAAACTAAATGATTTCGGCTAAATGTCTCCGCCAAGACATTAGCCTTTTCTTCCTGAGTAATAAGGATATTATTTTGAACTCTAAAAGGTGGAATTGTTGAGCTCTTTTTTTTAATTATTTTTGTTGCATTCCAAAATGGCTTGGAACCTTTGTCAAAGCTGGATAACAAATTGTTCCACTTTTGGTTGCGAAACAATAAAGTTTCATTTTGGATCTGAAGATTAAGCATCCTTACGTTAGTTTTAAAAGAGTCTAACTTGTATCGGATCCACTTTCTTCTTTCAGAGTTACGCAGGCGAATTAAACGTAAGATGTTATTTGGTAACGGTTGAAGATTTGAGTTGGAAAAAGCACACCTGGTCTTAGGAATAGAGACTTCAGCGGCGTTAGTAATAGTTTGTTCAAATTTCTCAATAGCGATGTCCACTTGTGAAAGTGACTGTACATCGTCTAACGATAAGGATCCATCGTACAAATTTTCAGATATGTAAGATCGATATCTTTCCCAATTTGCAGCAGCATAGTTAAATCTTACACTTGAATTGTTTGAGTTGCAATTTGACAGTAATTCAGTACAAACGGACAGATGGTTCAAGCTCAAAGCATTGACAGTTATGGGTTGAGAAAAGCGTGTAGGATTATTTGTTATAAATATATCAAGAGTTGAAGGAGTTCTTGACGACGAAGTTGGGATGAATGTTGGCTTGAGGAGAAAATACTTAATTTTGATAAATCTTCCAAAACAATTTCTATACCTAGAGCTTCAGCTACCTCAAGTCGAAGAGCTGGTAAGATTGTGTGTCTAAGATTTTTATTAATGACAATAGCAACCCCACCCCCCCTTGAATGTTGCCTATCTAGCCTATAGCATACATAATTTAAATTAGAAAAACTGCTATCGTTCTTTAGCCAGGTTTCCGTGAGCAGAGCAATGTCAATTCTGTTTGTGAGCAGAGCAATGTCAATTCTGGCTTGTTGGTGTTGGTGTTGCTCAGTTTGGCTCCTCTTTGAAGTTTGAGGCAACGGGGGAAAATCTTGCATGGTGAAATTCACATGATATATTTTGGCTCTAGGTTGACTTGTAGAAACCGGTTTTGAGATAACGCTGTTGTTGTGAGTACCACGCATGCGCGAGGAGATTCTTTGTCGTATTTCGATATATTGTTTCCGACTAAGAGCCCGACCCATAGAATCCGTTGCGTCCGTTCGCTGCCGGATTCACCTGACAGCTGTGAGTTTTGCCGGACACAACGGATAGGGGTGACCCATAGAATCCGTTGCGGTGTTTTAATAGATAAATTTTGTCAAAAAGGGGGCGTTCAAGAATCGTATCCGGATAGCTTGTTGTTGTTGTTTACGTGTGGGAAATCGAAAAAAATTAGTTATAATCGTCTAGCAATGATTTTTTGAATGTTTTTCTGTTTTCAAAAGCCGAATTTTAATATTTCAAAGCTGTTGTCTGCAGCAAAAAAAAAAAAGATATCCAAGATACGGCTATCCGAGGTAGGCTATCCGATAGGTTCTTGAACGCGCCCATTGTCACTTTTTCCATTTAGAAGAAAACTTCAAATTGGTTGTGACTGCGCATGTCTCTCTTTTGCCGGACGCAAAAAGTTAAAAGTTGGGCTACTTTTTGCGTTGCGTCCGTTGCATCCGATGCTTATGGGTCACCTCTCATAAGATCGTGTGTATTTAATCGAGCTGTCAGGTGAATCCGGCAGCGAACGGACGCAACGGATTCTATGGGTCGGGCTCTTAATACACGATGGGTCGGTGGATTTGTGCGGACCATTACAATTTGCACATTTAGTTGATGATGGTGATTCGGTGCACTCAGTGGTCTTGTGAGGACCAGAACAAATGGAGCAAAAGCTTTTGACCTGACAATGTAAGGCGCCGTGGCCGTACATCTGGCAGTTGTGGCACTGCGTTATTTTGTTGGGCTGGTGCTTTTTGTAGTCCCACCGGATAAGAGTTTTAAACACAGTTTTATAATTGGCGCGGAGTTCATTCATTTTAATTGAGCCACGTTCGATTAAAACAATATATTTGTAATAAGCATGCTGTAAGTTTGATTTTACTGTGATAGGCTTGATTTTAAGACATTTAATGCATTTTATTTAATTTTGTGTTGTCGTAAAGATCTAAGCCCGATAGTACAACCTTAAATGGCCTATTTGCTTTTTTTTTCGTGGGAGTAGAACTCACATGATTCTGTTTTTAATGCATCTGCAATTTGTTCGTATGATTTGATACTTGAGCACATCACTTTTTGGCCCAGAGAGATTTTTTTAATAATATAGTCTGTAATCTTAAGTTTATCAATTAACTTTCTGAGAATTTCACTTTTGGTTTTTAGAACAATAATTGGAGGTATGGATACCTTTGATTTTACAATTTCACTAGTGTCACTATTTCCACTATCCATGCGGTCATCATCGCATAATGTTTGTAGTGGCTGATAATAATTATCACTATTTTTATTAATTTTATATTCCATGCTGGAAAATTTAGGAGTCTTGTTTGGATTATGATTTTTATGGAGGATGAAATCGTCATCCTCCGCAACACTTCGTAAACGTTTAAGGCTAATTTTGTACTAATCGCTTAATAACACGTGCAGCTCTGTTGACAATTGCCAATGAATCGATAGTTGAGATATGTATTTAGTTAAGTCTGCTTTTGTTTCCAAACTGACTCAGCTTAAACAAAAATTCAATAGAAATGTAAATTTTAATGCTTTCCTAGTATTATTCTGTACTTCGAGAAACGAAGGATGGAAGTTTAGAAAAAAATTGTGACAAAATTGTCATATTTGAGACAACACTGTTCAAAGTGCCAAAAAAAGTATCCAAAAAGTCTATAATGGCACCATTGTCAGAATTTGGTTGCAATTACTTCAATTCCTCCAATATTTGCAATATTTGTGTAGTGATAACAAAAGTTCTGATGAGACTACGGCCATCCTGTCAGAATTACCACAGCTCTATATTTACTATGCTGACTGATTTTTTGGCATATTCACCTATTTCTGTTTCTATTAGGACTGTAGTTGTGACTACGACAGAGCAGTCCACGATTATTAGGATCGCGTTGATTTTTTCACTATTGCGACAATTCTGGCGAAATAACAATAAAACCAACAACAACAAAAAAAATTTTAACCGATTTTGATACATTGTAACAATTACGAGAGCTCTGTAGGGATTGTAACAGTCTTATCGCCATTACATTTATCTTGTGATTACTTTAGTACTTTCGTAATTGCGCGATGGCGTCTGAATTGTAAGAACTCTACTTCGATTAAAACAGCACAAAAGTGATTTTCTCAATTATGTATAGTTTTGCAAATTTTTTTTTCGTAATTTTGACCGTTTTGCGGCAATTACGACAGTTCTGCCATGACGTAGACAATTCTGCGGCAGCAACGAGGGTTTTGTGACAATAACGATAATACTCTCATGATTACGAAAGACCCCTTGTTATTACCATTGTGCCGCACACAGTCGCAACTATGGTCATTTCGCAACTACAAAAATTTTGCTCTAAGTTACAGTGATGATGGCTGTTCTATCATGATGACAGAAATCTATATATCTCTATCGTAATTACAGGGGTTTTGTTACGATCAAGATGTATGTGTAGTGATTACGAAAGTTTTGTAGTTTTTTACGACAATAATGTCGTAATTACGACATTTCCGCCACAATTTAACAATTTGCCGGGATAACGAGAATTCTGTTAGTAAACTTATAATTTTGTGTAGGGGTTATCACAGTTCTTTAGAAAATTCTGCCGTGTACAAAACATTTCTGTCAGAATTACGACAATATTGTCACGGTCACGACAATTCAGGAGTGACTACTACAGTCATATTGTTGTGTGTTTACCACCTATTCAATTCTGCAGGAATGCGAAAGCCCTGCAGCGGTGAAGATACTGCTGCCGCTGTAACGATATTCTGTTTCATAGTCTTTCATAGTCTCTCCTTAAGACAAAAGCTCTGTACAGATAACTACAGCGCTCTCGAACTTACAACTACTACAGTTATGATTATTTACTTCGGGGTTCAGGTATCAACAAGTACGACAAAATTCGTGGTAATTTCGAAAATTCTGTCTCTCTAAGGAAAGTTTTGTCTTGATAACGACAAATCAGTTACGATTGTGAGAGCTCTGTCTTAATTGTGACGCTGTCGAGATATCAACAGATTTTTCTTAATGAAGACAACGCTGCCACGTATAAAACAATTAATTCGGCCTGCAAAGATTTTAATGCGCACTTGGTGGCTTTTGTTAAAGCTCGTTCTTTTTTAACTCAAAGTTGAATAAAATGAGTTCATCATTCAACCAGACATCGGTTGAGTATTTTTTGTTTAGCTATGCATTTACTATATAGTATTTATGTTCTTGTTAAATTCAATTCAAAACAAATGACATGAAAAAATCATCCAGTACATTAAAATTAAAAAACTTATGCGCATTTAATAAATGGACACGACTGGGTCGTACGAACCTGCGCTTGTGTGTTTGCACATTATCAAAATCTTAAGGCTGAGTAGAAAGTTAAAGTACTTGTTCTTCATCTTCATAATAATATTGAAGGGCTGCCAACTGTACATTAATTATGAAAACTGAGTAAAACAACATAAGATATTTAAAAATAAATAAACCAAATATTCCAAAATCCAAAGGCTTTTAGCGAAACAGTTGAAACGCCAAATTAAAACAGTTAATACATAAAATATAAAAAATTTATCAAAACCGTAGTACCAGTTATTTAAAACTGACTAACTATGACTACCCTTAATATGTTAAGTAACACAGTACGAGCGTTAGGAAAAAGGGAGAGAGTTTGAAAGGAGATACCGATGCACATTAGTTTCAAATTTCTGAAGAATGTAATGAGAGGAAAACATAGAGCTGGGCAATACATTAAACATTTGCGGCTGAGGAAGGAATCTCTGTATTTAACAGTACGTCCAAAATTGGGCTCAAGGGTAAACTGATGGGCATCCTCAGAAGCGCGAGTATTGCAGTTGAATTGTTTAAGGGGAGGAATGCAACTGGCAATCAAAAGGGCCCTGTCTGTAAAAAAAAAAAAAAAACGATAAAATAAGGAGAGACAAGAAACATTACAACGATGTTCGAGTATCGTGAAAGTTTGTATGGTTATTCCACAAGAGGTGGTTGGTAATGCACATACCGAAGATTGAAATCTGTTCTGTTTCGACGATGCAAGAGCCACTCATGGATAGTGGCAAGGGCGCTTCAGCGACAAAAGACAGCATTGAGTTTTTGAAGCATTAAATTCTACGCGGTTTTTTATTCCCCACTAGACAATGCTGTCTAGATCAGAATAGAATGAACTTAACATACGTTGCCACCCTAGTTCCACATCCGAAGAGTAGGGATGTGAACTTAAGAACGAATATGAAAATCTGAGGGTACTGTCATCGGCAAAACAATTTAACGGAATAGTAATTTCACACAGAAGATCGTTAATGAAAATGTACTAAAAGCAAGTTTTCAAAAATTAAGTATGCAAGTTTCAAAATCTTGCCAGAAGATTTTCTGACAAAACATATAAAAATAACAAAACTGTTTTGAAACAATTCAAAAAAATGGTAAAAATATTAAAAGATAAAATTTCCAAATATTGATATGCAATGTTTCGTAAGCAACTTAAGGCTTTAAAATACAAAATTTCGTCAAAATGTTCATAGCTATTAAGAGAAATGTTCTGAAAAAAACGTATTATGAGAGGGACCGTGTTCGACTTTTCCAAAAGAAAGGCTATCAAAAAATAGTCCCCCACATAAAATTTTATCGCAATCGTTAGAGTTGCTTACAAGAAAAATAAGTACTACAATGAAAATTGTTTGCATGGAAGATACTGTCATTTGAAGACCTAGAAACCCATTTCCAAAACCCATCTGTAGGCTGCTCAACAGTTTTAACTGAAAGTTTTGAAGAAAATTGGTCACGCGGTTCAGGCTGTAAATCCTTATCCATTTAGCAGACAAGCGCAGAGCAGACTTTTACTCATTCTCTATCATAATGTCGTGTTTTCTTGTTATCTCAAAATTTTTTCCTGCACGATTGCAAAATTTGCCTTACATTCCTCTAATCGCAAGTAAAAACCGGAGCGTTTTTTGAAAACATAATGTCCGTCAAGATAGCACTACACTGCTAATAAGATTTTCAAGTCATGTTAATTGAATTAACACCTGCCAATTCATGGTTAATCTATCTGGAAACCAGTTTATCGGTTATCTATCTTGAAAAAAAAAACAATTTCAGGCTCTTCGTTTAAAAAAAATCGTTTGTAGTGCTAACTCACGATCAAGTTAAAATACCTCCTCTCAAACCGATCAGAAACAACAAAAAATCGAACAACTAATTGCCATTGTTTTGTCGTAAATTGATCGTGAAAAGAAAGAAGTGATCGCTTCTCATTTATTGAAATAAAGTAGTGTTTAGTGCTAACTTGACGTGTCCACTTAGCACTACCACCCCTTAAAGAGGGTGAAATTAACTCAAAACCAAAAACTAGGTACGCCATCAACTATCGCAATTTTGTAGCTCATAAGATCAGCAGTTTTTGGTTTAGATTCGATTCTCTTTACGGGGTGGTAGTGCTAACTTCCTATTCTTTACAGGCAATAGAACCATAATAAGTGAGGATCCTACATTCTTGCTACAAGCACTTAAGAACTATTCACATGAAGACGATGAATAAACGACCAACGCACATATATGTAGGTAGCGTTCCGTTATAGAACGGGGAGTCCCGAGGTCTAGCAAATTTCCAACAATCATACCTTATGGGGAACCAAAAATTTTTTGCCGATTCCGAACGGCATATGGGAAAGCGTTTTTCATGGAAATGAAATTATTACGAGGGACACCATGGAAAAATATTTTTGTTTTCTGTTGGGATTTGAGCCTCAACCATAAACGTAACAGGCAGACATGCTTAGCATAACGCCACAGGTATCTTCCAATGAACATCGAATGAACGAATATTGGTAGTTCTTGCTTGTGAGCTGTTGGTGAAGTCGAACGTCATTTAAGAAGTTAACATTGGTCGTTTTGTTGAATCTTCGTACGAATAAATCGACTATATTCTTGCTCAAATTGACTTTGTCAATACTGACAAATTGGTATAAAAGAGAAGAAGTTTCAAAAAATTGACCATTGTGAACTTCGTCTAGGGCCCTTAAAATCAGTTTTCGTAATTCATTCGTCGTGAATAGTACTTTAACGTATAAATAAAAGCTTAAGAACGTGGTGGGAACCGTATTAGTTCAAAAACGACTGGGTGTTTGTACCGCCTGGCATTTATTTCAACGGAAATGTACTTCCCAAGAGTGAGAAGTTTGAAAATTTGGGATCAATAACCAGTAGTGAACGCAAGTGAACGTCGCTTGAAAGCTCCGCCATCTTCTCTAATGTGGGTGATCCCCCAGCACGCACAAACGGTTCACAATGTTCGACAATGTACAAAAATGATGAGGCTAAGTTGACGGCAACTGAAATGAGATGCTCCGTATGACAGTAGCACTTGAAAAAAGAAGGAGACTCATAAAGCAGTGCTAATTTTGCAATCAAGTTAGCACTACACACTGCGCTGCAGTAAACAAATCAATTTCTGAAAAAAAGGAGCTACAAAATATCTCAAAAACGACTTGAATTTATATGCAGGTGTTTTTCGTTAACAGCGTTGTGTGTACAGCTAGTTGTGCAGCTAAAAAATTATCAAAAACATTTGACAACCATTCAACCATTTCGACATTCGACAAGTGGTCGTTTGGGGGTTCACATTATCCAACATTGGTCGTTCAGACCAAAGTCTGTCGAACGAATTGTTCAGTGTGAATGCCTTGAAAATCACTTATATATAAGAGAACAGTTTGAAAAGGGGGTCGTGACAAATTATCACTCTGCATATCCTATGAACAGAAAAATTGTGACTGTTAATGGTGTACTCAGTTTTTGTTTGAGATCGATTGTGCAGATTTAGGGTTGGAAGTGCTAACTTGATGGACAGGAATAAGTGTCCAAATGAGAAGTCTGCAATGGTAAGGTATACCTTTATTTCTAAGCAAGCATTACAAGTGCAATGTTCAACAAAATATTATGGAGCTGAAATGACACTCGGCCCTCCTCACTCCGTAGACTTGCCGATGCAATAACATCTCATCAAAAATGGATTGGTTTTAAAATTTACTATGCAAATTGTTATATTGCGTTTTTATGGAACCACATTCCATTGGAAAACGATATTCTTGTGGTTACACAATTTTGTTCGTCTCCATGTACTCAGTATACAATTTCAAACGAAAACATGTTTTTTTTGCTTTGTTTTATTAAAAAAAACCACAGAAAAATATTTACTTTAATTTTCTCTTTGTTTGTTTAATTTTCTTTCGCAGCGGTTACCAAACAGGATACAAATGGATGTACGTATCCGTCTTCTATTTTGTTTATATAATGTCAGCTCAAGTGGTGTAATGTAGTTGATTTGTGTAAGTTCGCCATTGATTCTCTCGAATCCGACACTTTCATGTAAAATCAATTCGTTTATTAGTGGGTTGGATTTTCATTCTACAAACTAATCAGGGAAGGATGATTCGCCTTCAGAAGAACTACAATTTCACTGACAACCATTTTCTTATTGAAACTCATTTGACATGATACTAATTCAAAACACAGTCATATTTCTGTTCCAAATCTCTCAAACCAATCATTTTTGTATTTTCTGGTTCACACTTTAAAAGCGGTTGCTGTTGGCTCTCAGTTCATTGTAGGCTAATAACTTTGGTATTTCTCCATTTGTTGTAGAATTGTTTCCATTATTTTCTTTCTTTTTCTTTTTGTTTGTCAGAAAATAAACTTTCTTTTCAGATTGACTGAGAAGGAAAACAGACATATTTTATTTAATCCAGCCATTGCAGCCATTCGCTTGCCTCCATCGCCTATGAAAAGTTAAAAAACAACTGAAACAACATTTCGTGTTTTGGCGTAATTACCATTTTATGTTTTTATTTTCTTTCTACATTTCTACAGAGCATAAATCAGGTTAATTTTCAAATTTAAAATACGTAAAAAAAGGAAAAAAGACGGAAAACTCGTGGAATTTTTAAAACACCCCAAGTGGTATGATGGAAAAGTGGTTTTGTTCCTTTTGGGGAATGGGCTAAGGATGGTGATGAATGTTAAGTGGTTTGCTTTATTTTATTTTATTTAAAAGAAGATTCTTAAGGACACTTAATAAAAATTGTTCAATTGTTTCTTTAAAACACTTTAGGAGCGTATCTTTTTTATGGGATGAGATAATGATAAACATTGAATTTAATAAAAGCCTATATAACGAATCCTTGGAAGTTCTTTGACTTATGAGTTCATTTTCAATAAATGAACTTTAAACATAAATGTCAAATTGTATTAGAAGGAGTCTTTGGTTACCAAAGCCCTGAAAAGAGACAAGGTAAGCAATCTGGAAATCCAACCGTTCATATACCGAGTCAAAAGCAGAGACACTCAATCCTATGCTGGAAACTCAATTCCCAGGAAATCAGGAATCAGATCACAACAATTTATTTCACTTAGACCACCAGCTCAACCCGATAAATTCAGTCGAGCCAGCTGGTACATGTCATCGTTAGTTCCTTCTGACGATGACGAGGCCATCAAATAAGCTATGGCATCTTTTGACAGCTTCAAGTCACCTAGGACTGATGGTGTTTATTCAGCGATGTTGCAGGAAAGTAAAAACCTTTTGCTGGCTTTTCTTTAAAAAATATTTTCACCGGCGGCTTAGCACTAGCGTATATCCCAACTCCGCGGCAGAGTAGTAAAGTCACTTTTATACCAAAAACTGGTAGGGAAGACTCACTCTCCAGGAGCCTTAGACCCATCAGCTTTTCCTTTTTCCTGCTTGAAACGCTGGGAAGAGTGGTGGAGATTTATATTCGCAAAATCTTTCTCCAAATACACCCTCTGTCTCAGATGCAACGAGTTTACCAATGCGGAAAATCTTGTTAGCCCTCATTTCAAAATATTGTTAGCAGGATTCAATGCGCGCTTCACAGGAAAGATTTTCCGGTAGACATTTTCAGAGTCAAAGCTTTTGACAATGCCAGCTGTGTTGGAATGTGCAACGCTGCCAGAGAACACGATGTGGACAAATCATTAGTCTTGTGAATTGAAGCAATGTTATTGAATAATATTTTAATGGTTGAAGCGGAGTGTGGAAAATATCTTACAATAGCAGTGAATAAGGACTGTCCACTGAGGGTGTAGATGCACGGATTTTCGGTCCCAACTTCTTACTTACTTACTTAAGGAGGCGCTACAATCCGGGTTGGACTAGGGCCTCTACCAACATGCTTCTCCAGCCAGCTCGGTCCCTAGCCAGCTGTCTCCAGTTTTGCACGTGAAGTTGGTTGAGGTCCTCTCCTACTTGCGTGCCTGAGTCACGGTCTTCATCTACTGCACCGTCCCTCGGGATTGGATTTGAAGACTTTTCGGTCCGGAGCGTTGGTGTCCATTCGCTCTACATGACCCAGCCATCTAAGCCGCTGGACATTGACTCGTTTGACATGGTCAGTGTCGCTGTACAGCCCGTACAATTCGTCGTTAAATCTTCTCCTCCACTCTTCATCTATGCAGACGGGACCAAAAATCACCCGAAGAATTTTTCACTCGAAGCAACCTAAAGCGTTCTCATCTACCTTTGACAAGGTCCATGCCTCTGCGCCATATATAAGAGCCGGGATGATAAGTGTCTTATACTGGGACACTTTAGTTGCTTTAGAGAGGACTTTACTACTCAATTGCCTTCTCAGTACGAAGAAACAGCGATTGGCAAGAGTTAAGGCCCCGGCCCATAGAACGCGTTGCGCGCGTGCGGCACCGATTCCAACTGACAGCTCGATTAAATACACACGATCTTATGAGAGGTGACCCATAAGCACCGCGCGCAACGCGCCGAACGCGCCGACCGCCGAGTAGCCCCACTTTCTACTTTGCCACGGCTCTCACGCGGTGACAGAAGAGAGACATGCGCAGTCACAACCAATTTGAAGTTTTCTCTTATATGGAAAAAGTGACAATGGGCGCGTTCAAGAACCTATCGGATAGCCTATCTCGGATAGCCGTATCTTAGATACCTTTTTGAACGATTGACAACAGACAACAGCTGTGAAATATTAAAATTCGACTTTTGAAAAGAGAAAAACATTCAAAATATCATTGCTAGAGGATTATAACTTATTTTTTTTCGATTTCCCACACGTAAACAACAACAACAAGCTATCCGGATACGATTCTTGAACGCCCCCATTTTGACAAAATTTATCTGTCAAAACACCGCAACGGATTCTATGGGTCACCCCCATCAGTTGCGCGCGGCAAAACCCACCGCATCAGTTGCCGCGCCGCTTCTACCGCACGCAACGCGTTCTATGGTTCGGGGCCTTTATTCTACGTTTGATTTCAGCGCTGATGTCGTTGTCTGAATTAATAGCGGCGCCTAGGTAGATAAAGTCCTTAACTTTCTCAAAGTTAAAGCTGTCTATCATGACGTTCTGTCCAAAACGTCAGTGTTGGGTGTCCCTTCTTGATGACAGCATATAGTTGGTCTTGCCCTCATAGACCACTAAACCATAACTTCTCTTCCGTCTCAATGGTCATAAACGCGTTATTGACATCCCGCTGCGTTGACGTCTCAACTTCACATCTCTTGGTAGCACAACTACATATCTTTCAAGCAGAGGTAATAAATATTGAATTCTCTGTTGGGAAATGCATTAGAAGAAACCTCCGAAGATCAAGCATTCTTATCTGCTCTGACAGTCAGGCAGCCCTAAAGGCATTGCCCTCAGTCAAAATCGAATCCAAACTAGTTTTGAGCTGCCTGTCATTATTATCTCCATTAGCCACCCACAACAAAATCACAGGGTGCCTGGACATGAAGGTGTACAGGGTAACGAACAGGCTGACGGCCTAGCTGCCTCTCAATCCTAATTCAAAGACCCGGAACCCTACTGCGGTTTCTCAATCAATAGTATTAAACTTGAACTGGTTAGTTGGGAACGGCAGAACATGATCCACACCTGGAACAACTCTACCACCATACCAGTCAAAACTATTCATCTACTTTTCTCATAGACGTATGACAGAAATTCTTGACAAGTGTTAAACCTCATCACCCGACGCGATGGCACTGTTATCACAAAAGAATTTTGCAATCGTGCAGTACATCCTTTTAGTTGCCGGCTAACACCTGAACCAACGCAACGCCATGATCAAATTTCTCAAAGTACGCAACGAATTGCTGCATATATATATATTTTTTTTTTTTTGGAAAGATCAAGATTTTAGTAAAATGCCAACGCATCTTGTGGTGAAAGAACTTTTTTATTTTCCGCAGAATCAGCTCCTACAGCAGAGGAACTTTCGGAAACTTCTGCAGCAAACCTCAACTCTTCATTTGAATTTTAGTCTATTGATTATGTCACTTCTTAAGGAACTTGAAAAAGGGCGGCTTTTATTACATGAATCGATTAATGGCCCAATTTTGGAGAATATACCGAAAGTGCTATTAAATTAGAGGGTGCAAATCATATGTGTTCTAAACCATCCTCATTCATCTTTACAATATAAGTCGAAAACCAAGCAACATTTTGATGTAATTCCATTTTTGTAGAGAGCAAATTTTTTCATCAAAAAAACACCTTTCGAATAATTGCAAAAAAAAGTTTTCTATCCAAAACGTTAAAATTCCTGACAAAAAAAATCAAAATTTTCCAATTTTTTCGTTTTGTCAGTTTTTGAATTGCATTCTTTTCTGGTTGCAGAGGTATATGCATTGCATTGCTTCATAAAAAAGAAAGTAAATAAAATTTTTTTTAAATGCTATATTAGGAGCCTTTCTGCGTTTGAAATTTGCCGAAATATTAACTCTTAATAGACATTCATCGTTATTTTTCATCCCTTTTTTACTGACTGCAACTGTCGTTTCCAATATTTTTGCAAATTATCAAAAAGTAATAATCGCTGGCACAAATATTTAATGAGAAGCATTAAAAGTTTAAGCTTCCCTTAAAGCGATAATATTATTGAGAAAGAAAAATCTGTTGTCGATCGTTATAGATTGGTTCTGATTACGAGGAGTTTTTAGTGGGTAAGAATCCCACACTACTTGGTATCGAATACTACTAAGTGTCTTTTGAAGATTTACTCCTGACAAAAAAAAAAAAAAAATAAAAAAATAAAAAAATTTATAATCGCTGGCACAAATACCACCAACACTCGACGCCATCAAACATTATGGCCTAAGAACTTTTTTCCAAATCCAACAGTGGCATGGAAATCCTTTGAACCTTGGTGGGGAAAGCTCTAAATGTGGATTCATTCCGATTCGCACAATTACACCTTCTGCACCAGAGATATAGCTTAAAAAAAACGGCTTGTGGTTGCAGTACAGGTTGCCATGGAAGCTGTGGTTGCACAAAACTACAAATTGCTTGCAAAATATTTCGTAGAGAATGAATGGGAGTCAATTGCGATAGTGTGCAAGTAGCCAATATTGCAGAAGATGACATTTTTGAAGATATAGATGTTGATGTCGATAGACAAACGAAATGTTATTCAAGAATTATAATAGCACCAGGATTTAAACACTTAAATTAATTTAAAAAAAAAAAATACATAGCATTTTTTTATATACATAAAATACTTTTCCATCGAGTAAGAAATATTTCCCTTTTTCTTAATAAATGAAAAGATTAGTAAATATTTTTAACAGTTATAACTATTTCTATATTTCTTCAAAATAAGAATAAATGCAGTCAGTATAAAAATGATGAAAAACAACGATAAATGTCTATTAATTAAGACCAGGGTCGATAATTTTTGAAACAAAAAAAAATTATAGTAGAATGAAACAAGTTGTAAGAAGTAGAAAATAAACCAAAAAAAAAGGAAAAAATAAATTACGGGCGATCTGAGGTCGGGAAGGGGGCGGGGGGCGTATTTAAGGGTAAAAAACGGTTAATCTCGATTTCAGTTAAAACTGCAAGTCTTAGGAAAAAAAGTTAAATGGCAAAGTTGTAGGTATTAAAAAGATCTACAACTTTTGTAAAGACACTTTTTCCACATAACCTCAAAATGTATGTGAAAAATTCGAATAACTGAGTTTTTGGTTTGTTTTTTTTATCTTTGCAAAAAAACTTATTTTTTCACGAAATTTGGTGAAAACATACCTTTGTATATTCCAAACATACAGTAATTTTTTTGATTTAAAATATTTATTTTTTCACTTTATTTTGACGAAATTTTGAAAAATTACCCTAACTTTCAATCGAAAAATCTCACGTCAAAATATCTGTTTTTTTTTTTTAAATTTGTGTGTTTCTTGTTTGTTGAAATCTCTACTTTCAGATGGTAAAAAAAAATTTACACTACTATGGTAAATGTTCTCAGAAAATGCAAATAATGAAAATAGCCCAAATCCAAATTTTTTTTTTATTTTTTCAAAAATTCAAAATTTACACATTAATTACTAGAAAAACGTAAGATAGAAGTATATTTCGAGTAGCAATTTTTTTGTTTATCGGTATAACATGAAATCTTACGTTTTTCTAAGTTTTTTCCTGTTATAGCATTTAAGTTAAAAGAAAATTTTATTTACCTTCTTTTTTATGGAGCAATGCCTATGCCTATCTCCAACCAGAAAGAAATGCCATTAAAAAACTGACAAAACTAAAAAATGAAAAATTTTGATTTTTGATTTTTTTTTTTCGTCAAAAATTTTAAATTTTGGTGTTTTTTGATGGGAAAATTTGCTCTCTACAAAAAACGTATGGAATTACATCAACATTTTGCTTCGTTTTCGAGTTGTATAGAAAAAACGAGTGAAGATTGTTTAGAACCCATATCTCCGATTTGCACCCTCTAATTTAATAGAATAGAAACGCTTGGAGGAAACCTAAAGTTTTTTTTAAGCCAAGCCTCATGCCGCTCTTTGAAAAGTGAACACTAGAATTTCAAAGGGATACTTGTTTATCTTCTATTCACTTAAGACAAATATCAAAATATCCTCAATTCTTTTAGCAAAATCCACTTTTCGTAGATCTGAAAAGAAAAGAAAAGAAACTTTACATTTTCGCAAAGTTGAATAATGAGGCAGTAAAATGACATTAACCAATCTGCTATACATTGCTAAACTTTTTTTGAACTTACTTACTTACTTAGGTGGGCATTACAGTTCGGGGTGAACCTGGGCCTCAACCAACATCCTTCGATAACGACTTCTATTTCGGGCGAGCTCTCTCCAGTTTCGCACTCCAAGTCGGTTGAGGTCATCCTCCACTTGATTGCGCCACCTAAGACGAGGTCTTCCCCTTCCACGATTTCCCTGCAATGTGCTTTCGAACACCCGACGAGCCGGAGCGTTTGGGTCCATCCGCTCAACATGGCCCAACCATCGTAGCCTCGCGATGCGTACTCTTCTGCCTATGCCCATGTCGTGGTACAGCTCATACAGCTCGTTGTTGTATCTTCTTCTCCACACATTGCCTTCGCATACGGGACCAAAGATCATTCGGAGAATTTTTCTTTCGAAACGACCAAGGGTTTCCTCATCCGCTTTCGATAAGGTCCATGCTTCCGCGCCGTAAAGCAGGACTGGGATGATTAAGGTCTTATATAAGGTTACCTTGGTTTTTCTGGAGAGGGTTTTGTTTCTCAATTGCCTTCTTAACCCAAAGAAGCAACGGTTGGCAAGAGTTATTCTCCGTTTGATCTCCGCACTGATGTTGTTGTCCGTGTCTACAGCGGATCCTAGGTAGACGAAGTCCTGTACTACCTCGAAGTTATGTCTGTCTATTGTGACGTTTTGTCCAATTCGTCGATGTTCTGTGTCCTTGTTTGATGACAGCATATACTTTGTTTTGCCCTCATTAACCATCAAACCCATTTTTGCCGCTTCTGTTTCAATACTCGCAAAAGCACCTATGACATCACGCTTTTTTCTTCCCATTACGTCAATATCGTCTGCATATGCGAGCAATTGCACAGATTTTTGAAAGATTGTTCCTCTGGTGTTGACGTTTGAGTTTCTTACAATCTGTTCAAGTATGATGTTGAATAAATCGCATGACAGTTTATCGCCTTGCCTAAAACCTTTTTCGACATTGAAGGTCTCGGTGAGTTCTTTACCGACCTTGACGGAGCAGCGTGAATTCTCCAAAGTCATCCTGCATAGTCGTACGAGCTTTGCAGGGATGCCGAAACTAGACATGGCTCTGTACAGCTCGTCTCTGTAGATACTGTCATAAGCGGCCTTGAAATCGATAAAGAGGTGGTGAATATCGATATTATGTTCTCGGGTTTTTTCCAAGATCTGCCTTAATGTGAAAATTTGGTCTATTGTGGACTTCTCCGGTCTAAAACCACATTGATAAGGACCTATCAAGTTGTTGACGTGGGGTTTCAGACGTTCACATATTACAGCAGACAAGATCTTATAAGCGACGTTAAGGAGGCTTATCCCTCTATAATTGGCGCAGTTGTGAGGGTCTCCTTTCTTTAGGATCGGGCATACGATACTGAGGTTCCATTCATCGGGCATGCTTTCTTTCGACCATATCATGCAGATCAGCTGGTGCATGCTCCTTTCCAACTGATCTCCAGCTGCCTTGAAAAGTTCGGCATCAAGGCCATCTGCACCTGCAGTCTTATTTGATTTAAGTTTGCATATAGCAAGCTTAACTTCTTCTAGGTCGGGAGGACGGCATTCTTGATCATCGTCCAGGCTGAATGGGGCAATCTGCCTGACAGCGGAATTTGTGTCCTCATCGCCGTTAAGCAGTCTGCAGAAATGATCTTTCCAGATCCTCAGTAGCGACTGTGACTCTACAACTATGTTTCCCTGCTGGTCTTTACAGGCTTGAGTTCGGGGTTTGCCACCCTGGCAGGATCTTTTTACCTTTTGGTAAAACTTCCGAGTCTCGTTCCTGTCATGGCACCTCTCTATTTCCTCAAACGAGCGCTTCTCATGCTGCTTCTTTTTCTTTTTGAGAAGTCGGTGTTCTTCCCTTCTTCTCTCCTTGTAAATCTCGTTATACCGATCGTAAGCAGCCCTCGTTCGTGTTTGCAAAAGCATTTGTCGTGCTCTTTGCTTGGCTGCATTTGCCTGCCTACATTCTTCATCGAACCATGGGTTTCGTTTTGGTGGCCGAGTGAAACCCAGAACCTCAGAGGCAGCGGTTCTGATGGCTTCTTGGCATTGCTGCCACTGGTCTTCGATGTTCAATGCTGGCGGCACGGGATTCAAGGATAATTGAAGGGACACTCGATTGGAAAAGGCATTAGCAATCTCTTGCGATTGTAGCTTTCCGACGTCATATCTCTTCACAGCGTTAGTTCGTGCTGGCCGTGAACAAGATATCCTCATTCGTACCTTGGCTACAACAAGGTAGTGGTCCGAGTCAAAGTTGGCCCCTCGGAAAGTTCGGACATCTAGCACACTGGAAGAGTGCCTTGCGTCGATCGCAACATGGTCAATTTGGTTGACGGTTAATTGATCTGGGGACCGCCATGTGCCTTTATGAATTTTGAGATGCGGGAAGCGTGTACTACTTACAACAAGATTTAGCCCCGCAGCAAAATCGATAAGCCTCAATCCGTTTTCGGAGGTTTTGTCGTGGAGGCTATGCTTACCAACTGTGTTTCCAAAGATGTCCTCCTTCCCTAGTTTTGCGTTGAAATCGCCAAGAACGATTTTCACGTCGTATCTAGGGCATTGCTCATATGTTTCTTCGAGGAGCTCGTAGAAACAGTCTTTGGAATCGTCGTCTTTCTCTTCTGTGGGGGCGTGGGCGCATATAAGGCTAATGTTGGCGAATTTAGCCCTGATGCGGATGGTCATTATACGCTCATTGACTGGATTTTGGCTAATCACCATATCCCTGAGTCTACCTCTAACGACAAATCCGCACCCAAATAAACGCTTTTTCTGTTGTCTGTAGCAGTCGCCATTTTTGAACTTAACGGGAGATAAAATAAAGCCTTAAAAATAGACCTTTCTCCAACAATTCACTTAAGCTGCAATTATGGCCAAAATTAAATGGAATTTTTCATACCTGCTCTAAATGAATCCATTTTCAATTAAAGCTAAAGGCAAAACTTATACTGCAATTACTTTTTTTTTGCGAGCTCAATAAATTCGCACAAAAATGTTTTCCCGACTAAACTAAGTCTGCAATTACCTTAAAATGTTTAAAAAGTTCGGCTATTCTATAATCTAAAAACACATCAGCATCAAAATAATAATGTAACAGTTATTCAACATGTGCATGACTCACATTAAAGCTTAATAGAACAAAAAAGCACATTTTTTTATATTATTGTCCACTGGTCAACGCACTTGGCATCGCCGCCACGGAGGCCTATTTTAAAGCCTTCTAAGTTAAAAAACTAGAGCATCGCTGGGCCAAGTGTATCGAGCTCAAAAGAAGATTATGTGGAAAAATAAATTGCCACTTTTCCAAAGTATTCCTTTTGTAGGCTTAGTACTTGTCGAGTATTTTCACTTGAATCGGTGTTGCAAAAACCATCGATAAAGGTTTGTATGATTTTTATAGTTTGCCGCCGTTCAAACTTGTTTTAGCTCGAAAAGGATGAAAAAATGAGCCTCCTAAGGTTGGCCATCTATAAATTTCAATTTTCAATCTTACCAAAACATATCCGCAAAGCGGGATTATTCATTTCGAAAAACTCTTTGCAGAGTAAAATATGAAAAAGTTAGAAAGTGAAAAGAGTTTGTTCAAATAAATCCTCGATCTCGATCTCGACAGATTTGAATTTCGTCCTAGACTCTAAGAAGAATATCGTTTTTTAAGTGACTGTTAAATCTTACTTCATCAAATAAAACAAAAGATTAATTTAAAGAAAAAAACTACCTCCATCCGAGGAATAAAATTAGGTTGGTTCCTTATAAAAAAAACATCCTCTGCCCCACTCTCTCCCATAAAATGTCAGCCTTAAATTTTTAATGAACCTTTGCTTGCTTCCTCACAAAAAACATGGAAAACTCCTCTCTACTCTGTTGTTCCTGCTCTTGGCTGTTGGCATTGTTTTCTTATCAACCAGCATGTTTTCTGCTTATGGATTATTTTGTATTTTATGCAGTATGTTTTTACATTTTCCCTGCAGACAAAGCTTAGATTACATACCAGGTTTTTAGCTTTCAATATTGTTTTCTATTTTCTTTGCCTGGAGTTTTACATGGAAAAAGTTTTTCTTTGTACAAAAATAATTTACTTGGTTTTATGCCTTTTTCTAAACGGATTTGGAGAGTTTTTTTATTTTTCAGGTTGAAAGTTGTTTCAACTGTGAAAATTGGAGCAGGGGGATTAAATTATTGAAGTGGAAATAATTCGTTTAGTTTTCTTTTTACGGGATACGTTACCTATTTGCTACTTCATTGAATTGGATAAGCTTAAAGCCAAGAAAATAGGTTCGGATGATTGAGTGCCAGATAGCTTCTCACCTTCCAGATTCTTCTTCTTATATATTTTATAATGTTTGTAAATTTACATAAGGAAAATAAATGGAAACTTTTAAAGGTGATGAAGAACAACACACACGTCTGAGGTTGCGATGGAAAGTTTTGGTTGTTGGCAACACAACCAATGGAAAAAACAGCTTCATTACCACGTCTAGTCCCTAACCATTAACTTATTCCAGAAGTCGAAATTGCCATAAAATATTTCATTTCCATCTCGTACCATATTTTATCGCTCCATAGTGATGAAGTAAAGAGAGTTTCGAACAATTTTAAACTTTTTTGACATAATTCGGCATTCATCTCGATATCATTGCAAACGCGATGTCAATTCGTGCCCATATCTTCAAAATTGTGAAGTTTTCAACTGCTTCGCAATATTTTTTTTTTTCTTTTTTCAATTTCAATTTGGGCTTTCCGATTTGATATGTTCACAGCTCGATTGTTTTCACTCTTGGCTGACTTCAACTCCATCGTCGCAGTTCGTGTGTATTTTTATTTCCAAAAGGAAAAAGATGTCAAGAGATCCCAGAAAAATTTAATTTCTTTTTTTACGTTTTCGTATGCACAACAATCAATTTTGTTGTCTTTACTGTTCTGGGTATCGTTTTTAACTTTTTAAGGGGTAAGGATGAGCAATCGAAGGACAATGGTTTAATCGTTTGCCCTGATAAGAACTTAATGTCTCATGGTAACCAATACCTTCTTAATATGAGCAGTTTTTCACAGAAAGTCGAGTTTATGAACTCTACGCTCAAAAATCCAACGATTCTAAAACAGTTTAGCTTACTGGTCCTTCAACATGTTTTTAACTTCGATTTTCCTCTAAGGATCAAAGTGATAAAGTTTTTTCTCTAACCATCTGACCTCGATTTTATGGTCTCTTGGTTCTGATTGTCTTGTATGGGACTAGTTTTATCCTTGAATACGCCTTCACTACGATCGCTGCGATTGCTTCGGCAGTGAGTTTTTGCGTTACCGGTAAAAATTGGCAAGCATTTAATATTATGAGTAAACTAATTGACACTCATTGCAAACAAAAATCATCTTTTCTGCGCGTGTATTTTTTTTCCACGCGACTACTTACAAACTTATACCAACCACTAACTTAGAAGTAATTCTCAAACTCACACCCCTTGGCTCTATTAGCTTCTCTAATAGACCAGGGTTGGGAGAATTTAATACTTCATACGAACGAGACGTATATATCAATTGATACCGATGAGGCAACGGCTCGAAAATGGAAATTGGAATTGGTGAAGGTTTGTTTTCAGAAAACCTCATCCTTGCCAGTCTTCAAGCTTTCAAATCACAGAAGTGACAATCCGAGGTCGTGGCAGTTACAAACGCTGCAAAACAGGTGTTCATGATGGCGCTATGCATGCTGATATCACTTTTTTCATTGATAGCCAAACAGCAATAAAAGCAATTTCTGACACACTTATAAAATCAAATCCTGTTTCTTTTTTTTTCGCCAAGAGCTAAAGGTTCTTGGCACGCAGCATAACGTTAGACTCTGCTGGGTTCCCGGTCACAGAGGCATACAGGGAAATGAAAAAGCGGATGAACTGACGAGAAAAGGCTCAACACTTGACCCTTCTCTCATTGACCAATTAATCATAGTTCCACCTTGTGCAATCAAACAGATCATTGGTAGCCAAACAATACAAAAGTCCAATGAAAGACGGGAAGCCTAGGATCATGTGTCATCTGAAGGAAAATATGGTACGATAGGAACAGATGTGAACGGATTATATCCCAGGAAAGATTACGATCTCTTATCAGTTTTCTAACAGGACATAACTCATTAGGTTGCCACAAAAACAAAATGGGGTTCTGCACCGATAACCTATATAGAGGATGCAGTGACGAAGACAAACATGAGGATACCACTTACCTCCTTGTCACTGCTCAGCAATCTGCAACACCAGGAAAAAAACCATGGCAGAATTACTAGACACTCCAGGGTAAAAATTGACCAGCCATAAACTCAAAGGTTGTTACCTCTACAGGACATTACCACACTCCAGGGTATCACAATGGACTTACATTTATCTAAGCCCATTCTACCTTGTGTTCCAAAGCTTTCCAAGGCAGAACTTAAACGCAATGCAATGCAACGGTTTTAATCTAATTTTCTTGATTAGTGCAGGTTATGCCAATTTGAAGGCTTAAATTAAGTTTTTAGATTCGGGATCACAGATCCCAATTGGGAAAGACTGACTAAAAATATTTATATTTGCTTTGGGGTTCCCACTAAGGACCCACGCAGAATACAAATGGAAATTATTGACTAAAAATTTTAATATTTACGGTGGGGTTTCCTGATTGGCGGATCATTGGGGTGTCATTATGATTTCTCTTTTTGGTGTTTCTTTTCGGAACGCAATCAGGTCCAGATGTATGCACTGGGTAATCACTGAGTCATTTCTAGGCGGGAATAGACTTCGTACATTTTTTACAGAATTTAGTCTATCAGGATTTATTGCAGACTCGGTATTATTCTTGCCAATCGATGTTTCTTTGAGTTGAAAAGGTAGTTGAAACATAAAACCCACTCTAGTAAAAATAAGGAAATCCTTTATAAGATCGTAATCACCCCAGTCCCGTATGTAATGGCAATGTGTGGAGAAGAAGATACAACGACGAGCTGTATGAGCTGTACCGCAACATGGGGATAGCTAAAAGACTACTCATCGCGAGACCACGATGCCTGGGACATGTAGACCGGGTTTGAAAGCACATTGCACATTGCATGGAAATCGCGGAAGGGGAAAACCTCGTCTTAGGTTGCACAATCAAGTGGAAAAGACCTCAACTGACTAAGAGTGCAAAACTGAAGAGAGCTCGCCCGAAATCGAAATTCTTGGCGTAAGATGTTGGTTGAGGCTCAGGTTAACCCTGTAAGTAAGTAAGGAATCATCCCAGTCCTGCTATACGGTGTGTTAGCATGAACCGAATCTTAAGTGGATGAGGAAGTCCTCATTCCTATTCTAAAGAAAAATACGTCCAGTTGTATTTGGTCCCGAATGTGAAGACAATATGTGGAGAAGAAGCCACAATTACGAATTCTATGAAATCTAAAGCCCCATTTTCATAGTGAGAAGGGGTAACGATGACTGGGACATGTGGAGCGGATGCATATCAACACTCCGGTTAGACGGGTTTGCTGGAAGTGAAAGAAGATCTCAACCGGCTAATAGTCTTAAACTAGAGAGACCTCGACAGATGTTGATTGAAGCCCATGCTCATAATACACGGTAATCCCAACCTAATTAAATATGCAATTTCGAAAAGGACACATCTCGGATGTTTTGTCAAAAACCTTTTTTCATGTCATTGTGTTCTTAATACTTGTATGCACCTATTATATTCAAAAAAAAGCATATCTTCGATATTCGTTCTATGGTAGATGTTATAGCGCGCAGAGAAATAAAGGTCACAACTCAGAGAGATGTGCCCTTTTCGAATTTATTGTTTTAATATAAGCACAGAGTATAACTATCTACTCTGTGAACATAAGTCCGTTAACCGCCACAATAGTAAATAGTAATAGTATTATATTTAATTTCAAATTGCTAATATAAAAGTTTCGCTAAATTTATATGTTTTTTTTTTCTTTAAATTATGAATACTCAACGTGGTAAATTTCGAAAAGGGCACATCTCATGAATTTATAATATCGAAATATACATATATAATAACGTTAACATCGAAATATTTCTGTAACTTTCGAGGGTTACGATCCCCTTAAATGTAACTCAAAAATATTTTTGCTAAATATTATACTTAATTAGAAAATAATTAGTTTTTTTCATTTCCTGGAAAGCTTAAATATTCAGATATGTGCCCTTTTCGAAATTCAATTTCAATTTCAATTTATTAACAATATTTGGGGTGTACATGAAGATAAAATATCTTTTGTAGTACTTAGAAAATAGCTTATATAAACTCGGATTGCTATTAAAAATTCTAATAAAATAATAATTAGTTAATAGTTAAATATGAAGTATTGACCTTCAGAGTTGATTGGTTTATACAAATTGGTTATTAAAAAATAAGTATTATACAAAAAAAAAAGAAAAGTAAAAATAATAATAATTACATAGTTAATATAGTAAAAAAGGAAGGATGGGTATTTGGGGTTGAAAGGTTTAGGATTGGTGTCTCAAAGAGGAGAAGAAGAGAAAGACTGCACTTTTGAAAAGATTAAAATTTGTTATACATCTAACGTTAGAAGGAAGAGAATTCCATAAGCTAACTGCATGAATGAAGAATAAACGAGAGGAATTAAGGTAGTTTGCACGGTAAGGAATAAGGTTTGTGGTTCTTTGGGAACGGGTAAAATTCAGTCTGTTATATAAATAGCTTGGACATTGGGTATAATTGATCTTATGAAAAAATAAGCAATTCCTGATACTGATGTGCTCTTGAAGAGTACAGCCTAGTAAGCTTGTCGCATATTCAGAGATGTGATCATATCTACGAATACCATATATATATCGGGTAGCATCATTAAAAGCTACTTGAAGCTTTCGTTGAGACAACGAGTCGAGTTTACCATACACCACTTCAGCATACGTTATTAATGGTAGTATCAATGATAAAACCAGCTTCTTGCGAGTTTCCCTTGGGGTATAATAGGAACTTAGCTGCAATCTACGAAGACATCCATATATACGACCTATGATGACGTTAGTATGGTTGTATCCTGACAAACTACGATTTATAGTATAACCAAGGCTAACAGCTGACTCTATACCGGATTTATTATGTTATTGTTAAGATACAAGTTTGGTATACTTGAGAGACTAATGCTCTTTTTTGAAATAGGTATTACTTGGGATTTTGCTGGGTTCAGAAGTAATCCGTTAGATACAGACCAATTGTATATTTCATTCAAATCGCTGTTCATTTCAATGGCAAGTTCGTTTATCTCACTTAATGGTTTTGCAAGGTGCAGTTGCACATCATCTGCATACAAATGAACAGAGGCATGTTTGCAAATAGATGGCAGGTCATTAATAAATATACAAAAAAGTATGGGTCCTAATATTGAACCTTGGGGTACACCTTGGCTTATTTCTTTTAACGAGGAACACCGATTATCTGAAACTACCCTTTGAAATCTGTCAGTTAAAAAACTCTTAATCAAATCGACCGCCCTGTTGTTAAACCCAAAGTTATTTTCAATCTTATGGCAAAGAATGTGATGGTTGACTTTATCAAATGCCTTAGAGAAATCAAGCAAGCAAAGCAAGGAAATGTAACCCATATCATAATCTCCCCTTATTTCTTCCAGTAAGTTTACAGTTGCTGTAGAGCAACTATGGTTTGCTCTAAAGCCTGATTGCTGAACACATAGAAGGTTATTGGTAGAAACATGCTGAGTTTGAAATTGCATATTAAATTAAAGTAAAAGACAGCATAGCTAAAAAAAGTGTATCGTTGTCACAAGACTCTTCCCACTATGAACTTTATACAGAATTTGTGACGTTCGGTGTTTGTTAAATTATAATAAATTAATGGCCCTTTAATCCCTCCCCCTAAGCTCTTACTGCGCACAACTATCGCGAATTTGTTGGAAAATAGCAACTGATACTGTTGTTTCTGTTGAATAACAAAGCGAAGTGTTTATCAAAGCAAAGTGTACTTTGTCGAAAATGGAATAAAACAAAAAACGTTGAATAATTTATTTTCAATATTTTCATTTTAAATCTGACAAACTGAAGCATCAGAGGAGTTCATAGATTAAGCATTGTTTTTGTTTATTTTCCAATTAAATATAAAATAATATAAAATCGTTAAAAGAGCATCAATAACATTGTTTTATTTTCATCTCTGTATTTAACTGCACACAATTACCATCCAACCATCCCTTTTAATGTCCCTTTGACTTTTAGAATGTTTAATTAACGCACTTACAAAAATACCACAGCATTTATATTTTTTAATGGCCATCATTTTCGTTTTAAAATATTAAAAGAGAAAAAATGCACATTTAATTGTGGCCACAAAAGCCACAAGAAATTATTATCAATCTCTCTCCGCGTTTATATTCGTGTATTCCATTTTAAGTCAGGGTTTAAAATGGTTCCTAATGCCTCCCATTTGCGGCCATTTTTAGTATCTTCGTTTTATTTTCCCCCTCCCCCCACCAAAAAAAATTTTACTTTCGGTGATGCTTACAAAAAAAGGAGAATAAAAATGAAATAAATTTTCCATCTGACAAGGTTCATCATCAGTCCGTTACTTTTGCATCACTTGTCTTTTGGAGATTCGAAGTTATTATAACAAAGGGTGTCATCCCAAATCTCATAGACCTTTTTGATGTTTCTCTTGAAAAGACGCAGCCATGTGACAGTGACTGACACGAGGAAGTACTTTTGATATAAATTAATATAAATTGTTTTATTATGCCATTTCGTTTAGAGCCGAAAGTGACGTGAAATTTGAATGAAAAACTGAACTCTTTTTTCTTGAATAATTGCTTACTATGGGCATCAGGGTTGTGTGGCTTCATAAACAAGACGGTAGATGAACGGAAATATTTTCCATTTTGTAAGGAAACGATAAATGCATCCTGTTTCCTGAACCACCAAATTCATTTTCCGGTGGTTGACTATGATGAAATTTTGATAGAGTCCTTGCCATCGCTCACAGTGAGAAATTGATGGTGGCTATTTGTCTAAAAGCGGAATAGACACCCCAGCACACACAATTTGTAATTACTCACGAACTGTCATTAGTTATACAGCAAAATGACTCTCATAGACATAATTTAACATTTTTTTCTTCACCAAAAATAACCGGATGTTGTTTTACTGATGAACTTTGACATGTTGTTTCCAAATATTGAGTTTTGAAAGCA
Source organism: Melanostoma mellinum (assembly GCA_914767635.1). NCBI lineage: Eukaryota > Metazoa > Arthropoda > Insecta > Diptera > Syrphidae > Melanostoma > Melanostoma mellinum. Next base: position 161,419,206 of record OU612058.1, on the reverse strand, counting down.
GAAAACATGAAAAAAAGTTTGGATATGGTGATGCTGTTTTAGTTGAAAATCAGGTATTTTTTCCGCGCCGTTATACTGGGTTAGTCTCAAGAAAAGCACCAAACTTATTCTCAATGGTTTGTCGATAGTTCTATCTAGAGAACTGTGAATGAGATTCAATCTTTGGATGTTTATTTCAATTCTTTTCTTATTCTGTGAGTGGACTCTAAGATTTTTCAAAATTCAATTAAGAATAGTTTAACAGTTGAAATAAATCTTCTTATTTAGTTCTTTTACGGCTTCTCAAGCATTGTGTTTTCAAGAGGATTGAAACTCTCCCACTGACCTGCTTCATACGAGTAATCCACCTAATGAGTATATCACATTGAAGAAATAGAAGTTTCGACAAGCCTCTTAGTTTTGAATTTCCCTATTTTTACGTCCAATTTTCTGCTGTAGATAAACTTTTTGGCCTAGACTTCTTCTTAAATGGCTGTGATCATGTTGAAGCTTCACACGATTTGACCAGATCTCTCCTTTGAAAATGGAATTGCTAACTCAGCCCGCCATGCTTTATTTACTGCAAGATGTTATTTTTGACGTGAAGGCTTAGACGGATATAAGTTCTTTAAGTTCCATCATGCTTTGCTAACCCTGTTGTCGTACGCAGTATTTTCACTACAATAGTGGTGTAAAGTCTTCAGCTTGGGCGCCATTTTCTTATCAAAGAAGATGGTGGAGTCTCGGTGCCACTTTCATACATGCATACAAAGGGTGGTGCAGCAGAGCAGGGAGCCTTCGGGCTAAGCGCATTTCTCACAACCATTCTTTGTGAGTGAATGGAGAGGGCCAACAGCTTTCTGTCGGTTTGGAACGGCTAATCGAGAAAGCGCTTCAAGGCAATGAATTTACTTTCGGAGGATTTGCCAACTCCTCGTGAAAAACAATACTTACTTACTTAAGGTGGCGCTACAGTCCGGGTCGGACTAGGGCCTCAACCAACATGCTTCTCCAGCCAGCTCGGTCCCTAGCTAGCTGCCTCCAGTTTTGCACGTCAAGTTGGTTGAGGTCCTCTCCTACTTGCGTGCGACACCTGAGTCGCGGTCTTCCTCTACTGCGCCGTCCCTCGGGATTGGATTCGAAGACTTTCCGGGCCGGAGCGTTGGTGTCCATTCGCTCTACATGACCCAGCCATCTAAGCCGCTGGACCTTGACTCGTTTGACAAGGTCAGTGTCGCTGTACAGCCCGTACAATTCGTCGTTGAATCTTCTTCTCCATTCTCCATCTATGCAGACGGGACCAAATATCACCCGAAGAATTTTTCTCTCGAAGCATCCTAAAGCGTTCTCGTCTGCCTTTGACAAGGTCCATGCCTCTGCGCCATATATAAGAACCGGGATGATAAGTGTCTTATACAGGGACACTTTAGTTGCTCGAGAGAGGACTTTACTACTCAATTGCCTTCTTAGTCCGAAGAAACAGCGATTGGCAAGAGTTATTCTTCGTTTGATTTCAGCGCTGGTGTCGTTGTCTGAATTAATAGCGGCGCCTAGGTAGACAAAGTCCTTAACTACCTCAAAGTTATAGCTGTCAATCGTGACGTTCTGTCCAAGACGTCGGTGTTGGGTGTCCTTTCTTGATGACAGCATATACTTGGTCTTGCCCTCATTTACCACTAAACCCATCTTCTTCGCTTCCGTCTCAATGCTCATAAACCCGCCATTGTCATCACGCTGCGTTCTTCCAATTATGTCAATATCGTCGGCATATCCGAGCAATTGAACGGATCTTTGAAAGATTGTGCCTCTTGTGTTGACTTGGGAGTTTTGTACTATTCTTTCAAGAACGATGTTGAAGAAGTCGCATGACAGTGCATCGCCTTGCCTAAAACCTTTTTTGACATCGAATGTATCGGTGAGATCTTTTCCGACCCTGATGGAGCAGCGTGCGTTCTCCATCGTCATCCTACACAATCGGACAAGTTTGGTAGGGATGCCAAAACTAGACATGGCTCTATATAACTCCTCTCTATAGATGCTGTCATATGCGGCCTTAAAATCGATAAAAAGGTGGTGGGTATCGATTTGAAGCTCCTGGGTTTTTTCCAAGATCTGCCGTAGTGTGAAGATTTGGTCTATGGTGGACTTTCCTGGTCTAAAGCCGCACTGATAAGGACCTATCAGGTTGTTGACGAATGGCTTCAGACGCTCACACAATACGGCAGAGAGGATCTTTTACGCGATGTTAAGAAGACTGATACCTCTGTAGTTGGCGCAGTTCAGAAGGTCTCCTTTCTTGAGGACCGGGGAAACGATGCTGAGGTTCCATTCATCGGGCATGCTTTCTTCCGACCATATTTTGCAAATGAGCTGGTGCATACTCCTGACCAGGTCATCGCCGGCCGATTTAAACAATTCGGCAGTGAGGCCATCAGCTCCAGCAGCTTTGTTGGACTTTAGCTTGGATACTGCTGTCTTCACTTCGTTCAGGTTAGGTTGGCGGAATTCTTGGTCTACGTCGCCTAAATCGAATGGTTCTACCTCTCTAACAGCGGAATTGGGTCCATAATCGCCGTTATAGAGCTTGGAGAAGTGGTCTTTCCATATCCTCAGCATTGACTGCGGTTCCACCACGATGTTCCCTTGATCGTCTTTGCAGGCTTCGGCTCGGGGCTTGTAGCCCGAGGCTGTTGTTTTTACCTTCTGGTAAAACTTCCGAACCTCATTCCTGCTGTGGCACCCTTCTATCTCCTCGATCGCGCGCTTCTGATGCTTTCTCTTTTTCCTTCTGAGAAGCCGGTGTTCGTCTCTCTTTTTCTGCTTGTAGAGCTCATAAGCAGTTCCAGTCTTTTTGTGCAGCGCCGCTTTGTATGCTTCCTGTTTAGCTGCATGTGCTTGCCGGCATTCGTCGTCAAACCAGGGGTCTCGTTGTGGTGGCCGTGTGAAACCCAGCACTTCAGAGGCGGCACGTGAAAAACAATAACAGTGGAAAAACATGTTGGGTTTCTTTTGGAATTCCAAACACGAACCTCCCGCGTAACAGGCAGATATGCTAACTATTGCGCCACATCTACCTTAAGACCTGCACGGTTAAGTGAACTACTACGTCACACAATTCCTCATCGGACACGAGTATTTCTACGCTTTCCTGCACAAGATTGGAAAAAATGAGTCTTACGCGCCAACTCGGAGATTCGCTGACGGACGACGCTTATAATACAGTGTTCGAGTGCAGTAGATATGAATTTCCCCGTCAGAGTTATCGGAGAGCTCAGCCCAGACGAGGAAAATTGGAGGGTACCTGCCGCAGATTCTGAAACAAAAAAAAAAACAAGAAGAGGTAGTTGAGGAGCTAGAACCTGCCACCTAAACACGCATCCCCCTTCGAAGAAGTGCGCGAGTACTCCTTAGGGGAAGATCAGGCTGAAACTTTTGGAGTTTTTGACAGTATGCCAATTTTAGTGCACCTTGGAGAGTCCGTCTCACGGGAAAGCATGGATAGCATTTCTCCGAAAGTTAAAAAAAAGGTCTACGTTGAAGTTGTTTAACTACAGCGACAGATCTTGGTACTTCCAATACGATCAGGCTTTGCTACTTCTGCTGGCATTTCAGCTGCTGTCAACCTACTCTCATACTTTTTGTACATTGTCCACCAAAGTAAATGTGAGTGCTGGACGCACAACCGCGGTGTAGATTCTTCCGTTTAAATTATGCAGCTTTCTATCAAAGAAATTTTCTCGCCCCTTCATCCACTTTACATCTACTCGATGATTGATTTAATCACAAATTGTTCACAGATTCTTGATACTTACGCTTTTCACACTTGGAAAGCACATTTCCATTGAAGTAAATGTCTGGTAAAGGAACTTCAGGGTCAGAGAACGAGCGAGCAGGTACTCTTTCCTTTTTTGAACTATTTATTACGATACCAACTTCTTTCTGAAACGTCTAAGCCTACGTCAAGTGGTAGTTGCAGGGAAGTAAGGTAATAACTTATGATGGATCTCTTGTCAGCGAAGAATAATTGTTCGGTACTTTACCTTCCAGCTAGAATTCAGTTACGTAATAAAAGCAGAGGACCTACGATGGTACCTTGGTGTACACCAACTCTATCTTGGAATATATTCAAGGAATGTGTTATGCGACCTTTTGAATGTTAATAATGTTGTCTTTGACCTTTAGCCTGCTCAAAGACAACTTTATTTTCTATCTTGGAATTTTATGGTGGCTCCAGGTGACAGTTTTGACAGCTTTGACACCTTTATCACTGCTCCTTCACACATGTTTCCTAATCATCCAAAAATAGGCCTCTGGAGTTTGTCGTTATCTGACCGCCAACCGTATTAGACCTCGTGGTTGTCAATTGAATGCCTTTTCGAAAACAAAAAGCACAGCATGAAAACCCTTCATAGAATCTCGAAGTTTTCTGTAAGGACCTTTAATCTTTGGATTGCATCTTGCGGTGACATACACGTATTGCTTGTAAGATAGTCTAATTATTTATCGCAGTCGCCTTCCTCATGCCCCTTCAAAGGTCTTTAGTGTTTGGAGACCAGTTACTGATGAAAAGCTTATTGTCTCATTTTCGAGCTTTTTATCTCTTATTGTTCCATTCAAGACTTTACTTCCTTTGACAAGGGACACACTTCTTATAAGCTTGGAGTTGAGAATCGTGAGCCATCTTAACCCGATATATTTTATCTATTTCCAAAAATTGTATGGTCTCTCTTCTGGCCCAGTAACTAAGCCTTTTTCGGACTTCTTTGTTGCCTCACTTAGACAAGTTCAAAATGATTACGAAATCCGTAGGAAACCTGCGTTATGGCCTTCTTAAATGCTAAAATCCCAACTCTGTAAATACACAAACTTTGTAAGCAACTGCGGTTAAGAAAAAGAAAGGTGGTCGCATAACGTGGTGCGCCCTTTATCCAATCAGGAGGTTCTTCACTTCGCCCTGCCCACACGATTTCTCGGGTATAAGAAAAAATGTGTCTGTATGCAGATATACTTTCTTAATAATTAATGCGGTTTTCTCATAAAAAAAGAAGATTAAAACCAAAAACAAAAGGCATACACAACAACTTGCTACTCGTAAATGTATAGGTATACTGAAGGTCGTAAAATTTTGTTAAACAAGGCACGTGTCAAATTTTACACACAACAAAACGACGAACGTCATACCTCAACAACGTTTTACAAAGCAAAGACGACAATTTCAAGGACATTACATGTCTTGTGTACCTGAATACAAAAATAATGACACAAAATGAAATTATGAATTTTGCCATATCTCATATTATTCTAGAAGAAGAAGCAAAAGTGTATGCGGCGACTCTTTTATGAATGTTCAGTTCGTGTTCATGAATTTTTGGGTTAGCAAATTTGCAATTTTTGCGTAAAACCAGATGGTTTTGGTTTATCAAGATTGTGGTACGATACGGAATTTAAAGGATTACATGGTATTTAATATAAGAACTGGGTGTTTGTCGTATTTGTTTATTTGTTATTTGTTCATGTTACTCTGTGTCAGCATCAGGAGGGACTAACTCATGGAGCACATCCCACGAAGCACAATTGGCAATAGGGGATAGTAGTATTACGGTAAAGGATGATTTGTTTTGGATAATTGCAAACAACGTTGAATTAAATTTGGTAGATTATATTTGGATATGGCTGGGGTCAGAGCTACAGTGACTTAAGGAGTTTCAATGGGGTAAAACAAATTGGGGGACATTTCAGATTCGTGATTTGCAACGTTGGATTAACGACTGGCCGGAGCTTCGAAGAAGAAATGATGAGAGGGAGGTGATTTTGATTAGGCATCTTGACAAGGCTCTTTTTCTTTGTTGTTAAAACAAGGATTTTCACGATTTTCTATTTTGGAGTGGATCTATATACAAACAGTAGTCAGAACTATCCTTTCAGAATACTTATTTTGTAGAGTGATGACCGTTTGATGTTGCTGATGGGAGGAAAGATTTGGAACATTGCCAGTGCATATGCTCCCCAAATTCGTTGTGAGCAGGTTGAAAATAATGCATTTTGGCTAAATTTTCAAAACCTACTTAAGGATATCGCAGAAAGGGGGTTGTTGTTTGCAGGCGAAAATTTGAATGAACATGTTGGGGAGATAAATGAGGATTATAAGAACTTTCGTGTAGGCCCCGGGTACGATACGAAGATGCCTCATGGTGATGATATCCTACTCGTAGGTATGTGCAGTAAGTCACACGGCTTTGTCGTGTTACATACCATGTTGGGCAAACAGAACCAAGGCCTTGTCAAAAACAGCAGCGATGGAGGTGAAAAACTTAGTAGCTTAATTCATAAAGTCCCCGGTAAACGACCACAAAATGATATTGGACAAAGCTGTCGCCAAGCAACACCATCTTCTGGTGACAGAATTTTTTCTTTAAGCGGTGAAGGGAATTGAGTAAAAAAGGACTACTACGTGAACCAAATAGTATAATTTAGACGACAGTAATTCAATTCAAGCAGCCAAAGTTATCTGTGTAACACCATCAACACAGTCAAAGATGAAGAGAGCTTAACGCAAAATATGTGTGTTGTATTGTAGACACTTTCTTAGACTCACACCATTGCCAAGGGTTTCAAAGGGACACAACTAAAAAGTCATTGAAAAATGGTGATGGAATGATCAAGATGAATCAGTGATAAGTGCGAAGGAAATGGCTATCAAAGCATGGTCAAAGTGCCGCTTAAAGATTAGATATGAAAAGGCTCACCATGAAGTGGAATAATAAAAGAAGCGAAAGGGAAGTGTGTCCAGCAATGATCACAAAGAGGATGCATCCCGAAATAAATTCTGATTATATTACTGATGCAAATCATGGTACTTCAGAAACACAACAAAAAATAGTTGGTAAAAGGGGCAGCCATCTTTAAAAAAAAAACCGCTGAATAGGAATAAATGCTGTGGAAATTTATCCATCAATGATTTTCAAGGGCAAAATTCTGCAGAGGTGCTGGCAATATTGTATTGAACAACAGTTTCTTTCAAAGATCTTTTCAGAATGTAAATACCTGTCATCATAGTCAATGAAGATGTTTGAGATCTTTGACGTTAGAAGGGATAACGTAAGGAAACCATCGTGTGTAAATATTTGGATCAACAACCAACATAGCTTCGATAGTTCTCTTCGTATTTGAATAGTCAAAAATCAATACATGAAATTCAAAACTTGTTTTTCAACTCAAAGTGATATTACATCTGAAGTACAACAAGGAAACCATTAAGGGCCTCCACTTTTCTTCTTATACACATATGATTAAAAATTCTCCTCTACGTTGATGATACCAAAGTGTTTTAATCGCAGTGAAATCCAGAAGAATTCTCTGGTTTAAAAAACGATCCTAATTCTCTTCTCAAAAGAACTGCGGGAAATAAATTATCACTGAACATAGCAAAGTGCAAGATCCTTAATTCCCCTCGAAAGATGCGAAAAGTTTAATTATCTTGGAGTGCTCTTTGATCGTAGGCCTACTTTTATTGACCATATTGACTACGTCAACAGTATAATCAAAACTGGGAATGTTTAAGCGTTGGTTGAAAGAATTTAAGATTACCCATTTGGGGACAAAGCCTCTCAATGTTAGTTTTGTACAAAACTGCTTACGCTTAAAGTTCGCTTGTGAAATTTGGTCACACTCATATGCTACTCATATTCAGAGGATAGAATCCTGCAATTGGCACTTCTCGATTCGATTTGGGAAGATCACTTTTTACTGCCACCACATTGTTAAAATTTGTTGTTGTTACACATAAACTCACTGGAGGACAGAAGGAAATTTTTTAGCTTAACAGCTTCACAGCTTAACATTACCATATTTGCTGTCGCTAATTAAATTTAGCGTATCTACCAGTCGGATTGCAAAATAGGCAAAGTTGCTAGAGCAGACGAGAAACTGTATAAGTTTTGAAAAAAAGATGGTGGTTATCGAGTTTGGATGGCTCACGGTTCCCATCTCCAAGCTATAAGAGATCTGCAGTGGTGGGAAAGTTTCTACCAATGTACAAAGGAAGATGCACGAAGTTCTTACAAAGAGGATTCGATCAACCTGATATCGCACACTTTGAAGATCATTGAGCATAAGCCACCGATACGTATTTATCGCGTGCAAGTCAACAGCCCAAAGTATGAAGAGTTTCATGGAAAAACATCCTGACTTCTTAAAAGACTTGCATGTTGAGCTTGTTGTATTCGCAAGTGCATTCAGGATCATTCATCTCTACAACGAACACTTAGCATTTGAATTGACGTTTAAGAAAAAAGTTGGTACCATATTAGTCCAAAAAAGACAGATTACTTGGATTACCCGTTTTCTGATTCAGATATTTATTTGAATTTAAATGTGCTACTCAATTATAAAGGAGGTGGTGCATATTTGGGCCCAGGGCGTACACCTATGAGACTAGTACCAAATGAAAACTTACGTTCAGCCCACTCTATCTGCCAAATATTTTTGATTTTGGCCTTGGTAATTTTGAGATAATTGTACTTGAGACTGAGCGCTGGAGATGGGGAAAATCGAACATTTTTGCAAATATACGTGATATGCCTTGTGTATGATAGCGTAATAGAAAAATGAGCCATCTCCTTTGGAGGATCTATGACCAATCATTCGATAAACGTGGGGTGAATGAAGTAGCGAGAAAACTCTCTTCTGCGATGGATAAATGCGGGAAGACTCTACTCCGCGGCTACAAGTCCAGCACTCACATTAGTTTCAAATTCTTGAACAATTTACTAAAAGTATAGATGTAAGCTGATGGCATTTGAGATGAAGATGTTCGTATGACAACAAAAGTAGCAAAACTTGATAGGATTATAGACCCGTGAAAGCCTTCACTTCAAAAATGCCATGATGGGGAAAAATAGAGCACGACCGACTTGGTTGATACTGCCACGAGATAGCTGATAGTCTAAAGTCTAAACAAATGTTCCTCACAGTTGATAAGAAAACTGCAACAGTTTTACTATCCTTCAAAAGAAAATACTGAAGAAAACTTGTTGGTGTTGGCGTTGCCACGGGACACTTCTCATTTGCCAAGGACTTAAACGTGTAAGGCCTAAGTGATATCACACTCTGTGAATCCTGTGGAGAGGATGACGACACCTCTGAACTCTCCCTCTCCCTCTTCGACTGTCCTGTTATAGCAGCGTCTTATAGGTTTTTTATAACCATCTGAAAAGCTTTAACAAAAGAAGGTTCTTTCTGCTATCTGGTTGTACAATGGGACGGTATATTAGGGTTTGAGTTCTCTAGTTAGTGTTAATAAAACATGTGATAGAAGAATGTTGCTGTCTCTGAGTTATCAAAGAGAAATTAGTTTTCAAGTCAGGACTTTATTACAGACTTTATGTAATCAATTTGATTGACACTCCAACTCCATTGATCAGAGTCTTGTGCTTCGGAGACCAAATTGCACCCAAATTGATTCAACAAAAGAACAAAGACATTTTGTTACACTAACATCCTTCATCTTTATGTTCTGTGTATTCAAAGCCATTTCATTCGAATTGAAAACATTTGCTATATGAAATTTCTCTGTTTTGTTGAACTTAATCTTACCATGGCCAAGACATGACAAAAGCTTTAGTTTTCATTCAAATTGTCATGAATAGAAATAGCAGCTTCTGCTTGGGCCAATTAAGTGCATTTTCGATGCAAAAACGGACTCATTATTTGAAATACTTTCATCAAACTCAAACACATGACTGCAGTATGAAGTTTGAAACAAGAACCCACATCCAGGATCCAGTTTCGTTTTGACTGTGTACTTTTTAAAAGAATCTTCTCATACACAAAAGTACGAATATGTGGGTGCCCTTATTGAATTTTCAAATAAGCGGAAATATGTCGTATAAAAAGGGAGAACAAAGCGTTATGTGTATCCTCTTGCACACAAGTTTCTCCTTGCTGATAAAGTAACGATATACGATGGCAATTGAGGATGATATACATATCATCCATTTGGAAACTTTTCAACCCTTAAGTGAATAGTGTAAACGTAAATTATATAGATCCATCAAATGGGACACGCTATATCTATAGGCGCTTACATTTTGATTCGCTTATCTTGGAAGATGACATAACTTTTTTATTCTAATGAAAGGTATTGTTGGCTTCGAAGTGACAAATAATAGAATTTGATCTTGGCGTACATACAACAAAAGGTTTCCCTTAAAAAAGGGGAGTCCTTAATGTGTTTGCTTGCGAATGTACTTGAATTTTTCTTCTTTTTTAGCTCATTTCATTATTCGATTTCATGGATGTTGTTTTGTGTTGTAAAGGGGCAATTTAATATTTCGATGGTAATTCTTTCTTTGCAACGAGCCAAGAGAATGTATCGATCAAAGCAAGCTTGAAATATAATCTTGAAGTAATTTTAAAGGATATATTGGAACCTTGTTGGTGATGAATTTCTCTTCTTAGAAAAAACTCAAATAACTTTTTGTGTTCCCTTCTTTTGACTTTCTTTTATTAATAGAAGAACACGATTCACTTTTAGGAAGAGTTTTTTTATGAGCTACATCTCTTCTCTCGATTTCCTTTTAATCTGTGGAAGTGATTGTGTGAAGAAGGAAGAACCCTACGCAAGGAAGCTAATTCAAATAAGCTAACGCTTTTGTCGTGGAGTATGCTTCTGATATTTTGGCGGTTACAAGGTCCAACAAAATCTTGACAAAGCTTGGCTCGGCAAATTTGAAAACGACTTTCCTCCAAAATTCAAATCGCAGAAAGTGGAAATACATGAAAGGATGGGATGTTCTATATAATTACGCAGTTGCAGCACTCCGCTATAGAAAACGTATAATGGAAGGAGATTTTTAATATAAGAACCTCAGTTTATATTTTGTGAACCCTGGTAGACGGCCATAGGCCAAATCCATTATGACTTAGACTAAATCTTAATTGTTAAATATTTATTGAAATAAAAGTCAATTTAACTAACTAACTAACTGGAAATACATGAAACAATTCCTTTGACAATATATTAGACGGTAACGATAGATTCAACGATAATCCTCCAAAAAATACGCGATCGAAGATCAGAACATTGTTTTAGTCTAACATTTGAATGAACGTTCAGTAAACTGTTGTGAATTTTTTGGCATCTTATTCGGGTTTTTTACTCATTCCCACATGAAATATTTGCCGTTTTCCCAATCTGTCGACAAGAGAATTTTTTGTGATCGGATCAAGAGTGGTTGTCAAACACCAACAAAATCACTAAATTTCCGGTAATATGATCGTGATACTAAAAGGTAAGTGAGCTTGTTTGGGAACTTAATGCTAAGATTATTGTCTGTTCTGAGTCTCCCAGCAAAAAATATCACCTTAAGCCGTAATACCAGCTCCAAACTATATATAACTGCCACTTTAATTAGGGTGTGTGTACTTACTAAGCTATGGTACGGGCACTTATTGAGCGGCAAAGCGACAAAATTAGAACAGAATTGAAAGCTGAACGACAGCCGCTTTTAATTATGTTCTATTTGTATCGCTTTTCCGCTGAAGCTTGTGCAAGCTTAGCCAAAAAATTAACCATCATAAATTTCGCGGAGAGCAGCATGATGGCGCTGTGACATTTTAAATAGACATTTAAATATTGTAAGTGTTCCTTACAATAGTAGTTCCTTACAATGCGAAGTGCCACTTAATAAATGCGACGGCAAAACCCTACAGCCAGCTGAATTCGTCTCCTTTTTAATTTTATAAGCAGATTTAATTGTCCCCTCACCTTCGGTTAGGCATGTTCAGACTTATTTTTCTATCATCTAGAAGATCGCAATACAAACTGCTCGATTTTTGCTAGAAAATATCTGAGACAATTAAGTCATTAGACCTTTTTGGGAGTTTCTTTCAATAAGGAAGACATGCAAACCAATTAAAGTAAATGGAAACTCAATCCCTTGTGTCTAATTGTCTGTGTTAATTGACTGCTCACTCATTCCAATCACAGCTTATGAGTTTCTTGTTGAAAAAATAGATTTGACTTGATGACTAGTTATCAAGCGCAATAAACTTACTGTCAGTAAACTAGTCCTAAAGTTAGGTTAGGGTTGGGTAGAATGGGCTGGCGGTTGATCTTATTTCTACCACACTTAGATCAATGCAGACCCGTTGATCAGTTTTTAACCATTTCGTGGTCTTTGTGAAGCTCAACAGGCTGTGTCTTGGAGTGTCTGATAATTCTTCTAGTTCATTGAAGAAGTTATTGCCTAGAAATTTGTTTCTGGTGAAGTGAGTGGTATCCTCATTCCTCATGATTGTCTTCGTCACTGCATCCTCTACATAGGTTATCGGTGCAAAAACCCATTTTGTTTTTGTGGCAACCTAATGAGTTATGTCGCGTTAGAAAACTGGTAAGAGAACGTAATTTTTCCTGGGATATAAGCCGTTCACATCTGTTCCTATCGTATTTTGGACATAGTTTTCTGGAGATGACACAGGATTCTAGGCATTCCCATCTTTCATTGGACTTTTGTATTATCTTGCTATCAATGATCTCTTTTAATTGCTCAGGGTGGAACCATGATTAATTGGTCAATGAGAATAGGGTCAAGTGTTGAGCCTTTCTCGCCAGCTCATCCACTATTTCATTTCCCGGTTTACCACTGTGACCAGGAACCCTTATACTATAGCGACATCATGAACACCTGTTTTGAAGCATTTGTGACTGGCCAAACCTCGGCTTAAAAGACACTGCTGTGATATGAAAGCTTAAAGGAACTGGCAAGGTTGAGGTTTTCTGAAAAGAAACCTCCACCCGTTCATTTTCGAGCCGTTGCATCGTCGGTATCAATTGATATATACGTCTTGTTCGTATGAGGTGATTAATTCTCCCATTCCTGTCTATTAGGCAACCTAATAGAGTCCAAGGGGTTTAAGATTGAGAATTACTTCCAAGCTCGCGGTTGGTGTCGTTCTCATAGCTCCAGTGACCCAAAATAGGGTGTTCTTTGTACCTTGGCTAGGGTTTTTAGGTGGAGCACAACCAAATCGATAAATTTTTAAGGGCAAAACTATGAAAAAAAAAAAATTTATTAAGAAAAAAATATTTTCTTTTTTCAAAATTTTGACTTTGAGGCTTGATCTCTTCAAAACTTTTCATTAAGTGAACTCAAATCAAAATTTTTATAAAAGAACAAAGCAATAGCTTTCAAAAACATTAAAGTATGAGAAAGTAAGTGGCTTAGTTGATTTTTAATAGTTTTTTTTTTAAAATGAAGTAAATTTCATATAAAATTACCCCTTGCGCCTACACGGAGGAATATAGACCCCCCCCCCCCCCCCCCTCTCATACAACTTTTTTTTAGCTTGACCAAACCTATCTATCCTTACCCTTTGGAAAACCGTATCTAAAACACCCTTAATAAATTAAATAAAATTCTAAAAGTTAATAATTAATTTTAAAAATAATAAAAAAATTTAGGGCGGTGAAACTTTTTTTTTTAACTTTTTTCTATACGCCACTCAAAACACATTTCCGAAAATTTCATGAAAATCCATGGACTGGCCCTGAATTCCTAGGTTTTGCATTTTTTATGTCTAACGGTCCTCCACTAATGTACCAGTACCTGTAGTTGAAGACTCCATATCAAGTTTTTTTTTTTTTTTGTTTTCCAATTTTTCAATTGCAGTCTTGTCAAACATTGATACACCTCGCAAAAAACTCACTGCCGAAAGCAGAGATTCGAGATTCTGTATCATTACTTATGTTCAAACAATTGAGAACATCTGAGCCAAAATTATTTGATTTATTTATGCATAATTGATTTATCCATCTACGATATGAACGTTCTATTTCTGATAATATAAAATTATTCAGAACAATAAATAGCTTAAAAGACTGTTTAGATCCCAAAAATGATTTAAATGTCTTTGAACGTTGGTGTACTGTAAATAATTTATTATTTTATCTTTCTAAATGCTGTGCTCCAACGTTTCCTACAAAAATAAATGCCATTATCTATGATTACTCTCTTAACGATGAGAAATTGTATAGGGTAAGTGAAGCTAAGGATTTAGGTACAATTTTTGATACTAAAATGGCTTTCATACCTCATTTAAAGGCCATTCAAGACAAAATTCCACTGTTTTAATTAATTTGTTTTCCTGTACTGATCCTGACACTTGTTGGTGTGTCTCCTTAATAGTTCACAGGCGGTGGACGTCCCCATGTGAAAGTGGTTAAAAAAAATAAACATGCTGACATTCCTAATAATAATAGAAACAAGGAATTGAGCAAATCGCAGTTAAAAGCCCTTTGGGATTTGATTGGCCAATGGAAGGTCAGCTTGGTTATCCAGGTCATACTGGTTACCCGGCACCTTCCCATTGGCTGATACGCTAGCCAAGTACTCTAAATAGTCTGCAGGCGCAAACATGAGTTGTGCAATGCCAAGCGATAATTGGTGGGATTCAATTATTGCTTAGAATTGAGACTCGAACCGTACTAGCTGTTCTTGACGTTACCTTTTAATCAAATGAGTAAAAAAAAATTATGTCGTGTATTTGAGCTTTTCATTTATTGTAAGTCAAACAGTTAGGCCAGTCCCTTGGTTGGCGTTCGAGTTTTTTTACTTTATGCCCGCAAGGATAACTTAACTGGGTCAGTAGCAAAAAAAGAAGAATAATGAGACGGACGCAGTGAGTTTATAAATAAAAAATAAAATAAATATAAATAAAAAACCATTGCTTGTGAGGGAATGGAGGGAATAGAGGGGACCTACATTCTTCTGCCGATTCCGGAAGGCTAATTGAGAAATCGGTTTTCACGGCAATGATTTTACTACCGGAGGACTTGTCAATTCCTCACGAAAGGCAATAACCGTGAAAAACATTTTTGTCTCTGTTAAATTTGAACCACCTGGTTAACAGGTAGGCATACTAATCGTCACGCGAGGTGTACCACAGTGAATTAATATAATTTTAAAATTAAACTTAAATTTCTTACAGCATAAATAAGTTCATTCATGTCTTTTAACAATGAGTGCTCTTAGCGTTGTATGCTATGCTGATTTGGATGCCTTTTAGATAAAAATCATTTTAAAGCTCGTGTCTTAGCTTTGTTTTTCATTTTCCTCCCGAATAATTTACTCATAAATAAATTTGATTATGCAGTTACAGTATATTTGAATAAATAGATAAATAAATAAAAATTTTGAATAAAAAAAAAGGAAGAGGACAGGGGTGACATTTCTCTTTCATAAGTATGGAACAACTACTATACTTCTGTCAGTGATATTTCAACTGTGCTCATTTATTTCCAGGATTAAAATTTTTAAATTTGGGCGTTAATACTCCAAAAATAAGATGTTCAACTGTAATCCCAGGGCTACACAAGGAAAATATAGCAAGTCATTTACAATAGACTTATACTCTTTTACATACACAACCAAACTTATAAATTGAAGCCCAAATGGTATTAAATATTCTAAACCACGCGAGAAACAATTTCAGAAGCCACGAAATCGACAGTAGAAATAGAAGAAATTGGAGAGACAGTTTCATTAGTAACAAATTGCTTTAAAACCTATTGCCTGGCATATGCATTCATAAGGGCGGTAGATTGTTTGTGATATCTTGGTCATGTAACCACAGGATAAGATATTTTTTCCATTAAAATTTATAAGACAGAAGTCACAAATTTTATACATGTCGATTTAATCAAATAGATTTCAATTGTTCATTCGATTATTGACTGTCCTCTTTACTGTGGACAAAAACTGCCTTTTATTAGCAATCAATATCTTTCAACAATTCTTCACGGATGTGATCTCCGTCTGAGCGGTGGCGATATATTGCCTATCAAAGACTTGAAGTTATATAGTGAAATACTAAATACACGTGTAATAATAAATACACGTTGAATACTACCTTTACGTATAAAGCCTGAACTACATCGAAACACAAAGTGAAAAAAGTAAAAAACTAAATAAAGTAAAAGCTTTTCAAATACACACATATTACTGCGTGACACCTGTTGGCAACATTTAAAAAACTCAGAAAAGCTTTTTGACGGTCAAATATTTTAAAACAAAACAATAAGCAATTTGTCAAAAAAGAAAAATTTCTGTTTCGGAAGCTGGTTATGGTTAATATTCAACAAATTTAATTGAATATCTTTCAATTTACTTTAAAATTTGAAAACACAGTTGACATTTACTTCAATTTTATAATTTTCAAAATTGGTTTGAAACTATGAAAAAGCTTTTGTTTAGAAAACTACAGGATTTTAGTGATGAAAGCGCTACCTTTCAAGAAAAATAAACAAAATTATTTGATTGTGTTTGTTTTCAAAAAATTGCCTAAAGTGAAAGCTTCGATATGTGCGAGCTTTTTTCAAACACACTTTTTTAAACTGAGAGGAAGAAATACAAATTTGTTTTTGATAGAGAAGTTCGGATATATTTTTGACTTTTTTAGGAAACTTTTTACTTTGTGTTTCGATGTAGTTCAGGCTTAAGTATGCATACTTCCTCGTGCGTGTGCCGGACTCTCCAAGGTGCACTAAACTTGCCATACCGACTAAAACTTCAAAAGTTCCTGACTGATCTCCCCCTCGAGACTACTTGCGCAGGTGGATCCATGTCCTTGTGGCAGGTTCTAGATCCTCTAGTTCTTTTACTTGTTTCTTTGAATCTGCGTCAGATTCATGCCAATTCGCTTTCAACTCTCTTTGTTTCTCAGCATCTTGTGGATATTTCCTGACGGAGAGATTCCCATCTACTGCACTCGAACTCTGTGTGATAAGCGTTGTCTATCAACGAATCTCCGTGTTGAGTGCTTTTCTTTTTCCAATCTTGTGCAGAAAGGCGTTGAAATACACGGGTAGTACTTAATAGACGTGTAATTCTAAAAGCACGTTTGATACTAAATACACGTATTCATACACGGGTAGTTGATTTACACTTCAAAACGTGAAAATAACAGTATACGTCGATTACAGGGGCCAGACCTTGTGAAAGAACTTTTCCCAGTTTACAGCACCTGTATGCTCTTGCTCCATATTGAAACAAGTCTAATTAAAAAAGTTTTATTCGCCTATGAAGTCTTTTAAAATAAGCATACCAAATCAAATCCAATATAGGCAGAGAAAAAAGCGCATACCCTGTCTTCTCTGGACTGACTTGTCTCAAATTTAACAAGTATTTTACTTGATGACATTGGTAGACGTTTCAGTCTTGGATATACCATGTATTGCGATATACCCGCTTTAACCATTAACGAAAGAGACTAGAAACTGAAGCGTGTAGAAAACGTTTCTGTTTCTAATCTCTTTCGCCTCGTAGATCCGAAAAATTGAAACGAGAATACAAATATCGAACGAGAATTTCGAAACTTTATTTTCATCGACCATATTATTTACGCTCTATTCAAACACAGCGTATGTTAATCTACAGGGTGGTACCCGTGGCATAATGATTAGCACGTCTGCCTGTTGCGTGGGAGGTTCGTGGTTCAAACCTCATAAACATTAAAGAGAAAAATTAAAAATAAATATTTTTTAACAGGTATTGCTTTTTCCAAGGAACTGGCAAGTACGCTTAAAGTAATTACACAATGCCATGAAAGCACTTTCAAACTTCATCGTTCAGAATAGGCACACAACTTAAGGCTCTTAATGTGCGTTAGGCACCAACGTATGCACACCGTTGTTGCGCCACCATGTTTACGTGTTTTTTGGCAAATGCCTTTGCAGAATGCATGGTGCATATTGTAGAACTTAAAAAAACGGTCTTCAAAAGAAAAATGCCAACAGTTTTCAAGACAGTAAGAAAAATAAATAAAAGTTCAAAGTTGAACAGGGTATGCATAAATGACATATTTACTGTAGATACAACTCATTGCTAGAAACGTAATTCTAGAATTTTTACCTCTTCTACATTTCTTACTCACAACAATGTGTCAAAATTGAAAATTAACTGTCATTTCTCTTTGAAACTATTCCAGGGGTTTCGGCAAGCAAGGATTTCAGTGTCAAGGTATTGTTCATAAGTTTCATAATATCAACTTGATTAAACTCAATTAAAATTTCATTTCAGTTTGCTCCTATGTTGTGCACAAACGCTGCCATGAATACGTTACATTCGTTTGCCCCGGCAAAGATAAAGGAATCGATTCCGTAAGTTTCACTATAGTTATGCGATCATTTCACCCACACATAAATCATTTAAATCACCACCACCAACCATCATTGCGTCAACAAACATACCAGTACATGAAAACATTTACCATCTTTTGGTGGTGTCCTTTGAAGTTTTCTTATTGGTTGCATGTAACTTAATACGTTTTAGTTTAAATTTTTTTTGAAACAAGGACTTTGTCCAAGTTTGAGCACAAAAACAAAATGAAACTAAATGAAAAACCTGTAAGCAAACTTCACACTCAAATAGTTATCGTCCGACAAAACCACAAATAGCAAAATAAAAAAAAACTTTAGCCTTGACATACAAAAATCTATCGAATTGAATTTTTATAATTTCTCATAAATGTATGTGCTTTTACAATTCACGTTATTACTTTTGTGTTTGTTTTTTTGTTCTTTTGTTTTTTCTTTTCTTTTGTGAAATATTATCCCCACAGGATTCACCAAAAACTCTACACCATTTCGAACCATTCACTTATGCAGGCCCCACATTCTGCGACCACTGTGGCTCTCTGCTGTATGGTATTTATCATCAGGGGCTTAAATGTTCAGGTAAATCAAATGAGAAAACTTTTTAATAAACCCTCCCAGCCCGGCCTTGCTCTTTCTTAAAATCTTTCTCTCTGTCTAAGACTTTTCACTCAAACTCTTTGAGACTAAGCTATACGTTTTATCCTCTTTTTTTTTCTTTTCCCCATAATCCACTTTATCCTTTCTCGAAACGAATGTGTGTATGGAATTAAATGTTAATAAATACCAGCTAAAGTTTTCACGTGTAGGGTGGTCCATTTTGAACTTGTTTTGTGCACTTTAACAGGTTTTATGTATCGTTGGCTTGAAAGTTAAAAATAACTCAGTGGATTTGAAGTAGTGAAACTTGGAAGTAGTACTTTTTAGAGAAATATACGTGGGTGGTTTGGTAAGTCAGTGACTTGTTGAGTGAAAAAATATATTTTTTCTCAAATAAACATATTTTTATTCAACGTAATCTCTTTGAAGCTCAATGCATTTAGCCCAGCGTTTTTTTATTTCTTATTCCCCCCAAATATTAGTTTTCTCAAGAACCTCAAAATAAGCATTTGTTTCAGTGATGAATTCTCCATTCGACCCAAATTATTAAATTACCACTCAGCCATTTCTTCAGACCTGGAAACAGCAAACAGTGGCAGGGGGCTAAGTCTTGAGAATATGCTGGATAGGGTTGCAGTTCGTAGCACAATTTATGGATTTCTGCCCTGGAATGCACCCGTGCATTGTCTTGAAGAAACAGCACTTTTTTCTTCGCCAAATGCGGTCGTTTCTGATTCAAATCGAAATTGAATCTATCCAAAAGCTCTGAGGAATATGTTCCACAAATCGTTTTTAACATTCTCAAAGTTATCTCGGCGGATGGTTCGGAGCCCAACAGAGGCGAAAAAATTTTCCACGGGTATCACCTTTCGCGAGGAATTGGCAAGTCCTCCGTTAGCAAATGCCATGAAAAGCGCTTTCTCGATTAGCATTTCGAAGCCAGCATTGTCCATTCCATTTCCTCACAAGAAATGGTTGTGAGAAATACGATCGGCTCTCGGGCTTCTCGCTTTGTTGCGACACCCTATTTATTTAATTATTTTTAAGGTCATCGATGTGAGTGACGCCCTACACGCCTACATCCCAAAAAACCTTATTAGCCGACAGCTTTATTTGGTGCACGTTCATCCGGAGAAACCCATGTTTTGACTGTTCCTTGGTCTCAGGAGTATTGTGATGAACCCAGGTATGGTTCACGGTAGCAAAACGGCGCACTCGTTTGGATTCAGGCTGAATACCAGCAAACACAAATACAAAGTAGTCACACAGTTGCGCTTATAGTTGAGTGTGAGCAAACGCGGCAACAGTTGTCGTAAATGAAAAATGTGATTAACCCGCTCAGCTAAGTCTAAGCCGCCTCACGCACTTTCATTCTCCGATCGTCCAATAACAGTCAAAGGATTTTATCGACGATTTCTGGTATGAGGACCTCTTTTGGGCGACTTCCTTTGTGGGACTCGGACGTCCGGCATCACTTGTGCTGATATGACCACAAAGGAACTCCATAAACCACTTTTTTACCATAGAAATATGGTGTGAGACCCCATATTACTTATCAAATCTTTCCTTGGCTTCCGTAATGGTTTTTTAAGCAAAAAAAGTAATGCTTAATCAGCACACGAAACTCACTTTTCCCCATTTTCATTAAATTTCACGAGATTTTTGCTTGAATGGCTGTAAAACACAAACTAAAAGGAATAGCCTGCCCAAAATTGTACAGTAGTTGATAAAAACATGGCAGTTGACGGGAGTAGTGTCACGTTTAAAATCAATGCGCGGGGAAATCAAAAAGTCACAGACTTATCAAACCGCCATCATTTAGGTGTGAGAACAATCAACGCTAGTTACCATATTTTTGTAAATATATTTTGTGACTTTTGCTTAGTAAACAAAGATAGGTATGTATACTAATAAAGGCACCTTGAGTAGTCTGCAATAATTTCAAGACTGAAGAAATGGATTCGTGTTGTTGTTAGCAACAAAAATGTTTGCTCTGTTTTAGTTTGTACACGTATTAGTTTTTTATAAAGACAACAAATCAAAACTTTTAAGAGATATTATATTTACTTTCTAATATTGTTTCACGTTAAAAAACATAATCTGAAAAAAAAACATGACACACGAACTCATGAAATGGCCTTTGTCTCGCCGTTTGTCGTTCAGACTAAGTGTCGTTAGCTCCCCACAAATTTGGTCTATTAAATAAAACAATTTGTTTCCAACTTAAAATAAATAAACGTTTCTCAATTGGAAACACTGTTTCTAGTGACAGATATTTTGACAATTGGCGGTAGAATTGTAGTCAGCACGTTTAAAATTAATAAACTTACTTCAGAACAACGCCTGCAAGTTGTAATTGCCGATATACGACCCCAGTTGCTCGTAAAAGTTGTCGAAAATTGGATTTCCCGAATACGCTTCATTCGAGCCAGCCTTGAGGCCCATATCTTTAATTAAAAACCAATATCATGACAATGAGACTTATTTTTACGACGTTGGAATAAGTCTCATTGACACGTCGTGCTCTATTTCCAAGCGCTTAGTGGGGGAGAAATTTATAATTTAAATTCGATGGTGTTTAAAGTATGAAGCCTGTCGCTTATATTGAAGTAAAATACGATGGGAATAGATTTTTAAGACAGACTAACTTATTTTGTTGTCTATGTTTTCGCAATTTGAACAAAGCTACAAGCTCCTTGTATATGCCTTCTACTAATATGCGTATGTATACACTATGATCTAACGAATTCATAAAACTTTCTCAGAAAAGCAATTACTTCTATTTATTAAAGGAGAAATGATAATTCCTTAACGGAAACGTCAATTTACACGTACATGAAATCAAAAGTAAAATGTAAGACCGCTTAAATTACACGCTTCCTGTCTCAGTCTTTTATGTTCGAAAAGATTGCTCCCTAAAAATCTATCTTTTGCTAACTTTCGGTAAGACTATGGTGATTTAAAAGTTAAAAATCTGGAACACTTCAGCGACAGTTAAGAGGATGTGGAATTTTATAATTATGACGGAAGTATGTGTACTTTGAATGCATCCATCGTGCAGGATGCATTGCACTGTGCAACAAGACCCAACTCAAGAGAAAAACATTTCGTGTAGTTTGTGTTGGTTTGTTTGGCACGAAATCATTTTAGATCGAATAAATAAAAAACAAATAGAATAAATTAGCCGAACATCATAATTGAACTGAAAAGCCATAATTTACGTTTTAACTTTAAACGACACTTCACTAGATAGGGTCTCTATTAGAATACTTATCTTGGCATAAATTGTCCACGAAAGTCGAGATCTTTTTCGTTATTTTAGAAAAGGAAGGCCTTTGGGTGTTCTACTTGTTCCTACCCGACCTTTCATCAAAAATGAAAATTGAATGAAAAATGGCGTTTAGGTGAAGGAATGGAACAGGAAAAAACAGGAAAAAACGCACACAAATCACAAACCACAAATCACTTATTTAATTAAAAAATGCCTCCTCTTGCGACAGCTACACAATCTTAAGGTATGTCCACACCAAAGAAACATTTTTGAAAAATTTCAGAAACATTCCAAAAACATTTCAGAAACATTTCAGAAACAAGAAAACATTTCTGAAATGTTTCTCAAATGTTTCTGAAATGTTTCACAAATGTTTCTGAAATGTTTTAGAAATGTTTCTATACAGTTGTTTTGGTCTGGACGCTTCTTGAAACATTTCTGAAATGTTTCTGAAATGTTTTTTGTTTCCCATTCTGAATGGAAAACTTTCTTTGTTTTTCTGAAACATTTGCGAATGAAGAGAGGGATCCACAAGATAAAGGTTATAAAAATAAAAACAAAAAAGCCAATGCTTTAAGTAAAATTTGTGAAAGCCTAAATTGTAAAAAGCTTGAAAAGGTAGAAACATTTCTAAAATGTTTCTGAAACGTTTCTGAAGTTTTTCAGAAATGTTTTTTATACAAATGGGAAACATTTTAGAAACGTTTTTGAAAAAATGTTTCTTGAAATGTTTCTCTGGTGTGGACACACCTTAAGAAAGCACAAAATGGCTAGTCAACTGCTACGCGTTTACTTTTGAGGCTCTTATTCCTTTCGTCAAACTCTGCAAGTTGATCCACGAGACCCTTTTTTTTATTCGAATTCCTCTAAATGACGTTAGCTCAACAAAGTCGTAGCAACAGACTACGAGAAGTATAAGATGTATCTGTATGAAATATCATGTAGGTTGCATTGGGTTGTACAACATGATGTCATTAAAAAAATTTAAGGAAAAACCAAATTGTATAATTCGTGTACCTCGTGCTGGTTCGTTTGTCACGAATAAGTTGTAAGGAACATGGCATCCTTTCATTAATACGTACAGTGATTCACTGGTCAACAGTGGTTCTGGTTCCAAAAGCAAACTACATATATTGTTTTATAGGCTTTTGCTTCGCTGAATCTAAATATGAGCTCAGAATCTACGTAACAGCTCGCGTTTCTGTTAGGCTTTCAAATCGTTCAAAAAACCCATATATGCTAACCCAAAAACAAACCATTGCTTTTCCGATGATTTGCTATCCGCTAAATCCATATCTGGTCTCAAAACAGCTCAATTACATCAAATTTTGGTATAGAAGCAGTCTCGAAAGGAGAGGAAAGTGCGCTCTTTTTTAAACTCTAAAAACAGTTTTTATTTTTTAGCCTACTTACAGTATTTTGAGATACAGAATTTTGAGATACAGTATTATAACAACAGTATTTTGAACCATACAGTATTTTGACCCTAACCCAAAAAAATCTTCGGCGATAAAAATAACAATGAAAAGAAATCCAATCATTCAAATTGTATTTTTGAGGTACTTAAAAATCAAAGAAGCACGAAAAGGAAAAACCTTTACTGGTAAAGCGGTAAAGTAGTGTTTCATTCCGCGAAATAATTAGAGTGAATTCGTGTTTTAAGAATCATTACGTGTAACACCATAAGATTTTTTAATAAAATAATTAAATAAGCTCCAATAGCTTAAACAATAGCAAGCCCATCTCGCAAATTGATTGCATATAGTCCGAAAACTACAACTTTTTCATTACAGCTCTGTATCAACCTTGGACTCACTAAAAAAAAAACCTATTGCGCCAGCAATTCCAATTTATATGGAGGTCTGTCCAGTTGTGCACTTAAAGGTGTTTGAGGTACCATATTGCACTCAACTTAGCCTTCGAATCTGGAACTGGAGCGTTGGTGTCCGTCCACGCACTTCATGTGTCCACGACACCTTGCGATGCGTACTCTTCATAATATATCTCATACTGTTTTTTGAGGTAACGCTATGGATTTCCGTTCTAAGGCTTATGTTACATTTTATAAATTTTAATGTAATTCAATTTTATAGTTTATAAGAATATTCCTTCATCCCTCATGTTCAGCCCTGAATACGATTGAATGTAGAATATCTTAACTAGTACTGCCTTTCACGAGGAATTGGCAAGTCCTTCGATACTAATTCCACTAACATGAAAAGTGACTTCTCACTAAAGCGTTTATAAGCGGCAAAACTGGAGGTTCTTCTGCATTTTCCACCATTTATGGTTAGGAGAAATGAGCTGACGTCCGCCCACGTCTTTTCTATAATCTTCTTCACATAAGATAAGCCACACTATCGATTTTGTACAACAGTCAACTTATCGGTTTGCCACTCACAGAAGGATTTGTTCTTCATCATATATTGTTGTAAGAGTAGCATCACGTAATATTGAGAACAAAAACCCACAACATGAAAATGTCGAATGTGATACAAGTTTCTTTTCGATCAAAGTCTCTCTTTGAAACACAATTTATACCCAACGAAAAAAATAAACTTCTGTGTCCACCTTTACTTCCTCCAATGTTATTAAAACATCATTTATCATTCCATTGTAAGCAGTTACTATGCAGCAGCTGTGGTAATCTATCTCCTCCTCCATGGCATTGATAATGCTTATTTATAAACTTTCCTCAACTCATAATTCCATTCACGTTTAACATTGTGTTTTGGGGAAAACGTATGACAGTTGAAGAACAGGAAGGACTATTTTATAAAGTTTTTGTGTGGTTCGATTTTTGTCAAGAATAGATATGTACGTTGGATGTGTTGAGATATTGAACCGCAAAAGTTGTGATATTGTATCCTTTAAAAAATGATTCTCGTTGACAACAACATACACAAATCCAATTAAAATTCCGTTGCGGTAATGTGAACCATATGAACAGATGTTTAAGGACCTTCAATTCGCAATCAATCATCGGCCTAGATGATGGAGTATTCATTGTTATTTATGTTCTGAGAAAAACTGCTTTGAAAAGTGACATTTCATTTGTTTTGAAGAAAAACCAACAAAAAATCCACCCACAGAAACGTTTTAAGTTCCTGCTAAATGAACAGATGGCGTTACGTTACATGTAAGGAACGAAATGAGCAGGTCGTGCTCTACTTTTTTGACATTGTATCTTTGACGTGAAGCTGTCGAATAAATAAAAACAGTGATTCAAAATCGGTCCAAATAAACGTTTTCCAGTTTCTGGCTTTACGTTACATGTACAGAACGAAATGAGCTGGTCGTTGTCTAGTTTTTGGAGATTGCATTTCTGACGTGAAGTTATCGGATATATAAAAACAGTGATTCAAAATCGGCCCACAGAAACGATTTCCAGTTCCTGGTAATTGAACTAAACAGATAGCGTTACGTTATATGTAAAGAACGAAATGAGCCGATCGTGCTCTATTTTTAACATTGTATTTTTGATGTGAAGTAATCGAATAAATTAAAACAGTGACTAAATATCGACCCACAGAAACGTTTTCCATTTCCTGCTAACTAAATGAACTAAGCAAATAGCGTTACGTTACATGTAAAGAAAAATGAAAGAAGTATAGAATAAAAGAATCACGTGAGATATGGGATGGAGGTTGCATGAAGAGAATGAGGTCCTTCAACTGACGAATGTGGCGTTCATTTATATAATACTGTTTTGTATTATAAATGGCATACTCTTTTTACAATAAAACAATAAACACCCGGTGATTTCTATTCGAAAATGTTCCCTTTTTTAAACATCATAATAAATCCTCTTATTGAAAGATCCGTAGGCGAACAGATGACATACTCTTGTTTATATGCAAAGGATTTCCAGGAAAGACTCAGAAAATTTGTCGACCAGACTACAAACAAAACGATTTCGAAAAGGTCAGTGAACATGTACGCCTAGCTTCACAAAATTATAAAACAATTTGTAGAGAACTTTCTTCATTTTACAAATTCAAGCTTTCGGAATATTTTGAATGACAGGTGTGGTGCTTATGACTCATACTCACATAGTTTTGCTTGTTTACGATTTGAATAATCTCCTTTCGAGATGAGATTTTGTGGAACCTAGGCAGATAAGCCCAAAACTCTGTGGTATTATATGAATGGAGATTTTGATCGCCGATTGTATCATTTATCTTCCCAGCATAAACTTCTCAATGTAATTCTTTTCTTGTTTCGTTAATTTATTAATAATTCAATAGGAAGTACTAATTTTTATTTTGTACCTCGACTAACTTCAACCTGTTTTGAATAATTAAAACATTTATTCCTTGGATGTCTTACAGGAGAAAAAAAAAAATACATACAAACCTGAATATATAATGCATGTGTATGAATAGGTCCTTCAAAATGAAACCAACTGTTATGAGGACCGAAATTACATCATGCAAAATGTAAATGGATCATAGCCAGCTGACTGCTGTGAAAGGATTCACCGTAATAAAAGGTTAAACCACCAAACGACTGCCCATGACCAAGCTTGAGTTTGTATGGGGCTCTCGGGCACGGGCCCAACAACAACGTCGACGAGCAAATTAATTCATACACTCATTGATTCCTCAAAAGCACATTCGCGATAATGAAAGAGGTAAAATTCAGAGGCAACACACTGAACGCCCTAAATTTTATGCAAATATTTGCAAATTGAAATTGCTGTCAGAATATTTATATTATATTCCTTCTGCTTGCCAGTGGTTTCTCGTATACGTTTTGTGTGTGTTGTCTCTGTTAAGGCTAACCGCACCTGGTTATACTCAACTCCAGGACACACAGGACTATCATGGGGCAGTGCCATTAAAAAGCTCGTTTTGGGTTTAACGTTTGTGTAAAATACGCACGTACTGTGGCAAATATATTCTCGTCTTCATCGGTTCTGTTGGAATTACAGACAAAAATATTTATTGTTAACATTTTCACAAGACACAAGACCCACGCTCCCACCACTTGCGTGTAGTTACTTGGATTGAGATATGTAGATTCATCCCATTAAACGTAATCAATCAATCACAATCATAAATTGCCCTAGGATCCGATGTAATGTAATGTAATGTTGTGCGTTTGCCTGAAACAGTATGTTCACTAAGTACATAATTGATGCCATGAATCTAATTCATTAATTGATAAGTGGGACACACTTCCGATTAAGTTAACTATGAATTAGCTAGGTCAATTAAAAGTGGCAGGTAGATTATTATCGATTGTGATTTGGATGAAGTTTTTGGTATTTGGGTGCTTACATTGCAGCCTGATGGCATTTTTGAGCAAACATTTTCTAATTAATGTTTTTCAAATGATTATAGATCATGCAGATTTGTTCGGAAGTATTTTTTTTTTTTTTTTGCTAAAATGCAGTTTGATTGAGAAACTTCTCTTCTCTTCAGAAAGATTAGAACAGTTTTAAGTCACCGACAAATAGAATCCGTTTCTTCTGTTCGCTGACACCTCAATTAAGTACACATGTTCTAATGAGAGGTGACCCACAAACACGGTATGTTACGGACGCAACGGAAAAAGTAACCCAACTTTTAACTTTTTGCATGGTTGGCTCAGGAGTTCTGACTTGTTGGGAAAAATACAACAAATGGCGCAGCCGGTAGGATGATGCTAGAGATTCATCTCATTAAATCCGAATTTTTAATTTCGTTTAACAACTCGCATGTTGTTTAAACAATAAAAAATAAAAGGAGGCATCATTTTAGAACCAAACAAAATTTTTTGCAAACAAATGTCAAATTCGGACTCAGAGGAGTCAAATAACGAGACCAACCTTAATCTGAGGCAACGCAAAATCTACAAAGCGTCAACCTCAACAGCTGCTACTCTCCTACCCGGCAAACAAAAGACCGTATTGGAGCAAGTTAAAGCACTACATGAAAAGGCTCAATCCACGGGAAATATATCCCTACTGGCTCTAGACCAACTCGAAGCATCCTCAGAAAAACAAAGGCTTGAACGGCTAAAACAGATAGCAAAGTTAAAGACAGATTCTCTGATTTTCCAGGGAATCCTTCTAAACCAAAGCAGTACTAAACTGACTGATCGTATAGCTTAAATAAAGACCCCACCCCAAATCTCCTTTACGGACCAGTCTCAAACAAACTTGGAATTCCAAGATTTTTCCGATTCAGAAAGTGAGACCATTCATTTAAACATGGCGGTGGATTACACGAAAATTATAAAGCTTACGGCCCAGGTCGCTCCTTTATTTTCCGGAGAGAGACACCCAAAAATCTCCCAAGAACTACAAACATTCATTGGATGTTGTAGGCAGGTGATGTTTTGTCTCTCCGAGGAGGAAAAGGAAGCTTTTGCAAGTTTATTCACCACAAGATTGCGAGGTGAAGCATACGACCTAATAGATACAGCCAGACCCGAAACTTTTCGGGAAGCCGAGGATCTCCTCAGTAGGACATACCTCCCAGTAGAAAACTATAACGAGTTAGTGACGCGATTGATATCGTGCAAACAGGAAAGGCAAGAAAGTACAATAGAGTTTGCTTCAAGACTTCGCCACAAGTTGGCACAGTGCCGTGAAGCAGCAGAAATAAAATATCTTAAAAATGCGGACACTGTGAAAACGCAGTTAGAAGATTTTGCCATATCCTCTTTCGCTAGTGGGGTTCTAAGTCCCATTTTCTGTTCTGCTAGTGATAGAATGGGTGAAACCGATATCTTAGAGATGTGACTTAATTTTAGTTTTTGACTGTTACTGGAATAACAATTGAGTTAAGATTAACGATCGAATTTTAGTATAAAAATAGTTTTAGTAGCAGAAAAATACATTTACTTTAGGAGTTCAATATTTGGGAAATAAATTCACCACTAATGACAAAGTTCACATCGGTCGATTGTTGCAACAACAAATCGGCCAAAATGATTGCATTATTCAACTAATCGACTACAAATCAATACCGACAAATTGGTGTAACAGAGAAGTAGAAGAAGAAAGCCATCGATATATATTCGCACAAAGTTCCAATAAATCGACCAATTCGACGATATTTTTCTATAGAAACTCATCCGTAGTCACACGTGGCTACTCGAAGAAGCTCATTGAGAACTTTCAAAACATTCACATTTTGCATTTGTTTGATGAAAAATACTCGAAGCTGTGGTAAAAAAATGCTACAGAGATGAATGAAATCTTTCTGAGCTCAGTATAATGTGCATAAGAATGTTGCACTTCAAAATATTGAGTGAGACATGTTTTTTAAAAGTTGTCTACATGGATTAATATCCACAAAAAATTAAGAAAAGTACACTACACATACAACTGTATACGAATAAACATACACATTAGACTGGTTCAAAAAAGTGACTACTTTTTTCAAGGTTAAAGTTTTGTCAAAAATCAAGAAAAAAAACTTTAATTTACTCTTAATTAAACTTTAACCTTGAATAACTTTTGAAGGAGTGAATTTGTCGAAAAATAACTCTTTTTGTTGAGCAACTAATTTTCTATAAAAATATGTATCGCTCATCCCGGCACTTTGCTTCTAGACCGAAATATAAAATTCCAAAGCTTAAAACTTTTCTTTTTTTATGGTTATTTCTATGGGAAATGAAAATCTGCGATGAGTGACCTCTAAATATTGATATTAAGAGCTCTTCTTTTTTACAGGCATCTTTCTAACAACTCCTCGAAGATATAAATAGAATTTTTCGAAAAAAAAATAATTACTTTCTTGAACCAGTCTAATACACATAGGTATATCATATGCATATGTATATGTATATATTTACATTAATTTTTTTGTTACTAACTAAAGTGGTTTATCACAAAAACACGGTTTTATCTAAAGGAAAGTAACTCCAAAATATACTCTTTCTAATGAATGTTCTGACTTTTACACTTTGTGCTCATAATTCGTACTCATAATTCCTTAGTCCACTGTTTTTCGGGAGGTACTTTTATAAAAACCATATAAAGTGATATATACGCCACCTCAAAAAAAAACTCCCACTGTAAAAAATTTTACGAATAGCTGACTCATCTCTTCCTCCAATTAACTTATCGACTCATCTCTAATTTTTCTTATTCAAAACTCATAGCTGTCATTTGAATACAGCAGCGAATGGACCCAACGGATTCTATGGGTCAATTTTCACAGCTCAAATTTTGGTTGGGATTCCCCCTGCTCATTGATTCAAACAAACAATAAATAAATATTTTTAGGATGCCGACCTAAATCTGGGCTAGAATTAGTGAAGAAAAAAAAGTTCTATTACTAAAACGACGATTTCTTACTGGGGAGAAATCCCATGCAGCTCAAGAGTCAATTCCACAATTCAAAAATAATAGAGTGGAAAGATATGTGACAGTAAATTAAGACACGTGCCAAATGAATAAAAAATCTGTCTAAAAAAGGTGCCAACAACGAAGAGAAGACAAGACATATTAGGTTTGCTAGTTGAACTATAATCAGGGTTGACCCTTGCCAGTAGCATGAGTTCTCAAAAAAAAACTGGGTTTTCAGTTCTCAGAAAACGTTAAACTACGAGATCGCCACACATTCTTCTATTTGAAGACAAACACCAGCCGTTTGGCATCACTGCTCGCTATACTCCAGGGCACGAAAAACACACAGTTTGACAATTAGGGTGAATTGAGGCTTTCTAAAAAAAACACTATTTTCTTTCAAGCCGCTTCTAGTCGTAGCGTTGGTGTCCATCCGGTCTACATGACTTCTAGCAATGATCGATCATTGATCATGCCGTAGAATACAATCTTCTTCTTTACACATCGTTGTTAAGAACTCGAACAAAGATCACTGGGAATATTTTTCTTTGAAACCACCAAGTGTTTCCTCATGTAATAAGATAAGGTCCATGCTTCTACGCCTCGCGATATGCCAGGTGTAGAATAGTCAGGATCATGCAAACAATTGCCTTGGTTTCTCTAGAGAGGGTTTTATTTTGCAATTGCTTGTTGTGTGTCTCTCTCTCAATCTTTTGAAGTATAAAAGAGGAAGTAAAACGTTTTGCACTGATGCCAAAAATAGACATATCTCGATCTGTAAATTCTGTCACAAACGGCATTGAAAACGAAAATGGCGTGTATCGGTTTCAATTAAACTTCAAGGTTTTTTTTAACATCTACTGTTACGTGAAAATTTGGTCGATTTTGAACTTTTCTGGTCCAAAACCATATTGATAAGCACATATAAAATTGTTGACTTGGATTTTCAGTCGTGTACATACTTAAGTATGTGGTGCCCGGAGTTTAATAGTTAACATGTTCACCTATTACGTGCGAGTTTGAGGTTCGAATCATAGAAACATCCTATTGTTCTACTACGAGTACCACAAGAAGTATTTAACAAGTCACTATTAAATAAAGCAACCATGAAAAACGCTTTCAAAATGTCCAGTCATTGCGTTTTAAAAAAAAACATCTTAAGAATGCAAATGAACCGAGAAAGCTGGCTTCGAATTACAGCATCAGTGATCGAGTGAGTGGGTACTATTTTTCTTTCAAAATTCGCGCTATATTACAAAACATCAGTCTGTTGTTCATTTATTGACTTCAATTCGTTCAAATTCTTATAAAAGAATGTCAAATGGTGGTACTAAAGTGCTCGATCACGCGAGAGGTAATGCCAAAAACACATGATTCAGTCACGTATTACTTGATCACGTGTGCGATAATTCAGACCCTGAATTTTGGCTATGACGTTTGGGAGACCAAAATCAGCTCAGCATCAAATTGTCGACCAAGATTTTCTATGTGCATTTTCCGCCATCTTGAAAAAAAGGTTGAATTCAGATATTTAACAATAAGTCGGTTCACCGTTGAACTGCGGAAGTTTTTAGTCTATACTTTTTGTCAATACTTTGTTGCTCTTTATATGCTCTACATGCCTAGTAATTTATTTATATAGCTTTCATAGCTATGAGACATGAATCGAAAAAGTCAAAAATTTAAGAAGCCAAATTGGTTTCTAATATTTTCTCAGTTTTTCAGTTGAGATAATCCACGTGTTTTTTAATAAAAATATAAAAAGTTTTTTAATTGTTAAAAACTTTACTAATCTTTTCATTTAATATTTTCTCATTTATCGTATATTGGCGTCCGACGCCACTGTGTATGTCACCTCATGAAGCGGCGCCAATGGAGCGACCGTTTAAATTTGAAGGGTCAGATATCACAGACCCTTTCTTCGTATTCATGCTGGAGTCTCTCGAAGCTAGTCTCTTTTGACGAAAGCAAAAATTTTGAATGGAATTCGCTCCTCAACTAAAAGAGTGTGTTCATTAGTAGACAACAAGGTTTCATACATATGTCCAATTTTCTTAATGTTGAGTATTCCTAAGCTGGAGTTCTCAGAGTAAAAGCTGGTCCATTGTAGTACCAAGGCAGCAACCCTCACTTCTTTTTGCGGATTGCGGTGTTGTGGATGAAAAAAGGTTGTTGTGATTTGACTTTTAGTCTCAAAGGTGGCGTTTAGATAAAACTGGGAGAAAGAAGGTAAAGTAGATGACAAGTGCCGGTTTCAAACACATGTCCACTAAACACTCTAGCCCCGATTATTGTGAAAGTAATGCACCGCCAAGGATTCGCAAATTAAGACAAATTGACAAATATCCCAAAACGAAAAGAAAGGCCCCTGGCTTCTGTTGTTGAGATGACTCTCATACAACTTGTCAAAGATCTTTGAATCTTCACAGGACACTTATATTGCAGATCCACTTCTTTCCCATAATACCTTTACAAAAATATGTGAATACATTATTATGCCTAAGGTTGGTTAAATAGTTACGCACGTTAATTCTGCTTCTCGTATCGCCATAACCAGGACATACAGACTGAACTAGAAATTTGTTATTGTGACTCCTTCGTGAACAATTGAACATCACCATCATGTACAAATCTTAACCAAACATCAATTTAACACAGACTTCTTCAAAACTTTTCAGTCACTCCAGAATAAAGCAAACCATAATAATCGACATGTCTTTGCTGTCGTTTAACAAACAAGCCTCAAACATGGCATCCT
This sequence comes from Melanostoma mellinum, assembly GCA_914767635.1. Classification (NCBI taxonomy): domain Eukaryota; kingdom Metazoa; phylum Arthropoda; class Insecta; order Diptera; family Syrphidae; genus Melanostoma; species Melanostoma mellinum. Next base: position 161,386,163 of record OU612058.1, on the reverse strand, counting down.
CAGCCTTATAGTGGCAACCACATGTTATTGTTATCCGTCGGTCGTCAACAACTTTCCTAGTTTTTATTTTCACTGCTCTTTTTATATCCTTCTCGTATGAGAACACTTTCCCTAAAAGGGAAATTACTCTGACCTTGCTCTTGTCGAGGCTTGTATGTTGTAGCAAAATAATTTAAGAGTTCACCCATTTAGAGGCCATATTGTTTATGGGTTCGAGGATAGAGTCAAAAACATAATCCTATCAAGAAAACACTTTAATATCCCAGATCCTATTTGTTCAAGTGTATGTGTAGGTAGAAAAACGAGAAGATAAATTCAATAAAAACGAAAAGGGCATTCTACTCGGCGAATATGGCTACAACTACACGACCGTATCTATAGATGTTTCGATTGGCAAATAAAATTCGACAGTAAGCACACACAAAAAACACAGAAAAAGTAATTCAAGATATAATAACTCAGGACATACGCTTGGATGCGTATCTTTTAAGAAAATCAATCATTATCCTGTCGTTTTGTGTATCTGAATTGGGACATTAAGAAGATACACACGTTTGATACCAAGAATCGAACGAAAATGTCAAGTATGTGGATGGTGAAGATGCTTTTCTTATTCTCTTTAAGGACAATTACTTCAAGTGATTGCATGTCATTTGTAACACCCGTCTCTCAGTATCGGTTCTCATCATAAGCATGTGTCAGTACAAAATGGACACAAACTAAGTGTTGGATCGATTAATATAGGTTTCGTTCCAGACGATGTACGTATCTATAAGGATTAGAGATGTCAATGTCAAGGGAGTGGCAAAGAAAAGATTTAGTTTAAGGATTACAGACATGTCAAAAATGGAAGAGGGACACACAAGAGACTAAGAACAAAAGATTACAACAAATTAATTCAAAAAAGAAGGTTGGGCATTGAATGATGGTATTGTATTACGAAGAGAAAACTTTGTCATTCTTCTGGCTAATGTTTCAAAATTTCTTGATCAATCTTTTGCTAGGCAACCAACAATTCAAGGGATGTGAGTGGAACTACGGAGCATAAATTTTGTTGTTAAGGTTATCGCACCGGGAGCAACAGTTTGGGGCCAGACAAATTTTCTTTGTTTGAGTCTAATTCAACTATCGAAATTTGAAATCCTTGCAGTTTCCCATTTTACTGAATCCTGGCTGATTTTAAGTGGGATTTGTCTAGATTAAGTTCGTCGAATTATCTTCATCGGAATGCCGTCTCTTAAAACTTTTAGACTTCCAATCCCATTGAAAAAGTGTTTAAGACAAGTTGGTTTCTTCTATAGGAGCTGATAAAGTCTTTGAAAATGGCGCGGTTATCGGCTCCCCAGTCATTATGCCGCTTGTGTGTCGACATTTACAACTAAGTGAAACTGATCCCATTTTTCTGTAAGGGTTTTTAAACTTTGTAGTAAGATTCCTAAATTTCGGACCCGCAAACAAAAAAGCAAAACCCAAATGTATCTATAGCATTGATGACTAAAGGTGAATCATGTGAGTTATCAGTAGGGCATGTCAACTCTTGTAGGAAATAATAGTAATTGTCCGACTGGTTTGAGATTGGTTTTGCAGCTTCAATTTCAGAACTCCTATTTACAAAATTAACTGTTGGCTACCCGAGGTGAGAACTGGTAATTTAGGCTCCTTATCATGGCAGCGTCTTTTGGCTTTTCTCCGAACATCTGGAAAGCTATAACAAATAGAAGGTTGCTAACTGGTAGTGCAATGGACCGGTTTTTAGGTCTAAGTACTCCAGCTGGTATTTTAAAAACCCCCAACAGAAAAAAACCCTAGGTGCTCAATAGTCTTGCTACGGGACTTTCCATATCCTCAATCTTCCTCTACCTTGTATAATTTCAAGTATAAGTGCAAGTGACCAATATTTTATTAATCTTTGCCGAAGTATTTGACAAAGTCTTTGACGATTTGTTTGAAAAAGTCTTTAACGAAGTCTTTGGCAAATTCTTTCATCAAGCCTTTGACAAAATCTGTTGCAAAGACTTTAAAAAAGTCAATGACAAAATACTTGACAAAGTATTTTTTTCATATGTATAATTAGCGCGCACATCAGGGGCTAGAAACACCCATATTATGTTAAAGCGCGAGCATTAAGGAACATAGGCGAGGATTTAGTGGCAGACACCGATGCACATTGCTCCAAATTAGGGTTGCGCGACTAAAATATGAATCCCTAAATTTAACTGTACGCCCGAAGTTGGTCTTAAGTGAAACAAGCACTCAGCAGCATTTTTGGGGAAATCTGTGGTCATTTCAACGAAGATCATCGTTTACACACATACCAAGTACTGGCAACTTTTCGGTATCTTGGATGCAGGTACCGTTCATAGATAACACTGGTCGACAACAATTTTGCCGCCAAAAGCAATTTACATTTTTTAAAGGTTTTTGAGTCTCTCAAAAGTCGTAATACACGGTCATACATTATTTTCGAGATTACGTATAGTTTCGAAAGGAAATTTAAGTCAGAGAACACACTTTTTAAAGTTCTCAAGGTACTGAACTCAAATCCAGTCAGAGAACAACGGTAGTTTTTCAAAAATATAAAGCATTAATGTCTTGATCTTTCTCTGGCTATATCTCAAAAACATGATGTGCCAGAGCAATTCTAAAGTCAGATTTGAATTCAGCAAGCCAAAAACCTATACAAAATGTAGTGTACTTTTAAAGGGATTCAAAAATGTGAAATTTTGCAGGCCAGTTAAATAGCAGTGGAGGAATGTGTTTGACGAAGTCACTTGCGAGGTCTTTCATCAAGTCTTTGACAGATTGTTTATCAAAGTTTTCAACGAATTTATAGACGAAGGCTTTTTCAAAGTCTTTAACAAAACCTTTGACGAAGTCCTTGACAATTTCTTGTACAAATTTTTTGATGGAGTCTCCGACGAATTCATTGACAAAGGCTTTTAAAAATTCTTTGACGAAGTCTTTCACAAAACCTTTGGCAAACTCTTTCAAAAGAGCTGCTTTTGAAGAAACGACTTTAACAGCAAATCATTATGTACTTATACATAGATGTTCTATCTCTCTTCCAACATATCCCGAATATGGTTTTATGGCAAATAATCACATAGATGAATCCATACACTCATAAAATATTTTACCCTTTCAATGAAGGTGCACAGTGCAAAAAAACAGTTCGATTCGCTCCTCAAAAAAATTCTTGAAAACAAGTTAAAGATCTGGGAATAAGTAATAAATCTTCTTCCCATGAAGATGTCAATAGACAAGTTGAACGCCTTATTTGCTAATCCTGTCGCAAGTAATCAAAACATTGTTGAACTGAGAAATAAAAACCTATCTCATGATGCTTTCTGTTTTTCTGAGGTCAACATATATGATGTTGGGGAAGCAATTTTCTCCCTAAGATCAAAGTATATTGGGCTGGGCTGTGTTCATTCCGATTTCATCAAAAATGTAGCTGCCCAAAGTTGTTCCATATATAACTTTTATCTTCATTTTAATTATCTCGACAAGCCAGTATGTATATATCTATGCGGATGGTGTTCAAATTTATCGCAGTTTACGTTTGGGGCTTGTCGAAGACGCAATAGCAAGAACTAATGAAGATCTTGCTTCAGTTTTCCAATGGTGAGTTAAAAACCGGCTATTACTTAATGCGACTAAAACTAATTGTATACCGATAAGCACCAAACAATTAGATTTTGATGATTTCCCAGACATTATCCTGATTGGGAAGGTGGTCGAAATGGTCTCGAAAGTAATGGGGAAAGTAAGTAATGATACCAAAGTAACCTTGGTATCATTTTTAATAAAGCTCTTACTTGGAGTGACCATATCAATAAAACAGTTTCAAAAGTATATGATTCACTACGCAGCTTATCGAGCTCTAGATTCTTTTTACCCATCGAATTTAAAATGAAACTGGCCAAGTCACTAATCTTACCAATTTTTACCTTTGGTTGTGAAATCCTTGCTGACATGGACTCTGAATCACTCCGAAAAGCCAATATGGCGTGTTCATACGACATCAGTGTGAACAGTGCCTAACTCCAAAATAGTTCGCCCTCTACAATAATTCAATCTAAAGTAAAAATTCTACTACATTTTTCCTAAAAGTGTTGCATCGCATAGCGACGGCACGGCATTATAACTTCAACCACCATCGAGAAAAGTTCTCTTTTAATTTTTTACTTGGGCCATCTGCCATTTGCATTTTTTTTTTATTTTCTAAATTTCCAAATTTTACCTTTCGGCATAAAGTACATATAGATATTTTTAATAAATTATAAAAAACAAAAGAATCAATACAATCACTACGTGCAAAACAAATAAACATACAAAATAACAAAAAATCACAAGGAAGGAGTTTTTTATTTGCTGGAGGTGGTTTTTCTCTTGGTGGTGCGTGTACGGAGTTTGTTCTCGCCAGAAAAGAAAACGTTTATTGGCATTTTTTTGGAGGTTGCTTGGGTTCGATTCCTGCAGTGTGGTCTGCACCAGCAATTGGTCCATCCGAGCGGATTGCTGACAACACACGCGGCCAGCACCACACGCCATCGACGCTGACCACGCCACCACACGTTGCCCACGCCAAGAAATCAGCACGCTGCAACATCAGTCACTGCCCACGCCAAAAAAAACCCGGCACGTGGCACACGCCACCACACGTTGCCCACGCCAAAAAATCGGCACGCTGCCCACGCTGTTCGGCCATTTTGTTGCCGAAAATCACCGCACGCTGCCCACGACAGCAAAAACTCGGCACCTACAAAAGGCACAAGACCCCGGCACGCTGCCCACGCTGTTCGGCCATTTTGTTGGCGAAAAACGCCACACGCTGCCAACCCGGCACGTTGCCCACGCTGTGAAGGAACAAAGTTCATCATTTGGATCATCACTGGACCTTACCATGACCAGCCATCGAGGAAGCAACCTAAAAGTTTTCAACCAAATTTGTAAAGGGTGAGTGAAAGTTTTTTTAATTGGCAATTTTTTAGTCCCATTTAAACAAAAACTTTTATTTTACCTCTGTGTTGCACTTTGACCGGCAAACACGTCATTCCGTTTTTTTATATATATATCGGTATATACATATTTCGTGTTGGTTGAAGCGGTTCTTGAGATATTCATCTTTCCAACTCGGTAGTTTGACTTTCAGTCATTTTTTGAAATTTTCAAGCAACTTCAATAAACGCGATTTGGTTGTGTTCCCCAGTTCTTTTTTTTGGTTTTATAGGAAACTTTAATAGACTGTCTTCCTCTTTGAAGGAGTCTGCGTTTTTTATCGCGTGCTAATTTTTCTTTCGTTCGTGCAGCGCACATCGTTCATAACGGTGTATCCAAGCCGGGGTGGTTGGCCCCCAGTAGAATCTGTCAAGCCTGTTGAAGATTCTTGTGCTTCAAAATTTTGATTTTTTTTGAAATTTTTAAATTTAAAATTTTTTACTTTTGAAATTGTTTCTCTCGTTCGTGCCGCACACACCGTTCATAACGGTGTATCCAAGCCGGGGTGGTTGGCCCCCAGTAGAATCTGTCAAGCCTGTTGAAGATTCTTGTGCTTCAAAATTTTGATTTTTTTTGAAATTTTTAAATTTAAAATTTTTTACTTTTGAAATTGTTTCTCTCGTTCGTGCCGCACACACCGTTCATAACGGTGTATCCAAGCCGGGGTGGTTGGCCCCCAGTAGAATCTGTCAAGCCTGTTGAAGATTCTTGTGCTTCAAAATTTTGATTTTTTTTGAAATTTTTAAATTTAAAATTTTTTACTTTTGAAATTGTTTCTCTCGTTCGTGCCGCACACACCGTTCGTAACGGTGCATCCAAGCCGGGGTGGTTGGCCCCCAGTAGAATCTTTCAAGCCTGTTGAAGATTCTCGAGCTTTAAATTTTTAACTTTTTTTGAAATTTTTAGAATACTTCAAGCCTTTTGAAGACTCTTGCACTTTAAAATTTTTACTTTTGAAATTTTTTCTCTCGTTCGTGCCGCACACACCGTTCGTAACGGTGTATCCAAGCCGGGGTGGTTGGCCCCCAGTAGAATCTATCAAGCCTTTTGAAGATTCTAGAGCTTCAAAATTTTAATTTTTTTTGAAAATCTTTGAATCCTTCAAGCCTTTTGAAGATTCTTACACTTTAAAATTTTGACCTTTTGAAATTTTGTTCTCGTTCGTGCCGCACACACCGTTCGTTACGGTGCATCCAAGCCGGGGTGGTTGGCCCCCAGTAGAATCTATCAAGCCTGTTGAAGATTCTTGCGCTTTAAAATTTTAACTTTTTTTTGAAAATTTTAGAATACTTCAAGCCTGTTGAAGATTCTTGCGCTTTAAAATTTTTACTTTTTTTTGAAAATTTTAGAATACTTCAAGCCTGTTGAAGATTCTTGCGCTTTAACATTTTAACTTTTTTTTGAAAATTTTAGAATCTTTCAAGTCTGTTGAAGATTCTTGCGCTTTAAAATTTTAACTTTTTTTGAAAATTTTAGAATACTTCAAGCCTGTTGAAGATTCTTGCGCTTTAAAATTTTTACTTTTTTTTGAAAATTTTAGAATCTTTCAAGTCTGTTGAAGATTCTTGCGCTTTAAAATTTTTACTTTTTTTTGAAAATTTTAGAATCTTTCAAGCCTGTTGAAGATTCTTGCGCTTTAAAATTTTAACTTTTTTTGAAAATTTTAGAATACTTCAAGCCTGTTGAAGATTCTTGCGCTTTAAAATTTTTACTTTTTTTTGAAAATTTTAGAATCTATCAAGCCTGTTGAAGATTCTTGCGCTTTAACATTTTAACTTTTTTTTAAAAATTTTAGAATCTTTCAAGTCTGTTGAAGATTCTTGCGCTTTAAAATTTTAACTTGTTTTTGAAATTTTTAGAATCTGTCAAGCCTTTTGGAGATTCTAGAGCTTTAAGATTTTGATTTTTTTGAAATTTTTTGAATCTGTCAAACTTTTTGAAGATTCTAGTGCTTTAAAATTTTGATTTCTTTGAAATTTGATAGACTGCCTTCTTCTTCGAAGGAGTCTGCGTTCTTTTTTATCGAGTTTTGTCCTCATTCGTGCCGCACATACCATTGGTAACGGAATCTTTCAAGCCTTTTGAAGATTCCAGTGCTTTAAATTTTCGTTTTGTGAAATTTTATAGACTGCCTTCTTCTTCGAAGGAGTCTGCGTTCCATATCGAGTTTTAGTCCTCGTTCATGTCGCACCGTCATGTCGCATGGGTGGTTGGCCCCCCAGTAGAATCTTTCAAGCCTTTTGAAGATTCTGACGCGTTTTTTAGCGCGTTTTTGTACCCGTTCCTGCCAAACACACCGTTGGTAACGGTGTATCAAGCCGGGGTGGTTGGCCCCCAGTAGAGTCTTTCAAGCCTTTTAGAGATTCTTGTGCTTTAAATTTTGATTCTTTTTGAAATTTAATCGACTTCCTTCTGCTTCGAAGGAGTCTGCGTTCTTTTAATCGCGTTTTCTTCATCGCGTTTTCTTTATCGCGTTTTCTTGATCGCGTTTTCTTTATCGCGTTGTCTTTATCGCGTTGTCTCTATCGCGTTCTGTACTCGTTTAGGCCGCATGGGTGGTTGGCCCCCCAGTAGAATCTTTCAAGCCTTTTGAAGATTCGGACGCGTTTTTATCGCGTTTTTGTACCCGTTCGTGCCAAACACACCTTTGGTAACGGTGTATCAAGCCGGGGTGGTTGGCCCCCAGTAGAGTCTTTCAAGCCTTTTAGAGATTCTTGTGCTTTAAATTTGCGTATAATCTACGTAAATATGATCACGTTTCAAGTTTTGCTTGTCAAATTCTGGGATATAACCTTCGCTGCTTCTTTCAATTCAAAAGTTTGTCTCTACTCGTCAAAATATTGCCAACTGATGACATAATCCCAAAGCTATTAAACGTTTGTTCGATCACGATGGAAACTCATTCAGTCGTTCACCGGTACTGATATTGGACCCCAAATTTTGGCCCCAGTTTGTAAGTCAAGACTTTACAACAATGTAGGTACTCATTTAAGCTAGGCTACAAAATGAACACAATGTGGTCTAACGATTCATTTAACGGAGACTATTATGATGGTGAGATAGTTCTGACTGACGCATTTTTTGTAAAATCTGTCTGCAACCACATTTGGTGTTTTTGAAAATGTTGTGTTAAGATGATCATCAACAAAAGCAAATTCTCAATAAAGATCCCCTGAAAAAGACAGCAAAACCCAACAGTAACAAGAAAACTGAAGAGGAATCAGTTTCACACAAAACCTACAGTTTTGTTGTTACCGAGTATCAAGTTAACTTAAGTGCTGATTGAAGAAGATTTTTGAATGTTCCTTTGAGTAATTTTTACATAGGTAAAGGCTTTCCCGCTAAATTTCTTCGAAATACTGACAGTAAATTTGCTCATTCTGGGAAATGAGCATTCTTTAGTCAATGTCTTTTGTACCAAAGTTCTTTCTCTACTCCGAAAGCAAAAGAAATAAATGGTAAAACGTAATTATTTCAGACACTTGTTGATATCAGTGCTGCTCGTGGGTAAATTTATGAATCTGGGGAATTCGAGAAAACTACTGCTCTGTTTTTATGTAGGAAGCAATTCCGTGCTCCTGTTTGTTTTGGCAAAGGCCACTTTTTACAGGCTCTTCAGTCTTAAGTAACGGTTGATACCACCATTTAATTTTACACAAATTCAATAATTGTTTTATGGAGTGAGCAAAAGAGTGACAAATGTAGAAAAACTTTAGTTTTCTATCATTTTATACACTTTTTGGAGTATTTGTACTGTACTGTCTTGGGAATGTAATTTTTCAGAGTTTTCCTGAGAGGAACATAAACTACTCCAACACATAAGTTTTCCTAAAAGAATTACTCTGTCAGAGTACAGAGTACAGAGTGCAGAGTGCAGAAGGCAGAGTACAGAGTACAGAGTACAGAGTACAGAGTACAAAGTAAAGATTAATTTTTTAGTAGATATGAGCTTAATTTTGGGCCAGTTTATCAAATCGACTGCACGGGTTATGAGTTTGGCCCTCTTGAGGCGTCAATTGAAAAACGAATCAAATTGAACAAAAGCTATAACATGCGAATCAGTTTACTTACATGGAATCCTTTAATACTGTTGTGTTTATATCTTCATCGGTACAAAACTGTCCAGTTCTAGGATTTCTTCTACATATTTTTGGTTCCAAATAACGCGTCAGAGACCCTTAAATTGTGGAAAAAAATATTCATAATTTGAGAAATTTTGAATGTTGTTTTCTATGTCAATAAAAAAACTTTAGACAGTTAAGAATGAACATTGCACATATCTTATGCAGAATGCTACACGAGGTGATGCATACAATTAAACTTTATTATGCTTAAGCACTGTTGCGTGCGAGTTCGAGGTTTTTAATCTCAGAAACATCCAGCTATTTTTAAAAAAATGGTAATTGATAAGAAAACTTTTACACTGCCATGAAAAGCTTTTCACCACTTGACGATAACCAATTTCTGGTTAAAAGGGATACCCTGTCTTCCAGGTCTTCTATTGGCTCTATTGCGTCACATTATAATATTGTTGAAATCAGTAACAAAACCAGCGATTCAACATAAATGAGCTACAATCCAAATCAAAGTATTTTATCGACGTTTTAAATTTTTTATTTCCCTGGCAATATAAATTTATTGAGCTGTTAAAACTCCGAGAGCTTAAAATCACACAAAACAAATAATTTTTTCCAGTAATAAGTAAACTGTCTTTCTTATGACTTACTCCTCCAGCATCAAACTTTTATATACAAAAGGCTTCCTCCGCGCTTCCTCCAATAACAATCGAAGAACCAAATTTATCTCTCAAACATTTATCACCCAGAATATTTATATGAGGGTATTTCCTCTTTGATGCTTCTTCAGCAAAATTTCCCAACTTACTTTCCGTCAATTTATTTCAAAGAAAATAAAGAATCGGTTGAGTAATGTTCGGCAAAATGGAGTTCATGTATAGAAAGGCCCCCCGAAGCTATCTCCAGTCATAACAGATTTATGTATCGATTTCTGTGTAGGTATTCTACAAAATCAAATTGACAACGCAATACAAATACTTATATGCATAGACATAGAATTAGAACCGCCGAAGGATAATCGATGTTCAGTTGTGGATTTTTCCCGCAACAACACTGAGATGATGATGATGAATTTACAACAACCAACATTATCCGTTCTTGTTTTTGATTTATTCTTATTTTGCGTTTGCATTTCATATAACAAAACAAGACCCAAGCTCTTGTTGGGGATATTTTTCCTTTGTATTTTTTTTTTGTTGGTTATTTTTCCATCCTTTTCAAACTTTATTTTCAAATTGGATAATACGAAGTGAAATTTTGTTACAATCACAACAAGCACAAGTCACAACAAAATTGCAAAGTAGTCACTCGTACATAGAGAAAAATAGAATAGTAAAATTAAAAAAAAAAAAAAAACTGCATCTAGATTAAGTAATGTCTGTTGCATTGAATCTTAAAGAGAGAGACGGCAATGCGGATCCTGTTAATTTTCCATCAGTTTTTCATTAGGCCCATCAGATACCGCACAAGTGGCAAACGAGTACGTTTCTTTCGCCGATCTTTTGCGATCATTGCGGATCTCTACTGCATGGTATAACACACAAGGGCCTTAAATGTAAAGGTAATCCTTGAAACCATAACATATGTACCTAATTAGTGATTAAGCGTTTTCGAGTTTTTAAGATTTTGTTTATGTTTCGTTTGATAAATTGTGTTTTGTTAATGCTTAATTTATGAAATAATTTTGTTTCGTCATGAATCCGTTTGTTTTCTTTTTCTTAGACAAGTTTAATGCTTAGTCGTTTGTTGTGTTTATATGTTAAAAGGATTTAAAACTGATTTACACGTTTAATGTTTGTATTTTTTAGAGTCTTTGACTTAAGCCACATAGAGTTTAGAGATTTTATAAGACTTGCTGTGTTTTGTCCAACAAAAACTTGTGCTCCTGTCAAGGTTCGTAAAACTTCTTAAATTGTCAATTTTTTTAGCCATCTGTGATCAAATAGAACAAACAAACAGGTATGTTATTACCTCAAAGTGTGAACTGAAACAGCCATGTCAAAATGTAATCAATTTTTTTAGCACTCACATTACCATTCTTCTTAAAAAATTTTGGAATGAGTTCAAAACATAAAAATTGGTTCAATTTTCCACATGCTAAGTTAGTCTATTAAGTTGCAAAAAGGTTGTGATCTTTTAAGAAATAAATTGCATAAGGACTAAAAGCAACCCCTGTTAAGGCCGAGGGAGTATTTGTTGTCCACGTGAGGCAGATGTGGTAGACTCATATAAATAAGCAATAGAAAATCAAAAATATTTCAATAAAGGGTCTAAGATCTAAACGCTAATGCATTGCTCTCTCAACCATTTCTATTAGCGCGATATGGAGAAGGCCTATTTTATTTTTCCTTCGGTTTCTAACGGCTAAGCAGTGACGCCGTGTTTCAGGAAATTTTCTTTTTCGTGTGCAATTTAAGCCAAGACAAAATGAAAAAAAGGGAACCTCTATTTGCTTCTAGGACAAAAAATGGAGAAAATATCAGAATCTAACTCAATAAACTACTAAGGTGGTGCATTCAGAATGGGGAGCCTCAGGACCTAGCGCATTTCTCAAAACTATGCCTTCTGAGAGAATGGCGGGGACCTACAATTTTCTGCTGATTCCGAACGGGTAATCGAAAAAGCATAGCAATAAACTAACTATCGGAGGACTTGCCTATTCCTCGCGAAGAGGCGATACCCGTGGAAACACTTTTTGGTTTCTGTTGGGATTCGAACCACAAACCTCAAACGTAACAGGCAGACCATTACCCTACATGTATCACATTCAACAAACTAAAAATAAAAATTTAATGCAAAGGTATTTGTTATGTGGTTATCAGTCGGTCATTTTTTGTTTCGTCAACTCTACCAGCCACTATCCTTTCGGATTCCTTCTTTGAACGTAACAATACCAGCTGATCTGGTCGTGTTCTATTTTCTGCGAGATGATATTTTTGACATTGAAGCTCGCAAGGATCTTGGTACTTCTAAGACGATAAAGCTTTGCATCTCCTGCTATCATACAAAACATCTTTGTCTGACCTGCCGATTACTCTTTGTTTTCTTCTCTGAGATTTCCTAAATCTTCGCTGGACCACTCAGACATAAATACCGGTTGATTGTAATACAGGTTGGCAACCTTTTGTTTATATCGCAAAGTCAGAAGATGCTTTCATGAGAAGGAACCATGGTTACCAGGTCTCACCATATCTGTGCCGAGTAACTCGATTAGAGCAAATGCAGGACAGTCGTAGAGGAAGTATTCCGCGGTGTCATCATTCTCTCCACAGGCACAGGAAAGAGTGTGGAATCACTTGAGATTATCACGTTTTGAATCCTTGGCGAAAAAGAAGTGTTCTGTGGCAACGCCAATTAGTTTTCCAGAGTGTTATCTGCTACAACATGAAAAAATTGTTGAAGCATTTTTTAATAACGCTGGGGAGCTTACGTTTCGTCTGTCTCCATCCATATACGGTTGTGCTCTTAACAAATCCAATCATTTAGAGACCCAACGGACCACCAACCACTGGTCTAGGTCTTGAGGAACTTTCGAGATCCTTGTCTTGCAAGTCAATCGTAATATCGTTTCAAGTTGATGGCCTGGAACCGAAACAAAACTCAAAGAATTTAGTCTCTCAAACGCATTTACAGAAGTCTGGAACACCTGGCTCACCTTGAGTCTTAAGCAGAGCTTGATTGTCGCTGCAGACACAAATTCTTTTTTCCATCCAGCTATTGTAACGCAGCTTAAGGCTATTTGGATAACGTACGTCTAAACTTGGAAGACAAACGGGTATGTTCATAATGAGGCGTGCAATCGTATGTCATTGTTCTCCTGTCTCTATAAATGTACCAGCGCCAGATTCATCAACGAAGATGGGTCTGACCCTGGTACCTTTTTGGTTCAGATTTTAGAATGAATTAGTCCTGATGGAAAGCTGACTGTGCATTTTTGACGAAATTTCACGCTGCTTTACCAACTTTGATCATTGACCCCAGATATTTTATCTTTTTAGTTGGCAAGCACATTTTCGTTCAAATAAATTCTTCGATCATATTCTTCGATCGTATTCATAGATCAGAAAACAAGCAACACAAGTACTCAGTCTTTCGGACTAATACAGCCGCAACTTCTTGTTAAAACTTCTAAAGATACGTAAAGGGCTCCTTTCAGGGATGTAGGATCCTCGCTTATGACGGCTCCATAATTAGCAAAGAGTGCAAAAGTAATATCCGTGGCGTGATTGGTAGCATATCTGCCCGTTAACCTGAAGTTCGAGGTTCGAATCAGAACAGAAAACAAAAAAGGTCTTTCGATGAGTATCGCCTTTCTCAAGAAATTGCTAATTCCTCCGATGGTAAATTTATTGCAATGAAAAGCTCTTTTTTTTTATTAGCCGTTCGGAATCAGCAGACAATTATAGGTCCTTCCATTCAATCACAAGATAGGCTTCTGGGCTCTCTTTTGAGGCACCCTATGTATGTATGCACAAGTACATATTCTGTACTTTATCAATAAGTGTAATAAAAGCAGAGGACACTTACTTTCTGGCGCTAGTGATTTTCTGGAGAGCATTGAAATACGACTGCACGCCTAGTTAGCCACATATCCCGTTAGCCGCGCATTGTAACCAGCATTTTCTCTAATCAGGTTACAGACACGAGTGTCTCGTCTAACCTTTACCTCGTTTATTTCTTCAACTGACTGATGTCGGATACTATCGTTAGGTTCAACTTTCGGAAAGAGCTTTTACAGGAAACTTTTTATTCGAAAGACTATCACAAACATTGTCTTCATCCACAAATTTAAATACGTTCTAATTCAAATGCACCAAAAACTGTGTACACTTTATTAATGTGTAGCCTAATTTCGTATATATTTTTGGACTCTTTTGTTACCATAAAACACCCTGTTTCATGAGGTATCAACAAGGTAACAGCGAGTTGGCACTGTAGTAATTTTGTCCATTAAAATTCATACCATATGTAGCCTAAGTGGCGATGCCGCCCCGTAATGTGTAACATCGAATGAATGAGTCGACGATGACAACGTGACGATAAATTGTGCTTTGAAAATGTCTTTAATATCCTGTTTTATACTTACGAATTGTATATACATACAAAAATGATGCAAATTTTGCACACGTGAGTGTTTTTCGCATGCCAGATACTAGATGCTTTTTCGGGGTGGCTAATTTGGATTGTATTCAGAGAGTTGGGTGTATTCAATCTTTTCGATTAAATCGAACGGAAATTATGAAAATTGATTGAAAAGATGTTTTGAGAAGATTTTCTATTGAAATTTTACACAAGAGAAGGCAATGCAAATATTATTTAAAAACTGTATAATTTGATTGGATTTGAGAGGCTCCCTCTCTGCATGACTTTGAATCACATAAAAATGATGATTTTTTGGAAATCAAAGATCGTTCAATGTGGATCTCACAACACGAGGTTTATCTTATTAAGTGCATTTATATAAATAATGCGTAAAATATTTGAACAATAAGCCATTGACTGTTTTGCTCTCACTCGAACGACAGTTTAATTTTTTTGCGAAGGTGGTAAACTTTTCCGGAAAATGCACCCCAGACCAGATGGGAAATATTTTAAACTATCCAAAGGTAGCCCAAGAAATATTAGGATATAGGTCATCTTGAGAAAAGTAAAATTATCCCAATTTGATGTTTGTGTAAAGTTATTCTAAATTCATGATTTGGTTTATTTTCTTTAAAAAAAAGCACGTATACGCCAGAGTGGTCATATTCATCTGGCTGGTCTGTGGTTAGTTTACTTCAACAGTATGATGAGGAGAAGTAAGTTCGTATCAACACTAAGAAAATGAGTGAAACCTTTTGCTGTTGCCGTTACGTTTTGATTTTGGCGTATTTTTAAGGATTGATAAAAATCAAAAATGCCTTTCCAAGTGTCATTTGAAGGCTCAGTTTAATTGCTCTCTTAGATTTTTCTATCTTTGTGTAACTTTGGGTTACGGTAGAGGCCTCCATAATCAAATAAAACCTTAGGTTAGGTTAGGATAAAATAAAACCTTGCAGGACATAGAATTTTTTGGAGAAATTACTTATCTCGTTTTTAAAGTAAATGATGGTTAAAATGGCCGGCTGTCTGCAAAAAATTGACTTTGATTCTTTCCTAAATTTATTTGATTATGACTTTTATCATATGGCCGCCATGGCAAGCTTTTTTCTGAGGGGGTGTTTTTAAAATACCATCAGGAAACCAAACGAAATATGTGAGGGAGTGCCTCAATCAACTAAACCATTTAGAGGTTTAGTAAAGCGGTAGATGTAAATGATATCTGTATTCATCAGATCGCTGGTATCATGTAGATTTAACAGAACACGGAGAAGGTGTGTGATTTCTCTTCTTCATCCTCGTCTAAACAGCTTCTGCAGAAGTTGTTTGATAGAATACGGAGCCCTGTGGAGTATCTATTTAGAAGCCTATAAACACGATAGCAAGTGTCTGTTGGTATTTCTCCAACTGCTGTTTGTTTTATCTATGTCATCTTGCATTAGAATGAGTTTGCTTCTCGCGATTGGTATACCAATGTTCAGCCCGCTGGTTGAGGTTGGTTTCCCGGTTCCATTTCTGGTAAATTCAGTTTACTAGGGTACATCTCTAATTCTGCACCTAAAAAAGGTGAATGTTGAACTCTTCACTCATCTCCATGAGATATAATCATATGTTGAGGGCGATTGCTGAGTTCGTGGTGATAGGACCCATTTGTTTGCTAGAGGTTTCACTTGGAACACGCTACAGTCAGTGGTTTGGAAGAAGGAATGAGAGACTATCGTTTAGTCTATACTACAAGACAGAAGCCTTTGTTATAGCTTTTTAGATGTTCGTAGAAAAGTCGGTAGGTTCGGCCACGATATGAAGCTCAGGTGTCACCTCTGTGATAGCGCCAAAAAGCTTTCTACAATTTTGTCTGATACGAAAAGCAAATATATTACTGTTTTCTTATTAATTACATAGGAGATCTAAAAAAA
This sequence comes from Melanostoma mellinum, assembly GCA_914767635.1. Taxonomy (NCBI): domain Eukaryota; kingdom Metazoa; phylum Arthropoda; class Insecta; order Diptera; family Syrphidae; genus Melanostoma; species Melanostoma mellinum. The sequence continues at coordinate 161,370,091 of OU612058.1, read as the reverse complement.
TTAATATTCTGATCGCATTTAGAAATTTCTTGAATTTCCGGATCAATTTCAAAGGAGTTTCTGAAAATTATCATTTTTTGATCCCTTAAGGCAGCACTTAGAGCATTAGGGTTCGTACTTTGGAGGCAATTACATTGCGAATGATGTTTTCCAAATCGTTAATCTTCTCTGGCTGAGAGAACTAGCGACTTGACAAACAAATACAGAAAATATCCTATCAGTGTAAAAACTCGAAATCTTAAAGGCCCACCATCGTATTTTAAAAATTCCAACCCATTGTCTCACCAAGAAATCAAGTGGCACAACCTGTGTCAAATGTTGCGATGTCTTGTTAAAATCAGAGCTTTCTCATGTCAAGTTACACAGTGGCAGTCACCGTTTTAGGAAGTAAGGACCAATGATTCCCGTCATTACCTCCATAAATAACACTGAACAGTCAGCTTTCTGGATTAAACAACAACTTGAGCATTAACTTCAATCAGTTTTACTTGCAGCGTTTTTATTAGACGTACAAAATTCACTTGTAAAAGTCGAGATCAACAGTAATCTCGACAACAACAACAGTGTACACCATGCGTGGTTGTAGTGCGGCTTCGATTCGAATTCTTTGTAAGCCAACAAACCAAGAACTGAATGAACACAATTCCAATTGCTATAAATGAAGGACTCATTCGGATACGACGCGAAGTCTCACCCCTCAGATAATGAGTATTATTTTTATAAGTTAACATTATGCGAAAACGTGCCAAGGCTAACCTAAATAATTGCTATCATGAACGATTGTGTCGACAATCAAAAGGACGAAAAGCAATGCGTTTCAAGTTTTGTTTTTCGAAATAAGTCGTAACAATTCGCATGCCGTGTTCAAATGTCAGTCGATTATGATGGCATTATAACCAATCCAAAGATTGAACGAACAGTGAATAATAAAGAGAGTTGACTCGTACCCACTTTGCTAAGCACCCTCAATTTTTTCCTGATGTGAAACCAAAGATTGCATTAAATTGATTTCAAGCCAAATAGTGGCAGGGTTCCCAGTCGCGGGCAAATCTATACTACCTTCCCGCGTTGCCGCAGCTGTGTCTCTGTATGATCTATTGTTTGTACAAAGATATTTTTCAGACACATGGAAAAAGCAATGACTTTCTTAGATACACACAGAAAATAAATGTGCTCAATTCTCTCTATGCATTACTCTTCTACTTTCTCAATATGGAAAGGGCCTTCAATTTGTTGCTGATTCCGCAATGATTCAAGAAGGCACTTTTCATGGCAATGAAATTACTATCGAATAGCTTGCTCATTAATCATGAAAGTTGATTCCCGAAGAAAAACACTTGTGGCTTCTGATGGGATTCGAACTACGAACCTCCCGGTTAGCAGGCAGACATGCTAACCATCACGCCACAGGTACCTCAGTTCATTTAGTTCAGTTTAGCTAAACCCAACTGTACTAAATTTTTAACTATGAAATCTTGTTTTTATTGACGTAAATTAATTCTTTCCGACAAGCCCGTAGTAGTGACAAAAGAAAGAATAATTTTTTGATTCGATAACTGCAGCGAAGTAGAACAACGAATTAGTTCAATAAAGTGACCGAAACAGCACAGATTGAACTACAAAAGAAACCAGCGTACTAGAGCAGTGCTCATAAAGGAAAAGATTCAAGTTAGTGTGACATTAAAGCCGACGTTATCAAAAAAACATTGTTTCTATCATGACCTCGAAACTTCTAACGTAAAAGACAAACATGTTAACCTTTAAGCTACGAGCCTCATTGTCCTTTTTTGCTACAGGAGTTAATATAAATATTAAAAACCTTTTTTTTTTTTGGTCTACTTTGTTTTGGGTTTTTTTTTCCGTTGTCCTTTTCGTAGAATTTTGTCTGTTGTGAAGAAATTTTTTTCAGGTAAACAGACATATTAATTCTTATAATTTGGATACGCTATCTTTAATTTAGGTCTGCGAAAAGGAACTTCTCTCGAAAAAAAATTGTTATGACAGCTCCTTTAACTGAACGCACTCAGTTTCAGTTGATTTAAGAACTTTTCCCAGGAAAATACTAATAAGTAAAAGGGTCAGATAACTCCTTCCTCGCAGCCGTCATTTTGAACCAGATATATAACTTTCTGCCTTTTTTAATTCTTCAACTATCCTCTCCTCTTGCAAATATCAGCTTCTAATACATGTTTAATTTGAGTTACTTTAATTTTTTGTCGGATTCAATCCACGGAATCCATTCCCAAAAAACAAAATTATCTTTAGTTGAGAGACAACAAGCAAATTAATAAATAAAAACTAAAACTCTATCGATAACTTCTGGAACACAGCAGGACACGACTGATTGTGAAACACTAAAAAATCATTCCAAGGAGCAAGGACTCCCAGTGATCAAGACTCACAGTGTGAGAGTGTGAGAACGAATCACACTTAAGCGGAAATATTCATGCTCTTCTTTTGGGTCAGCAAATTTGAATTGGTCGCAAATTTGAATTGGTCGACTGACATGCGAAGGAAGTTCCGATAAAAATTTGGCTCCTCATCTCGCAATTCGCGTTGCACTTTCATTTCGAAATAATCTTTTCACGAAGTTACATTAAAAGATTCGTCTTCAACCGTTCTACTCTTGATTATGTTAACGGCGGAAAAAGCCATCTTCAAGTTTCTTTTTGTCCTTTGTATGTATTTTGTTATTATTTAAAGCATTAAAGTCCATTTTAAAAGCAAAAACGCCAAAGATTTGAATGTTGTCAGGTCACGTGTTCGTCAGCGTTTTAAGGGTCAGCGAATTCATAGTAAAAAAATAAAAACCACCTTGGCACACATCGCACCTCGACTTGTTTTGGGACAACATTGACCGACTTGCTTTTGTTTGTGTAATCATCAACGTTTTATTCGTTGACTCAATTCATTCATTTTCCTTGAATCCACCAAACCACCACAGAGAGTTACACAGAAATCCCTGCCGGTGAAATTGTGGTCTACATTTCGGTGCCACCCTGTTCGAAGAAGCAACCATAGCAAATCTCTGACATCCCATGTGTACGCCACGAGCCACGGCACGATGTAAATTGAAAGGTTTTGATGGCCGTGAAATGCTTTTCAGCTGCATGAACAATTTATTCATGTGAAAAATTGGTTTCCTCAATAACGCTCAAACAACTATCAAGCTTCTATCCCTTGGGCTTGTAAGTAACTACGTGTGTCATAAATAGCCACAGGATATTGTTATAGAAAAGCGTTATGGGTTGACGTGTGTGATGTATTTCAAAGCCCACAAGGTTGCAAATCTACCAAGGATAGATTAAATTTTACACACTTGAGCAAAATGTTTAAATATTCTAACACGCGGCGGGCGGGCGGGAGGTTGGCGGTAATATTATATGCATGGAAAGACATAAAGAGATGAAAAATGGCCATGGCTCTACACTCACGAGAAATACTTTATCATCTTTCTTCTCTTTAATCTTCAACGGCCTTATTGGCCACTTGAAGTGCAATTACCACAGGATGAGCTGAGATGAGCATGTCGTTTACTCTTGTACTTGTCATCTTATGGAGTGGATGGATTAATAATTATAAAAATTAAAAGGACCCTCTTCTGGGATGTGTAAGAGGAGACGTTGTGTTAGCCTTTTGCACAATGAACGACAGCAAAATGGCAGCTGTATTAAATAAATTAAAAACGTGAAAGGACGAAGTCTTTCTCATTGGAAATAATGAGAAAATATAAAAGAAGGACGTACTGTTTCGTCGAAATCTGATTACGTATATTAACAGCACCTATTCCCTTTAAATCTAATCAAAAACATAAAAAGGGATTTTCTTCAATTAAATAACGTCTCCTTCTGGCCATTCGCACCCTTCTTCGTGTAAGGTCGATGTCTACGTTATTTGTTTAGTCTTTAATTCCACACTTTCAAATAATAATGTAGTCTATTAGTTTATTTTGCCTTTGAAAATATCAAAAAGTTATAAATCTACTTAATCCAGTCCTTGTAATTTGTTGTTCACACAAATGAAATTACTGCTTCCCAACACAACAACACAAATGCATGTTAGAGCAAATAAGAAAAAAGCACACAAAATTCTCAGCAGCAGCAACAGGGATGATTTTTAACGATGTGTTTGAAGAAGCATTGGAAGGGATTGACATTTTCACAGCTAACCAAGAGGATATAAAACTCGTATAAAAACTGCATTTGATTAGCATATTAATTTGTATTTGACTGGCAGGATAATGTGTATACACTGTGAGCCAATGAGCGTGGGTGTAGAGTGTACATTGTACAATATGTACAATGTACGATACACGGACACTACATTCACATAGTCTTCAATTATGCAGCCATATTAGAGTATACCTCACGTTGTGCTACATCGGCTTGTCTTTGAAAACAGAATTAGCAATTTTAATTTTTATGAAGCTTATACTTCCACAGTCCACACGTTAAAGGAAGACTGACTGCGCTTTATGTTCTGGCTTCTGCTGGGTCGATTCTCATAATTAATGTGCTTGTGGCATACACAAAGTAATTGGCACTTGTATTTTCACTTGCCAGCTGTGGTTTGTTCAACGTTATTAATGATGTACAGCTGTAGCAGGTTTTTTCTTACGAGCAGGGATAATATTCTACTGGAAAAGCATTTTAATTTGAAAAGAAAAAACTTTAATTTACTTTTGCATGAACTGTCATGGTTTTCATTAAGAAAACTCAGATCTGAACACTTTATTAAGAAGAAGAATAGCAGTTCACAATAACAGGTTTTTTGGTATAAACTTTTTAAGAAGCATTTCAGTTTAATTCGATATGATTCTTTGTGTGTTCATGTACAATCAACGCCAAGGGATAATGTCGGCTTTAATGTCACAATTACTTGAATCCTTTCCTTTATGAGCACTGCTCCAGAACGGTGGTTTCTTTAGCAGTTCAATAATTGCTGAATCTTTATTGAACTAATTCGTTGTTCTAGTTCATTGCAGTTATCAAATCAAAAAATTCTTCTTTCTATTGTTTCAATTTCTATTACGGGCTTGTCGGAAAGTGGAAATTTACGTCAGTAAAAACGAGATTGGTACCCGTGGTGTGATGGATAGCATGTCCGCCTGTTAATCCAGAGGTTCGTGGTTCGAATCCCAACAGAGGCAAAAATGTTTTTTCCACGGGTATCGCCTTTCACGAGGAATTGGCAAGTCCTCCGTTAGTATTCATTGCCATGAAAAGCGCTTTCTCGATTAGCCGTTCGGAACTGGCAGAAAATTGTAGGTTCCTCCCTTACCTCACAAAACAATGGTTGTGAGAAATGTGCTAGGCCCCGGGGCTTTTTGTGCTGTTGCGCCACCCTATTTTTTTATTTAATTAATTGAACTAAAAGATTCTGAACTAGTTCACTAAAGGGGTTTTCCTTTTTTGGTTCGGAACAGTGAACTGAACTGAGAACGAACAGCGTGAACGTATTCTGAACTGAGCGTCTTCAGTGAGCTGCGCTCAGACTCTTGCTCTAGATGCCCCGTCATTTTATTTCGACCACGTAGAGTGCGCTCGCGTAGTGTTCTGAACAAAAAAGAAAAGCATTTTGAGCGTTCAGGTGTTGCTGAATTGAAAAAGAAATACTTTTACATTTTTGACGTTTCACTTTTCTGTTCATAACTAAAAAAGAAAAATTCCATAAGTTTCAAAAAACAGAACTTTTTTGAAGAGTTTGTTGATAAAATACGCACTTCTGCTAACTATTTAGTACCAGGTTCAGCATTGAATAAAATGAAGGAATGTAAATATTGAACTTCAAATTTCTTTTCCTTAACTTGGTTTTTACAACTCCAAACGAATAATCAAGTAATAATAGTCTTCTATGTATGAAAGTCAGAACTGGAAACCTCTTAACTTAGGCTTTGTTTGCAGTTCTAACGAGGTCAATAAGTGTCCACAACAAGACTCGGAGAAACATAAGACAGATGCAATATACTCAGTAGCTATTTCCTATTTTCAAAAGTTTTTCAGTGGACTTGTAGGTTCAAGCGCTACTGTTCTGGACCAAAAACTCTGAACGCGAATGCAGACGGTAGTGGAATAATTTGTTACCACAAATGTGAATAGATGCTTTCTACAAAATGGCGTCCCTTGTTTGATGCAATTCATCTAATTCTATATCTAACGCCTTATGGCCTTGGCAGATGGCGATGATGGCACCGTTTTTTATGTTGACCTGCATAGCTTTTCAGCAGAGAACTGAACACCAATAGCTCAAGATTAAAACTTACGACGTTGGCTCGCACTAAAAAAGGGCAATCTTCCTTCCAAAAAGAAGTAGTGGTATTGTATATGGAATCTATAGTACTATCGAAAACAAAAACGATCGCTCAAAGCCATCTATTTATCCGACGGCGCTCTAAAAATTACATGGGAATGTAAGTACGCCGGCCGGCGGATACATAGATGGCTTTCAGGGACCATTTTCGTTTTCGATAGTACTATAGATTCCATATACGATGGTAGTGGTTAAGCATAACTCAATTTGGATCTTCAATGATTTTGAGAGCATTCATTGGTTCATGTCATTAAAGTTGGTTTCGATCAGTTTCACTTCGTTCAGGACGCATTTTTTAAAGAATCTGAGCCAACAGCCAATATGTCAATTTTTTTCAAACGATGCAAATCAGGTTCTACTACTTTCATTGAGGGCAATAGCATGAGACGACACATCCTCTTGGAATCTGTTTTCCTTAGGTTTTTTAACGGAAAAGTAGGCTGTTCTAATAGCTATAGATAAGGTTGTGAAGAGACGTAGAAGGTGACAAAGGAGGCAAATGTGTTCCGTTCAGGACAAACTCAACCATTCAACGACCTCGAATTTGATCAGAACATTCTAAACATTGTTTTGTTCAAATGAAGCAATCAAGAAGAAGCAACAATGATCGCTGTATAGCGGCATAAGTCTAGTCAAACAGTTAGCTGGGCTGTACATAGTGCGTCAATCTCGACGTTCTGGAGCTTAAAATCTTCGACGGTATACCAAGCCAAAGAAGGCACATGATATGCAGATTTAGAGCAAAAAAATCGTTCGTTTGGAGTGAGCAGTTTGAGATGAGGGCTCGAGGTCCAGCTCTAAAGCTCAACGAGCACATGGTCTGCTGGACTCCACGAATAGATGGTTATGTCTATCAAAAAAAGACGACGAAGAAAGTGCTGTCGTTTTGCAATTGCAAAGGATGGCACTTTCCAAAGATTTGGAGCGTTTTCAGCAGCTGAGAGTCCCCACATGAGATTTGAAGCATTTATAAAATAATGTCAGTAATCAAGGAAATGTTGTGAATCGTTTTTGTTAGAAAAAATATGGAACAAAATCTGGTAACTACTAAACTGAATTGGTTGGGTAAGTTGGAAAACAAAAAGCTTAACATAAAACAAACAGAACTCGGGTAACCTCTGATCTTAGCATATTTCAGGGACCTACAAATTGCTACCGATTCCGAACGTCTAAATGAGAATTATTAACCTTTGCTTTGGGTCTACTTTAATCCCTTTTCCAATAAACATACTTCCATTTTGCGAAAGTTGTTATTGTTGTCTCAAAATAAAAAGAAGCAATAGAACTGTCAAAATTTCGCAAGCATTTATTGTGTGGAGAGTTGTAAGATTTTAGTAAAAAAAATCTACTACAACTGTTCACCCATAGAACCCATTTCGCAAAGCACCAGTGTATTGCACAACCAAAAGGACAGCGAAATTTTCCGTTTACGATAAAATCTAGTACAACTATCCACAGATAGAACCTATTATAAGATCTAGTACTATCCACCCATAGAACCCATTTCGCAAAGCAGCAGCGTATTACGCAACAAAAAGGACAACGAATTTTTCCGTCTATTATTCCGTCTCGTCATTTTTGTATAAAATTTTTCTTTCCTTTTCACCAACGTTATAGACTTTCAAGATAGAAAATGTCGATAAGAAATCAGCAACACATTACTTTAAACAGAAAGGACTAAAAAAGACTTGGCAGGAATCCTATGCTTTGTCAAGCGTTAGTGTCTTTCACATATGTACAATTAGATTGATACTTGCGCAAAGTTTGTGGTGCCCGTGGCGTCATGGTTAGCATGTCTGCCTGCTACGTGAGAGGTTCGTGATTCAGTTCCCAGAGACATCAGAGAAAAGAAACGTGCTTCACGGGTATCGCGTGGAATGGCAAGTCTTCGAGACTAATTACACACTCCACTGAAAAGCGTTTTCTCACTAAGTCGTTCAGAATCGGCATTATATTGAAGATCCTTGAAATGCAAGTGGCGTGAGCTTTCCATAGCTTTGTTTCGCCACCTTATTCAGTTATTTGTCTGGAAATAGTTGGTGTGCTCTTAAAAAAATATCGTGAGAAGTGAAAACGCAAGGGAAATATCACGTCTACACGTCTACCTTCATGCCCCATGTCAAACCTTAACATTGAAAGATTTAGTTCGCGCGATTCTTGTATATTTCAAAGCCAAAGCTTTTATCCGTTCACAGAGTTGAACACACCTTTACACTAAATATGTTGATCGTGTTGGTGATATTACAAAAAAATCAATCAATTATTTCTGATGAAAAAAGTAACTCAGTTTCCTATTTGTCAATCTAAAACGAGCTAATTGCAGTTATTTGAATTGAATATTTTATGGTATTGGTGGTGTCGGTTCCTGTATAACGAAATCATTTAGACATTTATATTTCCTATTGAGTGATTGAAAAAGAGCTTATTGCAGTCACTGCCCCACGACCCATGGTGTTACAATTATCCTTTTCATCAAAAATTTCTAAGAGGTTTCGTATAAAACGAATCAACACGTGTCGCACGATGTGTTTATCTTTTACCTCAATCACTCAAAAAGATCGTGTTAAACGAATGAACACGAATCCATTTTTACCCCTCAAATGACTAGTGTAAGCTCCTGTCGGGTGCATAGAGACACGTTCTTCTGCTACTGTGCACATGGCCTAAAGCAACACACAATTCAACCTGCAATCAAATTTTCATATGCACAAATCGAAAACCACTAAGATTGCAAGTAAATTTTGTAGCAATCAGTATTTTGCAGCAGGCATGTTGCTTAGGAATGTTTCCAAGATTACGGTAAGTGCTTTTCTTTCATTTTACAAAGGATGTGTAGGTATACATAATTTAAGATTAAATTTAGATTGAATCGAAAGTTCAAATAATTTCGGGGCAAAAACAAACTCATTTTACTGCCGGCATAGTTTTCAACTTATCCAGCTTTCTAATCCCACTCATTAATTTCCAATTTTCATTCTAAGAATTAACAAATGTCTTTGAAAACACTTATCATTAACCCAAATTGTGTAAAGCTTCTTATTCTCATTTGGAATATCCTTTCGCCTATAGTACCATCACCTCTTTCCCTTCCTTTAGCTTAATGAACATTATTTCTATTAACACCTACCTCACGAATTACAAAAATCCATTTAACACATTTACGGCATCATTATAGGGTTTTCTTACCGTGTTCAATAGCACCTGTTGGTTCTAGTAACCAAGCCACCAAGCCCTCTGGGCCGGAGGCAGTATTTTCATTTTCATTATTAAATAAATTACTCACTTATCCACGAAAATCGTTTAAAAATTATTAATTTTTATTTTGTAGAAAATAACAGGCCTGGGTAGGATATTAAATAGGACATAAATATACGTACATAAAGCCACCTCTTGTTTATTACGTCAGTATGTAAGCGTTATTTTTTTTATGCGAGATCAAAGGCTTTTCTTGTCGCTGGTTTTTGTGTGCGGGTGTATGTGTGTGCGTGTGTATGTGTCCAAAAAGCCTTTTTTGTGTGTGTTTAAAACAAAAAAAAAACAAATATGAATGTGATATTTATTTTAAGCTTCCTGTTCCCCGTTTACTGTTGTTCGTTTTGATTGCTTGACAAAATTTTCACATATGGCAATACTAAGTTAATATATCATTAATTTTTTATTTTTATTTCAAAAAGCATGTGACATGAATGTACATGCAAGGTGTAAGGAAAATGTGCCAAGTTTATGCGGATGTGATCATACGGAACGACGAGGGAGAATTTTTCTGCAGCTACATGTTAAAGGAAACACACTCACAGTTGAAAGTAAGTAAATAATTAATGAAAAATGTTTCTTAAGTGCAATTTGATTTTCAGGAGGACAGCGAATCTAAGCGACCGTCCGTTGTATAAGAGAACACACTTTAAAAATGTTGTAATGCTTATTGCTTTTGCCATGTGTCATATGCATGTCACATAGAAGACTAAGTGGGTTTTTGTTTCGAACTTTAAAAACCATTCAGTTCGTTGTCAAATTATGTGTGCATATTGAAATAATGTCCGCAGCTACCCGTTTGCAGTTTTACGATTTTAATGAAGTTTTCCTCAAATATTTTGCACTAATCAATATGTTTAATACTTGATTTGAAAAGAGGCCAATGAGATTAACATGACTTATTATACAGGGTTTCCCGTAATTCGTCGTGTTACTCGTCGTGGATGTGATTCCAGATCATATTTTAAGAAAAAATCGTTAAAGAGGGGGAGTCCATTTCATTCCATTTAGGCGGAATCTCTCATTAGTTTTGAGTCAAACACGGAAAATCGGTAGAAAAAATCCTTCCTAGTTTTAGAAAAATTTAAAAAGACGAAAGGGACTTTCCCCCAGAATCGGAAATGGGGTTTTGCTAGGTTTGAATTCGCGTGGCAATGAATTCCAGACTCTTACGGAGTTAACGAAAAACTGACGTTCGGATGTCAAACACTGAAACCGCGGAATATCGAAATCTCGACATCTATTAGAGCTGAAAAAGTTTAATTCGTTGTAAAGATCCGTAGGTTGGCGAGTTAGAAGTATATGAGAAGAGGTAACAGTGCGAAATTTTTTAAAATTTTCTAAAGGAACCCTAAGAAGTTGTAATGCATACTACGAAACTCTATCGTAACATCTATCGTCTACCGTGTCATCAGCATACATACGTTTCGATTATTGTCTGACAACTGTAGAAAGTTCGTTAATATGAAAAACAGCAACGGGCCAAGAATCGAACCTTGTGGAACGCCCCTAAAGATAGGTAGAAAACTAGAAAAAGTATTATTTTATTTCAACTGCTAGCACTCTATTAGTATCTAAGGTTAGAAAAAAGAGCCTGTCTGCGGAGGAGGAACAGTTAAAACAACGGGAAAGTTTTCGCAAAGTACCACGTGATTTACCATGTCAAACGCTTTCGAGAAATCTAGGAGTATTAAGCTTTCCTTATATCGTCCGAGACACTTAGCAAAGCTGTAATGGAGCTGTTTTTCTTTCGAAAGCCAAATTGTTTAAGGGTTCACAAATGGAATAGATTAAAAACTCACTCATTTGATTTTGGGTTATTTTCTCGAAAGCCTTTGACAAAAATAGCAATATTGAAATTGGCTTTAAATCATTTCCTTTTGAAGTTTTTAGAATGAGTAAAACTTTTGCCATTGCTATAGGAATTCACTTGTATTGATATGGAATTAAATATATGAGTGATAAAGGGCAAGAGCTTAGGTAAAATAATTTTCAAAAACGAAGGGTGCATGTTACCAAGTCCTGTATCATTGGACTCGATAGAAATGAACGTTTCTATGACATCCTCCGCAGTTATTGGAGTAAACCTTACCGAATTTGGGTTTGAGTTACCAGCTGACAAAATCTCTTCAAAATATTACAGGGGTCTAAGGAATGGTGGTTAATATAGGGGTAAGAAACGAAAGATTTGTTTAGAGCGTTGATGTATATTCAGGCAAACCACAAAATATTTTTCCAAACACCGACATTTTTCAATTCATGCCAAATTTTCTTACTTTCCACACACTTATTGAAGTGAGAAGAATACAAAGAGGCTTTGCATTACGAATTTTTCAAACAATTTTGCTGCGCAAATTGCTAAATTCCTGATTAAAGCTCTCAAGACGAAAAATTTTCCACCGTTAATAGGCTAAGGCTGTTCGAGAGTGATGAGAAGAAGTAACACAAGTCTCCATAAATTGATAATGGCAAGACAATTACGAACAAATGTATTCCCTTTCAGGGAATGGAACCAGCTGGCCTTATCCCACGATCTCTCGTTGTCGTTATCTGAAAGTAATGTCTATGAGTGGCCTAATATTTTTGCGACGATTATTTCAAAAATTGATGACAAGATATTTGACGAACACTTAACCAGGGCATCATCGTCAATTTCCAGAAATATCTACAGGAACCTCAACCATCGAATACTTACCGAAGATAGCTATTTTAATCTGAAGAACTCTTCGTTTAAAATAAGCACAATATTCAAAGCAAGGGTCGAAATTCTCAACTTGAATTTCATCCCCCATAGAGTCGATCGTCAGCAAATTTGTAATCTGTGTAATACAAGGGAGTTAGACGATATTTACCATTTTATCGCAGTGTGCCCTATTTTGCAAGAGATACGACGGTTGTATTTCCTAGAAAGTTTTTTGTCCGTTAATAGTCTCTACGAAATATTAAATGGTGCTCGGGGATGGTCTCTTTTGTATAGTTACTGCAAACATGCTTTAACGTATCGTAATAGCTTTTGAAAGTTAACCTCAATGCCTATTAGTGCTTTTATGTTTCAAATAATGTAAAAGTATCACCTTTTATGTTTAAAATCACTCTAAAATTGTAATTCTCTTATTGCAAATCGTCTAAATTGTTACAAAATAGTAATAAAATAGTAATAAAAAAAAAAAAAAAAATTTAATAATAAGAATAATGATAAACTCGCTTTCTCATTAATTTTCGTTTTTTTGATTATAATTTTGATTAATGTAATAATAATTTGTATGTTACCCTTTCTTTTTTTTCTTTATTAATTTTGTTTTGAAATGTCATTTCCGGCAGACGGCAGAAAAGCCATGTCCGTATTCTTAGGATTAACCACTGTAAACTCTTTTTTATGGAAAAAATAAAGAATAAATAATAATAATAATAATAGGCTAAATCACGCTCTCTCATCAAGGTTAGGTTAGGTTGAATGTGGGGTGCAGTCACAAATGGTAGCACCTCACTCGGATCCCCAGGAAACAGAGGGTGAGGGAGTGGGAGGATTGGAGAGGTAGAGGGTTGGCTGGGTTATTTGGTTAGGGAACCCCCACTGAACCATTTGGAGCCCTGAGTAAATTTCAGGATGGGAGATTAGAGATGTCATCCAATTCGTCGAAGAAGTGTTCTGCAAATGGGCCAAGCTAGGACACTCACAAAGGAAGTGGAATGTCCGTTTCTTCGTCTTGGCATCATCTACATAAATTGGATGTGCTAATGCCCATTCTCATCATGTGGGTACCTAACTAGTTTTGGCCCTTGAAAATGCCAATCAACAGAGAGAGCCGAGGTCTGTTAAACTGCAGTAGAAATTCTGTTTTTTTTTAAATCTGGACAAAGGTTTCTGGACTACATGTCATTGGTGGTTTTTAGAAAATTATGTTTGAATCTGTTTTTTTTCTTGTTCTAGTGGCTTTAGGACTAAAGTGTTCGATTCGCTGGATTCGAGTGCTCTCTCGTCAAAGAACGTATGCTATTTGTGAATCAAGGTTTATTTTAAGGAGCGCAACTTATGGTTTTTAAGGGTACATTTCCATGATATTATTCCAGTTTATGCTTCTGAGATCCAATTCAAGTGACGCATAGTTAATATGTTTAAAACCACGATATTCTATAGATTGACTATTAATCTCGATTTAAAAATCGAAAGTTAAAACATTAAACCAACGCGCAGAAAGCTGATCGTTAAGAATAACTTTCCTTTGATCGGTCACAGGAAATATATCTAAAAAGATGGGGTCAAAATTAGAAAAATGGGTTGCTGTACATGTGTTTACGGAGTTAAGATTAAGAGAAAGAAATTCGGTCAGAAAGTTATTTTCATCAAAAAGATTGCAATTCAATTCTCCATATACAATAATATTAGGATAAAAAATTTGAAATTTGTTCTAAGTTTCAACCTTACGAGTTAAGTGCAGAGATATTGATTTTTTTTTTTTTTTCAAAAATTTGATTTCCTCATTTGATTTGATATATTCAAGAATTTTTATCTGAAATATCTGCAATAAAATCAATAATTCTTATTCTTAGTTTAAAAAAGTTTACTTTTTCAAAACTGAATGATACAAACTTATAAAATTGATGATTGGAATGAAGTTGGATTGATTATGCAATTAAATGAAAAATCCAGAAGAGCTTTTTGAATTCTTCACACAGCACGATTCTAATTCGTCACAAATGCGATTTGCACTTCTCAGCCCATATTAAGAATTACTAAATGCGAGACAGAAAAACGAATCCCAAAACAACAACACCCAATTACGAATTACGAGATCGGATCCATCAAAAAATCAAAACGACCACCAAAAGCAGTCGTTAATGACAGCGAGTATCGTGAAAAGTAATCGCAACGTAACGATAACGAGAGGTATCTTGCGAGTATCGTTATTTGTTATTCGGACCCTGCACTGAAAGCTATAAGAATAAATTGCTCCTTGGTTTCGCAAACATTCCCCGAACAAAATATTTAGAAGACCTAAATGTTTATGCTTAGTGAAAAACATACTTTCTTATTATTTGCTCTAGCATTTCTCAACGTTTTAATATCTTCCTGTACGTGACCTCATTTGAACAGACGCTCAATGTCAAGACTCTCATTATCTCATGCTTTCATTCAAACAATGTTCAGATTAATTAACCATAACAACCTTATCCAAATCATTTACCAACAACCCTCCTACGCTCCCTTTTTTGGTTTTCGGTTCACTTTTTGTTTCATTCATTGTGAAACACACAGTTTGCCACTTAATTAAACTCAGAAATGTCGTTTTTATTCTTTCGCTTAGCACCCATAACACTATAACCAAGTTGCACAATCGCAGGATTATTAGACACTTGACGAGCGAGTCCTTAATCCATGCATCTTGTCTTTTCCCTCCATTCATTCGGTTGCTTTGTCTTTGCTATACATCTAAACTTTCTATGCCGAAGGTTATTTCTTCAAGAATAGGTATAGCGTATATATTCTCATGCACTCACACTTTAGAAAATACACTTTTCATTCAAAGTAGACAATGATAGTTAAAGACAAAAGAAAATGAGTGAAAGGATTAAATGTGTGTTGTTTAGTGTAGTATAGGCAAGCTGTACCTTATTAATGGTGACAATAACAATACCCTGTTTTGGGAGAGATAATGATAGAATGTCAAAAGATTCCCTATTTTTTGAAAAATTTAAGTGATGGGTAATACTTTATTTTGTATGGATATTTTAATTTCATTCAATATTAAAACTAAAAAATAATATTTCAAAAATCATACTTATGACTATTTTACTGGATTTCTAGTTTCTCATTGGAATATTTTTATATTTCCGCCGATTTTCTGAATCACAAATTGTATTTCATCTCCACGCCTCAAAAAAAAGTCCTCTGTAGGCGAATGCTTTGATTTTCAAGTGGATAAGTTTGTATTCATGTGTTAATGGCAAACTTGTAGGGTTATTACGTGGGAGTTCTAGATTCAAATTCCGGAAACATCTAGTCGTTTTTACACCGCTATCGCCTTTCATTAAAAACTGGCAAATCCTCTTTACGATTTCTCGTAAACGGCCAGTTCTACACCGAAAAAGTAGGAGGCTTTCCTAAAACTTTTCTTAACACTTTTTTTCAACACAAATTAGTAAAAAAATATTAACTAATCAGTATTCCGAACATCGGTATCAAATTTCAGTCTGATATGATTTTTTCCGAGGTAGATTCCATATTTTGACTGAACTACATACAGTATGGGCCATCTACTGGTTTCTTTTCAAATCTTCAGCTGTTTTGAAACTATTTATTTTGTCAGAAATTCAGTATCATGCTTCTGTAAAATGATAATAAGTTCCAAGTCTCAATCCCACCGATAACGACTTGGAAGACGAAGAATTTTTGAGAGATGATACAAAAAGAAACAGCGCTTATTTGGGTGCGGATTTGTCGTAAGAGGGAGACTCAAGGATAAGGTGATTAGCCAAAATCCAGTCAATGAGCGTATAATGACCGGGCTAAATTCACCAACATTAGCCTGATATGCGCCCACGCCCCCACAGAAGAGAAAGACGACGATTCCAAAGACTGTTTCTACGAGCTCCTCGAAGAAACACATGAGCAGTGCCCCAGACACGACGTGAAAATCGTTCTTGGCGATTTCAACGCAAAACTAAGGAAGGAGGACATCTTTGGAAACACAACCGGTAAGCATAGCCTCCACGACAAAACCTACGAAAACGGATTGAAGCTAATCGATTTTGCTGCGGGGCTAAATCTTGTTGTAAGTAGTACACGCTTCCCGCATCTCAAAATTCATAAAGGTACATGGCGATCCCCAGATCAATTAACCGTCAACCAAATTGGCCAACCTTGAAGACCAGTGGCAGCAATGCCAAGAAGCCATCAGAACCGCTGCCTCTGAGGTTCTGGGTTTCACTCGGCCACCAAAAAGAAACCCATGGTTCGATGAAGAATGCAGGCAGGCAAATGCAGCCAAGCAAAGAGCACGACAAATGCTTATGCAAACACGAACGAGGGCTGCTTACGATCAGTATAGCGAGATTTACAAGGAGAGAAGAAGGGAAGAACACCGACTTCTCAAAAAGAAAAAGAAGCAGCATGAGAAGCGCTCGTTTGAGGAAATAGAGAGGTGCCATGACAGGAATGAGATTCGGAAGTTTTACCAAAAGGTAAAAAGATCCTGCCAGGGTGGCAAGCCCCGAACTCAAGCCTGTAAAGACCAGCAGGGAAACATAGTTATAGAGTCACAGTCGCTATTGAGGATCTGGAAAGATTACTTCTGCAAACTGCTTAACGGCGATGAGGACACAAATTCCGCTGTCAGGCAGATTGCCCCATTCAGCTTGGACGACGATCAAGAATACCGTCCTCCCGGTCTAGAAGAAGTTAAGCTTGCTATATGCAAACTTAAATCAAATAAGACTGCAGGTGCAGATGGCCTTGATGCCGAACTTTTCAAGGCAGCTGGAGATCAGTTGGAAAGGAGCATGCACCAGCTGATCTGCATGATATGGTCGGAAGAAAGCATGCTCGATGAATGGAACCTCAGTATCGTATGCCCGATCCTAAAGAAAGGAGACCCTCACAATTGCGCCAATTATAGAGGAATAAGCCTCCTAAACGTCGCTTATAAGATCTTGTCTGCTGTAATATGTGAACGTCTGAAACCCCACGTCAACAACTTGATAGGTCCTTATCAATGTGGTATTAGACCAGAGAAGTCCACAATAGACCAAATTTTCACATTACGGCAGATCTTGGAAAAAACCCGAGAACATAATATCGATATTCACCATCTCTTTATCGATTTCAAGGCCGCGTATAACAGTATTTACAGAGACGAGCTGTACAGAGCCATTTCTAGTTTCGGCATCCTTGCAAAACTCGTACGACTATGCAAGTGACTTTGGAGAATTCACGCTGCTCCTTCAAGGGCGACAAACTGTCATGCGATTTCTTCAACATCATACTTGAACAGATTGTACGAAACTCAAACGTCAACACCAGAGGAACAATCTTTCAAAAGTCTGTACAATTACTCGCCTATGCAGACGATATTGACGTAATGGGAACAAAAAAGCGTGATGTCATAAGTGCTTTTGCGAGTATCGAAACAGAAGCGGCAAAAATGGGTTTGATGGTTAATGAGGGCAAAACAAAGTATATGCTGTCATCAAACAAGGACACAGAACATCGACGAATTGGACAATACGTCACAATAGACAGGCATAACTTCGAGGTAGTACAGGACTTCGTCTACCTATGATCCGCTGTAGATACGGACAACATCAGTGCGGAGATCAAACGGAGAATAACTCTTGTCAACCGTTATGCTTCTTTGGGTTAAGAAGGCAATTGAGGAACAAAACCCTCTCCAGAAAAACCAAGGTAACCTTGTACGAGTATAAAACCTTAATCATCCCAGTCCTGTTTACGGCGCGGAAGCATGGACCTTATCGAAAGCTGATGAGGAAACCCTTGGTCGTTTCGAAAGAAAAATTCTCCGAATGATCTTGGTCCCGTATGCGAAGACAATGTCTGGAGAAGAAGATACAACAACGAGCTGTATGAGCTGTATCGCGACATGCGCATAGCCAGAAGAGTACGCATCGCGAGGCTACGATGGTTGGGCCATGTAGAGCGGATGGACCCAAACGCTCCAGCTCGTCGGGTGTTCGAAAGCACATTGCAAGGAAATCGCGGAAGGGGAAGACCTCGTCTTAGGTGGCGAAATCAAGTGGATGAAGACCTCAACCGACTTGGAGTGCGAAACTGAGAGAGCTCGCCCGAAATCGAAGTCGTTAGAGAAGGATGTTGGTTGAGGCCCAGGTTCACCCCGAACTGTAATGCCCACCTAAGTAAGTAAGTAAGACACAAATCATTTCTATACAGATGGGTTAAAAACCGAGGAAAGGGTCGGCTGCGGGGTGTACTCAAACCGACTAAGAGTAGGTCTCTCATTCCGCCTTCCAAATCATTGCAGCGTGTTCCAAGCGGAAGTTCTGGCGATCAAAGAAGTCCTATCATGGCTAAAAGAAAGCGTGATATCCTCAGAATATCCGAATTTTCTCAGACAGTCAAGCAGCCCTCAAATCATTAGGCGCTGTACTGTCGCCTATCTCTTAAGAAGTTGGCTGAACAGTTCAATATTCACATTATTTGGGTGCCCCGCAGAGATATCGTAGGTAACTACTGCAAAGCCGATGAACTGGCCACGAAAGGAATCATTCTACAGGTTGAATATTGGTATACCAATCGCTATATAAAAACTTATGCTAAAGCAAGAGGCAATGGATAGAACAAATAATACATGGAATTTTATCACTACGTGTGTGTGGCAGCAACACATATATGGCTAAAACTAAAAAGACAAAACGCACAAGACATTTGCTATCCATAACCAGATTGCACTTTAATCAATGTCATTACCGGACATTGTCGGATAGGAAGACACGCCATACGACTCGGTGTTCCCTCTAATGACTTCCGCAGAAGTTGCTTAAATGAGGAGGAGGAAGAGACTATTCCACACCTTCTCTGCTCATCACCTTTCTCCTCCTTTAAAGTAAAACGACATCTAGGTAAATATTTCCGGCATGATCTAAACGATCTGGCGAACAGTAAGTGTGGTACTTCCTCGCTTAGTTCTTATGGTATCATGGACCTAATATTGCTCTAAGTGTGTCAGTTGTTTTCCTGATCGCCATTTTAACCTTCTGTGAAATGAAACGAGTTGTTTTACGACGGTGGGAATCATCAAAGACTCATTTTAAAAGTCAGTGCGTAAAAAAGAAGTTTTGGACGAAATGAAGCACCTATTCTGAGAAGGGTTCCTTGAGCAGAATCATTTCCGGATTGTTATCATAACTCGGACTAGTACTTTATAGGTTTTTTTTTTAGTCAGAGATTTTACTGAAGAACTCGAACCTAAATACCGATTTCACCATGTCCACCCCAAGTATCTGTAACCCGAATCGGGGAAAGCAGGACGTTTATAGAGGAAGTGCTTCGCGGTGTCGTCATCTTCTCCACAAAATTTACAGAGTGTGGAATCACTGTTTTAACTGATCTAATCGTTGATTGAAGACCTCATAGAGTAACCTAGCAGACTAAGGGCCAGTTGCTCAATCGAATCATAGATTTAAGTTCTACATAAAGTTTTCATTTTTGTATGAGACGTTCCGGAATTCTTAAGTTCTACATAAAATCCCCATACTAAAGTAGAACTTTATGTAGAACTTAAATTTATGATTCGATTGAGCAACTGGCCCTAAGTTCTGGTTCAAGTAATGAGTGGCCTCGAACCTAAACGAGACTCTAATAATTTAGTCTTCCGATCGCAATCAGAGAGGTCTTTCGTTTTTGGATCACTTTATAGACGAATTATAGCAATAGAGTTGAAAAGAGCTTGAAGCACAGCTATAGACACAATTACTTCTCCCCGTATAGCTACTCTTCATAACGTAGGAACGTAGCTTATATCCAACTGGATAGCATACGTAGTGGAGCGTGCAGTCGTATCTCATAAAAAGTCCAATTGACTTAGTAATTGAAGAAGCACGACCATCCGCTTCATTATCCTGATTTGGCATTAGAGCGGGACAACGATTTTGGGCGAAAAATCATCATTTCTGACATAGCGGATTTTTATTTCGGCGGCTACGTTAACAAACGAAATTCTCGCATTTGGGGTTCATTTCACTCAACCATATCTTCTGAGAGATTGGAGATCGGTGTAGGTCCCACACTTTTTTGCCGATTCCAAACTACTTTGCTCATGGCGCTTTTCATGTATGAAAGCTATTGGAGAAATTGATAATTCCTCGTGATGGATACCTTTATAATGTTATAGAACACAGTGCGAGCATTTAGGTAAGTAGGAGAGGGTTTAATAGGAGACACCGATGCACGTTGCTTTTGAATTTTTGTGAATCGTAATGTAGTAGCGAAAAAATAGAGTCAGGTAGAGCATTTCACATTCTGGTGGTGCTACTAAAATATGAATCTCTATACTTGACTGTACGTTTTAAGTTGGTCTCAATTTAAAACTGATGAGCATTCCTAGCGAAGTGGGTGTTGCGACTAAATTGTTTCAGGGTAGAAATCCAGCTGGCTGTTTCTCTAGAGCACTGTTTATGAAAAAATAGGTAGAAGAAAGTTAGACAGGACAGGTAATTTTGACGATGCAAATTGGTCACCTCGGGCCTTTGGAGCTGGGATTTTATCACTTTTGACTTTTTTGTCGGTAATTGTGAAGTTATGCCAAGAATACGCAAACGATTCAACTACTTAAAGCCAATAACATCCCTGTACTATATAAGCCAAAAGCCAGCCCAAAACTAAAGGGTCTGCCATCTAATCATCTTATTTCGTGAATGGTAACACTTAGCTCATGTCTGATTTGACAGATAATTAGTTTTATCCTTCCGCTAAACGAATATGGTTGTGTATACGCTTGAACAACGCTGGGAAATATTGCGACAATACTTTGAAAATCCGATGCCGATTTTGTCAAAAAATCACCTTTTCAGATGGAGCTCATTTCGATCTTGGCGGGTATGTGAACAAGAGCGCTACGCGCATACATTGAAAAGTCGATACACCCAAACGAGTCCCTTTTTGATGCGGATTTTGGTCCAGAGGCATTCTTCGAAAATGAACAAGGAGTGGCCGTTACAGTCAATGGCGATCGATATCGGGCCATGTTGAACGAATTTTTGTGCACAAAAATTTAAAAGGAGGATATTAGCAACATTTGGTTTCAACAGGACGGCGCTACGTGCCAAACAGCCGAAGCTGCACTCAATGTTTTGCACCCTTTTTTTGGAAAAAAAATTATTTGGCTGACCTTTTATAAACAAGATCTTTAAAATTGGAGTGAGCAAATACGCTACTGCAAAGCAGTGAACGACGTGAAGTTGGATTCCATATTTTTGTTGCTATAACTAATATACAGGGAAATATATGCATTTTTCAAACAAAGAAACTTGTATTCGGCCCACCCTGTATACATAAAAATAAAATAGATTCTAAGAAAACTAGTTTTTAAAAAAGTTAAAAATGAAAGACCTTTTTTAAAAAAAAATGCTCTAATGATTTTGATTTAATCTTCAGCTTTTATATGTATTAGCAACTGCAAGAAAATGGCGTTATTAGTTTTTCGCTTAAAACATTTGGACAAAATTTTTTTTTTCATATTTTATGTAATTTTATTAAATTTTTATAAATAAAGTGTTGTTAGCAACCCTGTATTACCAAATATTTATTTATTTTATTTTATTGAAATAATTCACAAAATTAATTTACAAATTATTTTGTAAAAGGCATCGGGGTAGCCAGACCATATGATGCCGTCTTTAAATTTTTTTTTTGTCTTACAAATTATGTTTACTTTTAGAAATTAATTTTTTTTTTTTTTTTTAATAAAGAGAAAAGAAAACAAGAATGCAAAAAAGTATAAAACAAAAAAGTAAAAAAATCATATCTCATCGAATTTCTGGTGGGCGGATGTGGCATCTTTAATGTGTGCAAAGCAGTGAACGACGCGAAGTTGGATTCCATATTTTTGTTGCTATAACTAATATACAGAAAAATATATGTATTTTTCAAAGAAAGAAACTTGTATTCGGCCCATTCTGTATATACATAAAAATAAAATATATTCTAAAAATAGTAAAAAAAAAAAAAACGTTAATAGTTGAAAATTGAATAAATATAAAATCCAAGGTATAGAACAAATTTCAAAGGATTCAGCACAGTCTCGTGTCATTTATTTTGCCTTTTCATATCCAAAGTTCATTATGAATTCATTCATCTCTCAAGAAGTGCCCAATCAAACTCAAGAATCATCTGATTTCGACTTCTACAAAGCAAAGTAAAAAAAAAAAAACACTCGACTTTAATGGAACAGAATTATTATATCAAAACCATCATTTTGTTGAGTTTCTTGCAAAGACCATATTGTCCGAGTGAAAAAAAAAACATTATTTCATTGAATTTCGTAAGAAATATCTAATGGACATTTGTGTCTCCGGGGGTAGTAGTCTTCGTCATAATGATAAATGTAATCAAAAAGTCTCAGAGCTTGTTGAGTGTATACCTTATTTATGTACTTTTATAGAAAGAAGAAAAAATTTTCAATTGTTGTCACAGAGATTGCTTGTAATGGATTTTCTTAGAAATTGTCTTCTTCAAATTGTACTGCAATTAACTTCACGACGAATCGGAGGGGGTGGGAAGGAAGTAGGGGTGCGAAATGATGCAAGAAGTATTTCATTACAGAAAGTGCAAATGGAATCATTTGCTACGAACTCAAATATTTACTTTAGAGTTTATATCTCACAATCAGAGAGCAACGATATCAAAGTTCAAATGCTTTGCTGTTCATGAAAACATGTCTATCCTTGGTTTTGTGTGTGTGTGTATTTAGATGTTGTAAAAGAGGATTTCAACGAAGGTTGGAGCTCTGCGAAATTTATTGAATTAAAATCGAAAGAAGGGCTCCAAATTACAGATCGTAGAAGAAGATGGTTTTGTTAGAAACTTTTGAACAAATTTCTCTGTTGTCTTTCGTGGATGTTGAACAAAAACTTCGCATACGCAAAAGAAAAACTTCGAATTCACAAAAGATAAACTTCGTATTCACAACGATAGAGAGTCAAAGGACACATACACATAATTTATGGAGAAACAGGAAGATAGGAAAGAATTCTTTTGCTGGGGCAATAGATGGAGAATCAACCGATTACTTACTTATATACTTAGGTGGGCATAACAGTTTGGTGGAGCCTTATCATCAACAGACAGCTTTCGCCAACAATCTGGATTTTGGGGGAGCTCTTTGGAGTTTTACCTTCTAGGTCGATTAAGGTCTTCTTCCACTTGACTGCGCCACCAAAACGAGTTCTTTTCCTTCCGTGATTCCTCGGTGATTTGCTTTCGAAGACCCGTACAGCTAGAGATTTTATGTTCATCCGCTCTACTGTGCTAGCCATCGTAAGCTCGCAGTGTATACTCTTTTAGCTATGCCCATGTCGCGGTACAACTCATACAACTCGTTGTTTTATCTTCTTTTCACACATTGTCTTCACATACGGAACCCAGGACCATTCAAAGTATTTTCCTTATAAAACGGCCATTGTTTCCTCATCCACTTTCGACAAGGTAGATGCTTCCAAGACGTAAAACAGGGCTGGGATATCAAGGTCCTATAAAGGACTGCCATAGTTTTCTAGAGCAGGTTCTATTTCTCAATTACCTTTTCAACTTAAGGAAAGAGCGGTTGGCAAGAGTTATTCTCCGTTTGATCTCCACACTGATATTGTTTTCCGTGTCTGTTTTTCGTCCTTGGTAGACGAAATCCTATATTCCCTCGAAGTGATGTCTGTCTTCTGTAGGTCCTTGTCCTTGTTTGACCACTGAATATACTTCGTTTTGCCCTCTTTGACCATACATTTTTTCACGATTCCATCTTCACATTACCTCACTATCGTCTACGTAGGCGAGTAACCGCTCAGACTTTTGTAAGAATAAGCCTCTGGTATTGACGGTTGAGTTTTGCGCAGTATTTTTAAGTTTGATGTTAAGGAAATCGAATGACAGCTTATCGCCTCGTCGAAAGCCTTTTTCAACATCAAAGGTCATGGTCCGACATTGGCGAAGCAGTGTGAATTCTCCAACGTCATCCTGCATCGTCTTATGAGCTTTTCAGGGATACTAGAACTATATATGGTCCTGCACAGCTCACCTCCGTAACTGGGGTCATAGGCGGCCTTAATATCGATAAAAAGTCTGTATATCATTTCCCGGTTTTTGCAAAGATCTGCCGTAGCATAAAAATTTGGTAGTTGTGGGCTTTTCTGGTCTAAGCCCGTATTAACAAGAACCTATCAAGTTATTGCATTGGCCCTTTGGGTTTCAGACGTTCACATATCATCATATTCCTCTTAAATTGACGCAATTGTGAGGGTCGCTCTTTTTTAAGACCGGGATGATCTTACGCTTCGAGGATTAGTGTTGAAGGAGATAAGATCAAAAAGGGGAGAACAATCAGTATTACCAGTAAGATGCCTTTGATTTCGGATTTCTAGGGAGTGAAGATTAATGATTTAGAGACAGGCTTTCACGGTAAGGAGGTAGGGTGAGTAAGTTTCTAACGTCAAAGAGACGTCTTGATAAAACCAAGGCGGAACTAGCTCTTGATATTACTTCGTTAATTTGAGAGCGAAAATTTTAATTCGCCGTCACTGTGAACACCTAAATCTCGGATAAGCTGCACCCGGTTAATCGGAATGTTCTGAAGATGAAAGGATCTGGGGTTATTGCTTCGCATTTGGCAATGTTCAATTTAATAAAATTATTACAACACCAAGTGACGAATGAATCGAGGTCATTTTGAAGCTGGAGAGAATCCCGATGAGAGGGGTTAGGTTAGGTTAGGTAGAATGGGCTGACGGTTGATCTTAGTTCCGTCACACTTAGATCAATGTAGATCCATTGTGATACCCTGACGTATTGTAACGTCCTTGAAACCTATGAATTTATGTCTGGTCGGTATTTAGCCATTTTGTGGCCTTAGTGAAGTTTAACAGACTGCTTTTTGAAGCGTCTGATAATTCTTCTAGTTCATTGAAAAAATAATTGCCTAGAAATTTTTTCCTAATATGGCAGAGTGCTGGGCATTGACAAAGGAAGTGAGTTGTATCCTCGTGTTCATCTTCCTCTACATAGGTCATCGGTGCAAAGACCCATTTTCTTTTTGTGATAACCTAGTATGTTATGTCCAGTTGAGATACTGATAAGCATTCGCAATGAAGGTCTATTCAATGAAAGCAGCTTTTCAGATTCTTTCTTATTATATTTCGGCCATAGTTTCCTGGAAGTAACACAGGAGTCTAGGCATTCCCATCTTTCATTGGATTTTCGTGTTATTTTGTTACCAATGATCTGTTTCATTTCACAGGGTGGAATCTTGATTGATTGATCAATGAGATAAGGATCAAGTGTTGATCCTTTCCTCGCTAGTTTGTCCGCTTTTTCGTTTCCCGGTATACCACTATGACCGGGAACCCAGCAGAGTCTATAACGTTATGCTGCGTGCCAAGAACCCTTAGCTCTTCGCGACAGCAAGAAACAAGCTTTGATTTGACAAGAGTGGCAGAAATCGCTTTTATTGCTGCTTGGCTATCAATGAAAAAAGTGATATCAGCATGTGATAGCGCCATCATGGACACCTGTTTTGCAGCGTTTGTAACTGCCAAGATCTCGGCTTGGAAGACGCTGCTGTAATTTGGAAGTCTGAATGAACTGGCAAGCTTTAGGCTTTCTGAGAAGAAACCTGCCCCTGTTCCAGCTTCCATTTTTGAACCGTCGGTATAGATTGATAAAGACGTTTCGTAAGGTGTTTCATTCTCCCAATCTTGTCTATAGGGGAAGCTGGTTGTGAAGGATTTTTTTAAATGAGATGAGAGGGGATGACTTTGAAAATGTTTGCGTCATCCGCGTAAAGTGAGAAAGAAGAATATTGGACTTTATTTTCGACATCATTAATGGCAAGCATGAAAAAGAGGGGACCAAGATGGCTACCTTGGGGTACACCGGAGTTTGCCACAAAATCTACTGAAAGAATAGTAACGAAATGAGCTCTATATTGGCGGTTGTCTGGATATAAAAATATCTATTTGAGTAGGATACGACTGAATCTGAGGAAAGAAAGCTTAAAGAGGGAAAAGTGTGAGCGATTTTGTCAAAAGCTTTGTTGAAATCAACTTCGTTTCCTTTTTCCATCGCAGAAGGAAACAAACTCAACTAGATTAATGGTGGTAGGCCTTCACTTACAGAATCCACGCGGCTTGGAGGATATCATTTGAACTGGAAAGAAAGTATGCTTTCGAAAAGCTTAGGGGTATAAGAGAGTTTAGCTATGGGTCTACAATTGGAAATTTGGTTTTTGGGATCTTTCTTATCGATAGATGAAATAACGGATGTTCTCCATAAGTCCCGAAAAATTCCACTGGAAAGAGATGGGTTAAACAGGTTAGTGATGGGAAGGGCTAAACTGGTGCAAAATTTTTTCAGCAAAATAACAGGGATGTCATCTGGACCTGGTTTACATTCGTCTTTGAGTTTGAGAAGCCCATTAAGAACCGTTGACTGATTAAAACTTAGATTGGAAGGGCTGGTAGAGAAATGTGAAAGATAGGAAAAGAATGGTACATCTAGAACTGAGGTTTTCATAGGGCATGTTTTTTTCTGATCATATCATGTAGATCAACTGGTTCATGCTCCTTTCCAAATCTTCTTCAGCTGCCTTGAAAAGCTCGGCCTCAAGGCCATCTGCACTTGCAGTCTTTTCTGATTAAAATTTGCCTATGGCAATCTCAACTATTTTAGGTCGAGAGTACCGCATTCATGTCTAAGTTGAATGGGGTATTCTGCCTGACATCCGAATTTGTGTCTTTATCGCCAGTATCAGTATACAGAACTGATCTTTCCAAGTCCTCGGTAGCGACTGTGTCGACCTGAGTTCGAGGTTTGGCACAGTCTAAAGTGGCTGGTTAAAAGAAATTATTCCGTAAAGCGGAAATGTAACTCACGACATTCAGCACAGCGACCAATCAACGACTTAAAGAAACAAAAAATACAAGTTATTATGCTGGCAATCGACATTAGTATAGTAGTAGTTTCAATGGAGTTTAATCAAATAAATTGTTCTAAACCGTTTTATTACCACTAAGCTATTTGCTGCATAAATAATTTGGGTAATTCACATCTGCTCTTAGATTTTGTGTCATAAAATGGTACGAACACAATGTTTCTTAAAATAAATAAATAAATTCAAAAAGAACTTGAGGAAATACTTAAATCAAACCCGAACATCCTAAACACATACCAACTAAAGGATATTTCAAATTCTGTCTGTTCTAGTTAACGAAGGTGCTAACCTCATCCCCATGGATCCAAACGGCTTAAGTGACCCATATGTCAAAGTCAAACTCATTCCGGATGAACATGAGAAATCTAAAAAGAAAACACGGACCATTAAAGCCTGTTTAAATCCCGTGTGGCATGAAACTATCACATAGTAAGTGTGGACCCTTTTTCATCTGATTTTGGAATCATGGTAATTTTTCTTCATGTTGTTTTTTTCCCTCTTTTTTTTGCAGTGAACTTAAACCAGAAGACAAAGATCGTCGTGTCCTCATCGAAGTATGGGACTGGGATAGAACATCCAGAAATGATTTCATGGGCTCGTTATCCTTTGGTATATCGGAAGTTATCAAGGTAAAATAAATAATCATTCCCGAAATACAAAAATAAATAACATCAAAAATAAAAAAAACATTTAAGAACCCCGCAAATGGATGGTTCAAGTTGCTCACACAAGAAGAAGGTGAATTTTATAATGTTCCTTGTGCCGATGCCACACAAGACTTGATAAAACTCAAAAGCCAAATGAGGGTAATCAACTAATTACAAAGAAGAAAAACCATCCTTGAAATTACTCTCAATCCTTTTATTATATTCTTTCCTAAAGCGAGCATCACAAAAGAAGCCCCTCGTCATGCGGAGTGATACCAATCCCACACAAATTTCATCAAAGCGTGACATGATTCGAGCCTCGGATTTCAATTTTATTAAAGTCTTGGGAAAAGGATCTTTTGGAAAGGTAATTGTCTCTCATAGACACCAAAAATCTAATGGTGTAATTTTCTAAATCTAATTTGGCACAACGTCACAGGTTATGCTTGCCGAACGAAAAGGCACTGAAGAATTGTATGCGATTAAGATTTTGAAAAAAGATGTCATTATACAGGACGACGATGTTGAGTGTACGATGATTGAAAAAAGAGTCCTTGCATTGGGAGAAAAACCACCATTTCTTGTACAGTTGCATTCGTGCTTCCAAACTATGGTTAGTTCACAGCATGTTCGGAATTTAAAAAGTCTTAAAATAATAATAAATTTACCTTGGTGACAATTAGGATCGTCTGTTTTTTGTAATGGAGTACGTGAATGGAGGCGATTTGATGTTTCAAATTCAACAGTTTGGAAAGTTTAAGGAACCTGTCGCTGTGTAAGTATTTTTGAAATCACGTGAAAGTTATGGTCAGCTTAGAATGGAAGACAAGATGCAATTTTCTGTAAGAAAGAAAGAAAGAAATATTTTGGTGAATAATTGTTTTAAAAACGATTTAGGGGAAATTAAAAGTTGCATAGAACTAATGGGCCATTCCACACGAGTATTCTTTTCAACGTGGCAGAGAATATCTCTTCACAGCTGTTGTCGGTTAGAGAACCTTTTATAGAACTACATATAAATCTTGAAAAATAGACTTGAAGATAATACTCCTTTGGTAACATCTTTTGAGACCAAATAGGCTCAAAAGTTTGTCTGAAACAGCACAATTTCGCCTGATATTTCTATCCAAATTAATTTAGGAGTATATAGACTTTTATAAAAAGAAAAAAATACAGTCTAGTATGCACTTTACTAACTCTTCTACTCTACTAACATTCACCATGTATGATTTTTTTTTTTTCATGTTAAAGATTCTATGCTGCTGAAATTGCCGCAGGATTGTTCTTTTTGCACACTAAAGGAATCCTGTATCGTGATTTAAAGCTGGACAATGTCCTTTTAGACGCAGATGGACATGTCAAAATTGCTGACTTTGGTATGTGCAAAGAGGGTATTGCTGGGGATAAAACAACAAAGACGTTTTGCGGTACACCCGATTATATCGCCCCGGAGGTATGAGTATTACCATTGGACAGTGTATACTTGTGCTGGGTTTTATAATTTTCAATTTATTTTGTGCATCCTTTGTGTTTTCTTCTTATGTGTGTGTATATATAGATAATCCTTTATCAACCCTATGGCAAATCAGTCGACTGGTGGGCTTATGGAGTTTTATTGTATGAGATGCTTGTGGGACAGCCTCCGTTCGATGGTGAAGACGAAGAGGAATTATTTGCTGCAATTACAGACCATAATGTGTCCTACCCGAAGAACTTGAGTAAAGAGGCCAAAGAAGCTTGCAAAGGGGTGAGTGTGTTGAACTAAGTAATGCTTACGACGGGGGATTTGAATGGTTGTTAAAGAAATTTCATTTAAAATAAAGCAGGCGCGTGCAGTGCTTCTGAGAAGATTTATATGAGACGTTAAAAGCAAGTGGGAAAGGTCACGACCGGGGTTTAAATTAGAACATTCACTAGAGAATTAATTCTTTTACTATTTATTTATAAAAAAAGAATTAATTAACATTACAATGTGTTTCCCTGAACAAAACTAAAACAGACTGGCTCAACAAAGAAAGGGCTGCTTCGTGAACAAACGCATTTCAGGGGGTTACAATTTTTGTCGACTGTTTTTCGTGGTAGTGTGATTTGCTATCGGAGGACTTCTCACGAAAGGCCCACTGTAGCTTTATGTTTTAAGGATTCGAACCTTGAACTACCACGTAATAAGCAGATATGCTAACCATCCACGGAAACACACTGTCCAAACAAATTTGTTTTTTGTTAATTGCTTTCAAGTATTCTTTTTCCAACGAAGTTTCTTTCCGCAAATTTTGCTTTCAGAAAAGCTCAACGAAAATTATGAATGCAGTTTTTGTCAAAAAGCAAAAATATTCTTCGCGTTACAAAGCTAAAGTATGATTCCACCTGGAGTTTAACTAGGGATCGTTTTACGAATTACAAACCGTGAGGCAAAACCGAAACTCGAATCAATGATGGCCCCGCCATAGACTGATTACGAGTTACCAGAACGGGTCCATTGAAATGTTAGAAAGATATTAAAAGCAGCCTTAAATGCCAACAAGTATCGTGGAACCTAGTCGAAACGTAACGATAACGAGGGTTATAGAAATTATACGGGCCCCGGAATACAACCTAGGCCCGTATTACAAATTACGAAACGCGAGGCGAAAAACTACAAGGGTGGGTAAGTAAGTCCGTAATTAATTCAACCTTATTATTAGTTTCACGTGAACAGCTTTTCGCCCGGAATATTTTTGTTCGTTCGGAATTTTAAAAGCTATTATGAATTTCCCCTGAACAAAATTACAGACTTACATTTTTTCCGGTTTTGTTCACTTGTTTGCCTCACAAAAATAAGTTAAACAAATTGCACTCAACGTTTTCACATTTCACAGGAAAAAATAGCTTATAATAAGAGAAATTTTTCGAACATGGAACATTTTTCCATTTCTCATAATAAGGGGAAAAGTAAAATGAGATCTTTTCGAGGGTAATGCTGTTCATGTGAAACTCATAATAAGGCTGATTGACTTTTGGGAATACGTTGAAAAATAAAATAGCCCACCCTCGTATAGCTCTGCCAGAAAACGATTATGAATTACGAGAGTTTCTCCATGAAAATTTCAAAACGATAAAGTAAAACAATCGCCAAAACCAATCGTAAATGACAGCAAATATCGCAATGTAACTATAATGAGAGAATTTTTGCTAGCATCGTTATTTGTAGTACGGACCCAGGATCGTTTTAGTTAGTCTAGTAGTGTTTCCATCTGAAAATAAAAGTTATGAGTTCATGTTTTTGTTTTCCTTCAGAAGAGACAGAGATCATAAAATCTAAACAAAATGTCACCGACGTATGTACGATTCCTTTCCGTTTCCCCTCTCTCAAACGCACTTGAATAGCTTAAAAATGTTGGAGTAGTTTCCGAGTAGATTCCGTTGAAACCTACTAAATGAGACTGTGTCACTTTGTATGGCAAACCGTGTAGTTTTCATGTAGGTTTGGTTTAGTTTTGAATAAAACTTAAAATAGTGTCAGGGAACCTATTTTTTTTTTTTAAGAAACCAACAGCATTAAATATATATAGATTCCGGTAAGAGCTACGACATTTAAGGAGATAACTGCTTTAAAAAAGTGCTTTGTAGAGAATGGAGGCATCCTAAGAGATTATCATTCAGCCCTACAATAAGATGTTGACTCTATGGGTAGAAGGTTCCAGAAGGAAGTCATAACCGTATTTTTATGTATGACAATTTTCTTTGTGCATTCAGCTCCAAATGAAAAAGTATTTTTGATTGAAAAATGTTTATCGGGGTATGGCTAATGTTCGTTTTGTGTTCAACTACAACTCGTGTACTCTTTTTCTAAATTGCTGTTTATCTGTTTATATAAATTTGTAGATGACTTGTAGTTATATACATACATAGGGTGGCAGTTCTCCCAACCATTCCTTGTAAGGGAATGAAATGGAGAGCACCTACAATTTTCTGGCGATTCTGAACGACTAATTGAGAAAACGCTTTTCATGGCAAAGAATTTACTAATGGAGGACTTGCCAATTCCTCACGAAAGGTGATACACGTGCAAAAACATTTAACCATTATCCTACGGAAACCATCACCGACCAGTCCCATGTTTCTCCTGTTCCGGCGGTACGATCATTGTGATCTAGAAGTGATCACCGCTCTCCAACTCATATGCTTCACACTAGTGATCGGCCTTTAGGATACGCCACTTTTACTTCAGAAAGCGTCGATCGACAAGCCTCTCAGTTTCGCATTATTTCATGTCTAAGGGCAACCAAATGCAGATGCCGCTGTATTTTTCTGTACCTGGAGCGTCTGGGTTTGCTTTTCTTTTCTTTCATCATAAATCTCTATTAACGTTTTATGATAATTGTCTTTTTGTCGGCCAAGTTATTTACAATTCTCCTACACATCAAGGCATTTTGAATACCCTTGTAATGCTGTACAGAACAGTGCGAGAGTTTAGAAAAACAGTTCCGTTGGGCTCAAGGTAAAACTGACAAGCATTCCTAGGTAGGCGCGTTTACTGCTAAATTGTTACAGAAGATGAATGCAAATGGCTTTTTCACTAGAGCACTGTTTCTGAAAAAAGCGATAAAAGATAGTGGGACAGGTATAGTTCCTACGATGTTCAAGAGAAACAATCGATCAATAGTATTTTTTATGTGAAGGCTTCCACGAGCCTTGGTTCTTCTTATACGATTAAGCTTTGTTACTCCGATGTCGTGCCGAGCTTCAACAACTCAACTGTCGTCAATTCACACTCAAACTTTTTACATTATGAAACATTTTGAACCGTATCTGAGTGCTGGACGCACTGTGATGTCTTCATCACAAGTTGCTTCACTATTGATCATAGATCCCAGATATTTAAACTTCTCAACTTGGGATACTCATTTCCATTCAAATAAATGTTTGAAAAAAGCATGTCTGGATCAGAGACCGGACAACACCAGCACTTAATCTTTTGAACTAATACGGTTCCAACTTCTTCTAGAACGTCTACCCATAATGTCAACTTCTCATTGTAGGGATGAATGATCCTCTCTTAGGATGCCTGCATTCTCAACAAAGAACTATTTTGAAGCAGTTATCTCAAAAGAACTTTCTTGTCGAACTAATGCTACGCCCTTACCGGAAGCTACACTTCATGTTGTTGGATTCTTTTGAAAAAATAGGTTCTCGAAAAAATTACATAAACAAATAGGGTGGCGCAACAGAGCGGGGAGCCCAGAGCCTATCGAATTTCTCTCAACCACAACTTAACAGGGAACAGAGGAGATCTATAATTTTTTACCCATTCCAAACGGCTAATCAAGAAACATTTTATGACATGTAATTAGTATCGGTAATTGCCAATTCCTCACGAAAAGCGATACCCGTTCATTGTTTTTTCCAAGATTCCGTAACTTTTCAGAAGATTATCGTTCAATCGTCTATCGTAGATTGCTTCGTCAAAAGATTGTTTCATATAGTCTGGCTTTCAGTGGTTAGTTGAAAGCTATTTTACTATCGTCTTAAAAATCTTGGGAACTTTTCAGGGTCTTAAACCCGTTTTTTTAATGAATAAAATTCAGACGATAGTCGTCTAAAACGTTACAGAATCCGGCCCCTTATGTTTCTTTAATTCGAATCTCGGCAGACACGCTAACTATTACGCCACGTGCACTACGCAGTTTCTCAATCTTACTGCTTTTTTGAATCAATGATGATTTGAAATAACATCCTTTAGCTCACATTACATATATTTTTTCAGTTCCTAACAAAGCAACCATCCAAACGACTAGGATGTGGATCAACAGGTGAAGAAGACGTCCGCCTCCATCCATTTTTCCGACGCATAGATTGGGAGAAAATTGAAAATCGTGAAGTACAACCACCGTTCAAACCGAAGATAGTAAAAACCTTCAAAATTTTTTTATTCAACCAAAAAAAAAACCTATTTTTCTCGTCTTTTGTAGAAACATCGTAAAGATGTATCGAATTTCGATAAGCAATTCACATCAGAGAAGACAGACTTAACACCAACAGACAAAGTATTTATGATGAACTTGGATCAATCAGAATTTGTTGGTTTCTCATATCTTAATCCCGAATACATAGCAACAGTGTAAGAATATTGCATCTTCAACTACAACAACAACATTTTTGACAAATACTACACCGAAACAAAGTTATTCTTATGTTCAAATATGTTTTTATGATGTTAGTTCTCTTTTTTTTTCATATCCTAATTTAAGTTAAGTTCTTACATCAATTAATTTCTACAACAAAACAATCAACACAACATTAAGTTTCTTTTTGGAATATTAAAAGTTTACCAATTAACAATTTCGAAACAATAAAATAAAATTTATTTTTAAAATTAGAGAACGAGAACCCAACAATTAGGATGACCATAAAAAGGATACGTTTGCAAAACGGTCGACATTTTTAACGCATATTCACGAAAAATCATTCCATTTTAAAGAATAATTAAATTAAAATTGTTATTATTATTTAAGAGCAATGTTAATTCATTTTTGCTAAGCTTTAAAAAAAACACACACACACACATGTGTATGTTCATGGGAAAACAAAACACTTATTGAAGTATGATATTAACAAACAAACAAACAAAAAAATTGGGATACAAGTTTTTATCATTTTCATTTTAAAATATCCTATGTGAAGAAAAAACACAAAAATCGTTAAATTGTATAAAAAAATGCATTTAATTAAAAAAATAAAAAATATTTAAAAATGAATCTAAGAAATGTTAATGACTTAAATATTTTAGGAACGCATGCTGGAAATAATTACCAATCTTATAGCACAATGAACACTTTCCGAAGGAAGCATACTTAAATGTCTGTATAAAATAATCCATCAGGAGAATATTTGCTCTTATGTCATATCATAAATAGAAGGATGTTAACATGAATGTTCCTCTTAAGTTAGATAGTACTTATGATTTAAAAAATAATAAAATATATATTCATCAGAAGTTTTTTGGTAGCAAATAAGTGATTGAAATGCTGTCGGTCTCTCTCTTCGAGTTTACTCTTTGTAACTGAGGGGGCAGCTGTTTTGACTTGACTTTTTATAAGTCAAATAAAATTTTGATTCAAATAATTAATAGTATTCTATGTTCTGCACATGTGGCAGGCTATCTTACTAATCTTTTTACAAAATCTCCCTTCTTCATATGTTGCCAAAAACTATCTTTTATCGTCAAGAAAAGCGACACACCTTTTAATGAAAAAGTTTCTTAGGCTAACTTTGGTCGTTTCTTATTATAACAGATTGTTAGTTCACTTATCAATTATCATTAGCCACAGGAAGAGACCTAGCGATGCTGTTCTATCATAGCTTTCATAGAAAAGTACAAAATGAGATTCGCTTAATTTTTTATAATAAAACGAATGGAAAAGCGAGTGCTGTTAAAAAATAAATAACATGCGAGAAAGGGAGGAGATATCAACTTTCGCCAATCTGAGCGGCTAAGGGAAAAAGCGTTTTTCATGGTAGTATGATTACTTTTAAAGGACTTCCCACGGTAATGGGCTGATCCTGGGTCAGGAGATGATTTCACATTCGTCGGTAGTTCTGATCAGATTCTCATCCAGTAGATCCAGTGCTTCAAGGGATCGCTGATCGGGATGTCGTGGCTGGTGTATGATGTCTCCATTTAGATTGTTGGGGTGGTCGGTCATGTACCTTAGGTATCTTCGACTTGTTTAAATGAGATATCTGTCGAGTTGTAGGATGTTTGCCTCTTCATACAGTCTCTTGTTTCTGACGTGTCTCTGACGTATCCTGTGGTATTACAGTCCAGTGCAGATTCATAGAATTTTTCCCTCTATTATTGCCAGTCTCTTGGTCGTGGTCTTCGTTGCCGTAAACCATATGGGGAACCAGAAAGCAGTTCCCAGGCGGATAAGTTGTTTGTATGGCAGAAGTTTCGTGGTTTGTCTGAGTTCATTGTTTCTGAGCATGCGGGGATGGATCCGTTGAAAGGCGAAGTTTGCTTTCCTCGCTACAGCATCGACGTGTGGGTTGAATCTCTGCAGCTCATTGAACTGAATCTCCAAATATTTTACTTACTGTCCCGTCCGTTAACGTATTCTTGGTGCTTCTGCAATTCTTTGCTGAGCGTTTTCTTGCGTTCCCATTCCAAAATTATAACAATTTTCACATATAAAATGGGCTGCAACAATTCCTTAAACATGTGTACATATTCAAGTTACAATAAAATAAAAGTTGTCGTTAATTCAACTCAAATCAATTGTCAGGTATTATTTGTAAGACATATGTTCCCCGCTCTCACACACCACATTTATTATTTTCTTTAGACAATATAAAATCAAAAATTCTTATCAGCAGGTATTATGCTCACCTAATTTGTTCATTATAGTTCAGTTAACTGAACTGCAAAAAAATGCCTTTAAAGGCATGGTTGTGACAAATGCAGTAGGCCCCGGGGTTGCGCCACCCTTTTTTATTTATTTAATTTGATATGGGTTCTTTATTAAACGTCGATCTGTTCACCAGAAGAAAAACAATTTTCTTATTCGTTCTATAAAATTGTAAGCAAAAACACTAACAAAGCGTAAATACTCACAATGCAGGGTTCGTGTGAGTTTACTACTCACAAAATGAACTGAATTTTATTATTAAAATTGAAGCTGAACTACATCTGTAGCAGTATAGTATAGTGCAACTCTAAGATTGTGTATTGTTATTCAATATACATACGTTTGTTGAAGCGAACTACTGAACTAATGAACTATAAGATTTAGAACAAAAACGGGTTAGTTCATTGACAAAAAAAATTTTTGAACTGATTATGAACTGTATGAAGTAACTGAGGATAGAAAAATGCTAACATTTTACGACTTACAAATTACTTTTTTCAACAAACGACTTACATTTGAAACCTTTGTTATACCATAAAATAATGTTCACTAAAATAATCATCGCTATCCTACTACGTAAAGAAAAGGAGTTTGTAATACGCGTAATTTTAGTGCAAGAGATTTTTGGATTGACGGTCCGTGTAATCGGTCCAGCTAGTTGACTATACTCTTTTCCATTTTTGCTGTGTGAGCTATTTTTCGATTTCTAGATCGTGTGGTTGTAAGGATAAATCTAACAGCTAGCTGAATGCCCATATCTACCGCACAAAACACATTTCAGCAAAGTCGCCCATTACCAGAGGGTTTTTCTTTTGCTACAGTGAAAAGTTTGAGTTATCTTCTGGTTGGAAGCATACGAATAAATCAAGTGTTGTAAAACTATGCTGCTTCACTGTGTAGTACTGAGTAGCACGTCTATGAAGACCTAAAAATTTTCGTCAATGACTTCTTTACATACATACGTTTGAAACATTTCTTGAGTCCCATCTGGAGTGGTTATTGGGCACTCTCGTTCTGGCTCTTGTTCGGGAATTGTTGCTTCTTCTGCTGTGATGATTGAAGCTGTTGATGTCAGTACGCTGACTTTTGTAGCGGCTGCTGCTGTTATGGTTGCTTCTGCCGCTGCTACTTTTTGTGTTTTTTCTGGGAGCTAATATGAATCCACAATAAAAATGTTCGAATGTCCGAAACTCCGTCTCCAAACTTCTTTAGGGCTATTGAAAGGCTTGAACAAAAGTCAGAAGCTTTCGTGAAAAAAGGTTAGAAATTGTACATTCTTTCTTTATGGCATTCAAAAGTATAATCAAAATTCTTGGAGCCCCGTTTGCCAAATTACGGCATCAGTGATCAAGTGAGTGAGTGATATTTTTCTGTTAATATTTGCTCCAAATTCGTAAATTCACTCGGTTGTTAATCTATCTAATCAAATTCCGTCTTATTACTGATGAGAGAACATCGAATTATGTTACTACTCTCTGTTCGATAACGTTAGCCATAGTGTCATACTCATGCAATTCAGTGACGTATCACTCGATAACGTGTGCGTGGCTATAAAAGCCAGAGGACAGATTTTCATCTGGCTTTAAAGTCACGGTCGATTGCAACTGCTTGACGCCATTTTTTTTTTTCTAATTTGCTCAACTGCAATCCGAAGGTGCGACACATGGGCTCAGTTTCATTTGCCGCAGGTTCTAGTCTGCTGTGGTACGCAGTTGTTGAATATATTTTTCTTACCTGGATAGTCGTTTGTGGTTTCGAAAGTAGCGCATTTGAATTTGCTCCTTCAACGTTTTTATTGTTTCGGCAAGGGACCATATTTTAGCTGCCACGTATATTCTTTTCTTCATCAGACAGATCAGACTATTCACGCTTGTAGACATGAAACGTTCCTTAAAATTAAATTTCTGTCGGGGTTTGAGTCTAAACTCACTAAAACAAAAAAAAATTCGATAGATAGACAATAGACGATAGAACCATTATTGTCTTGAAAGTGACGAGAATACTATTGTTTTAACGACATCGCACAATATCGACCTATACAGACAATGGAGGCGCTAAGAGTCACCAAAATGTATGAGACAAAAAATTAGTAGATAATGTTACGCGATCGGTTTCAGGCTTTCTTTTGGCAGGTCTTGAAGTAGGTATCTAAAATGAATAAATAGGGTAACGCAATAGAGGGGGCAGCCCTGAGGCCTAGAGTACTTCTCTGTACTATACATTGTGAAGGAATGAAAGGGACCTACATTTTTTGCCCATTCCGAACGGCTATAATCCAGAAATTCCTCGCAAAAGGAGATAATCGTGGAATAAATTTTTTTTCTTTTCCTTGAAGAAGATCTAAACCCCGAATTTCCCACTTAACGGGCTTTAATTATTACTTGAATTGTTGAAGTCAACAAGAGTACCTATTACGAGTTGATTCATCTATCTTCTGTTGTTTATAAATAAATAAATAGGGTGGCGAAACAGAGCGAGGAGCCCCTGGGCCTAGCGCATTCCTAACAACCATACCTTGTGAAGGAATGGAGGGAACCTACAATTTTCTGCCCATTCCGAACGGCTAATTGAGAAAGCGCTTTTCATGGCAATAAATTTGCTAACGGAGGACTTGCCAATTCCTCGCGAAAGGCGATACCTGTGGAAATGTTTGTCCCTGCTCGGATCCAAACTTCGAACCTCTGCGTTAGCAGGTGGACTTGCTAACCATCACACCACGGGTACCGCTGTTGTTTACGTGCATAAAATTTAGCCAATGCACCAAAAAGCTATCTAAATATACAAGGTCTGTTTCTTTACTTTGTGCACTAAATTAACAATCTGTCATGTTTATAGGGGCGGGGGTAAAAATTTCTCAGAAAGTGACAAACTGCCTAAAAAGTGAAGGAATGACTTTTGCAAGAAATTCACAATAACGATTGAAAAAGTCTGTGTTTGACAGTTGTTGACTGTGCATGATTTCTGTCCACAGAAATTATGGTGGCAGAGATTCACAGAGTGGGTAAATTTACTCTCTCTTGTGAGCACAGCACTGAGCTGTGTTGGAACAAGTTTGAAGTGAATTTCGGTAAATTTCGGAATTTATATCTAGAAACCCAACTTTCGTTCCTTTTAATGCTGTTTCTTTTTTTTTTTTTTTTGTACTCATTAATCTTAACGTCAGGACGTTTTGCAATGATAGGTTCATTCGTTGAACTTTGCTCATGGTTGACCCAGATTTCCTTGACAACCCTATGAGTTGTCAAAAAACCTGGGTCTTCCAGTCCTCATAAAAAGCTAAAACACAAAATCACCACACATCTTTGTCATTTGAACAAAAATAAATGCCATTTGACAGCCCTGTTCATTACCTAAACTCGCCCAGCAGAGCTTAGGGAAAACACAGGGCGAACCCAGGGCTTAATTTGACATTCAGGGAGAGTTAATAAACGAACCTGATATTTTGTTTTTGTTTTCAAATGTTGAGTTTTTATATTTCACAGCTGTTTTCGGTAGCAATCAGATCTCAATCGTTCAAAAAGTGCCCCTGATACGAGTAGCCTCGATAGTCGTATTTCATTTTCTTAAGACTATTAGACAAAATTGATGTTTCACTGAAAAATATTTTACTCAATGTAAGCACTACACTAAAAGACAACGACAAAATAATTTATTGCCAGAAAAGTTCTGAGCAATATATTAAATTGCAATGTACCACTACTTGTCTTTCGATGGTCGATTATGAAGCGGTGTAGGTTTGTCCTTTTGGCATCAAATCATTCCAAGGAGTAAAATTGTAGTGTTCCGACCAAAAGTTGTTAATTGCCTATATTGTTTGTTTCGTCACAATAAGAAGCTGTAGGCTGTCCTTTAAACTTAAAAGACACAGCTGCAAACGCTGTTCACGATAAAATAAAATTAATCGACTTTTAGAAAATCAATTTCTTTCATAAATGCAACCCACGAAATTAACAATCTATCCAACTCCTAGAGTACCCCGCCAAACAAAATTTTTAAGTAGCTACTTCTAAGAAACGTAAAAAATATCAGAAACGAACGTCTAGATACCAGGAATAACCTGAGCGTCAACCACGATATTCCTTTTTCTATCCTCGTAAATGTCACTTTTGAATCAATGAAGAGATTTATACCTCTTTGATAATGTGTAGGCACCAGGCAGGACATATATGTAGGTGTTGCAACGACCACAATAACATACAAACAAAATTCTATAGTACTAGAATTCATGCGGATCAAAACTGTTTTGATCGTCCTTATTGATGAAAGCTTCAATCGAAGCTGAATAGTATCTTTTTTTGAAATTAGTAGATATAGAATAATAATCCGTTTTTCTAGGTAGAGACCTATTACTCCATTTACTAATGAATACCAAGCTACGATTATATTGCAATGGTTGTGTATGAGCTTTTTTGAAATGTATTTGGAGATTGCAATATTACGATACTCCATGAATATTCACAAACGATAGTTGGGAGGAATCAAAGCTCTGATATGACTTATTTGAAGCCATATGAAATAAAATCGTAAATATTTTCATTCTTCTTTCAACTTATGTATATCTTATCATTCTCATCCTCTAAAAAAATCTACTATGTGATACTTTTAAACATTGTGTAGTCAACAAGCATAATAATGTTGAAAAAGTAAGTTTTTCAATGAAAAAGAAACCTTTGAAAACATAAAACTGTCCCTTTGTAAATAAAATGATGTATGTATTATTATCTAGAAACCATAAAAGTTAAACATTTTAAATTTAATTATAAAATCGAATATTTTTCAACGTCTTATTTAAATTGTTTATCTTAGAATTAATAAGTAACATAAATTTATCAACAAAAGCAATTTTATTTAAAATTATCCAAATGAATAACGTATTTTTAAAAAAGAGTCTCAACGTACCATACATAATTAAAAATAAAATAATAATAAAAACATTAATGACGAGTCACGCACGTAGTAGGTAAACGTCAGTCATATTTGCTTGAATTGAATGAAAAAAATTAAATCCTTTTACGTAATGATTAGGAATTACGGCCAAAATTGGATGCTAGTTCATTTCAATGATAAAACTTACCAAAAATGACCACATTAAGAAGCGAAAATGTATGCAAAACATACTCGTTATTAAAAATTGAAAAAATACATTTTTGAAGACAATCTACCATAAGAAAATAATGTAATTTGTATTAGGATATAAGATGTTGTCAAATAAAAAAGAAAACATGTATTAACTTTCAAGTTGATATTCAAAAACCAAGTCTTTTTATTTCGCAGTGAAGAAATAAAAAGAAACATAATTATTACCAACAACTTGAAGCATGCGATAGACAGATTTTGAACTTACTTATTCGTTGTTCTTCAAAAGGCTGTTCTACAGAATTAAGTGGCTTCAAACAAGAAGAAACTATCAACTTGGTCTATCTTCGGAAACTGCTGAGTAGGAATCTGGAGTCGAATTACCGCATCAGTGATCGAGTGAGTGAGTGCTATTTTTCTTTCAAAATTCGGTCTGTATTTAACAACATTAGTCTGCTGTTCGTGTATGAACTTCAATTCTTTCCAATGCTGATGAAAAAATACCAAATTGTCGTACTAAAGTGCTCGATAATGCAAGTAACACAAAATTCAGTAACGTATGACTCGATCACGTATGCGGTAATTCAGCCCCTGATTTTTCCTTTTTCATTTCATTGTATACTTTTCAAATATGTACATAAAATACATTCGTTGAACACCAGATTTTTGACATAAATACTATTCCAATACCAAGTCTTAGTTTGTCAGCAAATGTCTAAATAGTTCTCATTTTCTCATAAAGATAAAGTAACCACTTTTTAAACTACATTCTTCTTTTAAAGAATTGACCTTGATCAAAGCGAATCTTATAAAACTAAACTTTAAACTTAAGTAAAAACAAATGCCTCAACACTTGTAACCTTAAAACAAAAAAGATAAGTGTAATTGTACTATAAAGAAATTGTGTATTTTAATTATATAGTAGGTATATAAGCAAACTATAATTAGTAACTTTTACTTGAGTAAGAAAATAAATCTCTTATCTGAAATCTAAAATAGGAACATTTGCATTTGAAACACTCACAACAAACAAAACAACAGAGTGTTTTTTACAAAAATATATTTTAGTACTCTTATTTAAACGTGTAACGGTGTTTCCTTCTTTTCCTTTTCTTTTCAATCAAATGTCATAAATGTAGCATCGATCATTGTAGTCTCAATTACATGCTATGAAAATATTTCAACTAATGTGGCATTTTATATTGCCAAATCATTGTTTCTTTTTTAATTAGAATCGTATAACCGTATCACATTTATTTTCCTGTATAAAATACATTTAACTAAAATTCCAAATAAAAATACTTTAAACTTATAAGAATGATTAGTATGGTTGAACTTAAAAATTATATTTACATGCTCCATATATTTAATATACAGATAATATTATTATATAAAAGAAAGTCTACATTTATTTCGATAGTGCTTGAATAAATGAATTAATCGATGTAGTATTTACAGACAATTCATATTTATTTTAAAAATATAACACGAGCAAATTTTCAAACGGTAAAAGAATATATATATATACTAAAACATCGTCTAACTATAGCATCAAATATGAATATAATAATGTTGCATTGTGTATATGTAAGGTCAAACAAAATGCTGTTTACATTTGTTTTATTTTTGTTATTTTTAAACAACACCGTACTCTTAGGAAATCTATTTAAATATATACATACATATATATACATACATAAAAAAAATTGAAAATATAAACTCTATTTCTCTTTTAACTCATGTGTAGTTTCATTAACTTAATGTGCCTTTGATAATTTACAGTTAGGGTATTTAGGAAGGAAATATACAAGGAGAGAAAAAAGGGAAGAACACGGAATTCTCAAAAAGAAAAACCTCAGAAGCGCTAGTTTGAGGAAATGAAAGATGCTGTATTTGATTATGGAACAATATTGAAAATAAGATTTAACACCCACATCCCAATGACATGACTATATTCTTCTTGGAGTCTGGGACCAAATTCGAATCTGACCAGATCCTGTTTGGATTTATTTGACAACCTCTTTTCACTTTTCTACTTTTCAATATTATATTTTGCAAAGTTTTTTGAAATGAATAAACTCTGGCTGAGTCCTGAGTTCCAAAATGCAGAAAAAAAAGTTTAACTGCGGCAGTACTACAGTCTCACTGCGCATCTACTGCGCAGCCTTACTGCTTTGCATATATTTTACTATGCATTAGTTTTAGATTTCGGAACGCATTTAAAATAGCAGTCTGGGAGCTAAAAGTGTACGATATGATTACATTTATTCTTAATGAGGATTTTATAGTAGGGGAGCCCAAGAGGGGATTTCGCGCGTTACTCGAGCGCGTCAGAAAATCATATGGGGAGAAACCTTGCACCATGTAATGTACTCCTACCATATATTAAACCTAAATGTTGGGGAGTTCGCTGAGAGCAGCCCGTCAGATTAGTAAAAAAAAAGTCGATCATCGGAAATACTCGAGCGCGTCAGATTAAAAGATGGTGGGTTGATTACATCGAGAAGAGTGTATATTTCAATAATCTGACAATTTGAGCGGGGCCTTCGTAAGTAGGCGAGTCACAAAGATGTAAAAAAAAATCGATGTTTCGAAATACTCGAGCGCGATTAATTTTTTTTTTATTTTGAAGGTAATTTTATCAGGAT
Organism: Melanostoma mellinum; assembly: GCA_914767635.1. Classification (NCBI taxonomy): domain Eukaryota; kingdom Metazoa; phylum Arthropoda; class Insecta; order Diptera; family Syrphidae; genus Melanostoma; species Melanostoma mellinum. The sequence goes on along the minus strand of OU612058.1, from coordinate 161,326,106 downwards.
TACGGAAAACATATAATCTGACATTTTGGTTGGGGCGATTGAGGTAAAATCGTCAGTGAAATGTATAATATATGATGGTTAATATCTCGGTTAATATTGATATTAGCAATTGGTCCATAAGACTTTTTTGTAGAAAACTAAATTCTCTACAAGTTTGTAATTTACAATTTTTCTGTAGCTTTTGTTATTTACGAGATAACTGCGACAAAACGTGAATTTTATGCAAAAATCTGGTTAAGTGGCCCGTACCGTACACCACCTTCCCGGTATGAGTAACGACTTTGCCAAAAAGAACAAGAAAGAAATACAAATAACATTTTTGTAGAGCTTTCAATTTTGAGGAAAAAACATCTTCGGTTAAAGCGATCCAATGCCGCTGAGGGGGAGAGTACGATAACTATGGCGACAAAAAATAATAACGGTTTCTGATAGAGGGGTTCAATACAAGCATTTTTTACTATGGGAGGGGGGGTCTATCTCCCCCCGTTTAGGCGGTAGGGGCAATTTTATAAAAATTGACTTAAAATCTAAAAAAAAATATTGTAGAACAACGGAAAAACTTACAGATACAATTTATACTTTTTATGAAAGCCAGAAACTTGCACTTTATAATAAAATTTAAATGAAGTGGTTTCAATTTATAGTTTCTGAAATAACTGACTTCAAAGTCAAAATTTATGAAAAAAAATTTTTAAAAATCACTTTGAGTACTATGTTTCTCAAGATTACAAATGCCAATAAAAAAAAATTAGATGCAGTTAGTTGCTTCAATAAATTTTTTATTAAACAATATAAATTACTTTTTTCTATGTCTTATAGTTTTTGAGATAATTGAAAAATAGTAAAACTATATTTCTTTTTTAAAATCAACAAATTTTCTAATTTTAAAAGAAACTTTTCATATAAAAAATTTGCATTTAAATAATGAGCCCCGCGAAGCGGGCCATGCGGAGAGCTGTTGCATACGGAAATTAATTGCTACTTTCATATTTAGCATGAGCAGCTTAACCCTGCGGAAAAAAGGGTTAAAATAATGAGTCCCCGCGAAGCGGGCCACGCGGAAAGCTGTTGCATACGGAAATTAATTGCTATTTTCATATTTAGCATGAGCAGCTTAACCCTGCGGAAAAAAGGGTTAAAATAATGAGTCCCCGCGAAGCGGGCCATGCGGAAAGCTGTTGCATACGGAAATTAATTACTATTTTCATATTTAGCATGAGCAGCTTAACCCTGCGGAAAAAGGGTTAAAATAATGAGCCCCGCGAAGCGGGCCATGCGGAAAGCTGTTGCATACGGAAATTAATTGCTACTTTCATATTTAGCATGAGCAGCTTAACCCTGCGGAAAAAAGGGTTAAAATAATGATTCCCCGCGAAGCGGGTCATGCGGAAAGCTGTTGCATACGGAAATTAATTGCTACTTTCATATTTAGCATGAGCAGCTTAACCCTGCGGAAAAAAGGGTTAAAATAATGATTCCCCGCGAAGCGGGTCATGCGGAAAGCTGTTGCATACGGAAATTAATTGCTATTTTCATATTTAGCATGAGCAGCTTAACCCTGCGGAAAAAAGGGTTAAAATAATGAGTCCCCGCGAAGCGGGCCATGCGGAAAGCTGTTGCATACGGAAATTAATTGCTATTTTCATATTTAGCATGAGCAGCTTAACCCTGCGGAAAAAGGGTTAAAATAATGAGCCCCGCGAAGCGGGCCATGCGGAAAGCTGTTGCATACGGAAATTAATTGCTACTTTCATATTTAGCATGAGCAGCTTAACCCTGCGGAAAAAAGGGTTAAAATAATGAGTCCCCGCGAAGCGGGCCATGCGGAAAGCTGTTGCATACGGAAATTAATTGCTATTTTCATATTTAGCATGAGCAGCTTAACCCTGCGGAAAAAGGGTTAAAATAATGAGCCCCGCGAAGCGGGCCATGCGGAAAGCTGTTGCATACGGAAATTAATTGCTACTTTCATATTTAGCATGAGCAGCTTAACCCTGCGGAAAAAAGGGTTAAAATAATGAGTCCCCGCGAAGCGGGCCATGCGGAAAGCTGTTGCATACGGAAATTAATTGCTATTTTCATATTTAGCATGAGCAGCTTAACCCTGCGGAAAAAGGGTTAAAATAATGAGCCCCGCGAAGCGGGCCATGCGGAAAACTGTTGCATACGGAAATTAATTGCTATTTTCATATTTAGCATGAGCAGCTTAACCCTGCGGAAAAAGGGTTAAAATAATGAGCCCCGCGAAGCGGGCCATACGGAAAGCTGTTGCATACGGAAATTAATTGCTGTTTTCATATTTAGCATGAGCAGCTTAACCCTGCGGAAAAAGGGTTAAAATAATGAGCCCCGCGAAGCGGGCCATGCGGAAAGCTGTTGCATACGGAAATTAATTGCTACTTTCATATTTAGCATGAGCAGCTTAACCCTGCGGAAAAAAGGGTTAAAATAATGAGTCCCCGCGAAGCGGGCCATGCGGAAAGCTGTTGCATACGGAAATTAATTGCTATTTTCATATTTAGCATGAGCAGCTTAACCCTGCGGAAAAAGGGTTAAAATAATGAGCCCCGCGAAGCGGGCCATGCGGAAAGCTGTTGCATACGGAAATTAATTGCTATTTTCATATTTAGCATGAGCAGCTTAACCCTGCGGAAAAAGGGTTAAAATAATGAGCCCCGCGAAGCGGGCCATGCGGAAAGCTGTTGCATACGGAAATTAATTGCTATTTTCATATTTAGCATGAGCAGCTTAACCCTGCGGAAAAAGGGTTGAAATAATGAGCCCCGCGAAGCGGTCCATGCGGAAAGCTGTTGCATACGGAAATTAATTGCACATAAGTACCTGTCTTATGAATTTTTATACTTTCACTAGTCTATTTCCTAACATTATTGTAAATTCGTACGTATTTCCATAATTTTTTGAAAATAATGCATACTTCAATAGTTTTACTATTTTTCAATTATCTCAAAAACTATAAGACATATAAAAAAGTAATTTATATCGTTTGATAAAAAATTTATTGAAGCAACTAACTACATCTAATTTTTTTTATTGGCATTTGTAATCACGAGAAACATAGTACTCAAAGTGATTTTTTAAAATTTTTTTTTCGTAAATTTTGACTTTGAAGTCAGTTATTTCAAAAACTATAAATTGAAACCACTTCATTTAAAATTTGTTATAAAGTGCAATTTTCTGGCTTTTATAAAAAGTATAAATTGTATCTGTAAGTTTTCCCGTTGTTCTACAATATTTTTTTTTAGATTTTAAGTCAATTTTTATAAAATTGCACCTACCGCCTAAACGGGGGGAGATAGACCTCCCCCTCCCATAGTAAAAAATGCTTGTATTGAACCCCTCCACCAAAAACCGTTATAATTTTTTGTTGCCATAGTTATCGTACTCCTGCCCCGCTGAGTTATAGAAATTTAAAAATAAAAAATCAGAGTTTCCGTGTATTTTCAATGGAAAATCTTCACACCTCTTGATCGAGCACTTAAAATTAATATTAAGGGCTCAAACTTTCAGGATTTTCTTTAAAACTATTTTCAACAAAATTTCGATACAAAATTTTTAAATACATAATATGTGTACATATTTTTTGATTGCATCCAGTAACAAAAAATAGAAACAACAAGGAATTGTTACTTTAAAATTGTCAGACTAAGAGTACGCCCCCATATAATTGTCAGAATATCATCCTGGAGGACGAAGACATCAAGTTGATCACTCTGTATAAAAATCTGACGCGCTCGAGTATTTCAAGGTCACGTGTTTTTTTTACATTTTTAAAAATCAGCCATGACTGATCGCCCCACTCAAATTGTCAGATTATTGAAATATACACTTTTTAGAGTACACTTAACATTCACTTTGAAAATCTGACACGCTCGAATAACTTTTTATTTTTTGTTTTTTTAACCTCTACGCCCATTTGCCCCCAGTAAATCGTCAGATTAATATATATCCGTTATAAGAAAGACAAAGCGCGTATACTCTATGAAAATCTGACGCGCTCGAGTATTTCAATTTAACTGTTTTTTTTTTACATTTTTAAAAGCTCATACACGCCCATCGCCCCACTAAAATGAAAAACTGCCATACACTTTTTTTCGTTTTAGAACGTAAACTTCACAATCCAATAAGTCCCCATGACGCTTTAGTAACTGCAAATTTAGCGGCTCGGGCTCCCCTACTATTATGTTTGTTGATACTAGCTGAGCCGCTTGGCGTTGCTCGGGTCTGTAGTTTTATGGTTCCCGTTCTCTCGTTCTTCCACTTCCGTGAGAATATAGGGATGTAATATAATCTTTTTACTGTGGGATTATGTCGCATCCTAATGCTGAATTTTTGGAATTTGTCTAGAAGTTTCTAGGTTTCCTTTACCAACCTCATTCCTGTGGGAATCTTCTGTTCCCATCTCAATATGTGAATGAAATATAAGTCTATGTCGTTGAGGGAAATTTTTGAAATCTGTCAAGTAACTTTAATGTTCCCGCGCCTGTTTTTTGTTCCCGTAGGATTACAGCCATGAAATATAATCTAAGTTACTGATAAAATGTAGCACCCCTAACGCTGAAATAGTTTTTGAAATCAGACCAGTAGTTTCTAAGTTTCCGTTCCCAACCCTCTTTTTTAATCAAGATTCGTCTAGTTTTCGAGATGTTTGTACACAAAGCATGTTTCGCCCCGGCTTCACCCAATCACATAGTCCCGTAATTCGTTTTACATACTTTGGGATGTGATTCTTGGTCATATTCTAAGAAAAAAATTGTTCTACAGCAGGGCTTCTTAAACTATGGGTCGCGACCCCAAAGGGGGTCGCATAGGAAGATTCTGGGGTCGCGAGAGATTTTCATGATAAATATTTAAGGGGAGGTTTCCCATGCCAAATTATGCTATATGCTATGCTATAATACATATATAATGTTTACTTTAGCATCTGCACAATTCACATGTTTCAGAAAACATTAATAAGTAATCTGCATATAGAGTTTCTTTTTTTTATATTTCCTCAGCTCGACAAGCAAATATCGAAATATATAAAATTAATACATATTTTAAATGCGCTGTCGTGTGCCAAAACAAGCCATGTCCTTAACAGCCGCTTACTTTCAAATCTATGTAAGGATACGGATTCCAACTACACAACTTAATTACAACATGCAGAAGTAAGATGGTTGTCAAGAGGCCAAAGTTTAAAAAGATTATTGTTATTAAAAGGTGAAATCAAAACATTTTTAACCGGACGAAAATATGAACTTGCTGTTTTTTTTTTTCTTTCATAATGACTTATGGCTATTCAAGCTGTGTTATTTGTCAGATATCTTCGCAAAATTAAACGATCTCAACTTATCTCTTCAAGGAAAAAATTGCGATATATTGAATTGAATGATAAATTTGAAAGTTTTATTAAAAGGATCTACATTTGGAAAAGTAGGGTAGAAAAAAATTCGTTCGAAATGTTTATCAGTGTCGACAATTTTATAATCGAAAAAAATCATTGCAAAGCTTTTACTGCAAAAATTATTGTAGATTACTTCTAAGCGCTAGAAACACAGTTCCGTACATATTTTTAAGTATTGACTTCCAAAAAGGTAGCTTTGGATTGGCTTAAATGAGATTGATCACCTGCCAATTAAAGCTCAATTGGCTGAGCTTTCGAGTGACTTAAACTTAAAACTACAATTTGAAAAAAAGCCCTTGACTGAATTCTGGATTGGAACTAGAACTGAATTTTCTACAATCGCTGATATGGTTTAATTTGCTATGCAATAAAAAACGGCACATCCATCTCATTTAATTGGCTCCTTTCCTTTTCGACGACTGCGTTCGAATATATTCGAGCGAACTAAGATGTTCAAAACTCGCTTTTTTGTATGTTTTTAAATGAATTCTAAAACTATATATTTTCATACATATGTACATATAAATTGTTTCCTAGTTAATAAATCAACAGAAAATATTTATTTATCTTTCTTTCATATTTCTATGGGGTCGCCAGGAAACTCGCAATTAGAAATAGGGTCGTGAATGAAAAAAGTTTAAGAAGCCCTGTTCTACAGTAAAGTCCGTTTCGCAACTTTGACATCACTTTTTGACAATTTAAAAAAAGGCTAACTTTGGTGTACCCTGACCTGTGTTGAATTCGATATCTCTGTCAATACTGATGATAGAGACCTAATTTTAGACTTAACTTTTTGTAGAAATAATAATCTTTTAAACTTTAATTTAAATTGGGCTCCTATAGGCTTAGGGCTGCCAGATTTTCAATTTTAAGTGGTGTTCAAATCTTATTTCTATAAAAAGTTAAGTCTTAAATTAGTTCTCTACCATCATTCGCTTCACCGATTTTAGCCATTAAACAGCATTAACCATTGAATTTTGTGATCATTCAGGGCCACTTCGCCATGTGTAAGCTAAAATCAAATCGAACTGCTACTGCATATGACCCTAAACTATAACATCGATATACAACATCTTTTTATCGATTTCAAGGCCGTGTACGACAGTATTCACAGAGACGAGCGGTACAGTCATGTCTAGTTTTGGTTAATAGGAGATTTCACGCTGCTCCGTCAAGCGTCGAGGAACCAGCCGAGGCTTTTCGGCAAGGCAACAAACTGCCATACTACTTACCAAATCCAACTTAAACTCCAGAGGCATAATCATTCAAAAGTCTGTGTAATTACTCGCTTACGCAGATATTGACATAAATGCGAAGTAGGAAGCGTGACGTCATAGGTGTTTTTGGACCATTGAAAGAATAGCGGAAAAAACGAGTTAAATGAGAGAGAAACGAAGTATGTGCTGTCATCAAACAAGGGCCCTTATTGCGAGTGTCGTCTAACATTCGATGCGACAAGGGTCGAAAGTTTCGAAAAATTTTCCTTTTGGTATTGCGTATCTCTATCGACAAGGATTTCGGATTCTGTGAATAATGAAAGTAGTCACTGTGAATAAATCTTATAATTTGACATTTGAGTTAGTTTCAGTGATAGTCGAACGCAAAAATACAGACGATAACGATAATTCAAAATTGAAAGTATCGAACAATAAGAATAGGCAATAAATGTAATTTTCGACGTTCGACTATCGACAACCGTCGTTTATCGACAGCCAAACGACACTCGCAATAAGGGCCAAGGACTTAGAACATCGACGAATCGGACAAAAAGTCACAATAGACAGATATAACATCGAGGTAATATAAAAATTCGTCTACCTAGGATCCGCTATAGACACAGAAAAAACATCAGTGCAGAGAATTACTCTTGGCAGTCACAGCTACTTCAAGTTTTGAAGACAATTAAAAAGGTAAACCTTTATCAGGATTTGGTTATCTCGCTTCCAGTCGAACGTTCGATTCGCTACTCATAATACGAACCTTCAGCATTCGCAATCGGCATACAATTATAGGTCCTTGAAATGAAGTAGTCCCCGAGGTTTCCATAGCTTTGTTGCGCTACCCTACTTATTTATTTATTTCTTATTTTTTTTTTTTTTTTTTTATTTTTTTTTTTATAAATTGTTGTAGACAGAGTTATTAAAAACCTAAGATGAGACATTTGTTTACTAAACACCAAACATTTGACTTTTTCTGTTCCCAGCAGTTTTGAACAAGATTAGAAAACAAAGCTATAGACGCGTTGGAGAATCTATCGGAAAGATTATCCCGCTTACTGCTATCTTAACCCATTCGCTGCCAAGACGAGTCCTACTTTGAATATATTTTAACATGCAGGCTTTTGAATTTTCCAACCAAATTTTTTTTTGCCACAAACATAATATAAATAATATAATGTAAATAGCAATGACTATAGATAATTTAGGCTTGGCAGCAATTAGAAGATACCTTTTTGTACGATTCAGATATGTTTCCCTATATTGCTGCCGAGAAAAGCTGAGAAACAATAAAAAAAGAAAACCTTTAAAATATCATTGCCAAATGATTTCAATTTATTATCGTTGATTTCCCTTGCAACTAAAACAAAACTGAACACAGAATAAAATAAAAACCCAAAAAGACAAGATAGAAATTCTATTTTTTTTTTTTTTTTGAACAATGATAATAGGGTCCTTCGGGATTAAACAATGTGTATTGGAACAGAAAAGAATACAGAGGCATTTGATAGCATTCTCAAATCGTACCGTTGGTCACAGAGTAGAACCATAGAAAAAACTCAACCGTCTCTACCTGAAACACTCTCACCCTGTTTATTTGAGTGACGAAAAAACTGCGCACATTCCTGCACTCAAACAGCGTTGTTGTTAATCTCAGAATAAAAATTAAGTGCACTAACAAAGCGTCTTTAAGTGAAATGATGATACATTCTGCACTGTAAGATAGGCAAAAATTATCGACTTATATGAAGTCCAAAATAAAACGTTCACTTTTTGGAGCCTCAACGGGCTTTTCACTGACGACAAACGCAGTTCACTTTCCGCCAGGAGCTTCCGGATCGTGTGCTTCCGGCAAAATTTAGCTTGTAGGCAAAGCAATTGCATTATAAGAAGTAGTCCCTCTATATTTTCTCCTCTGTACCATCAGGATGGACTAATACGTATTCCAGTGTCAAAATGAAAAAAACCCATTTAGTTTCTCTACAAAACTTAAACTGACCAAATTCTCAAACGTTTAGTCAAATAACAATAATGCGGTACCCGTTAATAGCCTGTTAATCCAGAAATTTGAGTTCGAATCCCAACAGAGGCAAAAAAATTTTCCACGGGTATCGCCTTTCGCGAGGAATTGGCAGGTCCTCCGTTAGTAAATTCATTGCCATGAAAAGCGCTTTCTCGATTAGCCGTTCGGAACCGGCAGAAAATTGTAGGTCCCTTCCATTCCCTCACAAGGCATGATTGTGAGAAATGCGCTAGGCCCAGGGGCTCCTCGCTCTGTTGCGCCACCCTATTTATTTTATTTATGCATTTTTGAAATTTTTACAAATTTCTTTAAAAAATTTGATTTTTTGAAATAAGTTCAAAGCGACTGCAAAAGAATGGCGTCTTCAGATTTTTGCTTGAAACCTTTAAAATATTTAATTTAATTTTTTCCAACATTTTGCTTGATTTAAATCAATTTTCATAATTAATGTGTAGTTAACCCTGTACCACCAAATTTATTATGAATAGCGGATACCAAAACCTTTTACTCAGCCTTAAGATTTTGATTTCGTATTTAGCACACAACCGCAAGTTCGTGCGACCCAGTCATGCCCATTTTTTTCTTTCCTAAACATATTCAAACTGATAGCCGTTTTGTGAGTTTCATCGGTACTGCATTTCACTCACAAAATTGTCCATTCAGTTTCCGCTTATTTTGAGTTCAGCATGAGTAAAAAAAAGAGAGCTCTCCATTCTAGTCCAGAGCACGTGCAGTAGAATTCACAATAGATCGACTTTTTTTAAATAATTTACGACTCACCCCCCCTAAATCAAATAACACTCAGTTTGACTTTACCTGGAAATGAAGCTTAAACCATCCTAAGAAAATAACACCATGATAGTACAACTAACACTAACACACTTATCATTCGATTCACGCTTATAAACAATTTCCAAAAGCTTAGCAGTTGCGATAACATATCGTTTGTTATCCTTTACCAGATTAGATTTAGTCGTCTACGAAAGGTTCTAGGGAACACTTCATTTATTTATAAGGGATTCAAAAAAAACAACGCTCTCGATTTAATCAAAATAAAAATGGAATGCATAACTTCAGACCCTTCTGAATATCTATGCATCTGGAAACGTTCCGAGCCTAGCTTCGGAGTTTATTGCATGTACGCGATTATAATCCCAATTTTGGCTTTGTTCGGTTGTGCTGCGAATTCCTTAAATGCATTAGTCTTTATGCGTCCAAAAATGAAACCGTCGGTATTCACATATTTGACAATCTTATCCTGGCTGGATAGTCTTTGCTGTCTTATTATTTTCCTAACATCAGTATCAAGAAGTATCTGTTTAAACTCAATTGGCTGGATATATTTCGATCTCAAATGGCAGCCTTTAATATTTGGAACTCTTACCGGAGCAGCCAATTGGGTATTAGCTGCACTTACATTGGATCGATTAATTTACTTGCGCCATCGGATGCCAAAAACTCCGCCGAAGTTTTGCACCCGCCGCATAGCTAGGATGAATGTTTGTGGTATAACATTGATGTCAGCAGCATTGAATGTTCCATACTACTTTACATTTGCTATCCAAGATGATGGAACATTTTACACAACAGATCTATATCGCTCGAAGTAAGTTATCAAATGATATATTTTTTATTGCAAGATTAAGTGGTTATCTAGTATGATAGTTTTAAACGCAATGTGCTAGGGCGACGAAAGAGGTTGCCATTTCGGGCGCAATGATTTGTAGGCGGCAAATTCACTTCATTAAAAAAAGGAAGTAGTTCTCAAAAACATTTTTTCGTATTAATTATTGGCTTTACACCTTAAAGGCTATGGCCCAATGACTCCGTCAGACTTCAACTTCAACTTCAACTTCAACTTTAAAATATGTGAAAACTTTGGATGGCCCAATGAATCCGTCGCGTTAATGCGCTTTTGTTACACAGAGCACCATGTGTGTGAGCATGTGTGTCTACCAACCAACAAAAAATACCAATAGCAAATGTCAAAGTCGTTAAGTGCGTTGATATTAAAAATGTTTTAATCTCAACGCCGCCACGGACGTCACGTACGTTGCTTATGGGCCATTCCCCATAAGAATACATGTGTTTTAATCGAGTTGTCAGTTGTGGCCGCTGAAGTCGAACGCGTGACGGAGTGATTGGGCCATAGCCTTAAGTTAAAAAAAAATTGTCAACTAATGCTCAATAGATCTAACGTTCACGCCCAAGCATACGCAGACGACGCGACGTCGCCTTGCTCTCGGTTGGTTCCAGCCTCCAAGCTGTGTATTCCAGAGCACTGCCTGCGCTACATATGATTGATACCTGGTGTGTCAGAAACGGTCTCTCCATCAATCCTCTTAAAACCGAGCTTGTCCTCTTCACGAGACGTAGAAAATTGACTGGTCTGACCCAACTTACGCTTAGAGGCGTCAACATCCCCTTTTCAAATGAAATCAAACATCTTAGAGCACTGTCAGTCTTCTGGCAACGTAAAGGGGCCTTTGGCAAGACATGGCGTCTTTCACCGAAAAACGGTTATGAGAAAACCAATCATCTCCTATGCGTCAGTTGTTTGGTGGAATAAGCTCTCGCGTAAATACGTTATTGCCTCGTTTGCCAAACTTCAAAGAACAGTTTGTCTTGGTGTTACTGGAGCCTTCCCCAGCACACCGGGAGCTGTTCTCGACGCACTGCTGAATCTACCTCCCTTTGATACCTACATCATGGGGTGTACTCTCAAGATCATTTATCGTTTAAGGAGCTGTGGTCTCTGGCACAATTCGAACTGGAGCTTTGAGGAGCTCGCAAGCAGCATATCTCTTAGCTCACGTCTAATGGATATGCCGTCAATGATCCCAAGGCTCAAACTGCGTCAAAATTACTCAGTCAACTTTCCTTCGGTTCAGGACTGGTTCATTCCAGAATCTTAGCCTGGAAAGAACTGTTATCGAATCTTCACAGATGGTTCCGAAACCGACAAGGGATCAGGCCCCTGTGCCTTTGTGGAGAACGAAGACATACGACTGCACGCTTCTTTAGGATCATACGCATCCGTTTTCCAAGAGGAGGCGTATGATATTCAAACGGCTTTATGTCACGTTACGAACAAACGCTGGATGGGGAGAAGTATCTGTGTTTGCAGCGGAAGCCCTTCTCAACCCTCTACCTACTTCGAAAATGATCCAGGAAAGCAAGATCTCTCTGAATGCGGTTGGAACACTTATTTCATTGAGTCTCATTTGGGTTCCAGGCCATCACGGCATAACTGGAAATGAGATCGCCGATGGACTTGCTAGGCAAGGATCTCAGACAGCTTTCTCAGGACCTGAACCGTCGCTAGGTCTGCCAGCATCCTCAGTGAGGGCTTCAAACAATGATTGGATCTGTGAAGAGCACAACCGTAGATAACATGCCTCAATTGGATGCGGACAGACCAAACGTATGCTCCCCAACGTTAATAAGAAGACTGCAACATTTTTGCTAACTCGTAGCAGAAAAGACTGTAGAAAGATTATTGGCGTTGCCAGCGGGCACTTCTCTCTTGTCAAGCACTTAAACGTGTTAGGGTTTAGTGATACCACGCTCTGTGAATTTTGTGGAGAAGATGAGGACACCGCAGAGCACTTCCTTTGAGAATGTCTTGCTTTTTCTCGCATGAGGTCACAGATACTAGGCGCAGACATGATGAGAGCTGGTTAATTAGGTTCCTTATCATGGCAGCGTCTTTTGGCTTTTCTCCGAACAGCTGGAAAGCTATAATAAATAGAAGTTTGCTATCTGGTAGTACAATGAACCGGTATTTAGGTCTGAGTGCTCCAGATGGTATTTTAGCCCTGTTCACACTGTACAATTAGTTGGACAAACCTAGGTTTGACAAACCAATGTTTGACAGTGTGAACTCTTCATACGACCGCTTGTCCAATTTGTTGGATGGTTTTCAAAAATTTTTGAAAATCTAGAAGTTGGAGGGAGTTGATAGGTATGTGACATAAAGTTGGACGACAAGTTGGATAAGTGTGAACGCAAAGTTCATCAGACCATCCAACTTCCATCAAACGAAGTCTGTCCAACTAATTGTATAGTGTGTACAGGGCTTTTAAAAACCTCCAACAGAAAAAAAAGTTGAACTATTTAATATATGAATTGTTTAACTTGAGAAGCGCTGTGGCTCAGAATGAGAGAGGAGGAGCCTGCCTGGCGCTGCGGTATGTCTAATAAAAACCAGACAGACTGGCGCGCCGTAACGAAGCATTTTAGCCTTCCATAAGAAGTTTTCACTCCAAAAAAAAAAAAAGACTTGTAGCCTTACCATGAAAAAAAGTTCGGTATCTTTGCAGAGCCTACAAAGTTCACAACTGGTTATCGTTTGCCATACTTTGTATGATTCCTGGTTTATTGCTTCTAATTGGAAACATTGCAGTTATAATATTGTTTCGGCAATGGGTAAGGAGTAGTAAATCTTTGTGTTGTCAGGAAGGAAAAGAATTTGTCGCAACACGCAATCGACAGCAGGTGGGTAAATGCCATTAAAATTTCTTAACATTTATTTAACATTTACTTTACAGCACCAAATCAAGCTGACAACAACAATAATCATTGTGGTATTTCTCTATCTGATTGGAGAACTACCAGCGCACATAACTTCAAGAAAAAATGCAGTTAACCTGCTCTTTGGGGGAGATGCCTCGAGAATAGACTTTGACAAAGTTGAACTGTTTGAGGTATTTTTTCTTACCCTGAATGCCTTACAGTTGAGCTTCAACATCGTCGTATATGCCGTAGTCAACCCCATATTTATGACAGAGTTCTTCAAATTCTTACGAGAAGTTTCTGACTTTTGTTTTTTAATGTTGGGCATTAATGTCATACGCAAGTGTTGGCAGAGAGTTAAGAAAAAATGTAGCTCCATAGACAACGCAATGGTTTGCAGTGAGGTTCGTGAAAACCGAACGTACAATTCTCAATTCAACGAAGTATTTACAATCGAACGAGATCTAAATTCAACAGCAGCCTTGGACCTAGACAAGGCAGTTTTATTTGCAGCGTGTGAAGGGGCAAGACAAATTTCCAAATCAAGTCTCGATTTGAAAGCCATAAGTCTTGGCTCAGATGAATGGTTTAAAAACGGGAAAATTCTACAGAGACAATCGGTTTCTTTTTAATTTAGCTTAAAAATAAATTTTTTCACTAAGCAAATCATTGTTAGCGTCGCATCAATTACTTGTGGTAGACAACAGTCATCGTTGATGACTCCTTCGTAAGGTAAGCCGGTAATAAACCAAAAAAAAATTGTCGACAAGCAAACTCATTTCGAAACCAAATTTTTATTTCGTAATACTTAAAACGACGACCCTTTCTACACCACTATTTAATTTGAACCTTCCAGAAGCACAGCTTTCGGTCATAAGCTGCAGCTACATATGGCAATCGATGATGCCAGGACAATCCACCAAACAATTTAAGTGATGACTCGATTAGTGGAACAGTCGACTTGGCAGTGTATACCTTCAAAGTTATATCGGGTCGCCCAATGCTCGCATAGACAACTTCACTGTTTGGCGAAAACCGCACAACCCGCCCACCATCCTCATGAATTTGTTTCACATTTGCCGGCCCGCTAAAATGAAACACCAAAAAAACAGTCAATCAGTTTTACTATCACCTGTTCACATGTGGATATCTCTACCATGTGCGGCGTAGATCCCAAGTGATCATATCGCCACCAGCCAATGCTGTAACAAAAAGCCTATTATGCAGCGACCAGTCGGCGCTCATCAAAGGAACTTTCGGGGATTCTAGTGACATGATTGCCTGTTGCGATCGAACATTGTACAAATGGATAATACCCTTTTTTTCAGCTACCAAGACTTTGCCCGGTTCGTCCGGGTGCCATCGCACTGACATACCCGCAGACGAAAGACAGAACGTAGTTACTGCCTCGAAATTATGATTAGAGCTCCATATTTTACACGAGTGATCGTCACTTACCGAGGCAATGAATTCTTCATCTTGTTCCCAGGCTACATCGTTTACGTAGTTCGAATGACCTGTTGAGTAGGTTTTTTGGTTATTTACTGTCTGCGAATAGTTGGCTTGGAAGACTTACCATTCAAGACTTGTACTGTATCATTTTCGTTCAAGTCGGTTCGGAATATACGCAAATTGAAATCTGCACCAGCTGCACACAAAGTAACAGCTTTTGGAATTACTGCTAAAGAAGTTTTTGGCGAAAATGCAATGGCATGACATCGGGCTTCATGGTAAATGTCTTTGAGACGTTCCCACCCAAATGTTTCTGTTTCAGATTCTTCCTGTCAAGAAAAATATAGGTCTGAGATTAGATACAGATTTGATGAAGTACAAAAGAAATTACTACCGGGAATCGGAGCAACCCGATGATAATTTTTTTCGAGACCGCCACACAAATTAGGTTGAATGCAAAATCATTGCCGCATATTTCAAAGTCGTAGATTTGTTCCGTGAAATTAATAACGTGCGATGGATCTGTATTTGTTCGCATATTGCATATAACTTAAGTAATTGGTATTTTTATTTTGTAAGAATTTCAATTTGTTTCACTGGCGGCAGATTTGTTTGTTATTTGTGGTTATGTTGAAAATTGACAGTTAAATCTCGAACGAGTATCGTCGTCTGGGGGCTGTTTACAATGGGGTGGAGTGTCATTTCATTGGCCTGGTTTACACGATATGATAATTTTGTGTTTGGAGTGGGAATTATTTTATTCTCAACTGGAGCTAGATTATGCGCAATAAGAATAAGAAAAAAGTTGTGCACACTCTAATTTGGATTCTGCAAGGGTGAAGATGAGTTTTTTCGACAGAAGATGTGTACACTATCCTTCACGGTCTTTCAGAGCGTGAGTTGTCAGAGAACCTTGGGTTTGGTTCTTGTGGAGTCTAGCACCTGAAACTGAAAAAACGATGAAAACATTTTCAAGTAATGAAAGTTATGTGAAAATCACCACACTATACACGTCCATCATTGGAATTGAATACCGGTGAGTTTTCGATTTATTCAAACTTTCTCCCTCATGAATTTGTGTGACCACGAAATTCATCACAGTCGCTGGCAGCTGGCGAGTAATAAGCAGCGACAGTCAAAGTTGAACATGTTCAAATGTTCATTCGAAATTTGTGTCAAATATCATAAAAGGTTTAAAAATTAAAAATACAATTTTTGTATGGTTTTCTGCAGCTGTTTGCTGCAAGGAACTGGTGACTAGCAGCTTATATTGTGGCCGGGCTGCCAGCCGCTGCCTGCTGTTGCTGCTGCCAGTGTTGTGCTGTAGAGAGGAAAGACACATCTAGTTATAGGAAGCGGATGAAAAATTATGGGTTCAGATTAACATTTATGCTGGGCTTACATGCATCTGCAACTGCGGAAGTGCAGAAAAGTAAAGCGAGACGGATGAAGATTACAAAGCACAAAGGTTAAAAAGAGAGACGAATAGGATTATGGTTGCAGATGAAAAATGATGGTTGCAGATGAACATGTTCGTTCCCTCTCTATCAGACAAGTATGAATTTTACATCTTGTGTCTTTTTACGATTTTCATCTGCAGTTGCGGATGCATCATTAATATGAACATAATCAGACGTGTCTCCCTTCTCTATCAGACAAGTATGAACCTCACATCATGTGTCTATAAATTTCCCTTTTTCATCTGCACTTGCAAATGCATGTAGGTCCACCATAACACAACACTCTGCTATTACAACACATGTGTGCTTACCTTAATGCGATCAAATTTCGGAACACCTGCAGACACAAATACATATATCTTTCTCTTTCTTGCTTAATTTGTAGACAACTCCTCTTTCCAATTGTCAAAAAAAGCGACGTGTGCTGGTGAATCTTTTCTGCAAATTAATTTTTAAATTTTTTACCAGAAAAAACATGAATTCTGTACCAGTTTTTATAGACCTATCTTTAGATGAACAGGTAAGTTCAAAAATACCAAATTTTCACTTCAAAATACAGTTAATACAAGTGCAAACGATAAAAACTAACATTTCTAGGTTATGTTTAGTTCCTAAAACATTTTTTGTATACTCCATTAAAACTCGCTCATTTATTTGTAGGTCCAAGAACTAAGGAAATACTTCAAAAAACTTGGAGCTGAAATCTCTTCAGAGAAGTCATCCAAAGGCATCGAAGATGATTTGCACAAAATAATCGGTGTTTGCGATGTCTGCTTCAAGGACGGTGAGCCAGCGCAGATTGATGGCATCCTCAACAGTATTGTGTCCATTATGATCACGGTATGTTCTGTAATGTAGAAATTGTTTCCTATCGTAGTTCATTTAATAATTGTCTTCATTTAATCAGATATCATTAGATCGAGGAGAAAACATCGTCCTGGCCTACTGCGAAAAGATGACCAAAGCACCCGATGTGCCACTGGCTAAGGTTTGCTTGCAGTCACTCTGGCGTCTTTTTAACAATCTTGACACCAGCTCACCACTCCGCTATCATGTTTACTACCATTTGGTTCAAGTAGCTAAGCAGTGCGATCAAGTGCTAGAAGTTTTTACTGGTGTTGACCAGCTCAAGAGCCAGTTCGTAAACTGTCCTCCATCAAGCGAACAAATGCAAAAACTGTATCGCCTTCTTCACGATGTTCTCAAGGACACAAACATTGAACTCTCCGCCAAGGTAATGATCGAACTGCTTGGCACATACACCGCTGACAATGCTTGCGTTGCCCGTGAAGATGCTATGAAGTGCATTGTTACAGCTTTGGCCGACCCAAACACTTTTTTGCTTGACCCTTTGTTGTCGTTGAAGCCTGTTCGTTTCCTTGAGGGGGATCTTATCCATGATCTCTTGTCGATTTTCGTGTCGGACAAACTTCCGTCATACATTCAATTTTACGAGAACCACAAAGAATTCGTCACCTCGCAGGGTCTGAATCATGAACAAAACATGAAGAAAATGCGTCTGCTCACCTTCATGCAGTTGGCCGAAAGCAACCCAGAAATGACATTCGAACAGCTAACCAAGGAGTTGCAGATTCCCGTAGAAGATGTAGAGCCTTTCATCATTGAAGTTCTCAAAACAAAACTTGTACGCGCTCGTTTGGATCAAGCTAACAAGAAAGTCCACATTTCCAGCACGATGCACCGGACATTTGGCTTTTCACAATGGGAACAATTGCGCGATTTGCTGCAAGCGTGGAAAGAGAATCTTAACATTGTCAAGGATGGTCTTCAAAATGTCTCAGCTGCCCAGCTTGAGTTGGCTAAATCACAAAAACTTATCCATTAAAAGAGCTAAGCGATCAAGAAGTAGAAGGCAAGACAAAGTTTTATACACAGCAACAACAAATCATAAGGTTTAATTTTTATTTAAAAAAAAATATTAATTCTGTAAACTGAGAAAATACAACAAAAGCAATTCTCATTCGAATTTTAATTTCTTTCGAAACTCTTGTCACTTTTTTGGTTCGTTTTTGTTTTCCAATTTTGTTGACAATTGTAAATTGATAAGCAGATTAACGACCCTATTGAGGTAACCGTGAAAGAGGAGTTTTCTTCGCAACGTGTTCTTTCTCGGAGACTCAATTTTGCTTCGGCGTAGTTGTCATCGTAGGAAATTTTTCACAAATGCGGCAACGTATTGCATTTCCAAAACTAAGGCCCGTATTATGAGAAGCGAATCGAACGTTCGATTGGAAGCGAATTTTTTTGCGAGCTTCATTTATAACGGTATTATAGGTTGTAGAAACAAAAACTTTGTAGAAAACTTTTTATTTCGACGTTTAAGGTATGTCAGATAAGAGAATGGACGAAGTTTAATGGTAATAATCCGAAAAATGAGTTTCTCTAAAACATTCGTTTCCAGTCGAACGTTCGATTCGCTACTTATAATAGCGCCCTAAGACTTTCCGCAGCAAACACTTATCGGAGGACGTCGCGTCGGATCGTCTGGTCGGAGAACTACCACGAAGCAAAATGTCTCCGAATCGTAGGAAATCGGAGTGAATCCCGCTCCGAAGGTTACCTTGATAGGGCCGTAACCGGTAAGAGAATGTTTTGAAAACAATTGACATTCATTTTAAGGTGATCAGCGAGTAGGTTTGTAATGGAAGTAAACCTATTATGAAAGGCCTTGTGAAATGCGATAGCTATGGATGTACGTGTCACTTAAATATCAAATTCGTAAGAAAAGCGTAACAGGTAGACTAAAGATACGGTGATCATATCGAAAACTCAAAGTTTGACCCAAATAAATAGTTATTTGCTTGAAAGGCAAAGCAGAAATATTCATTCTCATCAACTCATTCCACAAGAGCGCAAAGAGTTTCTTTAGATTGTAGATAGACAAGTAGAGCGCAGCAATTTCGGTTTCCTTTGTTGGCAGATCTGCCTCACCGTCAAAAATACATCAAGCTATTTGCGAGTTCATATAAAATAAAATGGTTCAAATAATTGTATGGTTAATTTATCGAGTCCATACATTCATACATAGCAGTTAAGCGCGACAGAGTGAAGAGCCCGGGGCCTAGCGCATTTCTCACAACCGTGCTTGGTAAGGGAATATAGGGTTCAAGATTTACTAAAAGCTTGGCCCTAGGAAAAGATGACATTTCTTAACTTAAATTCTAGGCAAAGTCCTCGGCGTCTCGAAAAAATGAGGGTTCTTGATTTCAAGGCCAGATAAGAGGCAATAGGAGGAGAGTTTTTGAAAAATGGTTAAAGGGAACAAGAATCAGAAACGCTAAAGGAAGAAACGTTGAAAAAAAGGAAACAAACAGGAGGAAATTCAAACAGTAGAGATAAGTGGGTAAGGAGGCTGAACAGGAAGATGGGCTATCGTAGAGAATAACAGCAGGGAAAAGAAAACAATGGAAGGATTTGAATTTGAATGGGAATAAGATAGGCACTTAACCGTATGAAGGACAAGGGAAGACTGCACGTGGTAAAGACATGGCACGCTTGCATAGCTCGGCTAAGCTCGTCAGATATGGTGGTATCTTGCCTTCACACCGTACCTCATAACGCACAAACATAAATCATGCCTGCAAAAAAGTATCACCACCCCAAAAAAGAACCCGACAGGCTCTAGGTTTACATTTCAAAGGATGGCATATCTTCAAGTGCTTTTCATTGACAAACAGAGTTACTTTGTCTATTAATTACAATATTTTTAAGCTTTCAACAGCGGAGAATGTTCAAAGCTTCGATTAAAATTGCCGTAGTAAACATTTATTTGCCATCAAAGGGGGAAACTACGCTTAAAAAAGTGAAAATAATGAAACTTAGTCGCAGCCAAATAAAGCAGTCAGTTCAAGAAGCTATCTTTGATTTTACCAAAGAATAAAAATTATGGTGTTTCAGGCAAAGGGGGTACGGTTTGGCACTCTGTATAAAAGACAGATATTACTGAGAGACAACTTGTGCCCTCTTTGTCTGAAACACCCTCAAATTCTGAGTGAAGCGAAATTAGAGAATTCTATTCTTTCTATTCTATTTGAAATAACGACTGTTTCCGGCTTCAATCGAGGTTCAATACATGTTTCCATTTTTATGTAATTTTCACTTTATTTGTCATATGTTTATTGCGGCAATTTTGAATGAAGCTATAAATCTCTAACGTTAAAATACAGAGTTTCTTCAAGGATTATTAGAAGCCAAAAGCGTTTCACTTATGCAAAGACAAATGTATTGAACTGACTAGGAACAACTTTAGATGATCCATTGGTTAATTGAGTACTTCCCGTGGTGAAAGCCGAAAAAAATATGAAAACATAGTATGTCTCATTTCTTCTCGAAAAAAATTATTCAAAAAAAGTGATAAACATTTTGCATGGCAGAATTGTTGAATTGCATTTTAAATTATTTTTGATCATTTGTTTTTGTATCTTGGCATCACTTTTCCCCTATCACCAACTGACAATTGATTTGGATTTCGCGCCACATTTGTCTCGAATCAAAAAACAAAACAAATTTGATTTGTTGAAAAATATAAACAATTCTATTCGTGAAGTGTTATATTAATTTCAAAAATGGTACAAATGATAGATCAACTTGCTCAAAAACTAGGACTTCTCAATGAACCGAAAATAATCGGGTAGAGTACATCATTTCTCTGTTATTTCTCTCATGATCTCTGTTTTTGTTTACAGAAAGACTACTGAACTTCTTCGTCTCTTGGAACTACGTTCGACGAACGTTAATGCCACTCTAAACGAATACGCAAAAATTGTGATTTGCATTGATTTGGCTGCTGTATTCCTTGGCATATCTTTCGATCAGGTTAGTTGTTTTCTTTGTTAAAAACCTCAACAGCAAACAGTTCATGATTGTTATTTACAGGAAAGCGCTCTTAAGTTATCTGGTCTGCGTAAAAGCCAATATGCCAACAACAAGAGAATGTTTGAAAAACTACTGGATCTCAATAAGCTGGTTGGAGTGAATGATATTTGTACAAAACTAGGATTAAACGAGTTGGCTAAAAAAGCCTCAGAACTTCTGGAGTTGTACAAAAACATAGTTGATCAAGAAGCAACTGATATTGATATTACACATCCACAATATCCTGCAATGGCAGTGTATCAGGCTTGTAAAATTAACCAAAAACGTGTTTCGAAACCCAAAATCATGGCATTCAGTCATTTGCGACCGTCTCAATGGTTGCAATTGGAACAAAAATGGGATAAAATAGTTGCTTCTCATAACACTGATATGAAAGACAAAAAAAAGAAAAACTCGCCAGAAGTTGCAGACAAAATTGATGCACAAACGTCGGAGACAAAGATCAAACGTACAAAAGTGCAAGAAATTGAGGATTACGAAATTTGGAAACGCAGAATGTTAGGAATGGCCCAACTGCAAATAACGCTGCAGAAAGAAAATGCAAAAGTGGACAAGGAGAATGTAGACAGTTAGTTGTTGACTATCACATCAGTAGCAGGTTTGAAGTTGTTCTTATTTATTTAATATTTTATAATATAATCGATTGTTTGCCTTTATCCTTCGTTCTGTGGAAGAAAACAAAACAGATTCCAGATTAAAATAAAAGTTACTAATTTTTTATTCACAAACCTTACACAATTTTTATTTCTACTCATTAAAAAAATATTCAGATATAAATTATTTAACATCTAATTGTTTTCAAAGACTACTTAATTAAATTTTGAATTGAGTAAACTTACGGATAAAAAGGCATCCGCAAATTCGTAATTGTTATGGATGAGCACTTAGAAATATCAAAAAGGCATGCAAATATCTCATGGAAGAAGGCACTTTGTTTCAAATGGTATCTATGTCTAGATCATTGCTTTTCTCCAAAGCTCTCTTTGCCCACATTTGTTTTATGTGCTGGCAAAGCACTTCACCAACATCTTGTGGTCGTCCGTCTGCAGTGTAATCTGAAATAAAAACTTTTGTAGTACAAACAGAGGGATGTTGAGAGACGCGGTTTTTATTTGGCACCTATTCAACCTTTACCTTTCGAAGGCGAACGAAACCCCATCGTTAGAAGTCTCATTTCACCTATTTGCAAACTTCGTTATACATAAATCGGTCAAAGTATAGTATCAAAACAACAAACTCTAGATCTAACTGACTAAAACAAGGTTAAACTCTCATTACATTGAAGTGCCCCTCAATCAAGAATGAAAACGCTCGCCTCGAAAGGGAATACAGAAAGAGCAAGAAAGAAGCAAAGAATAAGTGTACCCAACTTCAAGCAAAGAGAACGGAGGGCAGGAATGGAGGGAAGAAGTTTCTGCCTGAAAGAGAAATGCCCAGGAGATTAGTGAGTAGTGACATAGCTGTCCGGCTGAAGTTACCTAAGCATTCCAGGTCAGCGTTGAAGTGCAGGTGCATACAAGGTAGCGTCGTGAGTCCTCTGCTTTTTATTACGTCGTCGACTGCCTGCTGGAAGATAAAATACAGAACAAAGTACATCAACTATTCTATGCAGACGATAGAGACATCGAAAGTAAGGATACTAAATTCCCGCAAAAAGCAATTAACGTATGAGTAAAAGTTTAAGAAGGTAGTGGGTGAGTGGGCCGTATTAGTAAAACAAAAAGACAAGGTACATGTGTTGCCTATTTTCTGATTTAGACACAGACGTGTTTTGAATGTTTAGATGCTTACTAAGTGTAAAAAGCTTCAACGTCTGGGATCTATGATAAACAGTAAAGAAACTTGTGACGAAATCAATCATCGATAAGCATAAGTGAAGAGACCTTTACACCGCGGTTGTGCGTTCAAGACTACAAACGGTTCACAATGTTTTGGACAATGACAAAAAGTATGAGAGTAAGTTAATGGCAGGTGAGATGAAGATGCTACGTATTACAGCAGAAATAACAAAGCCTTGACCTGTTTAAGCTTTCATGTCAAAAATACTGGGAAAAAAAATTAGTGCACCACCGGCTCAGCTGGTTTTGTCAAGTTCAAAGGAGAGATTCAGAAAATCCTGTCACAAAAGGAATATCATAGAACGAAATAATCAGACACGATCGCGAAGAAAAAAAGCGAGGCCAAAGCACTCCCGGTACAGACAAATTAATGCAAACAAAAAACAAAGTATGCATTTAGTTGGCTTAAGATATGGAACAATCAAAAAAAAAAAAAAAAACGAGCGGATCCATAGTATGAAGCAGACAAGTGGGGATCTTCGCCATCACGATGCTACGAGCCGGAAAAAGAAGAAGTAGACAAACTTAACATCATCTTTACTCACCATTGTAAAACACCAGCTCGCATTGTTCTTGTGTGGCTGGCCATTTTTCTAGTATGTTCTTCAAATACCGATAGAACTTAACCATAATTTCCTTCTGCATTTCTCTCATTTGCCATGTGCTGGTCAAACTGAAATTCAATGCATCAAAGTAGCTCAGTAAAGGCGTTGCACCTTCTACTGAAACGTAGTACGGATGGCCATCAATAAGTAATCTGTAAACATCATTTGTGTAAGGACGAGATACACCAGCGCGATCTGTTCTTACAACCTTAAGTGGTTGCTTCAAAGAAAAAAAAGGAGAAGATATTAAAACTAATTGAAATTCTCAAATTTTACATTCGTCTTACCCCATCTTGCCTCTCCATTAGATCACTTTTAATTACCGGCCGAGTATGCAACGAATTTGGAATGAGAATCATAAGGCGCTTTACGGCAAACTCAACTCCATGTTTGTTTTCATAGTTTTCAATTCGTTTTACTATCCCTAGAAACATAACATGCAAGGCCCAAAAACTTGATTGATCTTTTAAAGCACATTGAGTTGGTCATACCTTCTTGTCCGCTGTCATGTGGCAATGTTAGTTTCAGATAGCCATGAAAATAGTTCGATGCCATTCCTGTTGCATAATCCAGTCCGCTATCGGATCGTATCCAATCGGCATAATCGAATGTCGATCTAGTAATGTCGACACATCGATATACCCACCAAATAACTAGCAAAGGCCATAGTTCGAAAACACCTTCCGAAACTTCTCGAAGGCTTGGGTATTGTATTAAAATTACTGCCATCAACAGTACAATAAAGTACAAAAGCCATGGGTCGAATGTGAAACCATATTTGAAAATGGTTTGAAATTTATTTTTATATGGATAATGCTTGGGATAGAACACCCACTCATGTAGAACCCTACAAAACCTCCAAACAAGTTCGGCTAGAAAGAAGTTTACTGCAGCAAAAACAGCAAGTTTGCCTGCGTAAACAAAGTGTAAGTTATAATCTATGTCGAATTTTTTATCAATTACCCCACGTCATGTTTGTCTTTTATGAGAAAAATTGTTTATACGAACCAGAGACCAAATTAAGTCCCATAGATATTAAAAAGAATAATTTAGAAAGTATTTGGATCTACACATGCATGCCGTGAATGCACTTGAGAAATGGACAAAAAGGAACAGGAACACTGCATTTTGATGTTTACATTTTTTTGACAGCTGATAGCCGAAGATCTGTTTATTTTCGATTTTTTTCTGTTGGCGTTAATTCTGCGGTGGCGACATTTGAAAATGTACGAAGTGTCGTTATTAGCCCTGTTCACACTGTACAATTACTGCCCGAACACAATGGTGTAGCTGTAGCTGTAGTACGTCGCGCTGTCAAATTAAAAGTCAGAGTGCAGCTGAGGAATGTAGCACAGCTCGTCCACAATGGTGTAGCGCAAGATGTCAATTTTGCTGAGCCATTTTGCTTTGTTTTGTTTTTTTTCCTTTGTGAAACGTCAAAATGTAGCGCTGCAGCGCGCTCAAAGTTGAAGTTGAGTCAACTTGTACTACAGCTTCAGCTACCGCTACAGCTACTACTACGCATTGTGTTCACTCTTATGGCATTTGCCTACTTTCGACTTTGACAGCGCGACGTACTACAGCTACAGCTACACCATTGTGTTCGGGCAGTTAGTTGGACAGACCTCGTTTGATGGAAGTTGGATGGTCTGATGTAGTTTTCGTTCACACTTATCAAGCTTGTCGTCCAACTTTATGTCACATTCCCTTCCACTCTGTCGAACTTCTAGATTTTCAAAAAATTTTTAAAACCATCCAACAAATTGGAGAAGCGGTCGTACGAAGAGTTCACAATATCAAGAATTGGTTTGTCAAACCTAAGTTTGTCCAAATAATTGTACAGTGTGAACAGGGCTATTATAAATAAAAAAAGAAGAAACGATATTGAACAGAAATTATTTTACTTGACAGTCAAAATTTCTGTACAAGCAAACTTTGGTCTTACAAATTTACAGGGTTAGGAAATTTGTTGTTCTCCTGTGAGCTCCGTCTTCTGTCCACAACCACGAAAAATTTGCTCTGCTGGAATATTATTTGAAATTTGAAATGATTGGCAGGAAGGACGCTGTTTACACGTGTATTAAAAAATTTATTAACAAAACCGAACGGATGATTTTTCAAAAGAAGTAAGGGGATGGAAAATGATGTTAGTTTTTGTCATTTTATTCCTTTTCAGATATAAGGTTAAGGTGAAAAATCACATTTCCGCTGTAATATAGAAAAGGAGGGATATGATTTTGAGAAAGCAACTACAAGAGGAACGCAAGTATAAAATTGAACATAATTCATTTTCTGTGTGTATCCACAGAAGTGATTATTTTCAACGCAACGCAACGGCTGTTGAAATTGTCAAAATTAAGTTATATAGCAACATTTTTAGAATATTGACACCGAATTGGCAAAAAACGCAGCGTTTTCATACATTTGTTTTGTTGCGAACGCAAAAATGGTGACAGCAGCGTTTCTGACACTGCCGATACAGAAAAAACGCTTTGGTTTGAGAGAACCTTAACCGTGGGCTAGATTCCGCAAGAGTGAATATAAAAAACTCACACTCACGACACTCTGAAAATTCACGCATGAGTAAATTTGAAAAATAGTGTACACATCTTCTGTCAAATAACTGACCTCTACCTTTGCGGAGTCCGAATTAAAGAGTCTGCACAATTTTTCGTGTACGCAATAAAAATTCACTTGCGGAATCTAGCCCCAAATAATTGTGTTGCATTTCGGGTCGACTTAAGCAAACAGATCAAAACTAATGACTAAACTTTCGAACGCACCCAGGGAAATGAAGTAAATTTTTCATTCCAATTTCCAGCCTTATCAGTGAATGTAGCTGTCACAATCAGCTGCATCTTTTATTCTTGTTAAATTATTCAATTGGGTGAGGCTCCATTATTAAATAATTTTGTTACTTTTATAAACTTTTTGTTTTTTTAAGTAGTTAAAAGCCATTCCGAACAACTATGTATACTGTACCCGTAATACCACCTGATCTACGCCACGAAGAAACAATAATTCAAGCAGCTAGTGCCCTAGATTGTTTACAATCGACAATAACAAACATTTTCGATCGTATCGACAAACGTATCTCGAAAAACAATAATAAAATTAATGAATTAAGTTCGCGTATTAGTTCGGCGGCATTGAAAATTCAAAATTTGTCTGGCACCAACAAGGCGATAAAGATATTTTCGCCGGCAAAGTTTCCCTCGACCCATGCGTTCAAGGACATCGAATTAACATTCAAAAATGCGGATTCAATAACAACTGCAAGTGTTTTGAGGGAGCATGAAATATCGAGCCGTGTTGATCTCGGTCCCAATAATATTCAAGACAAATTATTGTTCTTTCATTACCGTAGCTCGAAAAACATATCGCCGTCCGCTGGAGTGCTCAATCAAACTGGTCACGGAGATATTCCATCGAATCTGAAATCTATTAACTCAGTTTTACTCTTCAACACTGCAGAAAACGTTTTCGGCACTCGTAAGACATCTGATGAGATAATTCGTGTGCAGCGAAACCGCAGCAAAGGTGCGAAGAAACCGGAAATTGGCACAGGTCGTGGGTTAATTATAGAACCTGCTCCACTGTCATTGAGCAATCGCCAAAAAGGTGCTGACAAACGGTTGCAACAAGGTCTCTTTTATACACCGAAATTAAACGAGGCACCAACAATTGATCTACCGGAGCATCTTCCAGACTTGCCTGGAATAGCCAACGACGTTCAATTCGAATTTGCTGACACCCATCAAATAGCCCCGTCTTTGTTCTTTGAAAATCTCTCAGAAATATCAAGTATGGTAGAAAACACAGAGATGAAGAATGACATCCCGGTCGTTGATAAATACACTGAGCCAGTAATGCCGATAGTAAGTTCTTCAACACCAGCGCCTCCACCTCCTCCGCCGCCACAAGTGATATCGCAAGCGACACCATCAGCTCCACCTCCACCACCGCCACCCCCTCCGCTAGAAGATGACGTGGTTCCAATGAAACAGACTTCTTCGCCAACTTCAGCGCCTCCCAGTGACGTGAGATCAAACCTAATGGATGCAATCCGTAAGGCAGGTGGTGCTCGAGGTGGACGCCTACGTGCCGCAGCAGATTTCGCTCGGCAGACGTCAAAAGAAAAACTTGACAATATTCCAGATAAACCAAAAGTAAACACTGGTGGAGACTTAATGGCAGATTTACACAACAAACTCTTGATGAGAAGAAAAGGAATATCTGGAGCTAAGGAT
Organism: Melanostoma mellinum; assembly: GCA_914767635.1. Classification (NCBI taxonomy): domain Eukaryota; kingdom Metazoa; phylum Arthropoda; class Insecta; order Diptera; family Syrphidae; genus Melanostoma; species Melanostoma mellinum. The sequence goes on along the minus strand of OU612058.1, from coordinate 161,298,443 downwards.
GGAGAAAAAGTTATACCAGACGGTGGAAACGTGATAAGTCGTTTATCTGCTCTTATTCCACCGCCGCCAGTGAGGGCCCAAAATTCCTCGTCAGATGAGGACGTGGGAGACGATGCTGATTGGGCCGATTAGATAATTTCTTTATTTTGTATCAATATCCTATTTTGAATTTCTTAGGTAGTGAACGTGCCTTTCTTTTATTGATTAATTAATAATAATAAATAAACGAACAAATAAAAAAAAAAACACTTTTATGTACCAATTTATGTACATAAGGGCAATGGGTCGAATCTGTTGCAAATGTTACACTGAACGAAAAATATACGTAAAAATAAAATAAACTTTACAACTTTTTCTAAATAAATTTAAAACAGAAGCATTCAAAATTTTATAAACGACCACAAGTTTTTGTTCCATACTGAGTCGCTGTACCTTATTATATAGCGTGGTTCACTGTAATGTTGGCTGTCTAGAGCAGATACTAAAGAAATTTCTTTGAAAACAAGTTCAAATCTATGGTTGATCTTTTGTTCTCTCTTTCTTCATTATCTGCTTTTTTTTATCCAACATGGAACTTCAAAGTTGGACATGCTGCCTTATACTAACTTGCATTGCATTTCCTTTTTGTGTGCTGTTGTGATTCTTTTTTGGGCGATTTCGGGGTGGAAACAAGGCTGCGGCATTATTATCGATGCTCGGCGCAGCTCAAGGTATTGGGACTTCTTCCAAGCTCCAACAATTTTTTTTTTTTTAACTAGATAGGGTGAAGATAGATCACTTTAACTAGCAAATCGACCTGAAATATCTTCTTTACAAACAAAATTTATTATGCCTCTGTAAGGATTAAGATGGGGTCCGGAAGAAGATTTTTAAGATCAGTATGAAAACAGTATAACAAAAATGATACACAATTCTGGATACAGTAAAACCCGCTTAAGAGAAAAGGCAAATTGTCACAGTTTTTCTTTCACTTAACCGGGTTTCGGTTAAGTGAAAAAAATTTCATTTAAGCGGAGTCCTGATAAGTGAAAAAAAATTGCACTTAAGCGGATTTTAAAGTTCCATTAAGCGGAGGTTTAATGCTTCATATACACAATAAATAATTTGATGTATTTATCTTTGGAGTTGCCTGGAAATAATTTAAATAAAAGTGTTTGAATAACTAACCACGATTAAACATCAAAAAAGTAATTTATTGAATAACAAAAATAACATATGTTTGTACATTGGAATTCATAGGTAGTACATAAATATATTACATAAATTAAAATAAATCTTATTTGAGTTTTGTAGGTTAATTCGTAGGCACATTGGGCATATCAAAAAGAGGCCACTCCCAAGTTTGGTTTCAGGTTTCAAATATGTAGGTACATTAAGGTGTGTCATTTTTGTGCAACTTTTTTTTCAACGATAAAACAGGCTAATTACTTTCAGGAAGGTATAAAACGAAGCCGCTTAAAATTTGAGCTCTTAATATTAAAATTGCCTCAATTTTCAATACAAATAACATAGAAAAATAATGTATTTTTTTTCTTATTTTTATAGCTTGACATTTGAGCATTTTAAAAATACACTGACAAATTATTTAAGTAGGAAATTGAATGCTCTACAAAAAAGCTCAATTTAATTTTTTCATAGAGTGCGCCGTTCTGAAGATATTTAAACTAAAAGTTGGAAATGTATGAAATTAAGATTTTTATTTTATTAAACACTGATGACTTTAAGAGTTACTCAAAAAATGACACACCCTAATGTACATACATATTCATATTTTTGAATACAATTAGGAACGTTTTATGAAGACAAAAATAATATCACTTTTTTTAAAAAAAGTCATCAATTTTCGTTTGCGACAAAGTCGGAAATGGCAATTCATCATTTTATATTCAATTTCATCTAAGATTAGATCCCCATCAGAAAACTGCTTAAGAACATTGAGAGATTTAAAATCTTCTGTAGATGTTGCTTTCTGGACTCCCAAAATTTCCACATCTAAATCATTATCAGATACAGATCTGCTGGCATCAAACTTTTCGAATTGTAGTGCTGCTTCATTAATTAACAGGAATTGTGCTTTTTTAAAGCATCTCGGATTATGAGATCTACTTTATACATATTAAGAAGAAAAATTATAAGCAAAAGAAAAACAAAATATGTTTAATCTTAGACTACACACCAATACAAAAAATAATTTTGTCTGTTCCAGTCGAATAAGAAATGAAAAGGACTGTGATACGGCCCTTTGGTAGCTTCAATCCTGAAGGTTTTCACATCTATTTACCAATGAAGCCGTCGGCGTCGGTAGAGCCTTAAACATTACCCGACCCTGAATTTATCAGCATTATGCACGTCATCAGGTTTGTAGCTTTGACAAAAAATTTCCAGCCAATGGTTAGCAGCAACTGTGTCAGCAGAATTATTTTCACCACAAATCTTCTTAAAATGAATATTTTCACGTTTTTTCCACTGATCTAACCATCCATTTTTTGGCTCAAATTGTTCTGTTCGATAAAATTTTTTTTCACTTAAGAGAGTTTTTTTCAATAAGAAATATGAAATTTAACTGAAAATGGGCCCTATCGGCAATCTCCCACGGAATTTTGTTTCCCACGGAATTTTTTGTTCCCACGGAACATTACGCCCGATCGTGAACCTCCTTCGAAATGAATCTCCCACGGAATAAATTTTAACAACCCAACAGATTAAAAATGACTTCAAAGATAGTTTTCGAATATGTTCTATAGTGCTCTAACAAGAATAAAGTAGAAATCTCCCTGGAATGCGATACAAATTCAGTAAAATGGCAGATAATTTCCCATGGGAAATTTATTCACGATCTCTCAAAATTCCGCAAGGAACTTTCGAACATCATTGCCGATACCAATTTTCCGAATATGGGAAATGTTTCCAGCGAAATTTTATTCACGATAGGGCCCAATATGTTTCAGGTATCCGGGTTTTTCACTTAAGCGAGTTTCACTTAAGCGGAGTGTTTAATAGGTAATTGGTCTACAAATACTCGGGGACGAAAAAATTCTTTCAGATAAGCGGGTTTTTCTCTTAAGCGGGTTTCTCTTAAGCGGGTTTTACTGTACCTCAAATATTGGGGGCGTTCAATAATGTTTACGTGCTAATGGCACTTTCCATTGGACGAAAAGAACCGTCCAGGAGCGTCCAGAAGCATTCTCAAACCGTTCCATTGGTGCAAAAAGATCGCTTCTCATGATTCTGAGGAGTGACAGCCGCTTCTCGATTTGAAATGAGAATCGACTCAGAAGCACTAACACATGTTACTCAAATGTCAAAAAGAAAAGTTTCTTCAAGGAAAATTTTTTTAAGAGCCATAGGTGTTTACTCACACAAAGGAAATTACGTTAAACTGAGTACAAACAATTTTGGGTGTTCCATTGGTTTTTAAAATGAGTGCTTCCCTGAGTGAAACCAATGGAAAGTGCCATAAGTCTCTACCAGAGACAACTCTACTTCTACCAAAAAGCTATTTAGTTATCAACTGATAGAAAATTTATTTTTATTTCGAAGAAAGCAAATTCCAATCGTTAAGCAACATGTGTGTTCAGGGCTGTATAGTGCAGCATATAATGTACATATATGTTTCCACACTGAATCAACTATAGACGACTCACAAAAACTAATATTTTTTGAATGAATTTTAACCGTGCGGAAAACGATGTAGCTGTATTTGAAGGTTTCGCCCAAGACGGACCTATTCCATACTTTTGTTAGTTGAGTTTTCTTTATTTTTTGTTATAAATACTGCAGTGCCTAAAGCCACGGTTATTTCTTCATAAAAGTAATAAGCGAATTTACAAAAATTTGGGTAACTTTTTGAGATATTTTGATTGTGATATTTTTTAAATCGAATTCGGATATAGGTACATGGCTGTTCTTATTTTCGAACGGATTTAAAACGAAAACCGAAATTGAATCCGTGCGAATTGAAAAAGTGTGGTCTTATTTTCAAACAGATTCGGTACTTTTTTTTATACCATAAAAAAGTTCTAGATTTCTATGTTCATTGGAACTGTTTACTATTTCAGAACATGATAATGTTAATATAGTTTACAATTTCTCATGCATAGCAATAAATAGTGTTATACTATACATAAACTGAACTCAATTTCGCTAGCAAAATGATGAGCGAACTGAAAACGTACGGCTTCGGAATTGAGAACTTCAAAAATTAGTCAACGGGAGGATATTATATTCTACCGAAAATCATAACAAGGGCCATAATATGCGAATCTTGTGAATATGTTGTTCATGAATGCCAAAAAAGCAAACATCTTCGAAATGAATGTTTTGCAATAGATTTTTAAAACTTGTTATGTTGCAAAACATTCACTACTATGGCGCTTACGGTGTTTTCTTTTTGGCATTCGTGGTCCGAAATTTGTTACGACGCACGGGCCTTGTGATAGGGGCCAATACTACCTTAATGTTCAAAATAGCTTTCTGACACGTCTGGTGCCAACACAATACCAGACAACCAACCGATTTACGAAATAGAGATTGCGTTATATTGGAATATCAAAAAGCTGTGTATTTCGTTTCGAAAGCCAATCCTATTGGAAAGTGATTTTCGATTCGTTAATATTCATGTCCTCTAAAATTTTCGAACCGAAGTACAATCTCTATTTACTCGGTTGCTCGAGTATCAGTGTTATAATAAAAACGTAACAGTTTGTTTGTTTGTGCTCGCTAATCTTAGAAACGGCTTATCCTATCTAAAAGGGGTTTTCAGTAATATATTGTGGTAAGCTTCACTCAACATTTAGTTTGTATTTCATGTCGATCGGTTGATAATTAAAAAAGTTATGCCAATTCTTGCGGACGAAGTCGCTGGCACACCTAGTTTAGAATAAATTTGGTAATGGTAATGAACACGGACACGGACTAAAAATTAGTTTTGATAAAAACACGTTTCAAGTTTAAAGCTCGCAGCTGTTAGAGTTTGGGGACAGGAGATTAATTCACCTTAAGTTTTTAGAAAAGCAAAGCCCTTCCCCCTTAAAAAAATTAGAGTTAACTTCGTATAAATTAAAACTTAGGTCCATATTATGAGTAGCGAATCGAACGTTCGATTGGAAGCGAATGTTTTTGCGAGCTTCTTTTATAGCGGTATTATAGGTTGTGGAAACAAAAATTTTGTAGAAAAATTTTTTGTTCGACGTTTAAGGTATGTCTGATAAGAGAATGGACTGGATAAATTAATGATACTAATCCAAAATATGAGTTTCTTTAAAACATTCGCTTCCAGTCGAACGTTCGATTCAAAGTTAAAAGGAAATAACGACCCGCCATAGGTCTGACACTTAGGCTTGATCAGCGCGATATAACAGAAGATAACAGAGCTCTGCCACTAACACAATAATGGCCACCTATTAACTCTTTGACTCTAACCTTAGTACCAACTTTGAAATTTAAACCGATTCAAATAAGAGTGGCCAGTATTTTCCCGGAAATTGAAGTACAAAACACAACAGACTGACAAATAAAACTCAGTATCAATAATATCACAATATCAACGACGCGGCGAGAACATTATATCACGAAATTGTGATTATACATTGTTAAACTAAAGTAAATAAATTAATACGGTGGCAAATTAAGCTATTCGGGGTTTAACAAAGTGGACGAGCCATACCCCATACTGTTAGCATGGCTGCCTGTGACGGGGATATGAAATATGAGAATTTTTTTCAGTGGAATCTCCTTTCACGAGAAATATTCATTTCCATCAAAAGCGCTTTATCGATTATTATCTGTTTGGAATCGGCAAAAAAAATTCTAGGTCCCATTTATTCCTCACCAGGTGTGGATAAAAGAAATGCGCTTGACCCCGGGTCTCAAAACTTGCGCCACCCTATTTATTTATATAATACATCATTTCATAGTGTGATGACATCAAGTTGTTTTTATAACAAAAAAAAAAAAAAAAAAAAAAAATAGACCAACGATTGCAAAAGGAAATTGTTTATTTATTTCTGTAAGTAACTTCTTCTTTAAAACACGCTTGAGCAGTGTTTTTGTATATAATATGCTTTGCTTGTATAATACATAATAAAGTTATATAAAAAATTTAACATTTCTCATATTATTTTATTTTGCTATTGAAATCAATCAGTTCATTCAACTAAAATAAACTCTTCAATAATATGTCTTATTTTATTGGTGTTATTTTTTCAAACTTCTTGCTGTTTGCTTCTTGTGGACAAAAATGTTTTTAAATTTGTTAGTATGTTGTTGTATATCGTTTGCTGCTATGAGCTTTATATTACTAAATATATATAAACGTATGTATGTATGTATATTATATTAAGTTCGAGTAGTTTTTCTTCTGCGCTTTAAATCAAAGAATGAAACGGAATTTTTAAATATTTGGTAACTTTAAAATAAACAGATATTTTGGACAGATTTACAATTTTCGCTGGACACTAAAAGCCTGAGGTGCTATAGCACTTTTTTTTATATAAACTCGTTTTAAAGAAGTTAAGGGCCTAGCACAACTGATTCAAATTTCATCAGATTGTGAAGGCGTTCTTAAAACTTACCTCTAAATTTGAATGCCAAAACCTCTTAACAATGACATAAGTTGAAATATGTTTTAATCATATTCAAGCAAATTTTCAAATCCTTTTACATCATAACAAATAGTACGTAATAAAGAACCAATAGATTAGTGTTTAGATTAATTGCATGTATTTTTTCTTAGTATTAGTTTTTTTTATTTTCCTTAACACGATCTTTTTATATTCAATTTCAAATTTAAATAAATTTGTGCAATACAAAAAATATAAGAAATTATTAATACAACTTTGCATATCATTGTTTTTATTCTAAGATAAACATTATCATTTTACACGCCCTGACTGTAAGAGGATATTCCTCCAAAATGGAGTCCCACGTTCGGTGGTGTTTATAAATCTACTTAACTTTGAACAAGGGCGAACCTATGTATTTCAAAAATTTTACATTTTGAGACAAAAAAGTAAATCGTGAAAATATATAAAATATATACACAAACGTAACTAGTCGAATTTTTGAATGAAGAACATTTTTATACCACTTCAATACTATACTTGCATGCGTGTGTGTTAACTAGATATACAATTCATTTCATTTGAGTAAATTTCGTTAGCACTTTCGTTAAAGCACTTGCCTTTCGTTAAGTGGGGCTTAAATTGAAATTATTTTACCAAAAAAATATCTTATAAAGAACAAAGTTAAGGGATAAAAATAAATGTTTAACATTTTGCTGACTTCTATTTTGCACAGAAAAAAAAAATCATCAAATTAAAATTTTTAGTCAAATTGTGTATATAAAGTGACCATTTTTTTCCACCAAATATGTGGTTTTTGTCAAAGGTATTATAAAATAAATTTATATTTGCGACTTCAATCGTGGGCGAGGTAAGTCTCCAAAAACTGCATCGCCATGTACACTTTTAGCCAAGGCTTTGATGCTAGCGGCAATGTCAACATTATCGTCTAGTACCTGTAAGTTGAAAATTCATATAATTTTTATGTTGTTAAATAAAATAGAAGTCAAATCAATAGTGGAAAAATATCAGCAGAGCCCTCAATCAATACAATAAGGCTCGATTATGGAATTGGGCTTTTATATTTTCGCTTTCTTTCTATTATGTACTAGCCCAGTCATTATAGTAAGTTCACCTCGGAATTTGAGATACCCAGCTGTAAATTTGTATCAACTTCTATTATGACTCCCTAAAAGTTGTCTCAAAACCTACATACTGTAGGGTGTCAGCGTCCATTAAAAACCAAAGGTCAAAGGTCACAAAAATCCTTTATTGGCATATATCTCTTTTGCTATGGGTTTTTTGATATTTGTGTATGTATATTAGAATATTGTAGAAGATTAAGTTCTCTACAACTTTTGCTTTATCAGTTTTTTATACGTTGAACTGTTTTCGAGATAGAGACCAGAACGCGCAAGGTTATAGCATAATTCTACGAAAAACGAAAATGAACTTTTTTTCAGCGCCTACCACGATAGCCAAAAACTGAACTTTCGAGTTCGGCCAAAGCTTCGGCTTATTTCGGCCGAAGCCGAAGGCTTAGCCGATTGTAGTTTTCTTAGCCGAATGTGGCCGAAACCGCATTAAGAGGCTGTGACACTACTTCTGCGCTTTTTAAAAAAGGGAAAGAAACTTTTTTAAAAGCATTCGAGAAACAACCTAATTTGGATGAGCTTGCTGCAGCATTTCAAGAAAAAAACTGTCCGATTGAAAAATTATTTGAAAATAGAATTCAAACGTTGTTGGCAGTCTATAATGCTCTACTTCGTGTGGCAAATATCGATCATTTTCGTTGTACACAGTACGTTAAGTCTACCAAATTTAATAAACCTGTACAGTTATCAAATATTCCGCCAACAAGTGCAGCAGCTCATCAACATCTTGTTTTTTATCAAGTCCAAACTAGGTTAGGGTATGATTTGGAACCCCAGGAGTGGGGTTGGACAATGCTTAACGGACTACTTGAACCAATTACGTCACTTCTAAAATCTGCTCCAGAGTAATTGCTCAATATGATCTTCTGTAACTGCAAGGTTGGTTGTGCATCGCGATGTAAATGCAGGAAATCGGGGTTGCTCTTTAGCTTGTGCTCTTTAGCTTGTGGCCAGTGTAATGGGCAAGCTTAATGCTTCACCATATCTGAGCGATAACATTGAAGATGAAATATTTGACTTCGAAATCGTTGAAGACTCATACACAAAGGGTGTTGAAGACGATAAAGAAGAGAATTGCAATCTGTACAGCAGCTGGAAGATGACGATGAAGAAGAAGAAGAATATAGTTTAAGTTTTAATAATTTTCATAAATTTCTTTCAATTTCAAACACCAGAAAAATGAGATTTTATAATAAAAACATTACTTATAAAGAGTTTATATATACATATACAGTATGAGTATACATATACAGCACATTGCATAGTATGATGAATACATATTGATGACATTATTAAATTTCTTATTTTATCAGCTTTTATAATAGTTTATAATTTTTTATGTGGCTGGTTTCCGACCGGGGCTACCGGATGACCTTAAATTATGCTCTAACAGTGCGCGTTCTGGTCTCTATCTCGAAAACGGTTCAACGTATAAAAAAAACTGTTGAGGCAAAACTTGTAGAGAATTTAATCTTCTACAATATTCTAATATACACAAATAGCAAAAAACCCATAGTAAACGAGATATATGCCAATAACGGATTTTTGTGACCTTTGACCTTTGGTTTTTAATGGACGCTGACACCCTACAGTATGTAGGTTTTGAGACAACTTTTCGGGTGTCAAAATAGAAGTTCATACAAACTTACAGCTGGGTATCTCAAATTCCGAGATTCCTGCTCTATTTTGACTTAAATGACTGGACTATACGCCTAATATAAAAATCGATTGCGAATGTAAGACGACGTTCGATCTTTACTGTGTGCTTTTCCGACACCTTTAACTTCATTTTGCTGACTTTGTTTCGGTTGCGAGAAATTCAGCTGTTAATTTAGGCAACATTAAAAACATTGTCCTGCATCACAGCATTGTCGCTGTCGCAACTACAAATCCTGAAAATTAGCTGTCAATATGGACCTTATCCAAAGGGGATGAGGAAGCTTTTAATCGTTTTGAAAGAGTCATATTTGGCCCCGTATGTGAAACTGGAACACTCAATTGATGATTGAGTAGTGTGATATGGGCTATTGCTAACGAGGTATATGCTTTCATCAAATAAGGACCAAGAACATTGTGGAAAAATTAGTGGAAAAACGTCACACTATGTCAAAACTTCACAATAGACAGACATAACTTCGAGGTAGTACAGGACTTTGTCTACCTAGGATCCGCTGTAGACACGGACAACAACATCAGTGCGGAGATCAAACGGAGAATAACTCTTGCCAACCATTGCTTCTTTGGGTTAGGGTTAAGAAGGCAATTGAGAAACAAAACCCTCTCCAGAAAAACCAAGGTAACCTTGTATAAGACCCTAATCATCCCGTCCCTGCTTTACGGCGCGGAAGCAGTACCTTATCGAGAGCGGATGAGGAAATCCTTGGTCGTTTCGAAAGAAAAATTCTCCGAATGATCTTTGGTCCCGTATGCGAAGACAATGTGTGGGGAAGAAGATACAACAACGAGCTGTATGAGCTGTACCGCGACATGGGCATAGCCAGAAGCATCGCGAGGCTTCGATGGTTGGGCCATGTAGAGCGGATGGATCCAAACGCTCCGGCTCGTCGTTTTTGAAAGCACATTACAGGGAAATCGCGGAAGGGGAAGACCTTGTCTTAGGTGGCGCAATCAAGTGGCTGAAGACCTCAAACGACTTAGTGTGCAAAACTGGAGAGAGCTCGCCCGAAATCGAAGTCGTTACAGAAGGATGTTGGTTGAGGCCCAGGTTCACTCCGAACTGTAATGCCCACCTAAGTAAGTAAGTATGTCAAAAGTTCGAGGTAGTCTAGGAGTTGGTCTACGGCTCCTATTCAAACATGGAAAATGACATCAACGCGGAAACAGAGAATTTCTCTTGCCAATTCTTATTATTTTGGCATAAGGCAATTTGAGAAGAATATAAAAAAACAAAACTCTTTCGAAAAAACAGAGTAAGTCTTTTTAATACCGTGATGATTCGAGTCGGAGTTAGTGGTACCGGTAACTTGATGGTTAACATGTCTGCATGTTAACCCAGAGCTTTGTGTTTCGAATCAAAACAGAGGCAAAAATGTTTTTTCACGGGTATCGCTTTCGCGAGGAATTGGCAAGTAATCCGTTAGTAATTTCATTGCTTTATCGATTAGCCGTTCGGAACCAGCAGAAAATCGTAGGTACTCTTCATTGCCTCACAAGGCATGGTTGTTAGAAATGCGTTGGGCCCTGGGCCCTGAGGCGTAGAACCTTTGATTTTATGTAACTCTAGATCAAGCAGCAGATCACTAGTGTGAATCCGACAACTGGGAGAATTGTGATCCCTTCGATACTACAAAAAACAACAGACAGTAAGAAGATGGAAACCCTTGATTGCTTTAAAAGAAAAGTACTCCGACTGATCTCTGGTTCAGTTAATCAGACTGATGTGCGGTGACAAAGAATAATCGATGAACTGAGTTTTAATATGACTTGAGCATAGTTAGAAATGTACTTAATGCGAGACTACGTTAGCTGGAGCACTTAGAGACGATGAAAATCAACGATCGACTATTTCTAAAAGGCAACCTGCAGCAAACATCGTTTTAGGTGGTACACTCAAATAGAAATGGGAGCCAATCGAACTTAAAGACCAGTCTTTAGTGAGTTGTGCAGTCTGTAGAACGAAAACTTACATCGTCGTCTGAATCAGCAATAAAAGTGCCTTCGTTGACGGAATTAGCTATGGCTATAGGTAGGCTCCTAGCAAAATCTCTCATATTCTGCTTCTTGACATGGCCTCTTGGTATAGGAATGGCAGCTTCCAACTCAGCCAATGCATCTTAAAGAAAAAAGATAAATGTATTTTTGTTTTACAAATACTGAAAAAAATAAAAATAGACCTTCTGCATCCTCGGCACTCTCTTCTACATCAGACATGTTAAGCGGGATGGAGGATCTTGGTGCCATTGAATAACTTTCTACCCCTTCCAATTCAAAAAGGCAGTCACCGTCTCCATCCATATTAGCAAGGCTAGGGGGATTGACGAAGAAAGTACCATTCCCAATAGAAGAACGTTGACCCCCGAGAACACTACTCAGACCAATTGTAGCCTGTTGCTGTCTGTTAAATGTCGGGCTATTACCCACACTCATTGGGGTGCTTTCGGGTGTCGCCGGAGGAGTATCGAAGCTTGTAACCTTCTTGTTGTTGAAAGAGAAAACACTCTGTGCAGACATTGCTTGAACATTCGTGTCCATGGCACTAGCAGAAGAATCATTGTTGGGAGTTGCGTCACCACTTCCTCTGATCACAATTTTGGTGGGGGTATTGGGTGTAATTGGGGCACTGCTTGAAGACGACCCCATGGCATCAATTAATTGTTCAGGTACTTGATTAACTAGACTAACTAATATTTGATATTCTTGTTCAGACTTTTCACGAAAACTCTTTAAAAGAGCAAATTGCTGTTCTGTATAGCGGTGTATACGTTCGTCCGTATCGGCGATTTCCTTCTGTAGTCTCGACTGCAAATTCTGCGTAAGTAATCGCAGACGATTGTTCGCCTTGTTGCTTCTTATGTGGAAGGGGTTGTCGTCGACCTTTTTTATCTGTTGGTGATTCATTATGAGAATCCCGAAGGTCTCGGAAAAAGATTTTTCCGCCTTACGCTGTACCAGCTCGTCGCTGCTTGTCAAAAGGTTGGAATTGATCAAGTAGATCGCGTCTGAGGTGTGCTTTGCACAAATCGCTGTATTGCAGTTAATACAAATATTAAGAACCCACGAGTTGCAGGGAAGTGTGACAGCTAAGTCACGCTGATGGATGCTAACTGAAAGCTCTGCAACCGGGCCTATGGCCTAGAAAGATATAAAAAAGAAATAAAATCAAGTTAGTAAACCCTTCATTAATTGCATTGAAAAACAAAATATACATATTTTGTATATGTACATTTCGATTAGATAAAACAATTTTGACTATATTTATTAAAGCTCATAAAATTTGTTTCCGCCACATACAACAGCGGCAGACTTTATGGACTTTGATAAAGCAGATGTTGTTGTTTACTTTGAGTCGTTTTTACATTATAATAATAATATCAGATTATCAATCATTTCCCCAATAAATTATGTACATATATCTTAATTTGAATGAAATGAAATGATTGAAAAAAGAAGTTTGTTGTTGAATGATTCCAAAAAAATATGGTGTCGCATCAGTCATCACGTAAGCAAACTGTTTAGTGAGTTTAGTTCTAAGAAAACATGAAGTTGAGATTTTCTACATTTATAGCATTTTTCATTGACGAAGAGAGTTACTAGTTTCCAATTTCATTTCCAGGTCTTAAAAATAAATAATAAAAAGTGTGGCGCAGCAGAGCGAGGAGCCCCTGGGAATAACGCATTTCTCACAACCATGCCTTGTGATGGAATGGAGGGGAACTACAATTTTCTGCCAGTTCCGAACGGCTAATTGAGAAAGCTTTTTTCATGGCAATGAATTTACTAACGGAGGACTTGCCAATTCCTCGCGAAAGGCGATACCCGCGGAAAAACATTTTTGCCTCTGCTTGGATTCGAACCTCGAACCTCTGGGTTAGCAGGTGGATATGCTAACCATCACGCCACGGGTACCACATTACCAGGTCTTGATATAACGAAAACTGTTATGATAAAGTTTATTGGTCTCAAATACGATTTTGATAAAACTTCAATTCATAGGTTTATTATACATATGTACATTTTATTTTATAAAATAATAAAATTTATTTATATTTACAAAATTTATTTTATAAAATGACACATGCCATAACTATTGTTTTTTTTACCCAGGTTTCCTTGACAACCCTTCGATTTGTCGAAAAAGCCTGGGTTTTCCAATCCTTCATACCTCTCGTGTATATGGGATGATTGGCGAGCCGGTCGCTATTGGCGAACAATTTAGACTTTTTACTGTTCGTTGACTTTCATGTTCGTCGTGTAGGGCCATGCCTACGGTCACTTATTTTTTGCTTTGAAACTACAATGAGCGAGCGCATCATCCATAGTCAGCTTCTTTTCAGTTCAAATCTGCTTTTTATCCAACGAAGTTTTGATGGGTGGTAAAGTCTCAGAATCTCAGATCTTAGAATACACATAAATGTAGCAAACACAGCTAGTGCTCAATATAGATGCTTTTGCTTTAAAAAACAAAAAGTTAAAACTAATCTTTTTATCATGCCCTCATTATACAAAATGAATCAAAACAGATATAAATAGAAAATGAAGATACGTCGCGTTAATTTAATTGCACACAGCAGTATTTTTATCATGATCGTACTTTAAATTCAAACCACGCTTAAGATCCAATTTATTTATTCAGACTTCGATTTGCACACGCGGACAATAGTGGCAAGCAAGTAGCCTGTCATCAATACACATACACAATAGACATCAGACATCAATTTGTAGGCAAATGACTATCAAATTAATATTGATTATTTGATCGCTCACAATTACTACCTAGTAATAAAATAAAAAAAAACTCCACCCATTTTTTTATGAATCTATAATTTTTTAGTCCGGACGACCGGAGACCCTTGATTTAGTGCGCCACTTCGGATCTACTTGATATTGAAGAGCATGAATGCATACTTGCCAAAATTGTTCGATTGGACGTTGGCGTGCCAAAGAAACTTACTTTTTATTACTACTTGGAGTTGAATGTTAAAATACTTTGCATTAAGAGAATGAAACTCAATATGCAAAATCTAAGCATCAGATTCTTTTCATAAGGCCTGAATATTAGCAAGATCACCTTCTTTTCATCTATACAGCATTTTTTACCTGACACTACTTAACAAAAAATGACAAGTTAAAACCACGCCATTGAAAAAAAAATGGAACGATATCTGCTTCAATAGCGTAATGAAATAAATAAATTGCTTCAAAAATGATGAGTGTTAAAGAATTTTTTTAGCACCGTGAAGCACCTTCAACAATCGTTAAACTGGTGCCAAAAATTTGAGCTGTTAGGAATAGTAGCTATGTGATGAAAAGAATCAAACTTGTTCAGGTCACTCAAAAACATCTCAGAATATTGCTATTGCAGGTCGTAAAGTAGAGTAATACCAAGATTTGGTAATTTCCCGTCCATCTTCGGAAATGGGGGGCATTTGATAAACGAAAACACACACAGTTTTACATAAAGGCATGGGTCTTAATGCCCTTTTAGACAATCAGTTCTCAGTTCAGTTTTCAGTTCAGTGTGTAAAAAGACGTCAACTAGATGTACAGTTTACAGTTTACAGTTTTTGTACAGTTTTTTTTTTATGTGAGAAAAATCAAAATCAGAAAGGAAACTGAGAACTGATAGCAATTTCATCAGCTGTCAGTTCAGTTATCAGTTCATTTTTAAGCGTTAAAGACCTTTTTAGACGATCTTTTCAGTTTCAGTTGAGGTATCAGTTAAGCTTTCAGTTAAACTTGTGTCCAAATGCCAAAAACTTAAGCGTTTAACTGAATCTTAATTGAAACTGAAACTGATGGAATCCCTATAAGTTTTCAGTTCAATTCTCAGTTATCTTTCTGATTTTGATTTTTAACAAATAAAACAAAAGCTCAGCTGAACATCGAACTAACGTTTATTTACATAGCCTTTTTTAACTGAACTGAAATTTGAACTGAGAACAGACCGTCTAAAAGGGCTATTAGACACCAGTTTAACTAAAAGCTTAACTGAAGGTTCAACTGAAATAAAAACTAAAATGATCAGGGCCTTTAAGGCTTCTCAAGTTAAGGCAAGAACTCAGGTTTATTTACAAACAAAAAGTCGCCATCATGTCTTTCTTGTTCCGATGCAGAATTTCATCGAAACACCATCTTGAGTGATGAGGCCTATTTTCACTTCGAAGTCTTCTTTAATAAGCTGAACTGTCCCGTTTGGAACTCGAAAACAAAACAACAACTTTTGAAATGTTTTTGGTTTCCATCTGGTGGTCTTTGTAGCTTTTTTTTGCAAATTAATATGGAGTAACTACTTTTGCAAGTCCTCCGTTAATAAATTCACTGTGATGAAAAACGCTTTCTCAATTAGACGTTGAGAACCGCCAGAAAATTGAAGATCCCTTTCCTTCCCTCACAAGGCATGGTTGTGAGAAATGCGCTGGGCCGAGCGCCGAGGGTCTCTTTGCTCTGTTGCGCCACCCTATTTATTTATTTTTAACTACTCCGGCATTGAAAGATATTGGTGTGAAAGACCATTATTATTATGTTTAACAAGACGGCGCGGCGCTACATAAAAAACGATGCCATCTTTAACGAGAAGTATTCTGGCCGTGTGATATTTCGAAGAGGCGATCACAATTGGCCTTCGAAATCTTGTGATTAGCAACTATAATTTTTTGTTTGCATGACGTGAAAGATAAGATGTATGTCAATGGCCCAAAATCGATTACAGACCCCAAAGATGGATTTCGTGAAGATATTGATAGTTTCAGGTCATTTGGTTGGTACTATTGCGTTTTGAAGTGAAACTTCTTATGCGACTTCCAACAAGGTTGCGTCAAGAGTTTTACGCGGATTATCGATTGCATACTTTTCGGCACTGCTCGCAATTTGTTGATATAACAGTAGTATCAATTCCGCGTCATTCAGCTAGACGATTTAATTGTAATGAAAAAAGTGTTCTTCGGTGGAAGTTTGAAGTGTCACTTCTTCCGCGCGGAGGGTGCTATTTTTTTATTTTTAGTGACTTTCTTCCATTTTTTTTTGTGTTTTAGTAAATACTCGTACTTAGTTAAATATTTTTTTTTTAAATCTAAATTACTTTCTCAGATTTATAAAACTGGAAAAAATAAAGACTGTTTTGGTGTAACTGGGGTGTAATGGTTAGCATGGCTACCTGTTAAGTGGGAGGTTCAGGGTTCGAATCCCAGAAATTGCTTTTAGTTATCGCTTTTTGCTTGAAATTGTCATTAATGCCAGAGTATTTTCATACCATGAAAATCGGCAAAAAATTGTAGGTGCCTTCCATTGCCTCATAAGGCTCCGGCCACGCAATGATCGATTGAGCGACGAATCTGAGCGATGGGTGTCCATTTACTAAACGACGTCAGCGTCGCGTCGCTGAGCGATTAGTGGGGAAAATGCCCTCGTCAAGTGCCATTCGCTTATTAGTTGAAAGTCGCGTTCATATTAATAGATCTTTAATAAGATCGAGGATCCGTAAATTTGTTGTACACCCCATAAATCGTGAAAGGGCAAATTATCGTGAATTTCATCATTTATATCAAAATCTTCGCAGATTTCCAGATCGATTTTGGCAGTATTTATGTTTACGATTAGTTTTGTTTTTTTAAATTTTTTTATTCTTTATTTGAATTCTTAAGTTTTGCCAACACAATATTTTGAATGTCAGTTCTTATCTCAAGTTTTTTTTGTGCCATAAATGGCAAAGACTTGAAAAATTTAAGGTCTTCATTATCCTTTTCTTTTTTTCTACCTCTTGCTTTAAAATTTGGTGAGATTTTTATTTTTATAATCCTTGTTGGTATCCTGCCATAGTACTGGGTGGCTTTGGACGTGGCCGGAGCCTAAGGTATGGTTGAGAGAAATGCGTAAGACCCCGAGATTTCCATAGCTTTGTTGTGCCACCATATTTATTTATTTATCAATAAAATGAATGAATGTCAATTGAGAAGGTGACCGTCTTTAATCCTTAAAAGCGACAGACAAAGAGATGATAACACTTTCCTTTTACTAAAATTCATCTACCCTTTCAATTCTTTATAATCATGTTTGACTCATTGACATTATCATTACTAAATCGATATGTCTGATTAGCAACATGATTTAGCCCACGTTTTATCAATATTATTTTATTTCTCCTTGTCGCTAAAAAAATTTTTTTTTGATAAACAACAAACAAAAGCTTTACTCATTTGGAATACTTAAACAAAATTGATATTCTGTTATTGTTGTCATCGCCGTTTTTCAATCTATCGTTTACCTCTCACGCTTCGTTTAATTCCGATTTGTCCCATTTGTTTTGTTTAAATTTTAATCATTGCAATTGATTTTTTCATATTTTTTTTGTCAGACAACTTTTTTTCTAAGTGAATGTGGGATTGTTTTTAAGTGTGACTATTTCAGTCAGACGAGAGAACGACAAATAATATGCATATATATTTATACGTAGCGCTACATACATATATGTGCATATTTTATATCGATGATGGGATGTGTCCGAGTTTTTTTTATATTTTTTTTTTACACTGAGTAGGTACTGAAATGGCTGCTGATAAGAGAACGAAAAAAATATTTCAAAACTTAAAATTTCAGTTCCGCGTTGCAACTATGCTTTTTTTGCCAAAACAACTATTTGCGTAAAGACATGGATTTTAAAGATAAACATTTTTGATTACCATATAAATGCAGCTCTTAACATGAGAAATTTTTTTTAAAAACAAAAATAGATTTAGAGACCGTTTTAAAATGAGATAATAACTTTGCACATTATTTTGCGTGAAAATTAATAATACTGGCAGGACTGGTACTTTGTGCTGGAGGTGTCGAGATGGCTGACCGGTTTGATTCTAACAATTAGTTTGTACTGATTGGCCTGTAGTCGGCACGAAGCGTTTTTTGAAAACCCTCATCTCACTCTGAATATAAACCTAAATGTTTTTTTAGCCCTTGACTTGGCCTTAACTCGCCTTACAGTAGCCCCAGGTTTTTGCTGGGGCGAGTTGAGGCAACTAACAGGGCTGTCAAAAACATGTGTTTTTACTGAAATGACAGTTATGTGTGTTGATTTCGTGGTTTCGTTTTTTTGAAAACGACAAACACAGGTTTTTTAACAACTTATAGGTTTGTTGGGTAAAGTTCAAAGAACGAACACAATAATGATCTTGGTTATGATCTGCTGGTGTTGGTAGTTTTGCTACTGTTGATATTGTTTTTGCTTTATTTGCTGCTTCCGCATATTTTACTTAAGCGATATTGGAAGCTGGCTTGGATTTCAGCTGGGTTAGGTTAGGTTAAAATGGCTGTTAGGAAAAAACTGACACACTTAGACCTGTATTAGGTCCATTGTGATACCATTAGAACTAAGCGAGGCAGCACCTCACTTAAAAAAACCATTTGGAGCCTTTGATAAAGCGAAAGAGATGTAGGGTATCTGTGTTGGCCAGATCGCTTAGATCATCAAGCAAATATTTTCCTAGATGCCGTTTTCTTTAGTGCAGGACATGAGCAGAGGGGGTTTGGAATTGTCTCTTCCTCCTATTCATCTGGGCAACTTCTGCAGAAGTCATTAGAGGAAACGCCGAGTCTTATGGCGTGTCTTCCTATCAGACAATGTCCGGTGATGACATTTATAACGGAGCTAAAGTGCAATTTGGTTATGGATAACAAATGTCTTGTGCGTTTTGGATCTAGTTTCGGTTTCAGCTAACGTGAATTTAATTAAGATGAGAATATGTACTTGTAAACCTTAACCAACCTAGTCGACAAATAAATTGCAACTGGCTTTTATAAAAAGATTAAGAGCTAAAGCCACCATATTGAAAAGTGTGTTTTGTAGAATAACTTCAGCTTGGGCAAACTTTACAACAAAATTATAAACATGCATTCCGATGCAAAATATTAAAATATTATGACCCGATTGACAGTCCAACATATCCTTTGCTCATGCCCTGCACTTGCTAGCTGACGGATAGCTCACCCTGGTTAAAGATTAAGTCTCTCCCTTTTCGTACGAAGTTCTGGATGGTTTGACTAACTGATGATCAACTCGTTAGTCCAGGTTCGATTAGAGGATGTTTCAACTCTTTAATTCCCTAGATAGGAACCAGAGAGTGATCAGCCTTCTGGTCTCAGCCATTTGTAATATGGTAGGGGTTGAAGGTTGGGAAAGGTAGTTGGATAAAGGAATAGAATTGGGACAGGTAGAGGATTGGGGAAGGTAGTGGGAAAGTTGAGGTAGAGGAAAAAGGATAGGATTGGAAAGGTATATGGAAAAGGAAAGGAAAGAATAAAGGAAAAGTAAAAAGAAAAGGAAGGAAACGGATATTGGAAAAGGAAAGGTATCACAATGGACCCTTTGTGTTCGGTCTCCGTGCAGGGAAAATCGAGTCAGGTAAAACAACCCACATTCGGGCGGTGAAAATATGAATGCCTATACTTATACGTCCGAAGTAGAGCTCAAGGTAAAACTGATGAGCATTCCTGGCGTGGCTAAATTTTTTCAAGAGAGGAATGCAACTGACTATTTCACTAGAGCACGGTTTTGTGAAAAAAACGATAAGAGACCCATCAGTATGGACCCGCTGACAATTTTAACGCATGTCAAAGGTCCCCTCCACAATTTTTAAGCACTGTAGGTATCTCGCTTATTGTAGTTTTTACCAAAAAAAAAAAAAAAAACAGAATAATTTAAAGTCCAGAAAATTTTCTATGAGCCAGGGGCAACAAAAAATCAAATCAAATTAAAAATAATAATAATCTTTCTAGAAAGCCTGGAATCCGATTTGTTTTTGAAATTGATTTTTATTTTCAATCTCAAATGCACGAAAAACAATTATTTGCCAGTCCCTTGCAAGATTGCTGTTTTTTCCCGGCTATGTTCATTAAAAAAAATAAAATCTTTAAGTTTACCAGTGGAGTCCTTTTACAAAGGATTATTTTGATGAAAAAAGGTTGGAAAATATTTTTTGTTGAATCTTTTTTTAATAACATCAGCGAGATATTTCATAATAAACTGTGTAAGTCCACTTTTGACCCCAATAAAATTAAAAAAACAGGGACTTTTCACAACCTTTTAATAGCTTTATTCAAAATGCAACTAGGACAACATTTTCGAAGCAGAATGTCTTTAATGCCTTGACTGAAGACTTATTAAAAAGAAACTATAGCAACACACAATTTATTGTTTGTTTGATTTTAACCATAAATTCAACAGGACGTAATATAAATAGCATTTTTTTCTTAATAATATGTAATTATTTCTGAAAAGCATGTTTGAGTGTATTACTCATTCAAAAGTTTATAGCAAGATCACAATGGTCTATTTGTCTACAGCAGAGTCAAGTAACACTGTCAAAATCAAAAAGAACGACCGATCTTATGGCACAGCACGGCTGCAGATGCATTATAAAAAGAATATGTAGTAGATACATTGTTTTCAGGCTTAGCTAAGATCTCCTATACCTGTCATTCAATCTGGGCTCTTCAATTTTATATCATATTCATTTCACAATAACGTTACATTTTTCACTTCAAATTGCTGCTGTCAAAAGGTATCACTCTTTTTGTTGATGATCACAAGATGTTGTTTTGTTGCTGTTGCTTTTTTTTATTTTATTTTATTCAAATCTACTTAATCTTGCGGAAACGCCCGGTTTTTTCGTATAGAATAATTTGGTTTTATTCATTGTGTCTTCTCTTTTTTTGTTTAATTTTATTCTTCAGCATTGTTCAGTTGTGTGTATCTATTGAAATGGTGGGAAATGCTTTGTGTTGAAACGATGGGGTTCTTGTTGGTTCTACAAAGGAAGAAGCATTTTTTTGTTTATGTTTTTATAGAATAGTTTTTGTTTTTGTTTTCTGTTTGAAAATACGATGCCATAGCTCTGAAGAGAGTATCGAACTACAGACCTGAATACCTAGATGCAGACTTATTTTAGCTGAAAAATCGCGGAATAAATAACCTTGTCCTCGTTAAAAGGGTCAAGTCTGTTGAGATAAGAAGGATTCTTCGAATACATTTTATTTTGTCTTATCAAAATTAGTGAAAATTAAGAAAAAAGATACGTATACCGACGTATGAATGTTTTTTTTTTTTCAAAATGTTTATGTATACAGTTGCTGAAGTTGTTGAATGTAACACCAAGATGTACATACTTACAATTTTCAGATTTGTTTTATTAGGAACGATTGTGACGAGAAACTTTGTTTTCTACGTCAGGTGAACAAGAGGTGTTGGTATTCCGTTTCCCAGCACAAATCATAATTTTCAACTTTTTAAAGCATTTGTCAAGTATCTAAAGAGTTAGAGTGTATTGAACTCAGTTCGTTTAAAGGAAGCAGTCTAAACGAAAACAGTTTTATATCCAAACATCTTGATCCCGGGTTTATCATAAAAATATAAGAAAGTATGGGGCCAAGGATGAAGACTTGTGGAACTCCGTAAGATACATATGCAAACCATGGACGATTTTGACTTCCCGGGGTAAACAAGATACATATATTCATGAGTGAAGTTCCGCACAACTTCAATAATGAATT
Organism: Melanostoma mellinum; assembly: GCA_914767635.1. Classification (NCBI taxonomy): domain Eukaryota; kingdom Metazoa; phylum Arthropoda; class Insecta; order Diptera; family Syrphidae; genus Melanostoma; species Melanostoma mellinum. The sequence goes on along the minus strand of OU612058.1, from coordinate 161,276,512 downwards.
AAAATAAAGGAGTTTCCAAAAGCCACTTTGACAACTTTGAATTTAATTTGTGAACGCACTCTTTCACTAACCCTCGAATTGTCTTCGTCAATTTATTCCTTAAACTCAACGTCTGCAAATTATAAAAATTTTCTACCGAAATTCAAAGCTGGTGACCGCAATTTAAAGAGTGCTGTTAACTTCAATCGTTTTTTCGGTCGTAATTATCTTATTTGTATAGAGGCATTTGCAAGAGGAGAATAACAAGTTCATTGAAAAAATTTTGAGTCTACATGTTCGTTGCGTTATGTTGCCGTACCAGATCAGTGAGACAACTAGTTGGTCGAAGTGTTGAAAATGTCATTGCAGGCATTTTTAGAAAACGATCGACCTCTGCAAATGTGCCCTGATGGACGAAGTCGAGTTACATTCTTAAACATTTTGATTGTACTTCAAGCCGACAATAAAGTTTTTGAAAAAAAAGTTGACAACCCCTTATTGGAAAACCCGACACATACAATGATAAGTCATGGCACACTCTATGTATACTAATGCATAGCAGAAATAGGTAAGATAAAGGCGGCTAACTGGAAAACAACACAATACAAACATGAATATCTATGTTCCTAAGATTGATAGTTGGATTGGATAGTTGAAGAAGGGTTCACCCAAATGTTTTTTACCTCTTTGACACAGGCAAGTCATGTGCAGAGAAAATGTCGAACAGTTTCCTTCATTAATATAGCTTCCACGAAATCGTTTGATGAGACATTGAGCCTTCGGATGTCTATGAAACAGTTTCCGGTTATCACACCGATTACGGAGCTGAATACTATCTGATTAGATATAACTTATGGTATACGTTTCGAATCCTGGTTTGGCCATATCTTTATGGTAGCCAGACAGGTTGTCATGTCCACCTGTCTCCTTATAATTATTTCTCAGTTTGTTAAACAATCAATAATATTTTACATATTCCATCAAAGGAATTCGATTCCGCTAGCAAAAAGATACGGACTCGAAATTGAGAACACGGGAAGATATGGCATACGAACAGCTGTCCTATAACCGAACTGAGTTTCTCAAGTATTGGAGGGCTTTAATGAACATAATTTCCTCTCGTCACCATCATAACAAGTCTATATTCGAATAGGACTTGATTTTTAATGTTTTTTTTTTTAACTCAATGGATTATGAATCCTGCTAATATTATAAACGCGAAGGTTTGTATGTGTGGATGGATGTTTGTTACTCTTTCACGCAAAAACTACTGAATGGATTTCAATTAAACTTTCCAATAATATAGCTTATACATCAGAATAACACATAGGCTACAATTTACAAGGATATTGTGTGAGCTGTCTTAAATATGACATTAAGTGTCAAGTAACTAGGAAAAAACCTACTTTTCTGTGAGCTATTCTGGTGTGCGCTGCCATAAACGTTAGTAGGCTACAATTTATAAAGATATGTGTGAACTGTCCTAAATATGACATTACTAGAACTTTTCAGGCATTCTTATACTTAGTCTTCTTAGTTTTCGTTTTTTGACAGTTTTGTGTGAACATCGCTTTAAATAAGTTAGACCCAAGCAACGCCGCCGCCGGGTGGATGAGCTAGTACGCTAATAATGTTATGAAACACAGCGTGGGCCTTAGGAAAGTAGGAGAATGTTAAGAAGGAGACACCAACAACATTGATTTTTGATCTTTGTAGATCATATTGCAGGAGAAAACAGCGTTAGTTAAAGCATTCCACATTCGGGCTGAAGGACTGAATCTCTATGCTTGACTGTACGCTCCAAGTTGGGCTCAAGGTAAGATTGATAAGCATTCCTAGCGAGTGTTGCGACTAAATGGTTTCAAGGAAATAATGCAACTGGCTATTGCACTAGAACTCTGATATTATTACGACGATGATCAAGAGAATTAATCGATCATATAATTGAACTATCAACTATCAGTTTAAAAATTCTGTTTTAGCCCGATCAAGTAGGCGCACCCAATCAAACATGGGAGTTATAAAGGGTGTTTTTTTTAGAGGAATAGTACTTCGAATTGAAATAAAACAGAAGAAAATCGTTCTAATGTCCATCAATTTAGCTTTATAGGCTTTGCGGATGGCTCGAATAAAGCCAAATCTAGAGGTACAATCTTCAACCACTTTTTCGAGCATTTGAGAACGTACATTTGTGGGCAATAACACCAAGAATGTTGGCTTCCAAGCCCTCTAACGTTTCTGGTTTGTTAACGTAGACAAGCGACTACACATATCTCCAAAGAAGATAATCCAATGGTGTCAAATCACACGATCTTGGTGGCCAATTGAAAGGTCTATTCCGCAAAATTATGCGCTCATCGGGAACCACATCTCATCCAAATTCATGCTATCCAAAATAGTCAGTTATCATGTCTCTATATCGAGCTGCATTAACGGTAACTGGCTCGAAAGAAGTATGGCTCAATGACTCCACCAGCCCATAGAGCACACCAAACAGTCAGTTTTTGTGGATTTAATGGCGTCTCAAGGTTGTCATGTGGATTCTCTTCACTCCAAATGCAGCAATTTTGTTTGTTGATGAAACCATTTGACCAAAAAATAAGCCTCATCACTGAATAAAATTTTGCGATGAAAATCAGCATCGAGATCAATCTCATTTTCTGCCCATACTATACACCAAAATCAGGACGTATTGCATGGTCTCGCGGCTTTAATTCCTGCACAAGCTAGATCTTGTAAGATCGTAAGCCAATATCTTTGCTCAAAATCTTCCATAAAAATGATAGACAAAGCTCCAATTGTTGTGGCGAATCGATTCATTCGGGTCTTCTTTAGCACTTTGTTCTGTCTACAGCGGTAATTGTTTATTCGGTGCGCCCTGTTCGACGTCTCTGCGGATGCGTATTTTCACATAAGGTAAACGTAGTGCGAAAACTATGCATGGTTAACCGAATTAATTGCTCACATGGTCGATTATGTCGACCATAAAATGGATGGAGCTTGCTTCTCGAACTGAACCATCATTTTCGAAAAAAAATTTGCACGATTTGCAAGCGTTGTTCTTTTGTCAACCTGTTCATGATGAAATGGCAAACTAAACTGAACATAAATGACATTAGAGTTGGCCGATTTGACCACAAGATATCAGTTTTATTCCTATGAGAACACCCAACCTCTAAAAAAACACCCGATGCTATAGTTGTCGTTTTGAGAAACTTAAGCAGAACTTTTGGCGACTTCAAATTTGGGATCATTCTAACGGAGGTCTCGTTTACATACAAACCAAGTACTGACAGCTTTCCGTTTCACTCAGGCAGGTACCATTTTCATGGACAATTGCAGTAGACAAAGACAGCATCGAAGCATTGAATTCCACTCGGTTCCTATTACCACATGCAACAACGCTGTCAAGGTCAGAATGCAACCAGCTAATTACACGCAACCGATCCCGTTCTATATCCGAAAAGCAGGACCGTGAAGTTGGAAACGAATATAAAAACCAGAGGGCTGAGTTTTGAGTAGTCAGAAAAACAATTAGGAGCATTAAAAATATCACACAAGAAATCGTTTATGAAAATAAGGAAGTGGTCCGGAGACAAAACGGAGCCCTGGGGCACACCAGCATTTATAAACTGGGTGTCAAACTTAAAACCATCCAACACAACTTGCATTGAACGCCGCCGCCGGTCGGAAAAGGAGTTTCCAATCCAACGAAGAATAGACACATCGATACCAAAAGCACGCATTTTCGATAATAAATCCCCAAGCTCTATCAAATGCTTTAGAATTATCAAATGCAATAATCTTACTTTCTCCAAAACAGTGTAGGGCTTCACTCCAAATTCATGAAATGGATTCAAAATAAAAAAAAGTAATTTATATACCGAAATACGTATAAACATATCTTTTCGAAAATACGCATGTTTCCGGTGAAAATTTGCGTATCTACAAGCAAAGTGTGATTAAAAACATAGATCAATGTCAAAAGCTACCCAATTGCGAATAAAAGAAGAATAAAACAACTGTGCGTGTCGATCCGTCGCAAATATTTTGTTGGTGTTGTTCGATGACAAACTGGGGTTGAAATATTTGCATGAGAAATTGTCATTAAATTTAAAAGGAAAAAACACAAAAGCAGGCTACAGACTGTCTGCAATGAAATACCACATTTTTTATTCAAAGTAAATAAACCAGCTAAAATATACCTTGTACAAATTTATTTTCAAAAATATTGCACCAAAGGTTTACTTTGGATACATTCCATGAAAACAAACAAACACCAATAAAATTCGATGTTAAAGGTGTCTATTTAATTAAAAAAAAAACTTTTTTCAATAAAGTGTGTTTTGGAGATGAGTGTCTTAATAATTTTATCGAATAAGTAGCTATTCTGTTTTGTGTATCTGCAGTTTCAAGGCCGTATCTAAAGCCCAAACATGCAATTCTTTGAACTTCAAAGACGGTCATTACATTCGTTCAACAATTTGTAGGCACAGAAGAAAGTTCGGGTAGCCCATCGTATCCTACAAACTGTTCAACGCTTATTATTTTGGTTGAATTCGTAAAGAAATGTTTTCAATATTTTTTATTCATAAACACCACTGTTCGTGTCTAAGCAAGCGGCTGACATTTCAAATATTTCTCTTTGTTATAAACAACGTGACAGAGTTATTTCACATTTCTCTGGGAATGTGGAATAAAAACAATAACTTTAAATAGGAATTATATACGTTCCCGCTTCTCTCATTCCCCATACTCGCCATTTCACGCTATTTTGTATTTGTTTACAGATTGACACAATGGCAAGCCCATTTTACACCTTATACTGTTGTATATATGTACATTTATATTATTTTTGCATGGCTGACTTTCGACAACGGAGGAGAGAGAAGAAGGTTGGTATAGAGTGAGCGCTTTATAGCAAAATACGAGGTGTATAAGTATCACCACCGAAGCAACAAACAAGATAAAATTTTATTTACATAAATTTTTTCTTTTAATGAGCACATTTTTTTGATGCGCATGTACACATTTATTTTGTTATGCTAATAGAAATAAAATAAGCGCCTGACTGAGATTGCTCGCGGATCGCGGTCATTGTAATAATAATAACGACATTCGATGAATGTGGCAGAATTGTAATACTGGATTTATGCCCCTAAGAGGTGGTGATTGAGTAGAGTACTCAAATGTCCCTGAAGACTAACTATGTACAATGTACAGTACATACGTATGTATATTCAGAATATAGGCTAAATAAACATGTTGACAAATAAAATCAACAAACAGAAAAGAAGATTTGCGAATTCCTGACAATGTGGCTTGTTATGGTTTCCGTCTTGGATGGGGCTGAGTTATTTTGTTTACATCGTAATAAATGCTGAATTATGGTTTTGGGAAAAGTGACCTCAACTCCAATAGCATGCGTTTCGGACCGGTACAACAGTGAACCATCATATCAAAAATATTGCCCAACGCAAAAATTTTAAATTTGGTACTTCTTTGAAAAATGTATTTACATTCAGCCCTAACACAGATTCCATCGTAGAAAACTTCCACACGGAAAGCTAAGTTACCAACTACGAAAATTTGTGTTCACAAAATCCGAATGGAATCGAAGAAAGCGTTGCCGGTTGCCACACTAAATATGTACCGCCATGTTGGTTTTCGAAATCAGCTGTTTTACACCAAATGTGCATTCACATTTTTCTGCAAACACAACTTTTTTCGGGGTAAATATTTAGAAGTGGGGCTCCAGTCCCAATCGGTCCAAAAAAATTTTCTAACAATTCTGGATTATTTTATAGTACAAAAATAGATGTTTTGAAGTGGGGGAAGACATTTTGAATTTTCAATAAATGTTAAGAAATAGAGTAGTGAAAGTATGAAAATTCGTCAGGCAAGTGCTTATGTGCAATTAATTTCCGTATGCAACAGCTTTCCGCATTGTCCGCTTCGCGGGGCTCATTATTTTAACCCTTTTTCCGCAGGGTTAAGCTGCTCATGCTAAATATGGAAATAGCAATTGTTTTCCGTAAGCAACAGCTTTCCGCATGGCCCGCTTCGCGGGGCTCATTATTTTAACCCTTTTTCCGCAGGGTTAAGCTGCTCATGCTAAATATGGAAATAGCAATTGTTTTCTGTAAGCAAAATGTCTTCCCCCACTTCAAAACATCTATTTTTATACTATAAAATAATCCAGAATTGTTAGAAATTTTTTTTTAACCGATTGGGACTGGAGCCCCACTTCTAAATATTTACCTTTTTCGGTTATTAAGGCCCTTATTGCTAGTGTCGTTTGGCTGTCGATAAACGACGGTTGTCGATAGTCGAACGTCGAAAATGAAATTTGGTACTGCGTATTCTTATTGTTCGATAATTTCAATTTTGAATTCGGTCGTTATCGTCTGTATTTTTGCTTTCGACTATCACTGAAACCAACTCAAATGTAAAATTAAAGGATTTATTCACAATTACTACTTTCGTTATTCACAGTAACAGAGATCCTTGTCGATTAGAGATACGCAATACCAAAAGGAAAATTTATCGAAGCTTTCGACCCTTGTCGTATCGAATGTTAGACGACACTCGCAATAAGGGCCTAAGACGACGAATTTCAAAATTCGTTCCACTCCGAATGGATTATGTGATAGTTACATCGGGAAACTTGGACATTTTTCGATTACAATGGAATCTGTGATAGGAGAAATTAAGTAGGAAAAAAGGAAACGTAAAAAAATATTGGAGTTGAGATCACTTGTACTTTTTATTTTGACTTTAAACTAAATCACACCCCTTAGAGCCAAAAATATTAGTTTTCTTTTTTTTCGATATTGACGGCAAACATTTTAGAACTTTACACAACTATTTCGCTTTTTACATTTGTCAGGCACACCCAGATGCTCTTTTATTAAGGTAAATACAAAACAACAAGTACAGGATTATAACAATTTTGAAATTGAGTAGATTTGAATTGCCTTCGATGGTAGTTCTCTGTTTTGGCTGAAAAAAGATTATAGATTTGTTTTCAATAGCTTATAAAAGTACAGATATTTTCGTTTCGCTGCTGCCTCTCTCTCTCTCTCTCGCTCTCTCTCCCCCGCTCTCTTTCACTCTCACTCTTTCACTCTCACACTTTTTTCTCTTCCTCCTTTCCTATCTCTCTTTTTTCCTCTCTCTCTCTCTCTCTCTCTCTCTCTCTCTCTCTCTCTTTCTTCCTCTGTCGCTCTCTCTCTCTCTCTTTCTCTTTCTTTCTCTTTCTTTCTCCCCTCTCTCTCTCTCTCTTTCTCTTTCTTTCTCCCCACTCTCTCTCTCTTCCTCGCTCTCGCCTTCCCTTATCTCCATCAAGCTGCCAAAGGCGTTGAGTCTAAAACAGCCATTGTTTGGTCATGGAAGTTAAAAGCAAGTCGCCGCTCGCCGGAAGAGGTCTTGAAATTGAGGCTATGTCTTCGAGGATGCAAATGAGCAAGTTCTACGCAGCTGATCTATGAATGATTAAATACATCTGATAATTCAATAGCGTGTACACAAAATGACGCACGTTGTCTGCTTTATACCGAGAAAGCTTAAAGGCCCCATACATTACTCATGACTGCAGACGCAATCAAGCAATTGCGCATACATGCGTGCGTAGTGTATGGGTCCTTTTAGTGCTGCCTGTGTTGTAAAGGTTAGCATGTCTACCTGTTACGGGAGAATTCGAAGTTCAAATCTAATAGACATCCAAAAGTTTTTCTGTGGGTATTGCCTTTCGCAAGTAAGAGTAATTATCTTACCATTGCCATGAAAAGAGCTTTCTAACTAAGCCGTACTGAATCAATATAAAATGGCAGTTATTTGAAATGCGTTAGGCCACCAAGTTTCGTTGTTGCGACATCCAAGTTATTTATATTATTAAACTAAGGAAAACGGCAGGACATCTTGCACAGAATCTCTACAATGAAAACGTAAATCTTTTCGTGAACTTAAATTCGATCTCACAAGATCAACTTTGTCCTCTTGAAGAAGAACTTATAGGGCGATTTTGACCTGCATCATTGATACATAAGAAGTCACCATGTTCCAGAGGTCACAACTTTCCACTCAATACTCATGTGATTTTCAGCAACTCACAACATTGTAACTTTTGGACAAAATCAGGCTTTAAGTCTCCTTCTGCAATTTTGTTTGAAGAAGTTGTTAATTTGGGCTTTTGTTATTGTCTCGTGAGATATTCCGAAGTTCTTTTTTTTTTCAAAATGGCTTTGGTACCTTATTTATGTACTCTCATCGTGTAAGCCTGTTATATTCCCTCCAATGAGAACCTAATCCGGATCAGATAGCAACCTTCTTTTGTTGTATTCCCGATATTCCAAGAAAAGCGATTTTTATTAAATTTTCAGCGTTTAAATGTATTAAGCTAAGTGTACACGATTGGTAGGTCTGACAATCATTCGTCTGACAATGTGTGCAAATGAGCTGAAAATGAGGGTGAATTGAATTTGTGTGTACACGGTTTGCAGAAATCTACAAATATCTGCCAGCTATTTGGCTGACAATGTCGACAAACTAATTTGAGCAAATAACTGGAAATAGATTTGCAGATATTTGTAGATTTCTGCAAACCGTGTACACACAAATTCATTTGTGGATCAGCAAATTCATTTTCAGTTCCATCCATAACTTAAAATTTGAAAAAAAAAAATCTATAAAAAACAAAAATATGGCCTTTAAATTTTCGATGAGTCTTGTAGTTGCCAGTCCAGGTGTAGAGACGTGTTTTTTTTCTTCTTGTAATCCTTGCCAAATTTGTCTGCCAATGAATAAATTTGCAAATGTTCTTCAAACTGGGTCTGCAAATTTATTTATGATAAAAATGAACAAAATTTGTGTACGAACGATTGCCACATCTGCAAATTAATTTCTCTTGAAAAAAATTGATGAACAAATTTTTCTGTAAACTAATTTGGCGTGTACACGATTGCCAGATATCTGCAAACCAATTGGCAGATATTTGTCTACAAATTAGCAGCCAGATGGTTTTTCTGCAAATTAATTTGGTGTGTACACGATTGTCAGCCATTCGAGACAAATTTTTCACTGAAAGATCTGGCAATATTTGCACATCAGGCAATCGTGTACTGTACACTTAGATTTAGCAATTGCAAATCGTGTAACAGTCAGACATGCTAACTGTCACTGGCACTAGTTTTGCTAATAAAACAAAAAACTGTTGAACAGATGGCATCATGATATCAAAATCAATTTTTAGTCTAAAAATCGATTTCTTAAAATAAACTCCAGACGTTTATCATCAAAGCAATTTTATCTGCCGTAATTTCAGCGATTAATTGAAATAACGTCTTATCAGAGAAGTTTTTATGACAAACGAAAAACATGTTTTCGGCGGTGGCCGCCGCCGCCGTTTGTTTTTAAAGATTATTCATGCAAGTGTGTCCTTGAATTTCCGTTCGGAAGGCAATTGAAGATTATTGTTTACTTTCGAGTAATCTTGATGTCGTGTTTTGGGAAACAATGCCAAAGTACCTAGACTCCATATACTTACCTCGATTATTCCACTTTGTTTTCTTTTTTCAAGTCAAACACTTTTTTTTTATCACAAACTCTCGACAAAAAATAAGCAAATAGAAGTATCACTATATGTTTTTTTATTTTGCTTTTGTTTGTCAACTTGTTTTCTGTACGATGAAGTCTCATTTAGTTGACTTATCAATAAGCAAATATGCATACTCGTATGTAAAGCTACCAGGTTATTAGCTATCTAGAACCAGTTGTACTGTCATGTCGCGTTTACATCCAAGACGTGTCACTGTAAACAAAAACAGAAAAAAAACTTTCTTTTCATTGAAATTCTCCTTTAGCCAAAAGATGGTTTTCAAAAATGGCCTAAGTCAATTTACCATTTGATATTTAATTTACATGTTTATTTTATGATGACAGTAAACTGTGGGGGAATAAGACCAGCAGACAGTATAGGGCACCGCTTTGTGCAATCGATAAACAAAATCTCTCGCATACACGTGTATATACAACTATGACTTAATTGTGTCGGTTTTTTAAGTATATTATTCGATACTTCTGACGCGACATTAAAAGTTTACTGCTGACAGCTGATGTCTTATTTTGCATTAATTTGTTATTCATCAAAATGAGAAACAAAACAGCTCAACCGACGCGAAGCACGTTTACTTTTATGATATCGCTTGTGTCCACGTCTATTTTCTGATCTTTGCTTTGGTGGGAGTTTAATATAAAAAACAAGAATAATAAATTAAGTCTTTTACATCGAATTGTTTTGGGATGTTTTGTTCAAACAAGCAAATAAGGAAATACAAAAGCAAGAAGTGCTATCATCAATTACCATAAAACCCACTGGAATTAATGCGGCTCTAATTGAAATTTATTTAGCAAAAAAATAATATCCATTATATGTGGGTACCGAAAAATATGGTTTATTGTGCTAATAGATCATAAAAAAAAACAGAGCGCACGAATAGTTTTATGAAGTCGCCAACAGGTGGTCACCGATGAAAACATCTCTTGGCTTTTGGGGAATCTAAGGTCAGATAAATTAAGGGGATATAACTGTCGACTGGTTTTGTGGTATCTTTTTTTTAACAAAATTGAAAGCATTTATTAAAATTAAGAAAAACACATCTTTTTACTGACATCATAAGACATCGAAGCCTCGAATCTTCCCTGCGCAACGTCCAGCTCTTAAAAATGTTCTGTAATCAACGGGTACATTTTTCTTCTTAAAATGTTTTGTTGTGCTTCGCATGAACATAACTTTAATAATAAAAAAGGATTCCAATTTTGTCGAGAACAATGTTTACTATAGTAAATAGTTATAAATAATTTAAGTTCATCGCTTTATTAGACAATAATTGTCCCCTACTTAAACAGACATCAGCCATTTCTAAACGGGTGAATTATTTAAGTCACTGTCCACACGAAAAGGTGAATCAGCAACTTATGTAGATGGTTATTCAATAAGGATTAAATTGAAGTGTCATACCTAAATACTTTTCCACCGAACTGTGCAACACATTGTCCCGAATTTGCCTTTAATCAAAATTCTTTAATTGAATCAGAACTCCAGATAGGACCAAATTTCACTGATTTCCTCTTTTCTTTCTCCTTTTTATAAAGGGTGTTTTTATAGACCTGTGGTTTTTAGGAAAATAAGGATTTGTCATCATGTTTTAAAAATGATTTCGGGCAAGTGAGCGCCGCAGCTGGCTCGAATAAATTCCAACCAGAGTCCAAATTATCAACCATTTTTGCAGCATTTAGGGCCGTATCCCGTATGTCAGCAATAACGCACTGAATATTCTCAATCGTCTCAAGCGACTTCTCACAGATGTAAACAAAATAAATGAATAAATTGGCTGGCGAGGATGCCTTGTAAGGAAATTGAGAGGACCTACAATTTTCTGCCGATCGATTTTCATTGCAACGAATTTACTATCAGAGGACTTGCTAGTTCCTTACGTTAATAGTCTTGCCTCTATTGGGATTCGAGCCACGAACCACTGGGTTAACAGTTCATCTTAAGGAGATGGCTGAACAGTTCAATATTCACCTTATTTGGGTGCCGGGCACAGAGATATCGTGGGTAACTGCAAAGCCGATGAACTCGCCAGAGAAGGAACCGTTCTACCGATCTCAACCAGCAGGCTGAATATTGGTATACCAATCGCTACATGTAAACTTATGCTAAAGCAAGAGGCAATGGATAGAACAAATTATAGGTGGAGCAATATCATCACGTGCGTGGCAACAAAACGGATAAGGCCAGGACTAGACCCAAAACGCACAAGACATTTATTATCCACAACCAGATTGCAGAAGTTGCTTAGATGAGGAGGACGAGGAGACAATTCCACACCTCCTCTGATCATGTCCTGCACTCTCTTTTAAAAGAAAACGGCATCGAGGAAAATATTTTCTTGATGATCCAAGCGATCTGGCGAACACGGATCCCCTGCATCTCCTTCTTTTTATTAAAAGCTCCAAATGGTTTTATTAAGTGAGTTACTCCCTCGCATGATTTCTATGGTATCACAATGAACCTAATATTGGTCTAAGTGTGTCAGTTTGTTTTCCTAAAAACGATTTAAACCTAATTTTACCTAACGTGAACGTGAAAATCGTTCTTGGCAATTTAAACGCAAAACTAGGGAAGGAGGACATCTTTGGAAATACAATCGGTAAGCATAGCCTCCACGACAAAACCTCCGAAAACGGACTGAGGCTAATCGATTTTGCTGCGGGGCTAGATTTTGTTGTAAGTAGTACACGCTTCCCGCATCTCAAAATTCATAAAGGTACATGGCGATTCCCAGATCAGTCAACCGTCAACTAAATTGATCATGTTGCGATCTTCCAGTGTGTTAAATGTCCGAACTTTCCGAAGGGCCAATTTTGACTCGGACTTATAGCCAAGGTACGAATGAGGACCTGCACGAACTAACGCTGTGAATAGATTTGACGTCGGAAAGGTACAATCGCAAGAGATTGCCAATGCCTTTTCCAATCGAGTGTCCTTTCAATTATCCTTGAATCCCGTGCCGCCAGCATTAGTCATTGAAGACCAGTGGCAGTAATGCCAAGAAGTCATCAGAACCGCTGCTTCTGAGGTTCTGGGTTTCACTCGGCTTACGATCAGTATAACGAGATTTACAAGGAGAGAAGAAGGGAAGAACACCGACTTCTCAAAAAGAAAAAGAAGCAGCATGAGAAGCTCTCGTTTGAGGAAATAGAGAGGTACCATGACAGGAACGAGATTCGGAAGTTTTACGAAAAAGTAAAAAGATCCTGCCAGGGTGGCAAGCCCCGAACACAAGCCTGTAAAGACCAGCAGGGAAATATAGTTATAGAGTCACAGGCGCTATTGAGGATCTGGAAAGATTACTTCTGCAAACTGCTTAACGGCGATGAGGACACAAATTCCGCTGTCAGGCAGATTGCCTCATTCAGCTTGGACGATGATCAAGAATGCCGTCCTCCCGACCTAGAAGAAGTTAAGCTTGCTATATGCAAACTTAAATCAAATAAGACTGCAGGTGCAGATGGCCTTGATGCCGAACTTTTCAAGGCAGCTGGAGATCAGTTAGAAAGGAGGATGCACCAGCTGATCTGCATGATATGGTCGGAAGAAAGCATGCCCGATGAATGGAACCTCAGTATCGTATGCCCGATCCTAAAGAAAGGAGACTCTCACAATTGCGCCAATTATAGAGGGATAAGCCTCCTTAACGTCGCCTATAAGATCTTGTTTGCTGTAATATGTGAACGTCTGAAACCCCACGTCAACAACTTGATAGGTCCTTATCAATGTGGTTTTAGACCAGAGAAGTTCACAATAGACCAAATTTTCACATTACGGCAGATCTTGGAAAAAACCCGAGAACATAATATCGATATTCACCACCTCTTTATCGATTTCAAGGCCGCTTATGACAGTATCTACAGAGACGAGCTGTACAGAGCCATGTCTAGTTTCAGCATCCCTGCAAAACTCGTACGACTATGCAGGATGACTTTGGAGAATTCACGCTGCTCCGTTAATGTCGGTAAAGAACTCACCGAGACCTTTGATGTCGAAAGAGGTTTTAGGCAAGGCGATAAACTGTCATGCGATTTCTTCAACATCATACTTGAACAGATTGTAAGAAACTCAAACGTCAACACCAGAGGAACAATCTTTCAAAAGTCTGTACAATTACTCGCCTATGCAAACGATATTGACGTAATGGGAAGAAGGAAGCGTGATGTCATAGGTGCTTTTGCGAGTATTGAAACAGGAGCGGCAAAAATGGGTTTGATGGTTAATGAGGGCAAAACGAAGTATATGTTGTCATCAAATTATGCTTCTTTGGGTTAAGAAGGCAATTGAGAACCAAAACCCTCTCCAGAAAAACCAAGGTAACCTTGTACGAGTATAAGACCTTAATCATCCCAGTGCTGCTTTACGGCGCGGAAGCATGGACCTTATCGAAAGCTACGATGGTTGGGCCATGTAGAGCGGATGGACCCAAACGCTCAAGATCGTCGGGTGTTCGAAAGCACATTGCAGGGAAATCGCGGAAGGGGAAGACCTCGTCTTAAGTGGCACAATCAAGTGGATGAAGACCTCAACCGACTTGGAGTGCGAAACTGGAGAGAGCTCGACCGAAATCGAAGTCGTTGTAGAAGGATGTTGGTTGAGGCCCAGGTTCGCCCCGAACTGTAATGAACACCTAAGTAAGTAAGTTACCCATTTAAACATAGTCCAGCGGTGTCAAATCACTCGATTTTGGAGGAAACTCACAGGTTTAAAACTCGAAATTATGTAAAAAACGACGTCAATAACATTTTACCGAACGTACGTAGTGCTCAGTTGTCGTGAAGCTTCAATTATTCCGAGATGTAAAGGCAAACCAAACTGAACATAAATCAAGTGAAACCTGCCAAAAAGACGAACTCCGAAAAAAGTATTGCCAAATTGAAAGCTACACTTCTAAAAAAACACCTTTTAGAATAATAAATTCAGAATAAGATTCCCATGTCATAAGACTTAAATCAAAGCCACCCTGCTTTACAAGATGGCAAAGTCAAAACTATTTCAACTTTTATAGCTCTTGCCAAAAACCCTAGAAGTAATATTGTTTTTTTGATTTCCATGAAATGAAGTGAATAATGCAAAAATATAAAAGCTTTCCACAGAATAATTCTATTTGTTTTTTTGTTATTCAGTTTCAAATCGCACAAAACAAAGATATCACACGATGTGCTGTTTTTTTCTTATTTCTTTGCTAAGTTTATCTTCGTGTTTTTTTTTTCAAATCTACAACTCAGACGATAAGAAAACATGAGTAAGTAGGGCAATAGCCTTGATCGGTCCAAACAAAAAACAACAAAAAAAAAAAGATGTCTTGTTATCATTTCCTATTTTTAGTTAAGAATAGAAGCATGTTGCTTCAAACAGTGAAAGTTTAAAGATAAATTGGCTGGTGCAAGTCTATCAGACATTGCGTGTCCGTTGAGAAAAGTATATACGGGCATAACTTATCGTAGGTAGGTTAATGTCATAGTTATTCACTGAGATCGAATTAGTAAGTCTACAAAAACCCGCCAGCTGGATACATACCAGTTAATAGAACGAAGAAAATAAAAATAAAAATTATTTAAACTTTATTGTGAGAGATGTTAAAGGCCCCTCCCATCGCATATCTTTTTAGGCAATTATCGTCAGATCGTCTATAATTGATTATATCGTCTAGAGATTGGTTTGTATTAAAAAAAAAAATTATTCCACTTCCGTAAATTTCGCGAACTTGTTTTGGAATTTAAACGAGTTTTTCAGTACTAAGATTTTGTGGTGCATCAGAATGTTCGGCACACAGAAAACAAAAAGCTGTTCAAAGAGAGCAGCCAACTCATCGGTACACTGTCCTAAAATTGGAGGGTTTTTTTAAAATAGAGCCAATCGTTTTGAAATTCATTAAAGCAATCCAACCAGATTTTTGCTTTCTAGCTTTGAATGCTCTAATTTGTCCGAAAAGAAAAGTTGCTTGGCCGATTTTTCAAAGCATAAACAATGTCAAAGCCCTCACTCGTGGTGAGTGTGAATCTATAAAATGTTAAGGGATTGCTCAGGTGTGCATATGGTAAATCCGGGCTTCAACCAACATCTTTTGCCATGAATTTTGATTTCAAACGAGCTTTCGACAGTCTTGTATTCGAAGTCGGTTCTTGTCCTAAGATGAAATCTTACCGAAAACCAAACAAATAGGAGCGTAGGTATTCATCCGGTGTATACGTCCTAGCCATCGCAATCTCATTATACGTACTTTTTTAGATATACTCATGCTCATGTCGTGTAACAGCTCATACAGCTCGTTTTTTTCAGTCGGAGGTTTTTAAAATAATAACTAGAGTACTCAAACCTTAATACCAGGGAGCAACTCTATTTTGTTATAGCTTTCCAGATGTCCGCAGAAAAAGAAGAAGCTGCGATTATAAAGATCATACACAGCGTCTTGAACAGGGGGACTAAACATAACTTATTGTATTTTTTTTTTTTTTTTTCAAAGTGACCAAGGGTTTTCACATCCGTTTGAAATAAGGTTAAGATCTTATAAAAGGTGGTTTTCCAGGGGAGGGTTTTATTTCTCAATTATCTTCTCAACCTTAGTAGCAGATATTGGCAAAAGTAACTCTCCATTGGATTTTCACATAAATTTATGAATGATCCGCGTCTATAGCAGATCATAAGTAAACGAAGTCCTGAACTACCTCAAAGTCAAGATTGTCTATTGTGACATTTTCTCCAATCCGTCGATGTTCTCTGTCCTTGTATAAATTTCGTTTTCTAATCTAATTTGAGCGCATTCTTGTCGCTTATTTTTAACATCTCGTAAGATCATCACCCTTGCTTCTTCATATAACGTAAAGGAGGTGGTGCATACTTCTATGGAGCCTGGGCCCAGGGCGTACACCTATGAGACTAGTACCAAATGAAAGCTTACGTTCAGCCCAATCAGCCTGTCAAATATTTTTGAATTCGGTCTTGGTGATTTTGAGATAATTAGACTTGAAGTTGAGCGCCGGAAATGGGAAAAATCTGACATTTCTGCAAATAATTACGAATATCTCAGCATAGCACGTAGGACAATGATTTTGGTATCATATAAAAGATCATAAAAATATCTTTCATTTCATTCAAAATACAGTTTTCAAAATTCCTTATATTTCGAAAAAACAGACCTAAAAGTTGTTTAAAAAAAAGCTCATGTCATGAGTATTTTATGGTATTTGGGTTACGCAAGACACCAGGAAGCAATGAATATAGCACCAGCTTTGTTTTTGGATGGTATTTTGATAGATCTAAACGAAGATTAGTCATTTTTTTTCTCATTTGCAGCATTAAAATGTATTTTGGTTTTATGTTTAGTAAAAAACAAAGTAGAAACTGCGAAGAATTAAATGAAAAAATGCATTTCCTGCGGAACATATTTTTTGTTTAATTTTTTTTAGGAATTGTGTATAATGTACGTGATATGCTTTATGTATGATAGCGTAATTGTATATCAAATTAAAGCTTACCAATTAAGGATTAAAGTGGTGCAAAAAAAATTATAGGTCATCACTGATTTTTTCGAGATATTGGCTGTCAAACGTCAACGAAAATGTTTTTTTTTAAACAACTTTTAGGTCTGTTTTTTCGAAATATAAGGAATTTTGAAAACTGTATTTTGAATGAAATGAAAGATATTTTTATGATCTTTCATATGATACCAAAATCATTGTCCTACGTGCTATGCTTTTCGAGATATTCGTAATTATTTGCAGAAATGTCAGATTTTTCCCATTTCCGGCGCTCAACTTCAAGTCTAATTATCTCAAAATCACCAAGACCGAATTCAAAAATATTTGGCAGGCTGATTGGGCTGAACGTAAGCTTTCATTTGGTACTAGTCTCATAGGTGTACGCTCTGGGCCCAAGTATGCACCACCTCCTTTAGTCTAATTTCGAGTAATTGGCAGTTGTGCAGACTTTTGAAAGGTAATGCATAATGTAATGTTATAAGGTTAATGAATTCTGACAATTGAGAATACCAATCAACGGAGAGAGCCATGCTAGAAAATATCTGGCCATGGCTGGAGACTGGAAACTCGGCATGTTTCTAAATACGACTACCTCCGAATGGCATTTTTTAGAAAGTTTCGTTTCATTCGAACACCTTGGTTTAAATTGAAAAAATCACTTCCCCTACTTTCATTATTTTAATCTTTAAGTCCAGTTTTTAAAAACCTTCCTTGCTTTCTATAAAAAAAAAACCCCAGATGTTTTGTCGTAGGCTGAAAATGATAACAGGAACTCACTGTGTTTAATAACATTATAAGGGTAGTCATAACCCCTTGACGTGCGCGTTAATTATAAAAAAAAGTGGCATTTATTCAAATATTCAAATGTAGTGCCCGTGAAGTGGTTAACATGACAGCTTGTTACGTGGGAAGTTCGAAGTTCGAATCCCAGAATCTAACTACATATTACCGGTATCACCTTTTGAAAAAAAAAAAAAAAATAGGCAAGTCATAACTCTTTGCCGCTCACAAGGTGTGTTTGAGAGAAATGCCCTAGGCCTAGGGGCTCCCAGAGCTCAAACGTGATACTCAGTTTATTTATTTAATGAAAAAAAAAAATTTAAATTGAACTGGTTTTAGCAAAATGGATTTGAAAATATTTCAATGAGTGTCTACCAGTGCAGAATAATTTAAATTTGACTACCAAAAATAGAAATAAATAGGGTGGCGCAACAGAGGGAGAAGTCCCAGGGCCTAGCGCGTTTCTAACAACTTTGTTTTCTGAGGGAAATGAAAATGCCTTCGGACATTTGGACCCCACGGCTCGCTTGAATAAAGCATAATCGGGAAACCAAAATTTCGACCACTTCTAAGAACAACTTGGTGAGTATATCCGCAATTACCAATTGCAAGAGTTGTTCTGAAGTAAATTTATTTATTGTGAAATGGACCACAAATATATCGCCAATTGTCAAATTAACCTCGAAAAGAAAATAACCTTACCAATGCTACTGTTTGTACCTCAATTGTTGTCTAGAAATGAAGACATAAATTGACATAATTTTGCAAAGCTTTTCAAAGTATATACAAATTATGTCGTCCATTTTTTTTTTCTACCCCACTGTGCGTTTGCTTCATCGAAACGCAACGATACGATTGCACTGTCAACACCGAAGTGATAGGAAAGAGTTCCAGCAACCGTCTCAACGGCAAATGGCCCTCTTAAGTCTTAACAAAACATATGTATTCGAACCTCATCAAAGTTTATTAGAACCCTACAGCCTACAACCTACACTAACTCAATGATACTGGCTTAAAAAATAAGTATGTTGGTTCAAATACGGGCAAACGAGTTTCCTTCTATTTCTTTTCCTTCTTCTCTTTGTTGTCAGCAAAGAATTAAGTTACTTAATATTTGTTTTCATTCCTACTCAGAAACCCAAAACAAACAAAAAACATGTTTCTTGGTTTATCTTTTTTTCTCTTCACTTCATGTCTCTAATTTCTTGAACCAACCTTATTTTATCTTAACGATTGTTCGCTTCGCACTTATGTTGAGTACATTTTTGAAGATTTGCCACTTGCGCGAATGTTATGTCATCGCTATCACTGTCCAACTCACATATGCCGGTTTGAATTTATTTCTTTCTTCTAATGAGTGTAAGATTTTGTTTGTTGTTTACACTATTCGTTTCATTTGAATGTTAAAAAAAAAACTTGTTATGTTAGTTTCTTGAATTGGTGCCAATTGAAAAAAATAAAAAAAGGAAAACATTCTGTGTGATTTATTGAGATGTTTATATATTTTTTGTTAGTTGATTTTATAAGAAGCGTCTTTTGGTGGAAAAGCTTACTAAAAAGTATATATTTATATTTTTTTGAGTTTTATTTTTAAAACAAGAAAATGATAAGCACCATGTTAAATATGTTTACGATGCTTATTTAGGTTCATCAATCGGTTAAGGTTCACCACACATAGCCAATTGTTTCTTTTTTTCTTTTTCAAAAATAGACGCAACTGAATTTTTGAATTTTATTTTCAGTCATCGTGCATCAAGTTATCCTTTTTATTTTTCTCTCAGATTGTTTGATACAAAAATTAGGTCTTATCTACTTTACAGGCAACAAAAGCACTATTGGCGATAGAGCGTGGGATAGACTACACAGTAATGCCTTGACTATTGTGATTTAAGTCATCTGCGACCGCTCAAACAAATTTTGACTTTTAGCATGCGGCCAAGTCGTGTGACAACATCCCACATCCATTTTGATAGAAATAAAAAGCACTAGGTAGAATATTTTATATATAGTCGACAAATTTACATACTTCGACGAGCGAAATCTAAATTTAAGAAAAACAATCCCTAATTATGAATATACGAGTTTTTTGTTGGGTTTCGATGCGTATTGTCACTAAGGTTGTGCAACTTTGCGTTGACGTATCCTGTGCAATTTTGTTCCTTGTTAAAGTAAACATTTTCTTACATCAATGCCCTCCTCTACATGTGTAAATTTTATGTTCATTTATTCAATTGTTGAATAAAAAAAAGTTTTTTGTAAACAAAATATTACAACATAGAGCCAAAAAAAGATTTTTGCTCTCGAATCAGTTTGACGTCAAGAACAACAAAATATAAAACGAATACAGCCTGGCATGGGTGTCGGGTATGTTCGTTGGTTGGTTCGTTATATGGTATGTTTAAAAAAAAGCAGTAAACGAACACGAAAACAAGCATCAGGTGATTATACTTTCCCAAAACAAATACCTATAGTAAAATAATAAACAGTAGGCGAATAAAAATGGGAAAATATGTAATTAAATTCAACTATAAATAGAATTTGTATAATTTCTTTGTTTTGTATTAAATGTGGAGGAATTCCTGAATTCGACAATTTTTCATCGCGATTATTGTTTGCAATACTTAAACGAATAGGAAGGCATGTTTACATTTGAAGCACGAATACGGAAGAGTGCGGAAGGGAAAAATGAAATGAATTTAATGAAATAATGAGAAAGTTTATTAGTTAAGTTAAAGAGTTAATGCTGTAATATTCTATATACATAAACATGCATATGTACTACAATTGTTTATTTTTTTTTTACATAAAACGAACGAGATGTCATCGGTTGATATATTTTTGTGTGAAAGTCATTCTAAGGAAGAAAGTCTGTATAACGAAGTACAATGCTGAATGATACGGAATGCTTCAGGTTTATTGCACTTACAAGAGATATACATAAGTACGTTAGAGTGAGTCGAAAAAATCGATTATATAATTCATAGTTCGAGTTTTGAAATTTGTCTTAAAATAATCAAAATTAAATCCTTAGTATCTTCCAAATGGTGAGGTTTACGGAAAAATACAAGATACCTTTTTTGTAGAGAATTAAATTTCCTAAAAAAATTTCTTGGAACATTTTTCTGTTCAATCGATAAATGGTGAGATACGAATTTTTTCTATTGAACTGAGAAAAAAAATACAAAACTGCAATGCGAAAGATCTTCCTCTTAAAATTAAGAGCTCATATTTGGTGATAATTTTTTTTAAGGTGTCTGGCAACCCATTTTTCTGTGTTCGATTTTTTTTTTTTGACCCATCCTAATGTAAATTCAATGAATTGATATTTGACAACTCAGCACTGATCCCTTGCACACCTCAACCGACAGATTACTTGGGTATCGATTCGGTTGGAATTGAAATTCTTTGGTTTGGTTTTGGTATATTAAAGAACCTCCCAAGCCAAAGAGTTTTTACAGTCGCGACAGCGACAATTGCAGTTGTCAAAATTATGTTATAGAGCGACATATGAGAGCACACACACCGACTCGACGGAGCGTTTTCGTACATTTGTGTTGCCAACAACAGCGTTTCTACCATTGCCGCAACTGCAAAAACGCTTTGGTTGGGGAACCTTAACTCAGTTTTGTAGCAGTTGTTCAGTTGCCAACTTTTAAATGCATATTGAGAAAACTAATAAAATATGACAGTTTGTAGCAACGAGAGTTCACACTTGATGACAATTACGTATAGTTGGACAGACTTCGTTTGATGGATGTTGGATGGTCGGATGTTGTTTGCGTTCAGAGTTATTAAACTTGTCGTCCAACATTATGACATAATTATAGGCGTGTTTTTTTCACAGCACTGTTATATACATAACATCATTTTACATGCAAAGCAAAAACAACATCCCCGACAACCGATGTTATGGATAAAAGGATGGTTAAGATTTGGTCGGGGATAGAGTTTTGACGTTTAGTCGAGTCTCGAATGAGCTTTTCGACTTTTCATTTCTAAATGTTGGTGCGTCTAGAGACTTTCATGTATCTCGAACAAAAGCAAAATGGGTGTCAGAAGGTCTGTTCACAAATGTTGAACTGAATAAAATCCTCTGCCCACTCTTACACTCCGCAATCTTGTTGCTTAAATTTTTTTTTTTAGAATTTCATTGATTTCAGGTGTTAGATTTGTATATTTATATAAAGATACATAAAAGAACGTAATAGCAATTAAAAAAGGTCTGTTTTGTGATTGAAAGCACTTTTTGCATATTTTTTTCACATTTTTCTGTGAATGTTGACATTTTTTCAAAAGTAATTGTTAAGTAATCTATAAAATGGGTTTTACTATTTTATTATTAATAGTTTAATTCGTTTAAAACAAGTAACAAAATAATTTTTCCAACTCTGACATAAATCACAAGTTTCATATGAATTCAACCCCAGCGTGTAAATAGAGTCAAGAGAAATTCTTTGTTACCTTTGTGAACGGACCTATTTTTGACGTTTCTAAACTAACAAAAAACAGACAAAAAAATTGTTTACCTGCACCACAGAACATTTTTATTTTCCACTCTATACAATTGCTTTAGTTTTTTAACAAACAGTTTTTGCGTTTTTGTGCGAATTTGGCAAAAAAAAATCATTTGTTGCCTTTTATTTGTTTGACAACTGACCGAGAACACCAACCCACAAATAAAAAAAAACGAAGCGTTTTTTTGGATATCATGTTATGTACATAACATCCTTGTGAAAAAAAAACACGCCTTATATTTCTGTGCTCCGTCCAACTTCAAAATTTTCAAAAATATTTGAAAACCATCCAACAACTTGGACAGCGGCTGTCTGAGTTCGTTTAAACCAAAGTCGGTCCAACTAATTGTACAGTGTGAACTACGGTAATTATAAAAATTTTCTACCCAAAAATCGGTGAAGTAACTTTAAGAGCGTTTACTCCAATTTTCGATCGTAATACTTGCCCTAGCAGATAGACAGGGTTTAGTACACAAATTTAAGTCTACATATTCGTTGTGTGATTTTGTCGTGTCAGTGAGACAACGGGTTGATTGAAGTGTCGAAAATATCGCTGCCGTTTAAGAGTCCGTAGTAAACGATACAAATCAGTCAATTCCAAGGCGTTAATAATAGTTGGGCATCGTTCAGACCACATTATGGCTTATTTTGCGTAAGAATCTTGGTTGAAATCCATTCAAGATCAAGCTGACTCAAGAATTGAAGCTGAATGGCCATTCAAGCGGTATTCTTGTCTAGGCATGAATTTTAGGTGATTTTTGAACTGTCGTAAAAAAAGCAATCAATATTTTTTCTATTATTAATTTTTTATGAGTTAAATTAACATTTAAGGAATACAGAAAGAGAAAAAAAAGTTTAAAAGTAAAAAAAAAAAATAGGAGCTTATGAAGTGGAGAGTCTCAAAAAATTGTTCGTTTTAAAAATCGGAAACAAAAAAAAATACAGATTATTTATTTAGGATAATGTCGCTATGGTCGGAATTACGAAAAAAAAAAATTCACAAAATTCCAACTTACTGTAAAAAAAAACAATTTTTTACTCCTTTTTAGGAAAATAGAAGATAATGAAAGTTGGAAAGAAAACTCTCAAAAAATTTCAGTAAAGTCGGCCCACTAGAACTCGAGAAAGCGTTGCCGTTGTAAAAATGACAGTCTCGAAAAAATCGTTTAAAGTTTTGTTAGAATTTTGAAAAATCGTCGTGTAGACATATTCTTGAATAGATGAACTTAGAAAATATGTAAAAAAAAAAAATGGATTTTTTTATTCCTACAAAAGAATACCCTTTCAAAGCGAGGTAAGTTCTTCGATTAGGCTCTGGAGAAGATGCACCAAGATGATGAATTTTATAGGAAAACAAAATTTTTTTGACGACGATTACCGATCGTAACGTTAGTGTGAATGGCCAGAGTTATCGCGCAATGATTAAATGATTATTTTTGTCCCGGTTTGGAAAATATGGACATAAACGAGATGTGGTTTCACAACAAGATGGTGCCATAAGCCAGCAGCACATCTGTTACAATCGACTAATTGAAGAGTAAGTTTGATGAATGAGCGAATAGGAGCCGTTTCGGTGTTTCCGGTTAAACGAATCCACCGATGCAAACTGCTCGCCAAGTCGATTTTTTTGCTGTTTTTAACTCAAAGCCCGTAGCCCGGTACACATTTTAAAAAATAGGAAAAACCAAAGCGAAGAAGACGTGGAATCGTGGACTCTATTATCACGAAATGCTGTAAAGTGGTTTGTTAGAAGACACATACAAAGGCATCACAAGACAGTTCCCGAAAAAACATTTTTACATTTAAAAACTGTGAAGAAAAACTGTGATTTTTAGTTGTTATTATTGTCCTTGATCGTAAACTTAACTGGAAAGAAAATTTAAAAGAAAGAGAAAGGAAAGCTCAAATCGCTTTCTACACTTGTAGTAGAATTTTTGGGAAAAAATGGGGACCTGGTCCCAAAACCATTCACTGGATGTATACATCCATAATAAGACCAATCTTCACATATGCCTGTCTAGTCTGGTGGCCATTATTAGAGAAGGCTTCAAACCTTAAAGGACTATTCACATGAGCACGACCAACGAACGACGAATAAATCAAGAAATGTGATTTTGAGTACCTTACTAGCATAAATTCCTCACGAATTTTTTCGGAAACGATGGAAACACAGTTCATACTTATTTTTAGGTGGATAAACTTTTATTTTTGTGCCTAAAATTAAAAAAATTGAGAAAAAAAGTTTATTCGTTACGAATAAGCATCTAGTAGGTACGAACTGTCAGACTTTATTCTCGTTCCACATACCGTCCACACTCCAACGAATAAATTTTTCGACCGTGCTTAACCTCAAAATCATTTCCCATTTTTGTTTTGCATGTAAATTGTGTTCGTTATTCGTGACGAATGTAAAACACTCATGTGAATGAAATGTCAAAATTAACGAATTTTCGTTCATTCGTCGTTGGTTGGTCGTTCTCATGTGAATAGTACTTAAGACCTTGACCAAAATCCAAAGGTTTGCATGCATTGGCTCAACTAGTGCCATGAGAACAACACCAACTGCAGCTGTGGAAACCTTCCTGTCGCTAGCCCCCCTAGACCTTCTTACTAAGCAGATGGCGGCCAGCGCACTGCGACTCAAACAATGCAACAATTGGAAAACAGGCATATCAGGCCATAGAACCATCATGAACCATACAGATATAGACATTCAAACAGACTATACCCCCCGCATATTGACTTCAATCCAGTGGCCCTAACAGTCTTTCCGACAAGAGAAAGCTGGGAGGAAAACAGGGTTATAAAAGAAAATCACATTTCTTCACAGATGGTTCCAAAACGGACGAAGGGGCAGGGTCAGGTATCTTCTCAGACTACCCCACCATGAATAGATCAATAAAGCTTCCCGACTTCTGCAGTGTCTTTCAGGCGTATTCGCAGTGTGCGAAGCTGCGAAGCACCTAGCTACGCAAAACCTGATCAACAAAAATATTGACTTCTTTATAGACAGTCAAGCGGCCATTAAAGCTATCTCATCCATTATCACAAAATCGAGACTAGTAGACAACTGTCGCAGTAACCTTAGACTTAGCGAAACAAACACAGTAAATAAATGTAAAAATATTAAACAATACCAAAAAAATTTTTGTTATTTTTTTTTATACCAGGAGTGGAACTAGATTTTGAAAAAAAGTCATAGACATGGAGGATCTAGAGATCCACTGACCTCAAGTCCAAAAATTTGCATTTCGCCCAGGTACAACAGTGGGTTTAGAAATATAAAATTAACATCATATCAATGTTGTGAATTTTATAAGTGTCGGTACAATCCGACCAAAAACTTGCGTCTTAGAAGGGTACGACAGCATCTAACTGACGAGCCCACTGTCGTACCTGGGCGAAACGCTAATTTTTGGAGTTGAGGTCAGTGGATCTCTGGATCCTCCATGTCTTTATGACTTTTTTCAAACACAGTAAGTTTTACGTGGGCTCCATGATGAGAATGGGCATTAGCACATCCGACTTATGCAGAGGATGCTAAGATGAGGAGGCAGAGGAGGGATCATTCCACTTCCTCTGTGAGTGTCCTAGCTTGGCCCACACTCGGAAAAAAACCCTCGGAGAATACTTTTTCGACGAACTGGGCGACATCTTCCACTAAGCAACGTCCTGAAATTTATTCAGGGCTCCAAGTGGGAGTTCCCTACCACAGTAACCATCTACCTCTACAATCGTCCCATTTCCTCGTCCTCTGATTTCCCGGTGAGCACAATGGATCCTTGAGATCCGAGTGAGGTGTTGCCACTTGTGGTTGCACCATTGTATAAGGAAACTATAGTAGCACCATGGCGAGGAAAGCGCTGGTATTGCCCCCTGTCGACTCCCTTAAACGTACTACCTTCTCAATCGGAACAAGTTAATCGTAGAACCTTGCCAATATGCTGCACCCCCCCATTAAACCTAACCTAACCTAACCTAGTTGTTATTTTTGTTTTTGGCACGATGGTTAGCATGCTTGCCTGTTGCGGCCTTTCGAGAGGAATTGGTACGTCCTCCGATAGTATACTCATTGCCATGAAATGGAATCGTCAGAAAACTGAAGGCCTTCTCCATTTCCTCACTATGGTTGTGAGAAATAAGCTAGGGCATCCCGCTCTGTTGCGCCAACCTATTTTGTTATTTTATTTTTAAATAAATAAATAGGGTTGCGCTCCAAAGATCGAGCCCAATGCTTAAGTCTCTTCTTTCAACCACACCTTTGAGTTGAACTGCAAGTAATTGAAGCGCTAAGAAATATGAAGGAGCTGAATGACATTTTTTAAAATTTTCGTTTTTTTCTCTAAGATGAAATTTCTATATTAAATTTTTATGTCATCCATTTTTCATTATCTCGTCTAGGCAGGCTTTAAAGACTTAGGCCGCGTTTCCATTTGCAAGAAAACTTCTACAAGAAATATTTGCCAGTTTGTCCGACAGTGACTTGCAAGTGGAAGCTGCGAAGCAAATTCGATCACGACAGTCCGGGCATAGCTTCTTGCGAGTATTTGCGAGCGCAATAAATTGTAGGTTGAAACAGGTTTGTATTGACTAGTGACAGTTTTTGCAGCTTACCGAAAAAGTTTCGTTTCGTTGGTCTTTGTTTTTAATAAAAAATGAGTTGTACTATCTACGTGAACGGTCTAGTGCGGTCAATAATCCGTATTTATGAAATGTTTAGGGATGTCAAGAGTCCCAGCGTCAAGAAGAGTCTTTCCTTCGTTGATATGGAATCACGGAAACTAGTGCACTTCTTTTTTAAAGTAGGGCCACTTTTAATAACAAAACTTCCAAATCAACTGGTGTCATCCAAGTGAAATTGAAGTATTGTTGAACGTCTTCTATGTTTAGTTCGTTTAGTAAATTATAGAAAGCACCAGCTTCCCGCCCTCTTGAAATCCAATCGCGCACCCAAGTTGATCTCTTTTCCCTTTTTATCAATAAAATTGTAATTGCACCTGCTACGTTGACGTATTATCGCCATGATTTCTTAATTTTAAATAAATATCCGAATTTCTTGCGACATTAATGATTCTCTTGTGTAGATACCTCTGTAATAAATTGCGACAGTATGATGCGCGAGCTTATTGCAAGACATTTATCGCAGAAGAAATTACGAGAGTTCGCATAGCTACTGCAAGAAACTTCAACAAGACTTCCACGAGTTTACTTGCAAATGTGAAACGCGGCCTAAAAGTGCTATATACATCCAAACGTAACAGGCAGACATGCTAACAAATACGTTACGGGCACCACGCTTAAGTGGGTTGAAAGGTTAATTTAGAATTGCAAAAATAATGAAATGTGGTAACTGTTGAAATGAATACCTTCATTTTCATACGTCTTATATTTAAACTCGTTTGTGCAAAATTAGGTACACCTTCCAGTAAACATAAGCCATATTTTCCAAAAAATGAGGGTTACCTGTTCATGGTGCGATGAACGTTGTAAAGCAAGGGGTTTCGGAAACAGAATTGATCTTTTTATTACCAAAAGTTTTTCCTTTACTTCTTTTTTCCAGCTTTTTTAGTAAAAATACTTACTTTATGTGCGACATTCTAATACAACTGTAACAAGAGATGAAATGGTGAATGCCTACAAACAAATGGATCGACCGATCGACCGACCGACAGCGACGCGACGGACGTCAGAAATAAGTTTGTCTCATACATAAAACATAAAAGGAAAAACTGTGATCCCTCAGAGATCGAAATACATTACAGGAATCCCTTCAGACGAGCAAGTAAAAGTGTTCTCGATGTTCTCTTTCGGTCTATCTGTTTCAATTTAATATTAAATTTAGCTTTCAAATCAAAAAGTGCTTCCTCCCTTTTTTATTTTAAGGGCTAATGGGTTAAGTCAGCCGACGCGACGACCGACGACGGTCGCCTATCCGTCTATTCAACAATAGTCGATAAGAGAAACAGGTAAACACAATAAATTTTAAATGACTTAACTTGATTGCAATTTTTTTTTTTATTTCAACTTTGTTGACATTATCAAAGCTTTTAATCTGACTACGGCATTTTAGATAAACAAATTCAATTATAATGTTCTTCGTCACAAATAATTCTACAGATAAGAGCTTGTTTAACCTGAAGGCCAGACGAAATGCTGTTTCAAAACAGAGCAATATAATAAATAGATATTACAACCAAAACATAGTTTTATTCGAGAGAAAAAAAAGAAGAGAAATTAATCAATTCAATATCAGCTAATAGGTACGTGCTCCAAGTGGGACTCTCTATTGCTCATTTCAAATCAACTCAATTACTATTAATTATTTAATTAAGATCAACCAAGCCACACAACCGCATCGACTGCGAAAACAGCCAAGGAGTTGATAAATGAATTTATGTTCGTTTGAACAATTTAATTTAACTTTGCTTAAACGACGACAGCCTCCAAAATAATCTTTATCAACTATTTTATTATTAGTGTTATTTTTTCCAACAAGAATTGAATGGAGAGCATTAATCAAATCGTTGTTTACCGTTTAGAATGACGATGATATGTGCTTGTTGTGCTTGATTTGATATAAATAGAGGGAGAGAACACTGTTGACAGAATTGCGCGTGGAACGCATCAAAAAGTTTCGGAACATTTAAAATTGGCCACATAAACTACACCCTGTTAGTTGTATGGAAAGAAATACAAAGTGGGCTATTTTGGAGAATGTAAAGGGTTTGCTAACAAAAAAAAAAAAAAAACAAATTGGACACATTCATATTTCGAAAATCTTTAAAAAGGCACCAGTTGATTTCCTAATAAACTAAGCTTGACTCAAAAAGAATAACTAATTATAAAAATTGATCCCGAAAGTAAATACTTTGTGCGTATAAAGGGTTTTTCAACAGGGACGCTACAAAAGTAGAGCGACAGGGACAGCATATTTCTTGCCGCTCTTTTGACATTTCTCTTCAGTAAGGATTAGATTTTAGATTTAATTTATTTTGAATTCAATATAATTTGATTATAACAATTAATTAAATAAAGCAATTATATACACTTCAGAATATTAATCAAAATAGATTTAGTGACATTTATATTTATACAAAACAGTGTTAATGTCAGTGTTAATCAGGTTTGCCATTTCAAGAAGAAAAGATATACGAGCCAACAACGAGTCGAAATTATTAAAATTTACTACTAGAGCTTGATATGGTCAAATTTATGTTCGTCATAATCGTCCTAGCAGATCAACAATTAAGCGTTTAGTGGAAAAATTTGAACCCACAGGCACAGTACAAAATGTTCCCATGCCAGTGAGACAAAGAAGTGTCCGTAGTGTCGAGAATATTGCTGCCGCTGAGGCTTCAATTGCAGAAAGCCGAAATGTGTCTCTCACACGTCGTTCTCAAGCGTTGGGCATCTCTGTGACGTCGCTGTGGCGAATTTCGCGAAAAGATCTTGGCCAACATCCTTCCAAGATTAAATTGACGAAAGAACTGAAGCCACTTAACTACCAGAAGCGTCGTATGTTCGTGAATTGGGCTGAGCAACAACTTGAAAATGATTCGGATTTTCATTGAAAAATCATCTTCAGCTATGAGGCTCATTTTTGGCTGAATGGCTTCGTCAATAAACAAATTTTTGCGGTATTGGTCAGGCAGTAATCCACACGTACTCTATGAATCATCATTGCATCTCGAAAAAATTACGGTTTGGTGTTGTTTATGGGCCGATATAAAAAAGAAACAATCAGTAACCACCTTAACTGTATAAAAATCACAAAGGTATAATACAAAATTTACGATGCAAACAGTGAGGTGCCTGCAAACCCCTGCTTGGGTTCCTTATAAGCTTTGTGGTGGGTGTAAATTTTAATATATGAAGAGTTTTTTTTAAAATTAAAGAAACTTTTGGGTTCACAGCAAAAATATAGTTTTACTATTTTTAAATTATCTCAAAAACTAGAAGACAAAAAAAGAATTAGTTTTCAGTTTTTAAAAAAGAATTGATTAGAGCAATTATATACAATTATAACAAGTGCTCAAAGTGCCCTCCTTCGTTTTGAATGCATGCCAGAGCACGTTTTTGGATTTCATCGTGGATGTTTGCTATCGATAACTCTTGTCTTACTTGTAGTGATCCTTCGGAAATACGTTGTTCTAATTGAATTAAGGTTGTTTTTTCAGATGAGTAAACAATTTCTTTCATTTGTCCCCATACAAAAAAATCCAGTACAGTGAGATCGGGAGATCGTGCAGGCCAGTGAATAGGTCCATTTCTGCCTTTATTTTTGTTTAGTTCATCTGTCAAAAATAAAGAAACTCCATGTTTATCAGGCATTTTCTGCAAAAAAATGACCTCAAAGTCAAAACTTTGTTGCGGGAAGAAAATTTGAACACCCCTTAAAATTAAAAATCTAAAGGAGCTCAAATAAAAATATAGTCTTAAAGATTGTTATTTCTACAAAAAACTAAGTCTAAGATAAGGTCTCTACCATCAGTATTGACAAAGATATCGAATTTAACACAGGTCAGGGTACACCAAAGTTAGCCTTTTTTTAAATTGTCAAAAAGTAATGTCAAAGTTGAGAAACGAACTTTACTGTAGAACAATTTTTTTCTTAGAATATGACCAAGAATCAAACCCCAAATGATAATACACGAATTACCGGACACCCTGTATTTGAAAACCATCTAACAAATTGGTCAAGCGGTCGTCTGAGGGTTCACATTGCTCGCGTTCAACGCAGTTTCGAATCTTCGATATTCAATCTGTCAGTTATTGAACGCAATTTAAGCTCTGTGTTATATATAAAATTGTACTGCGATTCACCTTTCAGTTCTACATAGCTAGTGGTAAAAGCAATTGGAAAACATACAGATTTTCGCACTTTGAAATTAAGGAATTCGATTTCCACGTTTTTGTGTAAGGTAGAATGCAAATTAAATTCACTTCAATCAATTTTGATAAAAAAAAATTAAAATCATGTGCCCTCAAAAATATATTTTCGTTGCTGATAATTTCACTTTCAATATCAATTTACAAAAGAGAATATCCGAACATCAATAATAATCAATTTCAATTCAACAATTAAGCAAAAACTAGTAAAACAAAAAACTAACCCAAGAAGACCGTAGAAGTAAAGTCCGATTGTCATATACGTTGTTTTCCTTGTTTTGACAACTAGAACTTTTTTTAAGAAGTTTCAGACTGCTTTTTCCATTTGAAAATCTATGTTCGAAAATCTGGAAAAAATCTGAAAATCTAATGTCGTTTTCCATTGGTCGTTCGGAAGCCTTCTGAACGCTTCTCAAATCATTCCATTGGCATCAAATGACAGTTCCTCTCCTCGAAAGAAGAGAAATTTGATTCTTGATTTGAAGAAGGAAGCGAAACCAGAAGCACTCACACACTGAAACACTGTTGACGTCAAAATTGACAAATGTGATTTGCCACCTCTAAAAATTGAAAAAAAGTGACCTGAAAACAATTATTAATTGATTAATTTTGTGAGATGAGTTCTAAAAACATTTTAAGACATATTCCTATCGTTTTCAGTGAATAATGAAAAAAATGAAAAAAGTGAATGAAAAAAAATAGCGCACGACGTTTCACACCGATACACAATACAAGCAACGAAACTTCAAATCAATTAAAAGTGTTACTTTGGCATCCCGGATCGGAGAGTTTTTCGGAATTACCAATGGAAAACGACATAACTGTCAGCTGAAACTTCTGACTTTTTGGACCAATCAGAGCGACGAAAACTGACAGTAGTTTTCGAAGATCTGGTGCGTTGAACGCGAGCATTACCCAGGATAGGTTGTTCAAACCAACGTGAACGGAACTATTTGATACTCAAACAAACGTCAAAAATCTTTCCCGGACAAGATTTTAAACTCATCCTTTTATCTCGGACATCTGTTGACGGGGATGATGTGAAGTACATAATTTTATATTTTCCAATTTGATAATAAAGCACCGAAAATACTAGACCATTCTGGGATATCTTCTGTTGCTCGGCAATGCACCAAATCGCTGAACACAAAAACAATTCAATATTGAACGAAAAGAGCTCCCCATTGATTTGTTTTTGTGTTCAGAGTCAAAACCCAAAGCTGAGCTGATAATAAAGTTGTTGTGTTGTGACAAAAAACCGCTTATAATATTTCAAATACTAGGTATACACAAGTAGGTAAAGTGTATACGTACTTTAAACCGGCAAAACTGTTTACGAAAGTTTAATAAGCTGTTATTTATTTAATACCTACTTGATTTAATATAAAAAAATGGCAATAAGGTAGAATGTTCAACAATCAACATTGTTGTGTGCTACGATAACCCTTATCATTACATAGGTACGAGTATGTGCGTAGCGTATTTGACTGTTCAAGCGAAAACCGTGGTTGTTTCAAGCGATACCTACCCAGCTAGGGTTGCAAATAGCAAATATGTACAAGTACATACCTATACGTACCTACCCACTTTGATTTCATTTTTCTAATTGGATGGGATATATTCAAGCACATATTGTGCGTTTGATTATTTTATCAAACGCTTGGTGAAGCAGAAATTTATATAAATCAATAAAAAATCGAACATAAACAACAAAATTGATGTCAGCTCACCTGTTTCAGCATTTCCATGCATTGCGAATAAAAGACGCAATTTCTTGGATACCTCTGAAGAAAAGCGTTAACCAGTTCGGCTACCAAGGCGTCATTGCACCGATTTTCATTACCAGCAACAGCAGCCTTCCCGGTGTTGCTATCAGCGGTAGAAGCAGCAGCAGCAGCAGCCGCAACAGCAATAGCAATGGAAGCGTCCCGATTATTACTCGATTGATTATTCTTATCGAGCTGATGAATACTATTGCTTCTGCTGGCAGAAGTGCTAGCAACAAAGTTTAAACATTTACATGAGATCAACATGGTTTACCGCACAAAATTCAACAGACTTCTAGAGTAGTTTCTTTGTTGGTATGCTTGCACAATTTTAATATAAAAAATTCA
Organism: Melanostoma mellinum; assembly: GCA_914767635.1. Classification (NCBI taxonomy): domain Eukaryota; kingdom Metazoa; phylum Arthropoda; class Insecta; order Diptera; family Syrphidae; genus Melanostoma; species Melanostoma mellinum. The sequence continues at coordinate 161,243,142 of OU612058.1, read as the reverse complement.
CCGTTTAGGTTATAGGTATTTACAATTTTTCTTTTAACTTAAAAGGACAATTTTGATAATTAAATCTTATTCGCCTTAATTTTTCGTATGATTCTATCTCTCTTTAACGCACGCACTTTGAAATTCAATTTTTCACCCTTTGCGTATCTTGTAAACTTTTTTTTTTCTTACTTTTAAAGACTGCAGAGAAAAATTCAAATTTTTCTGCGAGTAAAAATTCACTGGGGCATTTGAATAGATAATTTGAATGCCGGTTTATTTTGGTAATTAGAGGTATGCGCGATTTGAAATTATAAAAAAAATTAGAAAGAATTAAAAGGTTAATTCCATTCCACACTTTTTCCCGTCAAACGTAAAAAGAACTGAACCTGAACCAACATTGCCGAACACACAGGCCGAATCACAAACAAGAACGAAAAATTGTATTTTTTTCTTTGCTCTGCTCCTCAGAGTCGTTTGTTTTTTTCTTATTGTTGCTTTTTCTATGGCCGTTTTACTAGTTTTTTTTTTTTGCTTTTCTTTCCTTTTTGTTCTGTTTTCGTCGGTCTACTTATGCTTTCAAGTTTTTCTTTGTTCTTTGTTCGAGCGAGGTGGGCAAAAGGAATCTAAAACTCACCAATACCTCGTTTCCACTTAGAATTGAATCACACTTCAATTCGAATTAGTGCCAGTGTATACCTAGATCGAATTGAAATAGGATTACCCGATCCGATACACCTCTTGTAGCTGGATCGATTCAAAATAGTGTGTTGTATACCTATATTACTCGATTCAGTGGGTAAGTAGATACCTGCATCGAAATCTGAATCATAATCCGATCCGATTACCCGATTCTAAGTGGAAACGAGGTACAAGAGAGGTGGTTAAAATAGGGGTAGATTCGATGGTTGCATTCAGGGCAGTTCTACACAAAAAAATCATAGTATAAAAAATAGGGCAAACGTTTTATACGACTATCATCTAATACCTCGTTTCCACCTAGAATTGAATCACACTTGAATTCGAATTAGTGCCAGTGTATACCTATATCGAATTGAAATAGGATTACCCGATCCGATACAGCTCTTGTAGCTGGATCGATTCAAAATAGTGTGTTGTATACCTATATTACTCGATTCAGTGGGTAAGTAGATATGTACCTGCATCGAAATCTGAATCATAATCCGATCCGATTACCCGATTCTAAGTGGAAACGAGGTATAAATTTAAAGTGCTAAAAACAAATGGTTAGAAAAGATACCAACATTTTTACAACAATAGTAAAACAGACGTCCTTCAAAAGAACGATTGGACAGTAATCGCCTTAAAAGTTAAGGAATCTGGGCCCAGGCTAGGTCAATAGCGTGTCTGCAGTGGAAGCGGCAAATTAAAAATCAAAATTATTAAGTTATATAAGGCCTGTTTTTTCGTGCCAGACCAAAAAAAGTAAAAAATTGTTTGTCAAAAATCTTACCCTTGTTCCTGACATTTTTTTACAATGCTATTATTATTTTTTGTTGTGTTTTGAAGGTTGTGTTCTAATGTTTGTTTTGCTTGGCAGATGAATATTTAGTTAATGCAACATGGTTCAACATGGCTACTTGGCAGCCGCTTCTTACCAGCCGCTAAAAGTAGCAGAAGCACGCAGTGGCTGGTAGCCCGTTCACACTATCGGCTGCTATTATTATTTTTTGTTGTGTTTTGAAGGTTGTGTTCTAATGTTTGTTTTGCTTGGCAGATGAATATTTAGTTAATGCAACATGGTTCAACATGGCTACTTGGCAGCCGCTTCTTACCAGCCGCTAAAAGTAGCAGAAGCACGCAGTGGCTGGTAGCCCGTTCACACTATCGGCTGCTATTATTATTTTTTGTTGTGTTTTAAAGGTAGTGTTCTAATGTTTGTTTTGCTTGGCAGATGAATATTTAGTTAATTCAACATGGTTCAACATGGCTACTTGGCAGCCGCTTCTTACCAGCCGCTAAAAGTAGCAGAAGCACGCAGTGGCTGGTAGCCCGGTCACACTATCGGCTGCTAAGAACAGCTACAGAAAACCATACAAAAATTGCTTTTGAACTTTATTTCTAATTTTAAAACCTGTTTATGATAATCGACACAAATTTCGAATGAACAATTTACTATATAGAATGTGTAGCAATATTTTTCTATTTTAGCTTGAGTGGATATTCTCATAAATCATTGTATAACTTAATTTTAACAACTACAATTGTCGCTGCCATAATTGCAGAAATGTTTTTACTTGAGAAGTCAAAGATCTAAACAACAAAAACCATTGGAAAACTTGTAGGGTTCAATTCGATGGGAAATTGCTAATATACTAATATCTACGATTGAATCGTTGCAAGATTGCTTGATTCCAGCCAGTGAAAAGTAGAAACACGATTTCCATTGGTCAAATCTTCCCATAGCGTATTTTCTCCATGGGTAGCCTTTTACACGAGCGCTGTATTATTCCATCTCAAAGTTTGAGTTTTGAATGCAGCCAATGAAACGAGACTCATTCTAGCCTCGAACTGTTCGAGTTCGAAGATTCGAACACCAAAAATGGTCTGTCTTGCCTGTCATTCCAAAAAAATTTGCAAAAGATAAGGACCATCGATCATTTTTGTGATACAGAACTTTATAAAAATCTTTGAAACAAACTCATTTATGACCTTGTTTTAAATATTTTATAATAACAAAGAACACATTTCAATTGTACAAAAAATAAAAAATGAAGTGTGACACAAAACTGAGCCGAAATTGAAACTTAGGTCGTCATCAAATGGGTGTTTCTTCTACAACATCAATAAATCTTCCAAAATCAGGAACAGAATCAATTTTATCCAAAGTGAACATGAGTAACAAAGAAGGATTCGATGAGCGTGAAGAAGGTGAAATTATAGATGAATATGAAGACATCATTTCGTCGGATGAAGAATTTTCATTGCGAAAACGAATAGAAGAATTGGAAGCAAAAAATGCTGAACTGGAAAAAATCGAAAATATATCTGCGAACTATGGAAATGCAGGATTTGGTATGTAGAAATTATAGAAAGTAATAAGAACCATTTATTTAAAAAATATATGTATTAGCATTCGACAGATGTTTGCAGTTGAATAGGCAATTTGAAAAAGAACATCAACCACATGGTTTAGTAAATAGTCGGAAACAGTGACCTTGATTTCTTATCTGCAAAAGTAGAATTTAAACCTACTCAAGTGTTTATTTGAGCAAAGAGAGCTTTTTCGTAAAACAGAAAGAAGCCATTTGAGGGTCTGAAACCGAACTTGCAACACTTGGGTAATTTTTAATGCCTACACAGAAATGTTTTATTTTAATTGTTATAAATGGTAGGGTACTTAGTCCAATAACCCAATTTTTGTTGCGTCATTCAATCAATGAAACTAACTTGACCCTTAAACTTAAATGAAACACTTTGCTGTGAGACAGCCCTTTACGCTTGAAACAAAAAGGGAGGGTGTTTGGTGTCAACAATTATTAGCTACAATAATTGAGTGAAGTAGATTTCACATGCAATCAATCTAAAGACTACACACAAAAGCCAAAACTAAAAAATGTTGTCTCTTGAGCTCTCGAACTTTTATTTAGTTCGAGGTTTTCCTTTTGTATCGTTTTAGTTTACAGTAAAAAAAAAACTGAACTTCAATTGCGGTTGGAGGTGATGAAAAAATGGAAAGCGTCAATCAAGGCTACATTAGTTTACAATTTTTTTTCTTCTTTAAAATGATTTTGATATTTATCGAAGTCTTGCAATAGAATGAGGATGAAGATGGAAGCGATTAAAAAAATCCATTTTCCATTTTTTCTAAACGTGAAAATATGTAGTTCCGTTAAGGCCCCGACCCATAGAGTCCGTTGCGTCCGTTCGTTGCCGGATTCAACTGACAGCAGTGAGTTTTACCGGACACAACGGATTGGGGTGACCCATAGAATCCGTTGCGGTGTGAAGAGAAAACTTCAAATTGGTTTTGACTGCGCATGTCATCAGTTCTGCCGGACGCAAAAGTTAAAAGTTGGTCTACTTTTTGCGTTGCGTCCGTTGCATCCGATGCTTATGGGTCACCTCTCATAAGATCATGTGTATTTAATCGAGCTGTCAGTTGAATCCGGCAGCGAACGGACGCAACGGATTCTATGGGTCGGGGCTTTTTGAAAACAATACTAAAAAATCTGTTACCAGTATTGAAATATATTCGCTTCAATCTTGTGTGATCACAGGATAACAAATGATGGAGTTTTGAGCCATTTCACAAAAAAGGGGAATATTCATCTCAATAAAAATAATATTCCACCTGTTCAACCGATAACCTCCGGATCTCCGTGTGGAATGGAAGATCTCATAACAGTTTACCAGCAGCCAGATATAGCCACCATCCAAAAAATGCGATGGAATGGACCGGGTATATAGAACATGAAATACTGCCACATCTACTATGGCTACTGCTACAGACAACAGAAGCAACGTCTATTTGGGATTTGCCGTAAGAGGTAAACTCGGGCATAAAGTTATCAGCCAAAATCCGATTGATGAGCGTTAAATGACCACCCGCATCAGGGTTAAATTCGCCTACATAAGTCAAATATGCGCCCACGCCCCACAGATGAGAAAGACGAGGGTTTCGAAGATTGTTTCTACCACCTCCTCGAAAAAACGTATGAGCAGTGCCCTAGTCTTCTTTGTTGGCCATTTTAAAGCAGAATTAGGGAAAGAGCACATATTTTGAAATACTATCGGTAAGCATAGCCTGCATGACGAAACATCCGAAAACGTACGCAGGCTAATCGATTTCGCTGCTGGGCTAAATCTTGTTGTAAGTAGTACACGCTTCCTGCATCTCAACCAAATGGACCATGTTGCGATCGACGCAAGGCACTCTTCCAGTGTGCTAGATGTCCGAACTTTCCGAGGGGCCAACTTTGACTCGGACCACTACCTTGTTGTAGCCAAGGTACGAATGAGGATATCTTGTTCACGACCTGCACGAACTAACGCTGTGAAGAGATATGACGTCGGAAAGCTACAATCGCAAGAGATTGCCAATGCATTTTCCAATCGATCCAATCCTTGAATCCCATGCCGCCAGCATTAAGCATTGAAGACCAGTGGCAGCAATGCCAAGAAGCCATCAGAACCGCTGCCTCTGAGGTTCTGGGTTTCACTCGACCACCAAAACGAAACCCATGGTTCGATGAACAGGCAGGCAAATGCAGCCAAACAAAAAGCACGACAAAGAGCTGATGCAGAAACGAACGAGGGTTGCTTACGATCAGTAAAGAAGGGCAGAACACCGAATTCTCAAAAAGAAAAAGAAGCAGCATGAGAAGCGCTCGTCTTAGGAAATTGAGTGGTGCCATGACAGGAACGAGATTCGGAAGTTTTACCAAAAGGTAAAAAGATCCTGCCAAAGTGGCAAGCCCCGAACTCAAGCCTGTAAAGACCAGCAGGGAAACATAGTTGTAGAGTCACAGTCGCTACTGAGGATCTGGAAAGATAATTTCTGCAGACTGCAACGGCGATGAGGACACAAATTCCGCTGTCAGGCAGATTGCCCCATTCAGCCTGGACGATGATCAAGAATTCCGTCCTCCCGACCTAGAAGAAGTTAAGCTTGCTATATGCAAATTTAAATCAAACAAAACTGCAGGTGCAGATGGCCTTGATGCCGAACTTTTCAAGGCAGCTGGAGATCAGTTGGAAAGGAGCATGCACCAGCTGATCTGCATGATATGGTCGAAAGAAAGCATGCCCGATGAATGGAACCTCAGTATCGTATGCCCGATCCTAAAGAAAGGATCACAACTGCGCCAATTATAGAGGGATAAGCCTCCTTAACGTCGCTTATAAGATCTTGTCTGCTGTAATATGTGAACGTCTGAAACCCCACGTCAACAACTTGATAGGTCCTTATCAATGTGGGTTTAGACCAGAGAAGTCCACAATATACCAAATTTTCACATTACCCAGATTTTGGAAAAAACCCGAGAACATAATATCGATATTCAGCATCTCTTTATCGATTTCAAGGCCGCGTATGAAAGTATCTACAGAGACGAGCTGTACAGATCCGGAATCCCTGCAAAACTCGTACGACTATGCAAGATGACTTTGGAGAATTCACGCTGCTCCGTCAAAGTCGGAAAAGAACTCACCGAGACCTTTGATGTCGAAAAAGGCTTTAGGCAAGGCGACAAACTATCATGTGATTTCTTCAACTTCGTACTTGAAAAGATTGTAAAACACTTAAACGTCAACACCAGAGGAACAATCTTTCAAAAGTCTGTACAATTACTCGCCTACGTAGATGATATTGACGCAATGAGAAGAAAAAAAGCGTGATGTCATAGGTGCTTTAGCGAGTATTGAATCAGAAGCGGCAAAAATGGATTTGATGGTTAATGAAGGAAAAACGAAGTATATGTTGTCATCAAACAAGGACACAGAACATCGACGAATTGGACAATACGTCACATTAGACAGACATAACTTCGAGGTAGTACAGGACTTTGTCTACCTAGGATCCGCTATAGACACGGAAAACAACATCAGTGCGGAGTTGAAACGGAGAGTAACACTTGCCAACGTTTGCTTTTTTGGGTTAAAAAGGTAATTGCGAAACAAAACCCTATCTAGGAAAACCAAAATAACCCTGTATAAGACCTTGATATTCCCAGTGCTGTTTTACGTCGCGTAAGCGTGCATGAGGAAACCCTTTGCAGTTTCGAAAGAAAAATACTCCGAATGATTTTGGTCCCGTATGCGAAGACAATGGTGGAGAAGAAGATATAACAAAAGCTGTATGAGTTGTACCGCAACATGGGCATAGCTAGAAGAGTACGCATTGCGAAGTTACGACGGCAAGCTGTAAAAGAATGCATTCATTTGGTAATGCATTGCAAAAGTCCCATTCATTTAAATGATTATTTGGAATGCATTCACAACTAGTTGCAATCTTGGAAGTCTTTTAAAAGTCTTTTACAATCTTTTAGTCTATTGATTATGTCGTAAAAAAGGGCAGATAAAGGAACTCGACATTGAGTGGACTTTTATTGCATGAATCGATTAATGGGTTAATTTTAGTGAAATAGCCGAAAGTGCTATTAAATTAGAGGGTGCGATTCGGAGATATGGGTTCTAAACCATCTTCATTCGTTTTTTCAAAATATCTCGAAAACGAAGCAAAATTTTGATGCAATTCCGAGAATGTTTTTTGTAGAGAGCAAATTTTCCCATCGAAATGCATCTTTTTAAAAATTATAAATAAAAATTTTTTATCCAAAATAGTAAAATTCCCGACAGAAAAAAATGCAATTTTTTCCAATTTCTGAGTTTTGTCAGTTTTTTTAATGGCATTTCTTTCTGGTTGCAGATAGGTATGGGTAATGCTTCATAAAAAAAGAAGAAAATAAAATTTTCTTTAAAATGCCATATCAGAGAACTTCCTATGTTTCAAATTCACCGAAATATTGCCACTTGAACATAGACATTTATCATAGATTTTCATCCTTTTTATACTGACAAACAGCATTTATCCTTATTTTGTTAAAAAAATTAAAATTTTATTCAATGCAAAAGCATTTTAGGTTGATAATATGTAAAATAAATGACCTAAATACTTCCTTTCTTGAATATAAAATATGATAGTATTTTCAAAATGATTTGTGGAACATTTTTGAAACAGCTATCTACAGACTACAACTGACCACTTAGGTCCCAATTTTGTCGGAACATTATCAAAATGTGTATCTATTAAAACCAAGTCTAGAAAAAATAACCGCAAATTGAACTATCGAAAGATTTCACTGGTCTACAAAATTTCACTTTTTTGAATGCACACAAAAGCGAACTATATTTCTTAAAGGTTTTCGGCTCGCTGAACTCAAATCTGGCCTCAGAATTGCTCTGTCACATCACATTTTCAAAATGTTAAGCGTTCAAGATCGGAAAAATCCAGTTTTTGCTATTTTTGAGCCTATGTTTTAACATAAAAAAATTTTAACCCAAAAACAAACCATTGCTTTTCCGATGATTTGCTATCCGCTGAATCCAAATCTGGTCTCAAAATGGCACTATTACATCAGGCTACTGAGATATCTAGCTTTTTTTGTAACAAATACCTTTTCATTGAGTAAAAAATGTTTTTTTAATTTCACAGAGTAAAAATAAATGTAGTCAGTATAAAAAGGATGAAAATCTATGATAAATGTCTATGTTCAAGTGGCAATATTTCGGTGAATTTGAAACATAGAAAGTTCTCTGATATAGCATTTTAAAGAAAATTTTATTTTCTTCTTTTTTTATGAAGCATTACCCATACCTATCTGCAACCAGAAAGAAATGCCATTAAAAAAACTGACAAAACTCAGAAATTGGAAAAAATTGCATTTTTTTCTGTCGGGTATTTTACTATTTTGGATAAAAAATTTTTATTTAAAATTTTTAAAAAGATGCATTTCGATGGGAAAATTTGCTCTCTACAAAAAACATTCTCGGAATTGCATCAAAATTTTGCTTCGTTTTCGAGATATTTTGAAAAAACGAATGAAGATGGTTTAGAACCCATATCTCCGAATCGCACCCTCTAATTTAATAGCACTTTCGGCTTTTTCTCTAAAATTAACCCATTAATCGATTCATTCAATAAAAGTCCACTCAATGTCGAGTTCCTTAAGAAATGACATAATCAATAGACTATTTGCAATCATAAAGTATTTTGATTGCATTGAAAATAATGCGGTGATTTGGCTGCTTTGAAGTCGTTTGACTGCTTGAATTCTTTTTTACTGCTTAGAGTCTTTTGACTGACTGAAGTCTTTTGATTGCTTCATCTGATGATGACCTAGAAGTTCAAGAATCGCTTAAAAAAAAAATGTTTCACTTTTGCCTTTGTAATTTTCCGTTAAGTTCCTTATACTCCAGTCTTCAAGTTCTGGTCCTACGATAACCTCTGTATTAGTAAATGTTGCCTTTAAAATTATGGTATAGGTAATCCTACGGGAATTGCATTCAAGTAGAGGCCCCGATTCTAGCAGAACATTTCGAAAACCTTCTGAACATAGAATCCTCAGTCAGTCCAATGCAATACGCAGCACCCTCCCTCCAAAATGAAACACTAGATCGGAACATTACCCTTATGCAAGTTAGACAAGTTATAAATCATTGTGGCGCAAACAAGGCCCCAGGCGAATATCGCATACCTTATGAATTCTTCAAAAACGCAACGGATAGCTTCCTGGAAGAGTTAACTAAAACTTTTAACTTCATCTTCAGTCATGGTGAGATACCCAAAAGTTTCCAAAAGAACATCATATTCCCTATACTAAAGAAAGGGGACCCGACGGATCCAAACAATTACAGAGGTATCTCTTTCCTTAACGCGGTTACGACAATCTTCACGGGCGTACTTCTGGAAAGACTGACGAGGACGAGCTGGGTAAACGAAAATAAGCTGCTTAGCGAATACCAAGCCGGATTTCGCAAAAATTACTCCACAGTAGATAACATCTTCGTGCTTACGAATATTGCCAGAACGTACCTGGATAACGGATCGAAACTGTACGCCTTTTTCGTAGACTTCAAGGCTGCTTTCGATACAATCAACCGAAGAGCATTGTTTTATAAACTTTATAGTTTGGGATTGTCTTCAAAAATGATGCGAATGATACAAAAACTCTACGAAGACAATTTTACAGCGGTATGGGACGGAAATATTCTATCGGAATGGTTTGAAACAGAATCAGGGGTAAAGCAAGGCGGCCTCCTTAGCCCCTTGTTGGTCTCTCTGTTTTTGGATGATCTTACGGAATTTTTACCAGGAAGGATATCATACGCAAATATCAAAATTAAACTTTTAATGTACGCAGATGATATTGTTATTCTAGCAGAGAATACGAACACGCTACAGTTAATGATAAACAAACTGCAAACATACTGCACCTTATGGAATCTCAAACTCAACACCAACAAGTCTAAGATTTTAATTTTTCGAAATGGAACAGGACGATATTCCAGAAATGAAACATGGTACTGGTCAAACGAGGGAATAGAAAAAGTTAAAAAATACAAATATCTTGGTATCCTGCTCAACTCTCAACTTTCTTTCAAGGAACATCTACAAAAATAACTAAAAGACTCAAAACGCGCTATTAACTGCACCTGGAGTAGAATCTTCAATGATAATCAGATAACAGCCAGTGCAAAATACAGAGTGTTTGAAGCAGTAGCTAGAGCAATTATGTGCTATGCAGGACAAGTCTGGGGCATCTGGCAATTTGAGGAAGTGGAGAAACTCCAGAGATATTTCCTCAAAAGAATATTCAAACTGCTTTATAATACTCCGAACTATGCATTATACACCGAGACTGGCCTAACATATACACCCTTAAACTACACTTTGACTATATCTTGAAAGTTATGACGCAACCAACAAACCGTATTGCTTATAAAATCGCTTCCCACCTACAAACTCGTAATAAACAATGCTTCGATGAATGGACTAAACTCTGCATATAGCACAACGTAGGCTATCCGAATAACCCAGAACCAGAGTGGAAGGAAACTCTAAAAGAACTTTTAGAAAAGGTTGAAAACGCCCAAAAAACAAATTTTCGCAATCAGATTCAGGACAGCCAAACGCGGGTTACTTACAAGGAGCTCAATCATGACTTGGGAATAAACAACTATTTGCACGACGATCATAGCCTGGACATGATCTCAACAATATTTAAAACGAGATGTGAACTCCTACCGCTTAACTACAGGCCATACTCGTCTAACACCAATTCATTATGTACACTGTGCAATAGAAGAGAAAGAGAAGATGTGTACCACTTCATGGCAATATGCCCAATCTTTAAAGCAATCCGAATACCAGTATGGGGAAAATTTACCCTTCAGCAAGAGGAACTTCTGCATAATATCCTTAATGGAGACAACTGGAACCACCTGTACATCTATACCAAGAAAGCGCTCAAATACCGCCACCAAATTATAAATGAAGCTTTTTGAAGAAACCAACAAATATGCTGATGTGCTTAACTAAAAAACAAAAAAAAAAAAAACGAAAAAATTGAAATAAATTATAATAACTCTTTTTTCGGCTGACGGCAAAAAGCCAATGCTCTATTGTGAAATATGTTAAAACCTAAAATTATTGAAAAATAAAATCACTACTACTACTACTACTACTACTACTACTACTACTACTACTACTGGTATAGGTATTAAGATGTCTTACAGTAGCCTTAATCAGAATTGCTGAGTGTTAAGTCATTCTTGAAGTTTCAAGATTCTCATCACCCAGTGCACTACTTGATTCACATCGAAGAACAGGAGGACTATTATCCTCAAAACGCCGCATTATTGCCGCTCCGTTTCCGCGCACATATAATACGACGATACGAGGCACTTTAGACTTTATTTTCCGTTGGTTCTATATAAATTGACCAAAGTCTAATGGAAGTTGTATTTACTTTTTTACACAATTTTATATGAACTATTCTAATAAATTTGTTTAATTGCTTTCAGATTATCCAAAAAAGGATTCATATACCACTGATCGTTATCCACTTATATCGATTGACATATCTGACGATGAAGACTACCCACCAGCTCCCAAAATGTCACGCCTTCCAAAGCGTCGAAAATCAACTCCACATTCCTCACGTCATAAACTACTCCAGCATAGCAGCAGCAGTCATCGTCATAGAAAAAGATCCTCATCGCCACCACCTGCTCCGCATTATCGTCAGTCTGATAAACAATTACTTTCTGCCTTCCACAGCAGGATTTCTTCACACAATTCACACACATCAAAAAGGAAACGAAAGAGCAAAAAAGCACATTCCACTAGACCATCGCGCAAGTCACGAGAATATTACGTGAGTGACAGTGATAATGATTATAACCTGGATGGTTATAACGTAGATTACCTCAATCAGCATTTGTTTAGCCCCGATGAGGATAGACATTTTCCACTTAACCGAGAAGAACTTCGTACTTTAGTCAGAAGTAGTCATCGCAATGAGATGAGTGTGCCATTAAAAGATCGTTTGATACGAAAAAAAGAAAACACTAATACTCTGAATGAAAAAGGTAAAGAAGAGTTTCCCCCGGCGGCGGCGGCGGCGGAAGTTGTGGAGCAAGAACCAGAGCCATCGGCTAGTAGAAAGCCAACTTCACCGTCTGAAGAAAAAGCTGACACTGAAGACGATTTGGAAGAGCAAGAATTGCGAATACTCGCTCTTAAGTCGGCAGTTTTGCGTAAGCACATGGTTCGTAAGAAACGCAATGAAAATGTCGCCTACTCGCCTTCAGATTTTGATGAAATCTACAAATGCATTAATGACTCTCCTTCCTTAAATAACATTGAAGAGCTAGAAGCTTGCAATAGTATGGAAATCAGTCCAGTTCCGTCCCCTAAGATGATACTGAGTGAGGATGGCGGCATCGATACACAACCAATCGACATGGATATAGTCAATAGTGAAAGTGACTGTGAGCTGCCCGCATATGATGAATGGATGCCAATCGAACGGATTCCTTTGCCCAATAACATTGAAATAAGCGACGAATTATGCGTTCCAACTCCTATGCGTTACAACAATGAACAGCATTTTGTGAGCGAAAAAGAATTCAGACCACCAGAGCCTAGATTTGAGACTGCCTCAGTGTCACCAAATAATAATGATTCAGAAGTAGATGAAGAGGAGTTAGCTCTTCGAGCTTTGCTGCTATCCAAAATGAACTCGCCAAAGGTAAACAAAAATATAAAAAAAGAGACTCGAAATTTGGCAAATGCAAACACTCCCGATTCGGACATATCATTGGAGGCTGATGTCTTGCGAAACTTTCTCATCAACAAAATGAAGAAGAAAACCGAAGTAAATCATTCGTCGGAAAGTGTTTTGAAAGAAGCTGTGCGACGACTTACAGGTAGAAATGCATCTTCTAGTCCAATAGACACTCCACAACAAACTGAAACGAAACCACGCATCAAAACTGTAGACGAAACAGAGTTCGAACTTGGTCAAACGATAACAGGTATGGCCAGAGTAAAAATAGATGTGGATCACAAGCCGACTCCAATAGACTTGGAAGCAAGTAGAGCCCTTAACTCTGCGGCGCCGACGGCGGCGCTTGGTGTCATACGAGTTAAGAGTCTTAAGTCACTTCAAATGCCGCAAAGTCCCAAGAGATCGACAGAACTAGTTTTATCTTCTAAAGATGTTCCTAAAGAAAATGTGGGTGAAGATTTCACTAATATAAAAATAACGCCAAATCTAAAAACAAAACAGAATACATTGGAGGGCAAAACTGTGCAGATCGAGAAAACTTTGGGTGATAAAGAAGATGGAATGGTTATCACGAGCAAAGATAAAGTTTTAGCAACAAAATTGGTGCCACAAGGTCCGGTGAAAGCAGTTTCGCAAAAAATCCATGCAAAAAATCCTACCAAAGCAAAAACGAACCCTCCCCTTGCAAATAAGCTCGCAGCGCAAGGCGGAAATTCAAATCCATTTGCTCTTTCAGAGGCTATACCTCCTGCCGAGGAACACAAAAACCAAAATACACATTCAAAACCAAAACCAATTAAAGTTGAAAACGCTTGCCTAAGTCCCAAACATGATATGACAAACAAGTTAGGAATGCCCTCAGAGGATCAAAATAAACATCTAAGATCGAAAGCAGTACTGAAAATCGCAGTAGAAGTAGCTTCCAAGCAAAAAAACGCGGTTGAAAACATCGTGTTAGAGAAACAAGCATCGATAGCTGAGGCTCAGGATGTTGTTGCTAGGTCCAAAGATAAAATTCAAGTTTCAAGAGACACGATCAGTCAGAAAAGTGAATTGGAAGTAACTAAATCTATCGAGATTGAGGCGAGTCCTAGCACACAGTCCGAACAGTTAGAAAAAAGTGATGGAAAACATGTCGAAGGAGAAAAAGAGAAGAGTATCGATACTGTGATTGAAGACATCCCAACAGCAGAAAACCAGGAAAAGTCGGGAACAAACGAAGATCCACTAAACCTAGAACAACAAGGAAACAAAGTTATTGCTAAGGTTATGGTAAGTGAAAACAAAGGCACAGAGGAAGCAGAGCTTTTAACCAAAAGTACAGAGGAAACTGTGCTTTCGACCATAAGTACAGATGAAGCGCTACTTTTGACCAAAACTACACCAGCTACAGAAGATGTGGAACTGGAAAAAGATGATAAAAAAGAAAAATTGGAAGGAGGTTCAAGTGAAGGTCCTGTTGAACCAGAATCAACTGCAGCCACGAATTCTAAGCCAAACGTTTCTTCCGATTCACAAGACATTGCTATTAATGATTCTATGGAATCTGAGAACAGTGTCCACGAATCTAATGATGCAGATTGCGAAAATTTATCCTCTGAGCCGGAAAAAGATATCGATAGAACTTTGGTGCCACAACAAGATGAAATCGCTTCCCAAACAAAATCACAAAACCTTGAAGATGAAGACAAGATGGAGACACAACCTAAAAAGGCGAGTCAACCTTTGATTGAAGCAACATCGGCTACAAGTCAAACTGAAAAGTTGTCAAAGCCAATATCTGATTCGGCTGAAAAAAAGACACCCGTTCATCAAAATGCCAAATCAAAAGTTTCAAACGAAAATGTATTGAACATTAAGGGAAAAACATCTCTAGCCAAAGCCAAGCCGAACATTTCAAAAGTTCCCTCAGTTGTTCCAAAAAATCATACATCTGAAGCTCAAGTGGCTCCACAGAAAGCAGCTTCCAAAGTTTCTATCCAGCAGTCAGCTGCAAATTCTACCAAAATTGTTAAGCCCAATAAAATTATCAATCAACAGTCTACCAGTTTCAAACGCAAGCCTACCGACAATCAGTCTAACCCTTCAGTGCCTTCAAAGAAGATAAAACCTAACGAAACCAATCGTTTGATTACCACCGCTGAAATTCCACAAGTTCCTAAACTAGTGATTCAACTTGGAGCCTCGGAGAGCGAGAGTGAATATTCAGCAATGTCTGCAAATGAAATAGATGAAAATGAAGATTCAAATGGCGTTCGAAGCATTTTCAATCGAAGTATTACGATTGGAAATGAATATTATGACATTGCTAGTCCAATTAGTTTGACGATGGAGTCGCCATGCAATACACCAATTCAAACTGAATCTCCAATAGTCAGTCGGACACAAACACCACAGCCAATAGTTGAGAAGTCGATTGTTAATGATTATTTTGAAGCAAAACTGGAGCAGTTCTTGAAAAACGTGCGATCGAAAGTCTCGGATACGAAAAAGTCAGCTGAGGATCAGAACCAGATACAAACACAACAGATTCCCCCCGCTAACTGTACACCATTGGTGAGTTGTAACAAAATGGCTTTTAATTTTTTTGTCTTGTTTTTTGTTTTCTATTAAAGGCCGTTCGTCATTTACCCGAGTCTTCACAGCAAGAGTATCGTCGCCTAATAAATCGAATGAAAATGCTCGAACGTCAAAAACAAGCAAAGAATCTACAAGTGGTTTTGAATACATCTGCGGAAACATTAGCAACAGATTCACGTGTTTCGATAACATCCAATGACACTAAATGTCTCGTTCGTAAGGTTTTGGTAAAAAATGCTACAGCCAAATCTCCAAATGCTCCAAAATCTTCCACAAATGTCTCTAAGTCACCTGAAAAAGCTTCCGATCCATTGAAATCTGCCAATAATCCGACAACGTTACACGATCCGGCAGCATCAAAACTCTCCAAAGAAAATCGTCTGATTTTGTACGAAGGTTCCTATCGCAAAACAGGGTAAGTTTCTCACTTATCACTTTGTGTTGGTGATTTAACAAGAATATGAAAATCTTCGAAAACAATTATATTTTCAGTTGTAGTATACTAGCAAATCTGGATAAAAGTATCGAATTGGTTAGTGTGGCGAAAGAAGCAAAGATGGCAAAACTTAAACATGAAAAACGATTGAGAGAACTCCGAGATGAAATGGAAAGTGTACAAAGAAAGTTACAGGAGCAACAAGCAAGAATTACAAAAGTCTATCCCGAAATATTCAATTCTCATCGAGCAATTGAGTCGCTTAAGACAAGGCGGTTGAAAATTAATAAAGCAGTAACTGCGCTGGGAAAGAGTATTATTGGACCACATTATAGGTATGTACTGTGTGGGTACTTTATTTTTCTTTTTTTGGGTGTATGTGTTTTAGCCAATTCTATCTTAATTGACATAATATAAGAAACAGGGAAATGAGTTTTGCATTTGTTTTATGATAAATCTAAACAAAAAAAATCGAAAAAAAAGTTGAGTACATATGTTGTCGTTGGGTTAATTGAAGTAGGTCGTCCCTAGACAGTGCGATTATCGGGGTTGATAACGTCCGAAGTTTTGCTCTGACACACTCATAGAAAAAGAAAAATACTTTTTAGTACGACTTTTCCGGTCGGTAAACGTTAAAATTTGTAAAAAACGGACAATTGCCCTTTTCTTTAATATCTATTAAGAGTTTGAAGCAGAAAAATGGCACGATAGATAAAATTAAAATACTACACATTTTTTTAAGACACGACGCTGAACATTAGGCGTTTTGTCTATATTTTTAACCAAGCATTTGGGGGAGTTTATGAAGACGATGACGTTGTTCCCATTGCAGTATCAAGAAAACACTCAGCACTTAGGTTATGTTAGGTAGAATGGGCTGACGGTTGATCTTATTACCGTCACACTTAGATCAATGTAGATCCATTGTGATACCCTGGAGTATTGTAACGTCCTAGAAACCTTTTTTCTTTATGTTTATGTCTGGTCAGTTTTTAACCATTTTGTGGCCTTAGTGAAGTTTAACAGGCTTCTTTTTGAAGTGTCTGATAATTCTTCTAGTTCATTGAAAAAGTAACTGCCTAGAAATTTTTTCCTAATGTGGCCTGGTTGCTGGGCATTGATAAAGGAAGTGAGTTGTATCCTTACGTTCATCTTCGTCATTGCATCCTCTGCACAGGTCATCGGTACAAAGACCCATTTTCTTTTTGTGGTAACGTAGTAGGTTAGGTCCAGTTATGATACTGATAAGCATTCGTATTGAAGGTCTATTCAATGATAGCAGCTTTTCAGATCCGTTCTTATCGTATTTCGGCCATAGTTTCCTGGAAGTAACACAGGAGTCTAGGCATTCCCATCTTTCATTGGATTTTCGCATTATTTTGTTACCAATGATCTGTTTCATTTCAAAGGGTGGAATCCTGATTGATTGATCAATGATAGAAGGGTCAAGTGATTATCCTTTCCTCGCTTGTTCGTCCGCTTTTTCGTTTCCCGATATACCACTATGACCAGGAAGCCAGCAACGTCTAACGTTATGCTGTGTGTCAAGAACCCTTAGCTCTTCGCGACAGCAGTCAGCAGTGACAACAGTGGCAGAAATAGCTTTTATTGCTGCCTGGCTAGCAATGAAAAAAGTGATATCAGCATGTGATAGCGCCATCATGGACACCTGTTTTGCAGTGTTTGTAACTGCCAAGATCTCGGCTTGGAAGACGCTGATGTGATTTGGAAGTCTGACTCAGCACTTAACAAACTATTGAAACGTTCGGGAAATGTGATCTGGTCGTAAACCCCCAGAAAACTGAACTCGTTCTCTTCACCAGGAAATATAAAATTCCATAACTAATGGTTCCATCCATTGATGGTATACCACACTTTTCAGATGAAGCAAAATATTTTTTAGATTTTAGATTTAGAATATTTTATTCATTTCAAGCTTAAAACTAAATTAACAATTGAAGTTGATAAGTTGAAAATAGAATAATAGTGTCAATTCTTAACTTTAACAGTTAGTGATGAATGACACATCAGTAAACAAATAATTCAGAATTATAATAAGATGTGGGATAACATCAGTGCAATGAATTTTAATAAGCTTAATATGTTTAACTTTCAAAAATAAATTCAAAGATAACGATATAATTATACTCTTTGATACAGAAGAATTCGAATGATCAAAACAAAAACAAAAATTATGAAATTGAAAAATGCTAAAAGAATGATTCAATACAATTATAACTTAAGTCAAATAGCCAGCATTTAACTTTTTTGATAAAAGAGGAAGCAATTACAGTTTCTCTGATACTCAACGGCAACTTGTTGAATAGTTTTGGAGCTGTACTTGTATAAAAATGTGCAAAATGGTTATTATGTGCAAATGGGACACAGACCATCCTCAGATTATTAATTCGTAAATTATAAATTTGAGAATTTCGGCTTGGAACATTACCACTTTGTATAAAAAACTCCTTTAATACTTTAAACACATATAAATGTCTCATTGGAAGAATATGCAGTTCTTTAAATAACGGCCAGCTTCTAGCGTATCTATTCTTTCTACAAATTATTCTTAACAAATGCTTTTGAGATGTCAATAAAGGTCCAAAAGTATTAGTATACGAACCACCCCAGCTAGTAATGCCATATTGTAACTTTGAGTGTGCAAGGCCATAGTATATACTACGTAAAACTTTTTTTGAACAAAAATCTTGTAAAAGATACAATTTTCGCGTAACTAACAACATATATGATTTTAACGACTGGATATGTTCCTTCCAGTTCAACTTTGAATCAATCATAACACCTAAATATTTAAACTGATTAACTGATTTAATACTGAAACAACTACTAGAGCACTGCAAATTAGAATTAAAGTTTTGTGTACCGCACTTATGAACAGGAAAAGAAAATTGCTTACAATCATGCGCATGGAAGCAAGGACTAAACTCAAAGAGACTATCACCCGATATCTTAAAGTACATTAACTTTGTTTTCTCACTTATAATAAGACTATGCGAAGTAAACCACAGCCTCATAACTTCAAGATCTTCTTCAATTTTAGCAATACAGTCGAATAGAGAGTTTGATTCATAAGTTATTGCTATGTCATCAGCAAAGGCGGTTGAAGACCCGTTTAGAGTAAGTTTGAAAAAAGAATTAATATAAACTAAGAAAAACAACGGGCCAAGTACCGAGCCCTGGGGAACACCATTTTTAAGAACTCTAGGTATTATTACTGACAAAAATAAAAGCTTTAAGCCGGTTAATCGGTTTCACGCGTAACTTTTTATGTAATTTGAAAGACTTTTAGGGTCTATGTAAGCTAAGTCGCTAGTATCATTGAAGGAAAATTCACCGAGATGAGTTTTCCTCCTATGAAGTAGTGCAGGGCATAAGCAAAGAAGGTGTTGAACGGTTTCTTCCTCTTCTTTATCCATGCAGCTTCTGCAGAAATCATTGGAATACACACCAAGTCTTTTGACGTGTCTTCCTATTAGAGCGTAGGGAAGTGGTTGTGGTAGTGCCCTTTTTGGCTAGTTCGTCTGCCATACAGTTGCCTGGTATGTCCCTGTGTTCCGGCACCCATTCCTTCAGATACATTTGACAGTTTTGGACCGTGATGGATTTTGTAGAAACAGAGGCAAGAGATTTAAGACAGAGGCAAGATAAAGGGCGGCCGTGGTGCAGTGGTAGAGTGTTCAGTAGATAGGCCGGACGCGTGGGTTCGAATCCTGCTCTGGACATCTCCTTCCCTCTCAGCCTCCCAGTGTCATATGGACGCCGCCCTTGAGGTTATATGTGAAATTACTAACACCTTAGGTGATTGCGATTGCGATTTCTTGCCACTGTGGCTTCACATGCGACTGCGGATCAGTTTGTTCACCTAGTAGATTTTACAGCCTTTAATGTCTTCAGTAAACAGATGGCCGCTGGATCAGTCATTCGTCTCAGACCCATCTTTCAATAGCCCAACAACACTATTGGTCACTCAACAATCCAAAATTTTTCCGGATCAATCCCAAGTCACTCCGACTACTCCGTCCTTCAAGTGGTCTTTGAAAAATAGTTCCATGCCTCCATTCCTTTGAGATCCTATTGAATTTTTTAATATATGTTTCAATTTATTTCTGTGCAGATTTGAACCATCTGAACCGTAGAATGGGTGAGTCGCCGACTGTACTTGTCATATCTTCCTGAGAGAAAACGTTATATGCTCAGTAAATATCCACATTTTCTCAACCAACTAAGCAGTCCTCAAATAACTCGGCGCTGTTTACGTGAACTCAGTAACCTCCCTAAATTGTCGACCATCTTTGAACAGCCATGAACAGTTCAACATTCTTCTTTTTTTGTTCATAGAAAACTGCAAAACCGATGACCTCGAAAGAAATGGAACCGGGAAATCAATCTAAATAAGCAGGCTGAACATTGTTTTACCAATCGCTACACGCAAACTCATGTTAAAACAAAATGCCACAGATAAAACAAACAGTAGTTATCAACAAATACCACTACTTGTCTGGCAAGAAATCAGACTTGTCAAAAAATCGAACTAAAACGCACAAGACACTAGCTCCCTAGATTATTATAAGCAATCTGCTTAAGTAGCAAGTGTCATTTCTCCATAATCAGTGTCATTACCGCACTTTGCTTCATAGGCAGATACTTTGTTTCATAGACCACAGGACTTGGCGTTCTAACGACAAGGACCAAGAAGAGACAATCCCACATCTCCTCTGTTCATGTCCTGATCTCTTCCTTAAACGTAAACAACATCTAAGAGATTTTTTCTTCGATGATGCAAGCGATCTAATGAAAACAGAATCTCTTCCCCTCTTCAGCTTTATTGAATGTTCCAAATAGTTTAATCAGTTTAATCGTATGGTTTCATAAGCACCTAATGTTGGTTTCATAACAGCCATTTAAACCTAACCTTACCTAACCTGAGGGGGGAGCTGATGCACGTTTCGTAATAAATATCGTGTATGCTGTAGCGTGGTAACTTCGAGGTTCTAATTGCAGAAACGCCAAGGAAAAAGTTTTTCCATGTGTATCGCGTTGCGAGGAATTGGCAATTTTTCCGATAGTAATTTGGATTAGCCCCTTTGGAATCGGCAAAAAATTGTAGACCCCTTCCATTCCTTCTCAAGATATTGTTGAAAGATATGCGCTAGGATTCGGGGCTCCCCGCTCTGTAGCTCTACCCAATTAATTTATTAAAGGGTAAACCACCCGTTGTCCTTTTTTCTTTTATTTTTCAAATTCATGTCAAGGGTAAAAAAAAACTTTTTAAAAAAGAATCCTTAAATCTTTGTCGAGAATTTAAACAAGTCTGGGAAACCACTGCTCCATTTTCTGTGCCACTACTGGCTGTAGAAAAACAGATGAATCACAGAGATAAAGATTATTTCTAAAAGTCTGATTTGTCGGTGGAAAAAACGAATCGAATTTTAATAAAAAATAAGTTGAGACGTCCTACTTCATAGGATTGCCTAGGATATGTTGAGGATTTTAGGCTGTGGTTTTGACTTCAATAAGATAAATTTTTACTGAGACATGGCATAAAAAAAAATTGGTTGTTCCTTTGTTGTTTTTTTTCCAGTTTTGTATTTCAAATAAGAACTGATATGTATTTCTATTTAGATTATAAGATTTTACTCGTTTTCTTTTTTTTTACATTTAGCATGAACAACGATCAGAAGCATATTATATCGGAGAAATCAAGGAAACTTGCCGCCGAAATAAAGTTAGTAAATAACATGAAAATAGGTGACGTAGAAAAGTGGGAAAAACAAAACCACCTCAATTCAAGTGAAAAAACTCCAATAAGTACTCAATCATCATCAGTCGAAAAACCACCTGCCCAAAGTATAGTTTTAAATCAAAACTCTACTGCCACTGAATTGAACAATGTATCATCAGTGGCATCTCCGTCACCAAATAAAAATGAAGAAGTGCCTAAATGCGATAGTGAAAGTCCTGTAAATTTAAATACATCAGTACCAGAAGATACTCAAATATTAGAATGTAATGTGAATGCTACAGTTGTACCTGAAACAGAGGATAAAAAATTCTACTCAACAAATGGACACGAAGTGGGTGTAGTTCTACAACAGATTCAACTTCTTCCATATCCCGTCTATATGATTTTTCTTTTTTTAATTTGTTGCTTAATTTAAATTTCTTGTAATGAGATTTTGCAGGAGGCGTTAGAAACCGAAGCAGCTATTGGTGATACTGATGGACAAGCCCACAAACAAACAAATATGGAAGATGAAAATGGAGAAACTGATGAACAAGTGGGAAGTGCTAAATTGCAAGATTACGTCTCTCCATTGAGTCATCTACGAGGCGAGAGGTGTGTAAAACTTGCAAACTATTTAAATGTATTTTCTATAAGTAGTAGGGTTTTTTTTTCTTATTTTTTCTTATTTTGAAATAATTATTGCTGTGTATTGATTAAGAACAAATGGCAAATTTAGGTTTGTGGACTTATAGCCTTAACCAGTCTCAGTGTCCATTTTAAATGTCAGATCGATAGATGTAAATGAAGAGAACGGCGATTGTTTCAATGGCGCCTTATAAAAACATACACGTCAATAAGATTCTATTTTTAAAAGGCAATCAAGTAGAGGCAAACTTAAATGCCCAGTCATTTTATTAAATTTTGTCTAACATTTCCTTTGAATAATCTACATTTTTTTAGAAGTTTGCTGATTGGCTTGGTGTGACCACCACCGCTGACTCGAAGCGAGACAAGTTTAATGTTTGGAAGCGAGCAAAGTCGCTGGTAGTAGGCAAAGTGGCCACAACCGAAAGGGCTGTCTTGCCGCTATCAGCAGTGACGCCAAAACTACACTTGGTTTTTTTCCATTCCATTCCATCAAAAAAGTTCTACACTCAAACTGCCTGCCAGTTAAAATAATGTTGGAAGGCAAGTTCTAGCACGATGTCTTGCCGCTGCTTGTTTTAAGGAACTGGTGATTATATATGCCGGAGGTTTTTTTAACTCTAATCGGAGCACTCAGACCTAAGTACCGTTTTGTTGCACTGTTAGGTAGCAACCTACTTCTATTATAGTTTTGCAGATGTTCGTTTCGGGTTTTCATTTTTAAGCCGATCTAAGCGAAATACTTGAAGGTATTGTCTTACTAACCTCCTGTCCTCAAAGTGTAAAGCTTAGAACGTTAAACTTTAACCCTTTGCTTCCTAGAGTTCTTTGGGGTAACCTCTCTATTGATTTCTTTTTGGTTTCCTGACATTTTTTTAAACTATTATGCAGTATTTTTATAAAAATTGACAATCAGGAACAATCAAAACTGCTTTTGAAAGTACTTTTTCACTGCCATTCACAAACTGCTTGATCATTTTATTTCAAACTTTGCACACATTTTCTAGACATAAAATACCTCCTCCCTACGTTTAGCTGAAATTAATTTTTGGTAAAAAAAAAGAACAAAGAAAACAAGAACGTTGAGGAAAGATTTTATAATAGTCTAACTAAATTTTAATGGTTTTTCATTTCCGATAATTTCGAACCAAGTTACAGTGAACACCACAAAAAGGTTTTCCCCTAGGCGTTGTGGGAGAAGCTCTGTTGCCGGCGAATGCCTCATTATTTCTGCTTGATAAGATTGGAAAGTATGCTCCACGGATGAAAAAAATTACAAAAAAAGTGTTTTTTACGCTAAAACCCTAAGCTCCTTGTTTCATTACGTTTTCTCAACAACCGTATTAGCAATATCATTTTACATTTCATGTTTCATTCTCGGATTGCGTACTCCAAGCGCGGGTCACTACTGTGAAGCGTTTTTTTTTTATAATTAGCGCGCACATCAAGGGGTTATGACTAGCCTTATAATGTTATAGAACACAGATCGAGCATTTAGGAAAATAGGAGAGGATTCAATAGGAAACACCGATGCACATTGCTTTTGAATCTTTGGGAATCGTAATGCAGGGGAAATACAGCGCCAGGTAAAGCATTCCACTTCCGGGTGGTGCGACTAAAATAAGAATTTCTATACTTGACTGTACGCCCGAAGTTGGGCTCAAGGTAGAACTGATGAGCATTCCTAGCGAGGCGGGTGCTTCGGCTAAATTGTTTAGCAAGTGGGAGAGCTGTGATCCCTTCGAGATGGCGATTGTCTTAACATCGAAACAAAGAAGAAGAAGAAGAAAAAGAAGATCCCTGGATTGCTTAAAGCGTCCACTTACGTACTTACTTAGGTGGCATTTCAGCCTCAACCAACATCTTTCGCCAACAATTTCGTTTTCGGGGAGATCTCTCCAGCTTTGCACTCAAAGTCGACGACGCACTCAAAGAAGACGAGGTTTTCCCCTTTCCCTTTTTCCCTGCAATATGCTTTCGAAAACCCGTCGAGCCGGAGCGTTTGGGTTCATCCACTCTACATGTCCCAACCATTGTAGTCTCGCGATGCGTACTCTTCTGGCTATGCCCATGTCGCAGTCTCATACAGCTCGTTGTTGTATTTTCTTCTCCTCACATTGTTTTCGCCTACGGGACCAAGGATAATCCGAATTATTTTTCTTTCGAAACGACCAAGGGTTTCCTCATCCTCAGTCGATAAAATCCACACATCTTCCGCGCCGTAAAGCAAGACTGGGATGATCAAGGTCTCATAAAGCGTTACCTTGCTTTTTCTGAAGAGGGATTTGCTCTTAATTGCCTTGGGGTTCATTCCATAACTTCTCAGACGACTATCGTTCAATCGTCTATCGTAGATTTCGTCGTCAAAAGATTGTTTCATATAATCTTATTTTCAGTGGTTGGTGGAAAGCTATTTTACTATCGTCCTAAAAAATTTTGGCAACGTTTTCAGGATCGTAAATATGTTTTTTAGTGCCTCAAATTCAGAATAGTTGTCTAAAAGTTAACAGAATCTTAACCCAAAGAAGCAACGGTTGGCAAGGGCTATTCTCTGTTTGATCTCCGCACTGATGTTATTTTCCGTGTCAATTGCGGATCCTAGAGTTACTACCTCGAAGTTATTTCTGGCTATTTTGACGTTTTATCCAATTCGTCGATGTTCGGTGTCCTTGTTTGATGACAGCACACACTTCGTTTTACCCTCATTTACCATCAAACCCACAAAAAGGGGCCATGGTCTACCGCAAATCCCTGCCAATTATTATAGGTGAACTCGTTCTCTTTCTATGTTTTCGGCGGCGGCGTTACGAACATCGCGTGTGGGTGAGCTCATTAAAAACTGTTTTCTGCGTTTATAGAAAATAGAACTGTTTGAGAAAACTCAAAAGTGATGCCAAAATATGCCTTTATTATCCTTGCTCCTGCTGTAAATCAGTGTTATTCCTTAAGTGCTAAGGTACAAGCTTAAGAATGCTTGACAACAAGACTTTCAGTCTTCGTATAAGAATAGTAAATAAATAAATAAATAAAAATAGGTCGGCAAAAAATGCCAGGATTGCAATCTTATGCCAATTTCGCCGAAGGGCTTGGAAAGCATTTTTCAACACAGTGCTCTCGGAGAACTTGCCAATTACTCGCAAAACGAGATACCCGTGAAAAACTCGAATTTCAAATTTCATGCTAACCTTAGGTATGCCACGCGTACGGGTTATAAGAATAGTATTTTATATTTTATAACAACTAACACACTAAACTATTATAGCCTCTAGTCACATACAGCCAGCAATGTCCTCTATATCAATGCACAGCAACAAGGGTTGTCCGTTCAATATAAAGAATAACACAACAAAATTCTGTAAATAAATTTCGCGCGGCTTCTATTTGACTGACAATCCTTTTATATATATTAAAAAATTATAATCTATTCTTGGCTATTTTTCATTACATTGATATCATTACAAAATTGGAACATATTTCTCTCCCCGTGTTTCGTTCTTTTCTGTTTTTCCATATTTCTCGGTTTTCTGGCGTTCATCTTGTCTCAGGCAAATAAATCCGAACGGTGTCGTGTGTCCGTATCAATTGATGGGTCAGTGCGATGATAAGGACTGCAATTATATGCATTTGGACTACGCTGACGAATGACGAGTGATGAAGAGTGCCCCCTAAACAAAAGGAAAGAAAAAAAAATTTTCTTTCTAGTCGCTTTTCTTATTTGCGACGTGATATTGAAGACTGGCGGTGCCATTTATAAATATTCTTCTTTAAAGGAGAGAAAAAAGTTAATAAAAACCGATACTCAGGGTAAGTTATAACTATCATTTTGAAAAAGAAAATGAAATGTCTTTTGCAGTGAATTCTTACTTAATTTTTTTTGATTAACTTTCGTGAACTACACTCTCATAAATAATCCTTTTATTTTTTATTTTTTAATTTTGGGTTGGAAATGATAAATTATTATAGTAGATAAAATATTGTTGAAATCCCATTAAACTACTTGTTATATAATATTTTTCTTTTATAATTTCTTCAATTTAAGTTTAAATAAAAATGTTTAAAATTGCTATGCACAGAAAACTTCTATACACTTTATAATCCTTCATACCAACATACATACTTCCATTTATTTTTTTTAACCCATAAACATGATTATTTTCTGTTTTAATTTAATTTATTTTTCCCCTCAGAAAAGAAGTTTCAAAACTTAAACATAGTCATTCGATGAAAACTAAAAGAAAGTTACAAATATTCGATGCTTATTGTTTTTTTTTCGTTTTGTGATTTCTATCTATGAGATAGGAATGTGAATGCACTTTTGTTTTGTTTAGAAATGCACGACTTTTTGGTGAAAAAAAACAAAAAACAAAAGTTGAAAGTGATGGGCGGTTTTAAAAAAGGGGTCTTAAGATTTAGTACCTACACGCAAATTTCCAAACATATTTATTCAAAGAATTTTGTTGATTAACTTGTAAGATGTAATTATTTCGTTAAAAGGGAACGTACTTCAAAAATTTTTTAAATAGTTATTTTTAGTGTTTTTTTTTTATATATATACTTAGTAATTTTTTTTACAAAAAAAGTGAATGATTGTAACCTTATGCATTGAAAAAATAAAAATATAAACAAAAATAAAATAAACTCAAGTTGTTTTCATTTTGGTTGCTGTCTATGAGTGCGGAGATAGTATTGGACTATTCTTCAACAGAAATATGAAGATAAAGATTTTGATTTGAGAAGTCTAGACAGTTTTTTTTGGAGCTTGACATCAACGATCAATTTACAATCTGATTTCTCCTTTTTTGTTATACAATACTACCAGCATATTACTTACTGTTCACAGAGAGTGAGGGGTTAAATCGAGGAATAAACAAGTCAAGCCATTGATGATAAATGAAATTTGCTGCAGTAAAAAGAAATATCTTTCTGTAACTGCCTGTAACAAAAGACGTATTCTACATTGTAACTCAACTCTACAATAAAAAGTGTTCGAATGGCTAAATTTCTTCTCAGTAATTCTTAAGAACGTAGGATTAGATGGGGAAATTCAACGAAACTTTGAAGTTTTCATCCAAAGCAGATGGAAGAATTCAATTACGATTCTACTTCCCTTCTTTTATCAAAAATGACTTCCGAATTATTGGAAAGGAGAATACTCGTAGAGAATCAAAAAAGTAGTCTGCAAAATATTGTGATAATTGGAAATCAGACAATTAAGAATTATCATTACCTGTACCTTGTTCTGTAACTACTGCATCCATAACATCCATCGAGAAACAGTGACAACCAGAAATAAATCCTATTAAATGCTTAGAATTTCGTTTCATTTTCCACCGTTTATCGCCGATTTTTATTGAGGCGATATTTGCAGAACATTGGCACTGGATTCCGTAACATTTAAGACGTCAGTTGTCTAAATTTTAGGTACTCTAAAAACCAAACCAGAAATAGTTACCAAAATTCGTAAGACGACAGTAAAATAGACATTCTTCGGTGGCTGAAAACGAAGTTACATCAAGAAATCTTTGGACGATATAATCGATGATAGGCAACTGAACGATAATCGTGTAAAAAAATACGCTATCCCTCGTTATCGTTAAGTTGCGATTCCACTTCACGATACTCGCGGTCATTCACGACTGGTTTTGGTGGTCGTTTTGTTTTTATAGAGATATTTTTAAGGCTATATGTAGTTGTTTTAAGTTTTTTTTGCCCTGTGTTCGCTCTAAAGCCTTAAATGGAATATTCAGCCCTATCACAGATTCCATCGTAATCGAAAAAAGTTTCCCGATGTTACTATCACATAATCCATTCGGAGTGGAACGAATTTCGTAATTCGTAGATTTGGTATCACGAAATCCGAGTGGAATGTAGATTCGTCGTCTTAATATACGAAAGAAGTTGTGTTTGCAAAAAAATGTTAATGATCTCTTGATCATTTGGCATAAAACCGCAAATCAGCATGGTGGCATTTAGTGTGGCAATTTGCAATGCTTTCTTCGATTCCATTCGAATTTTGTGATACCAAATTTTCGTAGTTCGTAACTTAGCTTTCCGTGCGGAAGTTTTCTACGATGAAATCTGTGAAAGGGGTGATTAACTGTGTTGTCGTTAGAATTGAGTCAGTTATAGCGATAAGGAAAACGAATCAGGAATATATTTCAAATTAAATAAAAACTAGTTTTTCTTTCGATTGGAAATTCAACTGTTAGTCGATTGGAAATCACTCAAAGAATTTTTTGCGCCCAGTATCTAAATGTATAATTGATCAAATATTTTCTGTTAAAATTGCATTTTCTGGTTTCCTAATGCAATTTCATTTTTCGTGTCAGCTGATTAAAGTTTCAGCCAAAATGGAACAAATCGTTCCATTTATTTTGATTCCATTTTTATTTCATGCATTGCATAAGGAAAACCAGTTGCTGGCTGCGAAGGGTTGAGAACCTGGCAACTGACATATTTCCTGTTCGTTATAAACTCTCATCAGAAAAAAAATCACTTTTATACTGCGCGTACAGTAAAGCGAGAAAGTATAAAAATTTTGGAGTGACCGGATATTATCGGAAATGAAAAAATCACTAAAATTTATTTAAAATACACATCAAATCTTCCCCCAACGTTCTCCGATAATTTTTCCATTCATTTAAAAACCTTTAGTGGCCATCTAAAGTTTTAACTGTTATTTTCCACCAAAAATTCCGTTATTTTTTTTGGGTAGGAAACACTTATGTCGCTTTCCATTGGAAGAAAAGAACCAGGCCGTCCAGGAGCATTCTTAAAGCGTTCCATTATTGCAAAGAGAACGTTTCTCATGATTTTGAGAAGTGTCATTCACTTCTCGATTTAAAGTCAAAATCCACTCAAGATTCAAGAAGCACTAATACATGTAACTCAAATTTCAAAAAGAAAATTTTACTCTAATGACACTTTCCATTGGTTTCACTCAGGGAAGCACTCAATTTAAAAACCAATGGAACACCCAAAACTGTTTCTACTCAGTTAAACGTAATTTCCTTTGTGTGAGTAAACCACCTATGGCTCTTAAAAAAATTTTGCTTGAAGAAACTTTTCTTTTTGACATTTGAGTAACATGTGTTAGTGCTTCTGAGTCGATTCTCACTTTAAATCGAGAAGCGGCTGTCACTCCTCAGAATCACGAGAAGCGATCTTTTTGCACCAATGGAACGGTTTGAGAATGCTTCTGGACGTTCCTGGACGGTTCTTTTCGTCCAATGGAAAGTGCCATAAGAATATTTCCATTGATTTTGAAATGACAATCTAGCAAAATGAAAAATCTCACTAGACTTAGAAAAATGAATGGACTATAAAAACGAAGCCTTTTATAAAACTTGCATAAGACGCTATCTTTAGCACGGGTCACATACGGCTACTTAACAGCGGCGAATCGTGTAGCCGCTACTGCCAGTCGCTGATCAGCTTTGTGTGTCCAAGAAATTCAAAACACTCGCTGGCAGCCGGCGAGTAATTAGGTTTGATCGTTGAAGCCCTGGTGTTGCCCTAGGGTCCCCAAAAAGCGTTTTTTGAGAAACGTCAATTCGCCCTGAATTTCAAATTAGGTGTTTTTTGAGCCATAGGTTTGCCATAGGTTTTCCCCCAACTCGCCCTAGCTTTTTGCGGTGGCGGTTTGAGGGCTGTCAAATGGCATGTATTTTTTTTTAATGACAGAGATGTGTGGTGATTTGTGGTCTAGCGTTTTTTGAGGACTGGAAAACCCAGGGGTGACATTCTGTAAGTAAAAAGCGAACAAACGTTTTCGTGTGTGCGAACGATTTGCAATGTCTTTCTTATTGAAAAACGTTTGATCGCTTTCGTTTCGCTTTTTATAGAATCTGGCCCCAGGCTTTTTTGACAACTCATAGGGTTGTCAAGAAAACCTGGGTCAACCCTGGGGAAAGTTCAACGAACGAAACTATTAGCAACGGTTGGCAAAGTTTAAAATCTTCAACTTTTGGCTGCAAGCAGTGCAGCGGCTGCTTAAATAGAAAAATACTGCTATACGTTCTGTTTAGTAAACTTTTCATTCAGAATTTGTGTCAAATATCATAAATATGTTTAAAAATTAGAAATAACGTTCAAAAGCAATTTTTGTATGGCTTTCTGTGACATTTTACTGAGAACATTTTACTGAGGGTAAGAAGCGGCTG
Organism: Melanostoma mellinum; assembly: GCA_914767635.1. Lineage (NCBI taxonomy): Eukaryota > Metazoa > Arthropoda > Insecta > Diptera > Syrphidae > Melanostoma > Melanostoma mellinum. The sequence goes on along the minus strand of OU612058.1, from coordinate 161,212,779 downwards.
CCAAGCAGCTTTGTGTGACCTGTGCTTTACCTGGGACCAGCCCTGAGGCCAACCAAATGAAAATTTCGTTGCATTTGTCTGTAAACAGGAATGTTTTGGTCTGCCTTTATTTTCCATCCTTCGCGATAGAGTTTTAACTTTGACAGGGTTCTCTGAATCCTTTGAACATGACAATACCAACTCATCCTCTATTTTTTTAAAAAGTAGTATTTTTGAGTTGGAGGATTTCAATGTTGGTGTTCATATTACTCTATTGAAATAAATGTCAGGAATAGGCATATCCGGTTTTCTTTTGCGATGAAATAATAAACCAGAAAATGTCTAATACCGTTATCCTTCCAGCACGTTTGCTTTCAATTGAACGAAAAGTAGCTTGTAGCATTTTTCTTGCATATTGCGCATAATTTATGCCATAGCCAAGTGAAGTAATATATTTTAGTAGTATTTTTACAATTCTCCTATTTTTATTCTTTAAAAATCATATGAAATGTCATTTCAGGCAGACGGCAGTTTTGCCATGCCTTTATTCTTAAAAAAACCTTATTGTTAAATCTATTGATAAAATAAAGAATCTATCTAATCTAATCTAGTCCTGCATGTTGTGAATCCATCTTCATGGTGGTTTTCCCCAACTAACCTAGATGCTTACCAAGGATGTATTCTCAGTGTTCTGCTTTTTATCTTGTTCTTATATGAACTTGATTCTGCACTACAATCTCGGTAGTTTTGGAATAAAGCACGTACAGCCTTATTTATTAGATTTCGCTAATACTCGGTTCAACCTGGTATTAGTTGATACTAGTATTAGCACTTAATACTCCCTTACGCCAGGTCGAGCGAATCCTTATTTATAAAACGTTTTCCAACCCGTATTAGTTAATACTTGCTTATGTCAAATTTTTCATAAGAAAAATAACCCATCTATAGCTTTGGTTACTATAAACGTTAACAAATGCCATTGTGCACGTTCAATGCATTAAGTTTTTTCAGATAATCTAACTTCTTTCGGGCTCTGATTGGCCAGAGTCTTAGATTTTCTTTTGATGCGTGACTTGTGACCAATCAGAGGCCAAAAAAGTTATAGATTTATCTGAAAAACTTAATTGCATTGAACCCGAGCATTATGATTGTTTTTTTTGTGGTTGGCTGAAATTTTTCCAAAATGGATATTAAACAAAACAAAACAAGAAATATTAGTTTTCATTTATTAATTAATTTATCTCGTAGTTAAGGCGGAAAAAGAATTAAAATTATTCACAAAACCAAAATAATTTTCCACTTTTCCTCCAAAAATTTGAACAAAATGACATTTAGACCTTAATACGACCTTAATACTCCCTTAAAACTCCTATGAACCAGTATTAGCTTAATCCGCCGCTAATACTGGTGTATTTTTTTTTATAAATAAGGTTTGGAGTATTAGTGGAGTATTAAGTTCGTAGTAACCTTAATCTGCCGATAATACGGGTTTATAAATAAGGCTGGTAGAATGTAAGGTATATTTAGATCTTAAATTTTTTCTCATCAATATTTTTTAATTCACTTCCTATTGAAGTACCCAAGGAGAACTATCTTCCGCGATGATCATGAAATGTAGAAACCTCATAGGGAGGTGCAATCGTTATTTCATTGACTGACTGTGTAAACATGTTTTTTCAACTGCTTGTTTTTTTCGAAAGTATACAAAATGTCATTTTGTTTTTATATTTTTGCAAAAACAGAAAAAGTCGCTTGGGTTGACGTACAGAGGCTTACTTGACCCCCTGAACGAGCTGTACGTAAATATCAATTACAAAATCAACACATCGCAGGGTGCTACGAGTTACGAGATATTTTTTCTTTTTATTTAAATTAATTTGTTTTACTCCGTTGTTTTAAGTGCATTTATACTCCAAGTTAAAAAAAAAACAAAACTCGTGCCAATAACACGAGAGGTTAATCGTTGAAAGTAAAACGTTGCAACGTAATTTTAAGTTTACAAGTGTTTACAAGGTTACTCAAATGTGCTTAGCTATCAAAACATTCTCAGTAGGAGCAGCGATAAGACGCCCAACACTCTACAGGTGATTCAACTCAATATTTTCGTCCGGGATATACAATCTTCTGTACGTGTCTACATATTTCTTTAAAATTTTGTTGAACTTTCTTCTGGCTTACCACTGTCTACCCGCGTGGCTTCCAAAAGCATTTTAATGTCTTCCAGACAAAGTTCATATTTTGCGTCGAGAAGAAACGATTTTTTGAGTCTTATCTTGACAAAAATATTCCACGGATACGATAGCTAGCCAACATTGAGCCTATAAATAAACATAATTCTTTTCAGACACATAGACGGACTTGAAATTTGACCCTTGATTGGTGAATCAAGCACTAGTAATAAAAAAAAAATCTAATCGATCAATAAAAAATGCCTGGCACGGCTTCGGCGTGGGTTATATCTGTAGAATATAGATTAAGGGAATACCAGTTAAGGCTGGTAAGTCTTCGTTTTAGCTTACCATGTACGTAGTGAATTTATGTCTTCTTAATATTTGTTTTCTATAACACGTGTCCAAAAACAAAATTCCATCTAAAGACAGGTCAAAAATCAATAAATAAAAGAAATCAATAATAACAACAAACTTCAGAACGCGTTCTTTATCAACTCAGCAACAACAACAAAAAAGAAATCAAACTCAATTAAATTAAGTTTGTACCTCGTGTGAAACCACCTTTGAGACATGAATATTTTCAGAATGCATTCGTGCGGACCTATCAACGAATCTAAATGTTATTTATAAGTTAAACAAAAATGGCGTCCTCAATATTGAATATCCGGAATCAAACAAATTCACTGCCAGCAAAGTTTCTTGACGGCATGCCGGTACCTGTGTTGTATACATATACAATACTAATAAAGTTGTTTAATTGGTAACCCACATATCTTCTTATGGCGGGTCTAGTGCACTCCGCTGCTCAACCATTTATAATAAACTCATACCTCAAACTTAAATATCTACCACATCATTGGAGCATTGCAGAAGTCATTTTTATACCGAAACAAGAAAAGCCAACCAACAGAAACAGCATCTTACAATGGAATATTGCTTATACCAACTACGTCAAAAGTCTTAGAAAGACTGCTACTGAAAAGGCTAAGTAAAATGAAAGGATAAAGACGCCTGATTCAGTTAGGTTTCAGAAATAAATGTTCCTGGGCAGACCAAGTGCATCAAATTACTAAAGAGGTGGAAAAGGAACTTGAAGAGACCTTGCTCAAGCCTTTGATAAGGTTTGGCACTTGGGCCTTGAGTACGAACTGCATAGGATACTTCCCAGGCAGTACTACAAACTACTGAGATCCTATATGTTACAAACCGACTCTTTAGAGTTCAGTTCGAACAAACGCACTCCTTAAGAAAATTGAAGTGGGTGCACCACAGTCCACAGGAAGCGCCCTAGGACCAGCACTGTATCTGTCTGTTGTGTACAAGGGATATTCCAGTCGACACCAACGCTATCATGGACTCCTTTGTAATGATACTGCAAAATTTGTGCCAGATAAGTCTGCTACGGAAGCTTCACAAAAAATGCGAAATGGGATCGAAAAAATGAATCAAGGAAGAAAAATCATTTGTTGATCTTTCATAGGTTGGCCCTGGTTTACGGATGGCTTGAGTAAGTAAGAACCTCACACTTGTAGATTTCCTTCGGATAGCAAAAAGACAAAAAATAGTAATAGATTATATATAATAAATTAGTTTTCTTGAGTAAAAAACGTCATGTACACTGTACAGGGTTTGCCATCTAGTGTTTCTTTTTGAATCATAGGTTATTTTAAAATGGAAAGCTATTTGCGGCTGGAAATCTTTACAGAAACCGTTACTTCTTCTAGTAATATGAGTAGCGGCAGCGACAGAAACGTAACTTTTTAGACGGTAATCGTGCAATCGTCTATCGTCTATCGTCGATTATTTCGTTGAATGGCTGTTTCATTTAAATTCCACTTCAGCTATTGAACGTAAGCTGTGTTGCTACTGTAATTATCAAAACAGAGCTGGTTCTCTTTACAAATAGAAGAAAAATACCTACTTTTGAGTTACCAAGACTAAATGGGACCCCTCTTAAGATCTCTGATCAAGCCAGATACCTGGGAGTGATCTTAGACAAAAAGCTAAATTGGGGTCCCAATATACAAGAAAGATACAAAAAAATCTATGATAGCACTATATTCGTGTAACAGGATTTTTGGCAAAAAATGGGGACCAAATCCCAAAATCATCCTGTGGATGTATACTGCCATTGTAAGACCTATCCTTTCTTATGGCAATTTGGTCTAGTGGAAGGCGCTGGAAAAATCCACGCATTTAAAAACCCTAACCAAAGTACAAAGATCAGCCTGTATTTGCGTAACTGGTGCAATGAGAACTACACCAACCGCGAGCTTGGAAGTAATCCTCAATCTCACACCTCTTGATCTCTATGTTCAAGAAGCGGCAGCAAACAGTGCACTTAGACTAAACCAGTGTAATGTCTGGAAAACTAGCCAAACAGGACACGCACAGATCTTATCGCGATACAAAGAAAACAATATCTGCACGGATTACATAACTCCATACATGGACTTTGAAAAATCCTTCACAACTAGCTTCCCCAATAGACAGGATTGGGAGAATGAAACACCTTACTTGAACGAGACGTCTATATCAATCTATACCGACGCCGACGGTTCAAAAATGGAAGCTGGAACAGGGGCAGGTTTCTTCTCAGAAAACCTAAAACTTGCCAGTTCATTCAGACTTCCAAATTACAGCAGCGTCTTCCAAGCCGAGATCTTGGCAGTTACAAACGCTGCAAAACAGGTGTTCATGATGGCGCTATCACATGCTGATATCACTTTTTTCATTGATAGCCAAGCAGCAATAAAAGCGATTTCTGCCACTCTTGTCAAATCCAAGCTTGTTTCTTGCTGTCGCGAAGAGCTAAGGGTTCTTGGCACGCAGCATAACGTTAGACTCTGCTGGGTTCCCGGTCATAGTGGTATACCGGGAAACGAAAAAGCGGACGAACTAGCGAGGAAAGGATCAACACTTGATCCTTCTCTCATTGATAAATCGATCAGGATTCCACCCTGTGAAATGAAACAGATCATTGGTAACAAAATAACACGAAAATCCAATGAAAGATGGGAATGCCTAGACTCCTGTGTTACTTCCAGGAAACTATGGCCGAAATATGATAAGAAATAATCTGGAAAGCTGCTATCATTGAATTGGCCTTCACTGCGAATGCTTGTCAGTATCATAACTGGACATAACCTACTAGGTTATCACAAAAAGAAAATGGGTCTTTGCACCGATGACCTATGCAGAGGATGCAATGACAAAGACGAACACGAAGACACAAGTCACTTCCTTTGTCATTGCCCAGCACTCATACTAGTAAAAAGTTTCTAGGAAATTACTTTTTAAATGAACTTGAAGAATTTATCAGACGCTCCAAAAAGCAGCCTGTTAAACTTCACCAAGGCCACAAAATGGTTAAACACCGAAAAGACATAAAATCATAGGTTTCTAGGACGTTACAATACGTCAGGGTATCACAATCGATCTACATTGATCTAAGTGTGAAGGAAATAAAATCAACCGTCAGCCCATTTTACCTAACCTAACCTACTGTAATAATAATAATTTTTTAAACACCTGTTTTAGTACCTAAAACGAAATTGTGTAGTCTTCTTAAACGTTATGAAATCCAGGCTTTTCTTTTTGTACTGAAATTAATGACATGAAATTGGACGGACTCTGGTTCACACAGGATGGGACACCATGGCACACAGGACAACAGCCCATGTCCGAAATTGATCTTTTACCGAATTCTTAAATTGTGTTATCAGCTGTCTTGTCCACTGCAACTGGTCAGAGTGAACCAAAAACAATGTTTTGGACATATTCTCATGTATACAATATACATATACTTTCTTTTATTGGGACTGTAAGATATTCAGGAAATTCGCCCTAAAAACTTTTGTTGGCTTGGTAAACAGAGCACTTTGCTATTTTTTTTTAGAAGTAGGGGAGAGTGGGGCAAGAAGGATCTCGGGGCAAAATGAACCAAACCGATTTATACTATGGTTCCTAACTCCATTTTATATTCAATAGCTAGAACTAATAAGAAACCTACTTTCCCAACACATCCCTTAGTTTCACTGAAAAACTGAAGTTAGTTCCGATTTAAAAGATGAAAGTTTAAAAACGGTCTATCAATAAAAAAAAAATTCCCATCTGCAAAATCAATCCTGCGCAACCAGTTGATAGTTCCAATCATTCTGATAATTTTAAGTTGTTTGTGATCATTAGTGCTTTTTTTAGCAGCTGGATATAAAGGCAAATATATAATATTAAGGAAAAAAAAAATATTTTTTGTAAAAAACTCCAACAAAAAACAACAACACTAGATAAGTATGTTTTACTCATTGACCCTGACGAGGATGTTTTTCACAACATATTTTATGTACTACCTACCTATTTAGGTACTCAGTTAAAATTAAACATTTATATCTTTGAACATGGTTCGAACATACGGTCGAAAAACGACTAGGGTGCTAGTTGGAACATTGAGGAATTGAAGAAAGCTATGGAAGCAATTAAAAAATTTTTTGAGGCAACATCCTTCAAGAGTGGTCTCACAATTTCAAATAGCCGATTTATTTGGAAAAGCATACCTTAAGGCAGCAGTTCCTAATAATGCTATAAATGTTTTCAGGAAAACTGGACTCTATCCTGTTAACCCAAACGTTTTTTCAGAAGACGATTATATTCCAGCTGAGACAACAAATGTTGAACTTCCGCAGCACTTTTAGGCAAACTAACCGTTGAATTTTCAAACTCTGCGGATATAGCTGCTACAGAACTTCCTCAAGTTGCGATTCTCAACGAGAAAGCAAATAAATCACCAATCTTATCTTTATTTCCGTGGAAAGCAGTATCACAGCTCCATCAACTTCCTAAGGCTTCTTCAAGTCGCACTATAGTTAGAAAAACAGCAATACTGACATCCGGCCCATACAACAATGTTAAAAGAAATCAGTGGTTCGTTTTGCCCCATTCAAAGGTCCTTTTTGCCCCGCTAGTGGGGCAAGACGGACTTTCAAGATAAGTTTGTAAAATTGTGTATATCTCTATATACAACTGTTCAACTATTCTAATTGTTTACTATGATGAAATTCAAAGGTTGGAGTACTATTTAAAAAAAATTTTACTTCCGTTTTAGGACTAGAAAAAAATATAGGAGTGTCTAAAGCTTAAGTGGTCCTCCTTGCTCCACTCTCCCCTAGGTACATTTAAATGTTCGTCTATTGGAACCTGTTTTGCAGGCTTTCTGCACATCAATCCGTTTATAGATGATAAAGTTTCACAGCCCCATTCTGCCAAAACACAAGTCACAAAGTCGTGACCTGCTGAGAGCAACATCATCATTTTTGTAGTGTTGAGTTGAAAATTGTGGCTCTACTGGAAAGTTTGGAATTTTGACTTATGAGACATGACACATGAGTGACTATGGACAGAATCGGGCTGGTGGTTTCATTCCTCAAACTGCAAAAGAAATGGATGAAATAGAATTCATAAAACTATGCATATAAAATAAAATAAACGTCTATGTATGTACATATGTATCTATTTCGTGTCAGTATGAACAAAAAAAGACCCTTTTGGTTAAAAAGAGGAGGCTTAGCTAATCTGGAGCACTCAGACCTAATTTCCAGTCCATTGTACTACCAGGATAGCGGTCTTCTCTTTTTCTGTGGTGCTCACTTAAATAAAACATTTGACGCTTTTGATAAAGCGATAGAGATTACCCAGATCGTTTGGTTCATCAAGGAAATATTTTCCTTCATGCAGTTTTCTTTTGAGGAAGAGTGCAGGACATGAGCAGAGAAGGTGTGGGACTGTCTTTTCATCCTCCTCATCTATGCAGCTTCAACAAAAGTCGTTAGAGGAAACCTCGAGTTTTATGGCGTATCTACCTTTCAGGCAATGTCCGGTATAATGAAGTTGATTACGGAGTTAATGTACCATCTGGTTATAGATCACGAATGTCTTGTGCGTTTCAGATATAGCTCTGGCAATATCTGTATTGTTTCCAAACACGTAGTGATATTTGTCCACTTATTACTTATTCTATCCATTACATCTTTAGCATAAGTTTGCATGTAGTGATTGGTATACCAATGTTCTACCTACTGGGTGAGATCGGTAAAACGGGTCAATTTCTGGCGAGTTCATCAGCTTTGCAGTTACCTAGGATATCTCTGAACCCGACACAATAAGGTGAATATTGAACAGCTCGGCCATTTCCCCGAGAGAAAGGGCGGTTAATGAGTTCGTAGAAACAGCGCCGAGTGATTTGTGGGCTGATTGACTGTCTGAGAAGATCCGGATATTCTATGTGGTCAACACGTTTTCTTTTATTCACTTGGACCACGCTACAGTGGATTGGAAGGTGGAATGGGAGACTTTCATTAAGTTTGTCTAAATACACCCCGCAGCCGACCTCCTTTTCAATTTTTGAGCCATCTGTAAAGAAATGAATTAAATAATTTGATAAGTTAGTTTTCGGTGGAATTGAGGCTCAAAAATCGGAGTGATAAGGGATTGGTCTGAAAAGACTCAGGATTGTAGCGTGACCAATGGCATTATTGGTCCGTCCTTTGGGGGATAGCTCAGATACGAATTTCTGTATTGGCGGCCATTTTTTGCTGAAGATATCTAATGGCGTGAGATTATGAAGTATATTAAGGGCAGCTGAGGGTGCTGATCTCAGTGCTCCACTTATACACTGTACTCTTTATACAAACATGTAAAAGAAAAGGATATTTTATTCCTTTTTTCATACCGACCTGAAATTTAGTGTTGGTAAGCCACAACAACAAGAAACAATTCATTAAATGAGAATTCTTAAAGTCAGGAACACATTCTTGGATAAAAGCAATAGAAAGATGACAGATGGTAGTTAACAGACAATACAAGACAAGCTACACATCGAACTCTCCAAGTGCATGAACAGTCCTTTAAAAAGAAAACTTTCAAATGGCCCAAAGGCAATTAATGTTTATAACAATTAATATTCAATCGGGTTTTTGGATAACAACACATTAACATATCTAGTGAAGTGAAAGCAATATATTAACTCATGAGCCATTTCGTCCCACACTGGTGACCTTCATATCTTTTGTCTGATTGTAATAATAAAATAAACTTTTTTGTATTTTTCATAAGCATTTACATACTGTCATAAACGTACTAACATATTTGAGTATTTTGTATAAACCTAAAGTCGAAAATGAATTGACGTATTGACGGTTATTTCGAGTCTTGATTGTTTGGTTATCAGTTGACATAATCCCAAAAATACAAGCAAATTTCAAACAAACAATTCAGACTGCTTCTCAACGATAAGAAATCATTCAAAAACGGCGTGATATTTTAACTAAAACCGGTTTTCTGGTCTTAGTATTTTATAATTAAAAAAAAAACAATTTCTTTGAACTTTAACCTTTTTTAAACTGCTTATTGATCTAATGAGGTCAACGGCCACGCCGACCAGCTTTTGTTATCTATGACAGACGCTGTAGAAAAATGTTAATAATATGTACTACGCTTTCAAGCCTTAATTGCATAAATGAAATTTCAGGAAAAGTGTTTCTATTTGCGCTATTTTTGGTAGTTAGTAGCGGTAGTATTTTCCTTGCCTTGTCAGGCAAACGTAGCAAAGGTTTGTTCATTTGACTTTACCTTGGTCAACCCATGATGATTTCTTGACAACTCTATGAGTTGTCAAAAAACCTGAATCCTGAATGTTCCGGTTCTCAAAAACCGCTTAACCACCACATATGCTTGTGATTTCAGGAAAAATATTTGCAATTCGGCAGCCACGTTTATTACCTACACACTACACTCGCCCCCGCAAAACCTCGTGCTAGTTTAAGGCAAGTTGAGGGCAAACCCAACGCTCAAAAACAATCAGTTTGACTTTCCAATCGAGTTGAATTTTATGGCGAGACTGGTTGTGTTCAATGACCAACGTTTGATCGACTTAGAGCAGAAAAAGGTGCTTAATGACAATTTTTCTGCTCTGACTAAAAGTAAAGTAAAAATTAAGTCATAAGTACATGAACTGCGCTGCGAAAAATAGCTGCAAGGGGAGATGTCAGTGTCTGCAACAACCTGTTCTTAGGGCTCTAGCTTGTCCTCTTAGGTACTTCTAAATTGGCCTTAGCAGGGAGATATTGTCTATATGCGGTTGGGAAAGTGGACTTAACACCCCAGACAATTATTTTTGGCATCCTTCGCAGAACCTTAAACTTAGCGATTAGTTTTCCAGACTACGTCCCTTCGCACCCACAGAATGAAAGTAACCTAACTCGAAATTTTTCTTCCGTTGAGCTTTCAATTTTGTTCTAATTTTGCCGCTCTGTCGCATTGCCGATCACTGTGAAATTAAAAATTACATGAATTTTGAGTTAAGTCACTTTCATTATGAAGGTTCGATTTATGGCCGCGACGATTTAAATGTTCAATAGCAACACCATGATGGGAAGTCTAAACAGACTAAAGCAAGAGTATTAATGTAATTTAGAAAGTTGCAACATTTTTGCTATAATTTTGCACAATTGACTGCAGAATACAAAATGTCTAAACGAATAGCGTAACTTCAGGATTGAATGAAATTTCAAAATGGCTGACAGTCCATGAATAGAGATATTAGGTCCGTTCGTTGAGTTTTCCCCAGGGTTGACCCAGGTTTTCTTGACAACCCTATGAGTTGTCAAAAAAAACCTTGGCTTTCCAGTCCTCAAAAACGCTGAACCACCAATCACCACACATCCAAGTCATTAGAAAAAAATACATGCCATTTGACAGCCCTCAACTCGCCACAGCAAAAAGTAAGGGCGAGTTTATGGAAAACCTAGGTCACCCCTACGGCTCAAAAAATACCAAATTTGACATTCAGGGTAACTTTAGGTTTATCAAAAAACGTTTAGTGGCGGCCCCAGAGTGACCCTAGGGCTTCAACGAACAAACCTATTATGCAACAATTCGGGCCACACAAGGCGAGAATCGTTGTCTTTTTCACATGTCTTAGATTTGAAATACAAAAACCATACATCGCAATGTATGCATGAACAATCAACGTTTGGATCAGTCAAGAGCATAACCTGACATGCTTCCATTGGATGCAGAAAGACCAAACGCATTTTCCCCAACGTTAATAAGAAAACTCCTCTTTCTCGTACCAATCATGACTGTTGAAAGCTGAATGGCGTTTCCAAAAACATCTCGAAATAACAATAACAAAAGACTACCAAATGAATGGCTCATTTTTGAAGTCTGAGTGTTCCAGCTAGTATTTTAAAACTTCTCCCAAAAAAATGCATGATGTATAAAAATAGGTGGACATAGCCAGATCGGATCAATTCTCTCAATCAATCATCTCAATGATTGAGGGGAGCCACAATGACTCATCACAAATAAGTGAAAAATCTGCTTTTCAGGGCGGTGTTATTACTATCGGAAGGCTTTTTCACGAGAAGCAATACCCGTGGAAAAACAATTGATGTTGTCTCGCAAACTTCAACGTAACATCAGTCAGACTGCGATTACGACTCGGCCACCACGTAGAGCGGGGAGCCCCGGGCCTAGCGCTTTTCTCACAACCACTCCTTGTTGTGAGGTAATGGTTGGAGACTACAATTTTCTGCCGGTTTTGAACGGCAAATCGAGAAAGCGCTTATCATTAACAACGAATTTACTATCGAGTGATAGTCTATTACTCGCGTAAGGCGATACCTGTAGAAAAATATGCTTGATTTCTGTTGGGATTCGAGCCTCGAAACTCCCGCGTAACAGGCAGATATGCAAACCGTTACGGGTACCGCCAATGTGATTAAGCAGCTTTAAAAAAATCCTTTATATGCTCATTAAGCCAGCGATTTCAGTTTGTTGTATTAAGATCTGAAAAGCTTAAACAAAAGGACTCGCTGTTTTCTCATTATTCAAAATGTTTGAAAAATCTTAACAATCTCAGATCCTGGTTGCAACGATACCCAATCAAAGCAAACAACTTTTAACTCAAAATTTTGGCACTTAATTTGGCACTTAAAATTTTATTTTATTTGATTTTTTTCTTACAAGATCACAGGTCAATATAGCTCTTCACAACTCGTTTTCTTAACAAAAACAACATTTTGGTTTTCTTAAATAAATAGCGTTTCGGAATGATAAAAAATATATATGTACACTTAAAAAATAGCCACAATAATGAAAAATAAGGAATAAATATGCAATGGCAAATTAAATAATTTATAATACATAATAAAATTTTTCAAAGCAATGCACAAATGCAGTTGCATTTTGAAAATTGATTTTCAATTCATTATGATCTTTGACCGAAAAATATGTATCTATGGCACCAGCCCTGCACATCGTCCTCGTCGTCACAGCACAATGGATATACGATTTGGGACTTCGTTACTTTTGCACAACGCATGCATAGCTCCATCACGTCCATGTTCATGTCGCATTTTTGAAGTTTTCGTATCGTTTCTGAGCTCAAATGGCCGTAGTATTCACTATCATGAAGATTTTCATCGTCTTTTTCTTGTTGTGTGATTTGGTCTGAAGGTCGGCATGTTACCAGAGTGCAAATGCAAGCCAGGACCAGCAGGCATAGAGTGAGGGTTGTTGTGGTTTGCATCAACTAGAAAAAGAAGAGAGAATAGAGCTTAGCAAGTGTTACTTCGTAAAGGTGTAAGACTATTTTAGACAAAGGATTTGAATTCGGTGTGTAGACAAATAGGAAAGTGAATAGAAAAGGTTCTTTTTGTTTTCACAGGAAAACCTTATAAAGCAGTTGCTCAAAAGTAAGCAAAGAAGTAAAAATACGACTATTGTTAGAATAGTGAGGTTATCCAGCGGAGCTTTATAGAGAAGTAGGTTAATGTTTGAAATCAATGTTTGCCTAATGTTTCCTTGAAACCTTATCTATTATTGCGTCAGTCAAACAGTTTGTGAAACAAATTGAAAAAGATAGAAAAACGTTCTTTGTTTTCAACGTAAGGTAGAAAGGCCCCGATTATATTTGGACAGTCGATTTTTGTTTATGTTTGTTATGCTTGGCAAGGATAAGGGCTGAGATGCAAATGATCTGGACACATCCCAGAGAGAGGTTTTGTGATGAAAAGGACTTTAAAGTAAATAAAACGTACAAAAGTTTGCATCACTGGCGGTTAAGACTACAAATCATTACGACTACTACACAGAATCGCTTTCTTTATAAAAAGGTTGGTCATACAACTTTAGGGGTAGCAGGTTGTATCGCATTTCTGTCACAATCTTAGCCTGTCTCACGGAAGTGACAAATCGTTTTTCATGGTAGTGTCAGTGTAATTGCTCTTGACTTGCCAAATTCATGCGAAGGACGATACCAAGGGACAAGCAATTAGATGTTTCTGGGTTTCGAACCTCAAACTCTCACGTAACCAGCAGACATGCTAATCACAACGCCACGGGCACCAAGGTTCCAACAAAGCGGTGTGCTAAGCGAAAAAAATGATTGCACGGAAAATTAGAACACAAGTGAAACCTCAATGGCATGGGTTTGTAGCTCGGCTTCTAATTTTGTTTTGACTTTCAAGCTCTGTCGCTTTGAAAGCGTGATTCAATCCTTGCATCAAAGATTCTCATTCCCTGACTTTTCTAAACACTTTCACCACATAACATCAAAAATTATGACCTCCGACGATGGAGTCCTTTTTTAAAGATCTAAAAGGGTCAACTTTACTCATTGATTTCGTCCTTGATTGACCGCCCGTCAATAATTGCACCACCATTTAAATTCAAACAGCACATCATCAATACAAACAATTTCGATAAGGAATGTTTTGACTTGTCTGCATTAAATTAGGCACATGCCGGACTTTGCCCAAAAAAACTAAGCAGCAAGTCGGAGGTCTGGTTTAATGATATGATATTGCATGGCGCTTGTATTTTTTGGGATTTCTAATAATGATAATGGTGAATAATACCATTTCAGTGATGTCACTTTTTTGTCAAAAGAACCAAAAGGATTGGGAAAGAAACTTTACATTCAATGTGAGAAATATGGTTACGGTTTTTCAGTAGAAGTTAATTATTGAAATTGAAACTTTATTTAATTTTTAAATCAAACTAGACTGAACTGGAAAAATCAGCCAAGGCGCATAAGCAAAAAAATTATCTGAATTTTAAATAAAACCAAATAAATTTAAGGATAGGTCCTTTTTCAATAAAAACCACAATTCCTTACAACTTTTGTAATAAACCACGAAATTATTTATATATTTTATAGTTTTTTTTTTTTAACACAATAAGGGACTCACTTTGAATTGCATTTTGATTAAAAGAGTTAAGTTTTTCGATTTAGAAATTACAACAAAACAATTTTTTTTCTTGTTACACCGTTTAACGTTGTTTTTGTATTGATTGAGAGCACAGTAAGTTATTCACTTGTGGACGTTAGAATATTTTAAATTCGTTTTCTTTTGATATGTTCAGAACAGTATCTGTTTTCAAACACGGCTTCGTAGCGAAACTGAAGTGCTTCGAACATTTTGAACAGATTTATACGCTGAAAATGAGATCTTGTTTTGGAAACCCCCACCTTTATATTTCTTTCTCTTTCACTCGAAAATAAACGAGATAACTATATAGAAAACTTTGATTTGCTTTGAACAAACAAAAAGAGGAAAAAGTTCAACTCTCATCAAAAAGGCCTGATAGCTGATAGAATCTTAATCAATTAAAGTGTGATGCGAGCTATATCAATGGGAGCAAGTTGAAAGTACGTGTGTATTTGTGTTATCACCACCCACAAGAAGTCTCTAATCAGACATGAACCAGTGGTAGATCCACTTTGTATTTACTATAAATAAGTATTTGAAGATTTCGCATTAAAAGAAAGGAAAAAAAAAAGGAAACAAACAACTTACTGTTTTCATTTCAGAGGCATACTATGATAAGAAAAGGCTCTCTCATTTGTTTTATTATCTTTAATCTCAATCAACAAAGCTTCAGTAGCTCAGCGAGGCTCTGACCATAAGTGGGTTCATCAAAAACAAACGGAAAAGAGGAATTTTAGATGATTAAAAGGAGGAGTTGTGTTTTAAAACAATGAAAGCTACAACCAACTGATAAGAAAAATAAAATTATTGAGTAAATTAAAACTTATAAAATTTTAATCTCACAATCAGCCTGCGTCTGAATATGGATCAACCACTACCATTTGCTGTTTTAGCCTCTTATAGTTGGTAGCGCAGTGGTGGATCGACTGGTGTTCGGAGAACGTACAGAGCTTCAGTAAAAATATGAGTGAGTGAAAAATTGGAAAATTGAACCTGGATAATGTTTCCTCATTTTTCCGTTAAACAAAATAAATAAGTAGAGTTCAGTTCACTCAGTTCAATTGAGTTCTGAACTGATATGAGCTGCATTTGTAAGCTAAGTATGAAATATTTTCAATTAAACGATTGTATATTACGTTGCCAATAACGAAAATTGTACAAATACTGAACTAGATGGCATATAAAACTCAAAAATTGGCCTTTTAGTAGGTACATAAATAGTTCCTCTATTTTGAACTAGTTCGTTCTCGAATTATCTACAACTAAAATTTTTCAAATACTGAACTAGATGAGATATGAGATTCAAAAACTGGCGTTTTCGATCATAAATGCGACCGTTTTTGAACTAGTTCGTTCTCGAACTTTCAAAGACTTACATCAGTTCACTTAGTTGCATTTGTATAACTAATTTCACCGCCCTGTTCTACTAAGCTCTGCATATCAAACCTTTATTCGGGTATCAAATAGCGAGGAATTTTTGAACTGAATAGTATCATATTATAAGTTAAATATGTAAATAAATAGGCGCAACTGATTGGAACCTCTGCGCAAAATATTGTTAATGGTAGTGTGTAATTAAACATTTGAACTCCTCACGAAAGGTGATAGCAGTGAAACAAATGTTTTTTTTTTATGTTCCGAACCTCAAACCTCCCACGTAGTAGATGGACATGCTAAGCATTAAGCCACGTACACGTTCAATAGTCAAAAAGATCAAGAAAATAAAACAAACTTACAGCATTTATTTTTGTGGTTGCTTTAAACATTAACAAGAGCACTTAGCCTTCAGAAGGTACAGGTCATTTTTGTTATTTGTCATAGCTTTTCAAATCCTTTGTAGAAAAGCCAGAAGACTGCCATAAGAAGCATCTAAGTTACCATCTACTCTCATCATTTCTGGGCCGGGTGATTGCAATCTTATTGAAAAAAGGGCAGGACAGTTGCAGAGAATCATTCCGCAGTTATTCTTTCAATCCTTAGTAAAGGATCCAAAAACTTAGCATAAAGAAAAAGTGTCCGTAACAATGCTAAGTCGCATGCAGTCACTTCTGCTAACCGAAAACAAGAACATTTCTTATAAACCTGGGTGAGCATTTGTTCAGTTACTGAAGAAATGCCACCTGCGGTTGAGCACTCGACAGTTTCAGTCGTTGATAGAAGCTTAAACCTAGCAGCTTAACTGATTTAGAGCTGATTTAGGACATGAGAAAGATTCATGAGTTTGTTAATTAGTAGGTAAGGAAATTCTTGTCTTTAAGCCCAACGACAGTTTACGAATTCAGTCTTTTAACTTGATTTGGAGATCTCTTGCAGTCATTTATGAATTTCGATGTAGTAAGATGGTTAAGGATGTCATCCTAGTAAACTTAAATTTTACTTAAATGTAAGCATCATATTGATATTAAGCATCCAACGATAGACGCGAGATATGCTGCTTGCAAAGACTACCAATGTTTCACTCTGAGTTACCCTAAAAACCAATTCTTTTAAAACGAAAGATATTTCTGAGAGTAGTTAGTTTAGTTACACTTTTATTTTCATAAAAAAAGTTTTTACAATATGATTTGTTTATACATATATTATGTATTTACTTAGTCTACTTGCTTTGGCCTATGGCCGTCTACCAGAATGACAATTGTTTTTTCGATATTGACAAAATTAGTTTCGCAAAAAAAAAAAAAAAATACAGTAGATAAAGAATATAAGAAAAATTTGAAAATATTAAAAATGGCCTTCTATAATGCATTCTCTTAGGGCAGTCTTTGTAAAGTTGAATAAGATATCCCAGCCATTTGCTCCGTTTAAAATGTTGGATGTCTCATTTTCGCTCAGGGACGACTTTCTAAAGAATCTTATTCTAAATTCCTTCAAAACTGGGCAGATAGCTAAGAAGTGAAGGACATTTTCTCTTACTCTCATATTGTAAAGATCGCAGAGTATGGGAAGTTCCAATCGGTGAGGGATATAATTTAATTGTGCTATTTCGCCCCTTATTTTGAAAATTGTGCTTATTTTCTCAATCGAGTAGTTATAGAGGAAGTAAGTCTTGTCCTTGAAGTGGTGGCTCAATTTGCTGTAAAAGCACCTATACACCGACGATGAAGCTTCATTTGCAAATCTGTCGTACATAAAACGCCAAGTTTTCTATCTTGTTGTTGAGATTTTTTCCAATCGAAGATGGATGTTCGTTGGGCGTAACTTGAAGACTGGTTCCACAATCGGCTGCAATTTTTTCCCATTCCTCCCAGACTCCACTTTTGGATTTAATTGAGTTCATCAGAATTAGTTTCGGAAGTCTTTGATCGGCCATCTCTAGGACCTTAGCTACATATTTGATAATGTAGATTTAATGTGCGCAGGAACATTGGTGGAGTTCCGGTTTCAATATGTTACATGTAGTTTGGGGTGTTTTTTGGAAGACGAAAAACCCGTTTTAAGAAATAGCGAAGGAATTTTTCAGCAGCTTCATATTTGTTGTACCCCCATATTTGTGCCCTATAAAGAAGCGCTGAGACTGAAGTTGATTGGAATAGCTTATACTTGGCGCTGTGAGAAACATGCCTGTTACTTATATTATACAGCGTCCCCAGATTAACGAAATCGCTCATTTTGCTTCTGAGAGTTTTTCATTAAGGTACATTCATACAGAGGTTTGAGGTAATCCACAAGCCAATATATTTGTATTTTTTTTTTTTTGGTTTAGTTTAGTTTATTTGCATCAAGTAGAGATTTATATTCTCATTTAGATTACAAAAAAAAAATCTTACAATGTCTACGACTTCTCCGTTAAACTTGTACTTCTCTGAGTTGCAGTATCTAGAAACTATTTTTGCATCCACGTCTGTCAACGACAAAATGTTAATCCTGAGAGTACAGCTAATGTAAAAGTATCAAGGGGAGGGAGGTTCAGAGGTGTACTAGGAGTGCAACCTGGTGAATAAGTTCAAAAAAGTCAAGTCATACTGTTCTTTTAGATTTGGTGAAAAGAGTATTAATTAATTTAAGAGAGTTTTGGAAATTCTAAACAGCTGAGCCCCGCGGTACAGTGGTATCTGCTGTTAACCCAGAGGTTCGTAGTTCGAATTTTAACAGAGGCAAAAATGTTTGGGTATCGTCTTTCGTGAGGAATTAGCAAGCCCTCCGTGACCTCCATTCCCTCAAAAGGCATGGTTGTGAGAAATACGCTAAGCCCTGAGGCTCCAGGAGAAGATTGGTCTAGTCTAGACCTATCATGAGAAAACTCATCAAAAAGTTGGAGTTCACTCTCAATATGGTTCTTGCAAACCCACAACTGACCTCCGTCTGATCTGATACTATTGTTTGGCAAACTTAGTATTCTTTTTAAGGAACTATTTCATGAAATTCTCTGTTCTGTCTGCAATATAAACTAAATCCTTTGCTACAATACTTTTATCCGATTTTTGTAATCTGACTAGTACAACATTTTTTCTGAGTAATAGGGTAACGCAGCAATGCTCGGGAAGCCTCGGGCTGAACGTAGTTTTTTTTTTTACTGAATACTGTCTATAAATAACACTAACTGTAGTTTTGTAAAATAATGTAAATATATCTCCTGTTGAAATAGCACCTGGATCCGCCTCTGGTAATGCATAAATGTCCGAGTCCATAGATAGTTGCATAAATCTTAAAATAGAAGACAATTTTTTTTTTCGCTGGGTTATCATGTTTCGTACTAATGATGCTGCTGTTATGATTGTAATTAAATTAACAGTGCTCATTATAAAGCATGTAAAGCGAAGTTCAAGCGAACAAGACTGATAGGACAGTGTACTATGAGAGAGAACATATATTGATAGAAAACGCATGTTGCATTCATTTACATGGAATTTGATAAGAAGCAGGCAAAGGGTGATGTTTTTAAGACTAGCCATGGGGTATATGGGAAGCGAGTTTGTAATCATGCGATGGGTTTTATTATACTTCCTAACAATGTTCCCTTGATCTTGCTGGATGTAGTATCAGTTATGATGTCAATGTTGGGGCACTATGTTGGATTGATATGGCTGCGAGTTATATAAATAGAAAGATGGGAGGTCTGAGAATGCCCTGGAATTTTTTATAACGTAAGAGAGTGATGACATTTGTAATGATTTGTAAATCATTTGATCTTATTTTTAAAATATTCATTTTAAGCTTTTCAATACGAGTAGAAAGAAAGTCTTCCGGTTAGGATCCAATTGATAAATATAAGCTTTGAATTTAACTCGTGCTCTTTTGGGACCGACGCGACGGCGAGACATATGGTTTGATAACCTCTAAAGTTCACTGTGTTGCGATTCAGCTATAAAAGTGCGTAATTTTTAAGCAAAAAAATTCCCGAAACTAAGATTTGGACAACAAAACAACTCTATTAATGGATTGCAATAGAGATTCCGATAACCGTATTGTTTAGCACGGTACTAGCACGCGGAGAAATTCAGAGAGACTTATGAGTAGATATGCTCGTGCAAATTTGATGTTTGTAAATGAGAATGGCTCGGAAATGTGTGTAGATGATTTCGCAACTCATGTTATGTATGGACGACTTCACATCAGACATTGTACCTACGTCGTGGAAGATGAGTTCGAGGGTTAGCTGATTAGCGTGCCAAGCATAACGAGTGTTACAGGTTAAAAGTTCGCTCTCGCATTGCTTTTGCTAAAATATAAGTAAGTTTTGTGTTATGTGCTATCAAGTTAACCTAATTATTATTTTGAGCATTGTAAGGCAAGCAGAGTGATGCCTTTGAAGTAATTATATACTTTTAATCACAGTTTTCGGCTCGGATTGAGACCTAGTCGATTTGTAGAAAAAATGTGGATAGCATCAAATGTTCTGTAAATTAAATAAGTGGAAATACATGTGTTATATGTATATCCGTTTCGATTTGAGTTTTACGCACCTTTATTGGTGTTGGCCAGAAGTAGACAAAGCGAAATGGGCTGGTTTCCCAGGTGACAATTCAAGTTTTCAAAAATTTTTCTTAACGCATTTCCAGGTAACTACAGAAAACAAAATTGATCACTTCTTCTTTTTCGAGTAGTGATCTTGAAGCGATCACAACTCTCCCACTTTTCCGCTTCACACTAGTGATCCGCCTGTGGGGTACGCCGCGTTGACCTCAGAAAGCGTCAGCAAGCCTCCCGGTTTTGGATTGTTCCATGTCTGAGGCCAACCAAATGCTGCTGTGTTTGCATTTGCTTGTACCAGGTGTGTTTTGGCCTGCCTTTTCTTTTTCGTCGTGAATTTGTTGAAGCGTTGTACGATATTGCCTTTTGGACGGGGTTCTGCGGATCTCTCCTTTGAACATGACAATACAAATTGAGCCGGTCATGCTGAACTTTGTCCAAGATGGTACTTTTGACATGAAGGCTTCCACGGATCTTAGTACTTCTAATTCGATCAAGCTTTGTTACTCCTGCTATCATTCCAAGCATCTTCATTTTGGCTGCCGCCAATTTGCTCTCATACTTTTTGTACATTATCCAACATTGTGAACCAAATGTCAGAGCTGGACGGACAACTGCTGTGTAGAGCCTTCCCTTCAACTTAGGGGGCATTTTTCGATCACAGAAGATAGCGGAGTTTTCTCGCCACTTCATCCACCCTACGCTTACTCGATGATTGATGTCGTCATCACAAGATGCTTCACTATTGATCATAGATCCCAGATATTTAAACTTTTCACACTTGGGAAGCACATTTCCATTCAAATAAATGTCTGGAATAGGCTTGTCTGGATCAGAAAAAGAGCAGCACAGGTATTCAGTCTTTTTAGCGCTAATACGGTACCCATTTCCTTCCAGAACATCAATCCAAACGTCAAGTGCTCGTTGCAGGGATGTAGGATCCTCGCTAATGATGGCTCCATCGTCAGCAAAGAATAATTGTTGTACTTTATTGTCCGTTACTTTTCCTTCGAGCAAATAATCCAGAACAGCAATAAAGAGCAGTGGACTCAAGACACTTCCCTGATGTACACCTACTGTTATTTGGAATTCTTCGGCGACTCCAGCTGGGCATCTCACTTTTGTAACTGCTCCCTCGTACATGTCCATAATTATTCGCACATAGGCTTCAGGAACTCCTCAAAACAAAATTGATGGGCTCTCCTCAAAAACAAATTTCTTCGGTTTCATGTAATAAATAAAACATAACGTCACTCGGGTGGCGGTCGTCGAAACAAAACTCATCACCTTAATCTTTATATTTTCCAATAAACATGAAACCAAACTAAGGTCTAATGATGCACACCACAGGAAATGACTGAAATCCTGATGTAAATTTCTTCAACAACTCCAGTAGAAGCTTGTTACTACAATTTGCAATTTGTTCAAGTAATTCTTACCTACTCGAAACATACTGACAAATTTGGTGCTGAGCAAACTATTTCCAATATTGCAGTGAATTGGACATTTTAGAAAGTGAAAGCCAACGGAGAGAAAATGGAATCTCTCATACGTCGGTAGTTATACGTTTTGCCTACATTTTATATTTTTCAACGCATGACTTGTTTTTCAGATGAATACACAACTAGGTTAATTCAATCCATTTTGGAATGAAACCTGTAATGAGATCTTTTTTGCCTCCGATGTAACGCGGTGAGCGGTCGCTCCTAAATGCAAAAAAGTTACGAAATTTAATGTCGATTTCCATTGGTACACAAAAGCACCTTTAAAAAGTTGCGGGGGCTAGATCACTTTTTTGCCAGAAAAAGCACTTACGTGAATCTCGATTCGGAGGCAAGAGTCACACGCACTTTTACAAATGTCGATATCCTTTGGGAAAACAAAAGCACTGTTAAAAAAGTTCTTTTTTTTCTTGCTCAATAGAACATGAAAAGACAATAGTACTTTTCTTTTGTTACAGTATTTGCGTGATCCAGTTTCCAGCTGTTCTCCAACAAAAACAAAAATTATTTCATGAAACTCTATAATATTTGCGTAAAAGGACCTAATTACAAATCCTCTTGCTCAAAACAGCAAATATCCTTTCAAATAATTAGTTCACTATTTACTTTTCTCATTTCAAAATTCAAACTGGTAAACATCAAATGTTTTGTGTTGGTGTTAGCGAAAGTGCTTATGGCTCTTCCCTCCGAATCGAGATTCATAAAAATGCTTTTTCGGGGCAAAAACAGGGAGCTGGTGACTGCATGAAACGCTTTTCGAGAAAAGTACTTTTAAAAACTGCTTTTGTGTACCAAAAGAAATCGACATAACATCGATGTCTTTCTTAAATAAAAGGTTGTCAAAATGTTACGTTTCGTAACATTTTCCAAATCATCTCTGGATCTTGAGTCTCCATGTTGATCTGTCAAACCCCTCTAAAATTGTTGTTGCTTAGGTTTATTTTGGATTTTTTCTCATTAATATTTCAAAATTCTATGAACAGATCAGTTTTCTGTGAACAATAGTTTTCAGTTCAGAATTCTTTATTCTACATCAAAAACGAGTTTCCTTTAGCTGGGTTTATACTTTATTCTTATTTTTGACAGACCAGCAAAGTGTAACATCGAGTCGTACCTTAAATGAAATCATAATTTTGTAACAAAGTCAAACATACACAACAACAACGATGATCTTTACACTACAGCATCGCGTTACATCGAAAGCAAAAAAGAACGCGTTACTACACTCCCACTACAAATGTAAGTAGTAACTTTTTTCTACAGCATTACACTTCAGATCCATTGTAAGAAAAAATTACAAAATTCTTTCTCTGTTAGAATTCTACATTATCTCCTAGTTGCATAAACTATATTTCATCCCCTTATCTCCACGTGGTACCCGTGGTGTGATGGATAGCATGTCCGCCTGTTAATCCAGGAGTTCGAGTTCGAATCCCAACAGAGGCAAAAATGTTTTATCCACGGGTATCGCCTTTCGCGAGGGATTGGCAATTCTTCATTAGTATTCATTGCCATGAAAAGCGCTTTCTCGATTAGCCGTTCGGAACCGGTAGAAAATTGTAGGTACCTTCCATTCCCTCACAAAGCATGGTTGTGAGAAATGCGCTAGGCCCAGGGGCTGCTCGCTCTGTTGCGCCACCCTATTTATTTATTTATTTATACCCACGTAAACGTATAAGGGATCTTAAAAAATATTGGATCGATTTCAAAAATTCTTTCACCTTTAGAGTACTTTATTATCCCCGAGTAATATTGACCGAATTTCATCCACATATTATCACGGGAACGGGAAGTCTAAAACGACCAATTTTCTTATGCGATTTGGTTGCATGGAATAAAAATTACACTGGTTCAAAAAAAGTAACTTTTTTTTCTCGAAAAAATTCCCATTACGCCTTCGAGGAGGTTTAAAAAAATGCCTGTTAAAAGGCGTGCTCTTAATATTGATATTTAGATGTTGCTCATCGCAGATTTCCATTTCCCATACAAATTGTATGGGAAAAAAAACTTTTAAATCTTGGAGTTTTATATTTCGGTCTAGAAGAAAAGTGCCGATACATATTTTTTTAGAAAATTAGTGGCTGTCCAAAAAAAAGGTTTCTTATCATTTTTCGAAAAGTTCACTCCCAATTCTCAGTTTCGAGTACCACAACTTATGACGTAATGTTAATTTTACCTTATCTAGAAAAGTAGAATGCCTCTCAATTACACACATGCATTTGAGAACGGCGGCGTGGGACTTGAAGGTTTTTAGTTTTGGTAAAAAAATATTTTGTTGAAGGAATATTTTCTATTGAAATTGTATTTTTCTAGATCACTGATGCAATTTCAATTTTCCTTTCAGCTGATTGTAATTTCAACCGAAAATTAAACAAATCATTCTAATTAGTTGGGTTCCATTTTCCACGTATTCCATTGAAAGTCTGACGCTAGGATCCTTTAGGAAATCTATATGAAAGTTCTAGTGTATAATAAAAACTTGGATTTGGCGTTTGCGTTTGTATCACCTTACATCTGGATTTAAGTAAAGATTCCGATTAAAAAAGAGTGAAGCCGCAAAAAATCACTTGTTTATACTTTCATGGTGTGCCGATCTGTAATTTTCTTGCAGCAGGCACTTTCTTTAAAAAGTGTAGCCTCATGAACTAATAGCCTTTAGGGACGTTACGATATTGTGGTATTTATCATATAGTTTCTTCTGAAATCTGTATGCAGCTGCAGTTTATCAGAAGTTGACTTTGCATATAAATGTTGTACAAAAATTTCCAAAAAAAAAACATTTTGTTCCACCAACCAAAACTCCGCTTCTAAAATTGCATATGGAAATTCCCTTTCCAACATAAATTTTTTGAAAAACAAAACACGGAAATGAAACATAATTGCAAAATGAAATGAGCATACGCATCGCAGTTATCAAATTCGAAGGAATTGTGAATATTTGAAATAACAACATAAGCTGTCTGTCGTTGACATTGGAATGTTTTTGAGCATATGCTTGCGTACGAAGTTCATTTTACAATCTGACACGTGCAGTTGAATTTATACGGGAACATATTTCTGCGACGCTGATTGATAATGACGTCCAAAAACTGATTGAATTTATTGATAGTTCCATAAAGACTGCAAAATGCACAATCAAAAGCTGATAAAGCAGACGCAATAATAATTGCGTTCGTAGACAAAAAGGCGTAACTAAGCCAGAGGCTTACAAATAAAATGACATTAAGAAAAAACATCTTGCTCCTGTTCATAGTTATAAGGACTTCCAAGAAGTGTTTGTTACCCAAGGATAATATAAAAATTTAGTGGCGCAATGGCGAGCGGGGAACTCCGAGGCCTAGCGCTTTTCTCACAAACATTAACTTTTTCGAGAGAGTGGGGGGGATCTACAATTTTCAGTCAATTCCGAGCGGCTAATGGAGAAAGCGCTTTTCATGGCAATTAATTCAGTATCGAAAGACTTCCCAACTCCGTTCGAAAGGCTATACCCATGGAAAAATATTTCTGCCTCTGTTGGGATTTGAACCACGAACCTCTGGGTTAACAGGCAGACATGCTAACCATCACGCCATGGTTAGCACTATATACCTGAATGTATCATACCCAAAAAAAGTTAGAAAACATAAAGAGTCACAGGAAATCCTATAATTTTATTTGCTGTCAAAACCTATCCTATCCTATTTTCTAAACTATACGCTTAACAACATTCACAGAGAACATGATAGTCGATAGCACACCCTTTTTCTTGGCTTGCCATCGATGTTTGCAAGTAAGTATGTATGTAATTTATGCAACTATGTAAACCAAATATTATTTACACAAGCCAGACTAGAAATTGCGTTATCCAAATTCAAAAAGCGCAATTTTATTATGCAGGCCATACAATGCAACAAGCGCCGCAGCATTTACTCACGAACTGCGTTTCTTTTCAAAACCACTCGGAATCGCATAATTAAAAAGAATTTGAATTTGTAGTCAATTAAATTTTACTTCACTACAACCGGCGTCAGTCTAAGTAACAGCAAATTAGTAAAACGTAAGCCACCTAGCGATAAGAATGAAATTCTAATAAAATAATAGACAAACAAAAAAAAAAAAAAAATTGCGCATACGCCAGAGTTATTCAGGCAGACAGACAACAACATAGAATATTCATTCATCCGGAAAAGCCATCACAATAAAGTTGTAACTGTCGTCGCTGCATGCGTCTTATATCACTTCCTTTTTATTTTTATGAGTTTTATATTTTAAGCTCGTGTTTTATGAATGACGAATTAGAGCCAGATCAATGATCTTTCAATAAGCGCACTGTAAACTCACTTGAGTATGAAGGTCAGCTGAATTTACTTTTTTCTCGTGCAATATTTTCAACTATTGAGAGATGTCACAAAAAAAAAACTTCTTGGGAGAATTATAGTGCAATTGAGAACTTAGATTTTAGAAACTAATTTCGCACTAACAAACTCTGCGGGATCACTGTGATCTTCAATTGGGAACTCGTTTTTTGTTAGAAAAGTCAAAGGGATGCTTACTTAAGTTTCGAGTGCAATAGACATTCGTTGTCTTTTGCTATAATGAAGGTGGGCACTATATATGTTACTGTAACAGTGAAATAGAATTTTTTTAAAGTGAAAATCACTTCTCCCAATCCGGATTGGATTCAAAAATTGTTTTTACCATGAAAGGAAACAGCCAATTTTAAATACCTGGGCATTCCTAAGGGAAGGCATATAATTTGTGTTGGGAGATGAATTTACTTGACTACTACGAGCTTCCTAGCTTATAGATTCTAGATAATTTTGAGAGCTATCCAAATATTAGGCTTTCTTTGACCATAAAAACATGAGTGTTTAGAAGCAGTGTTGCTTCCTTAGCTGACTTTTTTTTTTAGTTGGAGGTTTTTAAAATACCAGCTGGAGCAGTCAGACCTACATACCAGTACGTTGTACTACTAGATAGCATAATTCTTTTGTTATAGTTTTCCAGATGTTCGAAGCAAATCCAAAAAACGCTGCCATGATATTCACAGTTTAATGCTTGGCAACGTCAATAAGCTTTCTACAGTCTTTTCTGCTACGGCATTGGAAAAATGCTGCAGTCTTCTTATTTACGACGGCGAACATACGTTAGGTCTGTCTGCATCCAATGGAGGCATCCCATCTACGTTTGTGTTCTTGACATATCCAAACATTGATTGAAGCCCTCACTGAGGACGCTGGTAAACCTTTCGACGGTTCAGGTCTTAAAAAAGCTGTCTGAGATCCTTGCCTACCAAGTTGATGAGCGATCTCATTTGCATTTATGCCGTGATGGCCTGGAACCCAAATGAGACTCAATGAATTTAGTCTTCTGACCGCATTTAATAAGCTGTTGCACTCCTAGATCACTTTCGAAGTAGTCAGAGGGTTGAGAAGGTTAGAAGCAGAGATGGCAGAGTAAATTACCTGAAGTAATCTAGTCGAATAACTACGCGTAGTTAATCGGGTAAACTACATCCCTTATTTGTTACATTTTGCTACCTACGTTTACTACCACCCTAAAACGGTTGAATGTTCTTTACATGATAATTTGAATTACGATATTTAATCAAAATTAAAATTTTAAGATGTTAAAAAGAGAAACACAATGAAATATTGAGCAGAACTAAACTTCTGTATTCAAATAAAAAAAATTATCTCTTAACAAATCCATTTGAAAAGAAAACTGGAAAAAGAAGTGCATCTTCATCTGCACTACAGAGCAATTTGCCAATATGGCCGTTGAAATAAAAATAAAAATAAAAAACATTTTGACAGTTGACGGTACGTCTACTACATTTAATTACGTAGGTAAACTACATTTAACTACATAAATTACTCCATTTGTGTAGCAAACGTAAGAAATGTAGTTAATCGAAATAAGTTAAATTTCTGCCATCTCTGGTTAGAAGGTTGAAAGACCCCATGTCTTACCAAAGGCTCCTTTTCATTGCCGGAATAGACTGACAGACTAATCAATGCGGGTTTGTCGCATATTTCTCGTGTTCTAAAAAAAGAAAAATAAGAGAAACTACATAGTATTGGGCAACACTGTCATGATTGTGAACTTTAAAACGCAATGGTTCAACTCCGTGGTGTTATTAAAGGTAAGTTTTCCTTTAGACAAATGTTCAAGTCGAATCCATGTTGATGGAGGGGGAGAAAGGATATGTCTTATGTAATAGCTTGCTATGGTTGTAGCGTGAGGAATATTTTCAGTCTCATAGGAGTTCTTTTCTAATAAAAACCAAAAAAGAGAACAGAGTAATGTCGGTTTTGTTTCATGAAACTAGAATCTAGAATCACGTGCTCTAAAAAGACACTCTGATTTTTTCTCAGAACAATTTAAGTAACCTTTTTTAACCTTACTAAAACTGCTCGGATAGCAAAAAAAGCCCTCTTGGGTGTAGTAGTAGTCAAACTCTTACAAACACAAACGCAATATATGATAGCGCACGTTAAAGCGTTTGCAAGTGTTAGTTACACTTGCACGTGCCATGCTCGGCTCGCTTAAGATCAATCGATTAAAAAAAGTACATACATGAATAAAATTTTAAAATACGAAAACTAATAAAAATAAATTAGTCATCTAAGTCTAAGTTCCAAAATAACCGTATAGACACATATGTATTTTCGTAATTCAATTTCGAAACAAAATGGCTTCCGGTCTAGACCATGCAATTAATTTTATGACATGTGGGTGATTGTTTTTGTTTTTCGCTCTCCGAATGAACTGCAAAAATTTGGTTTGAATTCCAAAATATAATCTTATCTGCTATGCTCAAAATTCCCATTGGTCTTTGGGTCGGCATTCAAAAGAAATCGTAGAGCACGAATACTTACGTGATATAGTAAAGATTTTTTTTTTACTCGCTGACTGTTAGATGTAATTTAATTTGCTGATTTGGGGTGATGAGGGTTAAGGCACTCCAGTTTATGAACACGACGGAAGGCAGTGGTCATTGGTTTTTGCCCTATTAATCAGCAAAGAGATAAAAATAGTTTAACATCGTTGACAGTCTTCTTTTGTTAGTATGATGATTAGTAAACTTACAATTTTACCAACGGATTTTTTGGAGAACAGTATGAAGCAGAGAGATGGCCTTACAAACCTTTATTTCGATTTTACATGGAATGATAATTTGTATCATTGTGGTTTAATTGGAGTGCAACGTTCCTTGTCTCTCATTTTAGCACTTAGTACTACTACTTGTAAGTTCTTATAACTAGGTTGGTTATACAAATTGATCGAGCAATACATGAATAATCGAAAGATTTTTTTTTCTCAAAAAAGTGATTACCGTCGTTAGTGCTTCTGTTCTGAGTATGCAGTTGGGGAAAACGGATTTTTCTTAAAACGTTAAAAAAAAACAATTCTTGACATTGTAATATTTTTATTCGAATTTTAAACGTTTCTCTACCTAAATCCAAGCGTCTTCAGTGCCAATGTGGTTCATTGCAAAACCCTTCCACTCACTTAACAAAAATTTCTGATATCTGCCACGCCCTTAGTCACAGTTCTTGTAATTCCTTCTCGGATTCTATAGTTGAAATTGACTGGAACAATTTGCTTTGATTGAAGTAAAATTTTGCTGAATAAATATCCCCTTCTGTGGAAAAGATCTTTCATTAGACCTGTTTTTCAAAAAGGTGTAAGATCGGATATTCTAAGTTACCGACCCATCTCTAAACTTTCTTGTATCACCAAAAAGTTCAAACAAGTTATTTTTGTATTTTGCAGCATCATAGTTGTACACAAAAGGTCAGTGGCAACAAACCTTTTATATTTTCTTTATAAACGTTTCGAAACGGACAAGAGTATGATTTTTTATATACAGACTTTACAAAGGTTTTCGACCGATTCACAGATCTTTTTCAAAACTTAAGGTGCATGGGTTCCCATTAACATTCGTCCATTGAATCAAATACTGACTCACTGCAAGATCTTGTAAAGTAAGATTTCAACACGTTCCGACTGCTTTCAGGCCCACTCAGGTGTGCTACAGGGCAGTCACCATACCCCTATCCTTTTTAATCCAACCATAAGTGATGTACATGAATGTGAGTTGATGAAATAAAAACTTATAAAAAATAAACTGCGCACAATAAACAATCCAATACTGACAATTATGTCACATGATTTCGTAAAAATTTATTGATTCTTAATTCAAAGAAATCGCATTTCGATAGAAATTGACAAGTCTTACGAGATTAATTTAGTACTAACTTATCCGTTTGTAACCGGAATTTGGAGTTCTTTCACTCTTCCGTCACAAAATTATAGCTTGAATGAGCCTCTTACTACTAGCTTCGAGGAAAAATAAGAATCTTGAATTTGAATACAAATTGAATTGACTTTCATGTGACATGGATTTATACAAAGAAGATCGACGGCTGCCATCCTTCTATCTTCTTATCATATGTTCAACGCTCTTGAAGGTGGCGACGAGCTTGACTGCATTTGACTTTAACTGACTTCTCTAAGATGTTTGTCCCATAATATTTTACTAAACAAAACTAAACGCATTTAGATTTCTCACATTGTTTATTGTTTAGATAAGCTCCTTCTCCTTAGGTGGGCATTACAGTTCGGGGTGAACCTGGGCCTCAACCAACATCCTTCGATAACGACTTCTTTTTCAGGCGACCTCTCTCCAGTTTCGCACTCCAAGTCGGTTGAGGTCTTCATCCACTTGATTGCGCCACCTAAGACGAGGTCTTCCCCTTCCGCGATTTCCCTGCAATGTGCTTTCAAACACCCGACGAGCCGGAGCGTTTGGGTCCATCCGCTCAACATGGCCCAACCATCGTAGCCTCGCGATGTGAACTCTTCTGGCTATGCCCATGTCGCGGTACAGCTCATACAGCTCGTTGTTGTATCTTCTTCTCCACACATTGCCTTCGCATACGGGACCAAAGATCATTCGGAGAATTTTTCTTTCGAAACGACCAAGGGTTTCCTCATCCGCTTTCGATAAGGTCCATGCTTCCGCGCCGTAAAGCAGGACTGGGATGATTAAGGTCTTATATAAGGTTACCTTGGTTTTTCTGGAGAGGGTTTTGTTTCTCAATTGCCTTCTTAACCCAAAACGGTTGGCAAGAGTTATTCTCCGTTTGATATCCGCACTGATGTTGTTGTCCGTGTCTACAGCGGATCCTAGGTAGACGAAGTCCTGTACTACCTCGAAGTTATGTCTGTCTATTGTGACGTTTTGTCCAATTCGTCGGTGTTCTGTGTCCTTGTTTGATGACAGCATATACTTTGTTTTGCCCTCATTAACCATCAAACCCATTTTTGCCGCTTCTGTTTCAATACTCGCAAAAGCACCTATGACATCACGCTTTTTTCTTCCCATTACGTCAATATCGTCTGCATATGCGAGCAATTGCACAGATGTTTGAAAGATTGTTCCTCTGGTGTTGACGTTTGAGTTTCTTACAATTTGTTCAAGTATGATGTTGAATAAATCGCATGACAGTTTATCGCCTTGCCTAAAACCTTTTTCGACATTGAAGGTCTCGGTGAGTTCTTTACCGACCTTGACGGAGCAGCGTGAATTCTCCAAAGTCATCCTGCATAGTCGTACGAGTTTTGCAGGGATGCCGAAACTAGACATGGCTCTGTACAGCTCGTCTCTGTAGATACTGTCATGAGCGGCCTTGAAATCGATAAAGAGGTGGTGAATATCGATATTATGTTCTCGGTTTTTTTCCAAGATCTGCCGTAATGTGAAAATTTGGTCTAATGTGGACTTCTCCGGTCTAAAACCACATTGATAAGGACCTATCAAGTTGTTGACGTGGGGTTTCAGATGTTCACATATTACAGCAGACAAGATCTTATAAGCGACGTTAAGGAGGCTTATCCCTCTATAATTGGGGCAGTTGTGAGGGTCTCCTTTCTTTAGGATCGGGCATACGATACTGAGGTTCCATTCATCGGGCATGCTTTCTTTCGACCATATCATGCAGATCAGCTGGTGCATGCTCCTTTCCAACTGATCTCCAGCTGCCTTGAAAAGTTCGGCATCAAGGCCATCTGCACCTGCAGTCTTATTTGATTTAAGTTTGCATATAGCAAGCTTAACTTCTTGTAGGTCGGGAGGACGGCATTCTTGATCATCGTCCATGCTGAATGGGGCAATCTGCATGACAGCGGAATTTGTGTCCTCATCGCCGTTAAGCAGTCTGCAGAAATGATCTTTCCAGATCCTCAGTAGCGACTGTGACTCTACAACTATGTTTCCCTGCTGGTCTTTACATGCTTGAGTTCGGGGTTTGCCACCCTGGCAGGATCTTTTTACCTTTTGGTAAAACTTCCGAGTCTCGTTCCTGTCATGGCACCACTCTATTTCCTCAAACGAGCGCTTCTCATGCTGCTTCTTTTTCTTTTTGAGAAGTCGGTGTTCTTCCCTTCTTCTCTCCTTGTAAATCTCGTTATACCGATCGTAAGCAGTCCTCGTTCGTGTTTGCAAAAGCATTTGTCGTGCTCTTTGCTTGGCTGCATTTGCCTGCCTACATTCTTCATCGAACCATGGGTTTCGTTTTGGTGGCCGAGTGAAACCCAGAACCTCAGAATCAGCGGTTCTGATGGCTTCTTGGCATTGCTGCCACTGGTCTTCGATGTTTAATGCTGGCGGCACGGGATTCAAGGATAATTGAAGGGACACTCGATTGGAAAAGGCATTAGCAATCTCTTGCGATTGTAGCTTTCCGACGTCATATCTCTTCACAGCGTTAGTTCGTGCTGGTCGTGAACAAGATATCCTCATTCGTACCTTGGCTACAACAAGGTAGTGGTCCGAGTCAAAGTTGGCCCCTCGGAAAGTTCGGACATCTAGCACACTGGAAGAGTGCCTTGCGTCGATCGCAACATGGTCAATTTGGTTGACGGTTAATTGATCTGGGGACCGCCATGTGCCTTTATGAATTTTGAGATGCGGGAAGCGTGTACTACTTACAACAAGATTTAGCCCCGCAGCCTCAATCCGTTTTCGGAGGTTTTGTCGTGGAGGCTATGCTTACCGATTGTGTTTCCAAAGATGTCCTCCTTCCCTAGTTTTGCGTTGAAATCGCCAAGAACGATTTTCACGTCGTATCTAGGGCATTGCTCATATGTTTCTTCGAGGAGCTCGTAGAAACAGTCTTTGGAATCGTCGTCTTTCTCTTCTGTGGGGGCGTGGGCGCATATAGGGCTAATGTTGGTGAATTTAGCCCTGATGCGGATGGTCATTATACGCTCATTGACTGGATTTTGGCTAATCACCTTATCCCTGAGTCTACCTCTAACGACAAATCCGCACCCAAATAAACGCTTTTTCTGTTGTCTGTAGCAGTCGCCATAGTATATGTCACAGTTTTTCATCTTCTTTATGCCCGGTCCACTCAATCGCACTTCTTGGATGGCGGTTATGTCTGCTTTGCAGCAGTCCAGGGCGTCCGCTAATTCTCCAACTGCACCTAGTCCGTTAAGAGATCTTACGTTCCAAGTGCAGATCCGGAGGTCGTTGCCCTTTTTTCATTTGCATGGGTCGTCAACTTTGAAATCATTATCGTTATCCGAGGCTGTTGTTTGTTTCGGAACTATATCTTTTTTACGTGGTTGGGTAGTTAACCCTACGCACAACCCCCAACCTGGAGGGCCAGGTCCTTTTGGATCCCTTCGGACACAAAGGGCTGGAGTATCCAGAGTCAGTACCCTGCTGCAGGGGTATGAGTGCCACCGTTGGCTCACCAGGAGCTCGTCCGCCACCATCTCTACTTCAATACCCTGTCCTAGTATTGAAAGACCCCAAAAGACCTTTAAACCAGATATGTTGGAGTAGCTCTTTCAGGGGTTTCTGCTTTTATGGCTGCTGAAGTCCACCGTTGATTCTGTCCTTCGAATTCATCCGCTGGGACATTTACACGAAAGCTCTCGTAGACCACTGAGATTCGTGCAGTCAGTCATTGTTCGCAGAGCAATTATAGTGTTGATCGATCACAATTCTTTGTTCCGGATTCCCTTATCTCAACACTCGCACTTACTAGTTTAGCAGGTCAGCTCTGGACGGAGCATCCCAGGTCCCAGTGGATACCGCTTGGAGGTATAGTAAGCACAGTTGACGTGTACTATAAGTTACAGCATCTGGGTGCCGCCAAGTTAGCACCAATCAGAGCCTACCCGAATAGTACAACGCCCATCCACCGTTTAGATAAGCTCCTGTACCTTAAAAACTGCTCTTATTTAATCAAATTTCGTAACGTTTTGTCAAAACCTTTCAATGATTTATCTGGTGTGTCACAAGGAAGTTATCTTAGTCCCATGCTTTTCAATGTTGCAATTAATGATGTAACAGCCACATTTCAATCAGGCTGATGATATGAAGGTTCTCAAAACCATCAGAATTGCTTCAGTTCACGACTTCTTACACCTTGAAATTACTGAACTGAATTTAATAACACTTATTGTCTCTCAGTAACATAGTCTATAATTCATCCCCATATTCCCATGGGAATGGGAACGGAAACATGAAACTAAAATCTTTCAGGCAATACCCCAGCGGGTGTTCATGACAACTCTTGACTTTTTGGCAGTTTTGTGTCAACAAAATATTCAACCCGATCAACATCGAACATGTCAGCTAGTCTCATATAGTTTTGTATTAGTTTTCATATTATATGTTTTTTCTCTGTTTGCTTAGTGTGTTTTTGCTTGCTAGCCAAATCCAAATTTTCTCACGCCTTCTTACATGCGTAGGTAAACACCCTTATTTTGGAATAAAACACAATAACTCCACCTGCTACCTCTTTCAATCAACTAATTCATATAATCAAATTTGAAAAGTGATGGGACACTTGCATTGACTTAGTCAAAAAAGAGTAAAATAAAAAAAAACCGCTGGAATCCGCCGATAACCTCCTCCACACAAGTGACAAAGTCCATAGCCATAGTTAAAGAAAAACACCGTAATCAGAGTCCAAAGAACACATCCAAAAAATAGTCGTATTATAGTAATGAAGACAGACGATTAGGAAGACGAAACAAATTCGTGACCTAGAACTAGCAAGCTTTTGACTGAGACGTTTCCAAATAAGTCCCAAAAGGGCAATGAACTATGAAAGCTGGATGGAATGATGCAAGTATCTACACAACACATATCAAAGCTGTTGCACAGTCTAACTGAACGATTCGAAAAATGGAAATTGGAGCAACATAAACTTCTATTAAACTAAGTATTTTGCATATACACAACTCAGCTGCTGGAGATGAGTCTCAACAATTTTGTAGTTTTCATATGCTTGAATAAAATCAGTTTTAACCGAAATAAATTCAAATAATGTTTGAGATGCTCTGTTGTAAGACAGTTCCTTAATTCATTTTTTAGCATGGACAAAAGAAAATGTGCTTGGTGAGAAACTTACGATCTAGTTTTTTGAAAAAAATTATTGCATACTTCCAGACAGATTATGCTTTTCCAAGCTTCAAATCACTTTAGATCTTTAGATTATTTATAAATAAATTAAAGCCGTGTTTTATTGGGAATCTATCTATACTCACGTTTGCAAAACATCGCACATGGGACAATAACAACGATAAGTGAACAAAAATAAGTCAGTATTTAGAAGTGAACATCAGGAATGGCTGGCAAATGGAGTTTATGGAATAAAGTTGTATTAGTGAGTACAGCGTTTTATCGTTAGTGAAAATGACTATAAAATTCCCAGTAAAACACGCCTGGGTTTCACTTCTGAACACTGACTTATTTTTGTTCACTAACAAAAGGAAGGGTTGTTGTATAGGCACACAAGCTTAGCAATTGGGCTGCAGATTGTGGTCTGAACATCAATCCACACAAAACGGAATTAGTTCTCTTTACGAGGAAATACAAAATTCCGGACCTCAGACCCCCAACTATTAAAGGGGTAACTCTCACACTGTCAAATCAGGCTAAATATCTAGGTCTCATTTTTGACAAAAAACTGACCTGGAAAACCAATATTGAGGAAAGAGTTAATAAAGCCAACGTTGCACTCTTCTCCTGTAAAAAAGCCATTGGCGGGAAATGGGGTTTCTCCCCCCAAATCACCCATTGGCTGTTTACATCGGTAATTAGACCGATACTCACATACGGGGTGATAGTCTGGTGGACAGCACTAGACAAGATGATCAACTACAACAAGCTAGCCAAAGTTCAAAGAACGGCTAGTCTGTGTATTAGTGGTGCACTGAGGACAACCCCATCGGACGCCCTCAATGTACTGCTAGATCTCACACCCCTAGATATCTTCAGCAAACAAGTCGCAGCTAGCTCAGCTACTCGACTCAAAGCTACATCACAGTGGACAAATAATCAAATCGGCCACACTACCATTCTAGATAACTTTAGATTCTTACCGAATCGATCCGACTACACCACCCCCAAGTTGGTGTTTGACAATAAATTCCAAGTAACCATACCTTCAAGAGAAGCTTGGAAAAATGGCGCTCTTTTGGAAAATGAAGCAATACACTTCTACACCGATGGTTCAAAAACCAGCGAAGGTGTGGGAAGTGGAATCTACTCAGAAAAGCTGAATCTCAGTCTTTTCTTCCGCCTACCCGATCATTGTAGTGTGTTCCAAGCGGAAATTCTGGCGATTAAGGAGGTGCTGTCTTGGCTCAAAGAAAACGTCATATCCTCCACGGATATTCGGATCTTCTCAGACAGCCAAGCTGCCCTTAAATCTCTTGCCTCTGTCTCTACAAAATCCATCACGGTCCAAAATCGTCAGATGTCTCTGAGGGAGATGTCAAATCAGTTTAACATTCACCTTTCATGGGTGCCAGGGCACAGGGACATACCAGGCAACTGTATGGCAGACGAACTAGCCAAAAAGGGCACGACCACTTCCCAACGCTCAGAATGGAACAACATAGGTGTACCTATCGCTACATGTAAACTCCTGCTTAGACAGGACGCTTCAAGGATAACAAACACTAGATGAACTGAGAGTAATACATGCCTTGCAACCAAAAAAGTTTGGCCGTGTGTGGACTCAAAACGATCAAAGAGTTTGTTGTCCCTGAACCGTCTGTGTCTAGGTTCTACCATAGGTGTTCTTACAGGACACTGTCTAATAGGGAGACACGCCAAAAGACTTGGTGTGTTTTCCAATGATTTCTGCAGAAGCTGCATGGACGAGGAGGAGGAAGAGACCGTTCAACACCTTCTTTGCTCATGCCCTGCACTGCTTCATAGGAGGAAGGCTCATCTCGGTGAATTCTTCTTCGATGATACTAGCGAGCTAGCGTACATAGACCCTAAAAGTTTTTCAAAATACATTAAAAGTTCCACGTGGCTCGACTAGCAGGTGATTAACCGGCTAGTCCCGTAATGGAAGATTAATAAGTGATCAACTCGTTAATCTTACATCGGGTTTCTGAGATCAGTAGGTGATTAACTTGCTGATCTCTGTGGTATCACAATGGGCCCTTGCGGCCTAAGTGTGTTAGGCAATGTACTCATTGACTGACAGCCACTTCCACCTGTATAGGCACACACTTAAAGTAATTGGAGAGGATATATAACATAAACTATTCGAAATTAATCGACGGTTCTTGTGCCCTTGTTCTGTAACGATCGCCTCGATAAAAGCAGGCGATAAACGGTAGAAAATGGAACGAAATCCTACTAAATTCATAAAATTTCGTTCAATTTTTCACCGTTTATCGCCGAGGCGATAGTATCTGTTTTCTCTAGACGTTTCGATTTTGGTGGTAAGCTTTTCTATATAAAGAACCAAAGAAGTAATGATGTAAAGATTGGATTGAAAAAAAGTGGTATATTTATTGTGCGGTTATCAAGTGAATTTGTAAACGACAAGAAAAGTGGTGTAATCAAAGTACAAGAAAGAAATTGAAATATGTTACTCACTATAATAAGTTGAGAGAATGGTTTCAATGAAAAACAAAAACTGTGACTATTACTAAATACCTTTATTAAAAAAAAGGAAAAATTAATTCATTTGTAATTTAGTTAGACGATTGAGTTCTGGCGGGATCAAAAGATATCTGATCTGTAAAAGGCGGGATCTGTCGGTGATGGTTTTTTGGTGACGTTTTCTGTCATTTGTCAGGGCTACCAAAACGGCGCAACGATAATGCACAGTTTAAGTGCTGACAAATAAAACACTCACGCTCAATGAATGAGATTGGAGTAATTTAAAGCAAAGCCTTGTGACTTTTGAATCTAGTTTAATAGATGAATTCTGTATTGCTAGCGAAGTTCACACTTAACAATTAGTTGGGCAGATTTTGGTCTGAATGGCCAATGTTGCTTGTCCAACTTGTTAGATGGTTTTCAAATATTTTTGAAAGTTGAACTGAGCCGAGGAACATGAGCCATAATGTTGGACCACAAGTCTGATAAGTCTAAACGCAAACTACATTCGTCCATCCAACATCCATGAAACGAAATCAGCCCAACTAATTGTACAGTTCGTAGGTTCGTACATTTCGTACATTTCATTTCGTTCGTACATTTCGTTATTCACTTTTTATCAATAGAGTCACAGTACAAAAGCTCGAGAAATCACATAGACATGTTTCAACTTTGATAAAATTGTCAAAATTTGATTCATTTCATTAAAACGTTTTTATAAATACGCATTACATATGTACATATTTTATTTTTTAGTATAAACGCGTTTATTTTTAAAATTATGAATCCGTTCGGCAGTCAGAAGGATGTTGCAATCGGGCAACAAAATAATTATTTGATGCACGTTCCACTTTTTGTAATGGATGTGGTGAGAATGTTCCAAGACCATCCAAAGTATAAGAGCGGAATACAACAAAGGGATATCGTTGATATCTTTAGACAAGAGTAAGTACTTATGTAATAAATTCATTGTTTGTACATATGTATGTACATACATACAAACATAGTGAATTTGTCAACTTGTATTAGAAAACTTCTATTATTTTAAGAAATTTCGCGATCGGAGACATCGATGCTCAAATTGATCTAGCCATTGCAAATCTAGAGAGCATTGGATATTTGAGATACATTGATGGTGGCTACAGAACATTGGGACCTTTAGCTAGGCTTACTAATGCTAAATCACCGAAGCAACAAGCAGCTGTGTGGGAAAAAATTGAAAAGAAATTTTAAAGTTTCATGGCGTGTGACATTATATACAGCAAAAGGTAGTCAGTCTGTGAAACAGATGTTTTAGGAAAAAATTCCAACGTGGACAGTATTTTGAAAAATAAATTTTAAGATAGTGTACTCACCATGCATTCTTTCTGCACGGCTATCCTGAGCCAAGTTGGATTTAATTTTTATTACCAACTTATTATCAAGATTCGGATGCGGATCGAATTTTTGTGAATCGAATGCTGTTCTGGTAGTTTCATTTTTCGATGTTGGTACCATTGCTTTCATGAACGAGTTTAATTTGTATAGCGCAAATTTAAAGTCATTTAAAATCGACTTAAAATGAGCCTTAGTCGCAAACTAGCGGAAAATTACACTTGAATCCATTGCGGCCGTTCGCTGACGGATTCAACTGACAACAGTGAGTTTTACCAGACGCAACGGATTGGGGTGATCCATAGAATCCGTTGCGGTGTGAAGAGAAAACTTTAAATTGGCTTTGACTGCGCATGTCATCAGTTCTGCCGGACGCAAATGTTAAAAGTTGGGCTACTTTTTCCGTTGCGTCCGTTGCATCCGATGGTTATGGGTCACCTCTCATAAGATCGTGTGTATTTAATTGAGCTGTTAGTTGAATCTGGCAGCGAACGTACGCAACAGATTCTATGGGTCGGGGCCTTTATAGTCACTCAACAACATTTTAAAATCGTAAAACCATGCTCTAAAGCCCTGTTCAGACTGTACAATTAGTTGGACAGACTTGGGCTTGAACGACCAATGCTTGATAGTGTGAACCCTCAGACGACCGCTTGTCCAACTTGTTGGATGATTTTCAAATACATATTTTTGAAAACTAAGAGGTTGGATGGAGCGGAGGAACATATGACATAAAGTTGGACGACAAGTTTGATAAGTGAGAACGCAAACTACATCCGACCATCCAACATCTGCCAAGCGAAGTCTATCCAACTAATTGTATAGTGTGTACTCGGCTTAACTCATCAGACGTTTCTCATTTGCTTGATATTTTGAATCAAGCATTTCTTTACAAAAATAAAACTTTTTCCATTTTATTTTGCTATTTATGTATGTCGTTTGTATTTCATGACCCTATTTTTAAGTTAGAGTGATGTTAAAAATAACCGGCACTTTCTCTTAACAATGCGTTATACAACCAGTATAAACATCCCCCATGTGTATCAGGTCCCACCGTTGTTCGAAAAGTAAGAGGATTGAATTGTGTACCCCTTTTTTCATGCGCAGATTTCGTCTTACTTATTTTGGCACATCTAATGAACATTGGATGTACCCCTGGCCAGTAACCCACAAGAAAAACGAAAGTTTTTGATGAGGCAAGTGAAAAGATGATACTTATGTCGCTTTTCATCCGACGAAAAGAATCCAGGAGATTCCAGGAGCACTGTCAAATCGTTCCATGAGTGCAAAAAGATCGCTTCTAAAAGTGTTGAAAAGCTAGAAGTGTTGAAAATTTAACTTGATTAGATGCCAAAA
This sequence comes from Melanostoma mellinum, assembly GCA_914767635.1. Classification (NCBI taxonomy): domain Eukaryota; kingdom Metazoa; phylum Arthropoda; class Insecta; order Diptera; family Syrphidae; genus Melanostoma; species Melanostoma mellinum. The sequence goes on along the minus strand of OU612058.1, from coordinate 161,172,299 downwards.
GTTATCACTTTAATAAAAAAGATAGGTACAAGGTGACTACCCTGTGGCACACCTGAATGGGAGTCTGAAAGATTGTTTCCAAATTTTACGTCATGGGTAGTCTATCAGTGGGGTGGAACCTGATTCAAACGACGAAGATTAATGGATGCCCACACACAAAAGTTGGCAGAAAGCCATATAAAAGTCTGCATATACAGGGTGTTTTGCATAAGACGTCCTAAGCTTCTGTCCCATCTTATGCAAAACACCCAGTATACAAAATAGCTCTTGTTCGGTTTATAGTACTAACTAAAGCCAACTAAGCTGGTTGAGTTGCTAAAGTTGAAGAAAACGGATTGAAAACTTACGTAGGAGGGACATTTTTTTTTACTGCAGTGGGTGTCGACCTAGGCCGCGTTTGTTTTTTACTTTATTTCTCTTAAGCAAAGTTTGCATCAGCAGAAATTTAGAATTTGCTCTGACAGTCAGGCAGCCCTAAGGGCCCTGTCCTCAACAAAAATCGAGTCCAAACTAGTTTGGAACTGCCCGACATCTCATCTCATTCTCAATTAGCCACCCTCAATAAAGTCACCCTTTCCTGGGTAGCTGGACATGACTGCCTAGCTAGACTTGGCTCTCAATCCCAATTCAAATGCCCGGAACCTTAGTGAGGTCTCCCAATCAGTAGCAAGAACGGCAGAACATGATCCACACCTGGAACAACTCTACTGGCCACCGCCCATCAAAACTATTCATCGACTTATCTCAAGAATGAAAGAAATTCTTGACATGAGTAAACGTGACGCAAAGTTACTAACAGCCTTCTTCTACTTCTCAAATATCGCCTTAAGAACATGATGACACCGCAGTCTTCCCTCCAAATTATGATAAGATTACTTGAGATTCTTTACGGGGATACGATTCAATGTTGACCTTAGTTTACTTACAGATTAATAGAGGGGTTTTAATTTTTACACTTTCAATCAAAATCGTTGTGTTTCTATTAAAATACACGCATTCAAGCAAAATAAGATGACCTTAGTTCGTTGTTCATTCCATTTTCGTTCGATATTTGAAGCTTTTTTATCTGCATGCGTTTCTCCCTTCGCATTCTCAGGTTTATCCAAAGTCGAATAGTTAAAAACAATACCAACTCCACAAGACTTAAAATCGAAACGCCCATGAAAAGACCCAAGAGACCACCACAGTTTGCCATAAAATCGGTAAACGAGTATAGTTCTGACCGCCTCAGTGCATTAAAACTCGCCTCCTTAAAGCTGATAGTCACTAATGACATTTGATCACTGAAAGGAAAATGTTTTAAAAAAAATTTAACTATCTATTGGCTATTCGTACTTTCCAAATTCCGTCTGAAAAGCTCGTTTTAAAGCAGCATGGTCGAATGCAGAATAGTCTCCCAGTTCGGCTTTGTACTGAACTGTTCTACATGTTGGCAAACAATTGCACTTGGTTACATTCTGCTCATGGCTCTTATTGAATTCAGATTTGAATTCTTGCACGAGAAGTTGGTTTTCTACTTCATCGAGACACGGAATGCTCCCAGCTCCACATACTACATCGGAGACAGTTTCTGGATCAAAAGATCATATCAGTTGAGGAATAAAGCTGAACATGTAAGGCTTACTTGGCATAAAGAATTTCACGCACTTACATCTCTCCCGAGTTAGATTTGAAAGGCATTCCAATTCGCAGTTAGCTTGAGTATAGACTTTGAAGTATCGTAAATATCGTTCGTTTTGGAAGTAGCATTGGCGTCTGTGGAAAGAATCAAAATAGAACTGATTGGAATAATTGCCTAAAAGACATCATTACCTGATTGGATCATAGTGATGGAGCCCCTCGGAAGTAATTACAATCTTAGGTTTTATTGAAACCGAAAGTTTTTGATCGAATGGTATTGTCAGAAATTTCTTCGAAACCTGTGGAATCTCCCCTGGGCTGTTGAGAATCAGTTTGAAGCCTTGAAACGCACCCTGACACAACGGATCTGTATCCTCTTGATTGCCATTCAGTAACAACTCTAGTCCTTCCTTAGTCCCAGAGCCTAAAGCACGCAAAGGATGCGTGTTTTCACCGGCTGTGCTGTTGAATCCACTTTCTAAGCTCCATTCCAGAGGTTGATGGTTTTCATCATCGGAGAAAGAAACACCTTCAACAAGACTACAGACGTCTTTTTAGTACTGAGTGAAGACCCATTGAAAACAAAAGCACACTTACGCTTCCTCTCGATAAACAATTTTCGCATCAATAGCATTGAAACTATAGCATGGTCCTTCATCAGTAAGGATCTTGTGATAATTCATACGGCCTATGCCTATAGAGTCCCGCCATAAGCTTTCCGTTATTATGTCATCGAATTCTGGTGATATTTCCTCCATTGCCTTGATCAAATCCGAGATATTATTTGTAAGTTTTCCATAACCATAAACAGTATGGACGGGGCACATTTGTACCATCATCTCCATGCGGTAGTGCCTTGAAGAATAAATCAGATTTAATGCTTTTCAAAGACATGTAGGACTTACTCTTCGGGCGTTATTGAAGAAATGTTTTCTTCAATTTTCCAGTAAACTTCGGAGAAGTTGAAGACACTGGCGTGAGACTTAACTTCCGGACAAATAGTGACGGTGGGGAAGGGAATTTTCCACACTGGTGTCAGATTTTCGTCGAATGTAACTATCACTGGACTATTAGTGCGTTTATCCCAAATGGTTTTAATCAAATAACAGCAAGTAACAAGAGAAACAATAAAAGCACACATCCAGACGATTCTGCAGGAAGAATTGGTTAATTGGTTGGAGCCTATGAACTACATATATTCACCTTTCAATAACTGGCCTCTTTCGGTCACCCATATATCTGAAGCCATGAATCGTGCTAACATCACAGTATTCCATAAAGATTCCTTTCGCAGCCTCAACATGTGTCCCGTATTTGATGCTCCTTTTTGGATTATAATTCGAAGAAATATCGCTGTCACTGGTTGACATTATTTTGTCTATAAATCCGGGTTCTTTCATGGATGGTTGTGATACCCGTTTACTATTGGAAAAAGAACATTGGAGAGCATTTCAATGACTAAATGACAATGGAAGTTTCTCACCCTTTGGTCTTCTGTATAGGCCAATGCTTCAGATTATTTTTGTATTTTTTCATCTTGTTTTTCGCAAGTGTGTTAAGAGTTATGGTTTCTACGAAGTGTCTCCTTGCATACTGCGGGTGTGGATAGAAAATGAAATTGTTGCGAACCCTTCATGGGTCATGACTTATGAGTCAGTAAGGAGTGCTCTTCAAGCTCTTTAATGTGTATAATTAGTTTTCATTTAGTCATGTTACAAATAAAACGAGACAGGTAAAATAAATTTCTATGTTTAAAGAAGTCTCCAAGGGCCTATTCAAACTACGACTTCTCTGAATGAACACAGGAATGAAGCAAACAAGTACCTAACCATGACTGTAAGGGACAATTTTTGTTTTTAAAATCCCTTCCAAACTATGATTAAATAACTTGAGATTCTTAACGAGGAAACGGTTTGAGGCTTCTTTGTTCCCAGCTGGGGCAGAATTCAGCGGGTCCAAGGTTTTTCCCAAGGAAAGGCTTGAAAACTTGGGCAGTGGCAGTCCAACTTCTGGAAATAACGAGTCTTGACACGGCAAAAATAACTTACAATATTCTTTATTATTTACTAAATAGACGAGAGACAAGTCTTTACAATCAGTGAAATAAGTTGTTTTTAATTTAACCAAATATTCGCCAGACGAAAGTAATACGAGATACGACGTGTACTAGTGGGCCTGGTACGGTCGGGGCACTGAGTGCGGGCGGTTGAAGAGATAAGGATTAGCTCTCTCGTGTTCGGACGGCGCGGGCAACTAGTATTGTCGGTAGATAGTTTATCCGGTGTGAGCCTGGTGCTTGATGTACTTCTGCAAATAATTAAGCATACATATATAGTTAGAAACGTTGGCCAGAATATGGAGCGACGCCTGTAGGAACAACAGAGGGAGGAGTGGCTATAGCAGGGCCACAGCAGAGGAATTGACCGACGGACTCTATTCCGACTATCGACCAAGGTCTAATTAGTCAGGAATGGAGTCACCTGTTTTGCTTCGGGCAATTCGAAAGTGGTTTCTAAACGAGATGCGGTTATGACCGAGGTCGACGAGGATGTGGTCTTTAATGCGATATGCGACCACTTAAACGGATCTTGGATATTAGGGGAATTGATCAGCGGACTCTATACGGAGTCACCTTGACCTAGTTTGACGTCTGATCAATTCCAAACAGGTTTCCAGGAGGCGGAGAAGAGAATATTCAAAGATCGGGGTGGTATTCCGAGATTCCGACAGCCAATCTGTCACTGAAGTTTCTTTTCCCTTTTTCCGAGAATTGTCACTTATACTTATAAGTTTCTTCGTCGCAACCAAGTGTGAGGTGCAACGGGTAAGTGAAATATCTCCACCTCACAATTCACAAACCACATACACGCTCGCCTCTCGTGTTTACATTCCAAGGCCATCATACATACAGTCCACGGTGAGCCCAACATTTATGAGAAAATAAATTCGATGGTCGATGGCAGCTTACTTGCCGCTGCATGGTTGAATTTATGTTCGTATGGAGCCAGAGTCACAATCACGGTTGCCACTAGCAAAAAAAAATTTGTGTCCAAAAATGAAAATAAAAATGACCAATATTAGCCTGAAATGACTAAAAATATGATTGATACCGATGAAGAAACAAGGGAAGAACACCGAATTCTCAAACGGAAAAGCAGCATGAGAAGCGCTTGTTTGAGGAAATATAGAAATTTCATGAAAGTTTGAGCTTCAAAGTTTGCACCAAAAGTTAAAAAATCATGCCAAGTTGGAAATCTAAGAACCAAGCCCGTAAATACACCAAGCAAAAATAGCTCTATAACCGCTTTCATCTCTGAGGATCTTGAAAAGTTTATCAAGAATGCGATACTCTAGATCAGAAGAAGTTAGGGTTGCAAACTCATATGTTAGCTTAAATCAAATAAAACTTGATTTCCAGAGGGTCTAGACTCTAGATGCTGAAATTTTCAGTAGTGATTAACTTGAAAAGAGAGTGCACCAGCTGCGTGATTTAGTCGAGAGAAAGCATGTTCAATGAATGGAAAATCTTACAATTGCACCAATTATAGAGAATTACTCCTCTTTAACGTCAGATGTGATGCAGCGTTACCGTTGGATATTTTGGAAAAGTTGCAAAAAAAGTGGCACTCGAGAAAAAAAGGTGGCACTTGAAATAAAAAACGAAACAACACCATCATATGTATGAAAATTGACTTATTGATAAAAATTTCACACATCTGAACGAACTCGTAGGAGTTGAAGAAAGCACATAATCTTAACAATCATGATCGCAAGTTTCAGTTTTTAGTCGGCTGGTGAGTTTATTTTTCATCAAATTTAGCTTGGAAAAAGCCCTCTCAACGCAGCCACTGCTATGAGACAAAGCTAATATTTTTGCAACAAATTCATATAGATAAGTCAGAAAAAGGTATTCATTCAAACTATTTTTAATGTTAGCCACTTTAGACCAAATCTATTCGATATTGACAATTTAAAAAAAATTGGTTTAAGCTTCAAGCTTGGTTGGGCTTCAAGGTAAAAAAAAGACTTTTTTGCGAAGTATTTTCTTAAATATGGATTGAGTAATTGTATTCGTACGTTATTGAGCATACTTTTGACAGTAAAAAGGTAGTTTTTTAATGCAGAAATATTGAAGCATAAGCCGGTAACAGAGCTTCCCCAGAACGTCTTGAGAAAAAAACAATTTGCGGTGTTCACCATAACTCGGCTGGAAATTATTTGAAAATAAGAAATCAAGAAAAATTAGCCAAATTATGACCAAATCTTCCCCCAACTTTCTCTGATAATTTTATTTTTTATTCAAAAATAAATTGGCGGCCATTGAAAGTGTAAACTGTTATTTTCCACTAAAAATTCCGCCTTTTTGGGGGTAGAAAACAAAATTTTTACTTAACGTTAGGGGCGGTATTTTATATGTCAAAAATGTTTATAAAGTTTGGAATGAATAGCTCAAGTAGTTTTGAAAAGACAGTGAACACGGACTTTAAAAAAGTAGTTTTGAGGAAAACGCGTCTAAAGTTTATGAACTAGTGTTAGAGCTTTAGAGGCCAGGAGATTAATAAGACAATTACCTTAAGAATATTGCTTCTGTTGACCTAACATTTTAAGGACATTTTTTTGAAATGTTAAACAATAAGATTAGAGATAGAAAAATATAATCGATTTTTCGAAAGTTATTTCTAACAATTTATATTGTTGAATTACCTTTTAGAACTAGTTTTAAATAAGTGATCTCTTGTTTCGACTTGATGAATTTAAAGTCTAAATGCCTCAAAATAGAAAGTTTTTCATTTTTGATGTCAATCGATTAAATATTTCATCTTAAAGTATTTGATAATGACTACGAATATATTTTTTTTTAAATCGGAATTGCTTACTTTAGTTTTACTTGTGGGGAAAGCTAAAAAAGTGGCACAGACTGAAAAGTGGTAGCTCGGTGGTGCAGCCTGAAAAAAGTGGCATTTTGATACTAAAGTGGCACAGCGGTAACGCTGATGCGATGTCTTGTCTTTGTGAAAGTCTGAAAACGTAAGCAAATTCGTACAGCACACAGAAGATCTAGGAAAAAACATGCGTACGACAGAATCGACAGAAACACGATGTGCAGCATCCAACCTCGGTTTTCAGTTTGTAAAAAAGATTTAATCACGAAGTCACCACAAAAGCACGTCTCATTTGATATCAGTGTTTGCTACCGGAATTCTCCCCGGCGGCAAAATCCTAGTTCTACTACAGAGCCAGCCCAGAACTCAAAAAACACCTAGCTTGGTATTAAGGTTTTTTTTTTTGCAGAGAACTCATTGCGGCTACCTCAGAGCAATCGTTGTTCGTTGGGCTTGAACAAACGAACTTATTGATGCACTTTTTACATAATTCGATAAGAAAACTGCCTTGCGTATACACATTTCAATTTTAAGGACCTAAAAACAGAAGAGTTTTTCTTATTTCATTTCGTTGAAAAAATGACCAAATGGAATAAAAAGTGACCATGTGACCAAGTGAAAAAATAATGACTAGATTTGGACATAAATTACCAAACTGGCAACCGTGGTCACAATGTGTACAAACGGAATAGTAGCTGCGTAGGTTGTTTCTCGGTGCCGATGTTACTCCTTGTGTTGAGTCGAGTAGATGGTGCAAATCATAGGGTGAACTGTAGGTAGTTCGGCGGCGGTAAAAAAAAGTGTGACGTATCGTCAAAACGGTTCGATGTTGACTTTAGTTACAATAGTCACTGATTAATAGAGACGCATTTTATTTTTACACTTTAAATCAAAAATCATTGTGTTTTTATTAAAATACACGCAAAATTCAAGCAAAATAAGATGACCTTAGTTCGTTGTGCATTCCATTTTCGTTCGATATTTGGAGCTTTTTTATCTGCATGCGTTTCTTTCTTCTCATTCTCAGGTTTATCCAAAGTCGAATAGTTAAAAACAATACCAGCTCCACAAGACTTAAAATCGAAACGCCCATGAAAAGACCCAAGAGACCACCACAATTTGCCATAAAGTCGGTAAAGCTGTACAGCTCTGACCTCCTCAGTGCATTAAAACTCGCCTCCTTAAAGCTGATAGTCACTAATGACATTTGATCACTGAAAAAAAAAAAATTGTTAAAAAGATTCAAGTATCTAATAGCTACGCGTACTTAGTTTTTCCCAATTCCTCCTGAAAAGCTCGTTTTAAAGCAGCATGGTCGAATGCAGAATAATCTCCCAGTTCGGCTTTGTACTGAACTGTCCTACATGTTGGCAAGCAATTGCACTTGGTTACATTCTCCTCATGGCTCTTATTGAATTCAGATTTAAATTCCTGCACGAGAATTTGGTTTTGAACTTCATCAAGACACGACATACTCCCAGCTCCACATACTACATCGGAGACTGTTTCTGGATCAAAAGATTAAATTAGTTATGAAATAAAGCTGATGATGTTGCGCTTACTTGGCATAGAAAATTTCACGCATTTACATATCTCCCGAGTTAGATTTGAAAGGCATTCCAATTCGCAGTTGGCTTGAGTATAGACTTTGAAGTATCGTAAATATCGTTCGTTTTGGAAGTAGCATTGGCGTCTGTGGAAAGAATCAAAATAGAACTAATTGGAATAATTGCCTAAAGGACATCATTACCTGATTGGATCATAGTGATGGAGCCCCTCGGAAGTAATTACAATCTTAGGTTTTATTGAAACCGAAAGTTTTTGATCGAATGGTATTGACAGAAATTTCTTCGAAACCTGTGGAATCTCCCCTGGGCTGTTGAGAATCAGTTTGAAACCTTGAAACGCAGCTTGACACACCTGATCTGCATCCTCTTGATTGCCATTCAGTAACACCTCTAGTCCTTCCTTAGTCCCAGAGCCTAAAGCACGCAAGGGATGCGTGTTTTCACCGGCTGTGCTGTTGAAGCCACTTTCTAAGCTCCATTCCAGCGGTTGGTATTCATCATCAAAGAAAGAAACACCTTCAACAAGACTACAGACTTTTTTTGTAGTACTTACTAAGTGATAGCCCAGTGAAAATAAAAGCACACTTACGCTTCCTCTCGATAAATAATTTTTGCATCAATATCATTGAAACTATAGCACGGTCCTTCATCAGTAAGGATCTTGTGATAATTTATACGGGTTAGATTTATAGAGTCCCGCCAGTAGCTTTCTTTTATAATTTCATCGAAGTCTGGTGATAGTTCCTCCATTGCCTGGATTAATTCCGAGATATTATTTGTAAGTTTTCCATAATCATAAACGTAGTGGTATGGGCACACTTGTACCATCATCTCCATGCGTTGGTGCCTTTAAGAATAAGTGGGTGCTGCGAAATCAGCTTTTGTGCATTTCAAAGACATGTAGGACTTACTCTTCGGGCGTTATTGAGGAAATGTTTTCCTGAAACTTCCAGTAAACTTCGGAGAAGTTAAATACATTGGCATGCGATTTAATTTCCGGACAAATAGTGACGGTGGGGAAGGGAATTTTCCACACTGGTGTCAGATTTTCGTCGAATGTAACTATCACTGGACTATTAGTGCGTTTGTCCCAAATGGTTTTAATCAAATAACAGCAAGTAACAAGAGAAACAATAAAAGCACACATCCAGACGATTCTGCAGGAAGAATTGGCTAGTTGGCTGGAGCCTATGAACTACATATATTCACCTTTCAATAATTGGTCTCTTTCGGTCTCCCAAATGCCTGAAGCCATGAATCGTGCTAACTTCACAGTATTCCATAAAGATTCCTTTCGCAGCCTCAACATGTGTCCCGTATTTGATACTCCTTTTTGGATTATAATTCGAAGAAATATCGCTGTCACTGGTTGACATTATTTTGTCTATAAATCCGTGTTCTTTCATGGATGGTTGTGATACCCGTTTACTATTGGAAAAAGAACATTGGAGAGCATTTCAATGACTAAATGACAATGGAAGTTTCTCACCCTTTGGTCTTCTGTATTGGCCAATGCTTCAGATTATTTTTGTATTTTTTCATCTTGTTTTTCGCAAGTGTGTTCAGAGTTATGGTTACTACGAAGTGTCTCCTTGCATACTGCGGGTGTGGATAGAAAATGAAATTGATGTGAACCCTTTGTGGGCCATGAGTCATGAGCGAACTAGGAGTGCTCTTCTAGCTCTTTAATGTGTATAATTAATTGGTTTCCATTTTGTCATGTAAAAGGTAAAATAAATTTCTGTTGAAAGAAGTCTCCATGGGCCAATTCAAACTGCGTCTACTCTATATGAATACAGGAATGAAGCTAACTAGTACCTAACTTAACCGTGACTGTAAGGGACAATTTTTTTGTACAAAAAAAAAAAAATTATTCCGTTCCAAGAAAAAGCTTTGTTAAACATGGTGGCTTCAATTTCAAAATCCTTCCACAAAACTCTGTTTGTAACAAGCGAAAATGTAGAACTTTTTCATTTAAGAGCAAAGAGATTTACTTCTGATGGCAGCTTTAACCAATTTATCACCACTGATGTCAGGAAGCAAATTCAGAGGGCCTTGTCAAACTCCATTAAATAAAGTCCTCTGCAGAGTGTTTGGTTTTCAAAGTTCTTACAACTGAAGAAGAAAATAAAACCGTAAATAAGATGACTGCTGGGGTTTAATGAAGATTTTGTGGTAATAAGGACTGGGGAGTAAAGTGAATTCTGGGAAAGGGGAAGAAAATCACTTTCGATTGTTGTCGAAAATTCAATTGAGGAAAATTTTTGATGTTGGAGAGAAAAAGTTTTGGTTTTTATTTTTCCTATCTTTTTGTTGGGGTTGTTTTTCACAAACTTCGATTTTAATTAATTTACATTTTATCTGAGACTTTTAAGTCTTCTGCTTTGAAACAGTAAATAAGGCAGAATAAGGACCAGCTCATTTAACAAAGAATTGCCTTACAAAGGTCTATTTAGCATATCCTTGGCAGATGTGAATGTATATTTATTCGCATGCGAGCAGAACAACGAAAAATGAAAGAATCTACATGGGTAGGGGTCAACTCGCGGTTTTTTTCTCGCAAACGTTCACTTAGCAAAGAACAATACGCAGTTTCTTATTTCCCATATAGTGCAGACAATGAAGCATTTTAGGTCCGAATTTTTTTACTGTGAACCAATTTGCATGAAATTTTGGAATTAGGCTCATCTTACCCTTAACTTCAAAAGTGAAAATGATTTAAACACCGCCACCACCCTGGGGGTGGTTGCCACCCCTTTTGGGGGGCGAATTTTTTTTCTTCAAAATAACATCGGATATCGATAAAAAACCTAATTTTAAGCAAAAAATCAAATACAAAGTTTTTCATTAAGTCCAATACTTTTCGAGTTATTGGCAATTGAAAATTCGCAGTTTTCTCACGTTTTTCATCTATTTATTGCAAATATCTCCAAAACTATACGTTTTATCGAAAATTTTATAAAGAACAAAATTGTAGCAGGTAAAACAATGAACAATTTGGTTTTTTATAAAGTATTCTAAGAACAATATTAAGCTAGATATAAAAGATCAAAGCCATTTTTTATTTTGTCTGAAATTTAATCGTTGTGGTCAATGCCATTTAGCGGCGAGCAGATGCATTTTATGCATTCTAATACTAAGATATTTTGTAGTGCTTGAAATAAGCTTTAAAATGAGCAATATTAAAAGTCTTTTACACGTAAAATAAGTGAGCTGTAGTGCAAATATGGAGAGCATCTAATGTTTTTTTCTTTTAAATCAATGGGTTTCATAAGAGCCATTTCCACCAAAATTAAATTTAATCGTATTCCGCCTAAAATTAAGTTTGTTATGTTTTCGCGCGAAATTTGTGAACATGAGATAAAGTGAAAACCAAACAAATTCAAAAAATATAATAATAATAATATTTTGCCAAATAACATAAAACCAAAACCACCCACCTAAATGAAATAATAAGCAAAAATTTTAATTGTTATGTACAACACTATTTTATTAACAACAAGGAAAACAAGTCAAAACAATTTATTGTCATAAGCATTTCAATTATAGAAAAAATTAATAAAAGACTTTAGCATTCGCATTGAACTACTCCAAAGGGCTATCACAAGATCACTGCATGAAACATCAATAAAACTGAAAAAAAATGCGTGCAAAGAATTGAATAAACAAGTGGATTAGACGCGTGTGGCGAATTAACTGTTTGCGAGATAAGGGAATCCGAAAGTGTCATCAGCCAGTTGCATTATAAGCCAGTTGATTGGAATGCGAAAGAAGAAAATGCATGATGACTTGTGCGAGTTAATGTTTCAGCGAGTTGAGTGAAAGGCGAGATGACAATTTGGGAGCTGACTCTTGCGAAATGAATAAAAATTGTTTAGACATTCGCGAGATCATCGTTTGCCAAATGAAATGCGCGAGTTGTTCGGCACCCAATCTACATGTACCTACCTTTCAAAGGAAAATGTTAGGCTAGGCACAGACATAGCAACATTATCGAGGTTTATTCCTACCAAATCTTAGATCTCTTTACAAAATTTTTTCGAATAACTCAGTGAAGTTGGTTCCATTTCAATAAATCCGAATTTGCTGATAGTTGAATTTTCTACTTATTGAAAGTCCCATAGCCACCCTTTCAACCGATATTCCATTTCCAATTTATTTTCAATGTGAAAAAAGTCCTTTAAGGAGGTAGTGTGAACTCAACGTTATGAATGATTACGCTATGTTACGAACAGTGGAAAGTGGGAAAAAAATTTAAAAATAAATAAATATAAAAAAAATGGTGAGATTTTGTTAACAATTGTAACATAATGCATTTTGCACTATTTTTTGTGCACTTTTCACTTTAATGGCAAAATATATTTACTACCACGGTTTGAATGAAGTTTTTTATATTATCAACTATGGCAAACCCCACAACATTTTTCAAATTGATTTCGAATCAACTGACAACGACCGTGGGACCACTGCCGACTGTTCCCATTTTGGTCGAATCTAGCTTCCCACAATTTTTATTATTACAAATTCATGTCTCATAACACAAACTCGGCTATCAATTCCTGAGTTTTGTTAACTTACCAAAGTAAAAAAATAGAATGACATATCTGATTTTAAAGAAAACAAGTGCATTAAATTACATTACATTACATAACGTGGTACCCATGGCGTGATGGTTAGCATGTCTGCTGTTAAGAGATCATTTCTGTCTTAAATTGTCAAAAAATCGTTCTTTTTTGGTTATCGGATAGCGTACACGGTTATCGTCACTACAGCATTTCTTAGAGAAAGGAAACGGAGCGTCACATCTGCCGCGCCCGTCTTGTCGTTCAACCGTAATTCCTTTTTTTGTGCTCCTACCAGCGCGTGACCTTCTCTCGGAATTTAAATCTTTAAATTCAAAGTTTAGACGCGTTTTCCTCGGAATAGTTTATTTATTTATTTATTTACACTTAGTACAAGCAAGCAAGCTATCTTCTGTGATCGAAAAATGCCCCCTAAGCTGAAGGGAAGACTCTACACAGCAGTTGTCCGTCCAGCTCTGACATACGGTTCACAATGTTGGACAATGTACAAAAAGTATGAGATCAAATTGACGGCAGCCGAAATGAAGATGCTTCGGATGACAGCAGGAGTAACAAAGCTTGATCGAATTAGAAGTACTAAGATCCGTGGAAGCCTTCATGTCAAAAGTACCATCTTGGACAAAATTCAGCACGACCGGCTCAGTTGGTATTGTCATGTTCAAAGGAGAGATCCGCAGAACCCCGTCAAAAAGGCAATATCGTACAACGTTTCAACAAACTCGCGACGAAAAAGAAAAGGCAGGCCAAAACACCCCTGGTACAAGCAAATGCAAAAACAGCAGCATTTGGTTGGCCTCAGACATGGAACAATCCAAAACCGGGAGGCTTGCCGACGATTTCTGAGGTCAACGCGGCGTACCCCACAGGCGGATCACTAGTGTGAAGCAGAAAAGTGGGAGAGTTGTGATCGCTTCAAGATCACTACTCGTAACGCCAAAAATGGAAAAGAAGAAGTACAAGCAAGCAAGCAAAACTTTAATCTAAAATACAAACAAAACTTAAATCTAAAATCCTAACTAATATTATAAATGTGAAAGTCACTCTGTCTGTCCGGCTTTCTATGTTACCGTCTCCTGCCCAAACTACGGAACTGATTTAAATTAAATTTTGTACAGAGATAGTCTAGAACCTGAAAAAGGACATAGGCTATACATTTTATCACTATATTCCCACGGGAATGGGGACGTATACGGGAACTTAGAAACTGCATCACCGATTTCAAAAATTTTTACACCGATAGAATGCTTCACTATACCAGAGTAACATAAACTTTAATTCATCCCCATATTCCTACGGGAACGGGACACGGGAGTCCTTACTAATATAATAAGTGTGCAAGAATATCTGTCTGTCCGTCGTTCTATGTAACCATCTCCCGCCCAAACTAATAAACCGATTTAAATGAAATTTTGTACAAAGATTATTCTGAACTTAAAGACGGACATAGGTTGTATTTCATTCCAATATTCAGACGGGAACCGCTCCTCACTATTATTATGAATGCAAAAGTAGCTCTGTCTATTCACCTTTCTATGTTACCATCTCCCGCTGAAACTAATGAACAGATTTAAATTAATTTTTGTACAAAAATTGTTCAGAACCTGAGGAAGGACATAGATTTTATTTTTTTTATCCCTATATTCCCACGGGAACGGTAACGTATACGGGAACTTAGAAACTACAGCACCGGTTTCAAAAATGTTTCCACCGTTGGAATGCTCCATAATCCCCGAGCAACATAAACTTTTACTCATCCCCATATTCCTTACGAGAACGGTCACCATGTTTCCACAGGAACGGGAATCTTTACTAATATTATAAGTCCAAAGTTAAATCTGTCTGTCTATTTCTCTTTATTACCATTAACCACCCAAACTATTGAACCTATTTATATGAGTTTTGGTATAGAGACAGTCTAGAACCTGAGGATGGACTGGACATATATGTTATGAAATATGTTTTATCCTTATATTCCTATGGGAACGGGAACTTGGAAAATATAGCACCTATTTCAAAAAATGTCCACCGTTAAAATACTACACTATTCCCGAGTATTATAAACTTTAAGTCATCCTCCGGAAACGGCCCTCTTATTCCCAAGGGAATGGAAGACTTTAGTAATATTATAAATCCGAAATTAACTCTGTCTGTCTGTTTTTCTTTGTTTATATTTACCGCCCAAACTATTGAACCGATTTATATGAATTTTGGTACAGAGACAGTCTAGAACCCGAAGATGGACATCCTTACTAATATTACAAATCCAAAATTAACTCTGTCTGTTCGTGTTTCTTTGTTACCATCTCCCGCCCAGACCACTGATCCGATTTTAATGGAATTTTATTCAGAGATAGCCTAGAGCCTGAGGAGGGACATGGGCTTAGTAAGTAATCCCTATATTTCTACGGGATCGACACCGTAAACGGGAACCTTAAAGCTGCTGGGTCGATAATAGTTCTTTCACTGCGGGGTGATTTCTGTCAAACTGTCGAAAATACATTTGACCTGAGAAGAAATGTCTATCTTGATCTTCAAATAAAAATTGGCAATCGGGAATGGCTGTGTGAAAGGTCAATTTCGGCGCCGACAAATGAGATAGTTAACCATATAAACTAATAAATTATGTTTGATGTATTGGAAGATGACAAATGTCTATCAATAGACAATATTTTGGACACTGAGCAAGTCACATCATACCCTATAGAGTTTCTCAATTTCTTAGAATTATAAGGAGTGGCTGCAAATTGGTGTTCCAGTAATCCAATAATGAGTAATTCAGAATAGTACACAGCTACAAATTACACATCTGGGATGCGGCACTATAGAAATTTTAAAAATGACTTGGAACGACAAAAGGAGAAAACGTTTTGATTGCCCGTTTTCCTTTAATTCCCACTGATTGGTCATTATAAATAAGGCTCAGACGCTTTTAGTGGCAGGTGTTCGTTTAGAAAAAAAATCCCATTGAAACTTTATGTGGCAAAATCACGTGTATCAATCCCACAAAACTTTTTCATTTGGCAAAAGATGGAAAAAATAAGAACGTCGTGTGCAAACATATACTTAAATAAAATAATATTACAATAGTTTACTAAAACGTATGAATGTGTCTTATTTGCAAAATAAGTAGTCTTAAAAATTCAGAATGCTGCCGAAAGTCGCGGGCACAGCTAGTAAAAATTATATTCAAAAGCAAAATGAAACCAGGAGGGTTTAGTTCATTTTGAGTAGGAAGCAAGAGATTTACGGAGAGTTGGCTTTGAGGTATGGAAATCGAAAAGATTGAACGAATCATTGACATTACGTAACGTATGTGACATAGGGTTGTAGAAACTATAGTTCGTACGGTGATAGGGAATTCGGAAAGGGAGAAGAGTCCTAAGATTCCGTGAATTTACATTAAAAGATATTAAACTCAATAGCGACGGGCAATGAATGTTTCCACTCAAAAGATCTTAAACAAATACGATATCTGAGATCTCGCGTCTCCTTTGAAGAGACTGAAGATCAATAAGTTGCACACGATCAGCATATGGAGGCAAGTGATATCTATCTTCCCAGGAAAGTTTGCGTAGAGCGTAAAGGAGAAATCTACGTTGCACAGCTTCAAGGCGTTTAGCTTGTGTAATTTGATACGGTGATCACACTTGGGAGCCACAACGTACGTAAATAACGTACAGGGATTTGAGAATATACGGATCGGAAAATTCTTTCGAACAACGTTTTATGAATCCGAGCATGCTGTTTGCTTTTTTTATAACATGTTCAATGTGAGAGTGAAATTTGAGCTCTTAATCACAAATGACCTAAGTCACGAGCAGAAGGGACAACGTGTATTGGTTCACTTTGTAGATAATAGCATTGAGGGGGCGGGGGTAGACGTTTGTGGGAAAAATTTATATCGTAGCATTTACATTTACTAACGTTGAGTTCTAAATTATTTTTGTGACACCAAACTGAGAAAATGTCTAGATTATCTTATAAGATACAAGAATCAACGGGGGATAGAATGCTTCTAAATATTTTCATATCATCCGCGTATATCAAAACGTTACAATTAAAGATTTTGACAACATCAGATAAAAAATAGTGGGCCAAGATGACTGCCTTGAGGGACACCAGAAGGTCGGAGAGAGATGATCTGAAGCAGACTACATATTTTCTCTGAGCTAAATATGTATTAACCCAAGAAATAAAAAGTAAGGGAAAGCCTAGGATTTTTTATGTGACATTTTGTCGAATGCTTTACTAAAATCAGTAGCAATATAATCAACTTCGTTTCCTTTCTCTAAGGTACACATGGTATGGGAAACAAAATCCACTAGATTGGTCGTAGCTGGTCTACCAGCTAGGAAACCATGTTGTTCACGAGCCAAAATAGATTTACAGTGGAAAGACAGTGCATCGTAAATAATGCTTTCGAACAGTTTTGGTATACAGGAAAGTTTAGCTATAGGACGATAGTTAGACACATCATTCTTTGGTCCTTTTTATGGATAAGGACTATATATGATGTTTTCCAGAATGTTGGAAACACACCTTGTGAAAGTGATAGCTTGAAAAGGTCTGCAAGAGGTTGGAAAAAAATGCTCGAGCAGTTTTTTTTTAGGACAATAGCCGGAATTCCGTCTCGTCCAGATGAGTAATTATCCTGGAGTATATCTAATTTATTTTTGATTATGGATGGAGAATGTCCAAAGTGTGAAATGATGTTTATGGAGAGTTATTTAGATACAGTAAAACCCGCTTAAGAGAAACCCGCTTAAGAGAAAAACCCGCTTATCTGAAAGAGCTTTTTCATCCCCGAGTATTTGTAGGCCAATTGCCTATTAAACACTCCGCTTAAGTGAAACTCGCTTTAGTGAAAAACCCGGATAACTGAAACATATTTTCTGTTAAATTTCATATTTTTCATTGAAAAAAACTCTCTTAAGTGAAAAAAAATTTTATCGAACAGAACAATTCGAGCCAACAAAAAATTGATGGTTAGATCAGTGGAAAAAACCTGAAAATATTCATTTTAAGAAGATTTGTGGTGAAAATAATTCTGCTGACACAGTTGCTGCTTAACATTGCATTGGCTTGAACATTTTTGGCCAAACATTCGTCAAAGCTGCAACCCAGATGACGTGCATAATGCTGATGAATCCGGGAAAATGTTTAAGGTTCTACCGACACGACGGGTTCATTGGTAAATAGATGTGAAAACCTTCAGGAATGAAGCTACCAAAGGAACGTATCACCGTCCTTTTCATTTTCAATTCGATTGGAACAGAAAAAATAATTTTTTTATAGGTGTGTAGACTAAGATTAAACACATTTTGTTTTTTCTAAATATGTACATAGGTAGATCTCATAATCCGAGATGCTTTAAAAAAGCACAATTCCTGTTAAACAATGAAGCAGCACTACAATTTGAAAAGTTTGATGCTAGCAGATCTGTATCTGCTATCTGACAATGATTTAGGTGTGAAAATTTTGGAAATCCAGAAAGCAACAATCAAAGAAGCTTTTAAGTCTCTCAATGTTCTTAAGCAGTTTTCTTATGGGGATAATGAACTAGATCTAATCTTGAAAAAACAAAATTTATAGTAAAATCTTAATTTCATTATATATTGCCATATTATCATAACTGTAATGGAAAACAAATTTTCCTATATCTCTAACTAGGTATTAATTCAGAAAAATGTAACAAATTATACTATGCTACTCAATAAATTGAATTGAGATCTAATCTTAGATGAAATTGAATATAAAATGATGAATTCCCATTTTCAGAATTTGTCACAAACGAAAATTGATGACTTTTTTAAAAAAAGTAAGATTATTTTTGTCTTCATAAATCGTACCCAATTATATTAAAAAATATGAATATGTACATATTTGAATTCTGAAGCCAAACATGGGAGTGGACTCTTTTCTTGTGCCCAACTCAAATGAGATTTCATTTGATTTATGTAATATATTTATGTACTACTAAATATACCTATGAATTCCAATGTACATACAAATGTTATTTTTGTTATTCAATAAATTATTTTTTTTTTTTGATGTTTAGTTATTCAAACACTTTTATATAAATTGTTTCCAGGCAACTCCAAAGATAAATACATCAAGTTGTTTATTGTGTATAACTGTATATGAAGCATTAAACTTCCGCATAATGGAACTTTTAAATCCGCTTAAGTGCAATTTTTTTTCACTTATCAGGACTCCGCTTAAGTGAAATTTTTTTCACTTAACCGGGGTTCGGTTAAGTGAAAAACCCGCTTAAGTGAAAGAAAAACTGTGACAATTCGCCTTTTCTCTTAAGCGGGTTCCACTGTATTAGAAATAATAGATATCTACTTCTACCTCGCAATCACAATTTTAAAAAGTGGTAAGACAAATGAGTACCGTCCCATCGCAGTGCTCCCATTTCTTTCAAAGGCCTTTGAATCCTTAATAAGCGGCCAAATAAAAGCTCACATTGAAAACAAAAAACTTATATGTCCTCTTCAATCTGGCTTCCGATCAGGACACAGCTGTATAACGGCTCTGTTGAAGGTATCGGATGATATTCGAATAGCTATTGATAACAATCACTTAACCATCCTAACGTTACTAGACTTTTCTAAAGCCTTTGATTCTGTTATTCCCTCTATTTTATGTAGTAAACTTGCAAATCTGTTCAACTTTTCCAACTCCTCTACTAAACTAGTATTGTAATACCTTACCAGTCGTACGCAAGCCGTTTTCAATAATAATCAGTTATCGTCACTCCGTCCTGTAACTATTGGCGTCCCTCAGGGATCAATTCTTGGTCCTCTTCTATTTTCCATGTTTATTAATGATCTACCGTCTGTTTTATCCAATTGTAAATATCATATATACGCCGACGATGTCCAACTTTATTATAGCTTTTCATTAGGTCTTGAAGTGGATGGAACTACGAAGATCAATGATGACTTATCTGCTATTGCCAATTGGTCTATTCAAAATAGATTAACTTTGAATCCAACAAAAACCAAAGCAATGCCTATATTCAAACGCGAGCTCAATCCTGATGAGATTCCACCCATTTTTCTGAGAGGGGTGCAAGTTGAATATGTCCCCAAAATAAAAAATCTTGGTATTATCTTCAATACCAGATTATCTTGGAATGATCATATAACTTGTTTAGTATCGAAAATATGCCTCCTTGCGTGGTCTTTCAATGAGTAGGCATTTTCTACCAATAAACATTAAGATGAAGTTAGCAAAAGCGCTTTTAGTTCCGATTTTGACGTATGGTTGTGAAATTTTTTCAGATATGGACTCCTTCTCATTTCGTAGATTTAAGGTGGCTTTTAATTCTATTGCCCGGTATGTATTTAACCTTCGTAGATACGATCATATTTCCTTTGAAGCTCGCCAGATTTTGGGATGTACTCTAGAAAACTACTTCAAATACAAATGCTGCACCTTCTTAGCTAATCTTATATACAGAAAACAGCCTAAATATCTATTTGATAAACTAACAGTGAATAGATCCAATCGCTATATCGTTGAGACCTCTTATGCACACTTGTTTAGTTTCGCGAAGACAATTTTTCATTCATGCTATTTGCTTATGGAATCACTTGCCTATTATGACTAGGTCCTACGTTGACCTCAATAAACTGCCCTCTGCAATATTCTCTTTTTTCTCCAATCAAAACTGAAATTTCTCTAACGGTTTAATAATACTACAATGCACTATGAACATGTTTTTTATATCTTTTTTATTTTGCAAGCTGTAAAGAATTTGAAATTTTCCTACCTGTATTCACTTGTTTTAAAATCTTTAATTATTATTATCGTATCTGTGTATTTAAACTTATGTTTTTTTTTCAACAATCAATTTAATATTCGCTCTATCCACAACTAAACCTGTATGTATTCTATAAGAATTTATAATTCTCAAATGTACATAGATACTTACATTAATAAATAGTAAAAAAAAAAATCACAAAATGACTGGTTAAAAAGTTTGCGAAAAAATTAGCAATCGTTTCAAGTTCTGATGATGAGTTGTTAAGGTAAGAGAGGGAGGAAGGGTAGCCGTCAGATTTTCTTTTGATGTTTATAAAATCATAAAAACGTTTAGGATTTAACTTTATTGCAGATTGCATTTGAAGTACATATTTGATATAGAGACGTGTACTAAGTTCAGAAAACTGTGTAAAAACGAACGAGAAAACTTGGTAGTCGTTTACTGATTTTGAGAGAAGATATTTTCTATATAAGTTATTCCTCAGGTTGCGAAGTGACCGAAGATCTTTATTATACCAAGGTGGGGAAGAGGACGCTTTTTAAAATGGTGTCTGCTGCCGAGAAAAGAGTTTTCCATCTAACGAATTCAAAGTTTTACAAAACATTCTTTTTGTCATTCTCTATCGTCCTATGGAAGCATTTCTTTTTCTTTTTTAAACTTCCTATTTTTTTTTGTCGTAAAACTGTCGCAAAATTCCAAATCGACTACTGTTTGTTGTGTTCAAATCACCGCCATTTTGTCAAAAAAAATTAAAAAAAGCCTCAAAAGGACGATAGTGGCTTTTCTACAGATTAATAATCTTTCGAAATTTTTGCTTCAGATCGAAGTTGGGCTTTTTTTTTCTTTAAACATTTTTGATAAATAATTAATAAAAATAATAATAAAAAAAAATCACCGCAAGAATTAAATTACTAAAGAAAACCCAGACCAATTAGAATATCTAAACTATGAAAAAAAAAAATCACGAAACTCAGTGATTTTTCGGGCGGTAAGACTGCGATGATCTCTTAACCCAGAAGTTAGTGGTTAGAGTCCCAACAGAGGCAGAAATGTTTCTCCACGGGTATCGCCTTTCGAGTGGAATTGGCAAGCCCTCCGTTGGCAAATTCATTGCCATGAAAAGCGCTTGCTCGACTAGCCGCTCGGAACCAGCAATTGTTGGCCTCCTTCATTCCCTCATAAGACATGGTTGTTAGAAATGCGCTAGGTCTTGGGACTCATCGCTGTCTTGCGCCACTCTATTTCTTTATTTTAATTCCTTTTACAAAGCACACGACACAAAATATTTTTTTTTAGCTATTTTGGTCCTGTTACGCCATAGAAGTGTAAGTTCACAAACAACACTGACTTGGGACTTACATATAATTTCTTATCAGGGGCAAAGTTATAAATATCAGCAACAAATTCAGTTCATAACACATGAACCCTTTTTCTTTGAAATGTATGTCTTATCAAAAAAATTCGAACGTTTAACCCTCTTTTTGACTCAATCCTTTGTTTGTTATAAAGTTACATAATTTCTCTTAAAGTACATAGATAGTGGTATATAAAAACTTGTTATTCAATAAGCAGATCCTGTATTAGCATAATTACATTTGCATCATAAATACTTCACGTAGCATTGGAAAAAAAACCTTGAAGATAACAAATTAATATGATAAAACAAGGGTACGTAAAGGAATACAGAGGACAGAATCAATCCCCTACATTTTGTCACCCTTTTTATGCAAATACTGAGACAAATAAAAACAAATGTGCACATTAAATCAGGCGATAAATTGACTTTTTCAGTCAGTGATCATTGTGTTTCCGGTTCGAATCTGTGAGCCGTTATTTTTGGCTTGTCGATTTCGATTAACTTAATTTAAGTTCACAAATTCAATAAATTGTGGAAGTAATTTGTAGATAAATGCTGAATATAGACCATTGGAGCATGGAAAAGCAGTTGGTAAATGATTTCACTCCGTTGGATAAGCCTTTTTTTGTTGATTTTTTATTTTATAACAAAGTTGAAAACCTTATGGCAACTAGTCAATTAAATTGAATTTAAAAAGCAGTGTTTTGCAGGAATATGGAGTTAACAAAGTACAACTGGTGGCGAACTTGAAAAAGTAGGCAAGTCGACAGCTTGTGTGTCCAATAAAAGCGATGGCGGAATACAGGAAACACGCCCTGCTTTTTGGATTCAAAGACAAGAACATTGAGTTTTTGTAATATGGAATGGATCAGGGTAAAAATGAAGTAAGTATCGTCCTTGGAAGGAGCTAATTGTGCGTGTTAGCCATTTCTTAAGCAAACCCAAAAGAGGGAGGCTTTGTTTGCCGGTGTAGAATTGAATGGATATTTCGGGAATACAAATCTGGGCTATGAAGACTGGCATTGAAGCAAGGGATACGTTATCAGAAACGCTATTCTAGAAGATATTCTAAGTATGTGCAAGACACATGGTCTTATTGTATTATTGTCACTTTTTCTTTCTTTCTTTTTTCTCTCAGAGGTTTTGAAAATACTAACTGGTGCACTCAGACCCAAATACCGGTCCATTTTACTACTTCCTTGCTATAACTTTCGAGATAGTCACAGTCATGATAGGAGCCTATGTTACCAGCTCTCGCGAAATCAGCAACCTGTCTGGTCCCGAGCACAGGCTGCGCTTTATATGATTGACAGCTGGTGTGTTAGAAACGGTCTCTTAAAACTGAGGTTGTCCTCTTCACGAGACGTAGAAAATTGACTGGTCTGACCCAACTAACGCTCAAAGGCGTCAACATCCCTTTTCAAATGAAGTCAAACATCTTGGAGTGATTCTGGATAACAACTTCTTTGGTCTTAACATGTCGAGTCTAAAACTACTAAAGAACTGTCAGTTTTCTGGCAATGTAAAGGAGCCTTTGGAAAGACGTGGGGTTTTTCACCGAAAATGGTCCTTTGGATCTATACGGCTATGATAAGACCAATCATCTCCTATGGGTCAGTTGTTTGCTGGAATAAGCTCTCGCGTAAATCGTTATTGCCTCGTTTGCCAAACTTCAAAGAACAGTTTGTCTTGGTGTTACTGGAGCCTTCCCCAGCACACCGGGAGCTGTTCTCGACGCACTGCTGAATCTACCTCCCTTTGATACCTACATCATGGGGTGTACTCTCAAGATCATTTATCGTTTAAGGAGCTGTGGTCTCTGACACAATTCGAACTGGAGCTTTGAGGAGCTCGCAAGCAGCATATCTCTTAGCTCACGTCTAATGGATATGCCGTCAATGATCCCAAGGCTCAAACTTCGTCAAAATTACTCAGTCAACTTTCCTTCGGTTCAGGACTGGTTCATTCCAGAATCTTAGCCTGGAAAGAACTGTTATCGTATCTTCACAGATGGCTCCAAAACCGGCGAGGGTTCTGGTGCTGGTGTCTTTGTGGAGAACGACGACATACACATCTTTGAGATCATACGCATCCGTTTTCCAAGCGGAGGCATATGCTATCCTAATGGGCTTGAGCCACGTTACGAACAATGGGTAGATGGGGAGTAGTACCTTTATTTGCAGCGGCAGCCAGGCTGTGCTTAAGGCCCTTCTTAACCCTCTAACCACTTCGAAAGTGATCCAGGAATGCAAGAGCTCTCTGAATGCGATCGGAAGATTAAATTCCTTGAGTCTCATTTGGGTTCCGGGCCACCACGGCATAACTGGAAATGAGATTGCCGATGAACTCGCTAGGCAGGGATCTCAGACAGCTTTCTCAGGACCTGAAGCGTCGCTAGGTCTGCCAGCGTCCTCAGTGAGAGCTTCAATCAACGATTGGATCTGTGAAGAACACAATCGTAGATGGCATGGTTTCATTGGATGCAGGCAAACCAAACGTATGCTTCCCCAAAGTTAGTAAGAAGACTGCAACATTTTTGCTAGCTCGTAACAGAAAAGAATATAGAAAGCTTATTGGTGTTGCTAGCAGGCACTTCTCTTTTGCCAAGCATTTAAACGTGTGATGCTTGAGTGACACCACACTCTGTGAATCCTGTGTAGAGGATGATGGCATCGCGGAGCACTTCCTCTGTTTTTCGTGACAGTACAGATACTCGGTGCAGACATGGTGAGAGCTGGTAACTTAGGTTTCTTATCATGGCAACGTCTCTTAACTTTTCTACGAACATCTGGAAAGCTATGACACATAGAAGGTTACTTTTTGGTAGTACAATCGACCGATATTTAGGTCTGAGTGCTCCAGCTGGTATTTTAAAAACCTCCAACAGAAAAAAAACAGCTCTCGCCATGTATGCACCAATTATCTGTGATTTGAGATTTGAGAAAATGCAGGACAATCGCAGAGAAATTGCCTTACTGTGTTATCACCTTCTCCACAGAACTCACAGAGTGTGGTATCATTTAGTCTAACACTTTCAAATGCTTGGCAAAAGACAAGTGTACCGTGGCAACGCCAACAGGCTTTCTACAGTCATTTCTACTAAGGTTTTTTTACAAATTCAACCGTTGACTGAAGCACTAACTGAAAAATCCGACAGACCAAGCGTTGGTTCAGTTCCTGCTTTCAGAGATCCTTGCCTTGGAAGTTTATCGACGAGTTTGTTTTCAGATATGCCAGAAATGGCCTGCATTCCAAAAGAGACTCAAAGAATTTCTTCCGTGAGCATTCAGAGAGTTCTTGCGTTCCTGGATAACTTTCGAAGTATTAAGAGGGTTGTGTATACTTAATGGTACACAGCTTCACTGCATATACAAATACTTCTTCCCCATCCAGCCAAAGTTCGTAACGTAGCTTATATGTAGGTATGCGGGTAGTAGATATGCGTAGCGTATACTATGCAAAGGCACGTGAAGATATCATAATAACCGAACAATTCTGTAGTGCTCAGTTTGAATAATGAAAGTTCAAAGTAAATGACATTGGTACGTGGTTATGTTCATTTTTATACATTGATGTTTTTGAAATAACATATTGAAGGGAATTGGGCCAAAACTCAATGCCAATAAGCCACCAGACTGCTGGCCAATTTCCAACACCCACAAAATATAGAGCCATGTATGTTGTTCTGGCCATGAAAATGCATTGAAAAACACAATGAAATGGAAACTCTTAGCTTATAATGAAAAGGAAGTGTCTTTTTTCAAAAAGAAACCGTACCGGTTAATAAAAGCATCAGCCGAAGCATTTTTTTGCCTTTAAAGATTGCGAATATTTCTCGTATCCAAATATGAGAAAATAACTCGGTGATAAATTCTTTTTTAGGGTATCAACACATGGAAGAAAGGTTCGGCACAATTTGTCAAGCTATTCAAAGAATTATAATTTTCATGGATATTTTTTTCAAATCGTGTATTTCATTCAATGAAAGCATTACAATTATATTCAATTTTTTGTTTGAAGGTTAGGGACATTTATTGTATGTATATTTAGCTCAGAGCTATTTCAGAAACATTAAACAAGTCGAACAAAGTGCGGTAACTTTTATCCAAACGAAATCACGGCATGTAAATCCATGTTTTTATTCCCCAATGTGCGATTTGGATCCGTAATTACTATGATTAAATATGGGAAAATAAAGATACGTATGTACGTACTTGTACGTACACATTTAATGCCTAGCATTAGGGCAATGCCAGCAGCAAACGATTTTATATATCGTTCGTTCAGTCACGAATAAAGATTTAATGTGTCACACGAATTCGTTTCCCATTTTAATGCCTATGCTTTTATTATTATGTCCTGCTGACAAATGTATTTTTTTTTTGTTCTCGTGGGAAATGTTTTTTATTTTAATCGTACGTTTTTATGTACACTTACCAACGATAGCATGCATACTGTTCGACATGCAATTTGATACATTTTCGTTCTAATTTGGCTCCAAGACAAACGCACGGGTTGATTTAAAATGTTTTAAAGGAAAATATCTAATTTCACACGTTTGTAAAAGCAGAGAATTTAAATCGAATGTTAAAGTCCATGAAGGAGAACTACGCAAGAGGTTTCATTCTAAAGCAAATCGAAAATAGCTTGTACATTTGAATGCCGTTAGATTAGAAGTTCATCTGTAAAATTTCTCCTTGCGTTAAAGTAACTATAAAACAAAACATCTTTCCCTGTTTTTTCCGGCGTAACGAGTACCTCGAACTCGAAGGAATCACAAGACTCCCACTTAACTGCTTCACAAAAGTGATGGCCTCGTGGTTAGTCACAACTAAAAAAAAAATTATATGTTGCGGTTTGAAGATTAAATCGATGAATTTTATAGTTAAGTGTTTTAAATGGTACCCGTGCTGTGATGGAAAGCATGTCCGCAGAGGTTCGTGGTTCGAGTCTCAACAGAGGCAAAAATGTTTTTTCCACAAGTATCGCCTTTCGCGAGGAATTGGCAAGTCCTCCGTTAGTATTCCGTTAGTATTCATTGCCTCGATTAGCCGTTCAGAACCAGCAGAAAATTGTAGGTCCCTTACATTTCCTCACAAGAAATACATGGTTATGAGAAATGCTCCTCGCTCTGTTGCGCCACCCTATTTATTTATTTATTTTTTGTTTTAATCTATGAAATTAAAGTTTTGTTAAATTTTTAACATTAAATTTTTTTATTCTTTAATCAAATGACCATTTCGTAAGCAATAATTCCATTTTCGCTGAAAATTTAGTAAATCTTTTGCTAATTAAATACACAACAAAAACAAATAAGATGACAAAACAGAACTCAGGGAGACCTGCCGGCCGTCTAGCACATATCTCTTAACAATGTCTTGTGATCAATGAAAGGGACCAACAATTTTAGCTTTTTTGCGAGTGGCTAAGTGAGATAGTAGTTCCATGTTAGTATATCTAATTTATATATAGTACCATCGCCTAACGAGCCAGACGTTCAATGTATTGAGGCAAGCTCTTTGACTTGAAAGCAGATGTGTCTCTCTCTCTGATTTTTGGTCACTCCAAATATTATGCGATATGTTTATAAAGAAGCCAGTAGTTGCAGATCAGCTAGTTAGAATATTTTCTCAACTCAACCATTATATTGGAATGGTAGTAGAAAAAATATAGCATATAGCATGTACCTGTAAAACTGAACGAACATCAACCCGGCAAAAACCATCAAAGCCCCATTTACTATAAAGGACTCCTACCCTAAGGTGTTAAAATAGGACCATACTAAGAAGTAAGGAATCTAAGCTTAGTTCAAGATAGCACAACTTGTTACAAGATACAAAAACAGTTTTAAAAGAGAATAGACCTTATGACAAAGTAGAAGTGGTAGAAAACGCCTGCACGTATATATTACCAAAGGAGCAATGAATTGCGTCTGTCCTTGAAGAATGAAAAGTGTTTTATGCACATTTTCATAGAGGTCACAGAGAAAACAAAAATAGAGTGTTCTGAGAAAAAGGAACAAAGTGCCAAAGAGTTGCCTTTCTTCGGCATCCCTCGACAAAGCATTACCAACGAATTAAGTTTGGTTCATCCATTCAACGTGTATCACAGGCAGATCTCGTGCTACAGAAGCAAAATTGTAAAATGAGAAGTACATGTTTTTCCTCTAATTAAAAATGGAAATCTACAACTACGAAACCTTGTTCTACGAACTTTGAGTTACAGAATTTAAACTAGCATTCGGAATTCCGGCTCAAATTCACGTTTTAAAAGACTTCTAAAACATTTACCGCCAAAATGTATGCAGTATATTTTATTGTGTTATGCCTTTAATCGTAAAAAAAGTATACGAGAGCTGATAGATATATGGGTCTCGTTATCTTTATCAAATTTACAAAAGAAATACTGACAAAACAAATACAAATTCAAGCGCAAAGACTGACACGAAATGATTTAAAGTCGCTAGGCTTGTCGGCGCCTTCTGCGTCTAACTCGGCGTATCCCACATGCGGATCACTTGAGTTAGGTTGTGGGTGAGCAGTGATCCTTTTGAGATCACAGTGCTCATTGCAGCATCTAAAGAAAAGAGGAAGAAGGTGAACAAAGCACTTAGTGACAACAGTAGTCAATCGTGAACTGATAGCGTTCTTCAATGATATTCGATGGATTTAATCTCAAATCGAGAACTACTCCTTGCAATGAAACAGGTTTTAAGTTGTTTCCTGGTATTGAAGGTTAAACTGATGTTCACATATAGAAATTCATATTTTAATGTTATATATTTTAATTTGATTTTTTCCAGCAAAGTAATGAATTCCAACTTATTTAGTCGTGTCTTCACAATTTTAAGCATTTTTTTTTAAACTTAACGCTGGCACAACAAATTCAAAATAATAAAATTAGGTATTTTCCATTTTTTATTGTTTCGGGGACAAAATGGGAGTAGATCTTTGGCGTTAAAAGCAACTCCGGATGTGCTCTTTTTTAAATGAAACATGGAAAATGAAAAAGCAGTAAATCTTTTCACAAAAGGAGTAACTCTAATCGACAATAAAAAGCGATATAAGTATCGAAAAAGTGACGACAAAAATTGGTGTCGTTCCTCTCTGTTTACTCGGCAATCGGCATACATTCGGTAACAAGAGTTGTGTATACAAACATTGCATTAGAAATATTTTAACTTGTGCGGAATATGCAAAAGGGAGAAGCCGTCGATCTCTGATATGTCGAATTGCCACATATTATCAAATCAACAACTCGATAACTCGTCCTTTGGATGGCAGGAAAATGGAGAGTTCAACTTTCAATTAGAAAACAGTAGCGGTTAGTGGAAGTGCACTGTAAATCATAACAAATATTTTTTTTCATACAAGAATGGCAATAGTGTAAAATAGGGGTAAAACGAAGTATGAGCTGTCGTGAATCAAGGACTGGGAATATCGTCGATTTGTACATATCATAATAGACTCCCATAATTTCGTCTTCGTTTGATCCACCACAGCGGAAATCAACATTAAAATGGTGAGAATAACTCTTAGCAATAGCTGTTTGATGATTTGAAAAGACAATTGAGAATATGATTTCTCTTCTCTTCAATAAAATCAATTGTTCACTTTATACGAATATCCCATTCGGGAAAAATGGCATATTGGCGAGATTTGTTGGTTGGCACTCACACCCACCCACAACTGTAGCACCCACTGCAGACTTTGTTTAGTCATTGCTTAGTTTGTTCAAGTTCTTTTGGGTCGGTCTGAGCCCTTCAATTCCCTAACAGAATGTTTTCCCAAGGTTAATGCTAAGGCCATTGTTAGAACTCGTCCCCCATATCATCCGTTTCATGTTTCTTTCAATTCTTCTTCAATAAAGGATCATTGTTAAAAGCATTTATCTGTGCCACTGTTTATTAAATTTTCATAGAAAAAATCTTTGTTGTAGTTACTCATTCTTTTTATTTTTGTATACGCAATCATAAATTTATACCGTAATATTATTCTTCCGCTTCGGAAAGCAAAGAAGACAAGAACGTATTCCTACCATTACCCACCACTACCATCAACATTTGTAAGGCAAAGCAATCCCTGAATTTTCATTCCCATTCCAGGCCGAAGTTATTAAAAAATTTATTCCACTTCACAAAGTTTTACTTCATTGCCCTGCAAAGAACAAAAGTCAATTTGTTCTAAGTTCGAAAATCTCCCCTTGTTTATTTATACCTATACATCGGTATCTATTTAAAAACACAAGTTTAAATTTGTTACGTTGGGTTTGTTCTGAAAGCATCTTTAAAAAAAGCTCTTATCCTTTTCCATTAGGCAATATCAATTAAATAAAAAAAAAACAAAACGTTTCCCTTTTCAATTATCGTAAGTGCGCGAAAACAAAATGAATTAATCCCTAGTTCCTGGAAAATGGAAAATTAGCAGGAACCTTTTAAAATGATCTTATCTCTTTGTGAAAAATTGGCAGTGAAACAGGAAAACAAAAGGCAGTAGATTTTCTTGATTCCTTTGTTTATTTTTATTAGTTTTGTGTAAATAAACCATCTATCTCCTTGTCTGTCACAACTCACAACACAAAGGGTAGGTATCACTCTTACAGGACAAAATTCCTTTTAATTGATTTACTTTCAGTTTGAAATCCATATAAAGCTTTTGTCTTTTTCTTTGTGAATTTAGAACTCTGAAGACAAAGCTAATTCATAGATTGAATATGTTTTAAAGTTTTAGCTGCTTGTTAAATGAGAAATGAACGGAATGTTCAAATCTGGTTCAATTTCAAAGTGCTTCATATTAAACTAGATTTGAAAATTTCGAAAGTCTCCATTACTTTTTTCGTTGAAACTCTACAGTTTAAAGCAGCGTATGAAGAAAACCCGTAATTTTTCTTCAATTTGGAAGTAGAACCGAACCATCAACGGGTGGGCCTTGGACACTAGAAAATTTACACCCTACATGTCATGTGTGAAGCAAAAGGAGAATTAGTTCCCCATACCTTATTTTTTGGGTGGAAAACAAACATTATTCTGCTCAAACCATAATCGTCGTCATGTCAATGCGTCAACATTTTAAGTTGAAATAACTTGGCGTTTTATGGTAAGAAAAGGTTATGGCTTATACTCTGAGCTCTAATGTCTCATGTAAATCCATTTCATAAAAAACTTCAAACTGCGCACGTAAATCATGAGCATGGTTTAATATGTACTTAGCAAACATTTACATTTGAAAAATTCATGTGTCTAAAGGATTTAGGGTAGATAAGGCCAAACTAGCAAGATCCGCAGAAAGGCGTTTTTTTATGAAACCGAATTTCCGTGAATGGATTAAGGAGCATAATATAAACAGTTTTTGTACACATTCCTTAAATATTTATAAATGATAAGTAAGCAGTGGGAGTTTAACAGACATCAATGGGATCTAAATTCGTAGTAATGTTTTCTTTTTTCAAAGGCAGACATGGTATTTAATGGGTGCTGATTTACCAATTGTGACAGTGTGTGTCACTTTGAATTACGACGACATGGCGGAGGACAGTTATAGGAAATGAAGTAGCTTATGCTTTTATAAATAGTCCCACTTAAAGTCCTTTTTTAGGTCTGTACACTACATTTTAATCTACAGACTGCAGGAGAAGTTTTCGTATTGAACTATTTCCACAATGAAAAGCTAAAACATATCTGAGTTAAATGAGTTAGTAAGTCATCATCAGTGTCAAATGGTGAAATGCAAGTGAGATATGCCTAGGTGTCCTGTTTACACGTAGTTATGTTCATGACATTGTTTCTTTCGTCCTTAGGCAATTTCAGTGAGGATGTTACCGAATATGTTTAAAATTGACTTCATGTCGTTTATTTCTATCCAAATTCGATAGCCAATTGAGCATTTTATTGGGGGCGTTCATGACAACGATTTCAAAAATCTTAACTTAACATTCTGTCACTTTTCTTGGTTCTGATTGGTCAAAAGTTCAAGACTTTCAGATGAAAATTCAGATGACGATTCAGATGACATTTAGATTTCCAGATTTTCGAACATAGATTTTCCGATGGAAAAACTTGGCTGAAAATCTGAACTTAAGATTTTACTTGTCAAAACAAAGAAAACATCATCCTTATATATATATATATAAAATTTCGCTGTCATAATGTTAGTTACCGTACTCCTCCGAAACCGCTTTACCGATTTTTACCAAATTTTATAGGCGTATTCAGTAGGTCTGAGAATCGGCTACTAATTATTTTCCATACCTCTAAGTGATAAGGGCCATCTACCCTTAACATTGTTTCTTTATTTACACTGTGACACGAAAATTTTATATATTAGATTTTACAGTCTCAGTGTATATGTCATATTTATTAATTTAATTTGCTTAAAAATAAATTCTGAAATATTATGTTTTTGGCAGTCATTGGTCGTGCTACACATCCACCTTAAACTAAACACTCACTGCATTTTTTTGAATTGTTTAATAGTTCGGATGATTTTGGTGCAAGAACATTACTCTATTCACAAGTACCACGGTATTTCACATGGGCTCAAACAAAAAAATGGATGCCGCGCAAGCAAGGCTCATTCTCAATTTATTTAAATCGAATGCTTTGGACCGATTACAGTCAGTCCAAGACACACTGAGTGCTTTTATCTTCGACTGTTGTTGGTCAATGTTTCTGGCCCATTATCATTTCAAAATAAACGTTAAGTGAATGGGCAACAGTATCCGACATATAAGGGCGCATACCTTGCACTCGGCTTGCTGGAAGACTATAACCAGTGGGAGCGTATGCTTGCTGAAGCTGCATTGAACCCAGCTCGAGAAAACATATTGTGGGATAATCACAAAGATTCCATGACTGATGATAAAAATCATCAACATCGTACACGGTGCAACGATCTAACGATAACATTCAGCGACGCTATGTACAATGAAGCATTGATTGCTATTGCATTGTCATTACCAAGTTATCACTCACTCATTTCGGTATGAATTCGCCAAATCGACCTGCATCTGATTTTATTATCACTGAAATAAATCGTGAACTGCAGTACAACACTGTAGAAATGGCAGCGATTGTTAATCGCAATGTCCCACTAATGAATGAGGAATAAAGAACCATTTATGAACGCATTTTACTCGAGTTTCAGCAGGACAAGGTGGGTTCTTCTTTTTGGATGCACCGGGTGAAACTGTCAAAACATTCCTTATTTCACAAATTCTTGCTGAAATACGATCAAATAGTGGCATCGCATTGGCCGTTGCATCATCTCGCATTGCGGCAATTTTATTGGATGAAGGCAGAACAGCCAATTCAGTATTTAAGCTGCCACCGTGCTAAAACAGTGTAAAATTATCATCTGGGATGAATGTACTGTGGCACACAAACATTGGATTGGGGCGTTGAACAGGACATTGAAAAATATTAAAAACAACGACAAACTATTTGGCGGCACTCTATTGGTGCTTTCAGGTGATTTCAGACAAACACTTCCCGTCATTCCACGTTCAACATACGCTGATGAGATCAACGCTTGCTTAAAATCTTCTCCATTGTGGCGTCATATTGAAAAGGTACAGCTGAATGTAAACGCGTTCAAATGCTTCAAGATCCATCCGCTGAAACATTCTCAAAACTACTTTTAGATATCGGTGATGGAAAAGTTGCTACAGATGAAACTGGATCCGTAAAATTACCGACCGATTCCTGCACAATCGCTGATTCGCAAAATACTCTCATTAAACAAATATTTCCCTATATGTACATTGTACACAAACAGTACATAGAGCATGAGTGGCTTGCTGAAAGAGCTATTTTAGCAGCAATGCAATGTTTTAGCAGTAAATGTAGACGTTGACAATTTAAATTTGAAGATTCAACAGTTGTTGCCAGGGAACTTGGTATCATACAAATTCATTGATATTGTTAGCGATGCCAGCGAAGCTGTCAATTTTCACACAGAATTTTTGAACTCGCTGCATTTGCCAGGCATGCCATCGCATATTTTACTAATGAAGGTTGGATCTCCAATTATCTTGCTTCGCAATTTAAAAACCCGCCACGTCTGTGCGACGGTACGCGATTAGTAATTCGAAAATTGATGAAAAACGTTATCGAAGCCAGCATTTTAAATGGCAGATTCAAAGGTGAAAAGCTACTAATACCACGGATTCCTATCATACCAATAGATGTGCCAATTCAATTCAAACGAATTCAGATTCCGCTCAGATTGGCATTTGCAAAGACAATTAACAAATCCCAAGGCCAAACGATGTCTATTTCTGGCTTAGATTTAAGTACACCATGTTTTTCACACGGACAATTGTACGTAGCATGCTCTCGAGTGGATAAACCATCAAGTTTGTTTTTGCTCGCTAGAGATGGGCTAACCAAAAATATTGTTCATACTATAGCTTTAAATGATTAATTATGTGATATGTAATTTTAAGAAATAAATTATAGTAACTTAAAAATAATATTGTTTGGCGTTTGTTGTTTTTATATTCCCTTATCGTTTATAGCTCTCCACGCCTATTTCACGCATGGCATATACCACATGCTTATGCTTATACAATATACACTTATAATAAGTAAGTTCCTTTTTGTCTACACTAGAATTTATCTAGAAACTAGAAATAATTTACAGGCAAAACAACGTTTGCCGGGTCAGCTAGTATACATATATTATGACAATCGAACTTTACTCGGTATTTCTCCATATATGCGTATTTTTGAAGACGCACGATTTTAGTTGAATTTCAAACTAAAAAATCTGTATGTTTTACAATTAATTTTACTACAAACTATTTATGTAGAATCGAGAGAAGAACCACAGTACCACTGTAAGACAAAAAAAAGTTAATATATGTAGTCGTTCATGACCTGACAGAAGTCTCTTCGAATTCGAACATTCGAAATAGCTTTGAACTCGGCCTGTGTCTGAACAACTTGAAACAACTTGATGCAATACAACGTTTCAAATAAGGTTCAAGACTATGAGAAAAATCATTAGTGGGACTAAACGACACGAGGTCAACCGGGGTATCTGTAAGGAACGAACTATTTTTTTCTCATTTTTCTGTGATTCGAGTTACAAACTGTCATCTATCATTCGCCGTCTGTTATCTATGATCTGTCATCGATGGACAAATTCTTATTAGAGAGATCGTATCTGATTTGTTTGAAAAAATATTAGACCGGTTCAAAAAAAGTGACTGTTTTCTATTTCTCGAAACAATTCGATTTTTTTTTTTAATTTGAGCATGAAATATTACAAATTATAAAAAAAAAAAACATTTAAATTTTGGAATTTTATATTTTGGTTTAGAAGCAAAGTGCGAGGATAAACAATACATATTTTTATAAAAAAAGGTTTTTTTTTATCATTTTTCGACAAATTCACTCCTTCAAAGGTTATTCATGGTTAAAGTTTAGTCAGAAACCAAGATAAAAACTTCAATTTACTCTAAATTAAACTTTAACTTTGAGTAACTTTCGAAGGAATGAATGTGTCGAAGAATGATGAGAGACCTTTTTTGTAGAGCAACTAATCTTATGAATGATTTTATGATTTTAAATGACAAGCCTTAACATTTTGTCAGAAATTAAGAAAAAACCTTAAATTTACTCTAAGTTAAATTTTAACCTTGAATGACTTTTCAAGCAGTGAATTTGTTGAAAATGATAAGGAACTTATTTTAGAACAACTAATTTTCTAGAAAAATATGTATTGGTGGTCATCCCTGCACTTTGCTTCTAGACCAAAATATAAAATTCCAAAATTTAAATGTTTTTTTCCAACCAATTTGTATGGGAAATGGAAATCTGCGATCAGCGACCTCTAAATAAATAGTTTGGGCTCAAAATTTAACAGGCTTGTTTTTACACCTCTTCGAAGGTAAAAATCGAATTGTTTCGAGAAAATAGTTACTTTTTTCAAGAAAAAGAAAAGCTTGTTTTCTTCAAAGTAACCAGTTTCAATTACATATGTGGAATTAATATTTGTTGGCAAAAATCAGTCAAGTATCTCGGTATTTATATTGACTCGAAATTAACGTTCCAAGAAAATATCACCCAAGTCTTAAAAAAAACTTAGTATTGCAATAAAAATTCTATACCCTTTGATCAATCGAAAATCAAAACTGTCCTTTGAAAATAAAATCATATTGCACAAAGTTATCTTTCAATCCATACTGCTGTACGGATGTCCTATATAAGGAAATTGTGCAAAATGTCACATTAAAAAATTACAAACATCACAAAATAAAATATTGAAAATGATGTTGAATCTTCCTTGGCATTATTCAACAATAGAACTACACGAAAATACGAATGTTGAATTGATTGACGAAAGAATTCAAAAACTCACTGATCGGTTTCTATTTAAATGTAGTTTTGCTGAGAATCGCCTCATTCGTGAGTTAAGTGCCTAAAACATAAAAATGTAAAATTAAATTGTAAGATTAATTACTTTTTGTTTCTATTAAATATTTATAGCTTATTTATTTATTTATATATTTTTTCAAACTATTTATTTATTGTAATTTTATATACTTTTGTACTCACTTATTTGTATGCTTGTTTATTAATTTTTTTTGTTATTTGTTTATTATTTATTTATTTATAAACTAGCGACCCGCCCCGGCTTCACACGGGTACAATGCTGATACTAAATACACTACATTCTTACATATTCACTGTTTTACATTTTAACTATTTAATTTATTTTTACAACAATTAATATATTACAGAATGTCTTTATATATACATCGTTCAAGCTTTATTGTCATTAGACAATAAAAACATATTTTCTCTGGAAGTTACTCTTGATAGAGCGACATATACAGTTGGCCATGTGAAAAACAGTCAAGGCTCAAATCTAAGCCTGCAAGCTGCAACGTTAAAGGTTTGACTCTACGATTTATTAAT
Organism: Melanostoma mellinum; assembly: GCA_914767635.1. NCBI lineage: Eukaryota > Metazoa > Arthropoda > Insecta > Diptera > Syrphidae > Melanostoma > Melanostoma mellinum. Next base: position 161,135,594 of record OU612058.1, on the reverse strand, counting down.
GGTCATTCCAAAAGATGTCTTCACCGGAAATTGTAAGCGTTTAAATTGGAAGTGTAAATCCGACAGTATCAGAGTGATTCGGGGAATCATTAAATCTTCTATTATGAAAGTTTTCAGTGATTTTACCAGCAAACGCGTGCCATTGCAAAGTTTATGTGAATTCAGGTTTCTTAATAAAATAACAGGACAACCTTCTTTCAACACCATTTTGTGAGGAGGGAGTCCTTACGGGTTCAAAGACTTTAGAAATTATGTAGGAAAATGAACAGCTTCTTCCAAATCGAGAACAGTATCGACCGAGTAGTATATTTTCGTTGGCACATCAATCTTTGAAAGAATCAAGTTATTTCGTTAGTTGGGAACAGAATCGCTCTTTCTTTAAACCAATATATTGTCTAAGAACTCATGTTTTCAATGTCAGGAGAGACATTGTTTACTAACTCCTGGATGTTGTCTATCAAAACACAAAGGTTTTCTAGTGTTAACTCTCCATTGCCAACTTCTATCAGCATCTCTGGAAATATCCTGTTCTCACGTGAAGATGACGAGACCCTCATATTAGTTTTAAGCTCTAATTTACTGACATGTGGCCAAATGTTTTATCTTTTTAGGGAAGCATTTATTTCGTCAGCACGTGTTCCTCGAGTCACAACTGGTAGGATTTGACAGAAATCTCCTGAGAACTGAATTGTACATCCACCCATAGATGAATTTTTGTTGCGCAAACCGCGAGTTGTCCTATCCAATGCTTCCACAGACGTCTTGTTTGACACGGTAGCTTCGTCCCAGACTATTAATGAGCAGTCACGCATCCATTTTCCTGTATTGCTCTGTTTAAAAACATTACAGACGCTGTTAATATCATCGGTGGCGATTTTCAGCGGGATCTTGAATGTAGAGTGTGCGGTTCGGTCTCCTTCCAAAGGCGTAGCGGCAATGCCCGATGACACAACAGCAAACGCAATTTTTTCGGTAGATCTCACTTTTTTTAAAAGCAGATTGATTAAAAATGTTTTTCCTGTACTTCCTGGGGCATCAAGGAAAAACAATTTCCCTTCACTTTTATCAATTGCAGACAGTAATGCAGTGAATACTTTTTTCTGATCGGCGTTTAATCGAGGCTCATCTTGAGCTATATTTTGTAAAAGTCTCGTTTGATCGGTTGACGTTTCTCTTGTGTATGCGACACTGTTAGTTAAATCTGCGCTAGTAGTATTAGCAGGCATCGGCAGCCCAAAATCCTTGATCGATTTACCCGAAAGTAATATTGTACATCATCTGAGTTTAACTCTCGCCGTCGCCAAAATCAGAATATCAGTGGCCATATTTTCTTGAAATTTATTCTGTAAATTAACAGAATCAGTTACTTGACAAAACATTACTATGCCGGCAAATAAATATCTTAATGATATAGCTGAACTACAAATAGCTGCTTCTGATAATGTATTTTCCCAGTGAGAATCGTCTTCCAAGAGCCCTATAGCTTTGCATGCTACTTGATCAATATTGTAAACAACACCTTGTACAGTTCTTAGGTGTTCAAAGGATGTCAGGCCTTTTATAATATGCAGTAACATTCTCAGATAAAAGCATTCGCTGTTGTTGGGATGAATCACGTAGACTCTGCCAAGAGCATCCGTTTTTTTTACTCTGAGGAAACCATCAACCGCAGTACCTTGTTTTCGCTATTGAAAAGTTTTAGAACTCTGGTTCCATGTATAGTTAGATATCTATTCCGAAGCTTACTGAGTCGAGCCTCACGCTCTACTGACGATTCTCTGTCCCTCTGAACCATATGCCTTGGTCCACAAAATTTTCTCAGTTCTATATGTATGATTACCTATGCACAAATTGCCATATTATTAGTATGAGCCGCAGTAAAAAATATCTGAATACTTACCATTCAGAAACAAAAATAAAAGATACCTATTCTTTTCAACATAAACTACGATGCTTTCAAAAATAATTTGTTATTCGTACGAGTTTCAAACCGATTTAGAAAATTATAAAATTGAAGTAAAAGTAAAAGTAAATAATTTTCTTATAGTAAAATAATATGTTTGTTATGACATCGCATTACAAAACTTTAAATTTCTTGGCTTTTCTCTGCTTTAATATGCATGTATTATACATATAAACCTTCCTCTTGAATCACTCTATTCATTAAAAAAAAACCGCATCAAAATCCGCTGCGTTGTTTTTAAAATCTAAGCATATATAGGGACATAGGGACAGAGAAATCGACTTTATTTTATACTATTTTAAGATTGTAAATTCCGCATTTATTTATCCATATATTTATAAGTTAATTAACTACCTTGTTTTGTATATATATATATATTTATTTATTTATTTATTTATTCATTTATTTTTAACTATTAATTTATTTTTGTTCAAATTTTCATATCTTCACAAATCGAATCATTCTAGTATTTTTTTACTTGTTTATCTACAAACTTTTGTTTTATTTTTTAGCTATTTTTTTATTATTAAAATTATTCTTACTTTAGATCAAATGAAGGTTTTTCTTTCGTGTTTCCTTCGTATATATTCGTGTTGTAAAATGTTAAACTTAAATATAAAATGGATAATGTTTCAGTAGAAAGATCATATATGTATCAAATCTCTGTGATGTAAAACGTATAGTGGCAAGCCTTTTTGAAAAAAATTATACGAAATAAAAAATATCTATCTATCTATCTATCTATGTAACCTTTTGGCGGAATCGTACTCCAATCAATTTTGCTTATAAAATTAATAATTCACTTTCGTCCAAAATAACTTTCAAAAATGATCTTGGAGTTATTTTTGACCTAAAACTGGATTTTGTTAAACATATTGATTTATTAGTTGCCGAAGGAAATTCATTATTCGACTGTATTTTGCGTAATTCAAGAGAATTCATTGATCCTCACAAAGTCTATACTATGCGTTCGTAAGGTCTAACTTGGAGTAAAAACTCACTCGTGTAGAATTAAGAAAATCCAAAAACGCCTTACAAGAGTTTTAGTAAAAAAGCTTCACTGGGAAATAGATATGACTTCTTATGAAGCCAGGTGCAGTTTATTTGAAATATTGCCTCTCAAAACTCGAAGAAAGTTCTCGAAAGTGATGTTCATTCGTGACTTATTGATTAGCCGTATTGATTGATCTACATTTTGGCGTTGATAGGGTTCAGTGTTCCTGCGAAGATGCTTAGGAAACAAGTTTTTTTTTAAATATTCCATACCACAAAACAAAATATGCAGCCAATGAACCACTTACTAGATGTTTAAGAACTGCTCATTCATTTCATGCAATAATTGATTTTTGTTTGAGTAGATTTTTTTTTAGATTTTAAAATAAATTTCAATTGTTGTTAAATAATTTTTAATAGTGGTATGATTAGTACGAGTATTCGTTTATTTTTATGTAACTATTTTATCTGTCATTTAATTAATTATATTGTTATTTTCTAGTAATCACTTAAGCATTGTATCTTTATCTTTCTTTACCTAAGAAACCACCAAAATTAAGTTAGTTTTGAAAAAGGAGATTGATAATTTTGTCTCTCTTAATTATAGATATTTTATGATGAAATGAGAATGTCAAGTGTGTCTATTTCAAGTTTAATTTATATTTACTAATTCCTTTTTACAAAAAACCACGTAGTATTCAACATTTAATCATTTGCAAATTACTTACAGACACTGGTTCGTGTCCTGATATTTTCATTGGTTTTGTCGTTTTGTTTTCTCAATTTAATTTAATATTTAGACAGGCAGCTTACATCTACCCCATTAATCATCAAATATATGTATGTATAACTCTAGACTAAAAATTAATGGAAAAAAATTCCACTTTATTCTTTGTGTATTTATCAACCTGAATATCATTGTCATTGACAGGATTTTTTTCATTGGTTGGAGGAGAATAAAAACGAAAATCCAACAAAACATAAAAAATAACCGCTGATGATGGAAAACGAGGGTGTCTGCTGCGTACAGGTGCAACTGCCGGAACGAATGAAAGCACAAAAAAGCGCCATTGCACAAATATTGATTCAATTGCTCTAAAAGAAAGATACAACCTTAATTGCATTGCAGTTTGCAATCTTTTTTGGCTGTCAGATGCGGTATTCTATTGCAATTAATATTTCAAATACTTTATTTGTAGGAGTTGCTGGACTGGTTCCAAGTTTAGATTACTCATGAGGTTATAATAACATCGTATAATAAGGTGAATAAATAAAATGGTATCGATTTTTAAATGATTTGTGGAAAGTGTTAGTTACACCTGTGTTCGCTATAGACCTTAGAAAAAGGCAGCACAAGGGAGAGCATCGATGGAAAAGGAGAACACAAAACTAAAAAAGAGAAGAACAAGCCTAGTTTGTCGATACTCTGTTTGGTGTTTCAATAAACATTTTTGATGTGGAATACTAATTGAATAATATTGCGATGCTTGCTTTCAGTCTGTCCAAGGTGTTCTCGACGAAGCACCAGAAATCGTGATAAAGATTCAACCAAATGTTTGGCAAAAACAACCAATACAACCAACGCTTCCTTTTTAATAATAATTCCTTTTTATTTATCTTCTTAATACTAACAGGTGTTACTTTATCTAGTTTACAGCAATTTTTTATTTAATTCATATATCATATTTCCATTGGTACAGGTGATTTTTCCAAGTCAGGTTGGTGTAATTCCATACAAGTACTCGGGGTGAATAACCAGCTCAAATACTAGGGAATAAACGGGTGGCTAAGCCGGTCCGATCTTTACGAAAAAAACGCCTATTACAAGACTATTTATAATTCCTTGTGCCCGCCAATTATGAAAACAAACATAAAATGGAAGTAAGTGGATTCCATCCTCTTTTATTTATTTACTAGCGACCCGCCCCGGCCTCGCACGGGTACAATGCTGATACTAAATACACTACAGTTAGTAGAGTAAAACAATCCCCCTTTACATATATCATGAAGATTTCCTGGAATATTCATACACACCATTTTTACTTATATACTTTTTACATTTTTACCTCGCAATTTTTAAATCTGTAATGTCCTCGAAAATATTCATCTAAATCACATGCTGTAAAGGGCAATTTTGATCTACACGAAATGCAGCGTATCTAATGTATTTAATTGGATAAGGAATGATACTGTATCGTTTAAAATAGCTTAGTAAATAGCCCATATTTTTCTTCTAATATGTAAAAGATAAAATTGGTTACTACGGGTTATCCTTAGAAGATAAACATATGCTATCGAGGTTTTTATTCCCTTTTTATTACCTTTTTACTATCCCGTAGTACATAAATTTGATCTATATCGTAAGGCTTAGCCAGCGCAGCGTTTGCAATGTGAGCGCAGAAAAATTTGTTTGTTACGACATCACATTACAAAGCTTTAAATTTCTCGGCTTTTCTCTACTAAAATATCCATGTATTATACCTAAAAACCTTTCTCTTGAATCACTCTATTCATTAAAAAAAAAAAAACCGCTTCAAAATCCGTTGCGTAGTTTTAAAAATCTAAGCATACATAAGGACATAGGGACAGAGAAAGCGACTTTGTTTTATACTATGTAGTCATATCAAAATCGTTTCGTATTTACAATCCAAATTTTTATTCGATGAAGTATTTTCAATTTGATTCACGTTAAATTTAACTTAAGTGATATTTTGTTTTATCAGCGAACAACGGTTCAAACTAGTCTGAGAATTCCATTCCAACTTTGTTTAGTGATGACTTTCACCAGATCTCAATTCTGCCAGCAGTTATTGTAAGCAAATTGAAATTAACTCGTAGCTGTAAGCTCATCATTAAAAAATTCTTAGAATTAATGAAAAAAAAATGCCCCTGCCACGTCCACAAAGAATTTATTATACCCACACTGATTGTAAGCCAAGTTCAGATTTCATCATGACTCCATATAATGATAATCATTGCCGCTGGCACTTCAGTTTCAACACCTTTGCTATTTTCCATAAAAATTAAAGCTTATAGCTAAAGCTATTATTAAGGCGTATAATAAAGAGGAGAGAAAATCGATTCTATTCGAAGAAATTGGGATGGAAGAAGCGTGTTGCGTTTTATTTTTCTTAGAGCCAATAAAAGAATATACAAACTCTTCTAGAAATGGTGTTTCTGCCAGAGAATATTTCCACATGCTTTTCCTCATATGGAAAAGGAAGTTATTTGTGAGAAAATTCATTACCAGCAAATAAAAAAGATTTTGACAACGGCCTTGTCACCCGAAAAGAGTCGGTTCCCATTAGAACACCGTAATTAAATCGGAATGAGCGCTGTTAGTGACAAGATGGGGAACCGTCTTGTACTACTGCGTGCTGTTGTCATGTGTTATTTGTTCTATGTAGTATTTGTGTAGTTAGTCTTGTGGTGTATCAGCCAAATGGTCTTTGTCGCCCGGCTGCAAACCCCCTACTCCGCAGATTTATGTGTGGAGTAGGTTTCATGTAAATGTAAATGTAAATGTAAAAAAGATTTTATGACAGCAAAGGCCGAGGAAAACATGGTATGGAGAAAAAGGAAAATTCTGGTCTGCCTAAGGCTTAAGACAATTATGATATTATTGGCATAAGAGATGAGATTTGCTTTAATTTCTTATTGAGCAACTGAGTAGTCGAAACATAGCCAAAAGTTCAAATATAAAGTCCTTGGATTGTTACTGTTTATTTAACCCATTTATTTTTAGTGGATTCGCACAACTTTTAGCTGTGTAATGCTGTCCACTTGAATGCCCCAATTGAATGCCACTGCAAATTGGAAAACATATATGGCATCAAAATTGTTGAAACGAATCTTAGGCTTTGGCAATCTTGAACGGCAAGGACCTGCCAAAACTAATAAAGTTGTCAAAGTTTCCTCATATACATAAATAAATGGGTTGCCGCAACAGAGCGAGGAGCCGCAGACCTTAGCGCATTTCTCACAACCATGCCTTGATAGAGAATACAGGGGACCTACAATTTTCTGCCGGTTCCGAACGGCTAATTAAGCAAGCACTTTTCATGGCAATGAAAATAGTGACAAAGGGTTTGCCAAGTATTAACTTGTTAAATTTTTACGTTCAAAAAGAGTTCGTATACCAAACGAGTGAGTGCAAACTTAACTTAGACAATAAAAAACAAAACCTCAGAGAATGCATCCCGACACCTTGAGCAAGAACAACCAGAAATTTCATAGCCAAGGAGAGTTTATGCAAGTACCTGAACCCAACTTGACACTCCCTACTAATTCTCTACATTCTTTGTACATACATTCCCATGACCCAGGGAAAACAATGAATTCGAAAAAAATCTGACTGAGTTGTGGCGGAATGCCTATTCATCAAGTAAGAGTTTATTGAAATTGAATGTAAATCTATAGAGATTGGTCACAATTTTTCTCATTTTATCTCTTGCCTCGTAGTTTAGAAAGCAATTAACACTCTTAACTGGAAGAACACAAGACGTCGTACTAGGGCCAATCTCAATGAAATCGGATATTACCGCTTTTTGACTAAGCTGATGTTAGAACAGGTTACTGTTTTACTTAAGGTGCCTATGGCTTAATACACACTGCCAACCAGTAGAATGAGGCCACACATTTTGCAATCGATTTTCGCATTTTATACCTGTTGGAAGTTTTGTACCCGGAAAAGTTTGTTACCAGTTAATAGATACGTATTTTCCCACAACAAATTAATAAAATTATAGGGTTAATTCGAAACGAACGATATTTTCCCAAAATCAATTAATGAATTACTGAAAATAGGTATAAAAAGGTGTTCCACTAGGATGAGGCCATAGCGCATGTGCGAATTCTTGTATAAAATACCTAAGAGAGTGTTGAAAATAAACGATTTTTTTAGTTTGAAGCACACATGGGTTCCGGAAAAACTTTGACAGCGACAGAAAAAGCAAAAATAGATACTTTCAAGGAAATAGTACCTTCAGGCCGTGAAATAGCAAGGACACTTAACAGTAGCAAGACAATGGTAAACAATTCTCTTGCTGATCCACAAAACTATTGCAAAAATCAAAAAGGACGCACGGGAAAAGCCACAACACCAAGAGAAAACCGGTTGATTCTACGGTTTGCCTCAAACACCACTAAACTAGCGACTATGACTAGGCACAAAAGCGGAGTTTCAGCCAGCATAACAAAGGTTCGAAGAATAATACAAAAAAGTGATACTATTCAAAGCAGGAAACTGAAAAAGAAACGTTTTTTGACACATGGAGCATAATATGGACTTTGCAAGACAGCTGTTGATTGGAGCAGTGAATGGAAACGCATTATATTTTCGGGTGAAAAAAAGTTTAACCTTGACGGTCCTGATGGTTACAACTTTTATTTCCATGATATTAAAAAGGATGAGCTTGTTTTGGCAAGAAATCACAGCCGTACATCAGGTGTAATAATGTGGAGTGCTATTACCTGCTATGGCACGAATAGTAGAATTGGAGTTGGAGTTTTTGTCCACAAGAATGAACGAAAATAGCTACAAATGTTTGCTGGAACGGTCATTTTCCAAAATGAAAAACATTTTTGGACTTCTGACTTTTTCAACAAGATAATGCCCCAATCCACCCTAGAAGTGTTGTCAGAAGCTGGATTCAAGAAGATGTGGAACTTATGTCATATGGCTATCTCGTAACATGGCTATCTCGTAAAGTTTATGAAGGCGGCAGACAATTTGAAGGCAAGGACACCTTAATTGATGCTATTCGTAGTGCCCGATCCCAAATTTCATATGATTATTAAAAAAAAACTGTATGGTTCTATTCCTAACCGTCTAATAGAGGTTATATCCAAAAATTATAATAAATATTATTAAACCATAAAATGTAAACATTTCACTAATTTTTTTGTTTTTTTTCTAAAATTTTGCATGTGGCCTCATCCTAGTGGAACACCTTTTTATACCTATTTTCAATAGTTTATTAAAAGGTCTTGGGAAATTCCAACGGTCGTGCCGAATAAAACCTTTAATTTTTTGAATTTGTTATGGGAAAACACGTACCTATGAACTGGTAATAAACTTTTCCGGGTACAAATTCCAACAAGTTATAAAAAGAGAAATTTTGGCCTCATCCTAGTGGTTGGCAGTGTATATGTTTACCTGTTACGTGGGAGGTTCGTGGTTCGAATCCCAACATAAAATGTTTTTCTTCGGGAATCATCTTACTCGAGGAATTGGCAAGTCTTCCGATGGTAAATATATTGCCATGAAAAGTGCTTTCTTGATCTTGTTATAGATTCGCTGTGAATGTCGGAAACTACAACAATTCAAAATTTACTTATTCACCAATTATGAAGAACTTAGTTCTTCATGTCTACTTAATTTATGATTCGATCACCACCTATTACTCTGCCAAAAAAGCAATATCTGAAAAGTAGCAAGCGCCACCTCGTCACGCAGCTAATTATCGATTATTATTTATAATAATTGATTTTTAAAAAGTTCAAACCTCATTTAGCTCAGCCACCCGACTTCCACTTAAATACCATCAGCTATTATATATTTTGTCATTGTTATTCTAGCCTCAGAAGCAGATCAGTTTATGTAATTTTCCTTACCAGTGGTAATGGGCCAGAAAGATAATATAAACCACATGTAATTGAAAACAACAATTAAGAACCAGTGTTCCGCACGCACGATTTCTTGTACACATACATACATACCTATTAAGTAATCGTAGGTGTGTTTCTTGTTTAACAATTTCATGATTAAGTTTCTTAAAGCCTCTTATTTAAATTTTATTTTATTTGTCTATTTTTTTTTATTTTTTTTTTAATTGTAATGTTTTCTGCTTATTTATCTTTTTTTTAACGTTTTCTCTGTGTGCTTGTGTTTACATTGCTCAATAACAACTAATATTTGCCTTTGGTGATGAAGAGCATGAGCACTTATTTTATAAATGCGCACTTATCAGCTGGGTCTAAGCTCTATATACATAAACATATACGTATATAGTCCTAGAAGTTGAAAAAAGGAAGTTAAGGAAAAGTTAACCACACCTTGAAATGATAATTTAATTTAAACAAAAAAGTACTCAATCGACTTTGTCAAGGAATTACGATTTCTTCCAAAAAAAAGTCTGTAAGGTATTTCAACACAAGAAAAAAATAGTTTTTCGAAGTGTTACTCGGCAAAAGAGTCAGCAAATTTCACTACAGTAAAGATTAAATTTAATATTAAACATTTTTTCTTTGGTATTTTAGCGTTTTAAAGGTCTTCCAAGTACCCAAATAAATTTAATATTATGAAATCTTAATTGAGTTTCATTACCGACGTGGCTACGTTGAATTGAAGTAAAAACACAATTCAATTGCGGTTTTCTTTTCTTTTTTTCATGTAAACCTATAAAAATTCTCTGAGCTCAACTGCCACGTGAAATAAAACAATACCAGTGCTTCTAGTGCTTTTAATTACTTTATGCTTCAATTAAGGGCGTGCTTGGAATTGTTTTCCTTTAACAAAGATTTCAAAGAGGGTTTATTTTTGTCAATGGCCAGAGACACGTGTTTGAGTGCCACGAAACATTAAAGGTTAGATTAAGGAGTGTTTCCAAAAGGAATTGATGTAATTTTTCATTTTATTTGTATTTAAAGAGCCTTCAGGAAACTTTAAGGCATTTTAATGCAGTTTTACATTATATTATTAACCAAATGAGAAAACAGAAAAGAATGGTATTTTACACTAGCTGGAAAATAATCTCACTATAAATGTTTATCTTTGTACTCACGGTTAGTAAAAGAAAAAAATGAAAAACTAAATATATGCAAACAAAAATTCAACTTTTTTTTTTATATCTATACGTATATGATCCGTACGTATCTATACGTATAATAAATCACAGCTCACAGGTTAAAAAGGTTTGCAAAAGTCAAATTTCAGACACTTTTAAATCAGAAAAATGTTCGACATTTTACAACAAGAAAAAAATATCTAGCAGGTTCCCAAAAGCTTAGAAGTTCTGTTCAAGTACAATTCTTCCTGATGCCCAAATAAATTTGAAAACGATATTTTGAAAGAATGAAATTTGACTTTGAAGAAGTAGGCTAATACCGACACTAGACTTAAAAAAAAGACCACAGGAATTAATTCCACTGGGGGACTAAGTTCCCATTCTTCCCATTCAGAAGGAACTAAATCCATTTGATTAAAATGGTTCTCGTGCAATGTAGGAATCTAATTCCAAAAAAAAATATGAGGCTTATGTCCCCTCTGCATTTTAGATTAATTCCCACTATAACATTCTAACAGTGAAAACATTTTTGAAATCGGTTCAGTACTTTCAAGTTTCCTGGTTATTTCGCCATTCCCGTTTCCGTTCCCGAAAGAATATGGGAAGGAAATCTAGTCTTAAATACTCAGGAGCAATGAAGCAATATAACGATGAAAATTTTTTTGGAATTGGTCCAATATTTTCCAAGTTCCCGCTAATGTTGTTGTTTCCGTCCCGTTGCTGAAGCCCTTGACACTTGTTGAGTACATCAAAGTGTCAGCATCTGCATCGTTCAGCATGGTCACAGAGACCACCACGTGCTTTTACAATACCCTTATTGGGTCTGAGCCAAAAATAAAAGTTTTTTCGAGCCTTTATTACTTTACCCATTTCTGCTTGTCTACATGATATCCAAAGAACTTCCACTTCATTTGCATTCGAACCCGATATCCCTTCGAGATCCTTATCTCTACCAAAGGCCTAAAAGACGATTTCATTGCTTAGGTCAAAGTGTATAGGATCACTTTAAATTAATTGCTTTTGTTTTGCTAATATAAATCAAGTTCAATGTGCAGTCATTTCATATGAAAAAATTAGTTGGATTATTGTAAAAGTAACACTTTAAACTTAAAAAAAGTTTAAATCTTTGAGTTACTGAGAGATTATGTGGCATCCTAGTGCCAAAAAAATTTTTGGAATCTGTCCTGTAGTTTCTAAGTTTCCATTTCCAACCACCTTTCCTGAGGGAATCTTCTGTTCCCGTGAAAGTATGTGAATGAGATATAAGTCTGGGAATAATGTAAAATCCTAGAGTTGAAATTTTTTTTTAAATCGTTCAATTGACTTTAAGGTTCCCGTTTTTGTTCCTATTTCTGTTGCCGTGGCTATATAGGGATGAAATAAAAGCTTTTAAACCTTCCCTAGACCTACACGGATATTTCAAGATCAAGAAAAGATAAATCCGTCCAGCCGTTATTGAGTTTTAACGAGACTAACGAACAGCAATTCATTTTAATATACATAGAAGATAGAAGAAAGAAGATAGAAGATAGAAGATAAAAGAAGAAAACTTTCAGAATCTAAGCTTAGGTCGAAATACTGTTTTCATGATTTTTAGAATCTTGAAAAGCATCAGTTGATCAACTATCTGTAGTATGAAGCGCTTTGTGGAATTGTAGTTAAAAATTAGTTCCCTCCTCATATTTTTGAGTGTGTACTAAATACCTGCGAGAAAGTGAAGTTCATTCCCAGCTGACATGGGATCTAAAGTCACTTTACAATAGTGAGTTTAGGTTAGGTTAGGTGGAAGTGGCTGTCAGTCAATGAGTACATTGCCTAACACACTTAGGCCGCAAGGGCAAATTGTGATACCACAGAGATCAGCAAGTTAATCACCTACTGATCTCAGAAACCCGATGTAAGATTAACGAGCTGATAACTTATTAATCTTCCACCTGCTAGTCGAACCACGTGGTATTTTGAAAGACTTTTAGGGTATATGTAAGCTAGGTCGCTAGTATCATCGAAGAAGAATTCACCGAGATGAGCCTTCCTCCTATGAAGCAGTGCAGGGCATGAGCAAAGAAGGTGTTGAACGGTCTCTTCCTCCTCCTCGTCCATGCAGCTTCTGCAGAAATCATTGGAAAACACACCAAGTCTTTTGGCGTGTCTCCCTATTAGACAGTGTCCCGTAAGAACACCTATGGTAGAACCTAGACACAGACGGTTCAGGGCCAACAAACTCTTTGATCGTTTTGAGTCTACACACGGCCAAACTTTTTTGGTTGCAAGGTAGCTGCTACTCTCAGTCCATCTAGTGTTTGTTATCCTTGAAGCGTCCTGTCTAGTGAGTTTAGTTTCCACTGAATGGGAACTAAGTCCCTCAGTTAAATCAATTCAGATTTCTAATCTGTCAACTGAAACTGCAAATCTGGAGAGTAAATTAAAAAGTTTAGAATCAATAATGCCGTGAATATAAAGTGTGCAAAATCACTTACGTTATAGGACGTGTTCGTCAGACTACTTTAATTATGATTTGATAAGGCAATTAGCAATTTAGATTCTTGTTCACTTCCTTCGTTTTATTTTTCAATTAGACAAGAAATGAATTATTTTCTTTTTACTTTCAAGCAGAAAGTAAATCGAGAGCCATCCCCAGGTCAAAAGCAAATATTCATAATTAATATTGATTAGTGAGTGGGTGCGGGTACAGTGACTTAATTGCGGTGCTAATTTCATTAAATTTATTCAAGACTGACAAATATACTGAGGATGAGTGCAGTAGCAACAGGCAATGGCATTGAAAAAGTTGTTTCTTTTAAATAGAATAGTAAATTTGTTATTAACACACATTTGAAAGTCATTTATGGTTTTTTCGAATTTCAGTCTTAGTTTGTTAAACTGTATATTGCGTGTCGTCTTATAAAAGGGAAGTTTGCATATGATGCGGCAAAAGCATTATAGATATAAATTAAGTGGACACAAGAAAATAATCTACTCGACCCTTTGCGAGGGGATCTAATTAAATCAGTCAGTCACTTTTATAAAAAAAATTTACTTTAACCTCTTTAAAGTCTAAAAGTAAGTTAGAAGGTTGGTGCAACAGAGGGGGGCCCCAAAGCCTAGTGCTTTTTTCACAATCATGCCTTTTAATTGAATGAATCCAATTTTCTACCGATTCCTATCCTTTTCCTATATTGGTTTCATTCTACTATAACTTTTTACGTTTTGAAAATTATTGACTTTGGTCTCTAAGCGTTAGTCAAAGCAACTTTGAAAGCCTTTTTAATAAAGTCTTTTTATGTTGGCTTGTCAAACTTGGATCCCCAAATTATATCCAAACGATAGACTCTGTCTGGAATCAGATTCTTTATTCAAAACAGAATTTTCTTATGTTTTGGAAAGCCCAAAATTGTTTCTTCTGTTTTTTTTTTTTTAAACCAACAAAAAAGCGAAATAACAAAATGGTCGAAAAACACATTCAGATGACAGTTCCCTCTGCCTTAATAGCTGCGATAGATGTATGAGATTATCTATCGCAGGCTATAATGCCCTCCATTTGCGATATTCAGAAATGTATAATTTTTCAAAATAAAACATTAAATCGTAGTTTTCTTTCTTTCCGATAACTCGAACTACCACTAAATTAAATTTACATATAACCAATTCCTAGATCTATTAAATATTTAGCTACTTAATGATAATTGCACCTTGAATAATTTATACTTTCATAATCTTAGCTTGTTTTCGACTTTTATAATAATAATTAAATTTGCAACTATCATTTGAGTAAATTACTATTACTTGCATTATGCCCAGCTTATTTCAATGCGTAATACGATCGAATAAATCAGCAATCTTTAAGGTAAATAATGGTTTAAAGTGGAATTTTTATATCGCCGATGAGGTTGACTGGGTGTACCGCAAATAATTAGTAAGTGAGGTACAACAACAAGAAGGTGCGCGTGGTGTAAAGCCGTCTGCGTGCACAGGGCCTGGGTTCGATAACTGTAACTTATTGGTCAACTTTTCGTCGTAGAATAGTCTTTCGTCGATTGCATCGCGTAAAGATTGTTTTATGTAACTTTATTTTCAGCCTTTCAAGAATAGCTATTTTACTATCGTGTTTTTCATTTTACTAACTTCTTCTGGTTCTTCAACACATTTTTTTAGTGCCTAGAATTTAGACGATAATCGTCTTAGACGATATGGAATCTAAAACCTTTTATGTAGAAGAAGATGTCTACCTGCATCCTTAAATTGTCGAATCGTTACAAAATTAATGATCGTCTTTGACTCAACCGAATTCCCAGAAGCAATACCTAGCCGTGCGCATGCAAGCATGTCAAGTGAAAAAGTAGTCAGATCAACATAGGAAAATCAACGTTAAGGTGAATAATTTCACAAAAACTGCCATCAAATGTATGTTAACTTAACGGCTACTCAACTAAAAGATGAAATCAAGTCAGTTGATTTAAAGAAAACGTAGATCATGGCCTCAAAGGCTTTTACCTATGTAAGAATCAAAAATAACTGAGAAGCTTACACATGAACTTCACTCAAACTGGTAAAATTATTAAAGATGCTTTTATTTCACCCTACTTGCCGAAAATTTACTTACAAAGAAGTCTCGCATGAAGATAGACATTTTATATAAAACAGCAGTAAATAACAGTTTATGATCTATCTCAATCCTCCTAGAGCTTAGCAAATTACTTGGAATTCTGATCATCAACAAACTTCACTCACTTAATGCTTCTCAATGGCTATAGTGCAGCATAACCAATTTGGTTTGTTATTTAAGAAGCATTTGACACCGCTTGGATAGGTGGCCTTGATTTCAAGTTGAAATCACTTCACTTGCTAAGACTTTTCATCACAATCATCCACAGTTTCTTGACCAACCGAAAGTTTTACGTATGAGTAGAAAACACCGAATCCATATTGAAAAACATCTCCGCAGGGGTACAAGGCTCACGTTTTGGGCCTGACCTCTTCAATCTTGTCATCATCGAATAACCAGCAAACTCGCCTATATGCCTGAACACTCCACTTTGAAGGGATGAAGTGATCAACATTGAGGCCAGAAATAGTTCTCCATAGAGTAAGGAAACACATCCTTAGTACTACCTAAATTACGAATTAAAATCAATACCACTAAAACAGAGTACATCTGCTCTAGGAGTCCCTCACATAATGGCATAGCCACAATATGCAAACTCCTGTCCCTCACTCTCCCCGACGACACAGGTTCAAATTTAACCAACATGCTGAGCACACTCTCCACAAGTCAATCGGTGGCTTAGCTCTCCTTCCTCCATTTATAAAAGTAAGAGGTGGTCTCCAAACACGAATGAAATTTCTGTCTAGCAAGCAAATAATTCGTTCCTAACTAGCTTATTGCTAGAAATAAGCGGAACATACTCGTAAATGAAAAAGTGCTCAGGGGTAAGGCTCTTCGCTGTTACACATCTTTGTATAGAAAACCAAATTAAGTCAACTACTACATCAATGAAAGGCTCTACGAAACCTCAAAAATTTTCCCCATAGACAAAAGCCTACACAACCTCAGTACCAGTCCAAAATGTTGAGGAAAATTCCATTCTATCCCAGCCCTTTTATTTATACAGTTGTAGGTAACCCAGCCAACGACGACCGATATCTCCAAGTGCCATCCGTGGTGGATTCACCATTCTACCAAGAGACCCATACAACAACACGGACCTACTTCATCTTCCAGGATCGAAGCCACAATCGATCTTATCTTACTCCTCACCACCTTTAAAGCCAACAACAGTCAACACTGCTCCAAGAAACAATTAGGTGCTAGCCATAGAAATCTTTCAATGAAAATGTATAACACCCGTTGTTTCCGGTGATCTGAAGTGATTTTTTGCAATGGGATAGCATTGAGGAACGTAGTAGAACGTTAGATTTTTCTGAGCCTAAAGTGCTTAATGGTGAAGATATCTTTTTATGGATCTACATTTTGTTTAAAATTAATAATGACCAAAAGTAACACGACAAAGTTGTAAAGACTGCAATTGATTGAGAGATTTATTATACTCGTACACCATTTTCTACTTGTGCTTTCTTCAAGGATTTGCAGTTGTTACAACTCAATTTTGTTCTTTGTTGTGTTTTATTTTTTACAAGTGTTGCTATTTCTTACCACTTTTTCCTGGATTTTTTCTTAAACTCAAATCAATTTATATCAGTTCAACTAAGGTAAAAACGAATGGCTATCTTAAATACAACTCTCAAAAGTATCTCTTCATATGACTCTAATACGATACTATTTTTCGGTAGAACGATTCTATCAATTTATTTCCCTTTCTTTGTGGTTCTCCTATAAAAATAACATACATGAACGACATACCCATTAGCTACGGTTAAGCATTCACCATGAGTAGAATACTTGCTCACATATTCAAACATTACACACCCATCTGATTCGTGAAAGGGATGAAAACTGGACCATTGTGAAACTATCAGGGCAAAACTTCTGTACTTTCTGTACGAACGAAATACGAGCACAAGTATAAGCACAACCAAAGTGTAAGAGCAATGCTTCTATTCGACTTGAATGCGTCGTCGTCGAAATTGTATAGAAATGCGCACCCATTTGTATAACCGAGAAGGGCTTCGAGCAAATAAAGTACAAAAGAAAACTGCTGGATAGAATATCCCCTTACAGAAATATACTTTCCAAGTGTCCATGACACTTTAGTATCTTAAGGGTAAGAAAATGTATTACCAGCCATGACGCATAGACACTAGAGAAATGAATGCCAATATTGACATTTGTTGATCGAAAATGTGTTTGTCCTCCTATCTATGTTAAAGGAGATTTTTTTTTTGTCTTCAATTCTAATATGATTGTTGCTTCTTCTTTATGGAAGGTTGAGTGGACCCTGATTCCCTTGAGTTATGTGACAATTAAGGGTAACAGTAATACATATACTCGTACAATCGATAGCGAAAATTGATTTCAATTGAACAAGGGTGCCATGTCTGATGTTTATTTAGAACTTATCACAGTCTAGGAATAATATTATTCGAGAACATTGTGTGCCTACACACCCTGCGAGCAATTAATTTGGCGCTTGAAGCTTGGAGCAATATAGGAGTTGATGGACAGATTGTTATTTGTTAGAACGCGTTTTGGGAATAATCATAACCAAGATTAAATTTCTGTGTTAAATAAGAAGTGGAACTGGTCAGCTGCTGGGTTTGATGGTTGATGAGAATTAAATGAAACCATCCACACAAATTTTTTTGGGAAATACAAGTCGTATATATGACAGCTTTGCCAAAAAGTACGCCTTTTGGTGTACTGCGTATTGACATTTCTGTACCGATTCATATAATCCTGAAAAGCGTAAGTGGGAGTTCAAACTTTTAATCCAAAAAAACATAATTATTTTTCAACGAGTATCAACTTTCGTGTGGTTGTACACGTAATGGCGTAATGGTTACGCTAGAGGTTTGCGGCTCGCGGTTCGAATCCTTACGTAAAACAAAAAAAGTTGTTCCCACGGGTATCTCCTTTCACGATTGTCATGAAAAGGACTTTCTCACAGAACAAAAAATGACATCGTCAAAGAATACTCGTGGGTTGATTCGAGCTGTATAGAGGTGATTAGGGAGAAAGACATTATTTTTCGAAATTTTAAAGAAAACCCTTGATTACTAGGGAAAAACTAGTTTGGGCCATTAACAGCTTTGACCCATACAAATCCACTGGACCTGATGGTATAATTCAAGCCGAACTTCAAAAGGCCGCGGATATTATTATCCCTGTCCTTGAAGTAATTCTCATCGGCTGTACCAATTTAAACTATATCTCCACTCAGTGGAGAGAGGTTAAGGTTGTATTTATACCTAAGACTGGGAAATCATCCTACGTAAACAAAAAAGATCTTCGACCAACAAGTCTATCATCTTTCCTTCTTAAAACTTTAGAACGACTGATTGATATTCACCTGCGTATAGCTTACTTACTTACTTAGGTGGGCATTACAGTTCGGGGTGAGCCTGGGCCTCAACCAACATCCTTCTATAACGACTTCGATTTCGGGCGAGCTCTCTCCAGTTTCGCACTCCAAGTCGGTTGAGGTCTTCATCCACTTGATTGCGCCACCTAAGACGAGGTCTTCCCCTTCCGCGATTTCCCTGCGATGTGCTTTCAAACACCCGACGAGTCGGAGCGTTTGGGTCCATCCGCTCAACATGGCCCAACCATGGTAGCCTCGCGATGCGTACTCTTCTGGCTATGCCCATGTCGCGGTACAGCTCATACAGCTCGTTGTTGTATCTTCTTCTCCACACATTGTCTTCGCATACGGGACCAAAGATCATTCGGAGAACTTTTCTTTCGAAACGACCAAGGGTTTCCTCATCCGCTTTCGATAAAGTCCATGCTTCCGCGCCGTAAAGCAGGACTGGGATGATTAAGGTCTTATATAAGGTTACCTTGGTTTTTCTGGAGAGGGTTTGGTTTCTCAATTGCCTTCTTAACCCAAAGAAGCAACGGTTGGCAAGAGTTATTCTACGTTTGATCTCCGCACTGATGTTGTTGTACAGTGGATCCTAGGTAGACGAAGTCCTGTACTACCTCGAAGTTATGTCTGTCTATTGTGACGTTTTGTCCAATTCGTCGATGTTCTGTGTCCTTGTTTGATGACAACATCAACCCTCATTAACCATTAAACCCATTTTTGCCGCTTCTGTTTCAATACTCGCAAAAGCACCTATGACATCACGCTTTTTTCTTCCCATTATGTCAATATCGTCTGCATAGGCGAGTAATTGTACAGACTTTTGAAAGATTGTTCCTCTGATGTTGACGTTTGAGTTTCTTACAATCTGTTCAAGTATGATGTTGAAGAAATCGCATGACAGTTTGTCGCCTTGTCTAAAACCTTTTTCGACATCAAAGGTCTCGGTGAGTTCTTTACTGACCTTGACGGAGCAGCGTGAATTCTCCAAAGTCATCCTGCATAGTCGTACGAGTTTTGCAGGGATGCCGAAACTAGACATGGCTCTGTACAGCTCGTCTCTGTAGATACTGTCATACGCGGCCTTGAAATCGATAAAAAGATGGTGAATATCGATATTGTGTTCTCGGGTTTTTTCCAAGATCTGCCGTATGGTGAAAATTTGGTCTATTGTGGACTTCTCTGGTCTAAAACCACATTGATAAGGACCTATCAAGTTGTTGACGTGGGGTTTCAGACGTTCACATATTACAGCAGACAAGATTTTATAAGCGACGTTAAGGAGGCTTATCCCTCTATAATTGGCACAATTGTGAGGGTCTCCTTTCTTTAGGATCGGGCATACGATACTTAGGTTCCATTCATCGGGCATGCTTTCTTTTATAATGTTAGTTTAGAACACAAATTCATCTTTATTGATCAAGTTGTTATATTATAATAATAGTTTCTAGAACTCGAAAACTACAAATACTTTGATGAATATAATAATGTTGACTTGATTGATTTCGTACAGTAAAATTTACACGATATACAACATGTGAGTGAAACTTAACAAATAAATATACAACACTTTCTTCCGACCATATCATGTAGATCAGCTGGTGCATGCTCCTTTCCAACTGATCTCCAGCTGCCTTAAAAAGTGCAATCCGTTTTCGGAGGTTTTGTCGTGGAGGCTATGCTTACCGATTGTGTTTCCAAAGATGTCCTCCTTCCCTAGTTTTGCGTTGAAATCGCCAAGAACGATTTTCACGTCGTGTCTAGGGCACTGCTCATATGTTTCTTCGAGGAGCTCGTAGAAACAGTCTTTGGAATCGTCGTCTTTCTCTTCTGTGGGGGCGTGGGCGCATATAAGGCTAATGTTGGCGAATTTAGCCCTGATGCGGATGGTCATTATACGCTCATTGACTGGATTTTGGCTAATCACCTTATCCCTGAGTCTACCTCTAACGACAAATCCGCACCCAAATAAACGCTTTTTCTGTTGTCTGTAGCAGTCGCCATAGTATATGTCACAGTTTTTCATCTTCTTTATGCCCGGTCCACTCAATCGCACTTCTTGGATGGCGGTTATGTCTGCTTTGCAGCAGTCCAAGGCGTCCGCTAATTCTCCAGCTGCACCTAGTCCGTTAAGAGATCTTACGTTCCAAGTGCAGATCCGGAGGTCGTTGTCCTTTTTTCATTTGCATGGGTCGTCAACTTTGAAATCATTATCGTTATCCGAGGCTGCTTGTTGTTTCGGAACAAATTATTTTTTCCGTGGTAGGGTAGTTAACCCTACGCACAACCCCCAAACTGGAGGGCCAGGTCCTTTTGGATCCCTTCGGACACAAAGGGCTGGAATATTCAGTGTCAGTACCCTGCTGCAGGGGTGTGAGTGCTGCCGTTGGCTCACCAGGAGCTCATCCGCCACCATCTCTACTTCAATACCCTGTCCTAGTATTGAAATACCCTGAAAGACCTTTAAACCAAATATGTTGGAGTAGCTCCTTCAGGGGTTTCTGATTTTATGGCTGCTGAAGTCCACCGTTGATTCTGTCCTTCGAATTCATCCGCTGGAACATTTACACGAAAGCTCTCGTAGACCACTGAGATTCGTGCAGTCAGTCATTGTTCGCAGAGCAATTATAGTGTTGATCGCTCACAATTCTTTTGTTCCCGATTCCTTCGTCAACACTCGCACTTACTTGTTTAGCAGGTCAGCTCTGGACGGAGCATCCCAGGTCCCAGTGGATACCGCTTGGAGGTATAGTAAGCACAATTGACGTGTACTATAAGTTACAGCATCTGGGCGCCGCCAAGTTGGCACCAGTCAGAGCCTACCCGAATAGTACAACGCCCATCCACCCTGCGTATAGCTAAAAATCCAAAATTGTTATCTACAGCACAACACGCCTACTGCAAGAGAAAATCTGTAGAAATGGCCTCATACACCTTGGTTCGTAATATAGAATATTCCCTCCATAACAAAGAATTCACTCTAGCCGCTTTCCTCGACATAGATTCAATAACGTCAGTAACTTTGCAATTACAAAGGCACTGACGAAGCTCAAAGTAGATGGTTCTAAAGTGGAGTTGATAAATGCTAATGCTAAAAAACAGGATAATCAACTCTACTCTAGGAAACTTCTCTGCAAAGAGATCTGTCATTAGAGGAACACCGCAAGGCGGAGTCCTATCCCCTCTTCTATGGAATCTAGTCGTCAATGAACTTCTAGTTGACTTAGAAGCTGAAGGATTCAAAGTGATTGCATATGCAGATGACGTCTCCATTGCGGTATCTGGCAAACATGCTCATGTTTTTTCAAACGGACTAGAAATATTTGTAATGCTCATATAAAAAGGGCAAGTTTTTGCATGACCATAAAGTAAAGAAAAAATTCTGTTATTATTAAGAACTGCACCACATTATCGATCAAAAGATCTTAAAGTCGACGTGCTAGTAAAGGTGTTCTACCTTCGACCCATTCAAATAAAAAAAAACGTCATCGGTCACAAAGATCGTTTTCAATGACTCTCCGTATGTCTGCTCCATCGACAAAGCCAATTTGCTTTCAGCTCTATTTGCTGCTTGCTCGACATTTCCTGTTAGCAAACTGGCTCTACCTGAGCTTGAGTCTGTAAATTCTGTGGTGAAGCAGTTACTTCTTCGAACTCGCTCGGTTGCGAGAGTCTTGAATAACAAAACTTCTCAATGCCCGGTACTCAGTACTGCTTCCATAGCAAGAGGTCCACTCATGGCATATCTCACCAAAAATTGGAACCAATTCTTACACTTACGAAGAAAGTAAGATTATTGCGCTTGATATTTCTGAGGCATTTGATAGAGTTTGGCATCAAGTTCTCTTATCGAAAATGAGTGCTTTCGGTTTCGATGAGTCTTTCCTTCGTTGGATTGGAAGTGTTCAATACAAGTTGTTTTAGACGGTTTTAAGTCTGATACTCACCTAAATGCTGGTGTGCCCCAGGGTTCCTTTTTGTCTCTGACTCTCTTCCTTATTTTCATAAGCGATCTCTTGTCTGAAACTTCCAACGCTTTCAAATGTTTTGCTGACGACTCTACTCTCACTTTCACATATTCGTGTCTAACTTCTCGTCCCAGCTCTTCGAATGTGGAACTTGAACGGTTGTTTATGATAAGCTCATTGATTAGAATTCAATGCTTCTAAAACTCAATTTTGCCATCTGTCTTTGAAGCTTTAAATAACCCCATCGTCATTATTTATGAATGGTACCTGCATCCAAGAAACCGAAAAACTGCCAGTACTTGGTATGTGTGTAAACGATGACCTTCGTTTAAGTGACGATATATTTGAAGTTGCCAAAAATGCTGCTAAATGCTTTGGTTTCTTAAGGCGATGCAAGAAATTCTTTAACTCTTTTGATCTGGCTACAATTTGCAAAGCCTTCATCCACCCAAAACTGGAGTATAACTCCCATGTCTGGTTAGGTGCTCCTCAAACATCCTTACCCCGACTTGATAGGCTACAAAACAGAGCGTTGCGATTGATAGGAGATCGATTGATAGGCAAAATCGATTGATTCTCTTGAACATCTTCGAATCGTTTATTTTACTTTCTTTCATCGCTTTTTTGATGTTTTCCTTTTGTGGAACAATTTATCCGTAAAACTCGGCTCGCTAGGAATGCTCATCAGATTTACCGGGAACCCAACTTCAGACGTACGACCCCGAATGTGGAATGCTATACCAAACTCTGTTTTTCCCCAATTAAGATTAAAAAAAAATTCAATGCAATGTATATCGGTGTCTCTCATTAAATCCTCTAAAAAATTGTAGGTCACCTCCATTCCCTCACTAGGTATGGTTATCAGAAATGTGCTAGACCTCGCGGCTGCCCGCTATTATGTTGCGCCACCCTATTTATTTATTTTTATCAATTTTTGCGAGGAACTGACAATTCCTCGGAGAGTAATCGCATGGCCATAAAAATCACTTTCCTAATTTCGTTCTCCCTCATTTCTCACCAAAGTCTAGTCGAAAGAAATGCGGAAGGCCCCTAGCTCCCCGAGCTCTCTTAAACCACCCTATTTATTATATTTTTCTATGTGGACTCTGCCAGCACGATGTCATCAAATTGATTTATTGCTCTCGATTAAGCACATCGCAAAGATGAAAGTGAATTTCTTCCAAGCTTATCAACCAATACAAACTAAAGTAGCATATGTCCACGAGTCAATCTTATCAGCCGGATTTTATTCTCTGTGTCTGGTTTTTGAGTAACCCTAGAAGGGCATCTCTGGAGTTAATTATAAAAGCCTCGAGATTACAATATAGCAATTAGTTATTGTTCATGTTTTACAACTGTTCAAAGATAATATTCGATGTCAATGTAGACAAAATTAATGAAATGGGATTTAATGAACTGAGTGTGTCACGAACTGTGCATTTTCA
The DNA here is from genome assembly GCA_914767635.1 of Melanostoma mellinum. Taxonomy (NCBI): domain Eukaryota; kingdom Metazoa; phylum Arthropoda; class Insecta; order Diptera; family Syrphidae; genus Melanostoma; species Melanostoma mellinum. Next base: position 161,111,459 of record OU612058.1, on the reverse strand, counting down.
AGAGACAATTCAGATTTCTTATTTAAAAGAAGTTTAAGGAAAAAAGCCACTTGTCAAAAACTTTTGATTAAAGAAGTGCGGTTTGATAAGTGAACGAATATATATTGCGTCATTATTGGTGAAATTACCATCGTATTACTCTTCAAACCACACACACTCAATCCATTTCGTTGTAATAAAATGATTTTTTATTCATTCACATCAAGAAAAATTTTCGCTAGGCAATATCACCCAGTTTTAATTTCCGAAAATAAAATCCTCTTTGTAAGATGTTGTCAGCGCGAGCGAACGAAAGAAAGCAATTCGGATTTTGTGGATTTTTTCCTATATTTACGACGACGACGTACATTGTACGTATATCTCTTTGGTTTTCAATTACAACTGCTAGCAATATTCCTCATTGCCTGCGATGAAACTACAAATGAGTTACCCATATAAAAGCGAACACAAAAGAGAGGAAATCCTCCTCATAACAATGATATCTTTTTTAACGCTTTATTTTCACTGATACTTGAGAATAAGGGGGAGAGGAAAAAGTAGCAACGAGCAACCTACTTGTCTTGGATTAATTAAGGCAAAAGCTATTCCAAGGAAATTGATTTTCTCCACCCAGTAAATTTTTATTGCCCTAAACATAGCTCTGGGCTATGAGCTTGAGCCTAAGTTTTTAAGAAAAAAAGGAGCACAAAGATTGGACGAAAGAGAAAGTTGACTTCAGTGTTTCATAATTATAACCATGACAATGACGGTGAGGATGATTGATTATGTAAGTAACAGATAGTTTTTAACTCTCCGCATGTTTTCCTTTCATGTAAATTGATTTGAAAATCAAAACTTTTTAAAAGCAATCAATATTATCAAACACAAAAACTAATAAGCCATAGAGATTACTCCATGTTATGGAACACTGCCAAAACTTTTATTTAGTCTTAGGCGCTAGACCTATGTCTAGGAGAGATTACTGAGTGGCCTGGTGCAATTTGTAAAACATGACTAACAGGATGGATATTCGTTTTTTGTTAAGGCTACACTGCCATTTATTTTCCTTATGGCATATCGTTATGTTGGAAAAAGGGACTAAGATTAAGCTGCTGAAAATGCACATGAGTGAGTTTCTATTCTAAGCTCGAAAGAAAAAGATCGATTTATAGAAAAAAGCATATGGACAACAGTATGGACTTGGATTCAAGGTTTCTGTGTTGAATTTTATATTTACTTTCTATGAAGGCCAGTTATAATTGTTCCAAAACTTTTGAATATTATCAATTATGTGATGAGTGATTATCGAATCCTGTGCCCATGATTGTGACAGCGGTTGCTATCACAGTAAAGGGATCTTACATAAAAAAGGGTAGTGCAACAGAGTGGAAGCCCCTGAGCCTAGCGCATTTCGCTCAAATGTGCCTTCTGAAGAAATGGAGAGGGCCTACAATTCTGCCGGTTCCGAACGGCTAATCGAGAGAGTGCTTTGCAAAGAAGTTTACTGTTGGAGGACTTGCCAAATCCTGGGGAAGACAAAAGAGATGGAAAAGCATTTTTCGTTATTTTACTTTCTATATTTGAAATTGTTTTGTTTCAATATAAAAACGACACCTTCTTTTATATTAAAAGTTGGGTTGTCTAATTCGTACTTAACCGAGTCACTTGAGTGGGGAAAACCACAACAAGTTAGTTTGTTTAAAACGAGTTTCTGATGAAAAAGTTCGTGGTATTTGCTCTTCGTCAATCTTAAAGGACCTTATTGAAGTCATTTGAGAGGAAAAAATTAGAGTGTTGCTCGCGTTGGTTTTTGTAAAACAAAATCACACAGTCATTTTCAATGGAAAAGCTAAAGGCGTTTGCTATTGGTCAATCTTAGTTGAAAACTTTATTGTGTTGCTCAAAACCGTGCTAATTTTAAGCTGTTATTGGTTTTGTTATTCAAATGCAAAGTCAGAATGAGTTTATTTTTTAATCACACAACTTGCAGCGAGAAAAATAGTTACTTTATGAAATCATTTTGCTGTGATGTGACTTTTCAATTAATTTAACTATTTTCATTTTGTAATAAGCGAATTTTTTGCCATTTGCTTTTTGGCAACACTGGTTTTGACAGCTTCCAGAACAATGATTGCAAATGTTTGAATTCTATTATCAAAATGAGTGCTCAGTTAAGAAAGGTCTTCGCGTGCTTTTTCCATTTTATTTCTATTCGGGCTTTTGCTACTAAATTTCTCACCAAATTAACTTTGTTGGACATCAAATCACCAACACGCTTATGTAGAACAGCATGTGGTTTAAACAAGACGGTGCAACACGCCAAACAACGCGCTTAACTATAACCCAAACCGGAGGCAAGTTCGGCTAATTTCTAGTTTTTGGCCGATCATTTCGCCGCATTAAATGTATGATTAAGGCTTATGTCTAAGGCACCAAGCTCGTTTCGACTCTCGATTGACACTCTGGAAGCCAACATTGAAGCACTTATTCGTGAGAAACTGGCCGAAGTGGTGAAAGAGTATATGAGTGGATGGACCATTTGAGGCACATCCTCGGCCAACATTTGCATGGAATAATCTTCAAGTAGTTAATGATATCGACCGTGTTATCGATTCAAATAAAAGTTTTACATATTTTTCTGAATTATAAATGTTTTTTCATTTCCGATAGCTCTTGAGAAATCACTCGTTATTTCGATCACAAAACTAATAGTTGGTTTAAATTCTCGTGCGTGAGATTTTCAACTCTAACGACTGTAATAAGTTCGTTTTTGATCGACTAGCATTAAACGCAATTATCTTTGTAGTGGAGTCAATAAAGACATAAAACAGGCAATATTCGGAAGTCCTCAAGAACAGCTCCGATTTTGATGATTTTTGTTTTAAAATTTTTTTTTTTATATTCTTTAAAATCAGAAACCTTTCAGAGCGGGGACGGAGCTATTTGTCTTGTTTGAGGGGGGGAAGTTGGTCTAAGATTTTGAAAAAACCGAGTACTTAAAAGGTACTTTAGGGTCTAAAAAACAACGTACCAAAAGATGGATGTCGGCAAAAATGTCTAAATGCCCAAACTTTCCATTCTGCGGCGGTGCCCCTCAGATATGCCATACGATTTCGTAGTACTTAAAACTTTAAACGCGTTTTTCTCGAAATCTTTTTTTTTAAACTGGCCGAAGGCATAACTCGAGCAAATCTTCACCGATCTTTATGAAATTTTGACAGTACATTCAAAATACCTTTCTCCGAAGACGTATGTAAGTTTTTTTTATTTTTTTATAATGCAAAGTTTTTTTTTATAATCAATTTTGTCGTTATTTTATAGTAAAATTTCAAAGTTTTGTTCAAACGTGCACCATTTCGCGAAATAACAAAATATCGAAAAGATCCTGCGTACGTCTCTTGCTGTTGTTATATAGAAACTAAAAATTTTCGGGATTCCGTTCCAAGACCAAAATTAAGGAGGTAACATCATCGGCCATGCCCCCGTCTAAAAAATGAGGTGCCTCCGAAGAAATGCTGGACAGCCGCTATTTTGAATTTAATTGACACAAAAAAACTTGTGCTTGTATATTAAAACATAAATTATAAAACCTCATTCACAGATTTTCGATTGATTTTTTTGTTGAGTCAAAAAAAATTCATAAATTATGCACATTTTTCACGTTCTATCTAGACCAGCGTCCCCATTTAAACAATATCTGTGATATTTATGAACAAAAAAATTTCTGCTATACAATATCATTACAAACTTGTAAATATATTAATGAATGTTATCTTATAAGAAATTACCTCTAAGTTTGTTCTGTGCAGTAATGACATGGAATTAACTTGTGAACCAAAATATAAATTTTTTATTGGCCACAGAAACTCCAATATTTTATATACAAAAAAAATTACATTTAATTTTCATTCTCATCTCGCGTTTCGGAGACTTCTTCCTCTTCTTCAAGTGGTGGGTGGTTACTGCAGTCATTTCCACTGCAAACTATGCACGCTGGTGAGCAATGAAGACCACTTTTTCTGCAGCCACACGCTGAACCGCATGCTGTTTTGCAAGAGCAAAATATTAATTTCAAAACTTTGTCAGGTGCTGCTGGTTGTGTCATTTTTATTGGTTTTAAATAATTCTCTTTTCGCCAACCCCATTCTTCAGGCGACAAAATTCACCGATCTACAGTCTTAAATAAAAAAAACTCCCGATGACGTAATCATCATCTAGACCCCCCTACCCCCCATGTCATCCTAAATAAACAAAGCAAAGATCCCACCGCGCCCTGTAGTGCTTACCTAATACTTGAACGGTACTTAAATTATTAGTTATATTTATATGTATTAGCTTCTAAATAAATACCTTCTGCATTATGCTGATATACACTATTCACTCCGATAAAAATTGTTTTTGCTATAAATAGTTCACACTGCACTGATAAGAATTCACTGTAATAAAAATTACTACTTAAAACTTGAGGAAGCGAGCAGTTACTCCAAAAGGTAAATGAATACTGAGTGAGGTAAGCAGTAAAAATGTAAACAACTATTTGTTACAATAAGATTATATGGAGACTTTTTTTTACAAAAAAAATAGACACCAAACTGAATTTTTTATATAAATGTCGTTGGTATTGTTTGAATATAATATGAATATTTCCGTCCCTGCTCTAAGAAGTCTCTGAATTAAAATAATATAAAATAACAAAATTAAAAAAATAAAATTCATCAAAATCGGAGCTGTTTTTGAGGATATACATAAAAAACTACTAAAAGTGCACATATTATTGTCTTATAGGTGTCGGTAAACATCGACCAAAACATTGCGTATTAGAAGGGTACAACAGCATCTAACTGATGAGCCCACTGTTGTACCTGGGCGAAACGCATAAATGGAGTGAAGGTCACAAAAAACTTTCTTTTTCGATTTTTAAATCACAATACTCCAACTAACAATAATAAAATTCTTTTATTATTAAATTTTTGTATTATTGTCTTATTCAAACAAACTTCAAAACTAAAAATCTTTTCATTTTTTATATTTTACCCATTTTGTATTTTTGCAAGTATTATAAAATGTATGGGTTTTTGAGTGCCCTTATTTATGAGTTTTTTTTTTTTATTATTGATTTGTTCATCTGCTAAAAATAAAGAAACCTTAAGTTTACTAGGCGTTTTCTGAAAAAAAGACCTCAAAGTCAAAAGTTTGCTTGGGGAAAAAAACTTGCACACCATTTAAATTTTAAAATCTGGCAACCCTAAGCCTATTGGAGCCCAACTGAAATACAGTTTTAAAGATTATTATTTCAACAAAAAATTAAGTCTAAAACTAGGTCTCTACCATCAGTATTGACAGAGAAATCGAATTTTTCACAAGTCAGGGTACACCAAATATCACAGATATTGTTTAAACAATATAAATAGTTCCGTCCCCGCTCCAAAAGGTTTCTGATTTTAAATAATATAAAAAAACAAAATTTTTAAAACAAAAATCATCAAAATCGGAGCTGTTCTTGAGGACTTCCGACGAAAATGCTTTATTGACTCCACTATTGTCAACAGAAATAACTGAGTAGTTTCGTTTTAAACGAAATGACACGAATAACATGACGTGTTTTCTTCCGTACAAATTACTCAATAAAATCCTGTTGCACTACACTTGCATTTTATCCCTTCTAATGTGTAAGCTCGTTGGGTTGATATGAACATGTCCTTAAAAGAATACTGTTTAAGGGTTAAAAAGAATGATTTGAAAATTTGAAGAAAAGATAAAGATTGCTGCTTAAGCAGAAAAATTATTGTATTGCGAAAAGAGAATAAAACACTGCTGACTGCTGAGATGCTGCTTAGTCATATTTTTGCTGTTCCTCGGAACGTGGAGTGTTTTTGGTATCACTTTTCCTAAACACCTAAATAACGTTTTTTTTTTTTCATTTTTCAGTTAAGGCTTTTAAAAATAAAACGACATAAGTTTCAACAAATTAACGGAAGTTATTGTAAAAAATTTGGTAAAACTGAAACATTTTTGTGGAGCCCCGATGTTCAGCAATTGTGGAAAAGTAAATATAAAAAGTAAGGTGAAGAATCATCGTACGTCGTATGTAAGTTGCTCAAAAGCAACTCAGAATGTTGCTGATATTATCAACATTGTTAAAAATAACCAAAGTGTGTCTCTAGTATCTACTCGTCGATCATTTAAATTGGGCATTCCACATTACAACAAGTTATGAATAAAGATTTTAAATTTAAGGATTTCGGATTTCAGTAGGGACAAAAACTGAAGTCTACTGACCATTAACAAAGTTTTGAAGTCGTGTCCTTTTTAAATGGTGAAGGAGGCTAGTTTTACTTTGGAGGCAACGTTAACATCCAGTTCGGGGCACTTTACAATGTGTGACCCTTTGATGCGGTTCGATCAACTGTTACGATAACAGGATTGCTGTATTGAACAACGATTAATGAATAAAAAATTTTCGATAAGGACGAGGTTTATTTTCAGTCAGGCTTCACTTCGTTTCAAACATGCAGCGATGCCATAATTATTTCCCATGAAAAGTGTCCTGGCCGGATTTCCTTAATTCTCGAAGAGGCGATCGCAATTACCCACCGAAATATTGTGGCTAAACACATTTAGGGCCAGTTGCTCATTCGAATCAAAAATTTAAGTTCTACATAAAGTTTTCATTTTTGTATGAGACGTTCCGGAATTCTTAAGTTCTACATAAAATCCCCATACTAAAGTAGAACTTTATGTAGAACTTAAATTTATGATTCGAATGAGCAACTGGCCCTTAGACTTTTTTGTGTATACGTTAAAGGGGTATGCCAAGATCAAAAAAGCGACCGTTTTGCAGTGGAAGAGTCTTGAGTAGATAGATCGGAAGAGTGGGTTCGAATCCTACTCGTGGCATCTACTTTTCTTTCAGACTCCCAGGAAGGGTGATACCCTGGTAGTAAGTAGTAAGTAAGTAAGTACACTTTGATCTTAGCCATAAGGCCCTGGTAGTATTATGGGCTGGCCATTAGGTCTCAGTACTCCAGGGTAGCATACGTCTACTCTTTTATTAATAAAAAAATGGTGGTTTGGCCATCATTTGGTTAAAGACCCCAAAGATCGGATTCGTAAATTTTTCGAGGAAGATGCAGCCGCAAAATGAGAATTAATGATGGAAAATTACATTTAAGAGTACTATATTCCTGTTTGGCTGATATTGTTCTTTTATAAATTTATCTTAACGATGAAACAAGCTCTAGATGAGTTTCTTTCAAAAGTACGTAGTTTTTTAAGTAGGTATCTAAATGAAACGGTTTATGCAAAAACCCGGAATATTGCTTATGAATAATATAGCAACGTTCTACTCTAATTGTAGAGTTTTCTTTTTTTGACCACATGTAACTAATAAAAGCTTCTCAAAAAATGCATCATCAAATTAACTTTGTCTTTCTCTTGCAATAGCACTGAATCTTTTACGTTAAACGACTATGCTTATGCATATGTATTCATCAAAATGAAAGTAATTACATATGTGGAGTAGAATTTAATGTTTGCCGTTTACTTGTGTCCTTTGTCGTATCTACTGTAATATTTGTTGCTTTTAAATCCATTCATTTTCACACTTCTGTAACTGCAAGCGTTTAACTTTTGGTAACTTAATGATGTTTGTCTTAAAAAATGCTTTTGAAACTCTCACCATCCCCCAGAAAAGGTAACTGTCATCAAGTGTGAATTGTGGGACACAATTTTGTTTGTAACATCCTTGGAGTGCTTTTTACTTTACCTCCGATTTGTTATTCAGTCTTGGCTTTCATACCATTCGGACGTGTTTTTTACCTTTGCGCTATTCTCCCGTCTTTTAAAACTCCCAAATTTCAACATCAATTTCGCTGCCAATAACTTTATTCTGTGTCACAAATAAATTCATTCTCAATTCATAACAAAATGTCTCATCAGTGCGCGAATCCAAACTGTGTCAACAACGAAAATCTTGCTGAGTCGGTTGTATGCAGTGGTCTGTGCGGTAAGCGTTTCCATACGACTTGTGTTGGCATAAGTAAAAGAACATTTGTTTTCCTTAAAGACTGCAATAATTTTGTTTTCAACTGTGACGAATGCAAAAATATTTCACTCTCGCATATAATGCTTGCGATTAAATGCTTGAGTGACTCAATTTCAACGACTGCAGAAAAAAACAAACTTTACCACAAGCAGTGTATGACACAGTTTGAAAAATTCGATGAGCTCATCAAAGCATTCGATGAACTAAGTAATAATTGTCAACAATCCGCGACCTACCTCAAAAACCGAATGAAGTGTCTTGAAAATCAGATTAATTCGTTGAACAATGCAAAATCGCCAGATAATGGATTTGATTTAATAGACGAAATGAAAAAAATAGTGGAAAAAAACTTTAAAACCAATATGTCCGTTTTCAATTCTTCCTTGAGTTCGTTACGTTCCACCATTGAACAAACCTCTTCAATCTATCAGCTGACTTCTCAGAAAACTGCCGTAAACTCTGTTGAAAATCATCTGCAATCGATCTCACTTAACCCCACTCCCCTTCCGTGTCAACATGATGCATTGCGTTCTGAATTGGCTGATAGATTCGTAGACGTTACCAATGATCTTGCTTTAAATAGAGTATTGATCACAGATCTATCCGATGAAGTAAGAGCGGTTTCGTTCAAAAGCAATACACCTGATCAGCAACCGGAAAGACCAACTGAATCCAACATGTCCATACTTGATGAATTAGCAGACGCCAACCTTACGACAACACAGCTCATTCCGCCCCCTCCGTAGCCGAATTGGAACCTACTTTTTCTCCCCCCACCGAGCCCACCATAAACCGTTTGGGATCCTCTTGGACTATTTCTGAATGGAATACAAGGATCACAAAGCTAAACAACAACAACACTTCGATCTTCACAGTGAGGAACACACCTGTATCGGCTGACACCGTTTGGCTAGAGAGTTTCTTCCTTAGTAACTACACTATAAAGATTTCTTACATCCAGAAGATCTCTACTCCGAACTCTACTTCATTTCGGATTAGCATTCCCACTTCCTACGAATGGTTGTTTACAAATCCTTTTGGCAATACCGTGAAAATTGGAAAGATGGTAATTGCACGTTGTAAGAATAAAAGTAATAAGCTTAGATTAATACCCGTTCCCAAGCTCGCAAAAACACCTTCCAACCCTAATTGGTTTTTTAAAACCCACATAATGCCAAGTTTCGCTCCCTCTTTCCAAATACCTTATATTTCTCAGCATGTCCCAACTCCACATCCCAAGCCACAAACCAAGCCACAACTCAAGCCACAACCAAAGCCCCGTAAATCAATTCAATCCAAAATCAAACCCATAGACGCCTCTTATAAATCCACGCTTCCTAAAAGGGTGTCTTTTAATCTTGAAACTACTCCATCTAATTCCTCTATACCAAGCCCACAAATCTCTGCCCCTTTTCCAAGCTTCGACCTAACGTCTGGAGCAAAATACCCTAATTTCGTCAGTTCCCACTTACTCAATCCAAACTCTTCCCAGTCTCCTCAAGGATCTTCCCCCTACATTGACCCTCTCCTACCTCCCGTAGTCAAACTCACACAGCAAAACAATGATTCAACTGAATCGCGTTACGCTCTCTCGAGACTAAGAGACAAAAAAAACTTATGAGAACATACGAATCTTTTTGTCTTATCTTCACGACAAATCGGACTCCCTTTGCTATGAAGGTAAGACTAGAACCAGTGTTATGGTCTCTATTCAACAGGAAGGTCCTCACTGACGTCACTAGTCTCAAGAAGCTCTTTGTTAAATACCACGAGTATTTTGATGTGCCTCCTCAAAAAGTTGAAAGTGATCTATGTGCTTTTGGACATTACATCCACTCTAAACGAATCTCTCACCTTCAACGTACCAGAGCTGACCATGAAAAGTTTTTTCGTTCATAATTCAGCATCTCAGAATCTACCTCTTACCTTTTACTACCAAAACGTAAGAGGACTTCGCTCAAAAACAAGAGCAGTCCTTCAACAATCCCATGCTTTGCCTTTTGAAGTCTATGCCCTGACTGAAACTAATCTTATCCCTAGCATTAACAACCAGGAACTGTTCACATCTACTTTCAATGTTTATCGAGAAGACAATCAAGACCGTGACACTGATGACTCTGCTTGTCGTGGTGTCATCATAGCTGTCACCAATACAATTGATTCATCTCTTCTCTCAACATCCTCCTCCCCCAGCCTTGATTTTGTCACTATCAAAATCACTCTATCCCATAAATCGCTTTACATTATCTGCTTCTATATCTTACCATCGCAACCCCTTGAATCTTATGAATTTGCAATCAAAACGGTTGACGACATTTCAGATTTATGCGAACCCCATGATGAGATCCTTATTTTCGGTGATTTTAACCTGCCGTATCTAAACTGGACTTTGTCAGATGACCTATCGTTTTACATTGCTCCTAGTCCCATCTCTGCCAAAGAATGTCTGTTCGTTGATCGCCTGGCAGACTCTTGCCTCTGCCAAGTAAGCGGAATTTTAAACTACATGGGTAGGCAACTTGACCTTGTATTTACAACAGATCCCATTAATTCCTCAATCTCACTTTCGCCCCTGCTCCTTTCAACCATAGATAACCTACACCCTCCTCTCCTTCTCTCATTTTTTCTCCAGTCTTCACAACCATCTAACACGCCTGAACCTCCAGCTTCATACGATTTCCACAAAGCAAACTTTTGCAAAATTAATGATTACCTCAATAGAACTCACTTTAATTTTGAAAATTTAACTGTAGAAGATGCCACATCCGCATTCTACAGAGAAATACATAAAGCTATATCCCTCTTCGTTCCCCTTTCTAGACTTAAAACTTCTTCCACTTCCCCTCCGTGGTATAACCATAGGCTCCGTAATCTAAGAAATAAAAGGAACAAATTGTGGACCATCTTCCTTCGTACTCGATCTCCTACTGACTATTCAGCTTACCTTGGCTCTTATTTACACTTCTGTGAGCTTTTCAACACTCTTTACCAACGCTATTTAATTGAAATGAAATCTAACATTATTAATGACCCTAAGTCTTTTTATAAATTTGTCAACCACAAAAGAAAATCTGACGGGTACCCTTCCTCCCTCTCCTTCAATAATGAATCCTCATCTGATGCACTCGCCGTAGCAAACTATTTCGCAAACAGTCTTTCACGGATGATTCTTTAGTTCCTGATTCAGATTATTTCTCGTTTTACCGAATTTTTCCTTTGATCCATTCCTTCCACGTTTCTTTGACTCCTATCTAATTGAAAAAAAGTTAAATCATTTAAATGATGAGTATATTCCTGGCCCAGATGGTATACCTGCCATATTTCTTAAGAAGTGCTCCTCAACTCTTTCCCTTCCTCTCTCAAAAATCTTTAACTTGTCCAATGTCCATATCCCTTGGTGTTTTCCCGCAAGTTTGGAAAACGGCGTTTATAACCCCTATACACAAAAAAGGTCCTAAGTGTGACGTGAAAAATTATCGTCCCATCGCTAAACTATCGCATATACCCAAAATTTTCGAAAGCATACTGTATGAAAACTTAAGTTTTCGTTGCAAATCTCTCATCTCCCCTAGACAACACGGGTTCCTCAAAGGCAGGTCAACAACAACAAACCTCGTTGACTTTGTCTCATTTACCCTCACAGCCTTAGAGAATGGAAAGGAGGTCGATGTAATTTCAACTGACTTCAGTAAAGCTTTCGATAAAATCTCTCACAAACTTATTCTTTTTAAGCTTTCCACCCTCGGCCTTGAACCCATTCTATTGAGATGGATTTCCTCTTATTTAGAAAACCGTTTTTACAGCGTTCGGTTCAGATCCGCCGTATCCAGCCGCTTTCTAGCTACATCCGGTGTTCCCCAAGGCAGCCATTTAGGCCTTCTCCTCTTCATTCTCAGTATTAACGACATTGAAATGATCATCAAACACTCCTCTATCTCTCTCTATGGGGACGATACTAAGTTTTACCGAGTCATTTCTTCTTCTGAAGACTCTTCCCACCTCCAACACGACCTCGACAATTTTTCAATATGGTGCTCCAAAAACTGCCTGGAGCTAAATGTTTCCAAGTGCCAATCAAAAACCTTCTCACGAAAACGCATCAAGACTACTCCCCGCCTCTATCTTCTAAACGGTCAAATTATTTCCACCGTTGAGGTGATCCGGGACCTTGGGATTATTTGCGACCGTGAGCTGAATTTCCTCAAGCATATCGACGATATAATCCTTAAGGCAAATTCAGCACTTGGCTTCGTGAAACGATGGTCCAAAGAATTTGCTGACCCCTACGTAACCCGATCCCTTTACATTTCATTTGTCCGTCCGCTTCTAGAATACGCTTGTCAGGTCTGGTCGCCTTTTAAACAAGTGCACATTGCCAGAATTGAGAGCATTCAACGCCGTTTCCTCCGTTTTGCTCTTCGAGGTCTTAATTGGAGTAATCCCCTGATATTACCCCCTTATCAAGACCGAATCAAACTCCTAAACCTAAATACGCTGAAAGATCGAAGATAAATATCTGACATTCTCTTCATTCACCGAATCCTCACAGGTACCATTGACTGTCCAGCAGTTACCGAATCCATTTTTTTAAATACTAACCCTCGTAACACCCGGAACCCCCGTCTCTTCTATCTTCCCACCCATCGAACCTCTTATGGCTCCAATGAACCCATCTCCCGAATGCTGAGTAATGTCAACTCCCATTCCTCTTGCTTTGACTTCTATATGAGTACTCCCTGCCTAAAACTTCGTCTCCTAAGCCCTCCAACTACTTAGTAAGTCTTAGCTATTAAGTTTCTTAGTTTGTAAATTAATAGCTTGTACTCCATGCCTAAGACTTTGTCTCCAAAGCCCTCCAACTAGTTTGTAAGTCTTAGCTATTAAGTTTCTTAGTTTGTAAGTTAATAGCTTGTATTAAGCCTAATAAATGGGGGGTTTGCCCCCACCAAAATTAAAATTAAAATTAAATTAAATTAAATTAAAAAATTATCGTTTTAATAACGTGCAATGCAAAGTTTGTTTCTGACATTGAATATTTATGATTCAAATTTGTGTTTTGAAACGTCAAGGTGCATTAATTTCATGCAGCTCGAAGTCATCATAGTGTTTTTTTACTGAAGCACCTATCGAATTTAAAAGTTGAAGTTCAATACAAATCAATTCAAATAGGTAGTTCAATCAAAATAGGGAAGCGGAACTGAGTGGAGGGTTCCAGGAACTAGCGCATTTCGCATAACTATGCTTTTTCAGGAAGTAGTAACAATATTCTGCCGATTCCGAACGGCTAAAGGAGAATGAGCTTTTCATGGCAATGAATTTACTGTCAGTAAACTTGCAAAAATTCTCGCGAAAGGCGAAGCCCGTGGAAAAATACTTTACTTTTGTTGGGACTCGAACCACAAACTTTCCGACATGCTAACCTTACATAATTCAAGATCATGGATATAAATTTTAATATCATATCAACAAAAGACAAGCAATCTTCAACCTTAACAGAAGCAACACTCATTTCATCCAAAAGTTTGAAATGAGTTCATTGCCTGCTGTGATTTGAAGTGGAAAATTACTTCTCTTATCCTTTAATGCGAAAAAAAAGAAAACCAAGTAGAAGAACAGCCTCTTCCTTAAAGAATATCAACAACAATAACTGTGCTCTTATTCAATTGCTGAGAACAATTAAAAATGATAAGCCATGCTTTTTGTCAATTCTCACCACCCGTCACATAAATTCATAATGAAAGAATTCATTCTAAACCATTCTCCACAAACCCTCAATCTACGGCTTTATTTTCTTTGTTCACTTAATCTCCAAGAACTTACAAAACCAAACAATCTGGAAGAATAAACTTAATGGAATTCGGAGCCTTTGAATTTCTTTCTTGACAATACCGATGAATTGATTGAAGTTTTCAGGAGTAAATATTTTCTCCAAACGAAGGAGTTTCAGATTTCTTTGTTTTTATTTCACTGAAGTTCTAAGAGTTTGAATTTCGAATCTACACCAAAGGACAAAAGTAAAGGTAATGGAATCTCAAAGTGAAAATGAAAAATGATAACAAAAGGATACCTGTATTGTGTATTTCAGGGTTTGTTGGACAAAGCTTCTTCAAAAACTACGCATGAAAAGAAATGCACTTGAGTCAAGAGTGCAGATGGTTGGTAAATTGCATTCGATTACTCAAAAATCTGAAATCTTATTGTAATATCTTTTCAGTGAGAGTTTTAGGGTTAAAAGTGATATGTGACAGGCATCTTCTAGATTCCGTTAAGTAAGTTACGAGAGAGGAGGCTTCTAATTTCATAGTGGTTTCTCATACCGTAAGGTGTTTGAGTAAGAAGCACATATGTATGTTGTTATGAAAATAATAAGAGGTCACAAAGGGCAACAAGAGCAGTAGAAGGCAAATTTAATTGACACAGCGAGACAAGTAGCAAAAGGAGGCCCGAGTTGCACAAAAGGAGATATGGGTGACTCGGGGAGTCTAATATTCAATCATAGTGGTCGATTTTTTTTTTTCACAGATATTCAAAAATGAAATGTAATCAGGAAGTGTGTAGCGTGATCTGAAACATGATTTTCAAAATGAATTTGCAAAATTTGCAAGTGTTGTTCTGAAATAAGTGAATTCAAGGCGAAAATGCAAAACGTATTACGGTGTTTTCAGTAAATGATAATCTTAAAGTAGAAAGAGGAAGTTGATCCAGACAAGAACAGCTCGTCGCAGCTCTCTTGGTCACCCAACCCTTTTGTCTGAATAAGTTACGCTAAGAGAACACTCGTAAACGTACTTGGAGTCATTGAGTATGAGAAAAAAATAACATGAGGTGTCGTAGAACACCTGTGCGGAAGGAAGCTTTTGACAATTTCAGATATTGATACTACTCCGATACAAGTTCTTAAAACAAACAAACTTCTTCTTTTAAAGCTTAATGTGTTCATCCAAAGCAGTTGTCATTAAAAATGCGTTTCCTTTATTTTGTTTCGAAACGGAAACCATTTTTGGCTTTCTTTTTTTGTTATCTTTTCGTGTATGTTCTTTGTTAGGGTATTTGGTAAGAAATTTTTATTTCAAGTGTAAAGTAGGCGCAATATGTTCATTGTTTTTTGTTACTCTTTTTTTAAAGTCAGGAATGGAACAAGAACATCGACCGTCAATCAGCTTAGCTAGTTAATAAAGGTGAGGTCACACTATCTACAAATATAAGAATCCTTGTAATTTTTATTGTAGGACTTTCCAATTCCTCCCTACAAACGATATCCCTGGAAAAACAATTGTATATGTTTCTTGAGTTTGGAAGTTGAACTGGCACGCAACAGGAAAACATGCTAACTATTACGTCACGCAGCACCACTGTTCAAGTTACTTGCACGCAAACAAACGCTGTGCCGTAATATTATCGACACACATTTTTAAAACAGATGTAAATACCCATATTGATTCCTGATTTTTCGTATTTTGTTATGTCACTTTTTGTAACATTCCTGCACAAGAACTAATTACCTCCGTTTTACTCGGACCTAGTGACATACCTCATGCGTTATTTTCTGTGGCAGCGCTTTATTATTTTAAATTTATGCACCTTTTAAAATTGCTAAAAACATGTTTCAAAGGAAACCATTACAAAATGCTACGTGAAGTTTTTTTTGTATTAGCAAATGATTTTAGCAGTCAAATCGTCGCCGTCTGACTTTGGTCATACCTAGCTGATCATCAGCTGACAGAAAGGTCCCGGGTGACATGTGCTTGAAGTTAGAGAGTGGGACTCTCTTTGTCTAGTTTTTTCTATTTATACCATTTAAAAAAATATTCGCTGTGAGTAAGAGACATGAAAATCAGTAAATATGTAGTTAATGGTAGTTAGTAATTAGTATTATTAATTCCAATTACGTAAAAATATTTCAAAGTAGGTAATTATTTGGAAAAAAAAGTGTTTAACGAAACAGGTAGACCTGGAGTGTAATTAAAAATTATGAATGCAAACTACTTAAAAGTATTTAAAGGCGGGTAGTTATTTAAAAGCAAAAACAGTAAAACCACAAAAAGAAAATAAAAATTGGTCAAGATTGTGTCCCTCGTATTTGCGATTGTGTGCTGAGTACAACATCAAAATCTAAAGTCCGAATATAAGGCTTTTATTTTTCAAAGAATCATTTTTAGGTTGATACAGGGTTGCCAACTGCTCATTTACTATGAAAACTAAATAAAATCATGTAGATTGTAGATATATAAATATTGAAAAAAATTGAATTAAATATTTTTCTAAAGCTTAGTGCCTCTTTTGTGAAGTTCTAAAAACATATAAATGCTGAAAAATTAATCAAAATCGTAAGATCAACTTTTTCAAAAACCTGTTTTTTAGTGAATGCTAAACAACTGAAAGATACAATATCTTTTGAGGTAGTGTTAAGCTAATTTTACAGAAAAAAACTGAATAGAGAAAAACAAAAAAATTATCAAAATTAAAATTTATGAAGAAAAATTTAAAACTTCCAGTACGATTGACAAGATCATTTATGTAACTCTCAGTAAGTGATTTATTAAGACCTTTTTAATTCTGGTTGCATTTTGGGTTTCTTTTACATTGACTCATGAGGATGACCTAACTGACGAGATCTTATCGAAGTCGCGACAGTAATTTTGCCAAAGCAAATTGTGGTTGGTTTGTAATCAGTATGTCAGAAAGCATAATTAAACTTCGAAGCTCGTAATAGCTATCAAAGGCTATTCCCAACTAAATTTTTGGCAAAGTAGATAATCGTAGGCCATTGACGAAACGTACGGTACTGTTAAAGGCAACATTGAGTTTTCGACTGCTTACATGGTTGCAATTCAGTAAAATTCACAGCCGGAATTACGGAATACACGTAAAGTAAACGTGTTTCAAAAGGTGCAAAAGTCTGAGTTACCCATAATGTACGTAGTGCTCCTTGGACTTGGCCAACAAGAATGTTTATATGGTCATCCCAAGTCAGGACGCGGTTACTTGCAGCTTCGACAAATAAGCAGCAGAGGCAAATAATCAAGATCAAGAAAAAAAGTGACAATAGTGTTGAACATATAGGTAAGATAAGGCAGTACAATTGGAAGAATCAGGTAAATGTTTTTTAACAACAATTTTTCTGAAAGTCAAGTATGCAATTCTTAAGGTCTTTGCCAGAAGATGTTTCGCAAAAAAAAAAAATCAAAGAAATCGTTTTGAAATTAATAAAAAAACATTATTAAAATTTCGAAAACTAAAGTTTTTCAAAATTCGATACCCAATTTTTATAAACAACCTAGAACTTCTCGAATTTTGAATTTCATCAAAACAAAAAAGTCGGCTTTGAAAAAATTTTGCTATGAAAAGCATCGTTTTTGAGCTTTGTTCGTTGAGTTAAAAAACTCATTACATCATAAGAAAGACAACCAAAAACGAGTCCCACCCACAAAATTCAATCGAAATCGAAAGAATCGAAAAAAATAAGTGTTTTCGTATGGTTTGTGTGGCAGGTACATTTATTTCAAGACCTAGAGACCCAATTCAAAGAACTAGCCAAGTGAGTGGGTTGTAGATTCATCTACGGACAAACAGACCTGCAGTAAGACGGAATTGTGGGACCAGGTGGAGCGCCTGTTAAAGTTGAGGGTTATCACCTTTTCTGGAAATATCACGTTGGCTTCTTCTATAATATGGGCTGTACATAATATCGTTCGGGCTTATTAATAGTTTAGGAGTTATAAAATTGAGAGTTCTTAAAGCACTTAGTAAAATTCTTGTGCAATGCGATCAACTGACAGACCTTTGGGAAACCGATATCGCCACAAGCAGTGGATTTCAATCACTTTAGGAACCTCCCTTTATGAAATGTGTTAGCAACCTTATGTTCACCTGTGCGAAACACTTGCGCCAAGCGAAAATTGCCCATTGTAATGACCCCAAGATGGTTTCACCAAATTTGTTTTGCACTCTCGCATAGTGTGGCTGAGTTTTAAGATCGGAAGATTTGTAACGCTTGCAGCAAGCACTTTCTTCGCACAGTCTAACGACTTCTTAAGGTTGCTCTTTCTTACAAGAAAAGTGTTCTAGTTTCTCCTGAATTTTTTTTTTAACTCCACGGTGGTATTTATCTCCAAAGAATCACAACTCTTTCACTTGTCTGCTTAACACTAGTATTCGCCCTTTGGGATTCACGTATTCCTCTCTACTTGAGCTTCTTATTAAACCCGTAACTTCAAAGTCATTTCTATTCATAACAAGTAGCTACACAGTGCAGAAGACTAAAGTAATTTAAGAATTTATCTCTTCCTCTAGTAAAACAATCGCGGTGAACTTATTTTAAAGTCCTGAAAATCCAACCAGGATTTATACACAACAACTAATTACAAAAGTCAAGTTTAATCATACTCCAGAAAAAGGTAAGAACTTAATAATACACGCACTTCAACTGTTGCTGGCTTCCATAACAAACACTAAAAATAAGGCTGCCTTCTACAACAAACACTAACAGTAAGGGTTGCACACTTAACTCTATGAGAACAGTAGCTGGAAGTAATGACGAACGCTTTGAACCGGTCATTAAGGATAAGACTCTTGTTCTGAAATTGCTAATGTCGACAGAAAATTTCATTTACATTTTTAGATTATTTGACATGTATTTTTAGAATGGTATGATGCGTGCTTTATTTGACTGACTTGTTTGAGCGTGACCTTTATGATGTTGGCCTTTCGCTTATTACCACCACAAGTCCAAATTACTTCTTCAGTGAAATACAATGAGAGGCTCAGTTTTGATTTTAAGAGTGTTTTTGCAACTATTCACAAATTCAACCTGAAAGTTTCTTATTGCAGTTAATTGAATGCCAAACCGTAAGCTCCCCGACCAACTCGATTTCAATTATGTAAAGCGTTTTATGTGAACCAATAATTTTGAAGGCTTAAACTTAAGCTTCGTTGCCTTCCAATTAATTGTGAAAGTTCGCATGTTGAAAGTGGTGTTAAATTTCTATTCGCATATTAAGTTTGTTCTCTTTACAGCACATTTTTCTGAACATATCACAAAGTCACACGTTTTATGGCACGAATTTCATTTCAAATTTCTGTTCAGGTTTCAGTAGGGAAATGACAGCTGAGCTCAGTACTTGTAAAAAATCTTCCTTTAAAGTATTCCTAATGAAAAGAGATCTGTTAGGAATTCCTGTACAATTTGATCCCTTTTTGAGTAGGCACATCAAAGGATACACATTAAGTTTAGGATTGTCGACATCACTTAACGTCATCACTCAAACAAATGTACACATTCGTTTGTTCCTTTTCTATTTAGCAAAAGTTTATTCATCAAAACACACTCGCCTTTGTCAGTTTAAACGATAACTTGGCCTTTACTAAAATTAAACGAAGCCATGGGCTTGGGCATACTGTGACAGAGTTATGAAGCGTTAATCTAAAAGAGGAAAAATGTGTCTTACGTACACATTGTGATATAAATGCTTCAGTTGGGGCAAATGTTTTTCTGTTAAATTCCTTAGCTTAGATTAATTTTAAGATTTTTTTTTCTCAATTTCAGAAAGTGAGGTGTCGCAGCTTATTAGATTTTGTTATGTAAATTTCTTAGTTTCATTTGAATGGTTAGCTAACGCCATTAATATTTAGTAAATCATAAATACAAAAGGACTTATGTTAAATAAGTCACCTTTAATTTCGTTGGTGTTTTGTTGTGAGAGAAGAGAGAAAAATGTTCCCTAGCAGGTACAATCCCAGTGGAATATTTAATGGTGGAGTAATTGCTTTTCTTTCATTCATGTACTCTTGCAGTGTACTCCTGCTTCGCTATAATCTGATAACAAGAAAGAAAACCCATTAAGCTTGTTACTTTGTTTGTTACGCAAGAAGGGATTGCATGCTCGCACAGTATTGTGAAATTTTTTCAATGCTTACACGTTTGAAATACACCAATACAGAATTCAGAAAATTTAAGTTGGTCAGATAAAAGTAAAAATCCTCTTTTTTTTTTGGGACTACCTTGGTTTTTCTATACAGGGTTTTATTAATTAATTGCCTTCTCAACTCATAGTAGCAAAGATTCGGAAGCGTAGTTCTCCGTTCATAGCAAATCCTAGGTAGACGATATCCTGTACTACCTCGAAGTTATGTGACTATTGTTACATTTTGTCAATTCGTCGATGTTCCCTGTCCTTGCTTGATGACAACATATGCCTCGTTTTGTGCTCAATAGCCATCAAGCCCATTTTTGTCGCTTCTGTTTCAATACTCGCAAAAGCACCTGTGACACATTACGCTTGATTCATTCTATTGCGTCAATATCGTCTACGAAGGCGAGTAGTTGTACACACTTTTGAAAGATTATTCTTGTGGAGTTGAACGATTGAGTTTTGCACAATTTTTTCTAGTATGATGTAAAAGAAATCACATGACATTGCATGTGTGTCGCCTTGTTGAAAGCCGTTTTTGCTATCAAAGGTCTCGTTTAGTTATTTACTGACCTTGATAGAGCTACCAGGATTCGCCAAAGTTATATTTACTAGTCGTAGGAGTCCTGAACGAATGCCAAAACTAAGCATGGCTCTGTTCATGTACTATCACATGGTCATGCAATTGATTGATGTTTATCGGGTTCCGCTAAAAGCATTAAGGTAGGGGTAAACCCTGGGCGTTTTTTTATTGCATTTTCTTATTATACTACATTTAAAGAATGTTATATGCGCGAATGTATGCGAATGTAGGTATGCGCGACGAGCAAATAGAAGAGGGCCGGCCGGACGGACAATGATCCCGGCCGCGCAGCATCTTTGTGCCTTTTATGATTGGTTCCAGGTAGCTCCAGGTCTTCTTTCGTGTTCAGGGAAGGGGGTCTCACTCTAATGATGCTTCTAACGGAATATTTTTGACCGGAACCATTCAGTGTGCTGCTTTTCTCGTTTATATTTAAACGCGTTTATCTCGAAACTAGTGTTTTTAAAGTCGGTGTGCAAAATATCTCGGTGACTGTTGCAACGATTCTTCTGAAATTTGCAAACTTTTTTAACCCTAATTTACAAACTGGGGTTCATTTGGACCCCAGAGCATGTTTGAACACTCACAACTTTTTTTTTGTTTTTCATTTTTTTTAAATGGGATTTTTACTCAGCGAACAAAATTCAATTTTTTATTCATTTCTTAAGTTGAAACGATTATCAGATGTTTACAGATTTTTCTGCGATTTTTTTGTGAAAAGAACCCGTCCACCCGAACTGGGGCCCATTTGGACCCCACTACTGAAATTCTATGAAAAATCATATTTTTTCTAATAAATAATTATTTTATTTTAAAAGCAGCCTAGTTTATGTTTAGAAGAATTTAACTTGAAGTTGTGGGCAGTTTCGGGAGACATTTAAAACATAAGGTTCTAGTGTGGCAAGGGCAACAACATCTGCCACATCTATCGCAGGTAGTTCTGGTTTTCTTGTCATCTACTCTTGGGCAAAGGTGCCATCTGATTCTTTTACAAGAGAGCCTTTCAGGGACTGTTGGTAATTTTTCCTGAACTCTCCCCAAAATACAGAGAGCATCCAATGCAGATTTTCCATTGCCAGATTGTGGTGCAGGTTGTGAACAGTTATTCAGTTTTGACTCAACCTGTTCCTCCGCTATTTTGATGATTTATTTGTGTTAGACGGATTGAAGTGTCGGAAAATGATGACAGTTGCTAGGGCTGCTACGTCCAGTAAGTTGTAGAATAAAACCATCGGCCAGCGATTTGTTTGACGTGCACATGAATATATTGAGACCATTTGGTCGAATACATCGACTCCACCTTTGGTGCTGTTATAATCCAGTATCATTGCAGGCTTACTTTGATGACCGGAAGTGGATTTCTCACAGTTATGTTGTGTTGATACCACTTGTTTGTTTGGCTTCGGAACATAACTCACCAACGCCATTTTTCCAGAAAATCCAAAAATGGATGAGTGGACTGGACGATACTGCTTTTTGTTATTGACCTTTATAGGCTCATTCTGCTCATCAAGAACCTCTTTCGCTACAAAAGGTTAAGGCAAATCTCTTTTGTTTTTCCGAATCGTGCCAAGAATAGTGATCTTCTTATCCAGCAACTTCAACGCCAAATCCACCGACGTAAAGAAATTATCAATTGTGAGGTTGCGTCCAGAATTGAAATATGATGGTATCAACGACATCACCACATCATATCCACGACCAAGTCCTGTACTTTAGTCAGAGCTACCAGTGTAGACAGAAAACTTCAGTGGATAGCCCGTTGAGCTTTCATACATCCACCTTAACTTCAAGCCATTTTTGGCAGTCTTGCTTGGCATGTATTGGGGAAATTCAATCATTTTTACCTGAACAAAGTGAAATAATGACTATTTTTTCTTTTGATAGGCGGACCTGGCAAGAACATTGATATGCATCAATATTACAATCAGTAATTACGTAAAACAGACATATCGAAAGGGATAAGCGGGAATCCCAGATTTGCAAAATTAGACAATTTCCATCGTTTTTGAAATTGAAAAATTTTATTGCTGACCTCCTACATACCTGCATAATGACATCTCTGCTTAAATTTCTTTATCCCTGCTATATATAATACTTATAATAATACAAAACAATTCATACAATAGCCAGAAGAACTATAACTGAACAATATAAGTCATAAATCAAAAAAATTTCGAACAAAAAATCGTGGGGTCCATTTGGACCCCAGTTCGGGTGGACACGACTTTTGCCGGTTTGTAAAGGGTTAAAATATATTTTTAGAGGTGAAAACACTAGGATTTAAAAAAAAATGTAATTTTTCCGGAATTGACAGCTGCAAAATGGCGGCATTTTTTTCATATTGTCACCAAAATTATAAAAAACACTTGAGACTATACTTAATAATGTAGTAAATCAATTAATTTAATTACTTTATCAGACTTTTCATAAAAAATTTTAAAAAAGCCTTCTTTTCAGCCTCCAAATGCTCCACCAAGCTTTTGAAAATATTCAGAAAAGCCGTAATGAACTTGTGCACGCATAGCGTTTCATAACTATATAAATACAAAAATATTTTTTTAATCAACTTCAGCCGATCTTTTTTAGATTCATTCAGTTCTTTTTACTTACTCCACGTGGCAACTAAAACTTGCCCCAAACAAAAAAAATGTCACTATTGCTTCCTATTAACTTTCTCGTCTTTTTCTTTCAAATAACACATCCCCCATGCCTACGCTTCGAAAAGTGGACGAAAATTTATAAGGATAAACTATACTAAAATAATTCCCCACGCGACTAAGAGGTTTGGTGGGTTTCAGAACTTCAAAAAATAGATTTTCTACTTAGTCCAAGTAATATACAGCCTAAGCGAACGTTCTTCTATAATCTGTGTCTTTAAAATCGGTGGATAAGATGTCTCAAGAACCACTCAACTGATCTTGATGAAATTTAACACACCTCTTTGAAGTGCAATGCATAAGTACTTGAACAAAAATAATTTTTATTTTTTCGACGACTACTTTTTTTGACAGATAAAATGAGGAGGTATTTTGACCAAAAATTAGAGTTTTTTGAATTTTTTTTTTTTTTTGAAATTTATTGTTTTTGCTTTCGCTCAAGTTCTAGTTTATGGTCTTAACTAAAACATTTTCTTTTTCGTTCGTTCAAGATGATCCTGCCAAAAGTTCTGCTGTCCACGCCGACGTCCTTTTTCCTGAAGTGTTGCCGTAATTGATGTCTTAAAGGCGATATATTATTTTTACAACACAGTTTTAAAAACTGTTTATCTTAAAGACTGTTTAAAGTTTGAATATATTATTGAATTTTCTATTTAAAAACATTTGAAATTAGGTCTTCTTTTACACATCAGAACCCATCTAACCCCTTAAGAGAGGTCATGTCCATAATAGTTTTGGTCCTTAATCTTTTGTCAAGGATTGGTAAGTTCTTTCTATAGCATTCCTCAGTGAATATGCTTGGGAGAAATATACTACCCTATGGAGCTTTTATGCACTGTTCTGTCTCTATTTATTTATTTCGTCCTCCAAATTTAAGTAGTTTACTTGTCCCAAAACTCAAACACTCAACAGAGTAAGAGACAACTTTTGTCTGATTTTATTGTACTAGATGGAATTTATTTTCATTTTTTGCTATTGTTGAGCGTGCAAAATAAATCATAATTGCTTACTGCACATGCGTTTTTCATTTGAGAATCGTTTTAAATTAAGGCACTCAAAAGCATACATACATTTCCACAAAAGTTAAAAATATGAGGCACTTAATGTACCGTTCACTGTGGTACCCTGGTTTTGAATCTCAAAAACATCAAAGAAAGAAAAAGTTTTTGACTGGTATTGGCTTTCGTTAAGGCTAGCAAGTCCTCCGTAAGTGGCTACACACATACTTAGCCGTTCGGAATGGGCATAAAATTGTGGGTCCTGGAAATATGTTAGTTCCTAAGGTTTTCATAGCTTTGTGGCGCCACCCCTTTTACTTTTTATTTTAGTTACTCAAAGAACTAAAGCCACTTACATAAAACATGAGTTTTATATTCCGTCAAATGTATTTTGCAAAAATGTAGAGAGCTGTGCACCAAATGGGACAGAAATGGACATCTTCATTTTACTGACAAAAATAAAAAAAATAAAAAATGATCGAAAATTTTTGTAGGCTTTCGTTATGAAATTATAGCTCACATAATTTTTCGCCACAATTCGCTTTGAGGAACAATTCACTTTAGACAATTTGCTTTGAGGACAATTCACTGTAATACTTCACAAAGGCACCGAAGGCTAACTTCTTCCCTTAGGTTGAAATACGGCTATAGGAATGGGAAAACGTATCCAAAAAAGCGTGTTCACCCCAGGCTGTAATTAAGATAATTAAGTGGGAGCCTTTCATTATCCCGAATGCCGTTTTGGTATTAAACATCGTGTTTGCTAAACCATTCGGGATTTTTAAATTCGGGGTGGTACTCTTCGGAATTTTAATACCAAACCACTTCGCAATGGTGTATACTCACTGCACAATCCGAAGTGGGTAATTTTCTACCTCTGTACCATTTGCTGGGGTTTGAGTTCGCTTCAAAAGTGATCAAAGATCATAAGGCAACCACTCGATCTCATTTTAACACAGCCTTATATGAATCTGGCCCTAATCAGAATTTGAGAAGAATTTCTTATCTTCATTATCTTCATTATCTTTAACATTTAAACGTAGCTGCCAATCATGATTGAACCAGTTTGCAGCAGATTTTCCAATAATACCATTTTTTAAATTTTAAGCTTTTTTATCTCGAGATTGGGACATCGTTCATAACACTTAACTTTTCACCTGCGATATTCGTTGGCGTTCGTTCGATTGAAATTTAAAACCAGCGGTAAGTCCTTACAGTGTTCCTTCCTATCTACACTTACATTTTTGTAAATGTTTCACTTTAAATCTTTGAACTTTAATTTCCAATACGATGAAATCAACAGAAAAATAGATTTTCAGTTACATATATTAATTTGTATTTCCGCTCTTGTCTACAAACAAAACATTATATACCAAAATCTGCGAAACAAACCAAAATGTAACATTGAAACTAGGAAAATAGAGGAAGAGAAAATAATAAATTCGCTACTCAAATTTCCTTTCCGTGAGAATAGGCTATTCACTTCACTGCTACACCCACTTCTCTCACTTAAGTACCCAGGCGTTGACGTATGACGTTACATACTATCATTTCAAGAGGAGACTTTCTCAAAAAAAAAAAAAAAAATTTTTGGCCTAACGTTAAAGAGAAAGCCTTCACCTATGGCAACCACATCAACAGAAAGGGAGATATATTTTCAGCTTTCACGTATAATTATTTGTACTGTCACTCTTTCCTGTGACCAAGAGCAAAAATATACATTTTATAACAGCACTTGCAAGAGTAGAACAAAGTGCCCAGGAAGACGAACGACGAACAGAAAACCACAAAAAGGTTAAGAGAGAATAAAAATGTCTACTTACTCACTCTTCTCCTTCATTCGCCAGTTTGAGGAAGGTCACAAAACCATTCTAATGGATTTTCAATTCTGGCACGCAAAACAAAAATAATATTTGTATCCTTTTCTTAATAAATTCAATAACTCAATGTTATTCAATTTTTAGTTTTACTTCAATCAAAGTCTTGAATTCGTATGTGTATGGAAATATTCGTCGAAGGACAATGCAACGAGAGTCCTCCAGACTCAAAAATTGGTGTTTAAATAATACTTGCAAGCAAATTTTGAAATCCCTTCTCTCTTCCTTTTTCTAACTATTAAAACAATTGTGGTTTCTTAGTGAATGCCGATTATGACTTTCAATCGTTTAACTGTCGGATAAGTAAAACGACAGTGATTGAGTCGACTAACCGACAATTGCTTCGAAGAAAGTTTCAGTATGGAAAAAGACATCCTTTTTACAGCTCCAACTCGGACAGCGGATATATAACATGATGAACATGTTTTGCTTAGACGCATCTTGTAAGTTTCTTTTTGTGCGTCATATCTGTTACAGTCCTTACAAATATCTAGCATCAAAGCGTTCGTTTTATGCCTTTTTTGCCTTAGTTTAAATACGAATAGGAAATGCATTTTTTCCTTTGACACAAATACACCATCTGAAAGTCATTTTCTTAAGTCGTTTTGTTTTTGTTTGTTTTATTATTTCCATCTTTTGTTTTTGGACACACGCCAGAGAAAATCATTACAAAACGGAAAAAAAGGATTAAAGTTTTTGCTAGTATACTCAGCAAAGATACAACATTGTACATAGTATATTCTTTATGCCTTTTATTTTAATGTTTTGGCCTAAAACACTTTAATAATGTACTCGTACAATGGAATATGAAATTTCACTATTGACCTTGGGAAAGTTGTCTGCATCCAAAATATTTTTGGCAGTTAGTTTGATTTAAGAAATAGAAATTATCATTTCCTTTCATCGTCATATAATGCTATGCCAAGGCTGTAGTTGTAGTAACATATATTTTGGCAGAAGCTAAATAGATTTTGTGACCCTTGAAGGAGAAGTACGAAGTAGTTATGATGACGTAAAAGTCACCCAAAAAAAAAAAAAGAACCAACTGATCGTATCTTCTTGGAGCATTTAATTTCCCAAGCACCAACCGTGAACTTCTTAGTCCTTGCATAATCACAAGGACATGGGGCACAATCCAACACAGTATTTGTTTTTTTTTTTTTTTTTCATTTTGTCCTTGCGTGAGTAGAAAAGGTTAATTTAATAACCTTCAATCGAATACCTGCTCAAGACTATATTTCACTTTTCAAATGGAGAAAAGCCATAAAAAACTACAGATGGAGAGTTTTGCTTTTTAAGTCCTTAAGCAATAAAATACTTTGTTTCTGTAAGAAGTACTTACTCGACTTATTTCGATATGAAACCATTAAAAGAATTTATAACTCTCTTTTAACGCTTCGGCTTTACGAAGCATGAGAGAAACATTCATGCTTTATTAAATGTGCTCCCGGTTCGGAAAGAATGTTTCAATAATATAACTTTTTGAATAAAGTGAAATATGTAAGCCACAAAGTAAAAAACATTGACGTTAATAACTAAAGAGGAAAAATTAAAGCATTGGCCATAATTGACTGAATTCACTCTGTCGAAATGAATAGAAAAAAGAATAATTTTACGCTCTTTCAACTTGTAGTAAATCAAAGCATTACCAGCTTCACAATATGAGGGAATATTAAAATTAAGTAGATTCTAAACATATGAAGAAAGCGAATTGATTTTAAATTTCTATTTTCACTGTGGCGTATGAGTACTTTTTTTTAATAAGCAGTGCGCCTTTTGATTTAATTTAGTTTGTTCACTCTGGCGTATGAGTACTTTTTTTTAGAAGCAGCAGCGTGCGTGTCCGAGTGTATTTATTTATGTACGTATTCATTGGAGTGTTTTGACGGAAGAAAACTCATGCTGGTACGTGTTTTTCTGGGCTCAAACAAGTTTGATTCCCTCCTTCTAAAAGGCATACGTGCGTTCAAAAGTTAAAATATTTACTTATGGTTAAATAGCTCAGTGAACAAATCGCTTTCAGGGACTACCTCACAAAAGAGATTTGTAAACGTGTTAACCAACTTAAAAGTTAAATGTGGATATGAGGTAGGACTTTGCAGTTTCACCAATATTTCCGTCACGATTGATTTGTTCAAATCGATTTGTGCCTTTATTTACGTTAAGGCGGAGTTTTACGTTAAGAGGAGTTTTTGTATGTTGGCGGAGATTTGAACCGACATGTTAGAAACACAATTGAGGATTATGAAGATTTTCATCGGGGTATGAGATACTGTCCTGCTTAGTAAACAAATCTCACAATTTTACCTAAATTAATAACATGTAACACCTTCTTCTGCTAAAAGAATTTTTTATGCATTTGGTGAAGGAAAACAAAGAATCAAACAAGGGCTACTAAGGGAATCAAGTATTGTAACTTGGACAACGGAAAAGGCAACCAATTTATTTTGAATATGCAGAGATTTCTGAGCAACATGTAGGGAACTATCTTTTTTTACCAAACGAAAAAAAGTTTGTTTGTTTTTGCACAAGTTAAATGAAATAAATATCTTTCTTAACCATAAAAAAACCACACCCCTTAACACTAGCACTGACCTATAACCAGTTGAAAAAATAACGTAGAATTTTTTTTTGCATTTATGTATTGCGAAGGTTAAAAGCAATTAGAAAAACACGATACCGCAGTGGAATGGCTAGATATGGACCTCTGCAGTGTAGTGATCTTCTTTACCGTACATTACATACATATAGTATAGAGGATACAATTTTTTGGTTGCTTTAAGAGTTTAAGCGAATGACAAAAACTTACGCTCGATAAGATTAATTTGACGCAGATCTCGTAAAGGAAAAGCGTTCAACAAAAATATAAAATTGATCCGTTGTTGATTAGCTAGAAGTTCCCTAAACCGTTCCATCTCCTGAAATTTGCTACCATCCAACCTCTCCTCACTCAAACATCCAATTCTGAGATAAACCAAAAAAGAAATTAACTAACCCAAAAAAAAAAAAACAAAAGCTAAGTAAAATTCCTAAATGTAATACTTGGATGAACAAATATATAAAAATATAATTTTAAAACCAACAGACAAAATTAAGAGGCCAGCGAATCCAGTCAAAACAGTGCACCGTTTTCACCAGGAGTCGCAGTAAGCTTAATGAAATAGTAAGGTACATTGATAATTTTTAAAGGGATTATTATTCTTATACTTAACATCAAATGAATTATGTCTGATTATAAAGAGTTTCATTCCATACAAAACAACAAAAATAAAGAAAGATGAATTCATTTTCTTAAGGAAAGATGTACATTTCTTTTTGCAAAGTGACATTTTGCTTTTTATTTAATTAGAATAATGAGTTATTAAGAAATTTAAATTAGGATGTGAGATAGGAAGCTTGATTGAGTAAGACATTCAACAGGATGTTTTAAAACAAAATATATTTGTTTCGTCTTAGGGGTCAGGGCGGTATAATGAGCGTTCGCAATGACCAAGGTGCATCGAGATAAGAATTTTCTTTTTCTTTAGATGCAAGAGGAGGGTAAAGCTCAGAGAACACGATCACCTATGTTCTCCACAAGTATGAAAAGCTATTTTTAGGGTAATTAAAATTCGGATTCCACATCTCTACAATATTAAACTTTTTGGAATTTCATCTTCGAATTTATAGGCCTGAAATAAAAACGTGACACCGTCCATTTTTCAGTAGCAAGATCCCACCCCTCCGGTGAGCTAGAATGTGCGTAGACTAGCAGCCCTACCCGTTACTTAGAAAGTGGACCACCCTTTCGTAACTAAACTTTGATGGTCTGAACGACCTGTAGCAGTTCGATTCAAAGGAGTGTTAGAATGAAAGAGCTTTTATACTGGAGTAGAATTGTCAACAAAACTGTGTGTGTGGTTAACCCATTATTATTTAATTGGTTTTCTTTTGAAATCTAACCCATTTAACTCTGTATGAGGGTTTGAATAAGGAATTTCACAGACAGTTCACTCTGGCGTATACTTGTTATTTAAACGCAGTTATAGAAAGAATTATTGATTTATTTTAAATAAGAAAGTTCGTTAAAAGCCTTATCAGCATAGTACAAATAAGAAGGAGCATATCACAAAGTATGTGGGATCACCTGCAGCAAACTTACTTATGCAGGTACAGGTAGAGCCAAATAGTTTCTAAGAACTCCATCAAGCTAAGGAAACATGGTGCTGAAATGATGACGATAGAATCATCATCATCGGTTGCAAGAAGAAAGCTGCTTTAAAAGCATTGTAAAAGATCTTTTAGAATCACTAGCTAACATATCTTAATTGAATGACCAGACATCACAGTCGAAGAAGCTTATGAAGGCGTTTAGAACTTTAACAAAAAATACAAAGGTGCTGGCTTAGACTAGATACCATATGAGTTTTGAAAGAAAATGGTAGCCATGGGGATTAGATGGCTCACAATTCTTATTTCCAGGCTTATTGGGATGATAATCTGTGGCTAAGCAATGGAGGGAGAGTTACAATCTACCAACGAACAAAGGGAAGGGAAGTACACGAAATTGTGTTAACTACCGTTCGATCAGGTGGTGTCCCACTCTTTGAAGATCATTGAGAGGTTTTTAGGATGCCGACTGTGAAAAACATAAACACCGTGTACGGTATTAGTACAAGTAAGAGTGTGAGTATTTGTGTTGCACGTTTTTTGAAGTAGACATGCCTAGTCCAGACATTTAATTAAATGCAGAGGTACTTAAGCGAAGAATATACACCGAGGTCGTACCTCTTTCATTCATATACGGTTCACAATGATGGACAATGCATAAAAAGTATGAGAGTAAGTTGACAGCAGTTCAGATGAAGATGAAAATGAACACGATTGGGTCACACGAACTTGCGATTGTGTTCTGAAAAAGATATCAAAATCTTAAGGCTGAGTTAAAGGTTTTGGTATTCGCTCTTCATAATATCTTTTGTGGTACAGGGCTAAATCACGCAAAATAATGAAAAAATTAAATTAAATGTATAAAAACAAAAATCTAAGAATCCCATCCTTTTGCAATTGCTAATACATATGCATGATGAAAATTTAATCAAAATTGTTGGACCAGTCTATTCAAAAAACGGTTTTTAATTTTTCACTTATTTTGAAAAACTGTTTTTTTAAAGTCAAGTTTGCAAGACTCTAGATCTTGCTAGTAGTTATTTTGACAAAAAGTTTGAAAAAATCTAAGTTATAATTTTGAAGTTATTACCAAAAATCAAAGTTTAATTTATAAAAATTTCCAAAACAATCTTTTTTTTTTTTTTTAATATTGATGTGCAGTCTTTTTTTAACACTTGCGCTTTTTAATTCCAAAATTTCGTCAAGATCGTGTCAGACATTAACGAGACAGTCGATTTTGATAAAACGTTACTATAGGAGGTACCATTCAAGACTTTTACATCATAATAAAAACAATTAAAGAATAATGTCTCACATAAAAATTGTATCGAAATCGTTGGAGCCGTTTTCGAGAAAAATAGGTATTATCATAATGGCTGTATGGCATGTATCGTTATTTCTAGACCTAGAGACTCAATTCTAAAAATCGCTCTGCAAGCTGCTAAACAGAACTTAACTGCAAATTTCGAAGTTAATCGGTCTAGCTGTTCAGGCTACAGACCCAAATACGGGCCGACAGAATGTGGAACTGGAACGGTTGCGTATATGATTAGCTCATTCAATTCTGACCTTGACAGCATTAATACACGGGGTGAAAAAAAAGAGAGAACTGCAGCTCCCACTTTTTTCGTATTCTCTATCAACGTTAAGTCATATTTAAAATTGCTATCTCAATTTTTGGTTTGTACGATTGCAAAAAAGGTACCAACATATAATCGCAAGAAAAAGGAAGGCATGCAAAAACACTCTTGGTATCGACAAATGCAACGAAATCTGCATTTTAGTTTAGTTGGTGTTACACAAAACTGGTAGGCCCGCCAACGGCTTTCTGCGGTCAAGGCGGCGTATCCCACAGGTTATTAGTGAGAGGCAGATGAGTTTAAGTCTAATAAAAATAAAGAAAGTGAAAACAGACATCTCCTCTAAAACTCTTCTTCCAATTCTAATTTGCTAGTAGTCTAAAGACAAAATTTATGGTTCACCAACCTGATTTTACTACCTTAAAATCTTTTAGGACTGAGTCTAACTTAACCGATTTACCAAATAAATATTTTAATGATAGAATTCTTGGCTAAAACAACCCAAACTCTTACATAGCAGAAGTAAAATGATGAAACCAATCCAAAGCACCGGCTTTCGTGAATTAAATCATAAATTTACGAAAAGAAAATATGTTCTTCCAATAAAACATTTTCCAATTGAAATTTTTAATACCGTCTACATTTGCCAAGAATTTGCTTTTTATGGTAATGTCATGAAAGACAAGGTCCTTTCGAGGTGGAAAGTTACAATGTTCAATGAGAGAACAGATGCTTGTTATTGATTTAATAAGAAAGCTGAGTAGAAAAAGTATGAACTTGATTCTTCTCACTGCAATGGGGTCTTACAAAGGAAGTTATATTTTAGGAAATTGAAGATTGGAGGTTTGAAGTATAATAGTAGTGTTTCTTTATTTGCACTTCAAGAGCTTCATTACAAATCTTAATTTTCGTTCATCTTCACAAGCTGGCGTCGACGAAAGTGCACCCAGCCTCGGCTCTCTTTGATCTGTGGCCAGGTAGCTTTTGTTTTTATTTCCACTCCTTGATCAACTTTTTTGATGTTGCTGATAGTACTTGGATTGTTGATTGCATGAAGTGTTAGAATGCTGATTTTTTTAAATGTAAGCTTTTGTAAACTTTTTGTTTCCTACTACTAGAACCATATACTGGTGCAGTGAAAAATAAACACTAAAAATGTACTAAAAAAAACAGCAATTGCACATTCTTAAGAAAGTTATCATAATTCAGTCGGAAATAAAGAGTCCGCCAAATAACTTTTTTTTTTTGAAAATGGGCGCAAATATAGAGAGTAGTTTCGGCTCTGTGGCACGTAGTGCCATCCTGTTGAAACCAAATGTTTCCAATATCCTCCTCTTCAATGTGAACAAAAATTCGTTTAACATTGCCCGATAACGATCGCCATTGACTGTAACGGCCACTCATTGCTCATTTTCAAAGAATTCCTCTGGACCTAAATCCTCACCATACAGTGACTCGTTTTTGGTGTATCGGCTTTTCAATGAATGAGTGTGGGTTTTCTGTGCCCCAAATGCGACAGAATGAGTTTTACCTGAAAAGATGATTTTTTTTTGTCAAAATCGGCATCTTCTCTAAGTCGATCGCAGGCCCACTTAGCGATTCGAAAACGCAGTATATTCGTTCAGCGGAAGGATAAAGCTAATTATCTGTAAAATCAAACATGAGCTAAGTGTTACCATTCACGAAATAAGCACTAGTTGAAAAAAAAAACCTTAGATGGCGGACCCTTTATAAAAAGCAATAAAATTAGGAGGAGAGGTGGTTCAACGTCTAAAAAATGAAAAGGACGATAACGGAAACATAACCGAGAGCTATGAAAGTACTGGACCGTTTGAAAATTTTTTCACAGTTAGAGTGCATTGTGATCCCCGAGCGGCATAGACTCATTCTCATGTTTTCACGGGCACAGAATCGTAACTGGTAACTAAGAAAACTCTGGAGCGATTCCAAAAATTCTTCCACCGTTAGAGAACTGCATTACTCTGGAGTATTAATATAATAATGTATTTCATTATCAAATTTTATCCCCATATTCCAACGGGAACGGTAATGTAAAGCGGAACATAAATACTGCTGAACAGTGAACGTATCTCGAAAATTCTTTCAAAATTAGAATGCTTCAATATTACTCAGTAATACAGATTATATTTCATCTAAATATTGCTGAATCAATACTATACCCTAAATCGTGCCGTAGGACGCCGAGCGAGACATATAGTAGGTACTGTAGGGCGAATTTTACAATCTTTGGAAAGTCCTCCGATAGTAAATTCACTTTCATGAATCATGAAAAGCGCCTTTTCTATTAACTTTTCGCAGCCGGTAGAAAATTGTATGCCCCCTTTATTTTCCTACAAGGCGTCGAAAAATTCAAAAATGAGCCACCCGTTTCACCATCCAAACTTACAGTTTGCTTTTATAGAAGAATAAGTAAAGTTCAGATTTTCCTAAAAGTTTGTAGTTCTTTTGATTTACTAAACTTATCATCTTACCATCCTACACATGACGTTTAATTTAAACATTTACAATATTTTTGCTAGTCGTTTCATGAGCTAACAAAATCCTTATGTTCGCAAAGCCGTGGGCATTATTCTCTTTTCGCAAAGTGATTTCCCTCACTTTTATGCAAATGCTACTCACCTGAAGTGTTTTGTTGGTGTTTAAGCTACATTTAGTGCTGCGGCAGACTAAAAAAGATTCATGAGGTAAAATCATTTGGGCATCCGTGACTTGTAGCCAAGGATGTAATATGAATGGTATCACGGAGCTTGTCATCAAATAATCTAGTCCATCCCACACATACTTAAAAATTCAAAACATGCCCGTCTGTTTGTTGGACTCCATGTAGAATCAGAGTGTCCTTTTTGAAAGGAATGAAAAAGTAGGAAGTAAGGTAAGCTGATAAGAACTGTAAAATTAAAACTTCACATTGCTTTCATTTGAATAAAGTTTGATTTTTTTTTATTTTGTGTGAAAAATAAAACCGAACATTTAAGTACGTGTTAAATGGACTGTGACAGAAGGCGATTTTCTGATTTAGGCTGGTCACATTAGATTTGGATGCTTCGGATCGATTTACAGTGAATGCAAGCATGGCAATATGATTGCCTTAGATTTACTAAATTGGAATATATTTCTATTGTGTGTCACTTGCCTCAAATATCCTCGGACCTCAGCCTTACTTACGTCTTTTTGTGTGTTTTCTTGAATTATTCCAAAGTAGGACCTGATTCTAAATTTTGAGTGACTTTAAAAGAAAACATGGAATCAAAAGCAACTTTAAGTCATTGAACAGTAATTTGAAGCTAGTACCGGAACTAAAACTTTTTTAAGGCAATTTTAAACGATTATAGATTGCTCAACTTTTTTTTTTTGCTGTTTTTATTAGAATCTGAATGCAATTTTCTACAACTGCTTGTGAAATTTTTACATATGATTTCAAAACTAATGATCTCTACTAGATGCTCGAAGCTAGATAGGATGACGAAGACAATCTTCTTAAAGTTTACTGGAAAACATTCATTTACTTATCAAGTATGTATTAGCACCTACAGAGAATGTGGACATAGTAGTGTGAGTCATAAAGTCTCAAATAAAATATTTTGAAATTCAATTCAAATTTCTTTGTCTGGCAATTTGGTGCTTTTTGGTGAGTCACTTCTCAACAGTAACAAAGGTGAACCATACTCAATTTAGCTTTCTCTATGAAATTGACCTCTTTATATTCAATTATCTTCTTGGTTTCTTTAATTTAAAAAAAGGAAACTTATTTGTATCAGAAAATAAAATCATATTACGTATGTATTTGTGTAAATATGTTGGGGTCATTATACCGAAGGAAATGAGAACAAGGTCGTTTGTTTTTTATTACAGAATAATTTATGTTTGTTTACTAACAATTCCTAAAAATAAATGATCCAGATGTCGGTATCTAAGCAAAATTGCCTATTTAAGAATCCACACGCGCCGAAAACACATATATTTTGGATACTCTACGACGCACGTGGAAGTGATCACTTGGTGAGAGCGTGAAATCTAAAATAAAATAATTATGTAGAATACGAAAGAAACATTTTATTCAAAATTAAAAGTAAACCAAGAACACAGAAGTTATAAATTGTGACAGGAAAATTGATTGTGCTTGTGAGAAAACAAATTCACCAAACCGTTTTTCTGTTGAGTAATTCGTCTGCTAAGACTACTTTTAGATTTTGATGGTATTTAAAAAAATAAATGAATAAATACAAACAAATGTATAAGAAATACCAATTTCTTGAATTAAGGGCATTTCATTTAGGCTTGGGTAGAGAGTTTTAAGTAGGGTAATTACGGAAGAGATGCCGTATTCAACCAAACTCACTTTCTACTAGTCCACACAAAAAATTTTAACGAATTATTGAGCCCTATTCATTGAAAACATTTGGAGTATCCTATTCACTGACGGCTCAAAAGCGAGGAAGGTACTTCGTTCGCTGTTGTTGAGTCTAATTTAATCAAAAAGACCGAGAAGCCAAATTAACTGCTAAAAACAACAACCAAGCTTTTTCTAAATATCAGCCCACAAAACAAGATGTCTCGAAACTGACTAGCTCATATTTGAAAAATCGGAAACTAATAGTTTGGTCCCAATATCAACACCACTACTCCTCCATCAAACAGAATCGCAACCCAGCTGTCTATTCAACCACTACCTCTGGTATCATGAACAAATGCTTCATCGGATTGAGAATCGGATACACCCAGCTCACCCACAGCCATCTACTTAACAATGACCCGCCACCCACATGCCACCTTAACCAACGTAACCTCCTGCTTTCCATCAACCATTTAACTACGGATTGCGCGAAAATCAACGGAACTTGCAAAAGACTTTTCAATAACAATTTAAAAAACCTCCTTTTAGTTCCTTCCGAACATAACATAAAAAATGTATTCAAAATGTTAAAAAATTTTAACATACATAATAGTATTCAACATTTATTCTTTTTAAACTCGGCTTAAAGCCCTGGTAGCTACAAGCTTTTAAGTATTGTTTTGTAAATATCATCAATGCAACGAGAATTTTTTTGTAATTTATTTTGTTCTATGCACCCTTTTTTTCAAATGAAATTTTTAGTTCGTTTAAAATAATCGATTGGGAAAGAAGCTATCGAGTGTTTTGTCCAGAGTAAGTATTTTGCGCAATAAATAGGTGTTAGACAATACTCGTGTGTGTGTTTATTTTTTTGTTTCTAATTTTCTTTTTTTTTTGTAATGTGGTGCGGCATCTCTCCTTCATTTTTGTTTTGAGAAGATACCGCAAGCTGAATTGGCTTTTGTATTTTTCTTAAAGATAGTATTAAGCTTCATTATGCCCCTAAAACATTTCTGCACATAAACAAGGGCTAGTTGGACAGAAAAGACGCTGAGAGAAGCCCGAAAAAACGTTGACAAAAAAATGTCTCTCCGAAAAACAGCGAAACTGTTTGAGTACCAGCTAGAAGTTCAAGAACCAACAGCTAAATTTTTAGAAACAGCCGTTTCATGTTCTGAAACAATCCTGAAACCAGTAGTTTCAACCACTAGCCATAGGTACATCTTTAAGGCAAACAGACGGTCATGTTTTGAATTTGATGGTGTTAAGTTTAGTAAATCAAAAGAATGAACTACAAACTTTTAGTAAAAATCTTTTAGAAAATCTGAATATTACTTATTCTTCTATAAAAGCAACCAGTAAGTTTGGGGTGGCGTTAAGAAGAGGTGAGTCATGGGATGTAGTGCATTTCTCACATCCATGGAGGGGACCTCCAGTTTTCTGCGGTTTCGAATGGGTAATAGAGAAAGCGCTTTTCATGATTTATGAGAATGGATTTACAATTGGAGGACTTTTCAATTCCTCCTCGAGATTCGAAATACGAGCCTCCCAAGTGACAGGCAGACATTTAATCTAACCATTATACCGCGAGCAGCACAATATTATCACAATACTTTTATCCTGGAAGATTGTAAAACATGAAACCATTCCGAAAACGAAACGCATACCTCGTCATGTTCCATCACACTTACGCCATCAGAACTACTGCAGTCAATTTCATCACTGCCTGCCGAAATTCCAGTACCGGTTATCTTAGGCAACTGGTTAACTTCTTCTGTTTCAATTGAAAAAAGAAAAACTTGAAGCCGCCGAAACGAAAAAATAACCAAGAAAAAAGTTTAGTCCACGTGCGATCCTAATGCTTTTTTCTGAATGTTGGGAATGTTGGAAGACTATATCAAATGTTTTGCATGTCAGAAATGGCGGCATGAAATCTGTACACGGTACAAAACGATTGAATCTACTCTGAGTACGGACTGTGGACGAGATAAGTAACGGAAAAAGCTTGTTCAATGTTTTAAATTCAATAAAATTGTTATGCGACATCTCTCCCATACATCCAGTTGCCATCTGCAATTGTAATATTATTTTTCTTTGGTGTTTTTTTTAATAAAAGTTGTTATCTTTTTTGAGTTTTTTTTTATGGAAGGAAATAACTCCATTATTAAGTTTTTTATATAATAATTGTAGTTTATTTAGCATTAGTAAACAAATTACACTGATTTTTGAAAAATAGCGGCATCGCTCCCGCAATTACCCTATTTTTAAAAGTCTATCGGAGACATGGACGATGGACATTAAAAGTGAAGAATATAGTGAATATATAATTAATTCTCTTGGATAGGCCTACAGAAACAAAGAATAAGAAAAGAAAATTATTTTGGCAGCTTTTTCAGCCATTCCATAGTCTGAACCCTTTCGCTTTCGTTTCTATTTTCCTTCATCGCATTTTAAAGTCAGGAGAGCTACTATAACTATACATCCGACATGATCAAAATTCTAAAGAGAACTGATGTTTGAAACATGAATTCAATTCATCAAATATTTATAAAGCTTGTCAATTATAATTATTGAGAGTGTAAATTCCCAAACAAACAAATTTAGGCAAGTACAAAAGTTTTAGTTCACAGCACTAAAAACAATTTGATTTTTTCGGATTTTAAAGGTTTTTTCAGCAAGTTATACAAAATGTTGATCTCTATATTTTCACTTCGCTCAAACTCCGTATAGTTAACTGTAATAGACAACTTTGCGATATATGGATTCTGGTTCAGCGGACTGTAAATATTGAAAACCGTAAAAAGAAAGTTTTGAAAAATTACTCTTTATTTGCGACCGTTCCGAATGAAATGTGGCCAACAACTGGTTTAAGCAATAGGACTTTTTTGACATAATACATATGTATGTGTGAGTGTTCAATCACAGGGTAAGCATTGGTAATGGCGTCAAACATATTGCCCGCCATGAGAGAATTAATGTTCTTTCAAAATCAAACAACTAATTTAAAAAAACAATGAAAAGACATAATTAATGGGACGTTGCTGTTGCATTAACAAATACTCTGAGCTCCATCGCTGCCAGAAGTGTTGCCTTAAACGAGAGATAAGTTGCCACCTACTCACCAGATTTCCATTAAACTCGGCTATGCTTGGTTGAGGTATCGTTTTAAGTGGTTCTCCAATCAAGTAATGGCTGGTTGGTAGAGCAGATAAGTCGATAACATCTGTGGCTGAGAGTTGACACAAGCGTCTATCTCCATTCAAAAAGGTTGTCAACTCCTCCAATATTGAGAGGATGTCGCCAAAGTTCGACGCAAATGGAATTTCACCCTTTTTACTGCGGCCTCTCTGTAACCTCCCATATGAGGAGAAGCTGGAGGATTGAAATGCCAAATAGTACAATCATCAGCGAGATATTAAAAAAAAAAAACCTAGAATTGGCATAGCAGCTGATTGCAGTTTCATTGCCATGATAAGCGCTTTCTTGATTTGACGTTCAAAATCGGTAATGGCAGAAAATTGAAGCTCCTCTCCATTCCTTACAATTTATGATTGTTAGAAAAGCACTTGGATCTGGGGCTGACCGCTCTGTTGCACCAGTCTATGTGTCTTAGGTGCCGTGACTTAAGGCCAAGTGACATAAGGCCAAATTTGAATGTTTGGCCTTATGTCACTTTGCGAAAGCGACATAAGGCCAAATTTTAGGAGTTGGCCTTATGTCACTTTCCCATAGCGTCATAAGGCCAACTTTTTTTAGGACATAAGGCCAACTGTTCAATTTATTGTTTTTTATGCAGTATGGATTGTTATCAACATCCAGCTTAATCTTTTGGACGGCCCTTTCATTTTTCGCAAGACAATCATGTAAGCCTACTTCCCTAACTTATATTTGAGCAAAACATTTTTCCGTTATTAACTTCATATCATAATTTTGCTTGATGGACGTGATGCATTGTTTTATAAAGGAAGATACAGTTATAATTAAAAATGCGAGTGCATACAAACACAATATTTTTAAGTGTCATTAGCCGTGTTTCATTGTTAATTTTCATATTCACTTCACTAATACGCTCAATAAGACGCTGTACTCACTAATGCAACTCTATTCCATAAACTCCATTTACCAGCCATTCCTGTTGTTCACCTCTGCAAGTGACTTATTTTTATTCACTAATCGTTGTTCACTTAGAGTTATTGTTTTCCCATGTGCGATGTTCTGCTATGTTTTGCTGAAGTGAATACAGATTCCCAAAAAAACTCGGCTATTGAAAATTCGCGCGAATTTTTTACTTTTACTTTATCTTAAGCTCAAAACCTAAAGATTTGAAAATAAAACTGAAAAAAATATT
Source organism: Melanostoma mellinum (assembly GCA_914767635.1). Classification (NCBI taxonomy): domain Eukaryota; kingdom Metazoa; phylum Arthropoda; class Insecta; order Diptera; family Syrphidae; genus Melanostoma; species Melanostoma mellinum. The sequence goes on along the minus strand of OU612058.1, from coordinate 161,070,978 downwards.
TTTAAAAAATTCCCGGCGAATGTTTTGTAAAAGCTTTTTTACTTATATCTTTAAATTAAACTAATTGAAAGCATATCACTTTGTATCAATGATACTTAAAAATAATCTGTATGTATGCACTCGCATTTTTAATTATAACTGTATATTCCTCTATAAAACAATGTATCACATGTATTAAAGCAGAAATACAATTCATAACAGAGGACTGCACTCTCATTATCTTGCTGTCCACTTTTATATATGAAAAACAATAATCCAATTCTCTGTCCAATTTGCAGACAAATTGCGACGAATAACACCCACATTTTTTTATAATTGTAAAAAGTATAAGATCTTTTTTGAATTGTTGTCAATTTCTTTTGACTTAGCGTTTATTTTTATTGGTATTCTTTTATGTCGCTGTTCGTTATATATGACTTTCTTGTTTAATAGTAATATAATTAAATACTAATGAAAATACTAACAATATACACTTGAATATTAAACTATTTTTCGTCTTTTGTATTGTATATTTGTATTGTATATTGGCCTTATGACGCTTTGGGAAAGTGACATAAGGCCAACTCCTAAAATTTGGCCTTATGTCGCTTTCGCAAAGTGACATAAGGCCAAACATTCAAATTTGGTCTTATGTCGCTTGGCCTTAAGTCACGGCACCTGTGTCTTATTTATTTACTAGCTTACGTGGAATAGTGACTTTCGACAGCATTTTTAATTTTTTAGGCTAATTATTATGGAAATAAAACACATTCATGCATTAAAGTAAATAATTGCTATACTATTTTATTTATGTAAGTTAATTTTTACACACGACATTCGTACTTTTTCCATCCAAATAGAAAGTTGTTGCCTATTTGATACACGTGAGATTTTTTTCTAAACGAACACCTGCAACTTTAAGCGTCTGAGCTTTATTTATACTAATCTCAAATACTACTCTCAGAAAGCTGTACTCTTTTAAACTTAATTGACAATTCAGTGGGAATTAAAGAAATCAAAACGTTTTCTCTTTTTTCTATTCCTGTCATTATTAAAACTTTTATAGCGCCCCATCACAGATGTGTAATTTGTGGCTTAAACAATTCTAGAGTTCTCATTATTGGCACTGCAACATCAACTTGCAGTCTCAAGTTTTTGGAAGGAATTGAGAAACTCTGTAGGGTATGATGTGACTTTCTCTTACTTACTTACTTAGGTGGGCATTACAGTTCGGGGTAAACCTGGGCCACAACCAACATCCTTCTATAACGACTTCGGTTCCGGGCGAGCTCTCTCCAGTTTCGCACTCTAAATCAGTTGAGATGAGATATTCATTCATTTGATTGCGCCACCTAAGACAAGGTCGACGAGCGGGAGTGTTTGGGTCCATCCGATCTATACATGGCCCAACCATTTCATTTTCATTTAATTATTACAGGAATCTCTTACAATGGGCTACAAAGCCTTTAAATTAGTAAAAGTTAAGTTAATTGTTCTTTACATTATTAATTTACATTACCTTATTATAAGCTTAATATGACACATTAAGTATTGAGCAAGAAAAGAATTTAATAAGGAGTATTGAGCTTAGTAAGAGTTAATTTCAATTTCAATAAAATAAACACTAAAAAAGGGTTGTACTAAAACATTTAATGCAACCATCGAAACCTCACGATGCGTACTCTTCTGGATATGCCAATGTCGCGGCACAGCTAATACAGCTCGTTGTTGTATCTTCTTCTCCACACATTGTCTTCGCATAAGGGACCAACAATCATTCGGAGAATTTTTCTTTCAAAACGACCAAGAGTTTCCTCATCCGCTTTCGATAAGGTCCATGCTTCTGCGCCGGACTGGGATGATTAAGGTCTTATACAGGTTACCTTGGTTTTTCTGGAGAGGGTTTCGTTTCTTAACCCAAAAAAACAACGGTTGGCCAGAGTTTTCCTCCGATCGATCTCCACACTGATGTTGTTGTTCGTGTCTACAGTGGATCCTAGGTAGACGAAGTCCTGTACTACCTCAAAGTTATGTTTGTCTATTGTGACGTTTTGTCCAATTCGTCGATGTTCTGTGTCCTTGTTTGATGACAGCATGTACTTCGTTTTGCCCTCATTAACCATCAAACCCATTTTTGCCGCTTCTGTTTCAATACTCGCAAAAGCACCTATGACATAACGCTGTGACTTACTCAGCTTCCATAAATACTGATAGACATTAGACAACACCTCGCACCACGTCAAACATAATTTATTTGTTTATATGGTTAAGCATCTCATTAGTCGGCGCCGAAATCGACCTTTCATACAGCCATTCCCGATTGCCAAAATTTATTTGGATATCAAGAAAAACATTTCTTCTCAGGTAAACTGTGTTATCGATAATTTGACAGAAATCGCCTCACGGTGTAAAAACTTTTGAAATCAGTCCAGCAGTTTCGTAGCCGTACCCATAGAAACACAAGCCTACCTGTGCACATTTTATTTAAATCGGTTCAGTAGTTTGGGTGGGAGACGGTAACAAGAAAGCCGGACAGACAGAGTTACTTCCACATTTATAATATTAGTCAGGATTTCTTGGATTTAAGTAATTTTTTAAAGTTATCGTACTTATAGAAATCAACAGACCTAACAAGAGGGGAAACCCTGCACACACACGTCAGAAACTAATTCTAAATTAATTCCAATTTTAATATGCACATCAGGTGCATGGTGCATCCGTGCATCATCTTTTTGAGATATTGAGGTATAATTGAAAATCAGCCCCTTCCTTCATCCTGCGCTCTTGCTGCCTCTCTTAAAACATTTAAATTTTTGTTTAAATTTGAGTCAAAACCATCTTCTCTTAATGCAACACAACTTAAACGCACAGCTTGCCTTATTTTACTTGCCATGAATAGAAATTTTACTGAAAAAGAAATCAAACGAGGAAAAGCTTAATTAACAAATGTACATTTTCCACAGCACACTTCCACTCTTTCTCTTTAATAAAGTGGAATCAGAGAAACCAAGATTGATGCAAAATTGCAAACGAGCTCTGCTCTGCATATTAAAGACACTTCACTTCTCTGCAGCAGTTTAAGTGGCGGACAGAGGATATATTTCTTGACCATGATACTAAACTTAATTTTTCTTTCCAGTTCTTCTTTTCTAATAGCCTTACATTGCTCGTTTGCTTTGCTCTTTAATTTTGATTCTTTATGCATTGCTGCAATATTTTTTTTTACGTGTCTGTGTTGTGCGGTGTGCGCATCCCATCAAATTTGTTACCACGTGCTCCCCGAGTGATCACAGATGCCAAACATAAAAGGCTGTTGATTTGTTAGGGTAAAGGCGAATCATTGTGCGAAGAGAAGGTTATGAAAAAGATGCTCTCAAAGGAAATGTTGGGGGAATAGAGCTCAGAGCATGCTTCAGCATTCAGCTTCTGTGTCTGTGATGAGAATATGGGGGTTGGGGAAACTATTGAATATTCTCATTTGGAGCTGTGAGCAGTAAGCCATGTATATTAGAGCTATTTGAGAATTTGGATGTCCAATGTTTTTTTTCATGTCATAGCCGTAGAACTAAGTCTAGGTCTGTAAAAGCCAAATAAGAGCACAGTTATAGAAATAAAAACACAAAACGCTATTATTTTTCTTCACGAAACTATTCTGATTCTGGTAACAGAGATCCTGAAAAGAAAGAAAACTTCTTCAGCCATCAATGAAAAAGCAATTTTACTTTAACCAGTTTAATAAAAATAGAAATGAACAGGCATCTACTGCAGTCTGTTCATCACTTAACCAGCAGAATCTCAAAAACTCTACAGATAAACGCAACGATAGCTGTATTTGGTTTTGGATTTGACATGTAAAAAAAATTTCGGACGCATTCTGATATCAACCCCATGAACAGACCGAGATGACTAGTGTGAAGCTGTTCAGTGGGATCGCTGTGATCCCATCGAGATTACGATGCTCGTAACGTAGAAGATGAAGAAGAAGAAGAATCTCAGAAGTGAAGATCTGATAAAACTGATAGTGCTACTGACTGAGTCTATTTTTGAAGATTGGGTGGATCCTGTTGTTGGTGGATCCTGTGTTATACTTTACTTATACTTTCTATTCCAGTTACTCGAATTGGTACCCAACAGCGCTCATCATCAAAGGCGACATTTGAGCAGGCTCCAACGAACATTTAGGCGTTTGTCACTTCACCCAACGTCCCTCAAAATCACGCTTTGCTAGGAATATGTTTTTATTTAAAATTTAAATTTATTCACAAGTTCCGTGGAAAGCTATTCCCTCAAAATCATCTTTAGAAGTGTAAGAAAGGCATAAGACGTTTAATACTAAGTATACGCATTAAACTTAATACACGTGTAGTACTGAATCATCTGTCACGTGTAATACTAAATACTCGTGTAATAATAAGTAGTAGTGATGTAGTAGCAAGTGTAGAACTGAATACACGTGTAGTACTAAATACTTGTGTAATACTAAGTGGTAGTGTATTAGTAGTAAACGTAGTACTGAATACACGTTTAGTACTAAACACTCGTGTAATACTAAGTAAACACGTTCATACACGGATACATCAATTAATTACACGTGCGCTAAAGGGCTCTGGTGCCTACTATTTTATATTTTGTGCTGCTGAATTCTGTGCTGACATCGGCAACAGAAAGTGGTGTTGACAGAAGTTCAGAAGTATCAATCAAATTGGGATACAAAAGTAAGTAAGTAAGTAAGTAAGTAAGTAGGTAAGTAATTCATTTTATTTTGCTTTTTCCATAGTTGGTTTATAATACAATGAATGAATTTAAAGCTATGGCATTGCCGTCAGCTCGGTTAGCAATTTTATTCAATAAACATTTAAATATATATATATATATATAGTTTTTTTATTTATTTATTTTTTTTTTTATTTTTTAATTGTTATTATTAAGCTTTTTTTATTTATTAGTTAAAAAAATTTGCAAAGTTAATCATTTTCTGTTAACAGTAGAGTTCTATACTTGTAGAGTTGATATACAAATTTGTAAAGGTTTTTCCAGTTGAACTCGTTCAAGATTATAATTGTTTCTTGCATAGTTAAGGTTTTCTTTCCGAAATGTGCAAGGCGCTGAGAAGAGAATATCGGACAGATACTTAAAAAATGGAAACAATCTTCTTTTGCTTTCAGGTTGCACAGTGTGCAGAATTGGTTGAAACTTCCGTTGTATGGACTTCCATTTAGATGAAGGAGTTCACATCTTGTTTTGAAAATAAGAGATATTTCTCTGTAGCTGTACATATCGTTGAAATAATTCATGTTTAACAAAGTAGTGTTTAGTTGCGAGTATATGATCCTACTCTCAGATTCTCGAGCAATAGATGAAAACTCATGACGAACAGAATTTTCATACTTTTCAATGACTCTATAAAACTGTTCTTTGATACAATTTAAGTTATTCGTGTCTATCGAAACGATTTCTCCACAAGCGATTCCTAAGCATTTCCACTTGGATAGCCACCAATCGTGATTTCTTAGTTCATAAAACATCATTTTTTTAGTCAGACGAGTATCTGCGTGCGAGACAACTTTTGTAATGTAGTCGGCGTGCAGTTTAAGAGTATATGTGAAAAGCTTTGGTAGTCCTGTTTCAAGATAAATTGCGTAATTGGGTGTATTCAATGGTAAGTTAAACAATTTTTTCAGGAAGTTCCTTTGAAATTTTTCGATGGACTCGTATTCATCAATTCCCCAAACTTGTCCAGCATAACATAAGGTGGACCTAACAACAGCATCAAAAATTTTATACTTTGCTGAGAGACTTATTCGATCATTACAAAAGGTTTTCCTCCATGACATATTGAGAAGGCTTTGTGATGAATTTGATTTTTCTTGGAGATGTAGGTTAAAATCTAGGGACCGGTTCAGTTTAACACCTAAATATTTGTATTCGTTAACGGTCTCCAGTTTAGTACTATTATAGAACCAGTTGTAAGATATTTGGCTTCTGTTTGACGGGCTGAATATCATTACTTTCGATTTGCTTGTGTTGATTACAATACTCCATTCATGGCAGTAATCCGACAGGCGGTTGATCATAAGTTGAAGGTTTTCGGGTGACTCAGACAGAATCACTAGATCATCAGCATACATTAATACATTTATGTTTGAATCGACCATTCGAATTCCACCAGGAAGGCATGCAACCACGTCGTTAACAAATAGTGAAAACAGCATGGCACTGAGAAGACAACCTTGTTTTACCCCGTTATCAGTTTCGAACCATTCCGAGTAACTGGATCCATCCCACACCGCCGCTTTTGAGTCCGTGTATAGTTCTTTTATTAGCCTAATGAACTTCGTGGAAACTTCTAGTTTAAAAGCTTGTAAAACAGAGCATTTCGATTTATAAGGTCGAAGGCCGCTCTAAAATCAACGAAGAAAGCGTATACTTTCTTATTCCTTGCTTGAAAGGCTTTCTCAATTGATGTTAGTGTGAAGATATGGTCAACCGACGAGTAATTCTTCCGAAAACCGGCCTGAAAATCTGACAAGACACAGTTTATCTTCACCCAAGTCTCTAATCTGCTTACTAGTATCCCACAGAATAATTTTGCAAGAACATTCATAAAAGAGATGCCACGATAATTTTCTACGTTGTTCAGGTCACCTTTTTTGTGTATCGGAAAAATTACTGACCTTTTGAATGAAGATGGTATTTCTTCCGTCGAGAATATTTTAAATATTTTATACAAAAGTATCTTCAAGCTTCAAGTTCTATTGTCTGTTCTGCCAAATTGCTTTAGAATAACATCCAGTATTTCAGTGTAAATGGAAAAGCTTTGGTTCTCGAAACACGATGAAAAAACAAAGGGTGATACAGTGTAATAAACTTCTGTGTGGATGAACTTCCTACAGAAAATTGCTTGCAAAACTATGATGTTGGGCACTTGAGTCTTTTGTTCCTATTTTCAGAAGCTAGGTACAGCAGCTTTCGAAAACTTTAGAACGAAGCTCCAAAATCACACTCCAAGGACATTATCAAAAGATTTTTTAAACATAAAATTGAAGGAGGTTTGCTTAAACTGTAGGAAATAACTGATTAGACCAGTCTCTGAAAATAGCAAAAGGTATTGAAATTAGAGATGGTAGCAGCAATAGGCTAATTTTTCTGACATAAAAATGGGTTTATTATGTTTATGCAGCATGCACACTTCGTTTCCTTTCATCTTACTTCCTTTTTTAAGCTTTAGTTCTTCATAGGAATACTGCATACTTTTAGCCATGTCTTATTTCAACTGCATAATAACATTTTTCAATGCACAAAAAAACACTTGTGTTACGTCATTCTTAATTACATTTCAACCCATAGCCATCCAAACCAGACACTAGTTCATTAATCTTCAAAACTCTTTCCTACAATAAACTAATCGTAAGCTCTGCTAAGTTTTTGTTATATTCTTGTACTAAATTAATCTAGGCAAACTGGAGCCAGAAGTCAGACGCACCCTGGTCACTACGTAACCACAGAGTTTATCGTGCATTTACGGTTCACAAAATACATAGGTGCTTTCAACTTTTTAATGAGATACTAGTACTCCCGGTAGCCACAGTAGGAGAGGGCAAATTACTGCCAGTGCTTTATTTAACAAGCTAAATAATACTATTCATTTGAATACAAATGTAAATAGACATATTGAATGAACACCAACTAATACAAAGTACAAAACTACAAAGTTGCAACTTGAAAATTGCAACCACATATCACAAAACTGAGCCTCAAAGAGAAAATATATCTTCCTATCCACGAACAACTAACAACTGAACACCAAAGTAATAAAAAATAAAATCCATTCCCTACAAATTATGCTATGCTTTTTCAAACAGACCTTCTCGATTGCCAAGAGTATATTTTGTTTACATTATTAACGTCGGTCGTGTCGAGTTATCTAAAAAAAATGAATTGCATGCCATCATTCAAGCATTCAACTTACACCACACTTAACAATGATCATCGTTGAGTCCAAAGTCTAATTTTGTTTGGGTCGGTGTTCAAAGTCCATTTTGGCTTTCGCGGTTTTTGCTGCTTTTCTATCGTATTTCGTGTTTATCAAACAAGGTATCTCAGTAAGGTAGGTACGGTAGTATTAGGTACTCTCTTTGGAGTTGTTTTCTCTTGCACTGTACGCGTAAGAGATATAAACGCAGTGAACTCTTGTGGGTAGTTCATTTAAAAGGTGGTTTAAAAGTGATGCCATTTAGACAAATGCGTATCAGTAAAATTATGAAGGCAAGGGTTATTCGGATGAGGGACTGACTATTAGCGTGTGCATGACCAACGAATGACGAATACTCCAAGAAAATTGATTTGTTTTGACCCTAGATCTAAAGAAAATAATAAAAGCATTGTTTATGTTAAAGTTCAGGTTATAAACTTGCTTTTTAATTGCTTCGATTTAATTAAGTAACAGAAATACGCACGACTCTTTTGTTCGACGAAAAGAAAGAGAACATTTAAATATGTTAAAAAGTCTGTTTTGCCGAGACTTTTGTTGTTTCATCTGAGTCGTTCCGCATGGATGATGTCGCTACCTACTAATTTTGTTTTAGTTCATTATAACAAGTCGTTTTGTTATTGAATTACTCAGCATTTTTTATCTACCACCATTCATTTGCCATATGTTTCCTTTCATCAATCATCAATCGTCTTTCGTTTGTCAAATGTCATCTATCATCCATCAATTATCATCTGTCATTTTTCATTTGTCATCTGGCATCTGTCATCTGTCATCTATCATCTTTCATCCATCTGTCATCTGTCATCTGTCATCTATCATCAGTTATCTGTCATCTTTTATCTGTCATCTGTCATCTGTCATCTGTCATCTGTCATCTGTCATCTGTCATCTGTCATCTGTCATCTGTCATCTGTCATCTGTCATCTGTCATCTGTCATCTGTCATCTGCCATCTGCCATCTGTCATCTGTCATCTGTCATTTGTAATCTGTAATTTGTCATCTGTGATCTTTCATCTGTCGTCTATCGTCTGTCATCTGTCTTCTTTTGTTTTTCGTCTGTCAACTGCCATATCTGTCATCTGCATTCGGTCATCATTTACCTGTTTGTACCTTCAAGAAATTCCATTTGAAGTAGTTAATACTTGTGATTATTGAGCATCATAAAATTTCATGCAGAGATGAATTTATTAATGATATACCCCTTTCCGTACGTGTAGACTCATGTCGATTTCTTTTTAAGTATAGTACGAGCGATAAGAAACTTCATTTCTATTTCAAGTGTAGTGTTACATAATATTCGTAAATTTTTAAATTGTTGATGAGCTTTTGATCCCTTGATTAGTAGAGGAACCAGGAAAATTGTGAATCTTTGTTGCATTAAAAGCTCTAATCAAAGGGTGTAAATCAGCGATAGGAGTTAGGAGTTAGAAATCACGCTTACCAATTTTTTTTTTTTTTTTTTTTTCAATATGTATCAAACGAATTATAATTTTGATGAATTCGAAAAATATTTATGTTTGAAACTAGATGAGCCACCCCGCTGTCTGTTATTTTAAGGTTCCCGTTCTCGTTTTTCCGCTTACGTGGGAACTTGGGGATGAAAAATAATCGTTTTTACTTTGGGATTATGTGGCATCTCAATGACGAAAGAATTTTTGAAATTTGTCTAGTAGTTTCTAGGTTTCCGTTCCCAAACCCGCTCCTATGAGAATCTTCCGTTACCGTGGAATCATGTGAAATATAAGTCTATGTCACTGAGGGATAATGTAACACCCTAGAGTTGAAAGAATTTTTGAAATCGGTCAAGTAACTTTAAGGTTTAGGCTCTCGTTCCCGTTTCCGTATGTAAATTACTAATGGAGGGAGGATAATGTAGCAATCCTAATGCAGGAAGGGTTATAGAAATTTGTCCAGTAGTTTCTAAGCTTCCATTCCCAAACCCGTTAATGTTGGAATATCCGCGCAATTTTTTAAATTCCGTCCCTGTGGGAATTTTTGGAACAAACCTTGACAGGAACAATTCATAAGTCCATGTCACTGAGGGATAATGTAACATCCTAGAGTTGAATAAATTTTTGAAAGCGGTCAAGTAAATTTAAGGTTCCCGTCGTCGTTCCCGTTCTCGTTCCCGTTTCTCTCCCGTGGGACTATAGGGGTGAAATATAGTGTAGGTTACTGATAGAGGGGGATAATGTAGCACTCTTAATGCCGAAAGAATTCTTAAAATCTGCCCAATAGTTTCTAAGTTTCCATTCGCAAACCCGCTCCCGTGAGAATATGCGGATCAAACCTTGACAGGAACCATTCATAAGTCTTTGTCACTGAGGGATGAATGTAACATCCAAGAGTTGAAAGAATTTTTGAAATCGGTCAAGTAACTTTAAGGTTTCGGTTCTCGTTCCCGTTTCTGTTCCCGTGGGATTATAGGGATGAAATATAATGTAAATTACTAACAGAGGGGGATAATGTAGCACCCCTTATGCTGGAGTCTTTTTGGAAACCTGCCTAGTAGTCTCTAAGTTTCCGTTCCCAAACCCGTTCATGTAGGAATATCCGCGCAATTTTTAAATTTTTTTTTGTCATAAGAACCTTCTCCTGGCAATAACAAACACAGCAAAAAAAGAATTGGCCAAATCGGTCCAGGCGTTGCGTTGTTGAGTTATGCGCTTACCAACATATTTTGCGATTCATTTTTATATTTGAAGATATTTGCGCTTAAGCTTTTAAATCAAAAATTCAATCTTTTTTTGTTTTGGGCATTCTCTGTTCTTCCGAATTTTTTGGTTCTTGTTTCTTCCGAGATCTCCTAGGAAAGATTTGAAAATTTTTTTCATTGCCAGTAAGAAATTTTTTAAAAATGACTCTGGATTATTTCGGCTTTTAGGATATTTTTCAATATCCTACTTGGGAGGACTTTAGGGTTACTTTGTTTAGGCTTTGTAATTGAGTTTAAGACCTGAACTAACGGGTGTTTTTTAAGAGCTTGAGAACTTTTTTTTAAAAAAAAGCGCATAAAATTTGCAAAATCTCATCGGTTCTTTATTTGAAACGTTAGGTTGGTCCATGACATTTACTTTTTGAAGATAATTTCATTTAAATGTTGACCGCGGCTGCGTCTTAGGTGGTCCATTCGGAAAGTCCAATTTTGGGCAACTTTTTCGAGCATTTCGGCCGGAATAGCCCGAATTTCTTCGGAAATGTTGTCTTCCAAAGCAGGAATAGTTGCTGGCTTATTTCTGTAGACTTTAGACATGACGTAGACCCACAAAAAATAGTCTAAAGGCGTCAAATCGCATGATCTTGGTGGCCAACTTACCGGTCCATTTCTTGAGATGAATTGTTCTCCGAAGTTTTACCTCAAAATGACCATAGAATCGCGAGCTGTGTGGCATGTAGCGCCATCTTGTTGAAACCACATGTCAACCAAGTTCAGTTCTTCCATTTTTGGCAACCAAAAGTTTGTTAGCATCGAACGATAGCGATCGCCATTCACCGTAACGTTGCGTCCAACAGCATCTTTGAAAAAATACGGTCCAATGATTCCACCAGCGTACAAGCCACACCAAACAGTGCATTTTTCGGGATGCATGGGCAGTTCTTGAACGGCTTCTGGTTGCTCTTCACTCCAAATGCGGCAATTTTGCTTATTTACGTAGCCATTCAACCAGAAATGAGCCTCATCGCTGAACAAAATTTGTCGATAAAAAAGCGGATTTTCTGCCAACTTTTCTAGGGCCCATTCAATGATTTGCAAGCGTTGCTCGTTAGTAAGTCTATTCATGATGAAATGTCAAAGCATACTGAGCATCTTTCTCTTTGACACCATGTCTGAAATCCCGCGTGATCTGTCAAATACTAATGCATGAAAATCCTAACCTCAAAAAAATCACCCTATATAAGTGCTAACGACAAACGCTCGGGCAGTAACAGATTTTAAGTTAAATGTCTTTTCGATATGTCTCTGGGATTTGATTTGTCAAAATAGTGAAATGACTTCTCCAGCTTTGTTCTTTTTACGAAGTTTTTAGTTGAGTTTTAATAAAAATAACTTTTTTCAATTCTCATATTAAATTTGGATGAACTTAGCTGAGGAATGCTCATCCATGTTTTGCAAATATTTTCATATCGCTTTAAGTACCTTGACTTGAAATCCATTTTTCCAAACCCATAAGGACGAGTGCGTAGGAATGGCATATGCTTAAAGCACCTTAATACTTTAAAACACTTTGTGCTACATATTCGCTCTTTTCACTTTACAAAGTACGTTAAACACAAAGCTAACCTACAGATGCAAACGTACACGCATCTTTGCTCTCCAAGTAAAAATAAAAAAATTGGGTACAGAGTGTTTCCGACATTGATAACTATTCTGTTGAACAAAAAATATCAGCTATAAAATTTTTAGTTTTTTTCACATGTTCCTACCATTTATATTATATTCTTTTCTTTTTTTTTCAAAGAAGTAACTGATTTGAAATCAAAACAAAGCTCAACCAGCCGACGATATTTTTAATAGCTTTAAAGATGCTTCATATTATGAATTTACTTTTACACTTTGTTTAACTAAACATTTTAATGCATTACAATGCCAAATTTAATCAAACATCAAAACATAGTTTAGATGAAATCAAGAATATGATTCCTTATACTTGAGTTCTTTCCTATACTATATCGAAAAAATTTGGTATACAATTAAAATCTAAAACCAAACATGTATAATGAAATATAAAATTATAAAAAGATAAATATTGAAATAAGTCAACATATTAATTTTTGATATTATTTTACTTTAACGACCAATTACAATGGCGTCGTTCCTTGTTCAAGTTCATTCAAGCGCTAACAAATTTACAAATAAGGACTAAAATCAGAGAATAGGTTTTAACCTAGCATTTACTGAGCATTGAAGACATTGCTTGGGTTCAATATTTTTTTTAAATTTTCATTTCACAGGATATGCTAAAGTTATTGAAGTGGTGGTAGAAAACATCCTGTGGTTTGCAAAAGGTTTTTCATAATGCTAACTTTTAGTTTAATGACTCTTTTGGAAAGCATTCATAAAGTTACATTTAGTAAGGTTGAAACTTTCATGGTGCATCCACAGAGCTCATGTTGTACATTGTATGTATGTAAAATGTATTTTTATGAGAACAAGGGCTCTATTTAACTCTTACGAACCAACCGAATGAGATCACATATGAGATGACATGAAATGTGTAGACAATAAAAGAGATTCCTTCAATTGTTCGTTCTTATCTTTTGCTACTAACACGTTCTTTTTTGTCACCTCAAACGAAAATTAAAATGTTCAAATGGCTTGTTTAAAAGTCATTTCACTTTTGTGGATAAATTTGGGTATTGTTGAGATGGCTTTGAGATTGTTTCATTACACTTTAAATACTTTTAAAAAAGGATGAAGGGTTTTTGGTAAATTGAGATGAAGAGATATGGGCAATGGGCATGGGAATGACTTGAATCATTAGGAACCGATGTCCCATTTTGATAGTTATTGTAAAGGGTTTGAAATTTGAGGCTTTGAAGTGTCAATAGCCATTGATGTTTCCAGAGATTGTCTCAGGATCTGCATCGTTTTCAGGATGTTAGTTTGTGTTTGAGTTTATTACGTTTTTCTTTTTTGCTTTGAATGCCGTTGAAAACAAGTGGTGGTTTCGATAGTTGACTTTAATTCTTTATTAAACTTTATTAAAGTTGACTTATCTGATTGCGCATACATGCATACGTTGTGTATGGGCCCAAATATAGATTTAGATTTTAAAGAGAATTTATATTCAAGAATTCGTAGGTTGTTTGAAACAGATTGAATATCGATTAACATTTGGAATATTTTAATTATTTTAGGAAAACTTTGATTGTTTTCAGTGAAGTATTTATGATTTTCTTTATTCAATTTCTTGTTTAAACATCTTTTAGCAGCATCTTAAGTTTTCACACTTAATTTAAAAAAAAAAAAAAAAAAAAACACTTGCTTGAGAAAAGTGAAAAATCCGATTTAAGAAAAACGGGTCTAACGATTTTGATTAAATTTTCAGTATTATATTGACAATTGGGTTGCCTTTAAACAGATAACAATACAATTATTTCAGTTTTGAAAAACACACTCTCTTTGATTTTCATTGCAAATCAAAACTTTCTTTCCGGAGATCTACCAGAATTTTTTTTAGACAACCCAAAAACGAAAAAACGACTTTTCTGTAACTACACGGGTGTTTTTAAGTTAAACTTGTAAATAGTTTTTAGGTCTGAGGTCTAAGCCTGACTTCTTTTAAATCCGGCAACAGGTAGTAGTTGATAAATATTTTCTATTTCGTATAAACTTTACACAAAAGGTTTGCCATTGCACACAATTAAATACAGATATTTGATTCATGTGTAGTAAAACATTATTTTTTGTTTTACACAATGCCAAAATTTATTACACATTAAGAAGTATATATTTTCTGAAGACAAATACAAACGAATAACTTCCATTTGGATTTTGAGTAAAAAAAAAAAATGATTCAAAAATGCTTTGAGTTTAACATTCTTTCAACTTTTAATTGAATTAGTAAATAATATAATAGAAATAAATAAATTAATAGCATTTGATAAGCAAATAAACTAATAGATTAATACATTAATAAATGAATAAATAATTAAATAAAAAACCAATAAATGAGCTTGCATGCATATAGTATATATATAAATAACTAAATAATTCAATAATTTCACAAACTAAAAGTTAACTAATTTATAAAAATAACAATAAAATCCATTCAACATTCGCGTGTTAATAGAACTCTTGTGTAAAACATAATTTTTAGAATTTTGTTTTGAGATATTTGTATATTTTTTAAGTAAAATTTTTTTTTTTTTTAGATTTAGATTAGATTTATTTTAATTATAAAAACATAATATTTGCATTACATTATTTTTAATGTTATATACATTGTAACAATTAATTCAATTTCAAAAATGGAAAAAAGTAATGAAATTATAAAAAAAAACAAAATAACATAGACACTCTTTAGCGAAATTAACTAAAGCTAGTGGCGAGTGACTAAAATTCAAATAATTCAACAAAATATACAAAGTGGAAACGAGGTAAAGGGTTTTTTTTATAAGTTTTCTATTTGTGTCATGTCGTATGTAAACTTTAAGACTTTTAATTCTGAAAGGTAATTTATTAAAAATAGAGGGGGCAACAACTGTGAAAAATTTCTTAAAGTGAACTTTATTGTGGCGGGGAATATTAACAACTTTGAACGAGTTCAAGCGCAGATTGTGCCGTGAATTTCTCCTTACTGAAAGATAGCCACTTCTTACAAAAAATAATTTAAGAACTTTATAGTAAGTTAAGTGGAAGAACTTTCAGTTCCTGGAACAAAATAAAACTTTTATGTAGGCGATTCTTTCTACAAATAATTCGCACCAGATGCTTTTGTAATATTAGAAGAGGATTAATTTTATTTTTATACGTTCCTCCCCAACAACTTATACCACACTGAAGTTTAGAATTAACAAGACCATAGTAAACCATACTTAATAATTGTTGTGAACAATACAAACTGAGGTTATACAGCTGCCTAGAGCAACACATCAAATAATTTTTTAGCGCAATGGTATAATCGGCCCAATTCATTCGATGGTCAAGTATTATACCAAGATATTTGAATGTTTTAACAAAATTCACTTGAAAACAATGGTCCGAGAAAACTCTATTGGAATCAAATGTCTCACAAAGATTAAATTTAAGACATCCAGGGGAATGATAGAAAATATCACAATCACTCAGGCTAGTTGTTCCAGAGAAATGAAAGTGCATTAATTTAGTTTTATTGCTCAACACCAATTTATTGCAAGAAAACCATCGCCTTAAAAGATCCAAGTCTAAGTTAATGTCTGCAACTAAGTTAGGCAAGGAATAAGAGCCATAAGAAAAAGCCATATCAGCAAACGCTGTAATGAAGCCTTTAAAATTCTGTTTTAAAGATATAGTTGACGTATATTAAAAAAAGGATTGGACCCAGAACAGAGCCTTGTGGAACAGCAGCATGTAGACCACATAATTCACTCAAACTTTCATTTATTTTGACTCTTTGCTTGAATATTGTGGTCAACTAAATCAAAAGCTTTTTGCACATTGACCCCATTATGGACATCCATACAAAAAATAAACTGAAAGATAATCATGAAAAGAATAATTTTATTTTTATCTGAAATCATTTTTATGGCTAATTTTTTTCATGCCTAATTTTTTCAATGTCTCTGTGATATATTCTTGGAATGTCAGTTTGGAAGAAGGGTATATTCCATAATATTTGATAGTTTTTTGCCAATGAATACTGACTGCTTCCACTAACTTGAAGCTGACTGTTTTGAATATAGCAAGATTTTCTTTTTCTTCAAAAAACAATGGCTTTAATTTTTTCCAGGTTAAGTTCTATTTTCCATCATTATAATCCTAATCCTAACTAATATTATAAATGTGAAAGTCCCTCTGTCTGTCCGGCTTTCTATGTTACCATCTCCCGCACAAACTACTGAACCGATTCAAATAAAATTTGATACAGATATAGTCTAAGACTTGAGGAAGGACATAGGCTTTATATTTTATCCCTAAATTCCCACGGGAACGGGAACGTATACGGGAATTTAGAAACTACAACACCGATTTCAAAAATTTTTCCACCGATAGAATGCTACACTATCCCAGAGTAACATAAACTTTAATTCATCCACATATTCCCACGGGAATGGGAGTCCTTACTAATATAATAAGTGTGAAAGAAGCTCTGTCTGTCCGTCGTTCTATGTTACCATCTCCCGCCCAAACTAATAAACCGATTTAAATGAATTTTTGTACAAAGATTGTTCTGAACTTAAGGACGGGCATAGGCTATATTTCATTCGAATATTCCCACGGGAACCGGTCCTCACTATTATTATAAATGCAAAAGTAGCTCTGTCTGTTCACCTTTCTATGTTACCTTCTCCCGCTCAAACTAATGAACAGATTAAAATGAATTTTTGTACAAAGATGGCTCAGAACCTGAGGAAGGACATAGGCTATATATTTTTTCCCTATATTCCCAAGGGAACGGGAACGTATACGGGAACGTAGAAACTGCAACACCGATTTCAAAAATTTTTCCACCGTTAGAATGCTACACTATTTTTGAATTACATAAACTTTAATTTATTCACATATTCCTACGGGAACGGAAGTCCTTACTAATATAATAAGTGTGAATGGAGCTCTGTCTATCCGTCGTTCTATGTTACCATCTCCCGCCCAAACTAATAAACCGATTTAAATGAAATTTTGTACAAAGATTGTACAGAACCTGAGGAAAGACATAGACTATATATTTTTTCCTTATATTCCGACGGGAGCAGGAACGTATACGGGAACTTTGACACTACAACACCGATTTCAAAAATTCTTCCACCATTAGAATGCTACACTATTCCTGTGTAACATTAACTTTAATTCATCCACATATTCCCACGGGAACGGGAGTCCTTACTAATATAATTAGTGTGAAAGGAGCTCTGTCTGTCCGTCGTTCTATGTTACGATCTCCCGCCCAAAGTAATAAACCGATTTAAATGAAATTTTGTACAAAGATTGTTCAGAACCTGAGGAAAGACATAGACTATATATTTTTTCCTTATATTCCGACGGGAGCAGGAACGTATACGGGAACTCTTACACTACAGCACCGATTTCAAAAATTCTTCCACCGTTGGAATGATCCATAATCCCGGAGTAACATTAACTTTAACTTATCCACATATTCCCACGAAAACGGTCACCATATTCTCACGGGAACGGGAGTCTTTACTAATATTGAAAATGCGAATGTAGCTATGTCGATATGTTTTTCGTATGTCTCCCGTTCAAACTGCTAAACAGATTTTATTAAATTAGCTACAGAGATGGTCTAGACTCTAGAACATGCGGAAGGATAAAGACTATACATATATCTATCCTTATATTCCCACGGGAACGGAAATGGGAATTCAAAAACTACGGTCTCAAAAGTATTTTTAACAGGGCTACAAGGTGTTGAAATAGGGGTTGCATGTTTTTTTTGGAAATATGTACCGCCATTTTTAAGGCTAGAAGTTTTATTTCCTAAAAAGTTATAAATGCTGCTGAAAGTCACTGCTGCTGAAAGTCACGCGGACGAAGTCGCGGGCACAGCTAGTAATATAATAATTTTCAAATGCCCCTATCGCATTTTTAAGATACGATTTAATCTTGAAACTGAATCTATACGAAGAAAGGCTGTATCATCAGCAAAATTTGCTGATTCACATTCAGGGAGGTCCGGATCATCAGATGAAAAAATATTTAATAAAGTAGGTGATATCACTGAACCTTGGGGAACACCAAAACCAAAATAGAAATAGAACTTGGCTTATCAGAATTTACATGTGCTTCAAAACATCACTTGACAGAAAACTTTGAACAATTTTACACAAATAGGCTAGGAACATTTACTCTAAGGACCAGGTTGTTCAAAGTGGGTTAAATCAGTAATTTGGTTATCAAGGGTTCTTCTTAATTCATGATTAAGAATTAGTGACAGCCAAACCAGTAGAGGAAAAGATGACTTGTTCACTTTCATGGTTCTTTATTGTATGTCCTACAATATTATCATTTGATTTAGAGAAACGTTGCAAATATACGGTAGTACGATTGTTACACTTTTATTTCGCGATAAATTAACTTTACGATGAATCAGAACTACTTGTCGCGATTGGATTATCCGAATCCAATTAATAAGAAACAATTAATAAAATAAACGAAATTAAAACGATTAAAAGAAATGCACAAACGGTGTGCCGCGAGGTAAACAAACGAACTGTCAATCGCGCTGATAAGTAAAAGTGTAACACTCAGCAGGTAGGCTGCTGACACCACGACTAAGCTCAGCTGGGCTGGGTTCGTAAACAATGTAATGATAGCGTAGCGCGAATAAGACGATCGATCGCGAATAAAAGAACCGATTAATTTAATAATTAAAAGAATGAATTAAAATGTATTATTTCTCAGTACAGGGTGTACTAAGAAGAGATGGGCGCCAGGAAATTTTGTGGTGAAATTTCCAAACAAAGAATGAAGTCTGTAATAGTTAAAATATCAAATAAAATACGCAAGTTAAATTCCCAAAGGGATTTAGAGCTATTTATTTTGTTTAACTGTTGGGAAAACCGTACAAAAAGTTGGATTAAAAACCCAAATCTTTTCAACAATAAAATTACAATGGTGGACGGTTAGGTGAACCGTTTAAAGATGTAAACAAATGAAATAACCGGAAAAATGAAACGTTAATTGTTCTTTTTTGAAAAGAACAATTATTAAAACTAAAAAGGGTCGCGTGTCTCACAATTTTAAGAGTTTTCGATGGCAAAGATCAACCGAATCTTAATTTGACAACACTTGCAAAAACTAATCACTCTACTTATCTTTTCTTTTCCTCCTGCTTTTCTTTCCTCCTTCGAAATTCTCTGTTTTCTGTCTGTCTTACAATTCCTTCTACTCCTGTAATATTAATCCTCTCACTGACTCTAAAACTTTTCTATAAACACTTTTTCGATTGGCAAAACAATATTCTCAACTATTTTCAACTTCCTTAAAATTTCACTTTTCTCTTTTTTAAATCTCTAATTCGCAAGAAAACCACTTGTCGTTAACTAGGTCAACCAAGAAGTCGTTGATCTTGTCAGTTTGTCCTTTCTCGACCCTCAAATTTACACACACATTCATACAATCGGCCAATCGTGTCTCGAGGTTTTCTGTCACGGCTTTCTAGCACATGCAGCCTTATGGCTGACAAGCACCTCCGTTGTCGAATTCCAGCGAAACCTTTCACTCGCACAATTTTCCAAGCACATTGAACTGAAAAAGTTGTTGGGGGTTTGTTCCCAAAACTTATCCAGCTCATTAGTCGAGATCAGACCCCTCCCATAAAACATGTCGAGAAAAATGAAAGTTCCTGAAAGTTGAAAATAATACATCTGGGCATTTTCCCAGTTACTCTATTATATATTCTACTGAGTCAGGGAAAGGATAAAATTCTCAATGTTACAACTTTTCGAAAATTGAAGAAGGGAGGAAAAGCTAATAAAACCAAAATGAACTACTTTACCCTATTCGGTGGATCTTTGCGCAGATTTGGTGAGAAGGGAAAACTATTAACGTTTCATTCTTATGATTTGGTTTTACAAAACAAAAGTTAAATTTAGGATGTTTACACTTGCAGCACTACGCTAGTGTGTCTCATAACGAAGTATGGCGTTTACAAGTGCCATTTCTATTGATCACCTCTGTGATATGTGTATGTATGCGTATAATGTCGTGTGTGTGATATCCTGCTTGTTTAGTGTGTATAATGATGATGAGTGTAAAGATGATATACGTGAATGATGATAATGGGTGGATGATGTTATAAGTGCATAAATGTAGGTATGTGTAACTGATGATCATGATGTGAATGTTAATGTTTGTGAATGATGATGTATGAGAATGATGATGTTTCTTAGCGACGAAGTATAACATAATATGTACGAAAATGGTGTGCGAGTCTCCAGAGGCATCTGGCTCGACACATCAAACGCCGGCATGATTACGACATGCACCTATTTTGTCATTTACTCAAAGCTATGTTTCGATCACATTGCTAAGAGCAAACAACGGAGAAATGATGGGACGAAGAAATGATAGGAAAGGGTTTGAGGAAAAGAGAGGGATATCGAAATGTAAATAACTAAATGTAAGAATGGTTTTTGTTACGGGAAAGTTTACCGTAACACGATAGCGGATGGATCATTCAGTCGATCCAAAAGCAATAGATAAGCAATAAGTTAGCTCAATCTATGTACTGGAGTGAGCATTTAATAGGTAAATAGTATGCTTATGCACAGGAGCAGTCGTAAGTAAACGGACTGATTTGAAATAAAAATTACTACAATTCTCCACTCAATAAGTCAAAACTTTATCTGGAAAATGTTACAAATACATATGCATGTTTTTATATATTATGTACATTTTTTCATTGATGGTGCGAGTCGCTTTTTGAAAAAATGCGAAAATAATTCGATTTTATAACAATTCAGTGTAGATGTTTTCTAATTTGCGACATGTGTGTGCCTGAATTTCAGTTAAGGGGTTAGGCCACCCTAGAGGCTGAAAAAAATAGGCTTTTTGGGGATTTTTTTTTAGAAAAACTACAAAATAAATCGAGATAACTGAAACGCGATTTTATTATTTATATTAATGACTGCTTACGATAAATTTTTTGAATCGATTCATTACAAAATGGCGGCTGTGCAGCATTTTTTCGACGACGTCTTTTTTTTTAGTTCCACGGCCGGACCAACAGCTCCTGTAATTTTTTGAATAATAATGAGCAAATAGACTTTTTCGATTATATATACTCACTGCTATAGAAGTACGTAGGATTTTTGCGATATATTGATTTTTGGCCAAATGGCGCCCTTCTAAAGTGAAAAGTGCAAAATTTGTGAAGTGAAAATTGTTAATAACAAATGAACTACGCAACATAAAAAAAAATCCTACGTACTTCATTAAACAATGTATATTTCAAGACATGTTTAAAATTTCAAGTCAATCGGTTGAAAATTGCATGAGTTACGAGTCCGGCCAACTTGAAAAACATAGTTTTGAGATAAACGCGTTTGAAGTTTTGAGTAGTAGAAAATCATGAATAATTTTACAATACTTTTAATCTGCGATGCCGGAAGGAGACGTTCGCAAATCCAACTCTAGTCTAGACTACTAGTTTAGACTAGTCAGGAAATAAATATTTTCAATAACATGCTCTGCTCCTCTAACGTACCTTGCCCCTTGCGCTCACAAAAGGAGCTCGCTGCGGACCAGACGGCCTTGTACTTAAATTCGAAAACAGAGTACGTAAAAGTTTTTCTCGGCCATAATCTTTTGGGATATCATTTTTGAGGTCCTAGGGGACCATTTGAAATTTAAAAAAAAAATCGATTTTTCCGAAGTTCTAGGGTGGCCTAACCCCTTAATCATTGAATAAATGGAGTTCACCAAGCAAAATTGACTGGTAAGCAAAATCTCTGATTATATGCTCTGACAGAGGACTTGGCTATTCCTACCAAAAGGTAATACTCGTGGAAAAACATTTTTGACTATGTTGTGATTTGAATCACAAACCCCTAAGCTAACAGCAGACATGCTAACCATCACGAAACGGGTACGACATCAGTTTTACAAAAAATCTTAGTTCGTACAGATAACCATGCAACTATTATTATATAAATTGATACGATTTTTCTCTTACATTTATGTCTCTCAAGAATAAATAAAAGAATAACAAATACAATTTGTTACAACTTTCTACATCAAAACGGGGACAAAAAATGTAGCAGTCTGGATAACCTCTTGTGTATGTCGTGATGAAAATCTGAATTCGTTCTTTAAATGTATCATTTTAACAGATGGTGTTTATTTCCTTACTGCATCATTCCTTACTAAACATGAATAGCATAACTTAACAGCATCCCAAACAGCATATTGGTGTCATTTCAACCATGATGGCAAGTCTTTACAACTTGTACACGCAAAGCACACAAGAAAAGCGAACTAACGAGTGCAATCCCGATTTAAATTTGAATAAACTTTAAGCTGAGATGCTTCTCGTATGTGTCCCTGGTAAGGTTAAGGATTATGAACCTTGGAATCTCGGCTCAAGTGCCCTTGAACTTTGGAAAGCGCACACCGAATACAGACTAGAACAGCCATGCCATGATGAACAACTTGAAAACAGCTACAAGTATTTCACCAAGAGGAACATCCTTGAACGGAATTATAACTAAAGAACACCATGTGTATAAAGAACAAGATAATCCATACATAAAGTCCTTTTATAAAAGGGGGCGATGAAAACAATAAATGCTCGTCGTCGTTTTTTCAAATTTTCCATGGTTTGTCTTGGATTACCTTTTTCGTACATATGTCTCCTAGAAACTAAATACCTACTTGCGTTTTCCACACAAGTTGGTATAAGTGAAACTAATGAGAAGATAGAAAATGAGAAAAAGGAGAACCAGCAGCGAAGCTGTATGACATAGCAAGAATTTTCTTAAGGAAAACGACAAAGTATACGTGCTCTGTTTTGATTGATTCAATTAACGCCAAAAACCCTTTGCTGCCTTAAATGCTTAAGGCCATGTGTGCAAATTAGATTGGAATGATTGAATGTTACTTACCAAGGTAGCAAAATATATTTTATATTC
The DNA here is from genome assembly GCA_914767635.1 of Melanostoma mellinum. Lineage (NCBI taxonomy): Eukaryota > Metazoa > Arthropoda > Insecta > Diptera > Syrphidae > Melanostoma > Melanostoma mellinum. Next base: position 161,047,714 of record OU612058.1, on the reverse strand, counting down.
TACTCCGGTATTAAAAATAAGGAGAATAACATATTTTAATATACGCTGGGAAAGTTGTTGATTACTTCACATGTAGATCATAGGTATCTACTAACTTAAGCAAACACCAATATTTGAATTTTCGCGTCATTCAAAACTTGGTTTGGGTAAAGTAACCTGAAATAACTTTATCGCTTATCTTCAAGTACCTGAGGGATATCGACTATATCTATATGATATCTAAATGACAATCTTCAACCAAACCACATTCTATTGTGGTCGACAAACTTTACATTGCAACTTAAACTTCCACGCAAAACTATTTTACGAAGCTCCTAAAAACACCATTTGGCTGATCCAAGGAATACAAACATCTAGTCCAAGCGGGAATTACCTTTTTTCACTGGAAATTTTTGCTGAATCAAAATAAATTCCATCCATCCAGGACTAAAGCCATCAGAGTAGACCACAGAAAAAAAAGTAAAGAAAAGTTTCACGTCCTTTTTCCTATAGAGGAGATATATTTTTTTTTTTTTAATTTAGCCATAACCGAACTGTTTTCTTTCGGCTTCGGTTACCCACTTTAGAGATACACATGTCCCAAAGGATAACCAAATGCTATGAGGGATTTATTTATATTAGGTACCTAGATAGATAGATATACACAGCATGCTAAGACTATCCGGCACTTTTTGTTTTTGTGAAAATAAAAGGAAATGGCGCCTTTCGGGTAGGAAAACAACTAACGCCATTAAAATAAGCATCTACGCTGAGGCTTGAGCAGAGCAGACATAGAGCGCATTGATTTTAAAAAGAAGATCTTCCAGTAGAGAGGCAGCACATGAGATAGTGTCAGTGCCAAGGGATGGCTACAGTTTAACTGTGCATAAGTCCTTGGTTAGGTATGTCTTTTGGGAAAGCACATTTTCATGTTTCGCAAATTTTCTTATTCTTTTGATATGTTTATGAGTCCTTTGTTAAAGTAGTCGCAACGGGGCTTAAACGCAGCGTGAACTAATTTGAATTTATTCAAAGTAGCTTTTCGATAAACTTTGGGGGGAAACTTAAATTTATCTTGATTCAAGCTGAGCGGATTTTGTTTTATTTTCATTTTACAAATCAACGGTGAATAAATAGAACTATTCGTTCGTCAGTCACATAGATAGGATCATTTTAGTTTAGTGCACGTCACATGTATTCAAATGCGTATGAATTATGCTCATGAGCGAGTCCTATCTGCAGTGCAATGGGTTTTTTGCCGTGACAGTCAGATGCAGTGGATTTGCAAACAAAAAGTGTACTCTACTCTGACTACATTCCTTTTCATTGAAAAAAAAACTGTCATTTCTAAAATTTCCAAAAACCATAAAACAAGTGATTATATTTTTAGAATACTTCTGCAAGAAGGAGACTTTTCTTATAATTCTGATTCTATTATAGTTTTCAAACACAACAAGGATATAAGACTATACCCGTATGATGTTATATAACACAGAACGAGCGTTAAGAAAATAGGAGAATGTTGAGAAGAAGACACCGACGCACATTTATTTTGAACCCCTGTAGATCGGAATGTAGGGGAAAAGCAGAGCTAGTTAAAGCATTCCAAAGTTGGATTGAGCTGCTAAAATATGAAACTCTACACTGAATTGAACGTCCGAAGTTAGATTCCAAGTAAAATTGATGTGTGAGGCATATGTTACTTACTTACTTACTTAGGTGGGCATTACAGTTCGGGGTGAAACTGGGCCTCAACCATCATCCTTCTATAACGACTTCGATTTCGGGCGAGCTCTCTCCAGTTTCGCACTCCAAGTCGGTAGAGGTCTTCATCCACTTGATTGCGCCACCTCAGACGAGGTCTTCCCCTTCCGCGATTTCCCTGCAATGTGCTTTCGAACACCCGACGAGCCGGAGCGTTTGTGTCCATCCGCTCTACATGGCCCAACCATCGTAACCTCGCGATGCGTACTCTTCTGGCTATGCCCATGTCGCGGTACAGCTCATACAGCTCGTTGTTGTATCTTCTTCTCCACACATTGTCTTCGCATACGAGACCAAAGATCATTCGGAGAACTTTTCTTTCGAAACGACCAAGAGTTTCCTCATCCGCTTTCGATAAGGTCCATGCTTCTGCGCCGTAAAGCAGGACTGGGATGATTAAGGTCTTATTACCTTGGTTACCTTGGTTTTTCTGGAGAGGGTTTTGTTTCTCTATTGCCTTGTGAGGCATGTGTTGCTGCTAAATTATTTAAGGAAGGGATGCAACTGAACATTTCACTAGAGCACTTTAGAGCTAAAAAAGAGAATAAGCCAAGATACGCATAGAAATCCATCGATCCTGCAATTGAATGGAGTCGGTATAGGCTATCAGTTTTCAAACTTCGTTTTCAACCCTATATCAAGTAGGTACAAGAACGTTTGAGAAGCATTTGACCAAAAACGGGAGTTGTACTCTAGCTTTGAGCGGCTGTAAGCTTTATAAATTTATAAAATGTTCCCTTCATCGTTTTAAGAAACCTGGACGAAGATCATCGTTAACCAAATACTTATAGCTTGTCCATTTGATTGATTAAGGTACGATTCATGAAGAATGGAGTTGGGAAGTTAGACCAACGATTCTGCTTTTAGACTAAATGATACATAAAACTTGGACGGTAGAGTGGATTCTCTTGGCCAAGAGGAAGTTAAACTTTTCATACGTAAGTTTAAATCAAGTAAAGTTGCAGGGACACATGGTCTTGACGGCGCGGCAGTTTGAGATCAATTAGAAAGGAACACGTAACCATAGATCTGCATGAAATGGTCGGAAGAGTATCGTATGTACGATCCTTCAAAATGGAGACCCTCCTGATTTCTCCAATCATATGAAGAATAAGCCTCGTTAACGTTACATATAAAGTAATGTTTGCTTTAAAATGTGAACGTCTGGATCCTCACGTCAACAAGTAAATAGGTCCTTCTCATTATCGAGGCGGCTTTCCACTTAAAAATTCCACAGCCTACGGCATGGAAATCCTGGGAACAACAATATCGATATACACCAGCTTTTCATCGATTTCAAGGTCACGTATGACAGTATACTTGATGAAGTTTGTGCAAAATTCAAACCTGAGGTATTGTTTTTTAAAAGTTTGTACAACTACTCGCTTACGCAGACGATATTAACGTAATGGGGAGAAGTGCGTATAGTAGAGTATAGAGATTCATATTTTAGGCACACCACCGACCAAGAGCTCTTTTTCCCTGGTTATACGATTCACAAAAATTCAAAAGCAATGTGCATCGGTGACTCCTGTTGAATCCTCTCTTATTTTCCTTAATGCTCGTACCATTCAATGTGCATGCTAATTATTAAAAAAAAATACCGTGTGTTTCGTGTTGGGTCGTTTAGCATGAAATCACTTAATCAATTCTGATGAGAAAGGATTCCTACTCTTTTCTCATGAAGTCATTTGGTCCTAAAATTTCATAGCGGTGACATAATTCGCGTGATTTTTAGACTATTACTAGTTTTATGATTGAAATGCTGAGTTAAAATAGAATAAGTTTCAATCACATAACTTACAGTTAAAGATTATCACTGGCTATAACGAAGCTAATAATAACTTAAAGTTTAAATAACTTTCTTTTTTACCAGTTGAAACAATACACTGATAAAGATGAAGAAATCAGCAAAAATCGATAATTTTTACGAAAAGTATTGTCTGTCATGATCATGACCTTTACTGAGTGGTATCGTTTTACAGCAACCAAATACCATGAGGTTTTTGCACAAACGACTGCAATTAGCTCGTTTAAAGTTTACCTATTGGAAACGCAATTACCTTTTTCATTAAAATTGAATTTTCTGGGTTTGTTTTGAATAAACCGACACGAGTGACAAGTTGAATTTTTCTCCTCAAACGGTCGTTTTAAAGGAACAAACTTCTCCATCATTTTTTGCATTTCAATTGACTTGTGTAAGCTGGTGTTGGGTATATAAAGACACGTCCTGTAAAGAAAAATAATAAGACTTCCTCAGATAGCTTCCTTGCAGAACAGACTTTTTTTATTTTGAATGCTTTTCTTTTTTTCAAAAAAATCAGAAAAAAATTTGCTTTAGCTCTATATGCCTATGTAGCTTTGTTTTTTTATTGATTAATTTGGGTTCCTTCCAGAGCGAACAATTGTTTTGCACCTAAGCCCCCGAGATTCTGGAGAGCCGGCGGATCGATTGTGTAAAGCAAATATCTAAAAGCTGATCAAAATACTTTTAAGGGCGTCAAACTAAAATTTTTGATTTCGAAATTGTTTCGTTTGGAAAATCTCGTAAATGTTGCTGTAATTATTATGGTATTAGTATTTCATCTACGGAATTCCTTTTGTTTCTCAGAGTGTTTTTCCATGTACCCGCTTCAAATGATTAAGTCTATCAATTGAATCTTCTATATTTTTCGATTTTCTTAGGATAAAACAGCTATGTAATAATGTGAAACGTATCAATAATGTTTTTTTCAGAGGTAATAAGTTGTAATCCGTTCAAGACCAAAATACTCGTAGCGCCCGCCGTTCATGAAAAGATGAAAAATTTTCTTGGGCTCGTTAAGGATAATCGTTTTTTTTTTTTTCAAATTGGCTAAGAATCAAAGTCGCCACCAATGACAAACTGTGTCTCCAGTGCTTTAAATTCAGTATTTTAAAATTTTTGTTTTTTTTTAGTCAATATAGGGTTTTTATCTACAAACGAGCCCCTTCATAAGCCATTTTCATACTTCAATTCAAGTTTTTGTAGATCTGGTTACGAGGTCGTCTATTGTTATTCAATTATAATGTTGTTCAGAAAGATAAATATATGTACATATATTTTATTTATATTAGGGTGGTCCTTAGGAAAAAAAAAATTTGGAGACGCCCCCAGATTGGTTCTAAATGAAGAAAAAAAAATTCTCTAATTTTTTCAAATTTTTATTCCTATCCCTTCCAGACCCTATTTCATTAAGAAGTTTTAGCTTAAAAAAAAAAAAAAATAACAGTTTATAGTCCCTAAAAAAGAGGGCGCTCTTTGCTTTTATACTTTCCTAAGGTATCATACTTATAATAGTATTGTACCATTATAGTATATAGTATTATACGTATGAATGATCAAACATCCGCCATTTACCCAACACTGGACATAGATTATCACCCCTGCTCAAGTAACAACCAGTATCAAAATAGGGCCAGGAAGGGTTAGAGATAAAAATATAAAAAAATTAGGGAATTTTTTTTTTAAATTTTTTAGAATCGATTTTGGGGCGTCACACTAAAATAGAATAAGGACCACTCTATAATATACATACATATGTAGTTGAAAAGATTTTAAATTCTTCATCTTTTGCTTAAGGACTATTAAAAATTCTTTTTTCTTTTAAATCAAGGTCATTGGCTGTTTGTTGAAGTTCTTTTCCTCCTTAGACATCTTTCTTGCTTTGAGATGAATAATATCCACACAATATGTGCGGTTGTGTTAAGTACCACCCCATGTTCTATCTGCAGACAGATGTCATGATTCCACTAAGGATCCCAACAAAAGCCTTTGGGATTTCCCAAATCAGATATTTTATTGATTCTGATTGTGTTGTGAATGTTAAAATTGCCTCTAGAGGAAAACAAACTTAATTTGTAGTACAAGCATGTCAGATGTCTTTTGAGATTGGTTTCAGCTTAGCTGTTCCGTAATAAACATCAAGAAAGATATTATTCGACCCATAAGTTTTCTCCACTCTGAAAAAAAGCAAATGCTTGTGCATAACTTTCAGAATGAACAAGTAACAAGTTGCAAGTATTTTCTTAGAAATGTTGATGTTTTGCTGAAATAAAGAAAAGGTATACATATATGCATCGCCTAGTTTTTTTCAAATTGCGAACTGAACTTCTATGATACTGAGAAAAGGGTTCCAAAACAGAATTGGTGGCAAGAAACGTGATCCGAAACGAGGAAGCCCAAGAATTTGACCCAAAACTTGAAAACCTACTTAACTCCAGTTTCGAATTCATCTCTCAAGTCCTAAGTCAAAACAAAATTAAACTCAAGTCGTCTGCTAATCATTAGTTCATAAACTTTTAAGGCCATAATTGCAGGCTAGGTTAACAGAGAAAAGAAAAAAAACTCAAAATTTGTTATAATCTTCATTTATTCTCCACAACAGCCATAAATAATAACAAAAAAGTACTTTACCCCAAAAACACAACTTAAATATGTACGAACTGGTTCCAGACAAGGATGTAGCCAGCTCGAGTTTGTCTTGTGAATGTATTTTCGGATTATTTGTAAGCTTTTTTATCTGCGAGAGTGAAAGGAAAAAAGTTGGAAAAAGGAAAAACTTTTGCAATAACAATGCCATTTCTATTTTTTCGTGATAAAAAATATATATATACAAGTGAAAACTTTCCCCATCTATCCTTAGCTCATCCTTGACATGCCAAACACACGGAGAGCCGTGCAAAGAGGATAAACTTGAGATATGATATGAAACAAAAAGGGCGGAAAAATAACTTCCCAACACTTTTACGTGCTTTTAAGAAGATCACTTTAAATAAATATATCATCAAGCATGTGTGAAAAATAAAAGAAATACCTTCAGTTTTATATGAGGCTAATCATTTCTACGTCGCTCTTAGTATGTTGAAGATACTCTTAACGGTAAATTTCATAACATGTAAAAGAAGAACTTTGAAAAAGAGAAGCCAGTGGGAGATATGTCACAGGGGTTAATTTGTATAGGGTTTGAGTTATAACTTCCAAGTGAGAGAGTTATCAAAGTGTTCTGATTAACATTAAAGCAGGTATCAAACACTTCAATCATGTTCTTCAATAGGCTCTAGTAAAATGGGAAGCTGTAACGCGAATATACTATGAAAATCTATTAAATAACTGCTCATAGGGAGGATTTTAGAGAAACAGAAAAAGTTCAAAAGAAGAGACAACTTCGGTGTTCAGTTATCTTCACTAAAACAGACAAGAGAAATAAAATTTTACATACTTCATTTTGAATCAGCAGCTATAAGAAACGGAATTGAATTTTCAGAAAATTTTAAGCAAGTTAAAGTTGTTACTTTCCTCGTCCTACTGGGCGTAACTTGCACTTGTGTCTTAGAATTAAAAACAACGTATTCCTTTTTCGAGAAAATCAAGTGTACTATGCAGTTTACTTAATTTTTTTTTTTGTTATTATATTATTATATTTTAAATTAAATCTTCTAATCAAATTTACCCTATTGTAAAGTACTATAAAAGACTTAATTATGTCTTATTTGTACAGCCGAATCTAAGCAATAAACTGAAAATTGAAATTGATCCAAATGGACTTCTTGTCCACCGAACTGATCGAAATATCAGCTCCTAAGCATGACTACAACTAACAATTTTAAACGATTTTAAATCAGCTGACTTCACTGGGTTAGACAATACACTTTCTGATATAGACTGGAACGTTAAGTTCAAAAATATGGACTTAAAATCCATGGTGGATACCTTTTATTCAACCTAAGAAAAGATACTCTTTTAGCCCGTGGTTCGGAGCTGAACTGCGGAAACTAAAAAGCTATAAAACCTCTCTACTTAAAAAATTTAAAAGGAGATTCTGTTACTTACAATAGCTTCACAGTAGCCAGTAAAGAGTTGGCAAGAAAAATATCTATTGCCTATGAAAGGTATATCTGCACGGTTAAATCTAATTTAAAAACGAATCCCTCATTGTTCTGGAACTTTATTAAAAGGGAACGGAAACAGACATCAGATCCTTCTTCCCTCTCTCATGAAAACAAATTATCCACGAGTGACTACGAGATTTGCAACACGTTTGCAGAATACTTTAAAACAGTTTACAAATCCAGTGAGGATAATGAAGATGATATTTTCCTGACAACAATCAACACAAATATTTTACAAACTCCGTCTTTTATTGAAAGTGATGTAGAAGCTGCTTGTCGGAAAGTCAAAGACTCTTTTTGCCTGGCTATGATGAAATTCCTGGATGCATACTACGAAGATGCTCCAATTCTTTATGCGGAGTCTTACAACCCTATTACAGATGACAACCCAACTGAAAATTTAGTTGTGTGCCCGTTTTATAGATATGAGAAGACAACCCAATTTCAGTTGAGTTGACATCCAAGATAGGGGTATTATGCTCTCTTTTCAACAAGTCTATGCATGATTCAATTTATCCCGATATTTGGAAGAAATCATTCATTTTACCCCTTTACAAATCTGGATCTCGATCTATTGCTTCCAACTATAGGGGGATTGCAAAACTGAGCTGTATTCCAAAACTCTTTGAATTACTCATGGTGAACTTTTTGTTTTTTAATTTAAAACCATATATTTCACCACATCAACATGGGTTTTTCGGTGGAAGATCCATTGTTTCAAATTTAATGGAGCTAACATCAAACATTTTTAAAGGATTCGCGAATGGCCAACAAACTGATGTTGGTTACTTTGATTTCTCAAAAGCATATGATCAACTGAATCATCGTATACTGATAAAAAAAGTTGGATCAACATGGCTGTCTGGTTCTCTTCAGAAATGGTTTTTTTCATACTTGAATGGTCGAACCCAATACGTAAAATTTAAAACTTGTTTTTCAACAGCCAGCGATAGATGTTACATCTGGTGTACCACATGGAAGTCATTTAGGACCTCTCCTTTTTTTATTACACATAAATGACTTGCCTGATGTGCTCCATTACTCAAAGATTCTTCTCTACGCCGACGATGCCAGAATATTTTTATCGTATTCAAATCCTACGGATTCTTCGTACTTACAAAACGACTTCGATGCTCTTCTGAAATGGACTGTGATTAATAAATTATCACTGAACAATTCATAGTGCAAGATTATGACTTTCTCTCGTAAGCCTTTGGATCACCAAGTGGATTTCGTGTTGAACGGGCAGTTACTAGAACGATGCGAAAAGTTCAATGATCTCGGAGTGCTCTTTGATCGAAAGCTTGCTTTCAATGACCATATTGACTACGTAGTCAACAAAGCAAAATCAAGACTGGGAATGATTAAGCGTTGGTCGAAAGAACTTAACGACCCATATGTTACAAAGTCTCTTTATGTTGGACTCGTACGAAGCTGCTTAGAGTTCGCTTGTCAAATTTGGTCACCTACATATGCTACCCATATTCAAAGGATAGAATCAGTCCAGAAACAGTTTCTACTATTTGCACTTCGCGATTTAAACTGGAATGATCGCTTTTTGCATCCACCATATCGTCATAGATTATTGTTATTACAAATGAACACACTAGTAGACAGGAGGAAGGTTTTAAATTACTTAACAACGTTGAAAATCATCAATGGAGAAATATCGTCACCATATTTACTTTCCCTAATCAAATTTAACGTACCTGCCCGTCGGACTCGAAACTATACACCTTTACACGTCAGCTTCCAAAGATATAATTATTTAGCCAACGAGCCTCTGACAAGATGCTGCAGATTTTTTAATGATTACTTTTCTGTTTGTGATGTTTCAACTAGTGATCTAACAAAATTACATTTGTTAAATTATTTCAAATTAAATTTCATTTAGTTAGTTTAATATTAACCATGACTGTTAGTTTTTAAACTGTAGTTAATACAAATAAATAAATAAATGAATAAATAAATTTCAAGATTTAGCTAAAGCTAAAATTGGGAATGTCACACCGGCTAAACTCGACTTACAGAACCAACGGTGGGCTTCAAAAATCAGAAACCTCTGAATGAGCTACATCAACATACTTGATCAAATGGTCTTTTATGGTCTTTCAATACTAGGAAGGGCTGTTGATGAAGAAGTGGTGGCGAATGAACTCATTGTGAGCCAACCGCACTCTCAAACCTCTGCAGTAAGGTACTGAAACTGGATAACCCAACCCGATAGGTGTAATGTAATTCCATATGGAATTGGCATGGGAATAGCTACTTAACCACTTAGGAAGTGACTATTAGAAGGTCAAGAGATTTGCAAGAAGAAATAAAGGGAAGAACACCCTGATTTGCTTACTTTGCGTGACGTTGTGTAAATTGGCGTACTTTGGATAACTTTCCATGACTTTGCAAGACTTTGGGTAACTTTTAGTACTGCGCGTAGTTGGGGCAACGTTGCATATAATATTGTGTCACTCTGCGTATTTTGCGCAACTTTCAATAACTTAAAGTATATCCCTTGAATTTGCGTGACATTGCGCTACTTTGCGTACTTAGGTTAGGTTTGGTAGAATGGGCTGACGGTTGATCTTATTACCGTCACACTTAGATTAATGTAGATCCATTGTGATACCCTGCCTAGAGTATTCTAACGTCCTAAAGAAATAAAACCTATGAGTTTATGGCTGGTCAGTTTTTAACCATTTTGTGGCCTTACTGAAGTTTAACAGGCTTCTTTTTGAAGTGTCTGATAATAGTTCTTCTAGTTCATTGAAAAAGTAACTACCTAAAAATTTTTTCCTAATATGGCAGATTACTGGGCATTGACAAAGGAAGTGAGTTGTATCCTCATGTTCATCTTCGTCATTGCATCCTCTGCACAGGTCATCGGTACAAAGATTCATTTTCTTTTTGTGGTAACCTAGTAGGTTATGTCCAGTTATGATACTGATAAGCATTCGTAATGAAGGTCTTTTCAATGATAGCAGCTTTTCCAATCCGTTCTTATCGTATATCAGCCATGGTTTCCTGGAAGTAACACCGCAGTCTAGGCATACCCATCTTTCATTGGATTTTCGCAATATTTTGTTACCAATGATCTGTTTAATTTCACAGGGTGGAATCCTGATTGATTGATCAATGAGAGAATGGTCAAGTGCTGATCCCTTCCTCGCTAGTTCGTCCGCTTTTTCGTTTCCCGATATACCACTATGACCAGGAATCCAGCAGAGTCTAACGTAATGCTGTGTTAACTCTTCGTGACAGCAAGAAACAAGTTTTGATTTGACAAGAGTGGCAGAAATCGCTTTTATTGCTGCTTGGCTATCAATGAAAAAAGTGATATCAGCATGTGATAGCGCCATCATGGACACCTGTTTTGCAGCGTTTGTAACAGCCAAGATCTCGGCTTGGAAGACGCTGAAAAGAAACCTGCCCCTGTTCAAACTTCCATTGTAGAACCGTCTAGATTGATATAGATATTGTTATCTACGTATCGTGATAAAATCTGTGCGTATCCTCTTTGGCTGGTTTTCCAGACATTGGACTGGTTTAGTCTAAGTGCACTATTTGTTGACGCTTCTTGAACATAGAAATCAAGAGGTGTGAGATTGAGGATTACTTCCAAGCTCGCGGTTGGTGTAGTTCTCATTGCACCAGTTTACCAAATACGGGCTAACAATAAAAAAAAAATATTCAAAAAAAAAAATAATAAGGAAAAGCTACTGTGGCTGCTCTAGTTTTAAGTAGATTTAAGTAGTTTTAAGTAGTTTTAATCGGTTTGCTAACCCGAGTCAACTCGGTTTGCTAACCCGAGTCAACTCGGTTTGCAAACCCGAGTCAACTCGGTTTGCTAACCCGAGTCAACTCGGTTTGCTAACCCGATTCAACTCGGTTTGCTAGCCCGATTCAACTCGGTTTGCTAACCCGATTCAACTCGGTTTGCTAACCCGATTCAACTCGGTTTGCTAACCAGAGTCAACTCGGTTTGCTGAACTGAGTCAACTCGGTTTGCTGAACCGAGTCAACTTGGTTTGCTGAACCGAGTCAACTCGGTTTGCTGAAACGAGTCAATTCGGTTTGCTGAACCGAGACAACTCAGTTTGCTGAACCGAATCAACTCGGTTTGCTAACCCGAGTCAACTCGGTTTGCTAACCCGAGTCATATCGGTTTGCAAACCAGAGTCATATCGGTTTGCTGAACCGAGTCAACTCGGTTTGCTGAACCGAGTCAACTCGGTTTGCTAACCCGAGTCAACTTGGTTTGCTAGCCCGAGTCAACTTGGTTTGCTAACCCGAGTCAACTCGGTTTGCTGAACTGAGTCAACTCGGTTTGCTGAACCGAGTCAACTTGGTTTGCTGAACCGAGTCAACTCGGTTTGCTGAAACGAGTCAATTCGCTTTGCTGAACCGAGTCAACTCAGTTTGCTGAACCGAATCAACTCGGTTTGCTAACCCGAGTCAACTCGGTTTGCTAACCCGAGTCATATCGGTTTGCAAACCCGAGTCATATCGGTTTGCTGAACCGAGTCAACTCGGTTTGCTAACCCGAGTCAACTTGGTTTGCTAACCCGAGTCAACTCGGTTTGCTAACCCGAGTCAACTCGGTTTGCTAACCCGAGTCAACTCGGTTTGCTAACCCGAGTCAACTCGGTTTGCTAACCCGAGTTAACTCGGTTCGCTAACCCGAGTCAACTCGGTTTGCTAACCCGATTCAACTCGGTTTGCTAACCCGATTCAACTCGGTTTGCTAACCCGAGTCAACTCGGTTTGCTGAACTGAGTCAACTCGGTTTGCTGAACCGAGTCAACTTGGTTTGCTGAACCGAGTCAACTCGGTTTGCTGAAACGAGTCAATTCGCTTTGCTGAACCGAGTCAACTCAGTTTGCTGAACCGAATCAACTCGGTTTGCTAACCCGAGTCAACTCGGTTTGCTAACCCGAGTCATATCGGTTTGCAAACCAGAGTCATATCGGTTTGCTGAACCGAGTCAACTCGGTTTGCTGAACCGAGTCAACTCGGTTTGCTAACCCGAGTCAACTTGGTTTGCTAGCCCGAGTCAACTTGGTTTGCTAACCCGAGTCAACTCGGTTTGCTGAACTGAGTCAACTCGGTTTGCTGAACCGAGTCAACTTGGTTTGCTGAACCGAGTCAACTCGGTTTGCTGAAACGAGTCAATTCGCTTTGCTGAACCGAGTCAACTCAGTTTGCTGAACCGAATCAACTCGGTTTGCTAACCCGAGTCAACTCGGTTTGCTAACCCGAGTCATATCGGTTTGCAAACCCGAGTCATATCGGTTTGCTGAACCGAGTCAACTCGGTTTGCTAACCCGAGTCAACTTGGTTTGCTAACCCGAGTCAACTCGGTTTGCTAACCCGAGTCAACTCGGTTTGCTAACCCGAGTCAACTCGGTTTGCTAACCCGAGTCAACTCGGTTTGCTAACCCGAGTTAACTCGGTTCGCTAACCCGAGTCAACTCGGTTTGCTAACCCGATTCAACTCGGTTTGCTAACCCGATTCAACTCGGTTTGCTAACCCGAGTCAACTCGGTTTGCTGAACTGAGTCAACTCGGTTTGCTGAACCGAGTCAACTTGGTTTGCTGAACCGAGTCAACTCGGTTTGCTGAAACGAGTCAATTCGCTTTGCTGAACCGAGTCAACTCAGTTTGCTGAACCGAATCAACTCGGTTTGCTAACCCGAGTCAACTCGGTTTGCTAACCCGAGTCATATCGGTTTGCAAACCCGAGTCATATCGGTTTGCTGAAACGAGTCAACTCGGTTTGCTAACCCGAGTCAACTTGGTTTGCTTACCCGAGTCAACTCGGTTTGCTAACCCGAGTCAACTCGGTTTGCTAACCCGAGTCAACTCGGTTCGCTAACCCGAGTCAACTCGGTTTGCTAACCCGAGACAACTCGGTTTGCTAACCCGAGTCAACTCGGTTTGCTAACCCGAGTCAACTCGGTTTGCTAACCCGAGTCAACTCGGTTTGCTAACCCGAGTCAACTCGGTTTGCTAACCCGAGTCAACTCGGTTTGCTAACCCGAGTTAACTCGGTTTGCTAACCCGAGTCAACTCGGTTTTCTAACCTGAGCCAAGTCGGTTTTCTAACCCGAATCAACTCGGTTTGCTAACCCGAGTTAACTCGCTTTGCTAGCCCGAGTTCACTCTTTTTGCTAACCCGAGTCCACTCGGTTTGCTAACCCGAGTCAACTCGGTTTGCTAACCCGAGTCAACTCGGTTCGCTAACCCGAGTCAACTCGGTTTGCTAACCCGAGTTAACTCGGTTTGCTAACCCGAGTTAACTCGGTTTTCTTACCCGAGTCAACTCGGTTTTCTAACCCAATTCAACTCGGTTTGCTAACATGAGTTAACTCAGTTTGCTAACCCGAGTCCACTCTTTTTGCTAACCCGAGTCCACTCGGGTTCAGCAAACCGAGTTGACTCGGTTCAGCAAACCGATATGACTCGGGTTTGCAAACCGATATGACTCGGGTTTGCAAACCGAGTTGACTCGGGTTTGCAAACCGAGTTGACTCGGGTTAGCAAACCGAGTTGACTCGGGTTAGCAAACCGAGTTGACTCGGTTCAGCAAACCGAGTTGACTCGGGTTAGCAGACCGAGTTGACTCGGGTTAGCAGACCGAGTTGACTCGGGTAAGCAAACCGAGTGGACTCGGTTCAGGAAACCGAGTTGACTCAAGTCAGCAAACCGAGTTGACTCGGGTTAGCAAACCGAGTTGACTCGGGTTAGCAAACCGAGTTGACTCGGGTTAGCAGACCGAGTTGACTCGGGTTAGAAGACCGAGTTGACTCGGGTTAGCAAACCGAGTGGACTCGGTTCAGGAAACCGAGTTGACTCAGGTCAGACAACCGAGTTGACTCGGTTCAGCAAACCGAGTTGACTCGGGTTAGCAAACCGAGTTGACTCGGGTTAGCAAACCGAGTTGACTCGGTTCAGCAAACCGAGTTGACTCGGGTTAGCAAACCGAGTTGACTCGGGTTAGCAAACCGAGTTGACTCGGGTTAGCAAACCGAGTTGACTCGGTTCAGCAAACCGAGTTGACTCGGTTCAGCAAACCGAGTTTACTCGGGTTAGCAGACCGAGTTGACTTGGGTTAGCAGACCGAGTTGATTCGGGTTAGCAAACCGAGTGGACTCGGTTCAGGAAACCGAGTTGACTCAGGTCAGCAAACCGAGTTGACTCGGTTCAGCAAACCGAGTTGACTCGGGTTAGCAAACCGAGTTGACTCGGAATAGCAAACCGAGTTGACTCGGTTCAGCAAACCGAGTTGACTGGTTAGCAGACCGAGTTGAATCGGGTTAGCAAACCGAGTTGACTCGGGTTAGCAAACCGAGTTGACTCGGGTTAGCAAACCGAGTTGACTCGGGTTAGCAAACCGAATTGACTCGGAATAGCAAACCGAGTTGACTCGGTTCAGCAAACCGAGTTGACTGGTTAGCAGACCGATTTGACTCGGGTTAGCAAACCGAGTTGTCTCGGGTCAGCAAACCGAGTTGACTCGGGTTAGCAAACCGAGTTGACTCGGGTTAGCAAACCGAGTTGACTCGGTTCAGCAAACCGAGTTGACTCGGGTTAGCAGACCGAGTTGACTCGGGTTAGCAAACCGAGTTGACTCGGGTTAGCAAACCGAGTTGACTCGGTTCAGCAAACCGAGTTGACTCGGTTCAGCAAACCGAGTTGACTCGGTTCAGCAAACCGAGTTGACTCGTTTCAGCAAACCGAGATGACTCGGGTTAGCAAACCGAGTTGACTCGGTTCAGCAAACCGAGTTGACTCGGTTCAGCAAACCGAGTTGACTCGGGTTAGCAGACCGAGTTGACTCGGGTTAGCAAACCGAGTTGACTCGGTTCAGCAAACCGAGTTGACTCGGTTCAGCAAACCGAGTTGACTCGGGTTAGCAGACCGAGTTGACTCGGGTTAGCAGACCGAGTTGACTCGGGTTAGCAAACCGAGTTGACTCGGTTCAGCAAACCGAGTTGACTCGGGTTAGCAAACCGAGTTGACTCGGGTTAGCAAACCGAGTTGACTTGGTTCAGCAAACCGAGTTGACTCGGTTCAGCAAACCGAGTTGACTCGGGTTAGCAAACCGAGTTGACTCGGGCTAGCAAACCGAGTTGACTCGGTTCAGCAAACCGAGTTGACTCGGTTCAGCAAACCGAGTTGACTCGTTTCAGCAAACCGAGATGACTCGGGTTAGCAAACCGAGTTGACTCGGGTTAGCAAACCGAGTTGACTCGGGTTAGCAAACCGAGTTGACTCGGGTTAGCAGACCGAGTTGACTCGGGTTAGCAGACCGAGTTGACTCGGGTTAGCAAACCGAGTTGACTCGGGTTAGCAAACCGAGTTGACTCGGTTCAGCAAACCGAGTTGACTCAGGTTAGCAAACCGAGTTGACTCGGGTTAGCAAACCGAGTTGACTCGGGTTAGCAAACCGAGTTGACTCGGGTTAGCAAACCGAGTTGACTCGGGTTAGCAAACCGAGTTGACTCGGTTCAGCAAACCGAGTTGACTCGGGTTAGCAGACCGAGTTGTTTCGGGTTAGCAAACCGAGTGGACTCGGTTCAGGAAACCGAGTTGACTCGGTTCAGCAAACCGAGTTGACTCGGGTTAGCAAACTGAGTTGACTCGGGTTAGCAAACCGAGTTGACTCGGAATAGCAAACCGAGTTGACTCGGTTCAGCAAACCGAGTTGACTGGTTAGCAGACCGAGTTGACTCGGGTTAGCAAACCGAGTTGACTCGGGTTAGCAAACCGAGTTGACTCGGGTTAGCAAACCGAGTTGACTCGGGTTAGCAAACCGAGTTGACTCGGGTTAGCAAACCGAGTTGACTCGGGTTAGCAAACCGAGTTGACTCGGTTCAGCAAACCGAGTTGACTCGGTTCAGCAAACCGAGTTGACTCGTTTCAGCAAACCGAGATGACTCGGGTTAGCAAACCGAGTTGACTCGGTTCAGCAAACCGAGTTGACTCGGTTCAGCAAACCGAGTTGATTCGGGTTAGCAGACCGAGTTGACTCGGGTTAGCAAACCGAGTTGACTCGGTTCAGCAAACCGAGTTGACTCGGTTCAGCAAACCGAGTTGACTCGGGTTAGCAGACCGAGTTGACTCGGGTTAGCAAACCGAGTTGACTCGGTTCAGCAAACCGAGTTGACTCGGGTTAGCAAACCGAGTTGACTCGGGTTAGCAAACCGAGTTGACTTGGTTCAGCAAACCGAGTTGACTCGGTTCAGCAAACCGAGTTGACTCGGGTTAGCAAACCGAGTTGACTCGGGTTAGCAAACCGAGTTGACTCGGGTTAGCAAACCGAGTTGACTCGTTTCAGCAAACCGAGTTGACTCGGTTCAGCAAACCGAGTTGACTTGTTTCAGCAAACCGAGATGACTCGGGTTAGCAAACCGAGTTGACTCGGGTAAGCAAACCGAGTTGACTCGGGTTAGCAGACCGAGTTGACTCGGGTTAGCAAACCGAGTTGACTCGGGTTAGCAAACCGAGTTGACTCGGTTCAGCAAACCGAGTTGACTCGGGTTAGCAAACCGAGTTGACTCGGGTTAGCAAACCGAGTTGACTCGGGTTAGCAAACCGAGTTGACTCGGGTTAGCAAACCGAGTTGACTCGGTTCAGCAAACCGAGTTGACTCGGTTCAGCAAACCGAGTTGACTCGGGTTAGCAGACCGAGTTGACTCGGGTTAGCAGACCGAGTTGACTCGGGTTAGCAAACCGAGTTTACTCGGTTCAGAACACCGAGTTGACTCGGTTCAGCAAACCGAGTTGTCTCGGGTTAGCAGACCGAGTTGACTCGGGTTAGCAGACCGAGTTGACTCGGGTTAGCAAACCGAGTGGACTCGGTTCAGGAAACCGAGTTGACTCAGGTCAGCAAACCGAGTTGACTCGGTTCAGCAAACCGAGTTGACTCGGGTTAGCAAACCGAGTTGACTCGACTGAAACGAGTCAACTCGGTTTGCTGAACCGAGTCAACTCGGTTTGCTGAACCGAGTCAACTCGGTTTGCTAACCCGAGTCAACTCGGTTTGCTAACCCGAGTCATATCGGTTTGCAAACCAGAGTCATATGGGTTTGCTGAACCGAGTCAACTCGGTTTGCTGAACCGAGTCAACTCGGTTTGCTAACCCGAGTCAACTTGGTTTGCTAGCCCGAGTCAACTTGGTTTGCTAACCCGAGTCAACTCGGTTTGCTGAACTGAGTCAACTCGGTTTGCTGAACCGAGTCAACTTGGTTTGCTGAACCGAGTCAACTCGGTTTGCTGAAACGAGTCAATTCGCTTTGCTGAACCGAGTCAACTCAGTTTGCTGAACCGAATCAACTCGGTTTGCTAACCCGAGTCAACTCGGTTTGCTAACCCGAGTCATATCGGTTTGCAAACCCGAGTCATATCGGTTTGCTGAACCGAGTCAACTCGGTTTGCTAACCCGAGTCAACTTGGTTTGCTAACCCGAGTCAACTCGGTTTGCTAACCCGAGTCAACTCGGTTTGCTAACCCGAGTCAACTCGGTTTGCTAACCCGAGTCAACTCGGTTTGCTAACCCGAGTTAACTCGGTTCGCTAACCCGAGTCAACTCGGTTTGCTAACCCGATTCAACTCGGTTTGCTAACCCGATTCAACTCGGTTTGCTAACCCGAGTCAACTCGGTTTGCTGAACTGAGTCAACTCGGTTTGCTGAACCGAGTCAACTTGGTTTGCTGAACCGAGTCAACTCGGTTTGCTGAAACGAGTCAATTCGCTTTGCTGAACCGAGTCAACTCAGTTTGCTGAACCGAATCAACTCGGTTTGCTAACCCGAGTCAACTCGGTTTGCTAACCCGAGTCATATCGGTTTGCAAACCAGAGTCATATCGGTTTGCTGAACCGAGTCAACTCGGTTTGCTGAACCGAGTCAACTCGGTTTGCTAACCCGAGTCAACTTGGTTTGCTAACCCGAGTCAACTTGGTTTGCTAACCCGAGTCAACTCGGTTTGCTGAACTGAGTCAACTCGGTTTGCTGAACCGAGTCAACTTGGTTTGCTGAACCGAGTCAACTCGGTTTGCTGAAACGAGTCAATTCGCTTTGCTGAACCGAGTCAACTCAGTTTGCTGAACCGAATCAACTCGGTTTGCTAACCCGAGTCAACTCGGTTTGCTAACCCGAGTCATATCGGTTTGCAAACCCGAGTCATATCGGTTTGCTGAACCGAGTCAACTCGGTTTGCTAACCCGAGTCAACTTGGTTTGCTAACCCGAGTCAACTCGGTTTGCTAACCCGAGTCAACTCGGTTTGCTAACCCGAGTCAACTCGGTTTGCTAACCCGAGTCAACTCGGTTTGCTAACCCGAGTTAGCTCGGTTCGCTAACCCGAGTCAACTCGGTTTGCTAACCCGATTCAACTCGGTTTGCTAACCCGATTCAACTCGGTTTGCTAACCCGAGTCAACTCGGTTTGCTGAACTGAGTCAACTCGGTTTGCTGAACCGAGTCAACTTGGTTTGCTGAACCGAGTCAACTTGGTTTGCTGAAACGAGTCAATTCGCTTTGCTGAACCGAGTCAACTCAGTTTGCTGAACCGAATCAACTCGGTTTGCTAACCCGAGTCAACTCGGTTTGCTAACCCGAGTCATATCGGTTTGCAAACCCGAGTCATATCGGTTTGCTGAAACGAGTCAACTCGGTTTGCTAACCCGAGTCAACTTGGTTTGCTTACCCGAGTCAACTCGGTTTGCTAACCCGAGTCAACTCGGTTTGCTAACCCGAGTCAACTCGGTTCGCTAACCCGAGTCAACTCGGTTTGCTAACCCGAGTCAACTCGGTTTGCTAACCCGAGTCAACTCGGTTTGCTAACCCGAGTCAACTCGGTTTGCTAACCCGAGTCAACTCGGTTTGCTAACCCGAGTCAACTCGGTTTGCTAACCCGAGTCAACTCGGTTTGCTAACCCGAGTCAACTCGGTTTGCTAACCCGAGTTAACTCGGTTTGCTAACCCGAGTCAACTCGGTTTTCTAACCTGAGCCAAGTCGGTTTTCTAACCCGAATCAACTCGGTTTGCTAACCCGAGTTAACTCGCTTTGCTAGCCCGAGTTCACTCTTTTTGCTAACCCGAGTCCACTCGGTTTGCTAACCCGAGTCAACTCGGTTTGCTACCCCGAGTCAACTCGGTTCGCTAACCCGAGTCAACTCGGTTTGCTAACCCGAGTTAACTCGGTTTGCTAACCCGAGTTAACTCGGTTTTCTTACCCGAGTCAACTCGGTTTTCTAACCCAATTCAACTCGGTTTGCTAACATGAGTTAACTCAGTTTGCTAACCCGAGTCCACTCTTTTTGCTAACCCGAGTCCACTCGGGTTCAGCAAACCGAGTTGACTCGGTTCAGCAAACCGATATGACTCGGGTTTGCAAACCGATATGACTCGGGTTTGCAAACCGAGTTGACTCGGGTTTGCAAACCGAGTTGACTCGGGTTAGCAAACCGAGTTGACTCGGTTCAGCAAACCGAGTTGACTCGGGTTAGCAGACCGAGTTGACTCGGGTTAGCAGACCGAGTTGACTCGGGTAAGCAAACCGAGTGGACTCGGTTCAGGAAACCGAGTTGACTCAAGTCAGCAAACCGAGTTGACTCGGTTCAGCAAACCGAGTTGACTCGGGTTAGCAAACCGAGTTGACTCGGGTTAGCAAACCGAGTTGACTCGGGTTAGCAAACCGAGTTGACTCGGTTCAGCAAACCGAGTTGACTCGGTTCAGCAAACCGAGTTGACTCGGGTTAGCAGACCGAGTTGACTCGGGTTAGCAAACCGAGTTGACTCGGGTTAGCAAACCGAGTTGACTCGGTTCAGCAAACCGAGTTGACTCGGTTCAGCAAACCGAGTTGACTCGTTTCAGCAAACCGAGATGACTCGGGTTAGCAAACCGAGTTGACTCGGTTCAGCAAACCGAGTTGACTCGGTTCAGCAAACCGAGTTGACTCGGGTTAGCAGACCGAGTTGACTCGGGTTAGCAAACCGAGTTGACTCGGTTCAGCAAACCGAGTTGACTCGGTTCAGCAAACCGAGTTGACTCGGGTTAGCAGACCGAGTTGACTCGGGTTAGCAGACCGAGTTGACTCGGGTTAGCAAACCGAGTTGACTCGGTTCAGCAAACCGAGTTGACTCGGGTTAGCAAACCGAGTTGACTCGGGTTAGCAAACCGAGTTGACTTGGTTCAGCAAACCGAGTTGACTCGGTTCAGCAAACCGAGTTGACTCGGGTTAGCAAACCGAGTTGACTCGGGTTAGCAAACCGAGTTGACTCGGGTTAGCAAACCGAGTTGACTCGGGTTAGCAGACCGAGTTGACTCGGGTTAGCAAACCGAGTTGACTCGGTTCAGCAAACCGAGTTGACTCGGGTTAGCAAACCGAGTTGACTCGGGTTAGCAAACCGAGTTGACTCGGGTTAGCAAACCGAGTTGACTCGGGTTAGCAAACCGAGTTGACTCGGTTCAGCAAACCGAGTTGACTCGGGTTAGCAGACCGAGTTGACTCGGGTTAGCAAACCGAGTTGACTCGGGTTAGCAGACCGAGTTGACTCGGGTTAGCAAACCGAGTTGACTCGGGTTAGCAAACCGAGTTGACTCGGGTTAGCAAACCGAGTTGACTCGGGTTAGCAAACCGAGTTGACTCGGGTTAGCAAACCGAGTTGACTCGGGTTAGCAAACCGAGTTGACTCGGGTTAGCAAACCGAGTTGACTCGGTTCAGCAAACCGAGTTGACTCGGTTCAGCAAACCGAGTTGACTCGGGTTAGCAGACCGAGTTGACTTGGGTTAGCAGACCGAGTTGATTCGGGTTAGCAAACCGAGTGGACTCGGTTCAGGAAACCGAGTTGACTCGGTTCAGCAAACCGAGTTGACTCGGGTTAGCAAACTGAGTTGACTCGGGTTAGCAAACCGAGTTGACTCGGAATAGCAAACCGAGTTGACTCGGTTCAGCAAACCGAGTTGACTGGTTAGCAGACCGAGTTGACTCGGGTTAGCAAACCGAGTTGACTCGGGTTAGCAAACCGAGTTGACTCGGGTTAGCAAACCGAGTTGACTCGGGTTAGCAAACCGAGTTGACTCGGGTTAGCAAACCGAGTTGACTCGGTTCAGCAAACCGAGTTGACTCGGTTCAGCAAACCGAGTTGACTCGTTTCAGCAAACCGAGATGACTCGGTTCAGCAAACCGAGTTGACTCGGGTTAGCAGACCGAGTTGACTCGGGTTAGCAAACCGAGTTGACTCGGTTCAGCAAACCGAGTTGACTCGATTCAGCAAACCGAGTTGACTCGGGTTAGCAGACCGAGTTGACTCGGGTTAGCAAACCGAGTTGACTCGGTTCAGCAAACCGAGTTGACTCGGGTTAGCAAACCGAGTTGACTCGGGTTAGCAAACCGAGTTGACTTGGTTCAGCAAACCGAGTTGACTCGGTTCAGCAAACCGAGTTGACTCGGGTTAGCAAACCGAGTTGACTCGGGTTAGCAAACCGAGTTGACTCGTTTCAGCAAACCGAGTTGACTCGGTTCAGCAAACCGAGTTGACTTGTTTCAGCAAACCGAGATGACTCGGGTTAGCAAACCGAGTTGACTCGGGTAAGCAAACCGAGTTGACTCGGGTTAGCAGACCGAGTTGACTCGGGTTAGCAAACCGAGTTGACTCGGGTTAGCAAACCGAGTTGACTCGGTTCAGCAAACCGAGTTGACTCGGGTTAGCAAACCGAGTTGACTCGGGTTAGCAAACCGAGTTGACTCGGGTTAGCAAACCGAGTTGACTCGGGTTAGCAAACCGAGTTGACTCGGTTCAGCAAACCGAGTTGACTCGGTTCAGCAAACCGAGTTGACTCGGGTTAGCAGACCGAGTTGACTCGGGTTAGCAGACCGAGTTGACTCGGGTTAGCAAACCGAGTTGACTCGGTTCAGAACACCGAGTTGACTCGGTTCAGCAAACCGAGTTGTCTCGGGTTAGCAGACCGAGTTGACTCGGGTTAGCAGACCGAGTTGACTCGGGTTAGCAAACCGAGTGGACTCGGTTCAGGAAACCGAGTTGACTCAGGTCAGCAAACCGAGTTGACTCGGTTCAGCAAACCGAGTTGACTCGGGGTAGCAAACCGAGTTGACTCGACTGAAACGAGTCAACTCGGTTTGCTGAACCGAGTCAACTCGGTTTGCTGAACCGAGTCAACTCGGTTTGCTGAACCGAGTCAACTCGGTTTGCTAACCCGAGTCAACTCGGTTTGCTGAACCGAGTCAACTCGGTTTGCTAACCCGAGTCAACTCGGTTTGCTAACCCGAGTCAACTCGGTTTGCTAACCCGAGTCGACTCGGTCTGCTAACCCGAGTCAACTCGGTTTGCTGAACCGAGTCAACTCGGTTTGCTGAACCGATTCAACTCGGTTTGCTAACCCGAGTCAACTCGGTTTGCTAACCCGAGTCAACTCGGTTTGCTGAACCGAGTCAACTCGGTCTGCTAACCCGAGTCTACTCGGTCTGCTAACCCGAGTCAACTCGGTTTGCTGAACCGAGTCAACTCGGTTTGCTGAACCGAGTCAACTCGGTTTGCTGAACCGAGTCAACTCGGTTTGCTTACCCGAGTCAACTCGGTTTGCTGACCTGAGTCAACTCGGTTTCCTGAACCGAGTCCACTCGGTTTGCTAACCCGAGTCAACTCGGTCTGCTAACCCGAGTAAACTCGGTCTGCTAACCCGAGTCAACTCGGTTTGCTAACCCGAGTCAACTCGGTTTGCTAGCCCGAGTCAACTCGGTTTGCTAACCCGAGTCAACTCGGTTTGCTAACCCGAGTCAACTCGGTCTGCTAACCCGAGTCAACTCGGTTTGCTAACCCGAGTCAACCCGAGTCATCTCGGTTTGCTGAAACGAGTCAACTCGGTTTGCTGAATCGAGACAACTCGGTTTGCTGAACCTAGTCAACTCGGTTTGCTGAACCGAGTCAACTCGGTTTGCTGACCTGAGTCAACTCGGTTTGCTAACCCGAGTCAACTCGGTTTGCTAACCCGAGTCAACTCGGTCTGCTAACCCGAGTCAACTCGGTTTGCTAACCCGAGTCAACTCGGTCTGCTCACCCGAGTCAACTCGGTTTGCTGAACCGAGTCAACTCGGTTTGCTGAACCGAGTCAACTCGGTTTGCTGAACCGAGTCAACTCGGTTTGCTGAACCGAGTCAACTCGGTTTGCTAACCCGAGTCAACTCGGTTTGCTAACCCGAGTCAACTCGGTTTGCTAACCCTAGTCAACTAGGTTTGCTAACCCGAGCCAACTCAGTTTGCTGAACCGAGTCAACTCGGTTTGCTGACCTGAGTCAACTCAGTTTCCTGAACCGAGTCCACTCGGTTTGCTAACCCGAGTCAACTCGGTCTGCTAACCCGAGTCAACTCGGTCTGCTAACCCTAGTCAACTCGGTTTGCTGAACCGAGTCAACTCGGTTTGCTAACCCGAGTCAACTCGGTTTGCTAACCCGAGTCAACTCGGTTTGCTAACCCGAGTCAACTCGGTTTGCTAACCCGAGTCAACTCGGTTTTCTGAACCGAGTCAACTCGGTCTGCTAACCCGAGTCTACTCGGTCTGCTAACCCGAGTCAACTCGGTTTGCTGAACCGAGTCAACTCGGTTTGCTGAACCGAGTCAACTTGGTTTGCTAACCCGAGTCAACTCGGTTTGCTGACCTGAGTCAACTCGGTTTCCTGAACCGAGTCCACTCGGTTTGCTAACCCGAGTCAACTCGGTCTGCTAACCCGAGTAAACTCGGTCTGCTAACCCGAGTCAACTCGGTTTGCTAACCCGAGTCAACTCGGTTTGCTAACCCGAGTCAACTCGGTTTGCTAACCCGAGTCAACTCGGTCTGCTAACCCGAGTCAACTCGGTCTGCTAACCCGAGTAAACTCGGTCTGCTAACCCGAGTCAACTCGGTTTGCTAACCCGAGTCAACTCGGTTTGCTAGCCCGAGTCAACTCGGTCTGCTAACCCGAGTCAACTCGGTTTGCTAACCCGAGTCAACCCGAGTCATCTCGGTTTGCTGAAACGAGTCAACTCGGTTTGCTGAATCGAGTCAACTCGGTTTGCTGAACCTAGTCAACTCGGTTTGCTGAACCGAGTAAACTCGGTTTGCTAACCCGAGTCAACTTGTTTGCTAACCCGAGTAAACTCGGTTTGCTAACCCGAGTCAACTCGGTTTGCTAACCCGAGTCAACTCGGTCTGCTAACCCGAGTCAACTCGGTTTGCTGAACCGAGTCAACTCGGTTTGCTGAACCGAGTCAACTCGGTTTGCTGAACCGAGTCAACCCGGTTTGCTTACCCGAGTCAACTCGGTTTGCTAACCCGAATCAACTCGGTTTGCTGAACCGAGTCAACTCGGTTTCCTGAACCGAGTCCACTCGGTTTGCTAACCCGAGTCAACTCGGGTTGCTATACCGAGTCAACTCGGTCTGCTAACCCGAGTCAACTCGGTTTGCTGAACCGAGTCAACTCGGTTTGCTGAACCGAGTCAACTCGGTTTGCTAAGCCGAGTCAACTCGGTCTGCTAACCCGAGTCAGCTCGGTCTGCTAACCCGAGTCAACTCGGTCTGCTAACCCGAGTCAACTCGGTCTGCTAACCCGAGTCAATTCGGTTTGCTGAACCGAGTCAACTCGGTTTGCTAACCCGAGTCAACTCGGTTTGCTAACCCGAGTCAACTCGGTTTGCTAACCCGGGTCAACTCGGTTTGCTAACCCGAGTCAACTCGGTTTGCTAACCCGAGTCATCTCGGTTTGCTGAAACGAGTCAACTCGGTTTGCTGAACCGAGTCAACTCAGTTTGCTGAACCGAGTCAACTCGGTTTGCTAACCCGAGTCAACTCGGTTTGCTAACCCGAGTCAACTCGGTTTGCTAACCCGAGTCAACTCGGTTTGCTAACCCGAGTCAACTCGGTATGCTAACCCGAGTCAACTCGGACTGCTAACCCGAGTCAACTCGGTTTGCTAACCCGAGTCAACTCGGTTTGCTAACCCGAGTCAACTCGGTTTGCTAACCCGAGTCAACTCGGTTTGCTAACCCGAGTCAACTCGGTTTGCTGAACCGAGTCAACTCGGTTTGCTGACCTGAGTCAACTCGGTTTCCTGAACCGAGTCCACTCGGTTTGCTAACCCGAGTCAACTCGGTCTGCTAACCCGAGTCAACTCGGTCTGCTAACTCGAGTCAACTCGGTTTGCTGAACCGAGTCAACTCGGTTTGCTGAACCGAGTCAACTCGGTTTGCTGAACCGAGTCAACTCGGTTTGCTAACCCGAGTCAACTCGGTTTGCTAACTCGAGTCAACTCGGTTTGCTAACCCGAGTCAACTCGGTTTGCTAACCCAAGTCAACTCGGTTTGCTGAACCGAGTCAACTCGGTTTGCTGACCTGAGTCAACTCGGTTTCCTGAACCGAGTCCACTCGGTTTGCTAACCCGAGTCAACTCGGTCTTCTAACCCGAGTCAACTCGGTCTGCTAACCCGAGCCAACTCGGTTTGCTAACCCGAGTCAACTCGGTTTGCTAACCCGAGTCAACTCGGTTTGCTAACCCGAGTCATCTCGGTTTGCTGAAACGAGTCAACTCGGTTTGCTGAACCGAGTCAACTCGGTTTGCTGAACCGAGTCAACTCGGTTTGCTGAACCGAGTCAACTCGGTTTGCTAACCCGAGTCAACTCGGTTTGCTTACCCGAGTCAACTCGGTTTGCTAACCCGAGTCAACTCGGTTTGCTAACCCGAGTCAACTCGGTTTGCTTACCCGAGTCAACTCGGTTTGCTAACCCGAGTCAACTCGGTTTGCTGAACCGAGTCAACTCGGTTTGCTAACCCGAGTCAACTCGGTCTGCTAACCCGAGTCAACTCGGTTTGCTGAAACGAGTCAACTCGGTTTGCTGAACCGAGTCAACTCGGTTTGCTAACCCGAGTCAACTCGGTCTGCTAACCTGAGTCAACTCGGTTTGCTGAACCGAGTCAACTCGGTTTGCTGAACCGAGTCAACTCGGTTTGCTAACCCGAGTCAACTCGGTTTGCTAACCCGAGTCAACTCGGTTTCCTGAACCGAGTCCACTCGGTCTGCTAACCCGAGTCAACTCGGTCTGCTAACCCGAGTCAACTCGGTTTCCTGAACCGAGTCAACTCGGTTTGCTGAACCGAGTCAACTCGGTTTGCTGAACCGAGTCAACTCGGTTTCCTGAACCGAGTCCACTCGGTTTGCTAACCCGAGTCAAATCGGTCTGCTAACCCGAGTCAACTCGGTTTGCTAACCCGAGTCAACTCGGTTTGCTGAACCGAGTCAACTCGGTTTGCTAACCCGAGTCAACTCGGTTTGCTAACCCGAGTCAACTCGGTTTGCTGAACCGAGTCAACTCGGTCTGCTAACCCGAGTCAACTCGGTTTGCTGAACCAATCAACTCGGTTTGCTGAACCGAGTCAACTCGGTTTGCTGAACCGAGTCAACTTGTTTGCTAACCCGAGTCAACTCGGTTTGCTGAACCGAGTCAACTCGGTTTGCTGACCTGAGTCAACTCGGTTTCCTGAACCGAGTCCACTCGGTCTGCTAACCCGAGTCAACTCGGTCTGCTAACCCGAGTCAACTCGGTTTGCTAACCCGAGTCAACTCGGTTTGCTAACCCGAGTCATCTCGGTTTGCTGAAACGAGTCAACTCGGTTTGCTGAAACGAGTCAACTCGGTTTGCTGAACCGAGTCAACTCGGTTTGCTAACCCGAGTCAACTCGGTCTGCTAACCCGAGTCAACTCGGTTTGCTGAACCGAGTCAACTCGGTTTGCTGAACCGAGTCAACTCGGTTTGCTGAACCGAGTCATCTCGGTTTGCTGAACCGAGTCAACTCGGTTTGCTAACCCGAGTCAACTCGGTTTGCTGAACCGATTCAACTCGGTTTGCTAACCCGAGTCAACTCGGTCTGCTCACCCGAGTCAACTCGGTTTGCTGAACCGAGTCAACTCGGTTTGCTGAAACGAGTCAACTCGGTTTGCTGAACCGAGTCAACTCGGTTTGCTGAACCGAGTCATCTCGGTTTGCTGAACCGAGTCAACTCGGTTTGCTAACCCGAGTCAACTCGGTTTGCTGAACCGATTCAACTCGGTTTGCTAACCCGAGTCAACTCGGTCTGCTCACCCGAGTCAACTCGGTTTGCTAACCCGAGTCATCTCGGTTTGCTGAAACGAGTCAACTCGGTTTGCTGAAACGAGTCAACTCGGTTTGCTGAAACGAGTCAACTCGGTTTGCTGAACCGAGTCAAATCGGTTTGCTAACCCGAGTCAACTCGGTTTGCTAACCCGAGTCAACTCGGTTTGCTAACCCGAGTCAACTCGGTTTGCTGAACCGAGTCAACTCGGTTTGCTGAGCCGAGTCAACTCGGTTTGCTAACCCGAGTCAACTCGGTTTGCTAACCCGAGTCAACTCGGTTTGCTAACCCGAGTCATCTCGGTTTGCTAACCCGAGTCAACTCGGTCTGCTAACCCGAGTCAACTCGGTTTGCTGAACCGAGTCAACTCGGTTTGCTGATCCGAGTCAACTCGGTTTGCTAACCCGAGTCAACTCGGTTTGCTAACCCGAGTCAACTCGGTTTCCTTAACCGAGTCCACTCGGTTTGCTAACCCGAGTCAACTCAGTCTGCAAACCCGAGTCAACTCGGTCTGCTAACCCGAGTCAACTCGGTTTGCTGAACCGAGTCAACTCGGTTTCCTGAACCGAGTCCACTCGGTTTGCTAACCCGAGTCAACTCGGTCTGCTAATCCGAGTCAACTCGGTTTGCTGAACCGAGTCAACTCGGTTTGCTGAACCGAGTCAACTCGGTTTGCTGAACCGAGTCAACTCGGTTTGCTAACCCGAGTCAACTCGGTTTGCTGAACCGAGTCAACTCGGTTTGCTGAACCGAGTCAACTCGGTTTGCTAACCCGAGTCAACTCGGTTTGCTAACCCGAGTCAACTCGGTTTGCTGAACCGAGTCAACTCGGTCTGCTAACCCGAGTCAACTCGGTTTGCTGAACCGAGTCAACTCGGTTTGCTGAAACGAGTCAACTCGGTCTGCTAACCCGTGTCAACTCGATTTGCTGAACCGAGTCAACTCGGTTTGCTGAACCGAGTAAACTCGGTTTGCTAACCCGAGTCAACTCGGTTTGCTAACCGAGTCAATTCGGTTTGCTGAACCGAGTCAACTCGGTTTGCTAACCCGAGTCAACTCGGTTTGCTAACCCGAGTCAACTCGGTTTGCTAACCCGAGTCAACTCGGTTTGCTAACCCGAGTCAACTCGGTCTGCTAACCCGAATCAACTCGGTTTGCTGAACCGAGTCAACTCGGTTTGCTAACCCGAGTCAACTCGGTTTGCTGAAACGAGTCAACTCGGTCTGCTAACCCGAGTCAACTCGATTTGCTGAACCGAGTCAACTCGGTTTGCTGAACCGAGTCAACTCGGTTTGCTAACCCGAGTCAACTCGGTTTGCTAACCCGAGTCAACTCGGTTTGCTAACCCGAGTCAACTCGGTTTGCTGAACCGAGTCAACTCGGTTTGCTGAAAAGAGTCAACTCGGTTTGCTGAACCGAGTCAACTCGGTTTGCTGAACCGAGTCAACTCGGTTTGCTGAACCGAGTCAACTCGGTTTGCTATCCCGAGTCAACTCGGTTTGCTAACCCGAGTCAACTCGGTTCGCTGAACCGAGTCAACTCGGTTTGCTGATCCGAGTCAACTCGGTTTGCTAACCCGAGTCAACTCGGTTTGCTAACCCGAGTCAACTCGGTTTCCTTAACCGAGTCCACTCGGTTTGCTAACCCGAGTCAACTCAGTCTGCTAACCCGAGTCAACTCGGTTTGCTGAACCGAGTCAACTCGGTTTGCTGAACCGAGTCAACTCGGTTTGCTAAGCCGAGTCAACTCGGTCTGCTAACCCGAGTCAGCTCGGTCTGCTAACCCGAGTCAACTCGGTCTGCTAACCCGAGTCAACTCGGTCTGCTAACCCGAGTCAATTCGGTTTGCTGAACCGAGTCAACTCGGTTTGCTAACCCGAGTCAACTCGGTTTGCTAACCCGAGTCAACTCGGTTTGCTAACCCGAGTCAACTCGGTTTGCTAACCCGAGTCAACTCGGTTTGCTAACCCGAGTCATCTCGGTTTGCTGAAACGAGTCAACTCGGTTTGCTGAACCGAGTCAACTCAGTTTGCTGAACCGAGTCAACTCGGTTTGCTAACCCGAGTCAACTCGGTTTGCTAACCCGAGTCAACTCGGTTTGCTAACCCGAGTCAACTCGGTTTGCTAACCCGAGTCAACTCGGTATGCTAACCCGAGTCAACTCGGACTGCTAACCCGAGTCAACTCGGTTTGCTAACCCGAGTCAACTCGGTTTGCTAACCCGAGTCAACTCGGTTTGCTAACCCGAGTCAACTCGGTTTGCTAACCCGAGTCAACTCGGTTTGCTGAACCGAGTCAACTCGGTTTGCTGACCTGAGTCAACTCGGTTTCCTGAACCGAGTCCACTCGGTTTGCTAACCCGAGTCAACTCGGTCTGCTAACCCGAGTCAACTCGGTCTGCTAACTCGAGTCAACTCGGTTTGCTGAACCGAGTCAACTCGGTTTGCTGAACCGAGTCAACTCGGTTTGCTGAACCGAGTCAACTCGGTTTGCTAACCCGAGTCAACTCGGTTTGCTAACTCGAGTCAACTCGGTTTGCTAACCCGAGTCAACTCGGTTTGCTAACCCAAGTCAACTCGGTTTGCTGAACCGAGTCAACTCGGTTTGCTGACCTGAGTCAACTCGGTTTCCTGAACCGAGTCCACTCGGTTTGCTAACCCGAGTCAACTCGGTCTTCTAACCCGAGTCAACTCGGTCTGCTAACCCGAGCCAACTCGGTTTGCTAACCCGAGTCAACTCGGTTTGCTAACCCGAGTCAACTCGGTTTGCTAACCCGAGTCATCTCGGTTTGCTGAAACGAGTCAACTCGGTTTGCTGAACCGAGTCAACTCGGTTTGCTGAACCGAGTCAACTCGGTTTGCTGAACCGAGTCAACTCGGTTTGCTAACCCGAGTCAACTCGGTTTGCTTACCCGAGTCAACTCGGTTTGCTAACCCGAGTCAACTCGGTTTGCTAACCCGAGTCAACTCGGTTTGCTTACCCGAGTCAACTCGGTTTGCTAACCCGAGTCAACTCGGTTTGCTGAACCGAGTCAACTCGGTTTGCTAACCCGAGTCAACTCGGTCTGCTAACCCGAGTCAACTCGGTTTGCTGAAACGAGTCAACTCGGTTTGCTGAACCGAGTCAACTCGGTTTGCTAACCCGAGTCAACTCGGTCTGCTAACCTGAGTCAACTCGGTTTGCTGAACCGAGTCAACTCGGTTTGCTGAACCGAGTCAACTCGGTTTGCTAACCCGAGTCAACTCGGTTTGCTAACCCGAGTCAACTCGGTTTCCTGAACCGAGTCCACTCGGTCTGCTAACCCGAGTCAACTCGGTCTGCTAACCCGAGTCAACTCGGTTTCCTGAACCGAGTCAACTCGGTTTGCTGAACCGAGTCAACTCGGTTTGCTGAACCGAGTCAACTCGGTTTCCTGAACCGAGTCCACTCGGTTTGCTAACCCGAGTCAAATCGGTCTGCTAACCCGAGTCAACTCGGTTTGCTAACCCGAGTCAACTCGGTTTGCTGAACCAAGTCAACTCGGTTTGCTAACCCGAGTCAACTCGGTTTGCTAACCCGAGTCAACTCGGTTTGCTGAACCGAGTCAACTCGGTCTGCTAACCCGAGTCAACTCGGTTTGCTGAACCAATCAACTCGGTTTGCTGAACCGAGTCAACTCGGTTTGCTGAACCGAGTCAACTTGTTTGCTAACCCGAGTCAACTCGGTTTGCTAACCCGAGTCAACTCGGTTTGCTAACCCGAGTCAACTCGGTTTGCTGAAACGAGTCAACTCGGTTTGCTAACCCGAGTCATCTCGGTTTGCTGAAACGAGTCAACTCGGTTTGCTGAAACGAGTCAACTCGGTTTGCTGAAACGAGTCAACTCGGTTTGCTGAACCGAGTCAAATCGGTTTGCTAACCCGAGTCAACTCGGTTTGCTAACCCGAGTCAACTCGGTTTGCTAACCCGAGTCAACTCGGTTTGCTGAACCGAGTCAACTCGGTTTGCTGAGCCGAGTCAACTCGGTTTGCTAACCCGAGTCAACTCGGTTTGCTAACCCGAGTCAACTCGGTTTGCTAACCCGAGTCAACTCGGTTTGCTAACCCGAGTCAACTCGGTCTGCTAACCCGAGTCAACTCGGTTTGCTGAACCGAGTCAACTCGGTTTGCTGATCCGAGTCAACTCGGTTTGCTAACCCGAGTCAACTCGGTTTGCTAACCCGAGTCAACTCGGTTTCCTTAACCGAGTCCACTCGGTTTGCTAACCCGAGTCAACTCAGTCTGCAAACCCGAGTCAACTCGGTCTGCTAACCCGAGTCAACTCGGTTTGCTGAACCGAGTCAACTCGGTTTCCTGAACCGAGTCCACTCGGTTTGCTAACCCGAGTCAACTCGGTCTGCTAATCCGAGTCAACTCGGTTTGCTGAACCGAGTCAACTCGGTTTGCTGAACCGAGTCAACTCGGTTTGCTGAACCGAGTCAACTCGGTTTGCTGAACCGAGTCAACTCGGTTTGCTAACCCGAGTCAACTCGGTTTGCTGAACCGAGTCAACTCGGTTTGCTGAACCGAGTCAACTCGGTTTGCTAACCCGAGTCAACTCGGTTTGCTAACCCGAGTCAACTCGGTTTGCTGAACCGAGTCAACTCGGTCTGCTAACCCGAGTCAACTCGGTTTGCTGAACCGAGTCAACTCGGTTTGCTGAAACGAGTCAACTCGGTCTGCTAACCCGAGTCAACTCGATTTGCTGAACCGAGTCAACTCGGTTTGCTGAACCGAGTAAACTCGGTTTGCTAACCCGAGTCAACTCGGTTTGCTAACCCGAGTCAACTCGGTTTGCTAACCCGAGTCAACTCGGTTTGCTAACCCGAGTCAACTCGGTTTGCTAACCCGAGTCAACTCGGTTTGCTAACCCGAGTCAACTCGGTCTGCTAACCCGAATCAACTCGGTTTGCTGAACCGAGTCAACTCGGTTTGCTAACCCGAGTCAACTCGGTTTGCTGAAACGAGTCAACTCGGTCTGCTAACCCGAGTCAACTCGATTTGCTGAACCGAGTCAACTCGGTTTGCTGAACCGAGTCAACTCGGTTTGCTAACCCGAGTCAACTCGGTTTGCTAACCCGAGTCAACTCGGTTTGCTAACCCGAGTCAACTCGGTTTGCTGAACCGAGTCAACTCGGTTTGCTGAACCGAGTCAACTCGGTTTGCTGAAAAGAGTCAACTCGGTTTGCTGAACCGAGTCAACTCGGTTTGCTGAACCGAGTCAACTCGGTTTGCTATCCCGAGTCAACTCGGTTTGCTAACCCGAGTCAACTCGGTTCGCTGAACCGAGTCAACTCGGTTTGCTGAACCGAGTCAACTCGGTTTGCTAACCCGAGTCAACTCGGTTTGCTAACCCGAGTCAACTCGGTCTGCTGAACCGAGTCTACTCGGTTTGCTGAACCGAGTCAACTCGGTTTGCTAACCCGAGTCATCTCGGTTTGCTGAAACGAGTCAACTCGGTTTGCTGAAACGAGTCAGCTCGGTTTGCTGAACCGAGTCAACTCGGTTTGCTAACCCGAGTCAACTCGGCTTGCTAACCCGAGTCAACTCGGTTTTCTGAACCGAGTCAACTCGGTTTGCTGAACCGAGTCAACTCGGTTTGCTGAACCGAGTCAACTCGGTTTGCTAACCCGAGTCAACTCGGTTTGCTAACCCGAGTCAACTCAGTCTGCTAACCCGAGTCAACTCGGTTTGCTGAACCGAGTCAACTCGGTTTGCTGAACCGAGTCAACTCAGTTTGCTGAACCGAGTCAACTCGGTTTGCTGAAGCGAGTTGACTCGGGTTAGCAAACCGAGTTGACTCGGGTTAGCAAACCGAGTTGACTCGGTTCAGCAAACCGAGTTGACTCGGTTTGCTGAACCGAGTCAACTCGTTTTGCTGACCTGAGTCAACTCGGTCTCCTGAACCGAGTCCACTCGGTTTGCTAACCTGAGTCAATTCGGTCTGCTAACCCGAGTCAACTCGGTCTGCTAACCCGAGTCAACTCGGTTTGCTAGCCCGAGTCAACTCGGTTTGCTGAACCGAGTCAACTCGATTTGCTGACCTGAGTCAACTCGGTTTGCTAACCCGAGTCAACTCGGTTTGCTAACCCGAGTCAACTCGGTCTGCTAACCCGAGTCAACTCGGTTTGCTAACCCGAGTCAACTCGGTCTGCTCACCCGAGTCAACTCGGTTTGCTGAACCGAGTCAACTCGGTTTGCTGAACCGAGTCAACTCGGTTTGCTAACCCGAGTCCACTCGGTTTGCTAACCCGAGTCAACTCGGTTTGCTAACCCGAGTCAACTAGGTTTGCTAACCCGAGCCAACTCAGTTTGCTGAACCGAGTCAACTCGGTTTGCTGACCTGAGTCAACTCGGTTTCCTAAACCGAGTCCACTCGGTTTGCTAACCCGAGTCAACTCGGTCTGCTAACCCGAGTCAACTCGGTCTGCTAACCCTAGTCAACTCGGTTTGCTGAACCGAGTCAACTCGGTTTGCTAACCCGAGTCAACTCGGTTTGCTAACCCGAGTCAACTCGGTTTGCTAACCCGAGTCAGCTCGGTTTGCTAAACCGAGTCAACTTGGTTTGCTGACCTGAGTCAACTCGGTTTGCTAACCCGAGTCAACTCGGTTTGCTAACCCGAGTCAACTCGGTCTGCTAACCCGAGTCAACTCGGTTTGCTAACCCGAGTCAACTCGGTCTGCTAACCCGAGTCAACTCGGTTTGCTAAACCGAGTCAACTTGGTTTGCTGACCTGAGTCAACTCGGTTTGCTAACCCGAGTCAACTCGGTTTGCTAACCCGAGTCAACTCGGTTTGCTGAACCGAGTCAACTCGGTTTGCTGAACCGAGTCAACTCGGTCTGCTAACCCGAGTCAACTCGGTTTGCTGAACCGAGTCAACTTGGTTTGCTGAAACGAGTCAACTCGGTTTGCTGAAACGAGTCAACTCGGTCTGCTAACCCGAGTCAACTCGGTTTGCTGAACCGAGTCAACTCGGTTTGCTGAACCGAGTCAACTCGGTTTGCTGAACCGAGTCAACTCGGTTTGCTAACCCGAGTCAACTCGGTTTGCTGAAACGAGTCAACTCGGTCTGCTAACCCGAGTCAACTTGGTTTGCTGAACCGAGTCAACTCGGTTTGCTGAACCGAGTCATCTCGGTTTGCTAACCCGAGTCAACTCGGTTTGCTAACCCGAGTCAACTCGGTTTGCGAACCCGAGTCATATCGGTTTGCTGAACCGAGTCAACTCGGTTTGCTGAACCGAGTCAACTCGGTTTGCTGAACCGAGTCAACTCGGTTTGCTGAACCGAGTCAACTCGGATTGCTGAACCGAGTCAACTCG
Organism: Melanostoma mellinum; assembly: GCA_914767635.1. Classification (NCBI taxonomy): domain Eukaryota; kingdom Metazoa; phylum Arthropoda; class Insecta; order Diptera; family Syrphidae; genus Melanostoma; species Melanostoma mellinum. The sequence goes on along the minus strand of OU612058.1, from coordinate 161,012,578 downwards.
GTTTGCTGAACCGAGTCAACTCGGTTTGCTAAACCGAGTCAACTCGGTTTGCTAACCCGAGTCAACTCGGTTTGCTGAACCGAGTCAACTCGGTTTGCTGAACCGAGTCAACTCGGTTTGCTAACCCGAGTCAACTCGGTTTGCTGAACCGAGTCAACTCGGTTTGCTGAACCGAGTCAACTCGGTTTGCTGAACCGAGTCAACTCGGTTTGCTGAACCGAGTCAACTCGGTTTGCTAACCTGAGTCAATTCGGTCTGCTAACCCGAGTCAACTCGGTTTGCTAACCCGAGTCAACTCGGTTTGCTAACCCGAGTCAACTCGGTTTGCTAACCCGAGTCAACTCGGTCTGCTAACCCGAGTCAACTCGGTTTGCTAACCCGAGTCAACTTGGTTTGCTAACCCGAGTCATCTCGGTTTGCTGAAACGAGTCAACTCGGTTTGCTGAACCGAGTCAACTCGGTTTGCTGACCTGAGTCAACTCGGTTTCCTGAACCAAGTCCACTCGGTTTGCTAACTCGAGTCAACTCGGTCTGCTAACCTGAGTCAACTCGGTCTGCTAACCCGAGTCAACTCGGTTTGCTAACCCGAGTCAACTCGGTTTGCTAACCCGAGTCAACTCGGTTTGCTGAAACGAGTCAACTCGGTTTGCTAACCCGAGTCAACTCGGTTTGCTAACCCGAGTCATCTCGGTTTGCTGAAACGAGTCAACTCGGTTTGCTAACCCGAGTCATTTCGGTTTGCTGAAACGAGTCAACTCGGTTTGCTGAAACGAGTCAACTCGGTTTGATGAACCGAGTCAACTCGGTTTGCTGAACCGAGTCAACTCGGTTTGCTAACCCGAGTCAACTCGGTTTGCTAACCCGAGTCAACTTGGTTTGCTGACCTGAGTCAACTCGGTTTGCTAACCCGAGTCAACTCGGTCTGCTAACCCGAGTCAACTCGGTTTGCTGAACCGAGTCAACTCGGTTTGCTGATCCGAGTCAACTCGGTTTGCTAACCCGAGTCAACTCGGTTTGCTAACCCGAGTCAACTCGGTTTCCTGAACCGAGTCCACTCGGTTTGCTAACCCGAGTCAACTCAGTCTGCTAACCCGAGTCAACTCGGTCTGCTAACCCGAGTCAACTCGGTTTGCTGAACCGAGTCAACTCGGTTTCCTGAACCGAGTCCACTCGGTTTGCTAACCCGAGTCAACTCGGTCTGCTAATCCGAGTCAACTCGGTTTGCTGAACCGAGTCAACTCGGTTTGCTGAACCGAGTCAACTCGGTTTGCTGAACCGAGTCCACTCGGTTTGCTAACCCGAGTCAACTCGGTCTGCTAATCCGAGTCAACTCGGTTTGCTGAACCGAGTCAACTCGGTTTGCTAACCCGAGTCAACTCGGTTTGCTGAACCGAGTCAACTCGGTTTGCTGAACCCAGTCAACTCGGTTTGCTAACCCGAGTCATCTCGGTTTGCTAACCCGAGTCAACTCGGTTTGCTGAACCGAGTCAACTCGGTCTGCTAACCCGAGTCAACTCGGTTTGCTGAACCGAGTCAACTCGGTTTGCTGAAACGAGTCAACTCGGTTTGCTGAAACGAGTCAACTCGGTCTGCTAACCCGAGTCAACTCGGTTTGCTGAACCGAGTCAACTCGGTTTGCTGAACCGAGTCAACTCGGTTTGCTAACCCGAGTCAACTCGGTTTGCTGAAACGAGTCAACTCGGTCTGCTAACCCGAGTCAACTCGGTTTGCTGAACCGAGTCAACTCGGTTTGCTAACCCGAGTCAACTTGGTTTGCTAATCCGAGTCAACTCGGTTTGCTAACCCGAGTCAACTCGGTTTGCTGAACCGAGTCAACTCGGTTTGCTGAACCGAGTCAACTCGGTTTGCTGAACCGAGTCAACTCGGTTTGCTGAACCGAGTCAACTCGGTTTGCTGAACCGAGTCAACTCGGTTTGCGGAACCGAGTCAACTCGGTTTGCTAACCCGAGTCAACTTGGTCTGCTAACCCGAGTCAACTCGGTTTGCTGAACCGAGTCAACTCGGTTTGCTGAACCGAGTCAACTCGGTTTGCTAACCCCAGTCAACTCGGTTTGCTAACCCGAGTCAACTCGGTTTGCTGAACCGAGTCAACTCGGTTTGCTAACCCGAGTCAACTCGGTTTGCTAACCCGAGTCATCTCGGTTTGCTGAAACGAGTCAACTCGGTTTGCTGAAACGAGTCAACTCGGTTTGCTGAACCGAGTCAACTCGGTTTGCTAACCCGAGTCAACTCGGTTTTCTGAATCGAGTCAACTCGGTTTGCTGAACCGAGTCAACTCGGTTTGCTAACCCGAGTCAACTCGGTTTGCTAACCCGAGTCAACTCGGTTTGCTAACCCGAGTCAACTCGGTTTGCTAACCCGAGTCAACTCGGTTTGCTAACCCGAGTCATCTCGGTTTGCTGAAACGAGTCAACTCGGTGTGCTGAAACGAGTCAACTCGGTTTGCTGAACCGAGTCAACTCGGTCTGCTAACCCGAGTCAACTCGGTTTGCTGAACCGAGTCAACTCGGTTTGCTGATCCGAGTCAACTCGGTTTGCTAACCCGAGTCAACTCGGTTTGCTAACCCGAGTCAATTCGGTTTGCTGAACCGAGTCAACTCGGTTTGCTGAACCGAGTCAACTCGGTTTGATGAACCGAGTCAACTCGGTTTGCTGAACCGAGTCAACTCGGTTTCCTGAACCGAGTCCACTCGGTTTGCTAACCCGAGTCAACTCGGTCTGCTAATCCGAGTCAACTCGGTTTGCTGAACCGAGTCAACTCGGTTTGCTGAACCGAGTCAACTCGGTTTGCTGAACCGAGTCAACTCGGTTTGCTGAACCGAGTCAACTCGGTTTGCTGAACCGAGTCAACTCGGTTTGCTAACCCGAGTCAACTCGGTTTGCTGAACCGAGTCAACTCGGTTTGCTGAACCGAGTCAACTCGGTTTGCTAACCCGAGTCAACTCGGTTTGCTAACCCGAGTCAACTCGGTTTGCTGAACCGAGTCAACTCGGTCTGCTAACCCGAGTCAACTCGGTTTGCTGAACCGAGTCAACTCGGTTTGCTGAAACGAGTCAACTCGGTTTGCTGAAACGAGTCAACTCGGTCTGCTAACCCGAGTCAACTCGGTCTGCTAACCCGAGTCAACTCGGTTTGCTGAACCGAGTCAACTCGGTTTGCTGAACCGAGTCAACTCGGTTTGCTAACCCGAGTCAACTCGGTTTGCTGAAACGAGTCAACTCGGTCTGCTAACCCGAGTCAAATCGGTTTGCTGAACCGAGTCAACTCGGTTTGCTAACCCGAGTCAACTTGGTTTGCTAACCCGAGTCAACTCGGTTTGCTAACCCGAGTCAACTCGGTTTGCTGAACCGATTCAACTCGGTTTGCTGAACCGAGTCAACTCGGTTTGCTGAACCGAGTCAACTCGGTTTGCTGAACCGAGTCAACTCGGTTTGCTGAACCGAGTCAACTCGGTTTGCTGAACCGAGTCAACTCGGTTTGCTGAACCGAGTCAACTCGGTCTGCTAACCCGAGTCAACTTGGTCTGCTAACCCGAGTCAACTCGGTTTGCTGAACCGAGTCAACTCGGTTTGCTGAACCGAGTCAACTCGGTTTGCTAACCCGAGTCAACTCGGTTTGCTAACCCGAGTCAACTCGGTTTGCTGAACCGAGTCAACTCGGTTTGCTAACCCAAGTCAACTCGGTTTGCTAACCCGAGTCATCTCGGTTTGCTGAAACGAGTCAACTCGGTTTGCTGAAACGAGTCAACTCGGTTTGCTGAACCGAGTCAACTCGGTTTGCTAACCCGAGTCAACTCGGTTTTCTGAATCGAGTCAACTCGGTTTGCTGAACCGAGTCAACTCGGTTTGCTAACCCGAGTCAACTCGGTTTGCTAACCCGAGTCAACTCGGTCTGCTAACCCGAGTCAACTCGGTTTGCTGAACCGAGTCAACTCGGTTTGCTGAACCGAGTCAACTCGGTTTGCTAACCCGAGTCAACTCGGTTTGCTAACCCGAGTCAACTCGGTTTGCTGAACCGAGTCAACTCGTTTTGCTGACCTGAGTCAACTCGGTCTCCTGAACCGAGTCCACTCGGTTTGTTAACCCGAGTCAACTCGGTCTGCTAACCCGAGTCAACTCGGTCTGCTAACCCGAGTCAACTCGGTTTGCTGAACCGAGTCAACTCGGTTTGCTAACCCGAGTCAACTCGGTTTGCTAACCCGAGTCAACTCGGTTTGCTAACCCGAGTCAACTCGGTTTGCTAACCCGAGTCAACTCGGTTTGCTAACCCGAGTCAACTCGGTTTGCTGAACCGAGTCAACTCGTTTTGCTGACCTGAGTCAACTCGGTCTCCTGAACCGAGTCCACTCGGTTTGCTAACCTGAGTCAATTCGGTCTGCTAACCCGAGTCAACTCGGTCTGCTAACCCGAGTCAACTCGGTTTGCTTACCCGAGTCAACTCGGTTTGCTAACCCGAGTCAACTCGGTTTGCTAACCCGAGTCATCTCGGTTTGCTGAAACGAGTCAACTCGGTGTGCTGAAACGAGTCAACTCGGTTTGCTAACCCGAGTCATCTCGGTTTGCTGAAACGAGTCAACTCGGTGTGCTGAAACGAGTCAACTCGGTTTGCTGAACCGAGTCAACTCGGTTTGCTGAACCGAGTCAACTCGGTTTGCTAACCCGAGTAAACTCGGTTTGCTAACCCGAGTCAACTCGTTTTGCTAACCCGAGTCAACTCGGTCTGCTAACCCGAGTCAACTCGGTTTGCTGAACCGAGTCAACTCGGTTTGCTGAACCGAGTCAACTCGGTTTGCTTACCCGAGTCAACTCGGTTTGCTAACCCGAGTCAACTCGGTTTGTTGAAACGAGTCAACTCGGTTTGCTGAAACGAGTCAACTCGGTTTGCTGAACCGAGTCAACTCGGTCTGCTAACCCGAGTCAACTCGGTCTGCTAACCCGAGTCAACTCGGTTTGCTAACCCGAGTCATCTCGGTTTGCTGAAACGAGTCAACTCGGTTTGCTGAAACGAGTCAACTCGGTTTGCTGAACCGAGTCAACTCGGTTTGCTAACCCGAGTCAACTCGGTTTGCTGAACCGAGTCAACTCGGTTTGCTGAACCGAGTCAACTCGGTTTGCTAACCCGAGTCAACTCGGTTTGCTAACCCGAGTCAACTCGGTTTGCTGAACCGAGTCAACTCGGTCTGCTAACCCGAGTCAACTCGGTTTGCTGAACCGAGTCAACTCGGTTTGCTGAAACGAGTCAACTCGGTTTGCTGAAACGAGTCAACTCGGTCTGCTAACCCGAGTCAACTCGGTCTGCTAACCCGAGTCAACTCGGTTTGCTGAACCGAGTCAACTCGGTTTGCTGTACCGAGTCAACTCGGTTTGCTAACCCGAGTCAACTCGGTTTGCTGAAACGAGTCAACTCGGTCTGCTTACCCGAGTCAACTCGGTTTGCTGAACCGAGTCAACTCGGTTTGCTAACCCGAGTCAACTCGGTTTGCTAACCCGAGTCAACTCGGTTTGCTAACCCGAGTCAACTCGGTTTGCTAACCCGAGTCAACTCGGTTTGCTGAACCGATTCAACTCGGTTTGCTGAACCGAGTCAACTCGGTTTGCTGAACCGAGTCAACTCGGTTTGCTGAACCGAGTCAGCTCGGTTTGCTGAACCGAGTCAACTCGGTTTGCTGAACCGAGTCAACTCGGTTTGCTAACCCGAGTCAACTTGGTCTGCTAACCCGAGTCAACTCGGTTTGCTGAACCGAGTCAACTCGGTTTGCTAACCCGAGTCAACTCGGTTTGCTAACCCGAGTCAACTCGGTTTGCTGAACCGAGTCAACTCGGTTTGCTAACCCGAGTCATCTCGGTTTGCTGAAACGAGTCAACTCGGTTTGCTGAAACAAGTCAACTCGGTTTGCTGAACCGAGTCAACTCGGTTTGCTAACCCGAGTCAACTCGGTTTTCTGAACCGAGTCAACTCGGTTTGCTGAACCGAGTCAACTCGGTTTGCTAACCCGAGTCAACTCGGTCTGCTAACCCGAGTCAACTCGGTTTGCTGAACCGAGTCAACTCGGTTTGCTGAACCGAGTCAACTCGGTTTGCTAACCCGAGTCAACTCGGTTTGCTAACACGAGTCAACTCGGTTTGCTAACCCGAGTCAACTCGGTTTGCTGAACCGAGTCAACTCGTTTTGCTGACCTGAGTCAACTCGGTCTCCTGAACCGAGTCCACTCGGTTTGCTAACCCGAGTCAACTCGGTCTGCTAACCCGAGTCAACTCGGTCTGCTAACCCGAGTCAACTCGGTCTGCTAACCCGAGTCAACTCGGTTTGCTGAACCGAGTCAACTCGGTTTGCTAACCCGAGTCAACTCGGTTTGCTAACCCGAGTCAACTCGGTTTAATAACCCGAGTCAACTCGGTTTGCTGAACCGAGTCAACTCGTTTTGCTGACCTGAGTCAACTCGGTCTCCTGAACCGAGTCCACTCGGTTTGCTAACCTGAGTAAATTCGGTCTGCTAACCCGAGTCAACTCGGTCTGCTAACCCGAGTCAACTCGGTTTGCTAACCCGAGTCAACTCGGTTTGCAGACCTGAGTCAACTCGGTTTGCTAACCCGAGTCAACTCGGTTTGCTAACCCGAGTCAACTCGGTCTGCTAACCCGAGCCAACTCGGTCTGCTAACCCGAGTCAACTCGGTTTGCTAACCCGAGTCAACTCGGTTTGCTAACCCGAGTCATCTCGGTTTGCTGAAACGAGTCAACTCGGTGTGCTGAAACGAGTCAACTCGGTTTGCTGAACCGAGTCAACTCGGTTTGCTGAACCGAGTCAACTCGGTTTGCTAACCCGAGTAAACTCGGTTTGCTAACCCGAGTCAACTCGTTTTGCTAACCCGAGTCAACTCGGTCTGCTAACCCGAGTCAACTCGGTTTGCTGAACCGAGTCAACTCGGTTTGCTGAACCGAGTCAACTCGGTTTGCTAACCCGAGTCAACTCGGTTTGCTAACCCGAGTCAACTCGGTTTGCTGAACCGAGTCAACTCGGTTTGTTGAAACGAGTCAACTCGGTTTGCTGAAACGAGTCAACTCGGTTTGCTGAACCGAGTCAACTCGGTCTGCTAACCCGAGTCAACTCGGTCTGCTAACCCGAGTCAACTCGGTTTGCTAACCCGAGTCATCGCGGTTTGCTGAAACGAGTCAACTCAGTTTGCTGAAACGAGTCAACTCGGTTTGCTGAACCGAGTCAACTCGGTTTGCTAACCCAAGTCAATTCGGTTTGCTAACCCGAGTCAACTCGGTTTGCTAACCCGAGTCAACTCGGTTTGCTGAACCGAGTCAACTCGGTTTGCTGAACCGAGTCAACTCGGTTTGCTGAACCGAGTCAACTCGGTCTCCTGAACCGAGTCCACTCGGTTTGCTAACCCGAGTCAACTCGGTCTGCTAACCCGAGTCAACTCGGTCTGCTAACCCGAGTCAACTCGGTTTGCTGAACCGAGTCAACTCGGTTTGCTAACCCGAGTCAACTCGGTGTGCTAACCCGAGTCAACTCGGTTTGCTAACCCGAGTCAACTCGGTTTGCTAACCCGAGTCAACTCGGTTTGCTAACCCGAGTCAACTCGGTTTGCTAACCCGAGTCATCTCGGTTTGCTGAAACGAGTCAACTCGGTTTGCTAAAACGAGTCAACTCGGTTTGCTAACCCGAGTCAACTCGGTTTGCTGAACCGAGTCAACTCGGTTTGCTAACCCGAGTCAACTCGGTTTGCTGAACCGAGACAACTCGGTTTGCTGAACCGAGTCAACTCGGTTTGCTGAACCGAGTCAACTCGGTTTGCTGAACCGAGTCAACTCGGTTTGCTAACCCGAGTCAACTCGGTTTGCTGAACCGAGTCAACTCGGTTTGCTGAAACGAGTCAACTCGGTTTGCTGAAACGAGTCAACTCGGTTTGCTGAAACGAGTCAACTCGGTTTGCTGAACCGAGTCAACTCGGTTTGCTGAACCGAGTCAACTCGGTCTGCTAACCCGAGTCAACTCGGTTTGCTAACCCGAGTCAACTCGGTTTGCTAACCCGAGTCAACTCGGTTTGCTGAACCGAGTCAACTCGGTTTGCTGAAACGAGTCAACTCGGTTTGCTGAACTGAGTCAACTCGGTTTGCTGAACCGAGTCAACTCGGTCTGCTAACCCGAGTCAACTCGGTCTGCTAACCCGAGTCAACTCGGTCTGCTAACCCGAGTCAACACGGTTTGCTAACCCGAGTCAACTCGGTTTGCTAACCCGAGTCATCTCGGTTTGCTGAAACGAGTCAACTCGGTTTGCTGAAACGAGTCAACTCGGTTTGCTGAACCGAGTCAACTCGGTTTGCTAACCCGAGTCAACTCGGCTTGCTAACCCGAGTCAACTCGGTTTGCTGAACCGAGTCAACTCGGTTTGCTGAACCGAGTCAACTCGGTTTGCTGAACCGAGTCAACTCGGTTTGCTAACCCGAGTCAACTCGGTTTGCTAACCCGAGTCAACTCGGTTTGCTAACCCGAGTCAACTCGGTTTGCTAATCCGAGTCAACTCGGTCTGCTGAACCGAGTCAACTCGGTTTGCTAACCCGAGTCAACTCGGTTTGCTAACCCGAGTCAACTCGGTTTGCTAACCCGAGTCAACTCGGTTTGCTGAACCGAGTCAACTCGTTTTGCTGACCTGAGTCAACTCGGTCTCCTGAACCGAGTCCACTCGGTTTGCTAACCCGAGTCAACTCGGTCTGCTAACCCGAGTCAACTCGGTCTGCTAACCCGAGTCAACTCGGTTTGCTGAACCGAGTCAACTCGGTTTGCTGAACCGAGTCAACTCGGTTTGCTAACCCGAGTCAACTCGGTTTGCTAACCAACTCGTTTTGCTAACCCGAGTCAACTCGGTTTGCTAACCCGAGTCAACTCTTTTGTTGTTGTGTTGATGGGGACACACGCATAGAAAAGTGCTCCACTCGAAAGTATTTTTATTTTTCCTTTACTCTTTTTGAAAATATTTTTAAATTTGCACTCAAAGTAAAAAGTAAAAACAAAAACTGAAAATGAATTGCGGCCTGTGTAAATTGAAAGTTGATAGAAATGAACTAAAAATTCAGTGCATAGAGTGTAAAGAATTGTACCATGGAAGGTGCGTCAAAATGGAAAAAAAAGAAATAGACTATTATAAAAAAAGTGTTCAAGGGTTCAAGTGTATTGGTTGTGTTACCCCGCGGAGAAAATCGAATTTTGGAGATGCTCCCATTAACTCATCTAAAATTAACGTTACACCAAAAAATAATGCAATCACACCTACTACCTCTGATAACGTTGACAGTATTCTGGTGCAGCAAAGAGTAACCCCCCCTCCCAATGATAATGTTACGGTTCAGCAGACTATAACTTTGCAAATGCTGTACACTGAGATCATGCAGCTCAAGCAAGTTAATACCGAAGCGCTTGCTAAAATTGGATCTCTTGAGGAGTGCAATGCTTCTCTCAATCAACGAGTTGGTGACCTGGAGGCGAAGCTGAATATACTGGAACAGAAAGAGAAACAGTGCTCAGTGGACATTATTGGTATCCCAGATGTTAACAATACAAACGTATATGAGAGAGTCAATAAATTGTTGACAACTGTTGTTGGTGAGAAGATGAACTCTGTCGACATTGATTCATGCTTTGTTAAGAACATCCAAGTTAGAAACAAAAACACCGCATCTAGCAACATTGTATGCGTGAAGTTCTCAACATTGTTGCAAAAGATGAATGTGATGAAAAAGATGAAGGAGAAAAAAAACCTCATGTCATCAAACATCTTCGAAGGTCGTAGTAGCAGCAACAACAACAACGAAAGTAGCAGCATGAAAATTTATATAAACGATTGTTTAACCAAGTACTCCAGGGGTTTATTAAAAATGGCAAATGAACTTAAACGAAATAATGAATGTAAGTTTGTATGGGTTAGAGACTCAATTGTTTGTATTAGGAAAAAAGAGGGAGATAAGATTATTAAAATTAAATCTATTGAAGACATTCACAAATTTAAGTTAACTTAAAATTTTGTATTTTATTATGATTAATAACAATTTATAAACACATTCTCAGAATGATTTGAGTAATAACTATAGTTTTTCGTCTTTAAGTACTGATGATAATAATTGTTTTTGTGTAGAACATAAAAGTAATGAACAAATGTCTGGTTTTTCGATTATTCATCAAAATATTCGAAGTATGCGAGCTAATTTCAATACTTTTCTTTCTCATCTCACACCTCTGGATCATTTACCAGATCTAATTTTTCTATCTGAAATTTGGATCTTTGAAGAAGAAAAAGATCTTTATGATTTAATTCCAAATTATTGCTTTGAAGCGACTTTTAATGAATCTTATGCAGCTGGTGGTGTCGCTGTATATTATAACACTAATGTTATGAGTTGTAAGGTTAATAGATACCAATTTGAAAGTTGTGACATGATAAGTGTCAATTGCGTAATTTCTGGTGTAAGTTATTGCTTTATCTGTGTTTACAGGTTACATTGTTGCTCAGTAAGATGTTTTTTGGATGAAGCGTCGGGATTTTTGGATAGCCAAAAAAGTAAAAATATAATTCTTTTAGGTGATTTTAATGTTAATATTCTGTGTGAATCTCCGGATGTTGATAACTATTTAGCTGTATTTTCATCTTTTGGTTTCGAGTCTGTTATAAATGAACCTACTAGATTCAATTCTTGCCTTGATCATGTCTTTATAAGATTTAACAGAAATTTATTGATTGACTATAGTACAATTAACCTCGATTTAAAAATAACTGATCATCATCTAACTGGTATTCAACTCACTTGTTGTCAGGATAGGGAAAATAGTTCTGAGAGTTTTGAATTTCAAAAAACTGATTTTGTAGCATTACGGTCAAGCTTAAATCTAGAATTTTGGAATGAAGTGTACTCTGCGATCGATCCTACAGTTGCTTTTGACTTGTTTCTCAATAAACTACAACATCATATCCATAACTGTAGCTTAGAATTAGGCAAAAGCAACAAGAAATTTAAGTGTCTTAAGCAATGGATGAGTCCTTCACTAGTTGAAAAAATCAAAAAGAAGAATAAACTTTCCTTTATTATAAAGAAACATCCAAGAAATCTGAGATTGAAGAATTATTATGAAAAGCTGTGTAAAGAGGTAAAAATCGAAATTCCGCTTTGTAAAAATCGATATTACAGCAATAAACTAGCACGAAATATTGGAAACCCTAAAGAAGAATGGCGAGTGGTCAACGATATTCTTAACAAAAATAAAGCACACCCTGATATAATATCTGTTCAAAACGAAAATGTTGTTGTTGCTGAACCCTTTGAAGTTGCTAACTTGTTTAGTAATTTTTTTGTTGATATCGGCTTAAATAATAGTGTTTCAAATGTAACTGATTCAACACTCCTCTGTGAGACTTCTTTGGTTCAAGACAATACGCAGTCTGATAGTTTCTACTTTGAACCATTTTCTGCACTTGAAATTTCAAAGATTATTATGTCTCTTAAAACATCTAGTTCATCGTCCACTGATAATATTTCTAGTTTCCTTTTGAAACAAATTAGTTTTCATATATCAGATGTTGTTTGTTTTATTTTCAACTTTTGTGTAGAAAAAGGTGTTTTTCCAGAAAGCTTGAAAACTGCTGTAGTTCTTCCTTTGTATAAAAAAGGTGATAGAATATCATTAAACAATTATCGTCCCATTTCTATACTACCTGTTTTTTCAAAAGTTTTTGAAAAATGTATTAAAACTAGAATTTTATCATTTTTAGATAGAACTCGTTTTTTAAGTGATTGTCAATTTGGTTTTCGGAGTGGCAAGTCAACAGAAGGTGCTTTATTGAAGCTATCTAATGAAATATATAACAGCTTGAATTCTTCTCAAATTCCATCAACTCTCTTCATTGACATCAGCAAGGCCTTCGACATGGTGAACCATTCTTTGCTACTTGATAAGCTCTATAAGGCGGGTTTTAGAGGCTCGATTTATAAATGGTTTTCTTCCTATTTATGCAATCGTAAACAAGTTGTAAAGATTAAAAACGCTTTTAGTTCAGAAAAATACTTAAATATGGGTGTACCGCAAGGATCAGTATTGGGTCCAATCCTTTTTCTTATTTATGTCAATTCATTATTTTTGCAACCTTTTAAAGGTAAAATAACAGCATTTGCTGATGATACATCACTTTTTTATTCAACCAATAATCTAATTGATATGTATGCAGATGTTAACTGTGACTTAGACATGATTAGAAGATGGTTTAATTTTCACAAGCTTATAATAAGTAACAAAACGAAGTTTATGTTGTTTAATATCAGAGGCAACGTTTGCCAAGAAATACCTTTATATTATCATTCACCAACTTGCAACCGATTTGTATTAGGAGATATGATTTTTAACAATCAGAATAAATGTAAAGAAGACTGTTTTTTGATCGAACGCGTTGACAGCTTGAAGTATTTAGGTATTATTTTCGATATTAAACTTTGTTGGAAAGAACATACAACTTATTTAAAAAAGTGTATGAACGGAGTTATAAGACAATTATTCCACCTTAGTATGTACTGCAATCTTCCTGTTTTAAAATTGGTATACAATGGATTATTAAAATCAAAACTAGAATATGGTATTTCTTGCTGGGGTGGTACTTATTTCAACAAAATAGAGCCCTTACTTATAAAACAGAAGCATGCGATAAGAATTATTTTGAAAGCTTATCGGAGGACACCAAGCTTTGAGCTGTTCAGATCTCTCGAATTTCTTCCTCTAAGACACCTATACTGTTACAAAGTTTTAAAGATTTTTTTCCTAAATTCCGGCTATTTTACAGCTAGAGTGCAAGACGACTACAGCTTGCGAGTCAACTCCAGAAATTTCGCAGTTGTGCCAACTATCAAAAAAACGCATTTTTCTCATTGTTTCTATGTTACCGCTCCTCGATTGTTTAATAGATTACCTGAAAAACTTAGGTGTGAGAGAGTAAAAACAGTATTTTTAAATGAAATAAAAAAGTGGCTATTTTCATTTAACCATTCAGAAATTGATAACTTATTAAATCCCATGATGTAATTTTATGTTCTATATACCTTGAAATTTTATGTAACTAGCTGAATTCTGAGAAATTTCTATTGCTTCCCCATCAATAGAATTATATATTTGATTTATTAGTATTAGTTATCAAGTTCTTTCATCACAGTCTTGTATTAGACTAAGATTGAACTCAGCTATTTCTTACAATTAACTTTTAACGTTTTCTTTTTAAAAAACTGAATTGTATTACTATTATGTATTTATTAAAGCGTTTGAAGATATTGTTGAAATAAAGTTAAAAAAAAAAAAAAAAAAAAAAAAAAAAAAAAAAAAAAAAAAAAAAAAAAAAAAAAAAAAAAAAAAAAACTCGGTTTGCTGACCTGAGTCAACTCGGTTTCCTGAACCGAGTCCACTCGGTTTGCAAACCCGAGTCAACTCGGTCTGCTAACCCGAGTCAACTCGGTCTGCTAACCCGAGTCAACTCGGTTTGCTGAACCGAGTCAACTCGGTTTGCTGAACCGAGTCAACTCAGTTTGCTAACCCGAGTCAACTCGGTTTGCTAACCTGAGTCAACTCGGTTTGCTGAACCGAGTCAACTCGGTTTGCTGACCTGAGTCAACTCGGTTTGCTAACCCGAGTCAACTCGGTTTGCTAACCCGAGTCCACTCGGTCTGCTAACCCGAGTCAACTCGGTCTGCTAACCCGAGTCAACTCGGTCTGCTAACCCGAGTCAACTCGGTTTGCTAACCCGAGTCAACTCGGTTTGCTAACCCGAGTCATCTCGGTTTGCTGAAACGAGTCAACTCGGTTTGCTGAAACGAGTCAACTCGGTTTGCTGAACCGAGTCAACTCGGTTTGCTGACCCGAGTCAACTCGGTTTGCTAACCCGAGTCAACTCGGTTTGCTGAACCGAGTCAACTCGGTTTGCTAACCCGAGTCAACTCGGTTTGCTAACCCGAGTCAACTCGGTTTGCTGAACCGAGTCAACTCGGTTTGCTAACCCGAGTCAACTCGGTTTGCTAACCCGAGTCAACTCGGTCTGCTGAACCGAGTCAACTCGGTTTGCTAACCCGAGTCATCTCGGTTTGCTGAAACGAGCCAACTCGGTTTGCTGAAACGAGTCAACTCGGTTTGCTGAACCGAGTCAACTCGGTTTGCTAACCCGAGTCAACTCGGTTTGCTAACCCGAGTCAACTCGGTTTGCTGAACCGAGTCAACTCGGTTTGCTGAACCGAGTCAACTCGGTTTGCTGAACCGAGTCAACTCGGTTTGCTGAACCGAGTCAACTCGGTTTGCTGAACCGAGTCAACTCGGTTTGATAACCCGAGTCAACTCGGTTTGCTGAACCGAGTCAACTCGGTTTGCTGAACCGAGTCAACTCGGTCTGCTAACCCGAGTCAACTCGGTCTGCTAACCCGAGTCAACTCGGTTTGCTGAACCGAGTCAACTCGGTTTGCTGAACCGAGTCAACTCGGTTTGCTGAACCGAGTCAACTCGGTTTGCTGAACCGAGTCAACTCGGTTTGCTAACCCGAGTCAACTCGGTTTGCTAACCCGAGTCAACTCGGTTTGCTGAACCGAGTCAACTCGGTTTGCTGAACCGAGTCAACTCGGTTTGCTAACCCGAGTCAACTCGGTTTGCTAACCCGAGTCAACTCGGATTGCTAACCCGAGTCAACTCGGTTTGCTAACCCGAGTCATCTCGGTTTGCTGAAACGAGTCAACTCGGTTTGCTGAACCGAGTCAACTCGGTTTGCTGAACCGAGTCAACTCGGTCTGCTAACCCGAGTCAACTCGGTTTGCTAACCCGAGTCAACTCGGTTTGCTGAAACGAGTCAACTCGGTTTGCTGAACTGAGTCAACTCGGTTTGCTGAACCGAGTCAACTCGGTCTGCTAACCCGAGTCAACTCGGTCTGCTAACCCGAGTCAACTCGGTCTGCTAACCCGAGTCAACACGGTTTGCTAACCCGAGTCAACTCGGTTTGCTAACCCGAGTCATCTCGGTTTGCTGAAACGAGTCAACTCGGTTTGCTGAAACGAGTCAACTCGGTTTGCTGAACCGAGTCAACTCGGTTTGCTGAACCGAGTCAACTCGGTTTGCTAACCCGAGTCAACTCGGTTTGCTGAACCGAGTCAACTCGGTTTGCTGAACCGAGTCAACTCGGTTTGCTGAACCGAGTCAACTCGGTTTGCTGAACCGAGTCAACTCGGTTTGCTAACCCGAGTCAACTCGGTTTGCTAACCCGAGTCAACTCGGTTTGATAACCCGAGTCAACTCGGTTTGCTAACCCGAGTAAACTCGGTTTGCTAATCCGAGTCAACTCGGTTTGCTGAACCGAGTCAACTCGGTTTGCTAACCCGAGTCAACTCGGTTTGCTAACCCGAGTCAACTCGGTTTGCTGAGCCGAGTCAACTCGTTTTGCTGACCTGAGTCAACTCGGTCTCCTGAACCGAGTCCACTCGGTTTGCTAACCCGAGTCAACTCGGTCTGCTAACCCGAGTCAACTCGGTCTGCTAACCCGAGTCAACTCGGTTTGCTGAACCGAGTCAACTCGGTTTGCTGAACCGAGTCAACTCGGTTTGCTAACCCGAGTCAACTCGGTTTGCTAACCAACTCGTTTTGCTAACCCGAGTCAACTCGGTTTGCTAACCCGAGTCAACTCGGTTTGCTGACCTGAGTCAACTCGGTTTCCTGAACCGAGTCCACTCGGTTTGCTAACCCGAGTCAACTCGGTTTGCTAACCCGAGTCCACTCGGTCTGCTAACCCGAGTCAACTCGGTCTGCTAACCCGAGTCAACTCGGTCTGCTAACCCGAGTCAACTCGGTTTGCTAACCCGAGTCAACTCGGTTTGCTAACCCGAGTCATCTCGGTTTGCTGAAACGAGTCAACTCGGTTTGCTGAAACGAGTCAACTCGGTTTGCTGAACCGAGTCAACTCGGTTTGCTAACCCGAGTCAACTCGGTTTGCTAACCCGAGTCAACTCGGTTTGCTGAACCGAGTCAACTCGGTTTGCTAACCCGAGTCAACTCGGTTTGCTAACCCGAGTCAACTCGGTTTGCTAACCCGAGTCAACTCGGTTTGCTAACCCGAGTCAACTCGGTTTGCTGAACCGAGTCAACTCGGTTTGCTAACCCGAGTCAACTCGGTTTGCTAACCCGAGTCAACTCGGTCTGCTGAACCGAGTCAACTCGGTTTGCTAACCCGAGTCATCTCGGTTTGCTGAAACGAGCCAACTCGGTTTGCTGAAACGAGTCAACTCGGTTTGCTGAACCGAGTCAACTCGGTTTGCTAACCCGAGTCAACTCGGTTTGCTAACCCGAGTCAACTCGGTTTGCTGAACCGAGTCAACTCGGTTTGCTGAACCGAGTCAACTCGGTTTGCTGAACCGAGTCAACTCGGTTTGCTGAACCGAGTCAACTCGGTTTGCTGAACCGAGTCAACTCGGTTTGATAACCCGAGTCAACTCGGTTTGCTGAACCGAGTCAACTCGGTTTGCTAACCCGAGTCAACTCGGTCTGCTAACCCGAGTCAACTCGGTCTGCTAACCCGAGTCAACTCGGTTTGCTGAACCGAGTCAACTCGGTTTGCTGAACCGAGTCAACTCGGTTTGCTGAACCGAGTCAACTCGGTTTGCTGAACCGAGTCAACTCGGTTTGCTAACCCGAGTCAACTCGGTTTGCTAACCCGAGTCAACTCGGTTTGCTGAACCGAGTCAACTCGGTTTGCTGAACCGAGTCAACTCGGTTTGCTAACCCGAGTCAACTCGGTTTGCTAACCCGAGTCAACTCGGATTGCTAACCCGAGTCAACTCGGTTTGCTGAACCGAGTCAACTCGGTTTGCTGAACCGAGTCAACTCGGTCTGCTAACCCGAGTCAACTCGGTTTGCTGAACCGAGTCAACTCGGTTTGCTGAACCGAGTCAACTCGGTTTGCTGAGCCGAGTCAACTCGGTTTGATAACCCGATTCAACTCGGTTTGCTAACCCGAGTCAACTCGGTTTGCTGAACCGAGTCAACTCGGTTTGCTAACCCGAGTCAACTCGGTTTGCTGAACCGAGTCAACTCGGTTTGCTGACCTGAGTCAACTCGGTTTCCTGAACCGAGTCCACTCGGTTTGCTAACCCGATTCAACTCGGTTTGCTAACCCGAGTCAACTCGGTTTGCTAACCCGAGTCAACTCGGTTTGCTAACCCGAGTCAACTCGGTTTGCTAACCCGAGTCAACTCGGTCTGCTAACCCGAGTCAACTCGGTTTGCTGAACCGAGTCAACTCGGTTTGCTGAACCGAGTCAACTCGGTTTGCTAACCCGAGTCAACTCGGTTTGCTATCCCGAGTCAACTCGGTTTGCTGACCTGAGTCAACTCGGTTTCCTGATCCGAGTCCACTCGGTTTGCTAACCCGAGTCAACTCGGTCTGCTAACCCAAGTCAACTCGGTTTGCTAACCCGAGTCAACTCGGTTTGCTGAACCGAGTCAACTCGGTTCGCTGAACCGAGTCAACTCGGTTTGCTAACCCGAGTCAACTCGGTCTGCTAACCCGAGTCAACTCGGTTTGCTAACCCGAGTCAACTCGGTTTGCTAACCCGAGTCATCTCGGTTTGCTGAAACGAGTCAACTCGGTTTGCTGAACCGAGTCAACTCGGTTTGCTGAACCGAGTCAACTCGGTTTGCTAACCCGAGTCAACTCGGTTTGCTAACCCGAGTCAACTCGGTTTGCTAACCCGAGTCAACTCGGTTTGCTGAACCGAGTCAACTCGGTTTGCTGAACCGAATCAACTCGGTTTGCTAACCCGAGTCAACTCGGTTTGCTAACCCGAGTCAACTCGGTTTGCTGAACCGAGTCAACTCGGTTTGCTGACCTGAGTCAACTCGGTTTGCTATCCCGAGTCAACTCGGTTTGCTGACCTGAGTCAACTCGGTTTCCTGATCCGAGTCAACTCGGTTTGCTGAACCGAGTCAACTCGGTTTGCTGAACCGAGTCAACTCGGTTTGCTAACATGAGTCAACTCGGTTTGCTATCCCGAGTCAACTCGGTTTGCTGACCTGAGTCAACTCGGTTTCCTGATCCGAGTCCACTCGGTTTGCTAACCCGAGTCAACTCGGTCTGCTAACCCGAGTCAACTCGGTCTGCTAACCCGAGTCAACTCGGTTTGCTGAACCGAGTCAACTTGGTTCGCTGAACCGAGTCAACTCGGTTTGCTAACCCGAGTCAACTCGGTTTGCTAACCCGAGTCAACTCGGTTTGCTGAAACGAGTCAACTCGGTTTGCTGAACCGAGTCAACTCGGTTTGCTAACCCGAGTCAACTCGGTTTGCTAACCCGAGTCAACTCGGTTTGCTAACCCGAGTCAACTCGGTTTGCTGAACCGAGTCAACTCGGTTTGCTGAACCGAGTCAACTCGGTTTGCTGAACCGAGTCAACTCGGTTTGCTAACCCGAGTCAACTCGGTTTGCTAACCCGAGTCAACTCGGTTTGCTAACCCGAGTCAACTCGGTTTGCTAACCCGAGTCATCTCGGTTTGCTGAAACGAGTCAACTCGGTTTGCTGAACCGAGTCAACTCGGTTTGCTAACCCGAGTCAACTCGCTTTGCTGAAACGAGTCAACTCGGTTTGCTGAACCGAGTCAACTCGGTTTGCTAACCCGAGTCAACTCGGTTTGCTAACCCGAGTCAACTCGGTTTGCTAACCCGAGTCATCTCGGTTTGCTGAAACGAGTCAACTCGGTTTGCTGAACCGAGTCAACTCGGTTTGCTGAACCGAGTCAACTCGGTTTGCTAACCCGAGTCAACTCGGTTTGCTAACCCGAGTCAACTCGGTTTGCTAACCCGAGTCAACTCGGTTTGCTGAACCGAGTCAACTCGGTTTGCTAACATGAGTCAACTCGGTTTGCTATCCCGAGTCAACTCGGTTTGCTGACCTGAGTCAACTCGGTTTCCTGATCCGAGTCCACTCGGTTTGCAAACCCGAGTCAACTCGGTCTGCTAACCCGAGTCAACTCGGTCTGCTAACCCGAGTCAACTCGGTTTGCTGAACCGAGTCAACTCGGTTCGCTGAACCGAGTCAACTCGGTTTGCTGAACCGAGTCAACTCGGTTTGCTAACCCGAGTCAACTCGGTCTGCTAACACGATTCAACTCGGTCTGCTAACCCGAGTCAACTCGGTTTGCTGAACCGAGTCAACTCGGTTTGCTGAACCGAGTCAACTCGGTTTGCTAACCCGAGTCAACTCGGTTTGCTATCCCGAGTCAACTCGGTTTGCTGACCTGAGTCAACTCGGTTTCCTGATCCGAGTCCACTCCGTTTGCTAACCCGAGTCAACTCGGTCTGCTAACCCAAGTCAACTCGGTTTGCTAACCCGAGTCAACTCGGTTTGCTGAACCGAGTCAACTCGGTTCGCTGAACCGAGTCAACTCGGTTTGCTAACCCGAGTCAACTCGGTCTGCTAACCCGAGTCAACTCGGTTTGCTAACCCGAGTCAACTCGGTTTGCTAACCCGAGTCATCTCGGTTTGCTGAAACGAGTCAACTCGGTTTGCTGAACCGAGTCAACTCGGTTTGCTGAACCGAGTCAACTCGGTTTGCTAACCCGAGTCAACTCGGTTTGCTAACCCGAGTCAACTCGGTTTGCTAACCCGAGTCAACTCGGTTTGCTGAACCGAGTCAACTCGGTTTGCTGAACCGAATCAACTCGGTTTGCTAACCCGAGTCAACTCGGTTTGCTAACCCGAGTCAACTCGGTTTGCTGAACCGAGTCAACTCGGTTTGCTGACCTGAGTCAACTCGGTTTGCTATCCCGAGTCAACTCGGTTTGCTGACCTGAGTCAACTCGGTTTCCTGATCCGAGTCAACTCGGTTTGCTGAACCGAGTCAACTCGGTTTGCTGAACCGAGTCAACTCGGTTTGCTAACATGAGTCAACTCGGTTTGCTATCCCGAGTCAACTCGGTTTGCTGACCTGAGTCAACTCGGTTTCCTGATCCGAGTCCACTCGGTTTGCTAACCCGAGTCAACTCGGTCTGCTAACCCGAGTCAACTCGGTCTGCTAACCCGAGTCAACTCGGTTTGCTGAACCGAGTCAACTCGGTTCGCTGAACCGAGTCAACTCGGTTTGCTAACCCGAGTCAACTCGGTTTGCTAACCCGAGTCAACTCGGTTTGCTGAAACGAGTCAACTCGGTTTGCTGAACCGAGTCAACTCGGTTTGCTAACCCGAGTCAACTCGGTTTGCTAACCCGAGTCAACTCGGTTTGCTAACCCGAGTCAACTCGGTTTGCTGAACCGAGTCAACTCGGTTTGCTGAACCGAGTCAACTCGGTTTGCTGAACCGAGTCAACTCGGTTTGCTAACCCGAGTCAACTCGGTTTGCTAACCCGAGTCATCTCGGTTTGCTGAAACGAGTCAACTCGGTTTGCTGAACCGAGTCAACTCGGTTTGCTAACCCGAGTCAACTCGCTTTGCTGAAACGAGTCAACTCGGTTTGCTGAACCGAGTCAACTCGGTTTGCTAACCCGAGTCAACTCGGTTTGCTAACCCGAGTCAACTCGGTTTGCTAACCCGAGTCATCTCGGTTTGCTGAAACGAGTCAACTCGGTTTGCTGAACCGAGTCAACTCGGTTTGCTGAACCGAGTCAACTCGGTTTGCTAACCCGAGTCAACTCGGTTTGCTAACCCGAGTCAACTCGGTTTGCTAACCCGAGTCAACTCGGTTTGCTGAACCGAGTCAACTCGGTTTGCTGAACCGAGTCAACTCGGTTTGCTAACATGAGTCAACTCGGTTTGCTATCCCGAGTCAACTCGGTTTGCTGACCTGAGTCAACTCGGTTTCCTGATCCGAGTCCACTCGGTTTGCTAACCCGAGTCAACTCGGTCTGCTAACCCGAGTCAACTCGGTCTGCTAACCCGAGTCAACTCGGTTTGCTGAACCGAGTCAACTCGGTTCGCTGAACCGAGTCAACTCGGTTTGCTGAACCGAGTCAACTCGGTTTGCTAACCCGAGTCAACTCGGTCTGCTAACACGAGTCAACTCGGTCTGCTAACCCGAGTCAACTCGGTTTGCTGAACCGAGTCAACTCGGTTTGTTAACCCGAGTCAACTCGGTCCGCTAACCCGAGTCAACTCGGTTTGCTGAACCGAGTCAACTCGGTTTGCTAACCCGAGTCATCTCGGTTTGCTGAAACGAGTCAACTCGGTTTGCTATCCCGAGTCATCTCGGTTTGCTGAAACGAGTCAACTCGGTTTGCTGAAACGAGTCAACTCGGTTTGCTGAACCGAGTCAACTCGGTTTGCTAACCCGAGTCAACTCGGTTTGCTAACCCGAGTCAACTCGATTTGCTGAACCGAGTCAACTCGGTTTGCTGAACCGAGTCAACTCGGTTTGCTAACCCGAGTCAACTCGGTCTGCTAACACGAGTCAACTCGGTCTGCTAACCCGAGTCAACTCGGTTTGCTGAACCGAGTCAACTCGGTTTGTTAACCCGAGTCAACTCGGTCCGCTAACCCGAGTCAACTCGGTTTGCTGAAACGAGTCAACTCGGTTTGCTAACCCGAGTCAACTCGGTTTGCTAACCCGAGTCAACTCGGTTTGCTGAACCGAGTCAACTCGGTTTGCTGAACTGAGTCAACTCGGTTTGCTAACCCGAGTCAACTCGGTTTGCTAACCCGAGTCAACTCGGTTTGCTAACCCGAGTCAACTCGGTTTGCTAACCCGAGTCAACTCGGTTTGCTAACCCGAGTCAACTCGGTTTGCTGAACCGAGTCAACTCGGTTTGCTGACCTGAGTCAACTCGGTTTCCTGAACCGAGTCCACTCGGTTTGCTAACCCAAGTCAACTCGGTCTGCTAACCCGAGTCAACTCGGTCTGCTAACCCTCGGTTTGCTAACCCGAGTCAACTCGGTTTGCTAACCCGAGTCATCTCGGTTTGCTGAAACGAGTCAACTCGGTTTGCTATCCCGAGTCATCTCGGTTTGCTGAAACGAGTCAACTCGGTTTGCTGAAACGAGTCAACTCGGTTTGCTGAACCGAGTCAACTCGGTTTGCTAACCCGAGTCAACTCGGTTTGCTAACCCGAGTCAACTCGATTTGCTGAACCGAGTCAACTCGGTTTGCTGAACCGAGTCAACTCGGTTTGCTAACCCGAGTCAACTCGGTCTGCTAACCCGAGTCAACTTGGTTTGCTGAACCGAGTCAACTCGGTTTCCTGAACCGAGTCCACTCGGTTTGCTAACCCGAGTCAACTCGGTCTGCTAACCCGAGTCAACTCAGTCTGCTAACCCGAGTCAACTCGGTTTGCTGAACCGAGTCAACTCGGTTTGCTGAAACGAGTCAACTCGGTGTGCTGAAACGAGTCAACTCGGTTTGCTGAACCGAGTCAACTCGGTCTGCTAACCCGAGTCAACTCGGTTTGCTGAACCGAGTCAACTCGGTTTGCTGAACCGAGTCAACTCGGTTTGCTAAACCGAGTCAACTCGGTTTGCTAACCCGAGTCAACTCGGTTTGCTAACCCGAGTCAACTCGGTTTGCTGAACCGAATCAACTCGGTCTGCTAACCCGAGTCAACTCGGTCTGCTAACCCGAGTCAACTCGGTTTGCTGAACCGAGTCAACTCGGTTTGCTGAACCGAGTCAACTCGGTTTGCTAACCCGAGTCAACTCGGTTTGCTGAACCGAGTCAGCTCGGTTTGCTGACCTGAGTCAACTCGGTTTCCTGAACCGAGTCCACTCGGTTTGCTAACCCGAGTCAACTCGGTCTGCTAACCCGAGTCAACTCGGTTAGCTAACCCGAGTCAACTCGGTTTGCTAACCCGAGTCATCTCGGTTTGCTGAAACGAGTCAACTCGGTTTGCTGAAACGAGTCAACTCGGTTTGCTGAACCGAGTCAACTCGGTTTGCTGAACCGAGTCAACTCGGTTTGCTAACCCGAGTCAACTCGGTTTGCTAACCCGAGTCAACTCGGTTTGCTGAACCGAGTCAACTCGGTTTGCTGAACCGAGTCAACTCGGTTTGCTAACCCGAGTCAACTCGGTTTGCTAACCCGAGTCAACTCGGTTTGCAAACCCGAGTCAACTCGGCTTGCTAACCCGAGTCAACTCGGTTTGCTGACCTGAGTCAACTCGGTTTCCTGAACCGAGTCCACTCGGTTTGCTAACCCGAGTCAACTCGGTCTGCTAACCCGAGTCAACTCGGTCTGCTAACCCGAGTCAACTCGGTTTGCTGAACCGAGTCAACTCGGTTTGCTGAACCGAGTCAACTCGGTTTGCTGAACCGAGTCAACTCGGTTTGCTAACCCGAGTCAACTCGGTTTGCTAACCCGAGTCAACTCGGTTTGCTTCCCCGAGTCAACTCGGTTTGCTGAACCGAGTCAACTCGGTTTGCTGAACCGAGTCAACTCGGTTTGCTGAACCGAGTCAACTCGGTTTGCTAACCCGAGTCAACTCGGTTTGCTGAACCGAGTCACCTAGGTTTGCTGAACCGAGTCAACTCGGTTTGCTAACCCGAGTCAACTCGGTTTGCTAACCCGAGTCAACTCGGTTTGCAAACCCGAGTCAACTCGGTTTGCTAACACGAGTCAACTCGGTCTGCTAACCCGATTCAACTCGGTTTGCTGAACCGAGTCAACTCGGTTTGCTGAACCGAGTCAACTCGGTTTGCTGAACCGAGTCCACTCGGTTTGCTAACCCGAGTCAACTCGGTCTGCTAACCCGAGTCAACTCGGTTTGCTGAACCGAGTCAACTCGGTTTGCTGAACCGATTCAACTCGGTTTGCTAACCCGAGTCAACTCGGTCTGCTAACCCGAGTCAACTCGGTCTGCTAACCCGAGTCAACTCGGTTTGCTGAACCGAGTCAACTCGGTTTGCTAACCCGAGTCAACTCGGTTTGCTAACCCGAGTCAACTCGGTTTGCTAACCCGAGTCAACTCGGTTTGCTAACCCGAGTCAACTCGGTTTGCTGAACCGAGTCAACTCGGTTTGCTGACCTGAGTCAACTCGGTTTCCTGAACCGAGTCCACTCGGTTTGCTAACCCGAGTCAACTCGGTCTGCTAACCCGAGTCAACTCGGTCTGCTAACCCGAGTCAACTCGGTTTGCTAACCCGAGTCAACTCGGTTTGCTAACCCGAGTCATCTCGGTTTACTGAAAAGAGTCAACTCGGTTTGCTGAAACGAGTCAACTCAGTTTGCTGAACCGAGTCAACTCAGTTTGCTGAACCGAGTCAACTCGGTTTGCTGAACCGAGTCAACTCGGTTTGCTAACCCGAGTCAACTCGGTTTGCTGAACCGAGTCAACTCGGTTTGCTAACCCGAGTCAACTCGGTTTGCTAACCCGAGTCAACTCGGTTTGCTAACCCGAGTCAACTCGGTTTGCTAACCCGAGTCAACTCGGTTTGCTAACCCGAGTCAACTCGGTCTGCTGAACCGAGTCAACTCGGTTTGCTGAGCCGAGTCAACTCGGTTTGCTGAGCCGAGTCAACTCGGTTTGCTAACCCGATTCAACTCGGTTTGCTAACCCGAGTCAACTCGGTTTGCTAACCCGAGTCAACTCGGTTTGCTGAACCGAGTCAACTCGGTTTGCTGACCTGAGTCAACTCGGTTTCCTGAACCGAGTCCACTCGGTTTGCTAACCCGAGTCAACTCGGTTTGCTAACCCGAGTCAACTCGGTTTGCTAACCCGAGTCAACTCGGTTTGCTAACCCAAGTCAACTCGGTTTGCTGAACCGAGTCAACTCGGTTTGCTGACCTGAGTCAACTCGGTTTCCTGAACCGAGTCCACTCGGTTTGCTAACCCGAGTCAACTCGGTCTTCTAACCCGAGTCAACTCGGTCTGCTAACCCGAGTCAACTCGGTTTGCTAACCCGAGTCATCTCGGTTTGCTGAAACGAGTCAACTCGGTTTGCTGAACCGAGTCAACTCGGTTTGCTGAACCGAGTCAACTCGGTTTGCTGAACCGAGTCAACTCGGTTTGCTAACCCGAGTCAACTCGGTCTTCTAACCCGAGTCAACTCGGTCTGCTAACCCGAGTCAACTCGGTTTGCTAACCCGAGTCAACTCGGTTTGCTAACCCGAGTCATCTCGGTTTGCTGAAACGAGTCAACTCGGTTTGCTGAACCAAGTCAACTCGGTTTGCTGAACCGAGTCAACTCGGTTTGCTAACCCGACTCGGGTTAGCAAACCGAGTTGACTCGGTTTAACCAAGTCAACTCGGTTTGCTGAACCGAGTCAACTCGGTTTGCTAACCCGAGTCAACTCGGTTTGCTAACCCGAGTCAGCTCGGTTTGCTGAACCGAGTCAACTCGGTTTGCTGAACCGAGTCAACTCGGTTTGCTGAACCGAGTCAACTCGGTTTGCTGAACCGAGTCAACTCGGTTTGCTGAACCGAGTCAACTCGGTTTGCTGAACCGAGTCAACTCGGTTTGCTGAACCGAGTCAACTCGGTTTGCTGACCTGAGTCAACTCGGTTTCCTGAACCGAGTCCACTCGGTTTGCTAACCCGAGCCAACTCGGTCTGCTAACCCGAGTCAACTCGGTCTGCTAACCCGAGTCAACTCGGTCTGCTAACCCGAGTCAACTCGGTTTGCTAACCCGAGTCATCTCGGTTTACTGAAAAGAGTCAACTCGGTTTGCTGAAACGAGTCAACTCGGTTTGCTGAACCGAGTCAACTCAGTTTGCTGAACCGAGTCAACTCGGTTTGCTGAACCGAGTCAACTCGGTTTGCTAACCCGAGTCAACTCGGTTTGCTGAACCGAGTCAACTCGGTTTGCTAACCCGAGTCAACTCGGTTTGCTAACCCGAGTCAACTCGGTTTGCTAACCCGAGTCAACTCGGTTTGCTAACCCGAGTCAACTCGGTTTGCTAACCCGAGTCAACTCGGTTTGCTAACCCGAGTCAACTCGGTCTGCTGAACCGAGTCAACTCGGTTTGCTGAGCCGAGTCAACTCGGTTTGCTGAGCCGAGTCAACTCGGTTTGCTTACCCGATTCAACTCGGTTTGCTAACCCGAGTCAACTCGGTTTGCTAACCCGAGTCAACTCGGTTTGCTGAACCGAGTCAACTCGGTTTGCTGACCTGAGTCAACTCGGTTTCCTGAACCGAGTCCACTCGGTTTGCTAACCCGAGTCAACTCGGTTCGCTGAACCGAGTCAACTCGGTTTGCTAACCCGAGTCAACTCGGTTTGCTAACCCGAGTCAACTCGGTTTGCTAACCCAAGTCAACTCGGTTTGCTGAACCGAGTCAACTCGGTTTGCTGACCTGAGTCAACTCGGTTTCCTGAACCGAGTCCACTCGGTTTGCTAACCCGAGTCAACTCGGTCTTCTAACCCGAGTCAACTCGGTCTGCTAACCCGAGTCAACTCGGTTTGCTAACCCGAGTCATCTCGGTTTGCTGAAACGAGTCAACTCGGTTTGCTGAACCGAGTCAACTCGGTTTGCTGAACCGAGTCAACTCGGTTTGCTAACCCGAGTCAACTCGGTCTTCTAACCCGAGTCAACTCGGTCTGCTAACCCGAGTCAACTCGGTTTGCTAACGGTTCAGCAAACCGAGTTGACTCGGTTCAGCAAACCGAGTTGACTCGGGTTAGCAAACCGAGTCAACTCGGTTTGCTGAACCGAGTCAACTCGGTTTGCTAACCCGACTCGGGTTAGCAAACCGAGTTGACTCGGTTTAACCAAGTCAACTCGGTTTGCTAACCCGAGTCAACTCGGTTTGCTGAACCGAGTCAACTCGGTTTGCTGAACCGAGTTAACTCGGTTTGCTAACCCGAGTCAACTCGGTTTGCTAACCCGAGTCAACTCGGTTTGCTGAACCGAGTCAACTCGGTTTGCTGAACCGAGTCAACTCGGTCTGCTAACCCGAGTCAACTCGGTTTGCTAACCCGAGTCAACTCGGTTTGCTAACCCGAGTCATCTCGGTTTACTGAAAAGAGTCAACTCGGTTTGCTGAAACGAGTCAACTCGGTTTGCTAACCCGAGTCAACTCGGTTTGCTAACCCGAGTCAACTCGGTCTGCTAACCCGAGTCAACTCGGTTTGCTGAACCGAGTCAACTCGGTTTGCTGAACCGAGTCAACTCGGTTTGCTGAACCGAGTCAACTCGGTTTGCTAACTCGAGTCAACTCGGTCTGCTAACCCGAGTCAACTCGGTTTGCTGAACCGAGTCAACTCGGTTTGCTAACCCGAGTCAACTCGGTTTGCTAACCCGAGTCAACTCGTTTTGCTAACCCGAGTCAACTAGGTTTGCTGAACCGAGTCAACTCGGTTTGCTAACCCGAGTCAACTCGGTTTGCTAACCCGAGTCAACTCGGTTTGCTAACCCGAGTCAACTCGGTTTGCTGAACCGAGTCAACTCGGTTTGCTAACCCGAGTCAACTCGGTTTGCTAACCCGAGTCAACTCGGTTTGCTAACCCGAGTCAACTCGGTTTGCTAACCCGAGTCAACTCGGTCTGCTAACCCGAGTCAACTCGGTTTGCTGAACCGAGTCAACTCGGTTTGCTGAACCGAGTCAACTCGGTTTGCTAACCCGAGTCAACTCGGTTTGCTAACCCGAGTCAACTTGGTTTGCTAACCCGAGTCAACTCGGTTTGCTAACCCGAGTCAACTCGGTTTGCTGAACCGAGTCAACTCGGTTTGCTGACCTGAGTCAACTCGGTTTCCTGAACCTAGTCCACTCGGTTTGCTAACCCAAGTCAACTCGGTCTGCTAACCCGAGTCAACTCGGTTTGCTGAACCGAGTCTACTCGGTTTGCTGAACCGAGTCAACTCGGTTTGCTAACCTGAGTCAACTCGGTTTCCTGAACCTAGTCCACTCGGTTTGCTAACCCAAGTCAACTCGGTCTGCTAACCCGAGTCAACTCGGTTTGCTAACCCGAGTCAACTCGGTTTGCTGAACCGAGTCAACTCGGTTTGCTGAACCGAGTCAACTCGGTTTGCTAACCCGAGTCAACTCGGTTTGCTAACCCGAGTCAACTCGGTTTGCTGAACCGAGTCAACTCGGTTTGCTGAACCGAGTCAACTCGGTTTGCTAACCCGAGTCAACTCGGTTTGCTAACCCGAGTCATCTCGGTTTGCTGAAACGAGTCAACTCGGTTTGCTGAACCGAGTCAACTCGGTTTGCTGAACCGAGTCAACTCGGTTTGCTGAACCGAGTCAACTCGGTTTGCTAACCCGAGTCAACTCGGTTTGCTAACCCGAGTCAACTCGGTTTGCTGAACCGAGACAACTTGGTTTGCTGAACCGAGTCAACTCGGTTTGCCGAACCGAGTCAACTCGGTTTGCTAACCCGAGTCAACTCGGTTTGCTAACCCGAGTCAACTCGGTTTGCTAACCCGAGTCAACTCGGTCTGCTAACCCGAGTCAACTCGGTTTGCTGAACCGAGTCATCTCGGTTTGCTAACCCGAGTCAACTCGGTTTGCTAACCCGAGTCAACTCGGTTTGCTAACCCGAGTCAACTCGGTTTGCTAACCCGAGTCAACTCGGTTTGCTGAACCGAGTCAACTCGGTTTGCTGACCTGAGTCAACTCGGTTTCCTGAACCGAGTCCACTCGGTTTGCTAGCCCGAGTCAACTCGGTCTGCTAACCCGAGTCAGCTCGGTCTGCTAACCCGAGTCAACTCGGTTTGCTGAACCGAGTCAACTCGGTTTGCTGAACCGAGTCAACTCGGTTTGCTAACCCGACTCAACTCGGTTTGCTAACCCGAGTCAACTCGGTTTGCTAACCCGAGTCAACTAGGTTAGCTAACCCGAGTCAACTCGGTTTGCTAACCCGAGTCAACTCGGTTTGCTGAACCGAGTCAGCTCGGTTTGCTGACCTGAGTCAACTCGGTTTGCTAACCCGAGTCAACTCGGTTTGCTAACCCGAGTCAATTCGGTCTGCTAACCCGAGTCAACTCGGTTTGCTAACCCGAGTCAACTCGGTTTGCTAACCCGAGTCATCTCGGTTTGCTGAAACGAGTCAACTCGGTTTGCTGAACCGAGTCAACTCGGTTTGCTGAACCGAGTCAACTCGGTTTGCTGAACCGAGTCAACTCGGTTTGCTGAACCGAGTCAACTCGGTTTGCTGAACCGAGTCAACTCGGTTTGCTAACCCGAGTCAACTCGGTTTGCTAACCCGAGTCCACTCGGTTTGCTAACCCGAGTCAACTCGGTTTGCTGAACCGAGTCAACTCGGTTTGCTGAACCGAGTCAACTCGGTTTGCTGAACCGAGTCAACTCGGTTTGCTGAACCGAGTCAACTCGGTTTGCTTACCCGAGTCAACTCGGTTTGCTAACCCGAGTCAACTCGGTTTGCTAACCCGAGTCAACTCGGTTTGCTAACCCGAGTCAACTCGGTTTGCTGAACCGAGTCAACTCGGTTTGCTGACCTGAGTCAACTCGGTTTCCTGAACCGAGTCCACTCCGTTTGCTAACCCGAGTCAACTCGGTCTACTAACCCGAGTCAACTCGGTCTGCTAACCCGAGTCAACTCGGTTTGCTAACCCGAGTCAACTCGGTTTGCTAACCCGAGTCATCTCGGTTTGCTGAAACGAGTCAACTCGGTTTGCTGAAACGAGTCAACTCGGTTTGCTAACCCGAGTCCACTCGGTTTGCTAACCCGAGTCAACTCGGTTTGCTGAACCGAGTCAACTCGGTTTGCTGAACCGAGTCAACTCGGTTTGCTGAACCGAGTCAACTCGGTTTGCTTACCCGAGTCAACTCGGTTTGCTAACCCGAGTCAACTCGGTTTGCTAACCCGAGTCAACTCGGTTTGCTAACCCGAGTCAACTCGGTTTGCTGAACCGAGTCAACTCGGTTTGCTGACCTGAGTCAACTCGGTTTCCTGAACCGAGTCCACTCCGTTTGCTAACCCGAGTCAACTCGGTCTGCTAACCCGAGTCAACTCGGTTTGCTGAACCGAGTCAACTCGGTTTGCTGAACCGAGTCAACTCGGTTTGCTGAGCCGAGTCAACTCGGTTTGCTGAGCCGAGTCAACTCGGTTTGCTTACCCGATTCAACTCGGTTTGCTAACCCGAGTCAACTCGGTTTGCTAACCCGAGTCAACTCGGTTTGCTGAACCGAGTCAACTCGGTTTGCTGACCTGAGTCAACTCGGTTTCCTGAACCGAGTCCACTCGGTTTGCTAACCCGAGTCAACTCGGTTCGCTGAACCGAGTCAACTCGGTTTGCTAACCCGAGTCAACTCGGTTTGCTAACCCGAGTCAACTCGGTTTGCTAACCCAAGTCAACTCGGTTTGCTGAACCGAGTCAACTCGGTTTGCTGACCTGAGTCAACTCGGTTTCCTGAACCGAGTCCACTCGGTTTGCTAACCCGAGTCAACTCGGTCTTCTAACCCGAGTCAACTCGGTCTGCTAACCCGAGTCAACTCGGTTTGCTAACCCGAGTCATCTCGGTTTGCTGAAACGAGTCAACTCGGTTTGCTGAACCGAGTCAACTCGGTTTGCTGAACCGAGTCAACTCGGTTTGCTAACCCGAGTCAACTCGGTCTTCTAACCCGAGTCAACTCGGTCTGCTAACCCGAGTCAACTCGGTTTGCTAACCCGAGTCAACTCGGTTTGCTAACCCGAGTCATCTCGGTTTGCTGAAACGAGTCAACTCGGTTTGCTGAACCAAGTCAACTCGGTTTGCTGAACCGAGTCAACTCGGTTTGCTAACCCGAGTCAACTCGGTTTGCTGAACCGAGTCAACTCGGTTTGCTGAACCGAGTCAACTCGGTTTGCTAACCCGAGTCAACTCGGTTTGCTAACCCGAGTCAACTCGGTTTGCTGAACCGAGTCAACTCGGTTTGCTGAACCGAGTCAACTCGGTTTGCTGAACCGAGTCAACTCGGTTTGCTGAACCGAGTCAACTCGGTTTGCTGAACCGAGTCAACTCGGTTTGCTGAACCGAGTCAACTCGGTTTGCTGAACCGAGTCAACTCGGTTTGCTGAACCGAGTCAACTCGGTTTGCTAACCCGAGTCAACTCGGTTTGCTAACCCGAGTCAACTCGGTCTGCTAACCCGAGTCAACTCGGTTTGCTGAACCGAGTCAACTCGGTTTGCTGAACCGAGTCAACTCGGTTTGCTGAACCGAGTCAACTCGGTTTGCTTACTCGAGTCAACTCGGTCTGCTAACCCGAGTCAACTCGGTTTGCTGAACCGAGTCAACTCGGTTTGCTAACCCGAGTCAACTCGGTTTGCTAACCCGAGTCAACTCGTTTTGCTAACCCGAGTCAACTCGGTTTGCTGAACCGAGTCAACTCGGTTTGCTAACCCAAGTCAACTCGGTTTGCTAACCCGAGTCAACTCGGTTTGCTAACCCGAGTCAACTCGGTTTGCTAACCCGAGTCAACTCGGTTTGCTAACCCGAGTCAACTCGGTTTGCTAACCCGAGTCAACTCGGTTTGCTAACCCGAGTCAACTCGTTTTGCTAACCCGAGTCAACTCGGTTTGCTGAACCGAGTCAACTCGGTTTGCTAACCCGAGTCAACTCGGTTTGCTAACCCGAGTCAACTCGGTTTGCTAACCCGAGTCAACTCGGTTTGCTAACCCGAGTCAACTCGGTTTGCTAACCCGAGTCAACTCGGTTTGCTAACCCGAGTCAACTCGGTTTGCTAACCCGAGTCAACTCGGTTTGCTAACCCGAGTCAACTCGGTTTGCTAACCCGAGTCAACTCGGTCTGCTAACCCGAGTCAACTCGGTTTGCTGAACCGAGTCAACTCGGTTTGCTGAACCGAGTCAACTCGGTTTGCTAACCCGAGTCAACTCGGTTTGCTAACCCGAGTCAACTCGGTTTGCTAACCCGAGTCAACTCGGTTTGCTTACCTGAGTCAACTCGGTTTCCTGAACCGAGTCCACTCGGTTTGCTAACCCGAGTCAACTCGGTTCGCTGAACCGAGTCAACTCGGTTTGCTAACCCGAGTCAACTCGGTTTGCTAACCCGAGTCAACTCGGTTTGCTAACCCAAGTCAACTCGGTTTGCTGAACCGAGTCAACTCGGTTTGCTGACCTGAGTCAACTCGGTTTCCTGAACCGAGTCCACTCGGTTTGCTAACCCGAGTCAACTCGGTCTTCTAACCCGAGTCAACTCGGTCTGCTAACCCGAGTCAACTCGGTTTGCTAACCCGAGTCATCTCGGTTTGCTGAAACGAGTCAACTCGGTTTGCTGAACCGAGTCAACTCGGTTTGCTGACCTGAGTCAACTCGGTTTGCTAACCCGAGTCAACTCGGTTTGCTAACCCGAGTCAACTCGGTTTGCTAACCCGAGTCAACTCGGTCTGCTAACCCGAGTCAACTCGGTTTGCTAACCCGAGTCATCTCGGTTTGCTGAAACGAGTCAACTCGGTTTGCTGAACCAAGTCAACTCGGTTTGCTGAACCGAGTCAACTCGGTTTGCTAACCCGAGTCAACTCGGTTTGCTGAACCGAGTCAACTCGGTTTGCTGAACCGAGTCAACTCGGTTTGCTAACCCGAGTCAACTCGGTTTGCTAACCCGAGTCAACTCGGTTTGCTGAACCGAGTCAACTCGGTTTGCTGAACCGAGTCAACTCGGTTTGCTGAACCGAGTCAACTCGGTTTGCTGAACCGAGTCAACTCGGTTTGCTGAACCGAGTCAACTCGGTTTGCTAACCCGAGTCAACTCGGTTTGCTAACCCGAGTCAACTCGGTCTGCTAACCCGAGTCAACTCGGTTTGCTGAACCGAGTCAACTCGGTTTGCTGAACCGAGTCAACTCGGTTTGCTAACTCGAGTCAACTCGGTCTGCTAACCCGAGTCAACTCGGTTTGCTGAACCGAGTCAACTCGGTTTGCTTACCCGAGTCAACTCGGTTTGCTAACCCGAGTCAACTCGTTTTGCTAACCCGAGTCAACTCGGTTTGCTGAACCGAGTCAACTCGGTTTGCTAATCCGAGTCAACTCGGTTTGCTAACCCGAGTCAACTCGGTTTGCTAACCCGAGTCAACTCAGTTTGCTAACCCGAGTCAACTCGGTTTACTAACCCGAGTCAACTCGGTTTGCTAACCCGAGTCAACTCGGTTTGCTAACCCGAGTCAACTCGGTCTGCTAACCCGAGTCAACTCGGTTTGCTGAACCGAGTCAACTCGGTTTGCTGAACCGAGTCAACTCGGTTTGCTAACCCGAGTCAACTCGGTTTGCTAACCCGAGTCAACTCGGTTTGCTAACCCGAGTCAACTCGGTTTGCTAACCCGAGTCAACTCGGTTTGCTGAACCGAGTCAACTCGGTTTGCTGACCTGAGTCAACTCGGTTTCCTGAACCTAGTCCACTCGGTTTGCTAACCCAAGTCAACTCGGTCTGCTAACCCGAGTCAACTCGGTTTGCTAACCCGAGTCAACTCGGTTTGCTGAACCGAGTCTACTCGGTTTGCTGAACCGAGTCAACTCGGTTTGCTAACCTGAGTCAACTCGGTTTCCTGAACCTAGTCCACTCGGTTTGCTAACCCAAGTCAACTCGGTCTGCTAACCCGAGTAAACTCGGTTTGCTAACCCGAGTCAACTCGGTTTGCTGAACCGAGTCAACTCGGTTTGCTGAACCGAGTCAACTCGGTTTGCTAACCCGAGTCAACTCGGTTTGCTAACCCGAGTCAACTCGGTTTGCTGAACCGAGTCAACTCGGTTTGCTGAACCGAGTCAACTCGGTTTGCTAACCCGAGTCAACTCGGTTTGCTAACCCGAGTCATCTCGGTTTGCTGAAACGAGTCAACTCAGTTTGCTGAACCGAGTCAACTCGGTTTGCTGAACCGAGTCAACTCGGTTTGCTGAACCGAGTCAACTCGGTTTGCTAACCCGAGTCAACTCGGTTTGCTAACCCGAGTCAACTCGGTTTGCTGAACCGAGACAACTTGGTTTGCTGAACCGAGTCAACTCGGTTTGCCGAACCGAGTCAACTCGGTTTGCTAACCCGAGTCAACTCGGTTTGCTAACCCGAGTCAACTCGGTTTGCTAACCCGAGTCAACTCGGTCTGCTAACCCGAGTCAACTCGGTTTGCTGAACCGAGTCATCTCGGTTTGCTAACCCGAGTCAACTCGGTTTGCTAACCCGAGTCAACTCGGTTTGCTAACCCGAGTCAACTCGGTTTGCTGAACCGAGTCAACTCGGTTTGCTGACCTGAGTCAACTCGGTTTCCTGAACCGAGTCCACTCGGTTTGCTAGCCCGAGTCAACTCGGTCTGCTAACCCGAGTCAGCTCGGTCTGCTAACCCGAGTCAACTCGGTTTGCTGAACCGAGTCAACTCGGTTTGCTGAACCGAGTCAACTCGGTTTGCTAACCCGAGTCAACTCGGTTTGCTAACCCGAGTCAACTCGGTTAGCTAACCCGAGTCAACTCGGTTTGCTAACCCGAGTCAACTCGGTTTGCTGAACCGATTCAGCTCGGTTTGCTGACCTGAGTCAACTCGGTTTGCTAACCCGAGTCAACTCGGTTTGCTAACCCGAGTCAATTCGGTCTGCTAACCCGAGTCAACTCGGTTTGCTAACCCGAGTCAACTCGGTTTGCTAACCCGAGTCATCTCGGTTTGCTGAAACGAGTCAACTCGGTTTGCTGAACCGAGTCAACTCGGTTTGCTGAACCGAGTCAACTCGGTTTGCTGAACCGAGTCAACTCGGTTTGCTAACCCGAGTCAACTCGGTTTGCTAACCCGAGTCCACTCGGTTTGCTAACCCGAGTCAACTCGGTTTGCTGAACCGAGTCAACTCGGTTTGCTGAACCGAGTCAACTCGGTTTGCTTACCCGAGTCAACTCGGTTTGCTAACCCGAGTCAACTCGGTTTGCTAACCCGAGTCAACTCGGTTTGCTAACCCGAGTCAACTCGGTTTGCTGAACCGAGTCAACTCGGTTTGCTGACCTGAGTCAACTCGGTTTCCTGAACCGAGTCCACTCCGTTTGCTAACCCGAGTCAACTCGGTCTACTAACCCGAGTCAACTCGGTCTGCTAACCCGAGTCAACTCGGTTTGCTAACCCGAGTCAACTCGGTGTGCTAACCCGAGTCATCTCGGTTTGCTGAAACGAGTCAACTCGGTTTGCTGAAACGAGTCAACTCGGTTTGCTAACCCGAGTCATCTCGGTTTGCTGAAACGAGTCAACTCGGTTTGCTGAAACGAGTCAACTCGGTTTGCTGAAACGAGTCAACTCGGTTTGCTGAACCGAGTCAACTTGGTTTGCTGAACCGAGTCAACTCGGTTTGCTAACCCGAGTCAACTCGGTTTGCTGAACCGAGTCAACTCGGTTTGCTGAACCGAGTCAACTCGGTTTGCTGAACCGAGTCAACTCGGTTTGCTGAACCGAGTCAACTCGGTTTGCTAACCCGAGTCAACTCGGTTTGCTAACCCGAGTCATCTCGGTTTGCTGAACCGAGTCAACTCGGTTTGCTGAACCGAGTCAACTCGGTTTGCTAACCCGAGTCAACTCGGTTTGCTAACCCGAGTCAACTCGGTTTGCTGAACCGAGTCAACTCGGTTTGCTGAACCGAGTCAACTCGGTTTGCTAACCCGAGTCAACTCGGTTTGCTAACCCGAGTCATCTCGGTTTGCTGAAACGAGTCAACTCGGTTTGCTGAACCGAGTCAACTCGGTTTGCTGAACCTAGTCAACTCGGTTTGCTGAACCGAGTCAACTCGGTTTGCTAACCCGAGTCAACTCGGTTTGCTAACCCGAGTCAACTCGGTTTGCTGAACCGAGACAACTTGGTTTGCTGAACCGAGTCAACTCGGTTTGCCGAACCGAGTCAACTCGGTTTGCTAACCCGAGTCAACTCGGTTTGCTAACCCGAGTCAACTCGGTTTGCTAACCCGAGTCAACTCGGTCTGCTAACCCGAGTCAACTCGGTTTGCTGAACCGAGTCATCTCGGTTTGCTAACCCGAGTCAACTCGGTTTGCTAACCCGAGTCAACTCGGTTTGCTAACCCGAGTCAACTCGGTTTGCTGAACCGAGTCAACTCGGTTTGCTGACCTGAGTCAACTCGGTTTCCTGAACCGAGTCCACTCGGTTTGCTAGCCCGAGTCAACTCGGTCTGCTAACCCGAGTCAGCTCGGTCTGCTAACCCGAGTCAACTCGGTTTGCTGAACCGAGTCAACTCGGTTTGCTGAACCGAGTCAACTCGGTTTGCTAACCCGAGTCAACTCGGTTTGCTAACCCGAGTCAACTCGGTTAGCTAACCCGAGTCAACTCGGTTTGCTAACCCGAGTCAACTCGGTTTGCTGAACCGATTCAGCTCGGTTTGCTGACCTGAGTCAACTCGGTTTGCTAACCCGAGTCAACTCGGTTTGCTAACCCGAGTCAATTCGGTCTGCTAACCCGAGTCAACTCGGTTTGCTAACCCGAGTCAACTCGGTTTGCTAACCCGAGTCATCTCGGTTTGCTGAAACGAGTCAACTCGGTTTGCTGAACCGAGTCAACTCGGTTTGCTGAACCGAGTCAACTCGGTTTGCTGAACCGAGTCAACTCGGTTTGCTAACCCGAGTCAACTCGGTTTGCTGAACCGAGTCAACTCGGTTTGCTGAACCGAGTCAACTCGGTTTGCTAACCCGAGTCCACTCGGTTTGCTAACCCGAGTCCACTCGGTTTGCTAACCCGAGTCAACTCGGTTTGCTGAACCGAGTCAACTCGGTTTGCTGAACCGAGTCAACTCGGTTTGCTGAACCGAGTCAACTCGGTTTGCTTACCCGAGTCAACTCGGTTTGCTAACCCGAGTCAACTCGGTTTGCTAACCCGAGTCAACTCGGTTTGCTAACCCGAGTCAACTCGGTTTGCTGAACCGAGTCAACTCGGTTTGCTGAACCGAGTCAACTCGGTTTCCTGAACCGAGTCCACTCCGTTTGCTAACCCGAGTCAACTCGGTCTACTAACCCGAGTCAACTCGGTCTGCTAACCCGAGTCAACTCGGTTTGCTAACCCGAGTCAACTCGGTTTGCTAACCCGAGTCATCTCGGTTTGCTGAAACGAGTCAACTCGGTTTGCTGAAACGAGTCAACTCGGTTTGCTAACCCGAGTCATCTCGGTTTGCTGAAACGAGTCAACTCGGTTTGCTGAAACGAGTCAACTCGGTTTGCTGAACCGAGTCAACTTGGTTTGCTGAACCGAGTCAACTCGGTTTGCTAACCCGAGTCAACTCAGTTTGCTAACCCGAGTCAACTCGGTTTGCTAACAAGAGTCAACTCGGTTTGCTGAACCGAGTCAACTCGGTTTGCTGAACCGAGTCAACTCGGTTTGCTAACCCGAGTCAACTCGGTTTGCTAACCCGAGTCAACTCGGTCTGCTAACCCGAGTCAACTCGGTTTGCTGAACCGAGTCAACTCGGTCTGCTAACCCGAGTCAACTCGGTTTGCTGAACCGAGTCAACTCGGTTTGCTGAACCGAGTCGTCGGTTTGCTAACCCGAGTCAACTCGGTTTGCTAACCCGAGTCAACTCGGTTTCCTGAACGGAGTCCACTCGGTTTGCTAACCCGAGTCAACTCGGTTTGCTAACAAGAGTCAACTCGGTTTGCTGAACCGAGTCAACTCGGTTTGCTGAACCGAGTCAACTCGGTTTGCTAACCCGAGTCAACTCGGTTTGCTAACCCGAGTCAACTCGGTCTGCTAACCCGAGTCAACTCGGTTTGCTGAACCGAGTCAACTCGGTCTGCTAACCCGAGTCAACTCGGTTTGCTGAACCGAGTCAACTCGGTTTGCTGAACCGAGTCGTCGGTTTGCTAACCCGAGTCAACTCGGT
This sequence comes from Melanostoma mellinum, assembly GCA_914767635.1. Lineage (NCBI taxonomy): Eukaryota > Metazoa > Arthropoda > Insecta > Diptera > Syrphidae > Melanostoma > Melanostoma mellinum. The sequence continues at coordinate 160,974,849 of OU612058.1, read as the reverse complement.
TTGCTAACCCGAGTCAACTCGGTTTCCTGAACGGAGTCCACTCGGTCTGCTAACCCGACTCAACTCGGTCTGCTAATCCGAGTCAACTCGGTTTGCTGAACCGAGTCAACTCGGTTTGCTGAACCGAGTCAACTCGGTTTGCTAACCCGAGTCAACTCGGTTTGCTGAACCGAGTCAACTCGGTTTGCTGACCTGAGTCAACTCGGTTTCCTGAACCGAGTCCACTCGGTTTGCTAACCCGAGTCAACTCGGTCTGCTAACCCGAGTCAACTCGGTTTGTTGAACCGAGTCAACTCGGTTTGCTGAACCGAGTCAACTCGGTTTGCTGAACCGAGTCAACTCGGTTTGCTAACCCGAGTCAACTCGGTTTGCTAACCCGAGTCAACTCGGTTTGCTTACCCGAGTCAACTCGGTTTGCTGAACCGAGTCAACTCGGTTTGCTGACCTGAGTCAACTCGGTTTGCTAACCCGAGTCAACTCGGTTTGTTGAAACGAGTCAACTCGGTTTGCTAACCCGAGTCAACTCGGTTTGCTAACCCGAGTCAACTCGGTTTGCTAACCCGAGTCAACTCGGTTTGCTGAAACGAGTCAACTTGGTTTGCTGAACCGAGTCAACTCGGTTTGCTAACCCGAGTCAACTCGGTTTGCTGAACCGCTTCAACTCGGTTTGCTGAACCGAGTCAACTCGGTCTGCTAACCCGAGTCAACTCGGTTTGCTGAACCGAGTCAACTCGGTTTGCTGAACCGAGTCAACTCGGTTTGCTGAACCGAGTCAACTCGGTTTGCTAACCCGAGTCAACTCGGTTTGCTGAACCGAGTCAACTCGGTTTGCTGACCTGAGTCAACTCGGTTTCCTGAACCGAGTCCACTCGGTTTGCTAACCCGAGTCCACTCGGTTTGCTAACCCGAGTCAACTCGGTCTGCCAACCCGAGTCAACTCGGTTTGCTAACCCGAGTCAACTCGGTTTGCTAACCCGAGTCAACTCGGTTTGCTAACCCGAGTCATCTCGGTTTGCTGAACCGAGTCAACTCGGTTTGCTGACCTGAGTCAACTCGGTTTCCTGAACCGAGTCAACTCGGTCTGCTAACCCGAGTCAACTTGGTTTGCTAACCCGAGTCAACTCGGTTTGCTGAACCGAGTCAACTCGGTTTGCTGAACCGAGTCAACTCGGGTTGCTAACCCGAGTCAACTCGGTTTGCTAACCCGAGTCAACTCGGTTTGCTAACCCGAGTCAACTCGGTTTGCTAACCCGAGTCAACTCGGTTTGCTAACCCGAGTCATCTCGGTTTGCTGAAACGAGTCAACTCGGTTTGCTGAAACGAGTCAACTCGGTTTGCTGAACCGAGTCAACTCGGTTTGCTGAACCGAGTCAACTCGGTTTGCTAACCCGAGTCAACTCGGTCTGCTAACCCGAGTCAACTCGGTCTGCTAACCCGAGTCAACTCGGTTTGCTGAACCGAGTCAACTCGGTTTGCTGAACCGAGTCAACTCGGTTTGTTGAACCGAGTCAACTCGGTTTGCTGAACCGAGTCAACTCGGTTTGCTAACCCGAGTCAACTCGGTTTGCTAACCCGAGTCAACTGAGTTTGCTGAACCGAGTCAACTCGGTTTGCTGAACCGAGTCAACTCGGTTTGCTGAGCCGAGTCAACTCGGTTTGCTAACCCGAGTCAACTCGGTTTGCTAACCCGAGTCAACTCGGTTTGCTAACCCGAGTCAACTCGGTTTGCTGAACCGAGTCAACTAGTTTTGCTGACCTGAGTCAACTCGGTCTCCTGAACCGAGTCCACTCGGTTTGCTAACCCGAGTCAACTCGGTCTGCTAACCCGAGTCAACTCGGTTTGCTAACCCGAGTCAACTCGGTTTGCTGAACCGAGTCAACTCGGTTTGCTGACCTGAGTCAACTCGGTCTACTAACCCGAGTCAACTCGGTCTGCTAACCCGAGTCAACTCGGTTTGCTAACCCGAGTCAACTCGGTTTGCTAACCCGAGTCATCTCGGTTTGCTGAAACGAGTCAACTCGGTTTGCTGAAACGAGTCAACTCGGTTTGCTAACCCGAGTCATCTCGGTTTGCTGAAACGAGTCAACTCGGTTTGCTGAAACGAGTCAACTCGGTTTGCTGAAACGAGTCAACTCGGTTTGCTGAACCGAGTCAACTCGGTTTGCTAACCCGAGTCAACTCGGTTTGCTAACCCGAGTCAACTCGGTTTGCTAACAAGAGTCAACTCGGTTTGCTGAACCGAGTCAACTCGGTTTGCTGAACCTAGTCAACTCGGTTTGCTAACCCGAGTCAACTCGGTTTGCTAACCCGAGTCAACTCGGTCTGCTAACCCGAGTCAACTCGGTTTGCTGAACCGAGTCAACTCGGTCTGCTAACCCGAGTCAACTCGGTTTGCTGAACCGAGTCAACTCGGTTTGCTGAACCGAGTCGTCGGTTTGCTAACCCGAGTCAACTCGGTTTCCTGAACGGAGTCCACTCGGTTTGCTAACCCGAGTCAACTCGGTCTGCTAACCCGAGTCAACTCGGTTTGCTGAACCGAGTCAACTCGGTTTCCTGAACCGAGTCCACTCGGTTTGCTAACCCGAGTCAACTCGGTTTGCTAAACCGAGTCAACTCGGTCTGCTAACCCGAGTCAACTCGGTTTGCTGAAACGAGTCAACTCGGTTTGCTGAACCGATTCAGCTCGGTTTGCTAACCCGAGTCAACTCGGTTTGCTAACCCGAGTCAACTCGGTTTGCTGAACCGAGTGAACTCGGTCTGCTAACCCGAGTCAACTCGGTCTGCTAATCCGAGTCAACTCGGTTTGCTGAACCGAGTCAACTCGGTTTGCTGAACCGAGTCAACTCGGTTTGCTGAACCGAGTCAACTCGGTTTGCTAACCCGAGTCAACTCGGTTTGCTGAACCGAGTCAACTCGGTTTGCTGACCTGAGTCAACTCGGTTTGCTAACCCGAGTCAACTCGGTCTGCTAACCCGAGTCAACTCGGTTTGTTGAACCGAGTCAACTCGGTTTGCTGAACCGAGTCAACTCGGTTTGCTGAACCAAGTCAACTCGGTTTGCTCACCCGAGTCAACTCGGTTTGCTAACCCGAGTCAACTCGGTTTGCTAACCCGAGTCAACTCGGTTTGCTTACCCGAGTCAACTCGGTTTGCTGAACCGAGTCAACTCGGTTTGCTGACCTGAGTCAACTCGGTTTGCTAACCCGAGTCAACTCGGTTTGCTAACCCGAGTCAACTCGGTTTGCTAACCCGAGTCAACTCGGTCTGCTAACCCGAGTCAACTCGGTTTGCTAACCCGAGTCATCTCGGTTTGCTGAAACGAGTCAGCTCGGTTTGCTGAAACGAGTCAACTCGGTTTGCTGAACCGAGTCAACTCGGTTTGCTAACCCGAGTCAACTCGGTTTGCTAACCCGAGTCAACTCGGTTTGCTAACCCGAGTCAACTCGGTTTGCTGAACCGAGTCAACTCGGTTTGCTGAACCGAGTCAACTCGGTTCGCTGAACCGAGTCAACTCGGTTTGCTAACCCGAGTCAACTCGGTTTGCTGAACCGAGTCAACTCGGTTTGCTGAAACGAGTCAACTCGGTTTGCTGAAACGAGTCAACTCGGTTTGCTGTACCGAGTCAACTCGGTCTGCTAACCCGAGTCAACTCGGTTTGCTAACCCGAGTCAACTCGGTTTGCTAACCCGAGTCAACTCGGTTTGCTAACCCGAGTCAACTCGGTTTGCTAACCCGAGTCAACTCGGTTTGCTGAAACGAGTCAACTCGGTTTGCTGAAACGAGTCAACTCGGTTTGCTGAACCGAGTCAACTCGGTTTGCTGAAGCGAGTCAACTCGGTTTGCTGAACCGAGTCAACTCGGTTTGCTAACCCGAGTCAACTCGGTTTGCTAACCCGAGTCAACTCGGTTTGCTAACCCGAGTCAACTCGGTTTGCTGAACCGAGTCAACTCGGTTTGCTAACCCGAGTCAACTCGGTCTGCTAACCCGAGTCAACTCGGTTTGCTGAACCGAGTCAACTCGGTTTGCTAACCCGAGTCATCTCGGTTTGCTGAACCGAGTTAACTCGGTTTGCTGACCTGAGTCAACTCGGTTTCCTGAACCGAGTCAACTCGGTCTGCTAACCCGAGTCAACTTGGTTTGCTAACCCGAGTCAACTCGGTTTGCTGAACCGAGTCAACTCGGTTTGCTGAACCGAGTCAACTCGGTTTGCTGAACCGAGTCAACTCGGGTTGCTAACCCGAGTCAACTCGGTTTGCTAACCCGAGTCAACTCGGTTTGCTAACCCGAGTCAACTCGGTTTGCTAACCCGAGTCAACTCGGTTTGCTAACCCGAGTCATCTCGGTTTGCTGAAACGAGTCAACTCGGTTTGTTGAAACGAGTCAACTCGGTTTGCTGAACCGAGTCAACTCGGTTTGCTGAACGGAGTCAACTCGGTTTGCTAACCCGAGTCAACTCGGTCTGCTAACCCGAGTCAACTCGGTCTGCTAACCCGAGTCAACTCGGTTTGCTAAACCGAGTCAACTCGGTTTGCTGAACCGAGTCAACTCGGTTTGTTGAACCGAGTCAACTCGGTTTGCTGAACCGAGTCAACTCGGTTTGCTAACCCGAGTCAACTCAATTTGCTAACCCGAGTCAACTGGGTTTGCTGAACCGAGTCAACTCGGTTTGCTGAACCGAGTCAACTCGGTTTGCTGAGCCGAGTCAACTCGTTTTGCTAACCCGAGTCAACTCGGTTTGCTAACCCGAGTCAACTCGGTTTGCTAACCCGAGTCAACTCGGTTTGCTGAACCGAGTCAACTAGTTTTGCTGACCTGAGTCAACTCGGTCTCCTGAACCGAGTCCACTCGGTTTGCTAACCCGAGTCAACTCGGTCTGCTAACCCGAGTCAACTCGGTTTGCTAACCCGAGTCAACTCGGTTTGCTGAACCGAGTCAACTCGGTTTGCTGACCTGAGTCAACTCGGTTTGCTAACCCGAGTCAACTCGGTTTGCTAACCCGAGTCAACTCGGTCTGCTAACCCGAGTCAACTCGGTTTGCTAGCCCGAGTCAACTCGGTTTGCTAACCCGAGTCATCTCGGTTTGCTGAAACGAGTCAACTCGGTTTGCTGAAACGAGTCAACTCGGTTTGCTGAACCGAGTCAACTCGGTTTGCTAACCCGAGTCAACTCGGTTTGCTAACCCGAGTCAACTCGGTTTGCTGAACCGAGTCAACTCAGTTTGCTGAACCGAGTCAACTCAGTTTGCTGAACCGAGTCAACTCGGTTTTGCTGAACCGAGTCAACTCGGTTTGTTGAACCGAGTCAACTCGGTTTGCTGAACCGAGTCAACTCGGTTTGCTAACCCGAGTCAACTCGGTTTGCTAACCCGAGTCAACTCGGTTTGCTAACCCGAGTCAACTCGGTTTGCTAGCCCGAGTCAACTCGGTCTGCTAACCCGAGTCAACTCGGTTTGCTGAACCGAGTCAACTCGGTTTGCTGAACCGAGTCAACTCGGTTTGCTAACCCGAGTCAACTCGGTTTGCTAACCCGAGTCAACTCGGTTTGCTGAACCGAGTCAACTCGGTTTGCTGAAACGAGTCAACTCGGTTTGCTGAAACGAGTCAACTCGGTTTGCTGAACCGAGTCAACTCGGTTTGCTAACCCGAGTCAACTCGGTTTGCTAACCCGAGTCAACTCGGTTTGCTAACCCGAGTCAACTCAGTTTGCTGAACCGAGTCAACTCGGTCTGCTAACCCGAGTCAACTCGGTTTGCTGAACCGAGTCAACTCGGTTTGCTGAAACGAGTCAACTCGGTTTGCTGAAACGAGTCAACTCGGTTTGCTGAACCGAGTCAACTCAGTCTGCTAACCCGAGTCAACTCGGTTTGCTAACCCGAGTCAACTCGGTTTGCTAACCCGAGTCATCTCGGTTTGCTGAAACAAGTCAACTCGGTTTGCTGAAACGAGTCAACTCGGTTTGCTGAACCAAGTCAACTCGGTTTGCTAACCCGAGTCAACTCGGTTTGCTAACCCGAGTCAACTCGGTTTGCTGAACCGAGTCAACTCGTTTTGCTGACCTGAGTCAACTCGGTCTCCTGAACCGAGTCCACTCGGTTTGCTTACCCGAGTCAACTCGGTCTTCTAACCCGAGTCAACTCGGTCTGCTAACCCGAGTCAACTCGGTCTGCTAACCCGAGTCAACTCGGTTTGCTGAACCGAGTCAACTCGGTTTGCTGAACCGAGTCAACTCGGTTTGCTAACCCGAGTCAACTCGGTTTGCTAACCCGAGTCAACTCGGTTTGCTAACCCGAGTCAACTCGGTTTGCTGAACCGAGTCAACTCGGTTTCCTGACCTGAGTCAACTCGGTTTCCTGAACCGAGTTCACTCGGTTTGCTAACCCGAGTCAACTCGGTCTGCTAACCCGAGTCAACTCGGTTTGCTGAACCGAGTCAACTCGGTTTGCTAACCCGAGTCAACTCGGTTTGCTAACCCGAGTCAACTCGGTTTGCTAACCCGAGTCAACTCGGTTTGCTGAACCGAGTCAACTCGGTTTGCTGACCTGAGTCAACTCGGTTTCCTGAACCGAGTTCACTCGGTTTGCTTACCCGAGTCAACTCGGTCTGCTAACCCGAGTCAACTCGGTCTGCTAACCCGAGTCAACTCGGTTTGCTGAACCGAGTCAACTCGGTTTGCTAACCCGAGTCAACTCGGTTTGCTAACCCGAGTCAACTCTGTTAGCTAACCCGAGTCAACTCGGTTTGCTAACCCGAGTCATCTCGGTTTGCTGAAACGAGTCAACTCGGTTTGCCGAACCGAGTCAACTCGGTTTGCTAACCCGAGTCAACTCGGTTTGCTAACCCGAGTCAACTCGGTTTGCTGAACCGAGTCAACCCGGTTTGCTGAACCGAGTCAACTCGGTTTGCTGAACCGAGTCAACTCGGTTTGCTAACCCGAGTCAACTCGGTTTGCTAACCCGAGTCAACTCGGTTTGCTGAACCGAGTCAACTCGGTTTGCTGAACCGAGTCAACTCGGTTTGCTAACCCGAGTCAACTCAGTTTGCTAACCCGAGTCAACTCGGTCTGCTAACCCGAGTCAACTCGGTTTGCTGAACCGAGTCAACTCGGTTTGCTAACCCGAGTCATCTCGGTTTGCTGAAACGAGTCAACTCGGTTTGCTGAACCGAGTCAACTAGGTTTGCTAACCCGAGTCAACTCGGTTTGCTAACCCGAGTCAACTCGGTTTGCTGAACCGAGTCAACTCTGTTTGCTGAACCGAGTTAACTCGGTTTGCTAACCCGAGTCAACTCGGTTTGCTGAACCGAGTCAACTCGGTTTGCTGAACCGAGTCAACTCGGTTTGCTGAACCGAGTCAACTCGGTTTGCTAACCCGAGTCAACTTGGTCTGCTAACCCGAGTCAACTCGGTTTGCTAACCCGAGTCAACTCGGTTTGCTAACCCGAGTCAACTCGGTTTGCTGAAACGAGTCAACTCGGTTTGCTGAAACGAGTCAACTCGGTTTGCTGAACCGAGTCAACTCGGTTTGCTAACCCGAGTCAACTCGGTTTGCTAACCCGAGTCAACTCGGTTTGCTAACCCGAGTCAACTCGGTTTGCTAACCCGAGTCAACTCGGTTTGCTGAACCGAGTCAACTCGGTTTGCTAGACCGAGTCAACTCGGTTTGCTGAACCGAGTCAACTCGGTTTGCTAACCCGAGTCAACTCGGTTTGCTGAACCGAGTCAACTCGGTTTGCTGAACCGAGTCAACTCGGTTTGCTGAACCGAGTCAACTCGGTTTGCTAACCCGAGTCAACTCGGTTTGCTGACCTGAGTCAACTCGGTTTGCTAACCCGAGTCAACTCGGTTTGCTAACCCGAGTCAACTCGGTCTGCTAACCCGAGTCAACTCGGTCTGCTAACCCGAGTCAACTCGGTTTGCTTGCCCGAGTCAACTCGGTTTGCTAACCCGAGTCATCTCGGTTTGCTGAAACGAGTCAACTCGGTTTGCTGAAACGAGTCAACTCGGTTTGCTGAAACGAGTCAACTCGGTTTGCTGAACCGAGTCAACTCAGTTTGCTGAACCGAGTCAACTCGGTTTGCTGAACCGAGTCAACTCGGTTTGCTGAACCGAGTCAACTCGGTTTGCTAACCCGAGTCAACTCGGTTTGCTAACACGAGTCAACTCGGTTTGCTAACCCGAGTCAACTCGGTCTGCTAACCCGAGTCAACTCGGTTTGCTGAACCGAGTCAACTCGGTTTGCTAACCCGAGTCAACTCGGTTTGCTAACCCGAGTCAACTCGGTTTGCTGAACCGAGTCAACTCGGTTTGCTGACCTGAGTCAACTCGGTTTCCTGAACCGAGTCCACTCGGTTTGCTAACCCGAGTCAACTCGGTCTGCTTACCCGAGTCAACTCGGTTTGTTGAACCGAGTCAACTCGGTTTGCTGAACCGAGTCAACTCGGTTTGCTGAACCGAGTCAACTCGGTTTGCTAACCCGAGTCAACTCGGTTTGCTAACCCGAGTCAACTCGGTTTGCTGAAACGAGTCAACTCGGTTTGCTGAACCGAGTCAACTCGGTTTGCTGACCTGAGTCAACTCGGTTTGCTAACCCGAGTCAACTCGGTTTGCTAACCCGAGTCAACTCGGTCTGCTAACCCGAGTCAACTCGGTTTGCTAACCCGAGTCATCTCGGTTTGCTGAAACGAGTCAGCTCGGTTTGCTGAAACGAGTCAACTCGGTTTGCTGAACCGAGTCAACTCGGTTTGCTAACCCGAGTCAACTCGGTTTGCTAACCCGAGTCAACTCGGTTTGCTAACCCGAGTCAACTCGATTTGCTGAACCGAGTCAACTCGGTTTGCTGAACCGAGTCAACTCGGTTCGCCGAACCGAGTCAACTCGGTTTGCTAACCCGAGTCAACTCGGTTTGCTGAACCGAGTCAACTCGGTTTGCTGAAACGAGTCAACTCGGTTTGCTGAAACGAGTCAACTCGGTTTGCTGAACCGAGTCAACTCGGTCTGCTAACCCGAGTCAACTCGGTTTGCTAACCCGAGTCAACTCGGTTTGCTAACCCGAGTCAACTCGGTTTGCTGAAACGAGTCAACTCGGTTTGCTGAACCGAGTCAACTCGGTCTGCTAACCCGAGTCAACTCGGTTTGCTAACCCGAGTCAACTCGGTTTGCTAACCCGAGTCAACTCGGTTTGCTGAACCGAGTCAACTCGGTTTGCTGAAACGAGTCAACTCGGTTTGCTGAACCGAGTCAACTCGGTTTGCTGAACCGAGTAAACTCGGTTTGCTGAACCGAGTCAACTCGGTTTGCTAACCCGAGTCAACTCGGTTTGCTAACCTGAGTCAACTCGGTTTGCTAACCCGAGTCAACTCGGTTTGCTGAACCGAGTCAACTCGGTCTACTAACCCGAGTCAACTCGGTCTGCTAACCCGAGTCAACTCGGTTTGCTGAACCGAGTCAACTCGGTTTGCTGAACCGAGTCAACTCGGTTTGCTGAACCGAGTCAACTCGGTTTGCTAACCCGAGTCAACTCGGTTTGCTGAACCGAGTCGACTCGGTTTGCTGACCTGAGTCAACTCGGTTTCCTGAACCGAGTCCACTCGGTTTGCTAACCCGAGTCAACTCGGTCTGCTAACCCGAGTCATTTCGGTCTGCTAACCCGAGTCAACTCGGTTTGCTAACCCGAGTCAACTCGGTTTGCTAACCCGAGTCATCTCGGTTTGCTGAAACGAGTCAACTCGGTTTGCTGAAACGAGTCAACTCGGTTTGCTGAACCGAGTCAACTCGGTTTGCTGAAACGAGTCAACTCGGTTTGCTGAACCGAGTCAACTCGGTTTGCTGAACCGAGTCAACTCGGTCTGCTAACCCGAGTCAACTCGGTTTGCTAACCCGAGTCAACTCGGTTTGCTGAACCGAGTCAACTCGGTTTGCTGAACCGAGTCAACTCGGTTTGCTGAACCGAGTCAACTCGGTTTGCTGAACCGAGTCAACTCGGTTTGCTAACCCGAGTCAACTCGGTTTGCTAACCCGAGTCAACTCGATTTGCTAACCCGAGTAAACTCGGTTTGCTAACCCGAGTCAACTCGGTCTGCTAACCCGAGTCAACTCGGTTTGCTGAACCGAGCCAACTCGGTTTGCTGAACCGAGTCAACTCGGTTTGCTGAACCGAGTCAACTCGGTTTGCTGAACCGAGTCAACTCGGTTTGCTAACCCGAGTCAACTCGGTTTGCTAACCCGAGTCAACTCGATTTGCTAACCCGAGTCAACTCGGTTTGCTAACCCGAGTCAACTCGGTCTGCTAACCCGAGTCAACTCGGTTTGCTGAACCGAGTCAACTCGGTTTGCTGAACCGAGTCAACTCGGTTTGCTGAACCGAGTCAACTCGGTTTGCTGAACCGAGTCAACTCGGTTAGCTAACCCGAATCAACTCGGTTTGCTAACCCGAGTCAACTCGGTTTGCTAACCCGAGTCAACTCGGTTTGCTGAACCGAGTCAACTCGGTTTGCTGACCTGAGTCAACTCGGTTTGCTGAACCGAGTCAACTCGGTTTGCTGACCTGAGTCAACTCGGTTTGCTAACCCGAGTCAACTCGGTGTTTGCTAACCCGAGTCAACTCGGTTTGCTAACCCGAGTCGTCTCAGTTTGCTGAAACGAGTCAACTCGGTTTGCTGAAACGAGTCAACTCGGTTTGCTGAACCGAGTCAACTCGGTTTGCTGAACCGAGTCAACTCGGTTTGCTGAACCGAGTCAACTCGGTTTGCTAACCCGAGTCAACTCGGTTTGCTAACCCGAGTCCACTCGGTTTGCTAACCCGAGTCAACTCGGTTTGCTGAACCGAGTCAACTCGGTTTGCTGAACCGAGTCAACTCGGTTTGCTGACCTGAGTCAACTCGGTTTCCTGAACCCGAGTCAACTCGGTTTCCTGAACCGAGTCCACTCGGTTTGCTAACCCGAGTCAACTCGGTCTGCTAACCCGAGTCAACTCGGTTTGCTAACCCGAGTCAACTCGGTTTGCTAACCCGAGTCATCTCGGTTTGCTGAAACGAGTCAACTCGGTTTGCTAACCCGAGTCATCTCGGTTTGCTGAAACGAGTCAACTCGGTTTGCTGAAACGAGTCAACTCGGTTTGCTGAACCGAGTCAACTCGGTCTACTAACCCGAGTCAAATCGGTTTGCTAGCCCGAGTCAACTCGGTTTGCTAACCCGAGTCAACTCGGTTTGCTGAACCGAGTCAACTCGGTTTGCTGAACCGAGTCAACTCGGTTTGCTAACCCGAGTCAACTCGGTTTGCTAACCCGAGTCAACTCGGTTTGCTAACCCGAGTCAACTCGGTTTGCTAACCCGAGTCAACTCAGTTTGCTAACCCGAGTCAACTCGGTTTGCTAACCCGAGTCAACTCGGTCTGCTAACCCGAGTCAACTCGGTTTGCTGAACCGAGTCAACTCGGTTTGCTGAACCGAGTCAACTCGGTTTAGTTACCTGAGTCAACTCGGTTTCCTGAACCAAGTCCACTCGGTTTGCTAACCCGAGTCAACTCGGTCTGCTAACCCGAGTCAACTCGGTCTGCTAACCCGAGTCAACTCGGTTTGCTGAACCGAGTCAACTCGGTTTGCTGAAACGAGTCAACTCGGTTTGCTGAACCGAGTCAACTCGGTTTGCTGAACCGAGTCAACTCGGTCTGCTAACCCGAGTCAACTCGGGTTGCTGACCTGTGTCAACTCGGTTTCTGAACCGAGTCCACTCGGTTTGCTAACCCGAGTCAACTCGGTCTGCTAACCCGAGTCAGCTCGGTTTGCTGAAACGAGTCAACTCGGTTTGCTGAACCGAGTCAACTCGGTTTGCTGAACCGAGTCAACTCGGTTTGCTGAACCGAGTCAACTCGGTCTGCTAACCCGAGTCAACTCGGGTTGCTGACCTGTGTCAACTCGGTTTCTGAACCGAGTCCACTCGGTTTGCTAACCCGAGTCAACTCGGTCTGCTAACCCGAGTCAACTCGGTCTGCTAAACCGAGTCAACTCGGTTTGCTGAAACGAATCAACTCGGTCTGCTAACCCGAGTCAACTCGGTCTGCTAACCCGAGTCAACTCGGTTTGCTGAACCGAGTCAACTCGGTTTGCTGAAACGAGTCAACTCGGTTTGCTGAACCGAGTCAACTCGGTTTGCTGAACCGAGTCAACTCGGTTTGCTGAACCGAGTCAACTCGGTCTGCTAACCCGAGTCAACTCGGGTTGCTGACCTGTGTCAACTCGGTTTCTGAACCGAGTCCACTCGGTTTGCTAACCCGAGTCAACTCGGTTTGCTAACCCGAGTCAACTCGGTTTGCTGAACCGATTCAACTCGGTTTGCTGAACCGAGTCAACTCGGTTTGCTAACCCGAGTCAACTCGGTTTGCTGAACCGAATCAACTCGGTTTGCTGACCTGTGTCAACTCGGTTTCTGAACCGAGTCCACTCGGTTTGCTAACCCGAGTCAACTCGGTCTGCTAACCCGAGTCAGCTCGGTCTGCTGAAACGAGTCAACTCGGTTTGCTGAAACGAGTCAACTCGGTTTGCTGAACCGAGTCAACTCGGTTTGCTGAACCAAGTCAACTCGGTTTGCTAACCCGAGTCAACTCGGTTTGCTAACCCGAGTCAACTCGGTTTGCTGAACCGAGTCAACTCGGTTTGCTGAACCGAGTCAACTCGGTTTGCTGAACCGAGTCAACTCGGTTTGCTGAACCGAGTCAACTCGGGTTGCTAACCCGAGTCAACTCGGTTTGCTAACCCGAGTCAACTCGGTTTGCTAACCCGAGTCAACTCGGTTTGCTAACCCGAGTCAACTCGGTCTGCTTACCCGAATCAACTCGGTTTGCTGAACCGAGTCACCTCGGTTTGCTAACCCGAGTCAACTCGGTTTGCTAACCCGAGTCACCTCGGTTTGCTAACCCGAGTCAACTCGGTTTGCTAGCCCGAGTCAACTCGGTTTGCTAACCCGAGTCAACTCGGTTTGCTGAACCGAGTCAACTCGGTTTGCTGACCTGAGTCAACTCGGTTTCCTGAACCGAGTCAACTCGGTCTGCTAACCCGAGTCAACTCGGTTTGCTAACCCGAGTCACCTCGGTTTGCTAACCCGAGTCAACTCGGTTTGCTAACCCGAGTCAACTCGGTCTGCTAACCCGAGTCAACTCGGTTTGCTGAACCGAGTCAACTCGGTTTGCTGAACCGAGTCAACTCGGTTTGCTAACCTGAGTCAACTCGGTTTCTGAACCGAGTCCACTCGGTTTGCTAACCCGAGTCAACTCGGTTTGCTAACCCGAGTCATCTCGGTTTGCTGAAACGAGTCAACTCGGTTTGCTGAAACGAGTCAACTCGGTTTGCTGAACCAAGTCAACTCGGTTTGCTAACCCGAGTCAACTCGGTTTGCTAACCCGAGTCAACTCGGTTTGCTGAACCGAGTCAACTCGGTTTGCTGAACCGAGTCAACTCGGTTTGCTGAACCGAGTCAACTCGGGTTGCTAACCCGAGTCAACTCGGTTTGCTAACCCGAGTCAACTCGGTTTGCTAACCCGAGTCAACTCGGTCTGCTTACCCGAATCAACTCGGTTTGCTGAACCGAGTCACCTCGGTTTGCTAACCCGAGTCAACTCGGTTTGCTAACCCGAGTCACCTCGGTTTGCTAACCCGAGTCAACTCGGTTTGCTAACCCGAGTCAACTCGGTTTGCTAACCCGAGTCAACTCGGTTTGCTGAACCGAGTCAACTCGGTTTGCTGACCTGAGTCAACTCGGTTTCCTGAACCGAGTCAACTCGGTCTGCTAACCCGAGTCAACTCGGTTTGCTAACCCGAGTCACCTCGGTTTGCTAACCCGAGTCAACTCGGTTTGCTAACCCGAGTCAACTCGGTCTGCTAACCCGAGTCAACTCGGTTTGCTGAACCGAGTCAACTCGGTTTGCTGAACCGAGTCAACTCGGTTTGCTAACCTGAGTCAACTCGGTTTCTGAACCGAGTCCACTCGGTTTGCTAACCCGAGTCAACTCGGTTTGCTAACCCGAGTCATCTCGGTTTGCTGAAACGAGTCAACTCGGTTTGCTGAAACGAGTCAACTCGGTTTGCTGAACCGAGTCAACTCGGTTTGCTGAACCGAGTCAACTCGGTTTGCTGAACCGAGTCAACTCGGTTTGCTAACCCGAGTTGACTCGGTTCAGCAAACCGAGTTGACTCGGTCTGCTAACCCGAGTCAACTCGGTTTGCTGAACCGAGTCAACTCGGTTTGCTGAACCGAGTCAATTCGGTTTGCTAACCCGAGACAACTCGGTTTGCTGACCCGAGTCAACTCGGTTTGCTAACCCGAGTCAACTCGGTTTGCTGAACCGAGTCAACTCGGTTTGCTGAACCGAGTCAACTCGGTTTGTTGAACCGAGTCAACTCGGTTTGCTAACCCGAGTCTACTCGGTTTGCTAACCCGAGTCAACTGGGTTTGCTGAACCGAGTCAACTCGGTTTGCTGAACCGAGTCAACTCGGTTTGCTGAGCCGAGTCAACTCGGTTTGCTAACCCGAGTCAACTCGGTTTGCTAACCCGAGTCAACTCGGTTTGCTAACCCGAGCCAACTCGGTTTGCTGAACCGAGTCAACTCGTTTTGCTGACCTGAGTCAACTCGGTCTCCTGAACCGAGTCCACTCGGTTTGCTAACCCGAGTCAACTCGGTCTGCTAACCCGAGTCAACTCGGTTTGCTAACCCGAGTCAACTCGGTTTGCTGAACCGAGTCAACTCGGTTTGCTGACCTGAGTCAACTCGGTTTGCTAACCCGAGTCAACTCGGTTTGCTAAACCGAGTCAACTCGGTCTGCTAACCCGAGTCAACTCGGTTTGCTAGCCCGAGTCAACTCGGTTTGCTAACCCGAGTCATCTCGGTTTGCTGAAACGAGTCAACTCGGTTTGCTGAAACGAGTCAACTCGGTTTGCTGAACCGAGTCAACTCGGTTTGCTAACCCGAGTCAACTCGGTTTGCTGAACCGAGTCAACTCAGTTTGCTGAACCGAGTCAACTCGGTTTTGCTGAACCGAGTCAACTCGTTTTGTTGAACCGAGTCAACTCGGTTTGCTGAACCGAGTCAACTCGGTTTGCTAACCCGAGTCAACTCGGTTTGCTAACCCGAGTCAACTCGGTTTGCTAGCCCGAGTCAACTCGGTCTGCTAACCCGAGTCAACTCGGTTTGCTGAACCGAGTCAACTCGCTTTGCTGAACCGAGTCAACTCGGTTTGCTAACCCGAGTCAACTCGGTTTGCTAACCCGAGTCAACTCGGTTTGCTGAACCGAGTCAACTCGGTTTGCTGAAACGAGTCAACTCGGTTTGCTGAACCGAGTCAACTCGGTTTGCTGAACCGAGTCAACTCGGTCTGCTAACCCGAGTCAACTCGGTTTGCTAACCCGAGTCAACTCGGTTTGCTGAAACGAGTCAACTCGGTTTGCTGAAACGAGTCAACTCGGTTTGCTGAACCGAGTCAACTCGGTCTGCTAACCCGAGTCAACTCGGTTTGCTAACCCGAGTCATCTCGGTTTGCTGAAACGAGTCAACTCGGTTTGCTGAAACGAGTCAACTCGGTTTGCTGAACCAAGTCAACTCGGTTTGCTAACCCGAGTCAACTCGGTTTGCTAACCCGAGTCAACTCGGTTTGCTGAACCGAGTCAACTCGTTTTGCTGACCTGAGTCAACTCGTTTTGCTGACCTGAGTCAACTTGGTCTCCTGAACCGAGTCCACTCGGTTTGCTTACCCGAGTCAACTCGGTATTCTAACCCGAGTCAACTCGGTCTGCTAACCCGAGTCAACTCGGTCTGCTAACCCGAGTCAACTCGGTTTGCTGAACCGAGTCAACTCGTTTTGCTGACCTGAGTCAACTCGTTTTGCTGACCTGAGTCAACTTGGTCTCCTGAACCGAGTCCACTCGGTTTGCTTACCCGAGTCAACTCGGTCTTCTAACCCGAGTCAACTCGGTTTGCTAACCCGAGTCAACTCGGTTTGCTAACCCGAGTCAACTCGGTTTGCTAACCCGAGTCAACTCGGTTTGGTAACCCGAGTCAACTCGGTTTGCTGAACCGAGTCAACTCGGTTTGCTGACCTGAGTCAACTCGGTTTCCTGAACCGAGTTCACTCGGTTTGCTAACCCGAGTCAACTCGGTCTGCTAACCCGAGTCAACTCGGTCTGCTAACCCGAGTCAACTCGGTTTGCTGAACCGAGTCAACTCGGTTTGCTAACCCGAGTCAACTCGGTTTGCTAACCCGAGTCAACTCGGTTTGCTAACCCGAGTCAACTCGGTTTGCTAACCCGAGTCAACTCGGTTTGCTGAACCGAGTCAACTCGGTTTGCTGACCTGAGTCAACTCGGTTTCCTGAACCGAGTTCACTCGGTTTGCTTACCCGAGTCAACTCGGTCTGCTAACCCGAGTCAACTCGGTCTGCTAACCCGAGTCAACTCGGTTTGTTGAACCGAGTCAACTCGGTTTGCTAACCCGAGTCAACTCTGTTAGCTAACCCGAGTCAACTCGGTTTGCTAACCCCAGTCATCTCGGTTTGCTGAAACGAGCCAACTCGGTTTGCTGAACCGAGTCAACTCGGTTTGCTAACCCGAGTCAACTCGGTTTGCTAACCCGAGTCAACTCGGTTTGCTGAACCGAGTCAACTCGGTTTGCTGAACCGAGTCAACTCGGTTTGCTGAACCGAGTCAACTCGGTTTGCTGAACCGAGTCAACTCGGTTTGCTGAACCGAGTCAACTCGGTTTGCTGAACCGAGTCAACTCGGTTTGCTAACCCGAGTCAACTCGGTTTGCTAACCCGAGTCAACTCGGTCTGCTAACCCGAGTCAACTCGGTTTCCTGAACCGAGTCAACTCGGTTTGCTAACCCGAGTCAACTCGGTTTGCTAACCCGAGTCAACTCGGTTTGCTAACCCGAGTCAACTCGGTTTGCTGAACCGAGTCAACTCTGTTTGCTGAACCGAGTCAACTCGGTTTGCTAACCCGAGTCAACTCGGTTTGCTGAACCGAGTCAACTTGGTTTGCTGAACCGAGTCAACTTGGTTTGCTGAACCGATTCAACTCGGTTTGCTAACCCGAGTCAACTCGGTTTGCTAACCCGAGTCAACTCGGTTTGCTAACCCGAGTCAACTCGGTTTGCTAACCCGAGTCAACTCGGTCTGCTAACCCGAGTCAACTCAGTTTGCTAACCCGAGTCAACTCGGTTTGCTGAAATGAGTCAACTCGGTTTGCTGAAACGAGTCAACTTGGTTTGCTGAACCGAGTCAACCCGGTTTGCTAACCCGAGTCAACTCGGTTTGCTAACCCGAGTCAACTCGGTTTGCTAACCCGAGTCAACTCGGTTTGCTAACCCGAGTCAACTCGGTTTGCTGAACCGAGTCAACTCGGTTTGCTAAACCGAGTCAACTCGGTTTGCTGAACCGAGTCAACTCGGTTTGCTAACCCGAGTCAACTCGGTTTGCTGAACCGAGTCAACTCGGTTTGCTGAACCGAGTCAACTCGGTGTGCTGAACCGAGTCAACTCGGTTTGCTGAACCGAGTCAACTCGGTTTGCTGAACCGAGTCAACTCGGTTTGCTGAACCGAGTCAACTCGGTTTGCTGACCTGAGTCAACTCGGTTTGCTAACCCGAGTCAACTCGGTTTGCTAACCCGAGTCAACTCGGTCTGCTAACCCGAGTCAACTCGGTTTGCTTGCCCGAGTCAACTCGGTTTGCTAACCCGAGTCATCTCGGTTTGCTGAAACGAGTCAACTCGGTTTGCTGAAACGAGTCAACTCGGTTTGCTGAACCGAGTCAACTCAGTTTGCTGAACCGAGTCAACTCGGTTTGCTAACCCGAGTCAACTCAGTTTGCTAGCCCGAGTCAACTCGGTTTGCTAACCCGAGTCAACTCGGTCTGCTAACCCGAGTCAACTCGGTTTGCTGAACCGAGTCAACTCGGTTTGCTAACCCGAGTCAACTCGGTTTGCTAACCCGAGTCAACTCGGTTTGCTAGCCCGTGTCAACTCGGTTTGCTAACCCGAGTCAACTCGGTTTGCTAACCCGAGTCAACTCGGTCTGCTGAACCGAGTCAACTCGGTTTGCTAACCCGAGTCAACTCGGTTTGCTGAAACGAGTCAACTGGGTTTGCTGAACCGAGTCAACTCGGTTTGCTAACCCGAGTCAACTCGGTTTGCTGAACCGAGTCAACTCGGTTTGCTAACCCGAGTCAACTCGGTTTGCTTAACCGAGTCAACTCGGTTTGCTGAACCGAGTCAACTCGGTTTGCTAACCCGAGTCAACTCGGTTTGCTAACCCGAGTCAACTCGGTTTGCTAACCCGAGTAAACTCGGTTTGCTAACCCGAGTCAACTCGGTTTGCTAACCCGAGTCAACTCGGTTTGCTAACCCGAGTCAACTCGGTCTGCTAACCCGAGTCAACTCGGTTTGCTGAACCGAGTCAACTCGGTTTGCTGAACCGAGTCAACTCGGTTTGCTAACCCGAGTCAACTCGGTTTGCTAACCCGAGTCAACTCGGTTTGCTAACCCGAGTCAACTCGGTTTGCTAACCCGAGTCAACTCGGTTTGCTAACCCGAGTCAACTCGGTTTGCTAACCCGAGTCAACTCGGTCTGCTAACCCGAGTCAACTCGGTCTGCTAACCCGAGTCAACTCGGTCTGCTAACCCGAGTCAACTCGGTCTGCTGAACCGAGTCAACTCGGTTTGCTGAACCGAGTCAACTCGGTTTGCTAACCCGAGTCAACTCGGTTTGCTAACCCGAGTCAACTCGGTTTGCTAACACGAGTCAACTCGGTTTGCTAACCCGAGTCAACTCGGTTTGCTGAACCGAGTCAACTTGGTTTGCTAACCCGAGTCAACTCGGTTTGCTAACCCGAGTCAACTCGGTTTGGTAACCCGAGTCAACTCGGTTTGCTGAACCGAGTCAACTCGGTTTGCTGAACCGAGTCAACTCGGTTTCCTAACCCGAGTCAACTCGGTTTGCTAACCCGAGTCAACTCGGTTTGCTGAACCGAGTCAACTCGGTTTGCTGAACCGAGTCAACTCGGTTTGCTGAACCGAGTCAACTCGGTTTGCTGAACCGAGTCAACTCGGTTTGCTGAACCGAGTCAACTCGGTTTGCTGAACCGAGTCAACTCGGTTTGCTAACCCGAGTCAACTCGGTTTGCTAACCCGAGTCAACTCGGTTTGCTGAACCGAGTCAACTCGGTTTGCTAACCCGAGTCAACTCGGTTTGCTGAACCGAGTCAACTCGGTTTGCTGAACCGAGTCAACTCAGTTTGCTGAACCGAGTCAACTCGGTTTGCTGAACCGAGTCAACTCGGTTTGCTGAACCGAGTCAACTCGGTTTGCTAACCCGAGTCAACTCGGTTTGCTAACCCGAGTCAACTCGGTTTGCTAACCCGAGTCAACTCGTCAACTCGGTTTGCTAACCCGAGTCAACTCGGTTTGCTAACCCGAGTCAACTCGGTCTGCTAACCCGAGTCAACTCGGTTTGCTGAACCGAGTCAACTCGGTTTGCTAACCCGAGTCATCTCGGTTTGCTGAACCGAGTCAACTCGGTTTGCTGAACCGAGTCAACTCGGTTTGCTAACCCGAGTCAACTCGGTTTGCTAACCCTAGTCAACTCGGTTTGCTAGCCCGAGTTAACTCGGTTCGCTTACCCGAGTCAACTCGGTCTGCTAACCCGAGTCAACTCGGTCTGCTGAACCGAGTCAACTCGGTTTGCTGAACCGAGTCAACTCGGTTTGCTAACCCGAGTCATCTCGGTTTGCTGAAACGAGTCAACTTTGTTTGCTGAAACGAGTCAACTCGGTTTGCTGAACCGAGTCAACTCGGTTTGCTAACCCGAGTCAACTCGGTTTGCTAACCCGAGTCAACTCGGTTTGCTAACCCGAGTCAACTCGGTTTGCTGAACCGAGTCAACTGGGTTTGCTGACCTGAGTCAACTCGGTTTGCTGAACCGAGTCAACTCGGTTTGCTGAACCGAGTCAACTCGGTTTGCTAACCCGAGTCAACTCGGTTTGGTAACCCGAGTCAACTCGGTTTGCTAACCCGAGTCAACTCGGTTTGCTAACCCGAGTCATCTCGGTTTGCTGAAACGAGTCAACTCGGTTTGCTGAAACGAGTCAACTCGGTTTGCTGAAACGAGTCAACTCGGTTTGCTGAACCGAGTCAACTCGGTTTGTGAAACGAGTCAACTCGGTTTGCTGAAACGAGTCAACTCGGTTTGCTGAACCGAGTCAACTCGGTTTGCTGAACTGAGTCAACTCGGTCTGCTAACCCGAGTCAACTCGGTTTGCTAACCCGAGTCAACTCGGTCTGCTAACCCGAGTCAACTCGGTTTGCTGAACCGAGTCAACTCGGTTTGCTGAACCGAGTCAACTCGGTTTGCTAACCCGAGTCAACTCGGTTTGCTAACCCGAGTCATCTCGGTTTGCTGAAACGAGTCAACTTTGTTTGCTGAAACGAGTCAACTCGGTTTGCTGAACCGAGTCAACTCGGTTTGCTAACCCGAGTCAACTCGGTTTGCTAACCCGAGTCATCCCGGTCTGCTAACCCGAGTCAACTCGGTTTACTAACCCGAGTCAACTCGGTTTGCTAACCCGATTCAACTCGGTTTGCTGAACCGAGTCAACTCGGTTTGCTAACCCGAGTCAACTCGGTTTGCTGAACCGAGTCAACTCGGTTTGCTGAACCGAGTCAACTCGGTTTGCTAACCCGAGTCAACTCGGTTTGCTAACCCGAGTCAACTCGGTCTGCTAACCCGAGTCAACTCGGTTTGCTAACCCGAGTCAACTCGGTCTGCTAACCCGAGTCAACTCGGTCTGCTAACCCGAGTCAACTCGGTTTGCTAACCCGAGTCAACTCGGTTTGCTAACCCGAGTCAACTCGGTTTGCTAACCCGAGTCATCTCGGTTTACTGAAAAGAGTCAACTCGGTTTGCTGAAACGAGTCAACTCGATTTGCTGAACCAAGTCAACTCGGTTTGCAGAACCGAGTCAACTCGGTCTGCTAACCAGAGTCAACTCGGTTTGCTAACCCGAGTCAACTCGGTTTGCTAACCCGAGTCATCTCGGTTTACTGAAAAGAGTCAACTAGGTTTGCTGAAACGAGTCAACTCGGTTTGCTGAAACGAGTCAACTCGGTTTGCTGAACCGAGTTAACTCGGTTTACTGAAACGAGTCAACTCGGTTTGCTGAAACGAGTCAACTCGGTTTGCTGAACCGAGTCAACTCGGTTTGCAGAACCGAGTCAACTCGGTTTGCAGAACCGAGTCAACTCGGTCTGCTAACCCGAGTCAACTCGGTTTGCTAACCCGAGTCAACTCGGTTTGCAAACTCGAGTCAACTCGGTTTGCAAACTCGAGTCAACTCGGTTTGCTAACCCGAGTCAACTCGGTCTGCTAACCCGAGTCAACTCGGTTTGCTGAACCGAGTCAACTCGGTTTGCTGACCTGAGTCAACTCGGTTTCCTGAACCGAGTCCACTCGGTTTGCTAACCCGAGTCAACTCGGTCTGCTAACCCGAGTCAACTCGGTCTGCTAACCCGAGTCAACTCGGTTTGCTGAACCGAGTCAACTCGGTTTGCTGAACCGAGTCAACTCGGTTTGCTGACCTGAGTCAACTCGGTTTCCTGAACCGAGTCCACTCGGTTTGCTAACCCGAGTCAACTCGGTCTGCTAACCCGAGTCAACTCGGTCTGCTAACCCGAGTCAACTCGGTTTGCTGAACCGAGTCAACTCGGTTTGCTGAACCGAGTCAACTTGGTTTGCTAACCCGAGTCAACTCGGTTTGCTAACCCGAGTCAACTCGGTTTGCTGAACCGAGTCAACTCGGTTTGCTAACCCGAGTCAACTCGGTTTGCTGAACCGAGTCAACTCGGTTTGCTGAACCGAGTCAACTCGGTTTGCTAACCCGAGTCAACTCGGTTTGCTAACCCGAGTCAACTCGGTTTGCAAACCCGAGTCAACTCGGTTTGCTAACACGAGTCAACTCGGTCTGCTAACCTGATTCAACTCGGTTTGCTGAACCGAGTCAACTCGGTTTGCTGAACCGAGTCAACTCGGTTTGCTGAACCGAGTCCACTCGGTTTGCTAACCCGAGTCAACTCGGTCTGCTAACCCGAGTCAACTCGGTTTGCTGAACCGAGTCAACTCGGTTTGCTGAACCGAGTCAACTCGGTTTGCTGAACCGAGTCAACTCGGTTTGCTGAACCGAGTCAACTCGGTTTGCTAACCCGAGTCAACTCGGTTTGCTAACCCGAGTCAACTCGGTTTGCTAACCCGAGTCAACTCGGTTTGCTGAACCGAGTCAATTCGGTTTGCTGACCTGAGTCAACTCGGTTTCCTGAACCGAGTCCACTCGGTTTGCTAACCCGAGTCAACTCGGTCTGCTAACCCGAGTCATTTCGGTTTACTGAAAAGAGTCAACTCGGTTTGCTGAAACGAGTCAACTCGGTTTGCTGAACCGAGTCAACTCAGTTTGCTGAACCGAGTCAACTCGGTTTGCTGAACCGAGTCAACTCGGTTTGCTAACCCGAGTCAACTCGGTTTGCTGAACCGAGTCAACTCGGTTTGCGGAACCGAGTCAACTCGGTTTGCTAACCCGAGTCAACTCGGTTTGCTAACCCGAGTCAACTCGGTTTGCTAACTCGAGTCGACTCGGTTTGCTAACCCGAGTCAACTCGGTTTGCTAACCCGAGTCAACTCGGTTTGCTGAACCGAGTCAACTCGGTTTGCTGACCTGAGTCAACTCGGTTTCCTGAACCGAGTCCACTCGGTTTGCTAACCCGAGTCAACTCGGTTTGCTAACCCGAGTCAACTCGGTTTGCTAACCCGAGTCAACTCGGTTTGCTAACCCGAGTCAACTCGGTTTGCTAACCCGAGTCAACTCGGTCTGCTAACCCGAGTCAACTCGGTTTGCTGAACCGAGTCAACTCGGTTTGCTGAACCGAGTCAACTCGGTTTGCTAACCCGAGTCAACTCGGTTTGCTAACCCGAGTCAACTCGGTTTGCTGAACCGAGTCAACTCGGTTTGCTGAACCGAGTCAACTCGGTTTGCTGAACCGAGTCAACTCGGTTTGCTAACCCGAGTCAACTCGGTTTGCTAACCCGAGTCAACTCGGTTTGCTAACCCGAGTCAACTCGGTTTGCTAACCCGAGTCAACTCGGTTTGCTAACCCGAGTCAACTCGGTTTGCTAACCCGAGTCAACTCGGTCTGCTAACCCGAGTCAACTCGGTTTGCTGAACCGAGTCAACTCGGTTTGCTAACCCGAGTCAACTCGGTTTGCTAACCCGAGTCAACTCGGTTTGCTAACCCGAGTCAACTCGGTTTGCTAACCCGAGTCAACTCGGTTTGCTAACTCGAGTCGACTCGGTTTGCTAACCCGAGTCAACTCGGTTTGCTGAACCGAGTCAACTCGGTTTGCTGAACCGAGTCAACTCGGTTTGCTAACCCGAGTCAACTCGGTTTGCTAACCCGAGTCAACTCGGTTTGCTAACCCGAGTCAACTCGGTTTGCTAACCCGAGTCAACTCGGTTTGCTAACCCGAGTCAATTCGGTTTGCTGACCTGAGTCAACTCGGTTTCCTGAACCGAGTCCACTCGGTTTGCTAACCCGGGTCAACTCGGTCTGCTAACCCGAGTCATCTCGGTTTACTGAAAAGAGTCAACTCGGTTTGCTGAAACGAGTCAACTCGGTTTGCTGAACCGAGTCAACTCAGTTTGCTGAACCGAGTCAACTCGCTTTGCTAACCCGAGTCAACTCGGTTTGCTAACCCGAGTCAACTCGGTTTGCTGAACCGAGTCAACTCGGTTTGCTGAACCGAGTCAACTCGGTTTGCTGAACCGAGTCAACTCGGTTTGCTAACCCGAGTCAACTCGGTTTGCTAACCCGAGTCAACTCGGTTTGCTGAACCGAGTCAACTCGGTTTGCTGACCTGAGTCAACTCGGTTTCCTGAACCGAGTCCACTCGGTTTGCTAACCCGAGTCAACTCGGTTTGCTAACCCGAGTCAACTCGGTTTGCTAACCCGAGTCAACTCGGTTTGCTAACCCGAGTCAACTCGGTCTGCTAACCCGAGTCAACTCGGTTTGCTGAACCGAGTCAACTCGGTTTGCTGAACCGAGTCAACTCGGTTTGCTAACCCGAGTCAACTCGGTTTGCTAACCCGAGTCAACTCGGTTTGCTGACCTGAGTCAACTCGGTTTCCTGATCCGAGTCCACTCGGTTTACTAACCCGAGTCAACTCGGTCTGCTAACCCGAGTCAACTCGGTCTGCTAACCCGAGTCAACTCAGTTTGCTGAACCGAGTCAACTCGGTTCGCTGAACCGAGTCAACTCGGTTTGCTAACCCGAGTCAACTCGGTTTGCTAACCCGAGTCAACACGGTTTGCTGAACCGAGTCAACTCGGTTTGCTGACCTGAGTCAACTCGGTTTCCTGAACCGAGTCCACTCGGTTTGCTAACCCGAGTCAACTCGGTCTTCTAACCCGAGTCAACTCGGTCTGCTAACCCGAGTCAACTCGGTTTGCTAACCCGAGTCAACTCGGTTTGCTAACCCGAGTCATCTCGGTTTGCTGAAACGAGTCAACTCGGTTTGCTGAACCGAGTCAACTCGGTTTGCTAACCCGAGTCAACTCGGTTTGCTAACCCGAGTCAACTCGGTTTGCTAACCCGAGTCAACTCGGTTTGCTGAACCGAGTCAACTCGGTTTGCTGAACCGAGTCAACTCGGTTTGCTAACCCGAGTCAACTCGGTTTGCTAACCCGAGTCAACTCGGTTTGCTGAACCGAGTCAACTCGGTTTGCTGAACCGAGTCAACTCGGTTTGCTGAACCGAGTCAACTCGGTTTGCTAACCCGAGTCAACTCGGTTTGCTAACCCGAGTCAACTCTGTTTGCTAACCCGAGTCAACTCGGTTTGCTAACCCGAGTCAACTCGGTCTGCTAACCCGAGTCAACTCGGTTTGCTGAACCGAGTCAACTCGGTTTGCTAACCCGAGTCAATTCGGTCTGCTAACCCGAGTCAACTCGTTTTGCTAACCCGAGTCAACTCGGTTTGCTGAACCGAGTCAACTCGGTTTGCTGAACAGAGTCAACTCGGTTTGCTAACCCGAGTCAACTCGGTTTGCTAACCCGAGTCAACTCGGTTTGCTAACCCGAGTCAACTCGGTCTGCTAACCCGAGTCAACTCGGTTTGCTGAACCGAGTCAACTCGGTTTGCTGAACCGAGTCAACTCGGTTTGCTAACCCGAGTCAACTCGGTTTGCTAACCCGAGTCAACTCGATTTGCTAACCCGAGTCAACTCGGTTTGCTAACCCGAGTCAACTCGGTTTGCTGAACCGAGTCAACTCGGTTTGCTGACCTGAGTCAACTCGGTTTCCTGAACCGAGTCCACTCGGTTTGCTAACCCAAGTCAACTCGGTCTGCTAACCCGAGTCAACTCGGTCTGCTAACCCGAGTCAACTCGGTTTGCTGAACCGAGTCAACTCGGTTTGCTGAACCGAGTCAACTCGGTTTGCTAACCCGAGTCAACTCGGTTTGCTAACCCGAGTCAACTCGGTTTGCTAACCCGAGTCAACTCGGTTTGCTGAACCGAGTCAACTCGGTTTGCTGAACCGAGTCAACTCGGTTTGCTGACCTGAGTCAACTCGGTTTCCTGAACCGAGTCCATTCGGTTTGCTAACCCGAGTCAACTCGGTCTGCTAACCCGAGTCAACTCGGTTTGCTAACCCGAGTCAACTCGGTTTGCTAACCCGAGTCATCTCGGTTTGCTGAAACGAGTCAACTCGGTTTGCTGAAACGAGTCAACTTGGTTTGCTATCCCGAGTCATCTCGGTTTTCTGAAACGAGTCAACTCGGTTTGCTGAAACGAGTCAACTCGGTTTGCTGAACCGATTCAACTCGGTTTGCTGAACCCAGTCAACTCGGTTTGCTAACCCGAGTCAACTCGGTTTCCTGAACCGAGTCCACTCGGTTTGCTAACCCGAGTCAACTCGGTCTGCTAACCCGAGTCAACTCGGTCTGCTAACCCGAGTCAACTCGGTCTGCTAACCCGAGTCAACTCGGTTTGCTGAACCGAGTCAACTCGGTTTGCTGAACCGAGTCAACTCGGTTTGCTAAACCGAGTCAACTCGGTTTGCTAACCCGAGTCAACTCGGTTTGCTGAACCGAGTCAACTCGGTCTGCTAACCCGAGTCAACTCGGTCTGCTAACCCGAGTCAACTCGGTCTGCTAACCTGAGTCAACTCGGTTTGCTGAACCGAGTCAACTCGGTTTGCTAACCCGAGTCAACTCGGTTTGCTGAACCGAGTCAACCGGTCTGCTAACCCGAGTCAACTCGGTCTGCTAACCCGAGTCAACTCGGTTTGCTAACCCGAGTCAACTCGGTTTGCTAACCCGAGTCATCTCGGTTTGCTGAAACGAGTCAACTCGGTTTGCTGAAACGAGTCAACTCGGTTTGCTGAACCGAGTCAACTCGATTTGCTAACCCGAGTCAACTCGGTTTGCTAACCCGAGTCAACTCGGTTTGCTGAACCGAGGCAACTTGGTTTGCTGAACCGAGTCAACTCGGTTTGCCGAACCGAGTCAACTCGGTTTGCTAACCCGAGTCAACTCGGTTTGCTAACCCGAGTCAACTCGGTTTGCTAACCCGAGTCAACTCGGTTTGCTAACCCGAGTCAACTCGGTTTGCTAACCCGAGTCAACTCGGTCTGCTAACCCGAGTCAACTCGGTTTGCTGAACCGAGTCATCTCGGTTTGCTAACCCGAGTCAACTCGGTTTGCTAACCCGAGTCAACTCGGTTTGCTGAACCGAGTCAACTCGGTTTGCTGACCTGAGTCAACTCGGTTTCCTGAACCGAGTCCACTCGGTTTGCTAGCCCGAGTCAACTCGGTCTGCTAACCCGAGTCAGCTTGGTCTGCTAACCCGAGTCAACTCGGTTTGCTGAACCGAGTCAACTCGGTTTGCTGAACCGAGTCAACTCGGTTTGCTAACCCGAGTCAACTCGGTTTGCTAACCCGAGTCAACTCGGTTTGCTAACCCGAGTCAACTCGGTTTGCTAACCCGAGTCAACTCGGTTTGCTAACCCGAGTCAACTCGGTTTGCTAACCCGAGTCAACTCGGTTTGCTAACCCGAGTCAACTCGGTTTGCTAACCCGAGTCAACTCGGTTTGCTGAACCGAGTCAGCACGGTGTGCTGACCTGAGTCAACTCGGTTTGCTAACCCGAGTCAACTCGGTCTGCTAACCCGAGTCAACTCGGTTTGCTAACCCGAGTCAACTCGGTTTGCTAACCCGAGTCATCTCGATTTGCTGAAACGAGTCAACTCGGTTTGCTGAACCGAGTCAACTCGGTTTGCTGAACCGAGTCAACTCGGTTTGCTGAACCGAGTCAACTCGGTTTGCTAACCCGAGTCAACTCGGTTTGCTAACCCGAGTCCACTCGGTTTGCTAACCCGAGTCAACTCGGTTTGCTGAACCGAGTCAACTCGGTTTGCTGAACCGAGTCAACTCGGTTTGCTGAACCGAGTCAACTCGGTTTGCTGAACCGAGTCAACTCGGTTTGCTGAACCGAGTCAACTCGGTTTGCTTACCCGAGTCAACTCGGTTTGCTAACCCGAGTCAACTCGGTTTGCTAACCCGAGTCAACTCGGTCTGCTAACCCGAGTCAACTCGGTTTGCTAACCCGAGTCAACTCGGTTTGCTAACCCGAGTCAACTCGGTTTGCTAACCCGAGTCAACTCGGTTTGCTGAACCGAGTCAACTCGGTTTGCTGACCTGAGTCAACTCGGTTTCCTGAACCGAGTCCACTCGGTTTGTTAACCCGAGTCAACTCAGTCTGCTAACCCGAGTCAACTCGGTCTGCTAACCCGAGTCAACTCGGTTTGCTAACCCGAGTCAACTCGGTTTGCTAACCCGAGTCATCTCGGTTTGCTGAAACGAGTCAACTCGGTTTGCTGAAACGAGTCAACTCGGTTTGCTGAACCGAGTCAACTCGGTTTGTTTAACCGAGTCAACTCGGTTTGCTGAACCGAGTCAACTCGGTTTGCTGAACCGAGTCAACTCGGTTTGCTGAACCGAGTCAACTCGGTTTGCTAACCCGAGTCAACTCGGTTTGCTAACCCGAGTCAACTCGGTTTGCTAACAAGAGTCAACTCGGTTTGCTGAACCGAGTCAACTCGGTTTGCTAACCCGAGTCAACTCGGTTTGCTAACCCGAGTCAACTCGGTTTGCTAACCCGAGTCATCTCGGTTTGCTGAAACGAGTCAACTCGGTTTGCTGAAACGAGTCAACTCGGTTTGCTGAACCGAGTCAACTCGGTTTGCTGAACCGAGTCAACTCGGTTTGCTGAACCGAGTCAACTCGGTTTGCTGAACCGAGTCAACTCGGTTTGCTAACCCGAGTCAACTCGGTTTGCTAACCCGAGTCAACTCGGTTTGCTAACAAGAGTCAACTCGGTTTGCTGAACCGAGTCAACTCGGTTTGCTAACCCGAGTCAACTCGGTTTGCTAACCCGAGTCAACTCGGTCTGCTAACCCGAGTCAACTCGGTTTGCTGAACCGAGTCAACTCGGTCTGCTAACCCGAGTCAACTCGGTTTGCTGAAACGAGTCAACTCGGTTTGCTGAACCGAGTCAACTCGGTTTGCTGAACCGAGTCAACTCGGTTTGCTAACCCGAGTCAACTCGGTTTGCTAACCCGAGTCAACTCGGTTTGCTGAACCGAGTCAACTCGGTCTGCTAACCCGAGTCAACTCGGTCTGCTAACCCGAGTCAACTCGGTTTGCTGAACCGAGTCAACTCGGTTTGCTGAACCGAGTCAACTCGGTTTGCTAACCCGAGTCAACTCGGTTTGCTGAACCGAGTCAACTCGGTTTGCTGACCTGAGTCAACTCGGTTTCCTGAACCGAGTCCACTCGGTTTGCTAACCCGAGTCAACTCGGTTTGCTAACCCGAGTCAACTCAGTCTGCTTACCCGAGTCAACTCGGTTTGCTAACCCGAGTCAACTCGGTTTGCTAACCCGAGTCAACTCGGTTTGCTAACCCGAGTCAACTCGGTTTGCTAACCCGAGTCATCTCGGTTTGCTGAAACGAGTCAACTCGGTTTGCTAACCCGAGTCAACTCGGTTTGCTTACCCGAGTCAACTCGGTTTGCTGAACCGAGTCAACTCGGTTTGCTGAACCGAGTCAACTCGGTTTGCTGAACCGAGTCAACTCGGTTTGCTAACCCGAGTCAACTCGGTTTGCTTACCCGAGTCAACTCGGTTTGCTGAAACGAGTCAACTCGGTTTGCTGAACCGAGTCAACTCGGTTTGCTGAACCGAGTCAACTCGGTTTGCTGAACCGAGTCAACTCGGTTTGCTAACCCGAGTCAACTCGGCTTGCTAACCCGAGTCAACTCGGTTTGCTGAACCGAGTCAACTCGGTTTGCTGAACCGAGTCAACTCGGTTTGCTGAACCGAGTCAACTCGGTTTGCTGAACCGAGTCAACTCGGTTTGCTGAACCGAGTCAACTCGGTTTGCTGAACCGAGTCAACTCGGTTTGCTAACCCGAGTCAACTCGGTTTGCTAACCCGAGTCAACTCGGTTTGCTAACCCGAGTCAACTCGGTTTGCTGAACCGAGTCAACTCGGTTTGCTAAACCGAGTCAACTCGGTCTGCTAACCCGAGTCAACTCGGTTTGCTGAAACGAGTCAACTCGGTTTGCTGAACCGAGTCAACTCGGTTTGCTGAACCGAGTCAACTCGGTTTGCTGAACCGAGTCAACTCGGTTTGCTGAACCGAGTCAACTCGGTTTGCTGAACCGAGTCAACTCGGTTTGCTAACCCAAGTCAACTCGGTTTGCTGAACCGAGTCAACTCGGTTTCCTGAACCGAGTCCACTCGGTTTGTTAACCCGAGTCAACTCAGTCTGCTAACCCGAGTCAACTCGGTTTGCTAACCCGAGTCAACTCGGTTTGCTAACCCGAGTCAACTCGGTTTGCTGAACCGAGTCAGCTCGGTGTGCTGACCTGAGTCAACTCGGTTTGCTAACCCGAGTCAACTCGGTCTGCTAACCCGAGTCAACTCGGTTTGCTAACCCGAGTCAACTCGGTTTGCTAACCCGAGTCATCTCGGTTTGCTGAAACGAGTCAACTCGGTTTGCTGAACCGAGTCAACTCGGTTTGCTGAACCGAGTCAACTCGGTTTGCTGAACCGAGTCAACTCGGTTTGCTGAACCGAGTCAACTCGGTTTGCTAACCCGAGTCAACTCGGTTTGCTAACCCGAGTCCACTCGGTTTGCTAACCCGAGTCAACTCGGTTTGCTGAACCGAGTCAACTCGGTTTGCTGAACCGAGTCAACTCGGTTTGCTGAACCGAGTCAACTCGGTTTGCTGAACCGAGTCAACTCGGTTTGCTGAACCGAGTCAACTCGGTTTGCTTACCCGAGTCAACTCGGTTTGCTTACCCGAGTCAACTCGGTTTGCTAACCCGAGTCAACTCGGTTTGCTAACCCGAGTCAACTCGGTCTGCTAACCCGAGTCAACTCGGTTTGCTAACCCGAGTCAACTCGGTTTGCTAACCCGAGTCAATTCGGTTTGCTAACCCGAGTCAACTCGGTTTGCTAACCCGAGTCAACTCGGTTTGCTGAACCGAGTCAACTCGGTTTGCTGACCTGAGTCAACTCGGTTTCCTGAACCGAGTCCACTCGGTTTGTTAACCCGAGTCAACTCAGTCTGCTAACCCGAGTCAACTCGGTCTGCTAACCCGAGTCAACTCGGTTTGCTAACCCGAGTCAACTCGGTTTGCTAACCCGAGTCATCTCGGTTTGCTGAAACGAGTCAACTCGGTTTGCTGAAACGAGTCAACTCGGTTTGCTAAACCGAGTCAACTCGGTTTGCTAACCCGAGTCAACTCGGTTTGCTAACCCGAGTCAACTCGGTTTGCTAACAAGAGTCAACTCGGTTTGCTGAACCGAGTCAACTCGGTTTGCTAACCCAAGTCAACTCGGTTTGCTAACCCGAGTCAACTCGGTCTGCTAACCCGAGTCAACTCGGTTTGCTGAACCGAGTCAACTCGGTCTGCTAACCCGAGTCAACTCGGTTTGCTGAAACGAGTCAACTCGGTTTGCTGAACCGAGTCAACTCGGTTTGCTAAACCGAGTCAACTCGGTTTGCTAACCCGAGTCAACTCGGTTTGCTAACCCGAGTCAACTCGGTTTGCTGAACCGAGTCAACTCGGTCTGCTTACCCAAGTCAACTCGGTCTGCTAACCCGAGTCAACTCGGTTTGCTGAACCGAGTCAACTCGGTTTGCTGAACCGAGTCAACTCGGTTTGCTAACCCGAGTCAACTCGGTTTGCTGAACCGAGTCAACTCGGTTTGCTGACCTGAGTCAACTCGGTTTCCTGAACCGAGTCCACTCGGTTTGCTAGCCCGAGTCAACTCGGTCTGCTAACCCGAGTCAGCTCGGTCTGCTAACCCGAGTCAACTCGGTTTGCTGAACCGAGTCAACTCGGTTTGCTGAACCGAGTCAACTCGGTTTGCTAACCCGAGTCAACTCGGTTTGCTAACCCGAGTCAACTCGGTTTGCTATCCCGAGTCAACTCGGTTTGCTAACCCGAGTCAACTCGGTTTGCTAACCCGAGTCAACTCGGTTTGCTAACCCGAGTCAACTCGGTTTGCTAACCCGAGTCAACTCGGTTTGCTAACCCGAGTCAACTCGGTTTGCTAACCCGAGTCAACTCGGTTTGCTGAACCGAGTCAGCTCGGTGTGCTGACCTGAGTCAACTCGGTTTGCTGAACCGAGTCAACTCGGTCTGCTAACCCGAGTCAACTCGGTTTGCTAACCCGAGTCAACTCGGTTTGCTAACCCGAGTCATCTCGGTTTGCTGAAACGAGTCAACTCGGTTTGCTGAACCGAGTCAACTCGGTTTGCTGAACCGAGTCAACTCGGTTTGCTGAACCGAGTCAACTCGGTTTGCTAACCCGAGTCAACTCGGTTTGCTAACCCGAATCCACTCGGTTTGCTAACCCGAGTCAACTCGGTTTGCTGAACCGAGTCAACTCGGTTTGCTGAACCGAGTCAACTCGGTTTGCTGAACCGAGTCAACTCGGTTTGCTGAACCGAGTCAACTCGGTTTGCTGAACCGAGTCAACTCGGTTTGCTGAACCGAGTCAACTCGGTTTGCTTACCCGAGTCAACTCGGTTTGCTAACCCGAGTCAACTCGGTTTGCTAACCCGAGTCAACTCGGTCTGCTAACCCGAGTCAACTCGGTTTGCTAACCCGAGTCAACTCGGTTTGCTAACCCGAGTCAACTCGGTTTGCTAACCCGAGTCAACTCGGTTTGCTGAACCGAGTCAACTCGGTTTGCTGACCTGAGTCAACTCGGTTTCCTGAACCGAGTCCACTCGGTTTGTTAACCCGAGTCAACTCAGTCTGCTAACCCGAGTCAACTCGGTCTGCTAACCCGAGTCAACTCGGTTTGCTAACCCGAGTCAACTCGGTTTGCTAACCCGAGTCATCTCGGTTTGCTGAAACGAGTCAACTCGGTTTGCTGAAACGAGTCAACTCGGTTTGCTGAACCGAGTCAACTCGGTTTGCTGAACCGAGTCAACTCGGTTTGCTAACCCGAGTCAACTCGGTTTGCTAACAAGAGTCAACTCGGTTTGCTGAACCGAGTCAACTCGGTTTGCTAACCCGAGTCAACTCGGTTTGCTAACCCGAGTCAACTCGGTCTGCTAACCCGAGTCAACTCGGTTTGCTGAACCGAGTCAACTCGGTCTGCTAACCCGAGTCAACTCGGTTTGCTGAACCGAGTCAACTCGGTTTGCTGAACCGAGTCAACTCGGTTTGCTAACCCGAGTCAACTCGGTTTGCTAACAAGAGTCAACTCGGTTTGCTGAACCGAGTCAACTCGGTTTGCTAACCCGAGTCAACTCGGTTTGCTAACCCGAGTCAACTCGGTCTGCTAACCCGAGTCAACTCGGTTTGCTAACCCGAGTCAACTCGGTCTGCTAACCCGAGTCAACTCGGTTTGCTAACCCGAGTCAACTCGGTTTGCTAACCCGAGTCAACTCGGTTTGCTAACCCGAGTCAACTCGGTTTGCTGAACCGAGTCAACTCGGTTTGCTGACCTGAGTCAACTCGGTTTCCTGAACCGAGTCCACTCGGTTTGTTAACCCGAGTCAACTCAGTCTGCTAACCCGAGTCAACTCGGTCTGCTAACCCGAGTCAACTCGGTCTGCTAACCCGAGTCAACTCGGTTTGCTGAACCGAGTCAACTCGGTTTGCTGAACCGAGTCAACTCGGTTTGCTAGCCCGAGTCAACTCGGTTTGCTGAACCGAGTCAACTCGGTTTGCTGACCTGAGTCAACTCGGTTTCCTGAACCGAGTCCACTCGGTTTGCTAACCCGAGTCAACTCGGTTTGCTAACCCGAGTCAACTAAGTCTGCTTACCCGAGTCAACTCGGTTTGCTAACCCGAGTCAACTCGGTTTGCTAACCCGAGTCAACTCGGTTTGCTAACCCGAGTCATCTCGGTTTGCTGAAACGAGTCAACTCGGTTTGCTAACCCGAGTCAACTCGGTTTGCTTACCCGAGTCAGCTCGGTTTGCTGAACCGAGTCAACTCGGTTTGCTGAACCGAGTCAACTCGGTTTGCTGAACCGAGTCAACTCGGTTTGCTGAACCGAGTCAACTCGGTTTGCTGAACCGAGTCAACTCGGTTTGCTAACCCGAGTCAACTCGGTTTGCTTACCCGAGTCAACTCGGTTTTCTGAAACGAGTCAACTCGGTTTGCTGAACCGAGTCAACTCGGTTTGCTGAACCGAGTCAACTCGGTTTGCTGAACCGAGTCAACTCGGTTTGCTGAACCGAGTCAACTCGGTTTGCTAACCCGAGTCAACTCGGTTTGCTAACCCGAGTCAACTCGGTTTGCTGAACCGAGTCAACTCGGTTTGCTGAACCGAGTCAACTCGGTTTGCTGAACCGAGTCAACTCGGTTTGCTGAACCGAGTCAACTCGGTTTGCTGAACCGAGTCAACTC
This sequence comes from Melanostoma mellinum, assembly GCA_914767635.1. NCBI lineage: Eukaryota > Metazoa > Arthropoda > Insecta > Diptera > Syrphidae > Melanostoma > Melanostoma mellinum. The sequence goes on along the minus strand of OU612058.1, from coordinate 160,940,832 downwards.
GGTTTGCTGAACCGAGTCAACTCGGTTTGCTAACCCGAGTCAACTCGGTTTGCTAACCCGAGTCAACTCGGTTTGCTAACCCGAGTCAACTCGGTTTGCTGAACCGAGTCAACTCGGTTTGCTGAACCGAGTCAACTCGGTCTGCTAACCCGAGTCAACTCGGTTTGCTGAAACGAGTCAACTCGGTTTGCTGAACCGAGTCAACTCGGTTTGCTGAACCGAGTCAACTCGGTTTGCTGAACCGAGTCAACTCGGTTTGCTGAACCGAGTCAACTCGGTTTGCTAACCCGAGTCAACTCGGTTTGCTGAACCGAGTCAACTCGGTTTGCTGAACCGGGTCAACTCGGTTTGCTGAACCGATTCAACTCGGTTTGCTGAACCGAGTCAACTCGGTTTGCTGAACCGAGTCAACTCGGTTTGCTAACCCGAGTCAACTCGGTTTGCTTACCCGAGTCAACTCGGTTTGCTAACCCGAGTCAACTCGGTTTGCTAACCCGAGTCAACTCGGTTTGCTAACCCGAGTCAACTCGGTTTGCTGAACCGAGTCAACTCGGTTTGCTAACCCGAGTCAACTCGGTTTGCTAACCCGAGTCAACTCGGTTTGCTAACCCGAGTCAACTCGGTTTGCTGAACCGAGTCAACTCGGTTTGCTGACCTGAGTCAACTCGGTTTCCTGAACCGAGTCCACTCGGTTTGCTAACCCGAGTCAACTCGGTCTGCTAACCCGAGTCAACTCGGTTTGTTGAACCGAGTCAACTCGGTTTGCTGAACCGAGTCAACTCGGTTTGCTGAACCGAGTCAACTCGGTTTGCTGACCTGAGTCAACTCGGTTTGCTAACCCGAGTCAACTCGGTTTGCTAACCCGAGTCAACTCGGTCTGCTAACCCGAGTCAACTCGGTTTGCTAACCCGAGTCATCTCGGTTTGCTGAAACGAGTCAGCTCGGTTTGCTGAAACGAGTCAACTCGGTTTGCTGAACCGAGTCAACTCGGTTTGCTAACCCGAGTAAACTCGGTTTGCTGAACCGAGTCAACTCGGTTCGCTGAACCGAGTCAACTCGGTTTGCTAACCCGAGTCAACTCGGTTTGCTGAACCGAGTCAACTCGGTTTGCTAACCCGAGTCAACTCGGTTTGCTAACCCGAGTCAACTCGGTTTGCTAACCCGAGTCAACTCGGTTTGCTGAACCGAGTCAACTGGGTTTGCTGAAACAAGTCAACTCGGTTTGCTGAAACGAGTCAACTCGGTTTGCTGAACCGAGTCAACTCGGTCTGCTAACCCGAGTCAACTCGGTTTGCTAACCCGAGTCAACTCGGTTTGCTAACCCGAGTCAACTCGGTTTGCTGAAACGAGTCAACTCGGTTTGCTGAAACGAGTCAACTCGGTTTGCTGAAACGAGTCAACTCGGTTTGCTGAACCGAGTCAACTCGGTCTGCTAACCCGAGTCAACTCGGTTTGCTAACCCGAGTCAACTCGGTTTGCTAACCCGAGTCAACTCGTTTTGCTGAAACGAGTCAACTCGGTTTGCTGAAACGAGTCAACTCGGTTTGCTGAACCGAGTCAACTCGGTCTGCTAACCCGAGTCAACTCGGTTTGCTAACCCGAGTCAACTCGGTTTGCTAACCCGAGTCAACTCGGTTTGCTGAACCGAGTCAACTCGGTTTGCTGAAACGAGTCAATTCGGTTTGCTGAACAGAGTCAACTCGGTTTGCTGAACCGAGTCAACTCGGTTTGCTGAACCGAGTCAACTCGGTTTGCTAACCCGAGTCAACTCGGTTTGCTAACCCGAGTCAACTCGGTTTGCTAACCCGAGTCAACTCGGTCTGCTAACCCGAGTCAACTCGGTTTGCTGAACCGAGTCAACTCGGTTTGCTGAACCGAGTCAACTCGGTTTGCTAACCCGAGTCAACTCGGTTTGCTGAACCGAGTCAACTCGGTTTGCTGACCTGAGTCAACTCGGTTTCCTGAACCGAGTCAACTCGGTTTGCTAACCCGAGTCAACTCGGTCTGCTAACCCGAGTCAACTCGGTCTGCTAACCCGAGTCAACTCGGTTTGCTAACCCGAGTCAACTCGGTTTGCTAACCCGAGTCAACTCGGTTTGCTGAACCGAGTCAACTCGGTTTGCTGAACCGAGTCAACTCGGTTTGCTAACCCGAGTCAACTCGGTTTGCTGAACCGAGTCAACTCGGTTTGCTGACCTGAGTCAACTCTGTTTCCTGAACCGAGTCCACTCGGTTTGCTAACCCGAGTCCACTCGGTTTGCTAACCCGAGTCAACTCGGTCTGCTAACCCGAGTCAACTCGGTCTGCTAACCCGAGTCAACTCGGTTTGCTAACCCGAGTCAACTCGGTTTGCTAACCCGAGTCAACTCGGTTTGCTAACCCGAGTCAACTCGGTTTGCTAACCCGAGTCAACTCGGTTTGCTAACCCGAGTCATCTCGGTTTGCTGAAACGAGTCAACTCGGTTTGCTGAAACGAGTCAACTCGATTTGCTGAACCGAGTCAACTCGGTTTGCTGAACCGAGTCAACTCGGTTTGCTGAACCGAGTCAACTCGGTCTGCTAACCCGAGTCAACTCGGTTTGCTAACCCGAGTCAACTCGGTTTGCTGAACCGAGTCAACTCGGTTTGCTGAACCGAGTCAACTCGGTTTGCTGAACCGAGTCAACTCGGTTTGCTGAACCGAGTCAACTCGGTTTGCTAACCCGAGTCAACTCGGTTTGCTGAACCGAGTCAACTCGGTTTGCTGAACCGAGTCAACTCGGTTTGCTGAACCGAGTCAACTCGGTCTGCTAACCCGAGTCAACTCGGTTTGCTGAACCGAGTCAACTCGGTTTGCTGAACCGAGTCAACTCGGTTTGCTAACCCGAATCAACTCGGTTTGCTAACCCGAGTAAACTCGGTTTGCTAACCCGAGTCAACTCGGTTTGCTGAACCGAGTCAACTCGGTTTGCTGACCTGAGTCAACTCGGTTTCCTGAACCCGAGTCAACTCGGTTTCCTGAACCCGAGTCAACTCGGTTTGCTGAACCGAGTCAACTCGGTTTGCTGACCTGAGTCAACTCGGTTTGCTAACCCGAGTCAACTCGGTCTGCTAACCCGAGTCAACTCGGTTTGCTAACCCGGTCAACTCGGTTTGCTAACCCGAGTCGTCTCAGTTTGCTGAAACGAGTCAACTCGGTTTGCTGAAACGAGTCAACTCGGTTTGCTGAACCGAGTCAACTCGGTTTGCTGAACCGAGTCAACTCGGTTTGCTGAACCGAGTCAACTCGGTTTGCTAACCCGAGTCAACTCGGTTTGCTGAACCGAGTCAACTCGGTTTGCTGAACCGAGTCAACTCGGTTTGCTGAACCGAGTCAACTCGGTTTGCTGAACCGAGTCAACTCGGTTTGCTGAACCGAGTCAACTCGGTTTGCTGAACCGAGTCAACTCGGTTTGCTGAACCGAGTCAACTCGGTTTGCTCACCCGAGTCAACTCGGTTTGCTATCCCGAGTCAACTCGGTTTGCTAACCCGAGTCAACTCGGTTTGCTAACCCGAGTCAACTCGGTTTGCTAACCCGAGTCAACTCGGTTTGCTAACCCGAGTCAACTCGGTTTGCTAACCCGAGTCAACTCGGTTTGCTAACCCGAGTCAACTCGGTTTGCTGAACCGAGTCAGCTCGGTGTGCTGACCTGAGTCAACTCGGTTTGCTAACCCGAGTCAACTCGGTCTGCTAACCCGAGTCAACTCGGTTTGCTAACCCGAGTCAACTCGGTTTGCTAACCCGAGTCATCTCGGTTTGCTGAAACGAGTCAACTCGGTTTGCTGAACCGAGTCAACTCGGTTTGCTGAACCGAGTCAACTCGGTTTGCTGAACCGAGTCAACTCGGTTTGCTGAACCGAGTCAACTCGGTTTGCTGAACCGAGTCAACTCGGTTTGCTCACCCGAGTCAACTCGGTTTGCTATCCCGAGTCAACTCGGTTTGCTAACCCGAGTCAACTCGGTTTGCTAACCCGAGTCCACTCGCTTTGCTAACCCGAGTCAACTCGGTTTGCTGAACCGAGTCAACTCGGTTTGCTGAACCGAGTCAACTCGGTTTGCTGAACCGAGTCAACTCGGTTTGCTGAACCGAGTTAACTCGGTTTGCTGAACCGAGTCAACTCGGTTTGCTAACCCGAGTCAACTCGGTTTGCTAACCCGAGTCAACTCGGTCTGCTAACCCGAGTCAACTCGGTTTGCTAACCCGAGTCAACTCGGTTTGCTAACCCGAGTCAACTCGGTTTGCTAACCCGAGTCAACTCGGTTTGCTAACCCGAGTCAACTCGGTTTGCTGAAACGAGTCAACTCGGTTTCCTGAACCGAGTCCACTCGGTTTGTTAACCCGAGTCAACTCAGTCTGCTAACCCGAGTCAACTCGGTCTGCTAACCCGAGTCAACTCGGTTTGCTAACCCGAGTCAACTCGGTTTGCTAACCCGAGTCATCTCGGTTTGCTGAAACGAGTCAACTCGGTTTGCTGAAACGAGTCAACTCGGTTTGCTGAAACGAGTCAACTCGGTTTGCTGAACCGAGTCAACTCGGTTTGCTGAACCGAGTCAACTCGGTTTGCTAACCCGAGTCAACTCGGTTTGCTAACCCGAGTCAACTCGGTTTGCTGAACCGAGTCAACTCGGTCTGCTAACCCGAGTCAACTCGGTCTGCTAACCCGAGTCAACTCGGTTTGCTGAACCGAGTCAACTCGGTTTGCTGAACCGAGTCAACTCGGTTTGCTAACCCGAGTCAACTCGGTTTGCTAACCCTAGTCAACTCGGTTTGCTAACCCGAGTCATCTCGGTTTGCTGAAACGAGTCAACTCGGTTTGCTAACCCGAGTCAACTCGGTTTGCTTACCCGAGTCAACTCGGTTTGCTGACCTGAGTCAACTCGGTTTCCTGAACCGAGTCCACTCGGTTTGCTAACCCGAGTCAACTCGGTTTGCTAACCCTAGTCAACTCAGTCTGCTTACCCGAGTCAACTCGGTTTGCTAACCCGAGTCAACTCGGTTTGCTAACCCGAGTCATCTCGGTTTGCTGAAACGAGTCAACTCGGTTTGCTAACCCGAGTCAACTCGGTTTGCTTACCCGAGTCAACTCGGTTTGCTGAACCGAGTCAACTCGGTTTGCTGAACCGAGTCAACTCGGTTTGCTGAACCGAGTCAACTCGGTTTGCTGAACCGAGTCAACTCGGTTTGCTAACCCGAGTCAACTCGGTTTGCTTACCCGAGTCAACTCGGTTTGCTGAAACGAGTCAACTCGGTTTGCTGAACCGAGTCAACTCGGTTTGCTGAACCGAGTCAACTCGGTTTGCTGAACCGAGTCAACTCGGTTTGCTAACCCGAGTCAACTCGGTTTGCTAACCCGAGTCAACTCGGTTTGCTGAACCGAGTCAACTCGGTTTGCTGAACCGAGTCAACTCGGTTTGCTGAACCGAGTCAACTCGGTTTGCTGAACCGAGTCAACTCGGTTTGCTAACCCGAGTCAACTCGGTTTGCTAACCCGAGTCAACTCGGTTTGCTAACCCGAGTCAACTCGGTTTGCTGAACCGAGTCAACTCGGTTTGCTGAACCGAGTCAACTCGGTTTGCTAAACCGAGTCAACTCGGTCTGCTAACCCGAGTCAACTCGGTTTGCTGAAACGAGTCAACTCGGTTTGCTGAACCGAGTCAACTCGGTTTGCTGAACCGAGTCAACTCGGTTTGCTGAACCGAGTCAACTCGGTTTGCTGAACCGAGTCAACTCGGTTTGCTAACCCGAGTCAACTCGGTTTGCTGAACCGAGTCAACTCGGTTTGCTGAACCGAGTCAACTCGGTTTGCTGAACCGAGTCAACTCGGTTTGCTGAACCGAGTCAACTCGGTTTGCTGAACCGAGTCAACTCGGTTTGCTGAACCGAGTCAACTCGGTTTGCTAACCCGAGTCAACTCGGTTTGCTTACCCGAGTCAACTCGGTTTGCTTACCCGAGTCAACTCGGTTTGCTAACCCGAGCCAACTCGGTTTGCTAACCCGAGTCAACTCGGTTTGCTAACCCGAGTCAACTCGGTTTGCTGAACCGAGTCAACTCGGTTTGCTAACCCGAGTCAACTCGGTTTGCTAACCCGAGTCAACTCGGTTTGCTAACCCGAGTCAACTCGGTTTGCTAACCCGAGTCAACTCGGTTTGCTGAACCGAGTCAACTCGGTTTGCTGACCTGAGTCAACTCGGTTTCCTGAACCGAGTCCACTCGGTTTGCTAACCCGAGTCAACTCGGTCTGCTAACCCGAGTCAACTCGGTTTGTTGAACCGAGTCAACTCGGTTTGCTGAACCGAGTCAACTCGGTTTGCTGAACCGAGTCAACTCGGTTTGCTGACCTGAGTCGACTCGGTTTGCTAACCCGAGTCAACTCGGTTTGCTAACCCGAGTCAACTCGGTCTGCTAACCCGAGTCAACTCGGTTTGCTAACCCGAGTCATCTCGGTTTGCTGAAACGAGTCAGCTCGGTTTGCTGAAACGAGTCAACTCGGTTTGCTGAACCGAGTCAACTCGGTTTGCTAACCCGAGTCAACTCGGTTTGCTGAACCGAGTCAACTCGGTTTGCTGAACCGAGTCAACTCGGTTCGCTGAACCGAGTCAACTCGGTTTGCTAACCCGAGTCAACTCGGTTTGCTGAACCGAGTCAACTCGGTTTGCTAACCCGAGTCAACTCGGTTTGCTAACCCGAGTCAACTCGGTTTGCTGAACCGAGTCAACTCGGTTTGCTGAAACAAGTCAACTCGGTTTGCTGAAACGAGTCAACTCGGTTTGCTGAACCGAGTCAACTCGGTCTGCTAACCCGAGTCAACTCGGTTTGCTAACCCGAGTCAACTCGGTTTGCTAACCCGAGTCAACTCGGTTTGCTGAAACGAGTCAACTCGGTTTGCTGAAACGAGTCAACTCGGTTTGCTGAAACGAGTCAACTCGGTTTGCTGAACCGAGTCAACTCGGTTTGCTAACCCGAGTCAACTCGGTTTGCTAACCCGAGTCAACTCGGTTTGCTAACCCGAGTCAACTCGGTTTGCTGAAACGAGTCAACTCGGTTTGCTGAAACGAGTCAACTCGGTTTGCTGAAACGAGTCAATTCGGTTTGCTGAACCGAGTCAACTCGGTCTGCTAACCCGAGTCAACTCGGTTTGCTAACCCGAGTCAACTCGGTTTGCTAACCCGAGTCAACTCGGTTTGCTGAAACGAGTCAACTCGGTTTGCTGAACCGAGTCAACTCGGTCTGCTAACCCGAGTCAACTCGGTTTGCTAACCCGAGTCAACTCGGTTTGCTAACCCGAGTCAACTCGGTTTGCTGAACCGAGTCAACTCGGTTTGCTGAAACGAGTCAATTCGGTTTGCTGAACCGAGTCAACTCGGTTTGCTGAACCGAGTCAACTCGGTTTGCTGAACCGAGTCAACTCGGTTTGCTAACCCGAGTCAACTCGGTTTGCTAACCCGAGTCAACTCGGTTTGCTAACCCGAGTCAACTCGGTCTGCTAACCCGAGTCAACTCGGTTTGCTGAACCGAGTCAACTCGGTTTGCTGAACCGAGTCAACTCGGTTTGCTGAACCGAGTCAACTCGGTTTGCTAACCCGAGTCAACTCGGTTTGCTGAACCGAGTCAACTCGGTTTGCTGACCTGAGTCAACTCGGTTTCCTGAACCGAGTCCACTCGGTTTGCTAACCCGAGTCAACTCGGTCTGCTAACCCGAGTCAACTCGGTCTGCTAACCCGAGTCAACTCGGTTTGCTAACCCGAGTCAACTCGGTTTGCTAACCCGAGTCAACTCGGTTTGCTGAACCGAGTCAACTCGGTTTGCTGAACCGAGTCAACTCGGTTTGCTAACCCGAGTCAACTCGGTTTGCTGAACCGAGTCAACTCGGTTTGCTGACCTGAGTCAACTCGGTTTCCTGAACCGAGTCCACTCGGTTTGCTAACCCGAGTCAACTCGGTCTGCTAACCCGAGTCAACTCGGTCTGCTAACCCGAATCAACTCGGTTTGCTAACCCGAGTCAACTCGGTTTGCTAACCCGAGTCAACTCGGTTTGCTAAAACGAGTCATCTCGGTTTGCTGAAACGAGTCAACTCGGTTTGCTGAACCGAGTCAACTCGGTTTGCTGAACCGAGTCAACTCGGTCTGCTAACCCGAGTCAACTCGGTTTGCTAACCCGAGTCAACTCGGTTTGCTGAACCGAGTCAACTCGGTTTGCTGAACCGAGTCAACTCGGTTTGCTGAACCGAGTCAACTCGGTTTGCTGAACCGAGTCAACTCGGTTTGCTAACCCGAGTCAACTCGGTTTGCTAACCCGAGTCAACTCGATTTGCTAACCCGAGTCAACTCGGTTTGCTAACCCGAGTCAACTCGGTCTGCTAACCCGAGTCAACTCGGTTTGCTGAACCGAGTCAACTCGGTTTGCTGAACCGAGTCAACTCGGTTTGCTAACCCGAATCAACTCGGTTTGCTAACCCGAGTAAACTCGGTTTGCTAACCCGAGTCAACTCGGTTTGCTGAACCGAGTCAACTCGGTTTGCTGACCTGAGTCAACTCGGTTTGCTGACCTGAGTCAACTCGGTTTGCTGAACCGAGTCAACTCGGTTTGCTGAACCGAGTCAACTCGGTTTGCTAACCCGAGTCAACTCGATTTGCTAACCCGAGTCAACTCGGTTTGCTAACCCGAGTCAACTCGGTCTGCTAACCCGAGTCAACTCGGTTTGCTAACCCCAGTCAACTCGGTTTGCTAACCCGAGTCAACTCGGTCTGCTAACCCGAGTCAACTCGGTTTGCTAACCCGAGTCAACTCGGTTTGCTAACCCGAGTCGTCTCAGTTTGCTGAAACGAGTCAACTCGGTTTGCTAAAACGAGTCAACTCGGTTTGCTGAACCGAGTCAACTCGGTTTGCTGAACCGAGTCAACTCGGTTTGCTAACCCGAGTCAACTCGGTTTGCTGAACCGAGTCAACTCGGTTTGCTGAACCGAGTCAACTCGGTTTGCTGAACCGAGTCAACTCGGTTTGCTGAACCGAGTCAACTCGGTTTGCTGAACCGAGTCAACTCGGTTTGCTGAACCGAGTCAACTCGGTTTGCTGAACCGAGTCAACTCGGTTTGCTGAACCGAGTCAACTCGGTTTGCTAACCCGAATCAACTCGGTTTGCTAACCCGAGTCAACTCGGTTTGCTAACCCGAGTCAACTCGGTTTGCTAACCCGAGTCAACTCGGTTTGCTGAACCGAGTCAACTCGGTTTGCTGACCTGAGTCAACTCGGTTTCCTGAACCCGAGTCAACTCGGTTTGCTGAACCGAGTCAACTCGGTTTGCTGAACCGAGTCAACTCGGTTTGCTAACCCGAGTCAACTCGGTTTGCTGACCCGAGTCAACTCGGTCTGCTAGCCCGAGTCAACTCGGTTTGCTAACCCGAGTCAACTCGGTTTGCTAACGCGAGTCAACTCGGTTTGCTAACCCGAGTCAACTCGGTTTGCTGAACCGAGTCAACTCGGTTTGCTGAAACGAGTCAACTCGGTTTGCTGAAACGAGTCACCTCGGTTTGCTGAACCGAGTCAACTCGGTCTACTAACCCGAGTCAAATCGGTTTGCTAGCCCGAGTCAACTCGGTTTGCTAACCCGAGTCAACTCGGTTTGCTGAACCGAGTCAACTCGGTTTGCTGAACCGAGTCAACTCGGTTTGCTAACCCGAGTCAACTCGGTTTGCTAACCCGAGTCAACTCGGTTTGCTAACCCGAGTCAACTCGGTTTGCTGAACCGAGTCAACTCGGTTTGCTGAACCGAGTCAACTCGGTTTAGTAACCCGAGTCAACTCGGTTTCCTGAACCAAGTCCACTCGGTTTGCTAACCCGAGTCAACTCGGTCTGCTAACCCGAGTCAACTCGGTCTGCTAACCCGAGTCAACTCGGTTTGCTGAACCGAGTCAACTCGGTTTGCTGAACCGAGTCCACTCGGTTTGCTAACCCGAGTCAACTCGGTCTGCTTACCCGAGTCAACTCGGTCTGCTAACCCGAATCAACTCGGTTTGCTGAAACGAGTCAACTCGGTTTGCTGAACCGAGTCAACTCGGTTTGCTGAACCGAGTCAACTTGGTTTGCTGAACCGAGTCAACTCGGTTTGCTAACCCGAGTCAACTCGGTTAGCTGAACCGAGTCAACTCGGTCTGCTAACCCGAGTCAACTCGGTCTGCAAATCCGAGTCAACTCGGTTTGCTAACCCGAGTCAACTCGGTTTGCTGAACCGAGTCAACTCGGTTTGCTGAACCGAGTCAACTCGGTTTGCTAACCCGAGTCAACTCGGTCTGCTAACCCGAGTCAGCTCGGTCTGCTGAAACGAGTCAACTCGGTTTGCTGAAACGAGTCAACTCGGTTTGCTGAACCGAGTCAACTCGGTTTGCTGAACCGAGTCAACTCGGTTTGCTAACCCGAGTCAACTCGGTTTGCTGAACCGAGTCAACTCGGTTTGCTGAACCGAGTCAACTCGGGTTGCTAACCCGAGTCAACTCGGTTTGCTAACCCGAGTCAACTCGGTTTGCTAACCCGAGTCAACTCGGTTTGCTGAACCGAGTCAACTCGGTTTGCTGACCTGAGTCAACTCGGTTTCCTGAACCGAGTCCACTCGGTTTGTTAACCCGAGTCAACTCAGTCTGCTAACCCGAGTCAACTCGGTCTGCTAACCCGAGTCAACTCGGTTTGCTAACCCGAGTCAACTCGGTTTGCTAACCCGAGTCATCTCGGTTTGCTGAAACGAGTCAACTCGGTTTGCTGAAACGAGTCAACTCGGTTTGCTGAACCGAGTCAACTCGGTTTGCTGAACCGAGTCAACTCGGTTTGCTAACCCGAGTCAACTCGGTTTGCTAACCCGAGTCAACTCGGTCTGCTAACCCGAGTCAACTCGGTTTGCTAACCCGAGTCAACTCGGTTTGCTAACCCGAGTCAACTCGGTTTGCTAACCCGAGTCAACTCGGTTTGCTGAACCGAGTCAACTCGGTTTGCTGACCTGAGTCAACTCGGTTTCCTGAACCGAGTCCACTCGGTTTGTTAACCCGAGTCAACTCAGTCTGCTAACCCGAGTCAACTCGGTCTGCTAACCCGAGTCAACTCGGTTTGCTAACCCGAGTCAACTCGGTTTGCTAACCCGAGTCAACTCGGTTTGCTAACAAGAGTCAACTCGGTTTGCTGAACCGAGTCAACTCGGTTTGCTAACCCGAGTCAACTCGGTCTGCTAACCCGAGTCAACTCGGTTTGCTGAACCGAGTCAACTCGGTTTCCTGAACCGAGTCCACTCGGTTTGCTAACCCGAGTCAACTCGGTTTGCTAAACCGAGTCAACTCGGTCTGCTAACCCGAGTCAACTCGGTTTGCTGAAACGAGTCAACTCGGTTTGCTGAACCGAGTCAACTCGGTTTGCTGAACCGAGTCAACTCGGTTTGCTAACCCGAGTCAACTCGGTTTGCTAACCCGAGTCAACTCGGTTTGCTGAACCGAGTCAACTCGGTCTGCTAACCCGAGTCAACTCGGTCTGCTAACCCGAGTCATCTCGGTTTGCTGAACCGAGTCAACTCGGTTTGCTAACCCGAGTCAACTCGGTTTGCTGAACCGAGTCAACTCGGTTTGCTGACCTGAGTCAACTCGGTTTCCTGAACCGAGTCCACTCGGTTTGCTAACCCGAGTCAACTCGGTTTGCTAACCCGAGTCAACTCAGTCTGCTTACCCGAGTCAACTCGGTTTGCTAACCCGAGTCAACTCGGTTTGCTAACCCGAGTCATCTCGGTTTGCTGAAACGAGTCAACTCGGTTTGCTAACCCGAGTCAACTCGGTTTGCTTACCCGAGTCAACTCGGTTTGCTGAACCGAGTCAACTCGGTTTGCTGAACCGAGTCAACTCGGTTTGCTGAACCGAGTCAACTCGGTTTGCTAACCCGAGTCAACTCGGTTTGCTTACCCGAGTCAACTCGGTTTGCTGAAACGAGTCAACTCGGTTTGCTGAACCGAGTCAACTCGGTTTGCTGAGCCGAGTCAACTCGGTTTGCTGAACCGAGTCAACTCGGTTTGCTGAACCGAGTCAACTCGGTTTGCTGAACCGAGTCAACTCAGTTTGCTGAACCGAGTCAACTCGGTTTGCTAACCCGAGTCAACTCGGTTTGCTGAACCGAGTCAACTCGGTTTGCTGAACCGAGTCAACTCGGTTTGCTGAACCGAGTCAACTCGGTTTGCTAACCCGAGTCAACTCGGTTTGCTAACCCGAGTCAACTCGGTTTGCTAACCCGAGTCAACTCGGTTTGCTGAACCGAGTCAACTCGGTTTGCTGAACCGAGTCAACTCGGTTTGCTAAACCGAGTCAACTCGGTCTGCTAACCCGAGTCAACTCGGTTTGCTGAAACGAGTCAACTCGGTTTGCTGAACCGAGTCAGCTCGGTTTGCTGAACCGAGTCAACTCGGTTTGCTGAACCGAGTCAACTCGGTTTGCTGAACCGAGTCAACTCGGTTTGCTAACCCGAGTCAACTCGGTTTGCTAACCCGAGTCAACTCGGTTTGCTGAACCGAGTCAACTCGGTTTGCTGAACCGAGTCAACTCGGTTTGCTGAACCGAGTCAACTCGGTTTGCTGAACCGAGTCAACTCGGTTTGCTGAACCGAGTCAACTCGGTTTGCTAACCCGAGTCAACTCGGTTTGCTTACCCGAGTCAACTCGGTTTGCTAACCCGAGTCAACTCGGTTTGCTAACCCGAGTCAACTCGGTTTGCTAACCCAAGTCAACTCGGTCTGCTAACCCGAGTCAACTCGGTTTGCTGAACCGAGTCAACTCGGTTTGCTAACCCGAGTCAACTCGGTTTGCTAACCCGAGTCAACTCGGTTTGCTGAACCGAGTCAACTCGGTTTGCTGACCTGAGTCAACTCGGTTTCCTGAACCGAGTCCACTCGGTTTGCTAACCCGAGTCAACTCGGTCTGCTAACCCGAGTCAACTCGGTTTGTTGAACCGAGTCAACTCGGTTTGCTGAACCGAGTAAACTTGGTTTGCTGAACCGAGTCAACTCGGTTTGCTGACCTGAGTCAACTCGGTTTGCTAACCCGAGTCAACTCGGTTTGCTAACCCGAGTCAACTCGGTCTGCTAACCCGAGTCAACTCGGTTTGCTAACCCGAGTCATCTCGGTTTGCTGAAACGAGTCAGCTCGGTTTGCTGAAACGAGTCAACTCGGTTTGCTGAACCGAGTCAACTCGGTTTGCTAACCCGAGTCAACTCGGTTTGCTAACCCGAGTCAACTCGGTTTGCTAACCCGAGTCAACTCGGTTTGCTGAACCGAGTCAACTCGGTTTGCTGAACCGAGTCAACTCGGTTCGCTGAACCGAGTCAACTCGGTTTGCTAACCCGAGTCAACTCGGTTTGCTGAACCGAGTCAACTCGGTTTGCTAACCCGAGTCAACTCGGTTTGCTAACCCGAGTCAACTCGGTTTGCTGAACCGAGTCAACTCGGTTTGCTGAAACAAGTCAACTCGGTTTGCTGAACCGAGTCAACTCGGTCTGCTAACCCGAGTCAACTCGGTTTGCTAACCCGAGTCAACTCGGTTTGCTGAAACGAGTCAACTCGGTTTGCTGAAACGAGTCAACTCGGTTTGCTGAAACGAGTCAACTCGGTTTGCTGAACCGAGTCAACTCGGTCTGCTAACCCGAGTCAACTCGGTTTGCTAACCCGAGTCAACTCGGTTTGCTAACCCGAGTCAACTCGGTTTGCTGAAACGAGTCAACTCGGTTTGCTGAAACGAGTCAACTCGGTTTGCTGAACCTAGTCAACTCGGTTTGCTGACCTGAGTCAACTCGGTTTGCTAACCCGAGTCAACTCGGTTTGCTAACCCGAGTCAACTCGGTCTGCTAACCCGAGTCAACTCGGTTTGCTAACCCGAGTCATCTCGGTTTGCTGAAACGAGTCAGCTCGGTTTGCTGAAACGAGTCAACTCGGTTTGCTGAACCGAGTCAACTCGGTTTGCTAACCCGAGTCAACTCGGTTTGCTAACCCGAGTCAACTCGGTTTGCTAACCCGAGTCAACTCGGTTTGCTAACCCGAGTCAACTCGGTTTGCTGAACCGAGTCAACTCGGTTTGCTGAACCGAGTCAACTCGGTTCGCTGAACCGAGTCAACTCGGTTTGCTAACCCGAGTCAACTCGGTTTGCTGACCCGAGTCAACTCGGTTTGCTAACCCGAGTCAACTCGGTTTGCTAACCCGAGTCAACTCGGTTTGCTGAACCGAGTCAACTCGGTTTGCTGAAACAAGTCAACTCGGTTTGCTGAACCGAGTCAACTCGGTCTGCTAACCCGAGTCAACTCGGTTTGCTAACCCGAGTCAACTCGGTTTGCTAACCCGAGTCAACTCGGTTTGCTGAAACGAGTCAACTCGGTTTGCTGAAACGAGTCAACTCGGTTTGCTGAAACGAGTCAACTCGGTTTGCTGAACCGAGTCAACTCGGTCTGCTAACCCGAGTCAACTCGGTTTGCTAACCCGAGTCAACTCGGTTTGCTAACCCGAGTCAACTCGGTTTGCTAACCCGAGTCAACTCGGTTTGCTGAAACGAGTCAACTCGGTTTGCTGAAACGAGTCAACTCGGTTTGCTAACCCGAGTCAACTCGGTTTGCTAACCCGAGTCAACTCGGTTTGCTAACCCGAGTCAACTCGGTCTGCTTACCCGAGTCAACTCGGTTTGCTGAACCGAGTCAACTCGGTTTGCTGAACCGAGTCAACTCGGTTTGCTGAACCGAGTCAACTCGGTTTGCTAACCCGAGTCAACTCGGTTTGCTGAACCGAGTCAACTCGGTTTGCTGACCTGAGTCAACTCGGTTTCCTGAACCGAGTCCACTCGGTTTGCTAACCCGAGTCAACTCGGTCTGCTTACCCGAGTCAACTCGGTCTGCTAACCCGAGTCAACTCGGTTTGCTAACCCGAGTCAACTCGGTTTGCTAACCCGAGTCAACTCGGTTTGCTAACCCGAGTCATCTCGGTTTGCTGAAACGAGTCAACTCGGTTTGCTGAAACGAGTCAACTCGGTTTGCTGAACCGAGTCAACTCGGTCTGCTAACCCGAGTCAACTCGGTTTGCTAACCCGAGTCAACTCGGTTTGCTGAACCGAGTCAACTCGGTTTGCTGAACCGAGTCAACTCGGTTTGCTGAACCGAGTCAACTCGATTTGCTAACCCGAGTCAACTCGGTTTGCTAACCCGAGTCAACTCGATTTGCTAACCCGAGTCAACTCGGTTTGCTGAACCGAGTCAACTCGGTTTGCTGAACCGAGTCAACTCGGTTTGCTGAACCGAGTCAACTCGGTTTGCTAACCCGAGTCAACTCGGTTTGCTGAACCGAGTCAACTCGGTTTGCTGAACCGAGTCAACTCGGTTTGCTGAACCGAGTCAACTCGGTTTGCTGAACCGAGTCAACTCGGTTTGCTAACCCGAATCAACTCGGTTTGCTAACCCGAGTCAACTCGGTTTGCTAACCCGAGTCAACTCGGTTTGCTGAACCGAGTCAACCCGGTTTGCTGACCTGAGTCAACTCGGTTTCCTGAACCCGAGTCAACTCGGTTTGCTGAACCGAGTCAACTCGGTTTGCTGACCTGAGTCAACTCGGTTTGCTAACCCGAGTCAACTCGGTCTGCTAACCCGAGTCAACTCGGTTTGCTAACCCGAGTCAACTCGGTTTGCTAACCCGAGTCGTCTCAGTTTGCTGAAACGAGTCAACTCGGTTTGCTAACCCGAGTCAACTCGGTTTGCTGAACCGAGTCAACTCGGTTTGCTGAACCGAGTCAACTCGGTTTGCTGAACCGAGTCAACTCGGTTTGCTGAACCGAGTCAACTCGGTTTGCTGAACCGAGTCAACTCGGTTTGCTGAACCGAGTCAACTCGGTTTGCTAACCCGAATCAACTCGGTTTGCTAACCCGAGTCAACTCGGTTTGCTAACCCGAGTCAACTCGGTTTGCTGAACCGAGTCAACTCGGTTTGCTGACCTGAGTCAACTCGGTTTCCTGAACCCGAGTCAACTCGGTTTGCTGAACCGAGTCAACTCGGTTTGCTGAACCGAGTCAACTCGGTTTGCTAACCCGAGTCAACTCGGTTTGCTAACCCGAGTCAACTCGGTCTGCTAGCCCGAGTCAACTCGGTTTGCTAACCCGAGTCAACTCGGTTTGCTAACGCGAGTCAACTCGGTTTCCTGAACCCGAGTCAACTCGGTTTGCTGAACCGAGTCAACTCGGTTTGCTGAACCGAGTCAACTCGGTTTGCTAACCCGAATCAACTCGGTTTGCTAACCCGAGTCAACTCGGTTTGCTAACCCGAGTCAACTCGGTTTGCTAACCCGAGTCATCTCGGTTTGCTGAAACGAGTCAACTCAGTTTGCTGAAACGAGTCAACTCGGTTTGCTGAACCGAGTCAACTCGGTCTGCTAACCCGAGTCAACTCGGTTTGCTAACCCGAGTCAACTCGGTTTGCTGAACCGAGTCAACTCGGTTTGCTGAACCGAGTCAACTCGGTTTGCTGAACCGAGTCAACTCGGTTTGCTAACCCGAGTCAACTCGGTCTGCTAACCCGAATCAACTCGGTTTGCTGAAACGAGTCAACTCGGTTTGCTGAACCGAGTCAACTCGGTTTGCTGAACCGAGTCAACTTGGTTTGCTGAACCGAGTGTACTCGGTTTGCTAACCCGAGTCAACTCGGTTAGCTGAACCGAGTCAACTCGGTCTGCTAACCCGAGTCAACTCGGTCTGCAAATCCGAGTCAACTCGGTTTGCTAACCCGAGTCAACTCGGTTTGCTGAACCGAGTCAACTCGGTTTGCTGAACCAAGTCAACTCGGTTTGCTGACCTGAGTGAATTCGGTTTCTGAACCGAGTCCACTCGGTTTGCTAACCCGAGTCAACTCGGTCTGCTAACCCGAGTCAGCTCGGTCTGCTGAAACGAGTCAACTCGGTTTGCTGAAACGAGTCAACTCGGTTTGCTGAACCGAGTCAACTCGGTTTGCTGAACCGAGTCAACTCGGTTTGCTAACCCGAGTCAACTCGGTTTGCTGAACCGAGTCAACTCGGTTTGCTGAACCGAGTCAACTCGGCTTGCTGAACCGAGTCAACTCGGGTTGCTAACCCGAGTCAACTCGGTTTGCTAACCCGAGTCAACTCGGTTTGCTAACCCGAGTCAACTCGGTTTGCTGAACCGAGTCAACTCGGTTTGCTGACCTGAGTCAACTCGGTTTCCTGAACCGAGTCAACTCGGTTTGCTGAACCGAGTCAACTCGGTTTGCTAACCCGAGTCAACTCGGTTTGCTGAACCGAGTCAACTCGTTTTGCTGACCTGAGTCAACTCGGTCTCCTGAACCGAGTCCACTCGGTTTGCTAACCCGAGTCAACTCGGTCTGCTAACCCGAGTCAACTCGGTTTGCTGAAACGAGTCAACTCGGTTTGCTGAAACGAGTCAACTCGGTTTGCTGAACCGAGTCAACTCGGTTTGCTGAACCGAGTCAACTCGGTTTGCTAACCCGAGTCAACTCGGTCTGCTAACCCGAGTCAACTCGGTCTGCTAACCCGAGTCAACTCGGTTTGCTGAACCGAGTCAACTCGGTTTGCTGAACCGAGTCAATTCGGTTTGCTAACCCGAGTCAACTCGGTTTGCTGAACCGAGTCAACTCGTTTTGCTGACCTGAGTCAACTCGGTCTCCTGAACCGAGTCCACTCGGTTTGCTAACCCGAGTCAACTCGGTCTGCTAACCCGAGTCAACTCGGTTTGCTAACCCGAGTCAACTCGGTTTCTGAACCGAGTCAACTCGGTTTGCTGACCTGAGTCAACTCGGTTTGCTAACCCGAGTCAACTCGGTTTGCTAACCCGAGTCAACTCGGTTTGCTGAACCGAGTCAACTCGGTTTGCTGAAACGAGTCAACTCGGTTTGCTGAAACGAGTCAACTCGGTTTGCTGAACCGAGTCAACTCGGTTTGCTAACCCGAGTCAACTCGGTTTACTAACCCGAGTCAACTCGGTTTGCTAACCCGAGTCAACTCGGTTTGCTGAACCGAGTCAACTCGGTCTGCTAACCCGAGTCAACTCGGTTTGCTAACCCGAGTCAACTCGGTTTGCTGAACCGAGTCAACTCGGTTTGCTGAAACGAGTCAACTCGGTTTGCTGAAACGAGTCAACTCGGTTTGCTGAACCGAGTCAACTCGGTTTGCTGAAACGAGTCAACTCGGTTTGCTAACCCGAGTCAACTCGGTTTGCTAACCCGAGTCATCTCGGTTTGCTGAAACGAGTCAACTCGGTTTGCTGAACCAAGTCAACTCGGTTTGCTAACCCGAGTCAACTCGGTTTGCTAACCCGAGTCAACTCGGTTTGCTGAACCGAGTCAACTCGTTTTGCTGACCTGAGTCAACTCGGTCTCCTGAACCGAGTCCACTCGGTTTGCTTACCCGAGTCAACTCGGTCTTCTAACCCGAGTCAACTCGGTCTGCTAACCCGAGTCAACTCGGTTTGCTGAACCCAGTCAACTCGGTTTCCTGAACCGAGTCCACTCGGTTTGCTAACCCGAGTCAACTCGGTCTGCTAACCCGAGTCAACTCGGTCTGCTAACCCGAATCAACTCGGTTTGCTGAAACGAGTCAACTCGGTTTGCTGAACCGAGTCAACTCGGTTTGCTGAACCGAGTCAACTTGGTTTGCTGAACCGAGTCAACTCGGTTTGCTAACCCGAGTCAACTCGGTTAGCTGAACCGAGTCAACTCGGTCTGCTAACCCGAGTCAACTCGGTCTGCAAATCCGAGTCAACTCGGTTTGCTAACCCGAGTCAACTCGGTTTGCTGAACCGAGTCAACTCGGTTTGCTGAACCGAGTCAACTCGGTTTGCTAACCCGAGTCAACTCGGTTTGCTGAACCAAGTCAACTCGGTTTGCTGACCTGAGTGAACTCGGTTTCTGAACCGAGTCCACTCGGTTTGCTAACCCGAGTCAACTCGGTCTGCTAACCCGAGTCAGCTCGGTCTGCTGAAACGAGTCAACTCGGTTTGCTGAAACGAGTCAACTCGGTTTGCTGAACCGAGTCAACTCGGTTTGCTAACCCGAGTCAACTCGGTTTGCTGAACCGAGTCAACTCGGTTTGCTGAACCGAGTCAACTCGGTTTGCTGAACCGAGTCAACTCGGGTTGCTAACCCGAGTCAACTCGGTTTGCTAACCCGAGTCAACTCGGTTTGCTAACCCGAGTCAACTCGGTCTGCAAATCCGAGTCAACTCGGTCTGCTAACCCGAGTCAACTCGGTTTGCTAACCCGAGTCAACTCGGTTTGCTAACCCGAGTCAACTCGGTTTGCTGAAACGAGTCAACTCGGTTTGCTGAAACGAGTCAACTCGGTTTGCTAACCCGAGTCAACTCGGTTTGCTAACCCGAGTCAACTCGGTTTGCTAACCCGAGTCAACTCGGTTTGCTAACCCGAGTCAACTCGGTCTGCTAACCCGAGTCAACTCGGTTTGCTGAACCGAGTCAACTCGGTTTGCTGAACCGAGTCAACTCGGTTTGCTGAACCGAGTCAACTCGGTTTGCTAACCCGAGTCAACTCGGTTTGCTGAACCGAGTCAACTCGGTTTGCTGACCTGAGTCAACTCGGTTTCCTGAACCGAGTCCACTCGGTTTGCTAACCCGAGTCAACTCGGTCTGCTTACCCGAGTCAACTCGGTCTGCTAACCCGAGTCAACTCGGTTTGCTAACCCGAGTCATCTCGGTTTGCTGAAACGAGTCAACTCGGTTTGCTGAAACGAGTCAACTCGGTTTGCTGAACCGAGTCAACTCGGTCTGCTAACCCGAGTCAACTCGGTTTGCTAACCCGCGTCAACTCGGTTTGCTGAACCGAGTCAACTCGGTTTGCTGAACCGAGTCAACTCGGTTTGCTGAACCGAGTCAACTCGGTTTGCTAACCCGAGTCAACTCGGTTTGCTAACCCGAGTCAACTCGATTTGCTAACCCGAGTCAACTCGGTTTGCTGAACCGAGTCAACTCGGTTTGCTGAACCGAGTCAACTCGGTTTGCTAACCCGAGTCAACTCGGTTTGCTGAACCGAGTCAACTCGGTTTGCTGAACCGAGTCAACTCGGTTTGCTGAACCGAGTCAACTCGGTTTGCTAACCCGAATCAACTCG
Source organism: Melanostoma mellinum (assembly GCA_914767635.1). Lineage (NCBI taxonomy): Eukaryota > Metazoa > Arthropoda > Insecta > Diptera > Syrphidae > Melanostoma > Melanostoma mellinum. Next base: position 160,920,681 of record OU612058.1, on the reverse strand, counting down.
GTTTGCTAACCCGAGTCAACTCGGTTTGCTAACCCGAGTCAACTCGGTTTGCTGAACCGAGTCAACCCGGTTTGCTGACCTGAGTCAACTCGGTTTCCTGAACCCGAGTCAACTCGGTTTGCTGAACCGAGTCAACTCGGTTTGCTGACCTGAGTCAACTCGGTTTGCTAACCCGAGTCAACTCGGTCTGCTAACCCGAGTCAACTCGGTTTGCTAACCCGAGTCAACTCGGTTTGCTAACCCGAGTCGTCTCAGTTTGCTGAAACGAGTCAACTCGGTTTGCTAACCCGAGTCAACTCGGTTTGCTGAACCGAGTCAACTCGGTTTGCTGAACCGAGTCAACTCGGTTTGCTGAACCGAGTCAACTCGGTTTGCTGAACCGAGTCAACTCGGTTTGCTGAACCGAGTCAACTCGGTTTGCTGAACCGAGTCAACTCGGTTTGCTAACCCGAATCAACTCGGTTTGCTAACCCGAGTCAACTCGGTTTGCTAACCCGAGTCAACTCGGTTTGCTGAACCGAGTCAACTCGGTTTGCTGAACCGAGTCAACTCGGTTTGCTGACCTGAGTCAACTCGGTTTCCTGAACCCGAGTCAACTCGGTTTGCTGAACCGAGTCAACTCGGTTTGCTGAACCGAGTCAACTCGGTTTGCTAACCCTAGTCAACTCGGTTTGCTAACCCGAGTCAACTCGGTCTGCTAGCCCGAGTCAACTCGGTTTGCTAACCCGAGTCAACTCGGTTTGCTAACGCGAGTCAACTCGGTTTCCTGAACCCGAGTCAACTCGGTTTGCTGAACCGAGTCAACTCGGTTTGCTGAACCGAGTCAACTCGGTTTGCTAACCCGAATCAACTCGGTTTGCTAACCCGAGTCAACTCGGTTTGCTAACCCGAGTCAACTCGGTTTGCTAACCCGAGTCATCTTGGTTTGCTGAAACGAGTCAACTCGGTTTGCTGAAACGAGTCAACTCGGTTTGCTGAACCGAGTCAACTCGGTCTGCTAACCCGAGTCAACTCGGTTTGCTAACCCGAGTCAACTCGGTTTGCTGAACCGAGTCAACTCGGTTTGCTGAACCGAGTCAACTCGGTTTGCTGAACCGAGTCAACTCGGTTTGCTAACCCGAGTCAACTCGGTCTGCTTACCCGAATCAACTCGGTTTGCTGAAACGAGTCAACTCGGTTTGCTGAACCGAGTCAACTCGGTTTGCTGAACCGAGTCAACTTGGTTTGCTGAACCGAGTCAACTCGGTTTGCTAACCCGAGTCAACTCGGTTAGCTGAACCGAGTCAACTCGGTCTGCTAACCCGAGTCAACTCGGTCTGCAAATCCGAGTCAACTCGGTTTGCTAACCCGAGTCAACTCGGTTTGCTGAACCGAGTCAACTCGGTTTGCTGAACCGAGTCAACTCGGTTTGCTAACCCGAGTCAACTCGGTTTGCTGAACCAAGTCAACTCGGTTTGCTGACCTGAGTGAATTCGGTTTCTGAACCGAGTCCACTCGGTTTGCTAACCCGAGTCAACTCGGTCTGCTAACCCGAGTCAGCTCGGTCTGCTGAAACGAGTCAACTCGGTTTGCTGAAACGAGTCAACTCGGTTTGCTAACCCAAGTCAACTCGGTTTGCTGAACCGAGTCAACTCGGTTTGCTAACCCGAGTCAACTCGGTTTGCTGAACCGAGTCAACTCGGTTTGCTGAACCGAGTCAACTCGGCTTGCTGAACCGAGTCAACTCGGGTTGCTAACCCGAGTCAACTCGGTTTGCTAACCCGAGTCAACTCGGTTTGCTAACCCGAGTCAACTCGGTTTGCTAACCCGAGTCAACTCGGTTTGCTGAACCGAGTCAACTCGGTTTGCTGACCTGAGTCAACTCGGTTTCCTGAACCGAGTCAACTCGGTCTGCTAACCCGAGTCAACTCGGTTTGCTAACCCGAGTCAACTCGGTTTGCTGAACCGAGTCAACTCGGTTTGCTGAACCGAGTCAACTCGGTTTGCTGAACCGAGTCAACTCGGGTTGCTAACCCGAGTCAACTCGGTTTGCTGAACCGAGTCAACTCGGGCTGCTAACCCGAGTCAACTCGGTTTGCTAACCCGAGTCAACTCGGTTTGCTAACCCGAGTCAACTCAGTTTGCTAACCCGAATCAACTCGGTCTGCTTACCCGAGTCAACTCGGTTTGCTGAACCGAGTCAACTCGGTTTGCTGAACCGAGTCAACTCGGTTTGCTGAACCGAGTCAACTCGGTTTGCTAACCCGAGTCAACTCGGTTTGCTGAACCGAGTCAACTCGTTTTGCTGACCTGAGTCAACTCGGTCTCCTGAACCGAGTCCACTCGGTTTGCTAACCCGAGTCAACTCGGTCTGCTAACCCGAGTCAACTCGGTTTGCTGAAACGAGTCAACTCGGTTTGCTGAAACGAGTCAACTCGGTTTGCTGAACCGAGTCAACTCGGTTTGCTGAACCGAGTCAACTCGGTTTGCTAACCCGAGTCAACTCGGTCTGCTAACCCGAGTCAACTCGGTCTGCTAACCCGAGTCAACTCGGTTTGCTGAACCGAGTCAACTCGGTTTGCTGAACCGAGTCAATTCGGTTTGCTAACCCGAGTCAACTCGGTTTGCTGAACCGAGTCAACTCGTTTTGCTGACCTGAGTCAACTCGGTCTCCTGAACCGAGTCCACTCGGTTTGCTAACCCGAGTCAACTCGGTCTGCTAACCCGAGTCAACTCGGTTTGCTAACCCGAGTCAACTCGGTTTGCTGAACCGAGTCAACTCGGTTTGCTGACCTGAGTCAACTCGGTTTGCTAACCCGAGTCAACTCGGTTTGCTAACCCGAGTCAACTCGGTCTGCTAACCCGAGTCAACTCGGTTTGCTAACCCGAGTCAACTCGGTTTGCTAACCCGAGTCATCTCGGTTTGCTGAAACGAGTCAACTCGGTTTGCTAACCCGAGTCAACTCGGTCTGCTAACCCGAGTCAACTCGGTTTGCTAACCCGAGTCAACTCGGTTTGCTGAACCGAGTCAACTCGGTTTGCTGACCTGAGTCAACTCGGTTTGCTAACCCGAGTCAACTCGGTTTGCTAACCCGAGTCAACTCGGTCTGCTAACCCGAGTCAACTCGGTTTGCTAACCCGAGTCAACTCGGTTTGCTAACCCGAGTCATCTCGGTTTGCTGAAACGAGTCAACTCGGTTTGCTGAAACGAGTCAACTCGGTTTGCTGAACCGAGTCAACTCGGTTTGCTAACCCGAGTCAACTCGGTTTGCTAACCCGAGTCAACTCGGTTTGCTAACCCGAGTCAACTCGGTTTGCTGAACCGAGTCAACTCGGTTTGCTGAACCGAGTCAACTCGGTTTTGCTGAACCGAGTCAACTCGGTTTGTTGAACCGAGTCAACTCGGTTTGCTGAACCGAGTCAACTCGGTTTGCTGAACCGAGTCAACTCAGTTTGCTAACCCGAGTCAACTCGGTTTGCTAACCCGAGTCAACTCGGTTTGCTGACCCGAGTCAACTCGGTTTGCTAGCCGGAGTCAACTCGGTCTGCTAACCCGAGTCAACTCGGTTTGCTGAAACGAGTCAACTCGGTTTGCTGAACCGAGTCAACTCGGTTTGCTAACCCGAGTCAACTCGGTTTGCTGAACCGAGTCAACTCGGTTTGCTGAAACGAGTCAACTCGGTTTGCTGAAACGAGTCAACTCGGTTTGCTGAACCGAGTCAACTCGGTTTGCTAACCCGAGTCAACTCGGTTTACTAACCCGAGTCAACTCGGTTTGCTAACCCGAGTCAACTCGGTTTGCTGAACCGAGTCAACTCGGTCTGCTAACCCGAGTCAACTCGGTTTGCTAACCCGAGTCAACTCGGTTTGCTGAACCGAGTCAACTCGGTTTGCTGAAACGAGTCAACTCGGTTTGCTGAAACGAGTCAACTCGGTTTGCTGAACCGAGTCAACTCGGTCTGCTAACCCGAGTCAACTCGGTTTGCTAACCCGAGTCAACTCGGTTTGCTAACCCGAGTCATCTCGGTTTGCTGAAACGAGTCAACTCGGTTTGCTGAAACGAGTCAACTCGGTTTGCTGAACCAAGTCAACTCGGTTTGCTAACCCGAGTCAACTCGGTTTGCTAACCCGAGTCAACTCGGTTTGCTGAACCGAGTCAACTCGTTTTGCTGACCTGAGTCAACTCGGTCTCCTGAACCGAGTCCACTCGTTTTGCTTACCCGAGTCAACTCGGTCTTCTAACCCGAGTCAACTCGGTCTGCTAACCCGAGTCAACTCGGTTTGCTGAACCGAGTCAACTCGGTTTCCTGAACCGAGTCCACTCGGTTTGCTAACCCGAGTCAACTCGGTCTGCTAACCCGAGTCAACTCGGTCTGCTAACCCGAATCAACTCGGTTTGCTGAAACGAGTCAACTCGGTTTGCTGAACCGAGTCAACTCGGTTTGCTGAACCGAGTCAACTTGGTTTGCTGAACCGAGTCAACTCGGTTTGCTAACCCGAGTCAACTCGGTTAGCTGAACCGAGTCAACTCGGTCTGCTAACCCGAGTCAACTCGGTCTGCAAATCCGAGTCAACTCGGTTTGCTAACCCGAGTCAACTCGGTTTGCTGAACCGAGTCAACTCGGTTTGCTGAACCGAGTCAACTCGGTTTGCTAACCCGAGTCAACTCGGTTTGCTGAACCAAGTCAACTCGGTTTGCTGACCTGAGTGAACTCGGTTTCTGAACCGAGTCCACTCGGTTTGCTAACCCGAGTCAACTCGGTCTGCTAACCCGAGTCAGCTCGGTCTGCTGAAACGAGTCAACTCGGTTTGCTGAAACGAGTCAACTCGGTTTGCTGACCCGAGTCAACTCGGTTTGCTAACCCGAGTCAACTCGGTTTGCTGAACCGAGTCAACTCGGTTTGCTGAACCGAGTCAACTCGGTTTGCTGAACCGAGTCAACTCGGGTTGCTAACCCGAGTCAACTCGGTTTGCTAACCCGAGTCAACTCGGTTTGCTAACCCGAGTCAACTCGGTTTGCTGAACCGAGTCAACTCGGTTTGCTGACCTGAGTCAACTCGGTTTCCTGAACCGAGTCAACTCGGTCTGCTAACCCGAGTCAACTCGGTTTGCTAACCCGAGTCAACTCGGTTTGCTGAACCGAGTCAACTCGGTTTGCTGAACCGAGTCAACTCGGTTTGCTGAACCGAGTCAACTCGGGTTGCTAACCCGAGTCAACTCGGTTTGCTAACCCGAGTCAACTCGGTTTGCTAACCCGAGTCAACTCGGTTTGCTAACCCGAGTCAACTCGGTCTGCTTACCCGAGTCAACTCGGTTTGCTGAACCGAGTCAACTCGGTTTGCTAACCCGAGTCAACTCGGTTTGCTGAACCGAGTCAACTCGTTTTGCTGACCTGAGTCAACTCGGTCTCCTGAACCGAGTCCACTCGGTTTGCTAACCCGAGTCAACTCGGTCTGCTAACCCGAGTCAACTCGGTTTGCTGAAACGAGTCAACTCGGTTTGCTGAAACGAGTCAACTCGGTTTGCTGAACCGAGTCAACTCGGTTTGCTGAACCGAGTCAACTCGGTTTGCTGAACCGAGTCAACTCGGTTTGCTAACCCGAGTCAACTCGGTCTGCTAACCCGAGTCAACTCGGTCTGCTAACCCGAGTCAACTCGGTTTGCTGAACCGAGTCAACTCGGTTTGCTGAACCGAGTCAATTCGGTTTGCTAACCCGAGTCAACTCGGTTTGCTGAACCGAGTCAACTCGTTTTGCTGACCTGAGTCAACTCGGTCTCCTGAACCGAGTCCACTCGGCTTGCTAACCCGAGTCAACTCGGTTTGCTGAACCGAGTCAACTCGGTTTGCTGACCTGAGTCAACTCGGTTTGCTAACCCGAGTCAACTCGGTTTGCTGAACCGAGTCAACTCGGTTTGCTGAACCGAGTCAACTCGGTTTGCTGAACCGAGTCAACTCAGTTTGCTAACCCGAGTCAACTCGGTTTGCTAACCCGAGTCAACTCGGTTTGCTGACCCGAGTCAACTCGGTTTGCTAGCCGGAGTCAACTCGGTCTGCTAACCCGAGTCAACTCGGTTTGCTGAAACGAGTCAACTCGGTTTGCTGAACCGAGTCAACTCGGTTTGCTAACCCGAGTCAACTCGGTTTGCTGAACCGAGTCAACTCGGTTTGCTGAAACGAGTCAACTCGGTTTGCTGAAACGAGTCAACTCGGTTTGCTAACCCGAGTCAACTCGGTTTGCTAACCCGAGTCAACTCGGTTTGCTAACCCGAGTCAACTCGGTTTGCTGAACCGAGTCAACTCGGTCTGCTAACCCGAGTCAACTCGGTTTGCTAACCCGAGTCAACTCGGTTTGCTGAACCGAGTCAACTCGGTTTGCTGAAACGAGTCAACTCGGTTTGCTGAAACGAGTCAACTCGGTTTGCTGAACCGAGTCAACTCGGTCTGCTAACCCGAGTCAACTCGGTTTGCTAACCCGAGTCATCTCGGTTTGCTGAAACGAGTCAACTCGGTTTGCTGAAACGAGTCAACTCGGTTTGCTGAACCAAGTCAACTCGGTTTGCTAACCCGAGTCAACTCGGTTTGCTAACCCGAGTCAACTCGGTTTGCTGAACCGAGTCAACTCGTTTTGCTGACCTGAGTCAACTCGGTCTCCTGAACCGAGTCCACTCGGTTTGCTTACCCGAGTCAACTCGGTCTTCTAACCCGAGTCAACTCGGTCTGCTAACCCGAGTCAACTCGGTTTGCTGAACCGAGTCAACTCGGTTTCCTGAACCGAGTCCACTCGGTTTGCTAACCCGAGTCAACTCGGTCTGCTAACCCGAGTCAACTCGGTCTGCTAACCCGAATCAACTCGGTTTGCTGAAACGAGTCAACTCGGTTTGCTGAACCGAGTCAACTCGGTTTGCTGAACCGAGTCAACTTGGTTTGCTGAACCGAGTCAACTCGGTTTGCTAACCCGAGTCAACTCGGTTAGCTGAACCGAGTCAACTCGGTCTGCTAACCCGAGTCAACTCGGTCTGCAAATCCGAGTCAACTCGGTTTGCTAACCCGAGTCAACTCGGTTTGCTGAACCGAGTCAACTCGGTTTGCTGAACCAAGTCAACTCGGTTTGCTGACCTGAGTGAACTCGGTTTCTGAACCGAGTCCACTCGGTTTGCTAACCCGAGTCAACTCGGTCTGCTAACCCGAGTCAGCTCGGTCTGCTGAAACGAGTCAACTCGGTTTGCTGAAACGAGTCAACTCGGTTTGCTGAACCGAGTCAACTCCGTTTGCTGAACCGAGTCAACTCGGTTTGCTGAACCGAGTCAACTCGGTTTGCTGAACCGAGTCAACTCGGTTTGCTGAACCGAGTCAACTCGGGTTGCTAACCCGAGTCAACTCGGTTTGCTAACCCGAGTCAACTCGGTTTGCTAACCCGAGTCAACTCGGTTTGCTGAACCGAGTCAACTCGGTTTGCTGACCTGAGTCAACTCGGTTTCCTGAACCGAGTCAACTCGGTCTGCTAACCCGAGTCAACTCGGTTTGCTAACCCGAGTCAACTCGGTTTGCTGAACCGAGTCAACTCGGTTTGCTGAACCGAGTCAACTCGGTTTGCTGAACCGAGTCAACTCGGGTTGCTAACCCGAGTCAACTCGGTTTGCTAACCCGAGTCAACTCGGTTTGCTAACCCGAGTCAACTCGGTTTGCTAACCCGAGTCAACTTGGTCTGCTTACCCGAGTCAACTCGGTTTGCTGAACCGAGTCAACTCGGTTTGCTAACCCGAGTCAACTCGGTTTGCTGAACCGAGTCAACTCGTTTTGCTGACCTGAGTCAACTCGGTCTCCTGAACCGAGTCCACTCGGTTTGCTAACCCGAGTCAACTCGGTCTGCTAACCCGAGTCAACTCGGTTTGCTGAAACGAGTCAACTCGGTTTGCTGAAACGAGTCAACTCGGTTTGCTGAACCGAGTCAACTCGGTTTGCTGAACCGAGTCAACTCGGTTTGCTAACCCGAGTCAACTCGGTCTGCTAACCCCAGTCAACTCGGTCTGCTAACCCGAGTCAACTCGGTTTGCTGAACCGAGTCAACTCGGTTTGCTGAACCGAGTCAATTCGGTTTGCTAACCCGAGTCAACTCGGTTTGCTGAACCGAGTCAACTCGTTTTGCTGACCTGAGTCAACTCGGTCTCCTGAACCGAGTCCACTCGGTTTGCTAACCCGAGTCAACTCGGTTTGCTGAACCGAGTCAACTCGGTTTGCTGACCTGAGTCAACTCGGTTTGCTAACCCGAGTCAACTCGGTTTGCTAACCCGAGTCAACTCGGTCTGCTAACCCGAGTCAACTCGGTTTGCTAACCCGAGTCAACTCGGTTTGCTAACCCGAGTCATCTCGGTTTGCTGAAACGAGTCAACTCGGTTTGCTAACCCGAGTCAACTCGGTCTGCTAACCCGAGTCAACTCGGTTTGCTAACCCGAGTCAACTCGGTTTGCTGAACCGAGTCAACTCGGTTTGCTGACCTGAGTCAACTCGGTTTGCTAACCCGAGTCAACTCGGTTTGCTAACCCGAGTCAACTCGGTTTGCTAACCCGAGTCAACTCGGTTTGCTAACCCGAGTCATCTCGGTTTGCTGAAACGAGTCAACTCGGTTTGCTGAAACGAGTCAACTCGGTTTGCTGAACCGAGTCAACTCGGTTTGCTAACCCGAGTCAACTCGGTTTGCTAACCCGAGTCAACTCGGTTTGCTAACCCGAGTCAACTCGGTCTGCTAACCCGAGTCAACTCGGTTTGCTGAACCGAGTCAACTCGGTTTCCTGAACCGAGTCCACTCGGTTTGCTAACCCGAGTCAACTCGGTCTGCTAACCCGAGTCAACTCGGTCTGCTAACCCGAATCAACTCGGTTTGCTGAAACGAGTCAACTCGGTTTGCTGAACCGAGTCAACTCGGTTTGCTGAAACGAGTCAACTCGGTTTGCTGAACCGAGTCAACTCGGTCTGCTAACCCGAGTCAACTCGGTTTGCTAACCCGAGTCAACTCGGTTTGCTAACCCGAGTCATCTCGGTTTGCTGAAACGAGTCAACTCGGTTTGCTGAAACGAGTCAACTCGGTTTGCTGAACCAAGTCAACTCGGTTTGCTAACCCGAGTCAACTCGGTTTGCTAACCCGAGTCAACTCGGTTTGCAGAACCGAGTCAACTCGTTTTGCTGACCTGAGTCAACTCGGTCTCCTGAACCGAGTCCACTCGGTTTGCTTACCCGAGTCAACTCGGTCTTCTAACCCGGGTCAACTCGGTCTGCTAACCCGAGTCAACTCGGTTTGCTGAACCGAGTCAACTCGGTTTCCTGAACCGAGTCCACTCGGTTTGCTAACCCGAGTCAACTCGGTCTGCTAACCCGAGTCAACTCGGTCTGCTAACCCGAATCAACTCGGTTTGCTGAAACGAGTCAACTCGGTTTGCTGAACCGAGTCAACTCGGTTTGCTGAACCGAGTCAACTTGGTTTGCTGAACCGAGTCAACTCGGTTTGCTAACCCGAGTCAACTCGGTCTGCAAATCCGAGTCAACTCGGTTTGCTAACCCGAGTCAACTCGGTTTGCTGAACCGAGTCAACTCGGTTTGCTGAACCAAGTCAACTCGGTTTGCTGACCTGAGTGAACTCGGTTTCTGAACCGAGTCCACTCGGTTTGCTAACCCGAGTCAACTCGGTCTGCTAACCCGAGTCAGCTCGGTCTGCTGAAACGAGTCAACTCGGTTTGCTGAAACGAGTCAACTCGGTTTGCTGAACCGAGTCAACTCGGTTTGCTGAACCGAGTCAACACGGTTTGCTGAACCGAGTCAACTCGGTTTGCTGAACCGAGTCAACTCGGTTTGCTGAACCGAGTCAACTCGGTTTGCTGAACCGAGTCAACTCGGGTTGCTAACCCGAGTCAACTCGGTTTGCTAACCCGAGTCAACTCGGTTTGCTAACCCGAGTCAACTCGGTTTGCTGAACCGAGTCAACTCGGTTTGCTGACCTGAGTCAACTCGGTTTCCTGAACCGAGTCAACTCGGTCTGCTAACCCGAGTCAACTCGGTTTGCTAACCCGAGTCAACTCGGTTTGCTGAACCGAGTCAACTCGGTTTGCTGAACCGAGTCAACTCGGTTTGCTGAACCGAGTCAACTCGGTTTGCTGAACCGAGTCAACTCGGGTTGCTAACCCGAGTCAACTCGGTTTGCTAACCCGAGTCAACTCGGTTTGCTAACCCGAGTCAACTCGGTTTGCTAACCCGAGTCAACTCGGTCTGCTTACCCGAGTCAACTCGGTTTGCTGAACCGAGTCAACTCGGTTTGCTAACCCGAGTCAACTCGGTTTGCTGAACCGAGTCAACTCGTTTTGCTGACCTGAGTCAACTCGGTCTCCTGAACCGAGTCCACTCGGTTTGCTAACCCGAGTCAACTCGGTCTGCTAACCCGAGTCAACTCGGTTTGCTGAAACGAGTCAACTCGGTTTGCTGAAACGAGTCAACTCGGTTTGCTGAACCGAGTCAACTCGGTTTGCTAACCCGAGTCAACTCGGTCTGCTAACCCCAGTCAACTCGGTCTGCTAACCCGAGTCAACTCGGTTTGCTGAACCGAGTCAACTCGGTTTGCTGAACCGAGTCAATTCGGTTTGCTAACCCGAGTCAACTCGGTTTGCTGAACCGAGTCAACTCGGTTTGCTAACCCGAGTCAACTCGGTTTGCTAACCCGAGTCAACTCGGTTTGCTGAAACGAATCAACTCGGTTTGCTGAACCGAGTCAACTCGGTTTGCTGAACCGAGTCAACTCGGTTTGCTAACCCGAGTCAACTCGGATTGCTAACCCGAGTCAACTCGGTTTGCTGAACCGAGTCAACTCGGTTTGCTAAACCGAGTCAACTCGGTTTGCTGACCTGAGTCAACTCGGTTTGCTAACCCGAGTCAACTCGGTTTGCTAACCCGAGTCAACTCGGTTTGCTAACCCGAGTCAACTCGGTCTGCTAACCCGAGTCAACTCGGTTTGCTGAACCGAGTCAACTCGGTTTGCTAACCCGAGTCAACTCGGTTTGCTAACCCGAGTCAACTCGGTTTGCTGAAACGAATCAACTCGGTTTGCTGAACTGAGTCAACTCGGTTTGCTGAACCGAGTCAACTCGGTTTGCTAACCCGAGTCAACTCGGTTTGCTGAACCGAGTCAACTCGGTTTGCTAAACCGAGTCAACTCGGTTTGCTGACCTGAGTCAACTCGGTTTGCTAACCCGAGTCAACTCGGTTTGCTAACCCGAGTCAACTCGGTCTGCTAACCCGAGTCAACTCGGTTTGCTAACCCGAGTCAACTCGGTTTGCTAACCCGAGTCAACTCGGTTTGCTAACCCGAGTCATCTCGGTTTGCTGAAACGAGTCAACTCGGTTTGCTGAAACGAGTCAACTCGGTTTGCTGAACCGAGTCAACTCGGTTTGCTAACCCGAGTCAACTCGGTTTGCTAACCCGAGTCAACTCGGTTTGCTAACCCGAGTCAACTCGGTTTGCTGAACCGAGTCAACTCGGTTTGCTGAACAGAGTCAACTCGGTTTGCTAACCCGAGTCAACTCGGTTTGCTGAACCGAGTCAACTCGTTTTGCTGACCTGAGTCAACTCGGTCTCCTGAACCGAGTCCACTCGGTTTGCTTACCCGAGTCAACTCGGTCTTCTAACCCGAGTCAACTCGGTCTGCAAACCCGAGTCAATTCGGTTTGCTGAACCGAGTCAACTCGGTTTGCTAACCCGAGTCAACTCGGTTTGCTAAACCGAGTCAACTCGGTTTGCTAACCCGAGTCAACTCGGTTTGCTGAACCGAGTCAACTCGGTTTGCTGACCTGAGTCAACTCGGTTTCCTGAACCGAGTTCACTCGGTTTGCTAACCCGAGTCAACTCGGTCTGCTAACCCGAGTCAACTCGGTCTGCTAACCCGAGTCAACTCGGTTTGCTGAACCGAGTCAACTCGGTTTGCTAACCCGAGTCAACTCGGTTTGCTAACCCGAGTCAACTCGGTTTGCTGAACCGAGTCAACTCGGTTTGCTAACCCGAGTCAACTCGGTTTGCTAACCCGAGTCAACTCGGTTTGCTAACCCGAGTCAACTCGGTTTGCTGAACCGAGTCAACTCGGTTTGCTGACCTGAGTCAACTCGGTTTCCTGAACCGAGTTCACTCGGTTTGCTAATCGAGTCAACTCGGTCTGCTAACCCGAGTCAACTCAGTTTGCTAACCCGAGTCAACTCGGTTTGCTAACCCGAGTCATCTCTGTTAGCTAACCCGAGTCAACTCGGTTTGCTAACCCGAGTCATCTCGGTTTGCTGAAACGAGTCAACTCGGTTTGCTGAACCGAGTCAACTCGGTTTGCTAACCCGAGTCAACTCGGTTTGCTGAACCGAGTCAACTCGGTTTGCTGAACCGAGTCAACTCGGTTTGCTGAACCGAGTCAACTCGGTTTGCTAACCCGAGTCAACTCGGTTTGCTAACCCAAGTCAACTCGGTTTGCTGAACCGAGTCAACTCGGTTTGCTAACCCGAGTCAACTCGGTTTGCTAACCCGAGTCAACTCGGTCTGCTAACCCGAGTCAACTCGGTTTGCTGAACCGAGTCAACTCGGTTTGCTAACCCGAGTCATCTCGGTTTGCTGAAACGAGTCAACTCGGTTTGCTGAACCGAGTCAACTCGGTTTGCTAACCCGAGTCAACTCGGTTTGCTGAACCGAGTCAACTCTGTTTGCTGAACCGAGTCAACTCGGTTTGCTAACCCGAGTCAACTCGGTTTGCTGAACCGAGTCAACTCGGTTTGCTGAACCGAGTCAACTCGGTTTGCTAACATGAGTCAACTCGGTTTGCTAGCCCGAGTCAACTCGGTTTGCTAACCCGAGTCAACTCGGTTTGCTAACCCGAGTCAACTCGGTCTGCTAACCCGAGTCAACTCGGTTTGCTGAACCGAGTCAACTCGGTTTGCTAACCCGAGTCAACTCGGTTTGCTAACCCGAGTCAACTCGGTTTGCTGAAACGAATCAACTCGGTTTGCTGAACCGAGTCAACTCGGTTTGCTGAACCGAGTCAACTCGGTTTGCTAACCCGAGTCAACTCGGTTTGCTAACCCGAGTCAACTCGGTTTGCTGAACCGAGTCAACTCGGTTTGCTAAACCGAGTCAACTCGGTTTGCTGACCTGAGTCAACTCGGTTTGCTAACCCGAGTCAACTCGGTTTGCTATCCCGAGTCAACTCGGTCTGCTAACCCGAGTCAACTCGGTTTGCTAGCCCGAGTCAACTCGGTTTGCTAACCCGAGTCATCTCGGTTTGCTGAAACGAGTCAACTCGGTTTGCTGAAACGAGTCAACTCGGTTTGCTGAACCGAGTCAACTCAGTTTGCTGAACCGAGTCAACCCGGTTTGCTAACCCGAGTCAACTCGGTTTGCTAACCCGAGTCAACTCGGTTTGCTAACCCGAGTCAACTCGGTCTGCTAACCCGAGTCAACTCGGTTTGCTAACCCGAGTCATCTCGGTTTGCTGAAACGAGTCAACTCGGTTTGCTGAAACGAGTCAACTCGGTTTGCTAGCCCGAGTCAACTCGGTTTGCTAACCCGAGTCATCTCGGTTTGCTGAAACGAGTCAACTCGGTTTGCTGAACCGAGTCAACTCAGTTTGCTGAACCGAGTCAACCCGGTTTGCTCACCCGAGTCAACTCGGTTTGCTAACCCGAGTCAACTCGGTTTGCTAACCCGAGTCAACTCGGTTTGCTAACCCGAGTCAACTCGGTCTGCTAACCCGAGTCAACTCGGTTTGCTGAACCGAGTCAACTCGGTTTGCTGAACCGAGTCAACTCGGTTTGCTAACCCGAGTCAACTCGGTTTGCTAACCCGAGTCAAATCGGTCTGCTGAACCGAGTCAACTCGGTTTGCTAACCCGAGTCAACTCGGTTTGCTGAAACGAGTCAACTCGGTTTGCTGACCTGAGTCAACTCGGTTTCCTGAACCGAGTCCACTCGGTTTGCTAACCCGAGTCAACTCGGTCTGCTAACCCGAGTCAACTCGGTCTGCTAACCCGAGTCAACTCGGTTTGCTAACCCGAGTCAACTCGGTTTGCTAACCCGAGTCATCTCGGTTTGCTGAAACGAGTCAACTCGGTTTGCTAACCCGAGTCATCTCGGTTTGCTGAAACGAGACAACTCGGTTTGCTGAAACGAGTCACCTCGGTTTGCTGAACCGAGTCAACTCGGTCTACTAACCCGAGTCAAATCGGTTTGCTAGCCCGAGTCAACTCGGTTTGCTAACCCGAGTCAACTCGGTTTGCTGAACCGAGTCAACTTGGTTTGCTGAACCGAGTCAACTCGGTTTGCTAACCCGAGTCAACTCGGTTTGCTAACCCGAGTCAACTCGGTTTGCTAACCCGAGTCAACTCGGTTTGCTGAACCGAGTCAACTCGGTTTGCTGAACCGAGTCAACTCGGTTTGCTGAACCGAGTCAACTCGGTTTGCTGAACCGAGTCAACTCGGTTTAATAACCCGAGTCAACTCGGTTTCCTGAACCAAGTCCACTCGGTTTGCTAACCCGAGTCAACTCGGTCTGCTAACCCGAGTCAACTCGGTCTGCTAACCCGAGTCAACTCGGTTTGCTGAACCGAGTCAACTCGGTTTCCTGAACCGAGTCCACTCGGTTTGCTAACCCGAGTCAACTCGGTCTGCTAACCCGAGTCAACTCGGTCTGCTAACCCGAATTAACTCGGTTTGCTGAAACGAGTCAACTCGGTTTGCTGAACCGAGTCAACTCGGTTTGCTGAACCGAGTCAACTTGGTTTGCTGAACCGAGTCAACTCGGTTTGCTAACCCGAGTCAACTCGGTTAGCTGAACCGAGTCAACTCGGTCTGCTAACCCGAGTCAACTCGGTCTGCAAATCCGAGTCAACTCGGTTTGCTAACCCGAGTCAACTCGGTTTGCTGAACCGAGTCAACTCGGTTTGCTGAACCGAGTCAACTTAGTTTGCTGAACCGAGTCAACTCGGTTTGCTAACCCGAGTCAACTCGGTTAGCTGAACCGAGTCAACTCGGTCTGCTAACCCGAGTCAACTCGGTCTGCAAATCCGAGTCAACTCGGTTTGCTAACCCGAGTCAACTCGGTTTGCTGAGCCGAGTCAACTCGGTTTGCTGAACCGAGTCAACTCGGTTTGCTAACCCGAGTCAACTCGGTTTGCTGAACCGAGTCAACTCGGTTTGCTGACCTGAGTCAACTCGGTTTCTGAACCGAGTCCACTCGGTTTGCTAACCCGAGTCAACTCGGTCTGCTAACCCGAGTCAGCTCGGTCTGCTGAAACGAGTCAACTCGGTTTGCTGAAACGAGTCAACTCGGTTTGCTGAACCGAGTCAACTCGGTTTGCTGAACCGAGTCAACTCGGTTTGCTAACCCGAGTCAACTCGGTTTGCTAGCCCGAGTCAACTCGGTTTGCTGAACCGAGTCAACTCAGTTTGCTGAACCGAGTCAACTCGGTTTGCTGAACCGAGTCAACTCGGTTTGCTAACCCGAGTCAACTCGGTTTGCTGAACCGAGTCAACTCGGTTTGCTGACCTGAGTCACCTCGGTTTCCTGAACCGAGTCAACTCGGTCTGCTAACCCGAGTCAACTCGGTTTGCTAACCCGAGTCAACTCGGTTTGCTGAACCGAGTCAACTCGGTTTGCTGAACCGAGTCAACTCGGTTTGCTGAACCGAGTCAACTCGGGTTGCTAACCCGAGTCAACTCGGTTTGCTAACCCGAGTCAACTCGGTTTGCTAACCCGAGTCAACTCGGTTTGCTAACCCGAGTCAACTCGGTCTGCTTACCCGAGTCAACTCGGTCTGCTTACCCGAGTCAACTCGGTTTGCTGAACCGAGTCAACTCGGTTTGCTGAACCGAGTCAACTCGGTTTGCTAACCCGAGTCAACTCGGTTTGCTGAACCGAGTCAACTCGGTTTGCTGACCTGAGTCAACTCGGTTTCCTGAACCGAGTCAACTCGGTCTGCTAACCCGAGTCAACTCGGTTTGCTGAACCGAGTCAACTCGGTTTGCTGAACCGAGTCAACTCGGTTTGCTAACCTGAGTCAACTCGGTTTGCTGAACCGAGTCAACTCGTTTTGCTGACCTGAGTCAACTCGGTCTCCTGAACCGAGTCCACTCGGTTTGCTAACCCGAGTCAACTCGGTCTGCTAACCCGAGTCAACTCGGTTTGCTGAAACGAGTCAACTCGGTTTGCTGAACCGAGTCAACTCGGTTTGCTGAACCGAGTCAACTCGGTTTGCTGAACCGAGTCAACTCGGTTTGCTGAACCGAGTCAACTCGGTTTGCTAACCCGAGTCAACTCGGTCTGCTAACCCGAGTCAACTCGGTCTGCTAACCCGAGTCAACTCGGTTTGCTGAACCGAGTCAACTCGGTTTGCTAAACCGAGTCAATTCGGTTTGCTAACCCGAGTCAACTCGGTTTGCTGAACCGAGTCAACTCGTTTTGCTGACCTGAGTCAACTCGGTCTCCTGAACCGAGTCCACTCGGTTTGCTAACCCGAGTCAACTCGGTCTGCTAACCCGAGTCAACTCGGTTTGCTGAAACGAGTCAACTCGGTTTGCTGAAACGAGTCAACTCGGTTTGCTGAACCGAGTCAACTCGGTTTGCTGAACCGAGTCAACTCGGTTTGCTAACCCGAGTCAACTCGGTTTGCTAACCCGAGTCAACTCGGTTTGCTGAACCGAGTCAACTCGGTTTGCTGACCTGAGTCAACTCGGTTTCCTGAACCGAGTCAACTCGGTCTGCTAACCCGAGTCAACTCGGTTTGCTAACCCGAGTCAACTCGGTTTGCTGAACCGAGTCAACTCGGTTTGCTGAACCGAGTCAACTCGGTTTGCTGAACCGAGTCAACTCGGGTTGCTAACCCGAGTCAACTCGGTTTGCTAACCCGAGTCAACTCGGTTTGCTAACCCGAGTCAACTCGGTTTGCTAACCCGAGTCAACTCGGTTTGCTAACCCGAGTCAACTCGGTCTGCTTACCCGAGTCAACTCGGTTTGCTGAACCGAGTCAACTCGGTTTGCTAACCCGAGTCAACTCGGTTTGCTGAACCGAGTCAACTCGTTTTGCTGACCTGAGTCAACTCGGTCTCCTGAACCGAGTCCACTCGGTTTGCTAACCCGAGTCAACTCGGTCTGCTAACCCGAGTCAACTCGGTTTGCTGAAACGAGTCAACTCGGTTTGCTGAAACGAGTCAACTCGGTTTGCTGAACCGAGTCAACTCGGTTTGCTGAACCGAGTCAACTCGGTTTGCTAACCCGAGTCAACTCGGTCTGCTAACCCGAGTCAACTCGGTCTGCTAACCCGAGTCAACTCGGTTTGCTGAACCGAGTCAACTCGGTTTGCTGAACCGAGTCAATTCGGTTTGCTAACCCGAGTCAACTCGGTTTGCTGAACCGAGTCAACTCGTTTTGCTGACCTGAGTCAACTCGGTCTCCTGACCCGAGTCCACTCGGTTTGCTAACCCGAGTCAACTCGGTTTGCTGAACCGAGTCAACTCGGTTTGCTGACCTGAGTCAACTCGGTTTGCTAACCCGAGTCAACTCGGTTTGCTAACCCGAGTCAACTCGGTCTGCTAACCCGAGTCAACTCGGTTTGCTAACCCGAGTCAACTCGGTTTGCTAACCCGAGTCATCTCGGTTTGCTGAAACGAGTCAACTCGGTTTGCTAACCCGAGTCAACTCGGTCTGCTAACCCGAGTCAACTCGGTTTGCTAACCCGAGTCAACTCGGTTTGCTGAACCGAGTCAACTCGGTTTGCTGACCTGAGTCAACTCGGTTTGCTAACCCGAGTCAACTCGGTTTGCTAACCCGAGTCAACTCGGTCTGCTAACCCGAGTCAACTCGGTTTGCTAACCCGAGTCAACTCGGTTTGCTAACCCGAGTCATCTCGGTTTGCTGAAACGAGTCAACTCGGTTTGCTGAAACGAGTCAACTCGGTTTGCTGAACCGAGTCAACTCGGTTTGCTAACCCGAGTCAACTCGGTTTGCTAACCCGAGTCAACTCGGTTTGCTAACCCGAGTCAACTCGGTTTGCTGAACCGAGTCAACTCGGTTTGCTGAACCGAGTCAACTCGGTTTTGCTGAACCGAGTCAACTCGGTTTGTTGAACCGAGTCAACTCGGTTTGCTGAACCGAGTCAACTCGGTTTGCTGAACCGAGTCAACTCGGTTTGCTAACCCGAGTCAACTCGGTTTGCTAACCCGAGTCAACTCGGTTTGCTGACCCGAGTCAACTCGGTTTGCTGACCCGAGTCAACTCGGTTTGCTAGCCGGAGTCAACTCGGTCTGCTAACCCGAGTCAACTCGGTTTGCTGAAACGAGTCAACTCGGTTTGCTGAACCGAGTCAACTCGGTTTGCTAACCCGAGTCAACTCGGTTTGCTGAACCGAGTCAACTCGGTTTGCTGAAACGAGTCAACTCGGTTTGCTGAACCGAGTCAACTCGGTTTGCTAACCCGAGTCAACTCGGTTTGCTGAACCGAGTCAACTCGGTCTGCTAACCCGAGTCAACTCGGTTTGCTAACCCGAGTCAACTCGGTTTGCTGAACCGAGTCAACTCGGTTTGCTGAAACGAGTCAACTCGGTTTGCTGAAACGAGTCAACTCGGTTTGCTGAACCGAGTCAACTCGGTCTGCTAACCCGAGTCAACTCGGTTTGCTAACCCGAGTCAACTCGGTTTGCTAACCCGAGTCATCTCGGTTTGCTGAAACGAGTCAACTCGGTTTGCTGAAACGAGTCAACTCGGTTTGCTGAACCAAGTCAACTCGGTTTGCTAACCCGAGTCAACTCGGTTTGCTAACCCGAGTCAACTCGGTTTGCTGAACCGAGTCAACTCGTTTTGCTGACCTGAGTCAACTCGGTCTCCTGAACCGAGTCCACTCGGTTTGCTTACCCGAGTCAACTCGGTCTTCTAACCCGAGTCAACTCGGTCTGCTAACCCGAGTCAACTCGGTTTGCTGAACCGAGTCAACTCGGTTTGCTGAACCGAGTCAACTCGGTTTGCTAACCCGAGTCAACTCGGTTTGCTAAACCGAGTCAACTCGGTTTGCTAACCCGAGTCAACTCGGTTTGCTGAACCGAGTCAACTCGGTTTGCTGACCTGAGTCAACTCGGTTTCCTGAACCGAGTTCACTCGGTTTGCTAACCCGAGTCAACTCGGTCTGCTAACCCGAGTCAACTCGGTCTGCTAACCCGAGTCAACTCGGTTTGCTGAACCGAGTCAACTCGGTTTGCTAACCCGAGTCAACTCGGTTTGCTAACCCGAGTCAACTCGGTTTGCTGAACCGAGTCAACTCGGTTTGCTAACCCGAGTCAACTCGGTTTGCTAACCCGAGTCAACTCGGTTTGCTAACCCGAGTCAACTCGGTTTGCTGAACCGAGTCAACTCGGTTTGCTGACCTGAGTCAACTCGGTTTCCTGAACCGAGTTCACTCGGTTTGCTATCCCGAGTCAACTCGGTCTGCTAACCCGAGTCAACTCGGTTTGCTAACCCGAGTCAACTCGGTTTGCTAACCCGAGTCAACTCTGTTAGCTAACCCGAGTCAACTCGGTTTGCTAACCCGAGTCATCTCGGTTTGCTGAAACGAGTCAACTCGGTTTGCTGAACCGAGTCAACTCGGTTTGCTAACCCGAGTCAACTCGGTTTGCTGAACCGAGTCAACTCGGTTTGCTGAGCCGAGTCAACTCGGTTTGCTGAACCGAGTCAACTCGGTTTGCTAACCCGAGTCAACTCGGTTTGCTAACCCGAGTCAACTCGGTTTTCTGAACCGAGTCAACTCGGTTTGCTAACCCGAGTCAACTCGGTTTGCTAACCCGAGTCAACTCGGTCTGCTAACCCGAGTCAACTCGGTTTGCTGAACCGAGTCAACTCGGTTTGCTAACCCGAGTCATCTCGGTTTGCTGAAACGAGTCAACTCGGTTTGCTGAACCGAGTCAACTCGGTTTGCTAACCCGAGTCAACTCGGTTTGCTAACCCGAGTCAACTCGGTCTGCTAACCCGAGTCAACTGGGTTTGCTGAACCGAGTCAACTCGGTTTGCTAACCCGAGTCAGCTCGGTTTGCTAACCCGAGTCAACTCGGTTTGCTAACCCGAGTCAACTCGGTTTGCTGAAACGAGTCAACTCGGTTTGCTGAACCGAGTCAACTCGGTTTGCTGAACCGAGTCAACTCGGTTTGCTAACCCGAGTCAACTCGGTTTGCTAACCCGAGTCAACTCGGTTTGCTGAACCGAGTCAACTCGGTTTGCTAAACCGAGTCAATTCGGTTTGCTAACCCGAGTCAACTCGGTTTGCTGAACCGAGTCAACTCGGTTTGCTGAACCGAGTCAACTCGGTTTGCTAACCCGAGTCAACTCGGTTTGCTGAACCGAGTCAACTCGGTTTGCTGACCTGAGTCAACTCGGTTTGCTAACCCGAGTCAACTCGGTTTGCTAACCCGAGTCAACTCGGTCTGCTAACCCGAGTCAACTCGGTCTGCTAACCCGAGTCAACTCGGTTTGCTAGCCCGAGTCAACTCGGTTTGCTAACCCGAGTCATCTCGGTTTGCTGAAACGAGTCAACTCGGTTTGCTGAAACGAGTCAACTCGGTTTGCTGAACCGAGTCAACTCAGTTTGCTGAACCGAGTCAACCCGGTTTGCTAACCCGAGTCAACTCGGTTTGCTTACCCGAGTCAACTCGGTTTGCTAACCCGAGTCAACTCGGTCTGCTAACCCGAGTCAACTCGGTCTGCTGAACCGAGTCAACTCGGTTTGCTAACCCGAGTCAACTCGGTTTGCTGAAACGAGTCAACTCGGTTTGCTGACCTGAGTCAACTCGGTTTCCTGAACCGAGTCCACTCGGTTTGCTAACCCGAGTCAACTCGGTCTGCTAACCCGAGTCAACTCGGTCTGCTAACCCGAGTCAACTCGGTTTGCTAACCCGAGTCAACTCGGTTTGCTAACCCGAGTCATCTCGGTTTGCTGAAACGAGGCAACTCGGTTTGCTAACCCGAGTCATCTCGGTTTGCTAACCCGAGTCAACTCGGTTTGCTAACCCGTGTCAACTCGGTTTGCTAACCCGAGTCAACTCGGTTTGCTAACCCGAGTCAACTCGGTCTGCTGAACCGAGTCAACTCGGTTTGCTAACCCGAGTCAACTCGGTTTGCTGAAACGAGTCAACTCGGTTTGCTGACCTGAGTCAACTCGGTTTCCTGAACCGAGTCCACTCGGTTTGCTAACCCGAGTCAACTCGGTCTGCTAACCCGAGTCAACTCGGTCTGCTAACCCGAGTCAACTCGGTCTGCTAACCCGAGTCAACTCGGTTTGCTAACCCGAGTCAACTCGGTTTGCTAACCCGAGTCATCTCGGTTTGCTGAAACGAGTCAACTCGGTTTGCTAACCCGAGTCATCTCGGTTTGCTGAAACGAGTCAACTCGGTTTGCTGAAACGAGTCACCTCGGTTTGCTGAACCGAGTCAACTCGGTCTACTAACCCGAGTCAAATCGGTTTGCTAGCCCGAGTCAACTCGGTTTGCTAACCCGAGTCAACTCGGTCTGCTGAACCGAGTCAACTCGGTTTGCTAACCCGAGTCAACTCGGTCTGCTTACCCGAGTCAACTCGGTTTGCTGACCTGAGTCAACTCGGTTTCCTGAACCGAGTCCACTCGGTTTGCTAGCCCGAGTCATCTCGGTTTGCTGAAACGAGTCAACTCGGTTTGCTGAAACGAGTCAACTCGGTTTGCTGAACCGAGTCAACTCAGTTTGCTGAACCGAGTCAACCCGGTTTGCTAACCCGAGTCAACTCGGTTTGCTAACCCGAGTCAACTCGGTTTGCTAACCCAAGTCAACTCGGTCTGCTAACCCGAGTCAACTCGGTTTGCTGAACCGAGTCAACTCGGTTTGCTAACCCGAGTCAACTCGGTTTGCTAACCCGAGTCAACTTGGTTTGCTAACCCGTGTCAACTCGGTTTGCTAACCCGAGTCAACTCGGTTTGCTAACCCGAGTCAACTCGGTCTGCTGAACCGAGTCAACTCGGTTTGCTAACCCGAGTCAACTCGGTTTGCTGAAACGAGTCAACTCGGTTTGCTGACCTGAGTCAACTCGGTTTCCTGAACCGAGTCCACTCGGTTTGCTAACCCGAGTCAACTCGGTCTGCTAACCCGAGTCAACTCGGTCTGCTAACCCGAGTCAACTCGGTTTGCTAACCCGAGTCAACTCGGTTTGCTAACCCGAGTCATCTCGGTTTGCTGAAACGAGTCAACTCGGTTTGCTAACCCGAGTCATCTCGGTTTGCTGAAACGAGTCAACTCGGTTTGCTGAAACGAGTCACCTCGGTTTGCTGAACCGAGTCAACTCGGTCTACTAACCCGAGTCAAATCGGTTTGCTAGCCCGAGTCAACTCGGTTTGCTAACCCGAGTCAACTCGGTTTGCTGAACCGAGTCAACTTGGTTTGCTGAACCGAGTCAACTCGGTTTGCTAACCCGAGTCAACTCGGTTTGCTAACCCGAGTCAACTCGGTTTGCTAACCCGATTCAACTCGGTTTGCTGAACCGAGTCAACTCGGTTTGCTGAACCGAGTCAACTCGGTTTAATATCCCGAGTCAACTCGGTTTCCTGAACCAAGTCCACTCGGTTTGCTTACCCGAGTCAACTCGGTCTGCTAACCCGAGTCAACTCGGTCTGCTAACCCGAGTCAACTCGGTTTGCTGAACCGAGTCAACTCGGTTTCCTGAACCGAGTCCACTCGGTTTGCTAACCCGAGTCAACTCGGTCTGCTAACCCGAGTCAACTCGGTCTGCTAACCCGAATTAACTCGGTTTGCTGAAACGAGTCAACTCGGTTTGCTGAACCGAGTCAACTCGGTTTGCTGAACCGAGTCAACTTGGTTTGCTGAACCGAGTCAACTCGGTTTGCTGAACCGAGTCAACTCGGTTTGCTAACCCGAGTCAACTCGGTTTGCTAACCCGAGTCAACTCGGTTTGCTAACCCGAGTCAACTCGGTTTGCTGAAACGAGTCAACTCGGTTTGCTGAACCGAGTCAACTCGGTTTGCTGAACCGAGTCAACTCGGTTTGCTAGCCCGAGTCAACTCGGTTTGCTAACCCGAGTCAACTCGGTTTGCTGAACCGAGTCAACTCGGTTTGCTAAACCGAGTCAACTCGGTTTGCTAACCCGAGTCAACTCGGTTTGCTGAACCGAGTCAACTCGGTTTGCTGAACCGAGTCAACTCGGTTTGCTAACCCGAGTCAACTCGGTTTGCTGAACCGAGTCAACTCGGTTTGCTGACCTGAGTCAACTCGGTTTGCTAACCCGAGTCAACTCGGTTTGCTAACCCGAGTCAACTCGGTCTGCTAACCCGAGTCAACTCGGTCTGCTAACCCGAGTCAACTCGGTTTGCTAGCCCGAGTCAACTCGGTTTGCTAACCCGAGTCATCTCGGTTTGCTGAAACGAGTCAACTCGGTTTGCTGAAACGAGTCAACTCGGTTTGCTGAACCGAGTCAACTCAGTTTGCTGAACCGAGTCAACCCGGTTTGCTAACCCGAGTCAACTCGGTTTGCTAACCCGAGTCAACTCGGTTTGCTAACCCGAGTCAACTCGGTCTGCTAACCCGAGTCAACTCGGTTTGCTGAACCGAGTCAACTCGGTTTGCTAACCCGAGTCAACTCGGTTTGCTAACCCGAGTCAACTCGGTTTGCTAACCCGTGTCAACTCGGTTTGCTAACCCGAGTCAACTCGGTTTGCTAACCCGAGTCAACTCGGTCTGCTGAACCGAGTCAACTCGGTTTGCTAACCCGAGTCAACTCGGTTTGCTGAAACGAGTCAACTCGGTTTGCTGACCTGAGTCAACTCGGTTTCCTGAACCGAGTCCACTCGGTTTGCTAACCCGAGTCAACTCGGTCTGCTAACCCGAGTCAACTCGGTCTGCTAACCCGAGTCAACTCGGTTTGCTAACCCGAGTCAACTCGGTTTGCTAACCCGAGTCATCTCGGTTTGCTGAAACGAGTCAACTCGGTTTGCTAACCCGAGTCATCTCGGTTTGCTGAAACGAGTCAACTCGGTTTGCTGAAACGAGTCACCTCGGTTTGCTGAACCGAGTCAACTCGGTCTACTAACCCGAGTCAAATCGGTTTGCTAGCCCGAGTCAACTCGGTTTGCTAACCCGAGTCAACTCGGTTTGCTGAACCGAGTCAACTTGGTTTGCTGAACCGAGTCAACTCGGTTTGCTAACCCGAGTCAACTCGGTTTGCTAACCCGAGTCAACTCGATTTGCTAACCCGAGTCAACTCGGTTTGCTGAACCGAGTCAACTCGGTTTGCTGAACCGAGTCAACTCGGTTTGCTGAACCGAGTCAACTCGGTTTAATAACCCGAGTCAACTCGGTTTCCTGAACCAAGTCCACTCGGTTTGCTAACCCGAGTCAACTCGGTCTGCTAACCCGAGTCAACTCGGTCTGCTAACCCGAGTCAACTCGGTTTGCTGAACAGAGTCAACTCGGTTTCCTGAACCGAGTCCACTCGGTTTGCTAACCCGAGTCAACTCGGTCTGCTAACCCGAGTCAACTCGGTCTGCTAACCCGAATTAACTCGGTTTGCTGAAACGAGTCAACTCGGTTTGCTGAACCGAGTCAACTCGGTTTGCTGAACCGAGTCAACTTGGTTTGCTGAACCGAGTCAACTCGGTTTGCTAACCCGAGTCAACTCGGTTAGCTGAACCGAGTCAACTCGGTCTGCTAACCCGAGTCAACTCGGTCTGCAAATCCGAGTCAACTCGGTTTGCTAACCCGAGTCAACTCGGTTTGCTGAGCCGAGTCAACTCGGTTTGCTGAACCGAGTCAACTCGGTTTGCTAACCCGAGTCAACTCGGTTTGCTGAACCGAGTCAACTCGGTTTGCTGACCTGAGTCAACTCGGTTTCTGAACCGAGTCCACTCGGTTTGCTAACCCGAGTCAGCTCGGTCTGCTAACCCGAGTCAGCTCGGTCTGCTGAAACGAGTCAACTCGGTTTGCTGAACCGAGTCAACTCGGTTTGCTGAACCGAGTCAACTCGGTTTGCTAACCCGAGTCAACTCGGTTTGCTAACCCGAGTCAACTCGGTTTGCTGAACCGAGTCAACTCGGTTTGCTGAACCGAGTCAACTCGGTTTGCTGAACCGAGTCAACTCGGGTTGCTAACCCGAGTCAACTCGGTTTGCTAACCCGAGTCAACTCGGTTTGCTAACCCGAGTCAACTCGGTTTGCTAACCCGAGTCAACTCGGTTTGCTGAACCGAGACAACTCGGTTTGCTGACCTGAGTCAACTCGGTTACCTGAACCGAGTCAACTCGGTCTGCTAACCCGAGTCAACTCGGTTTGCTAACCCGAGTCAACTCGGTTTGCTGAACCGAGTCAACTCGGTTTGCTGAACCGAGTCAACTCGGTTTGCTGAACCGAGTCAACTCGGGTTGCTAACCCGAGTCAACTCGGTTTGCTAACCCGAGTCAACTCGGTTTGCTAACCCGAGTCAACTCGGTTTGCTAGCCCGAGTCAACTCGGTTTGCTAACCCGAGTCAACTCGGTTTGCTAACCCGAGTCAACTCGGTCTGCTTACCCGAGTCAACTCGGTCTGCTTACCCGAGTCAACTCGGTCTGCTTACCCGAGTCAACTCGGTTTGCTGAACCGAGTCAACTCGGTTTGCTAACCCGAGTCAACTCGGTTTGCTGAACCGAGTCAACTCGGTTTGCTGACCTGAGTCAACTCGGTTTCCTGAACCGAGTCAACTCGGTCTGCTAACCCGAGTCAACTCGGTTTGCTGAACCGAGTCAACTCGGTTTGCTGAACCGAGTCAACTCGGTTTGCTAACCTGAGTCAACTCGGTTTGCTGAACCGAGTCAGCTCGTTTTGCTGAACCGAGTCAACTCGGTTTGCTAACCCGAGTCAACTCGGTCTGCTAACCCGAGTCAACTCGGTCTCCTAACCCGAGTCAACTCGGTTTGCTGAACCGAGTCGACTCGGTTTGCTGGACCGAGTCAATTCGGTTTGCTAACCCGAGTCAACTCGGTTTGCTGAACCGAGTCAACTCGTTTTGCTGACCTGAGTCAACTCGGTCTCCTGAACCGAGTCCACTCGGTTTTCTAACCCGAGTCAACTCGGTCTCTAACCCGAGTCAACTCGGTTTGCTAACCCGAGTCAACTCGGTTTGCTGAACCGAGTCAACTCGGTTTGCTGACCTGAGTCAACTCGGTTTGCTAACCCGAGTCAACTCGGCTTGCTAACCCGAGTCAACTCGGTTTGCTAACCCGAGTCAACTCGGTCTGCTAACCCGAGTCAACTCGGTTTGCTAACCCGAGTCAACTCGGTTTGCTAACCCGAGTCATCTCGGTTTGCTGAAACGAGTCAACTTGGTTTGCTGAAACGAGTCAACTCGGTTTGCTGAACCGAGTCAACTCGGTTTGCTAACCCGAGTCAACTCGGTTTGCTGAACCGAGTCAACTCGGTTTGCTAACCCGATTTAACTCGGTTTGCTAACCCGAGTCATCTCGGTTTGCTGAAACGAGTCAACTCGGTTTGCTGAAACGAGTCAACTCGGTTTGCTGAACCGAGTCAACTCGGTTTGCTAACCCGAGTCAACTCGGTTTGCTGAACCGAGTCAACTCGGTTTGCTGAAACGAGTCAACTCGGTTTGCTGAACCGAGTCAACTCGGTTTGCTAACCCGAGTCAACTCGGTTTGCTTACCCGAGTCAACTCGGTTTGCTAACCCGAGTCAACTCGGTCTGCTAACCCGAGTCAACTCGGTTTGCTAACCCGAGTCAACTCGGTTTGCTGAAACGAGTCAACTCGGTTTGCTGAAACGAGTCAACTCGGTTTGCTGAACCGAGTCAACTCGGTTTGCTAACCCGAGTCAACTCGGTTTGCTGAAACGAGTCAACTCGGTTTGCTGAACCGAGTCAACTCGGTCTGCTAACCCGAGTCAACTCGGTTTGCTAACCCGAGTCAACTCGGTTTGCTAACCCGAGTCAACTCGGTTTGCTAACCCGAGTCATCTCGGTTTGCTGAAACGAGTCAACTCGGTTTGCTGAAACGAGTCAACTCGGTTTGCTGAACCAAGTCAACTCGGTTTGCTAACCCGAGTCAACTCGGTTTGCTAACCCGAGTCAACTCGGTTTGCTGAACCGAGTCAACTCGTTTTGCTGACCTGAGTCAACTCGGTCTCCTGAACCGAGTCCACTCGGTTTGCTTACCCGAGTCAACTCGGTCTTCTAACCCGAGTCAACTCGGTCTGCTAACCCGAGTCAACTCGGTTTGCTGAACCGAGTCAACTCGGTTTGCTGAACCGAGTCAACTCGGTTTGCTAACCCGAGTCAACTCGGTTTGCTAAACCGAGTCAACTCGGTTTGCTAACCCGAGTCAACTCGGTTTGCTGAACCGAGTCAACTCGGTTTGCTGACCTGAGTCAACTCGGTTTCCTGAACCGAGTTCACTCGGTTTGCTAACCCGAGTCAACTCGGTCTGCTAACCCGAGTCAACTCGGTCTGCTAACCCGAGTCAACTCGGTTTGCTGAACCGAGTCAACTCGGTTTGCTAACCCGAGTCAACTCGGTTTGCTAACCCGAGTCAACTCGGTTTGCTAACCCGAGTCAACTCTGTTAGCTAACCCGAGTCAACTCGGTTTGCTAACCCGAGTCATCTCGGTTTGCTAACCCGAGTCAACTCGGTTTGCTAACCCGAGTCAACTCGGTTTGCTGAACCGAGTCAACTCGGTTTGCTGAACCGAGTCAACTCGGTTTGCTAACCCGAGTCAACTCGGTTTGCTAACCCGAGTCAACTCGGTTTGCTAACCCGAGTCAACTCGGTTTGCTGAACCGAGTCAACTCGGTTTGCTGAACCGAGTCAACTCGGTTTGCTAACCCGAGTCAACTCGGTTTGCTAACCCGAGTCAACTCGGTTTGCTGAACCGAGTCAACTCGGTTTGCTAACCCGAGTCAACTCGGTTTGCTGAACCGAGTCAACTCGGTTTGCTAACCCGATTTAACTCGGTTTGCTAACCCGAGTCAACTCGGTTTGCTGAACCGAGTCAACTCGGTTTGCTGAAACGAGTCAACTCGGTTTGCTGAACCGAGTCAACTCGGTTTGCTGAACCGAGTCAACTCGGTTTGCTAACCCGAGTCAACTCGGTTTGCTGAAACGAGTCAACTCGGTTTGCTGAAACGAGTCATCTCGGTTTGCTGAACCGAGTCAACTCGGTTTGCTAACCCGAGTCAACTCGGTTTGCTGAACCGAGTCAACTCGGTTTGCTAAACCGAGTCAACTCGGTTTGCTGAACCGAGTCAACTCGGTTTGCTAACCCGAGTCAACTCGGTTTGCTGAACCGAGTCAACTCGGTTTGCTGACCTGAGTCAACTCGGTTTCTGAACCGAGTCCACTCGGTTTGCTTACCCGAGTCAACTCGGTCTGCTAACCCGAGTCAGCTCGGTCTGCTGAAACGAGTCAACTCGGTTTGCTGAAACGAGTCAACTCGGTTTGCTGAACCGAGTCAACTCGGTTTGCTGAACCGAGTCAACTCGGTTTGCTGAACCGAGTCAACTCGGTTTGCTAACCCGAGTCAACTCGGTTTGCTAACCCGAGTCAACTCGGTTTGCTGAACCGAGTAAACTCGGTTTGCTGAACCGAGTCAACTCGGTTTGCTAACCCGAGTCAACTCGGTTTGCTAACCCGAGTCAACTCGGTCTGCTTACCCGAGTCAACTCGGTTTGCTGAACCGAGTCAACTCGGTTTGCTGAACCGAGTCAACTCGGTTTGCTGAACCGAGTCAACTCGGTTTGCTAACCCGAGTCAACTCGGTTTGCTGAACCGAGTCAACTCGGTTTGCTGACCTGAGTCAACTCGGTTTCCTGAACCGAGTCAACTCGGTCTGCTAACCCGAGTCAACTCGGTTTGCTGAACCGAGTCAACTCGGTTTGCTGAACCGAGTCAACTCGGTTTGCTAACCTGAGTCAACTCGGTTTGCTGAACCGAGTCAACTCGTTTTGCTGACCTGAGTCAACTCGGTCTCCTGAACCGAGTCCACTCGGTTTGCTAACCCGAGTCAACTCGGTCTGCTAACCCGAGTCAACTCGGTTTGCTAAAACGAGTCAACTCGGTTTGCTGAACCGAGTCAACTCGGTTTGCTGAACCGAGTCAACTCGGTTTGCTAACCCGAGTCAACTCGGTCTGCTAACCCGAGTCAACTCGGTCTGCTAACCCGAGTCAACTCGGTTTGCTGAACCGAGTCAACTCGGTTTGCTGAACCGAGTCAATTCGGTTTGCTAACCCGAGTCAACTCGGTTTGCTGAACCGAGTCAACTCGTTTTGCTGACCTGAGTCAACTCGGTCTCCTGAACCGAGTCCACTCGGTTTGCTAACCCGAGTCAACTCGGTCTGCTAACCCGAGTCAACTCGGTTTGCTAACCCGAGTCAACTCGGTTTGCTGAACCGAGTCAACTCGGTTTGCTGACCTGAGTCAACTCGGTTTGCTAACCCGAGTCAACTCGGTTTGCTAACCCGAGTCAACTCGGTCTGCTAACCCGAGTCAACTCGGTTTGCTAACCCGAGTCAACTCGGTTTGCTAACCCGAGTCATCTCGGTTTGCTGAAACGAGACAACTCGGTTTGCTGAAACGAGTCAACTCGGTTTGCTGAACCGAGTCAACTCGGTTTGCTAACCCGAGTCAACTCGGTTTGCTAACCCGAGTCAACTCGGTTTGCTAACCCGAGTCAACTCGGTTTGCTGAACCGAGTCAACTCGGTTTGCTGAAACGAGTCAACTCGGTTTGCTGAACCGAGTCAACTCGGTCTGCTAACCCGAGTCAACTCGGTTTGCTAACCCGAGTCAACTCGGTTTGCTAACCCGAGTCATCTCGGTTTGCTGAAACGAGTCAACTCGGTTTGCTGAAACGAGTCAACTCGGTTTGCTGAACCAAGTCAACTCGGTTTGCTAACCCGAGTCAACTCGGTTTGCTAACCCGAGTCAACTCGGTTTGCTGAACCGAGTCAACTCGTTTTGCTGACCTGAGTCAACTCGGTCTCCTGAACCGAGTCCACTCGGTTTGCTTACCCGAGTCAACTCGGTCTTCTAACCCGAGTCAACTCGGTCTGCTAACCCGAGTCAACTCGGTTTGCTGAACCGAGTCAACTCGGTTTGCTGAACCGAGTCAACTCGGTTTGCTAACCCGAGTCAACTCGGTTTGCTAAACCGAGTCAACTCGGTTTGCTGAACCGAGTCAACTCGGTTTGCTAACCCGAGTCAACTCGGTTTGCTAAACCGAGTCAACTCGGTTTGCTAACCCGAGTCAACTCGGTTTGCTGAACCGAGTCAACTCGGTTTGCTGACCTGAGTCAACTCGGTTTCCTGAACCGAGTTCACTCGGTTTGCTAACCCGAGTCAACTCGGTCTGCTAACCCGAGTCAACTCGGTCTGCTAACCCGAGTCAACTCGGTTTGCTGAACCGAGTCAACTCGGTTTGCTAACCCGAGTCAACTCGGTTTGCTAACCCGAGTCAACTCTGTTAGCTAACCCGAGTCAACACGGTTTGCTAACCCGAGTCATCTCGGTTTGCTGAAACGAGTCAACTCGGTCTCCTGAACCGAGTCCACTCGGTTTGCTTACCCGAGTCAACTCGGTCTTCTAACCCGAGTCAACTCGGTCTGCTAACCCGAGTCAACTCGGTTTGCTGAACCGAGTCAACTCGGTTTGCTGAACCGAGTCAACTCGGTTTGCTAACCCGAGTCAACTCGGTTTGCTAAACCGAGTCAACTCGGTTTGCTAACCCGAGTCAACTCGGTTTGCTGAACCGAGTCAACTCGGTTTGCTGACCTGAGTCAACTCGGTTTCCTGAACCGAGTTCACTCGGTTTGCTAACCCGAGTCAACTCGGTCTGCTAACCCGAGTCAACTCGGTCTGCTAACCCGAGTCAACTCGGTTTGCTGAACCGAGTCAACTCGGTTTGCTAACCCGAGTCAACTCGGTTTGCTAACCCGAGTCAACTCGGTTTGCTAACCCGAGTCAACTCTGTTAGCTAACCCGAGTCAACTCGGTTTGCTAACCCGAGTCATCTCGGTTTGCTAACCCGAGTCAACTCGGTTTGCTAACCCGAGTCAACTCGGTTTGCTGAACCGAGTCAACTCGGTTTGCTGAACCGAGTCAACTCGGTTTGCTAACCCGAGTCAACTCGGTTTGCTAACCCGAGTCAACTCGGTTTGCTAACCCGAGTCAACTCGGTTTGCTGAACCGAGTCAACTCGGTTTGCTGAACCGAGTCAACTCGGTTTGCTAACCCGAGTCAACTCGGTTTGCTAACCCGAGTCAACTCGGTTTGCTGAACCGAGTCAACTCGGTTTGCTAACCCGAGTCAACTCGGTTTGCTGAACCGAGTCAACTCGGTTTGCTAACCCGATTTAACTCGGTTTGCTAACCCGAGTCAACTCGGTTTGCTGAACCGAGTCAACTCGGTTTGCTGAAACGAGTCAACTCGGTTTGCTGAACCGAGTCAACTCGGTTTGCTGAACCGAGTCAACTCGGTTTGCTAACCCGAGTCAACTCGGTTTGCTGAAACGAGTCAACTCGGTTTGCTGAAACGAGTCATCTCGGTTTGCTGAACCGAGTCAACTCGGTTTGCTAACCCGAGTCAACTCGGTTTGCTGAACCGAGTCAACTCGGTTTGCTAAACCGAGTCAACTCGGTTTGCTGAACCGAGTCAACTCGGTTTGCTAACCCGAGTCAACTCGGTTTGCTGAACCGAGTCAACTCGGTTTGCTGACCTGAGTCAACTCGGTTTCTGAACCGAGTCCACTCGGTTTGCTTACCCGAGTCAACTCGGTCTGCTAACCCGAGTCAGCTCGGTCTGCTGAAACGAGTCAACTCGGTTTGCTGAAACGAGTCAACTCGGTTTGCTGAACCGAGTCAACTCGGTTTGCTGAACCGAGTCAACTCGGTTTGCTGAACCGAGTCAACTCGGTTTGCTAACCCGAGTCAACTCGGTTTGCTAACCCGAGTCAACTCGGTTTGCTGAACCGAGTCAACTCGGTTTGCTGAACCGAGTCAACTCGGTTTGCTAACCCGAGTCAACTCGGTTTGCTAACCCGAGTCAACTCGGTCTGCTTACCCGAGTCAACTCGGTTTGCTGAACCGAGTCAACTCGGTTTGCTGAACCGAGTCAACTCGGTTTGCTGAACCGAGTCAACTCGGTTTGCTAACCCGAGTCAACTCGGTTTGCTGAACCGAGTCAACTCGGTTTGCTGACCTGAGTCAACTCGGTTTCCTGAACCGAGTCAACTCGGTCTGCTAACCCGAGTCAACTCGGTTTGCTGAACCGAGTCAACTCGGTTTGCTGAACCGAGTCAACTCGGTTTGCTAACCTGAGTCAACTCGGTTTGCTGAACCGAGTCAACTCGTTTTGCTGACCTGAGTCAACTCGGTCTCCTGAACCGAGTCCACTCGGTTTGCTAACCCGAGTCAACTCGGTCTGCTAACCCGAGTCAACTCGGTTTGCTAAAACGAGTCAACTCGGTTTGCTGAACCGAGTCAACTCGGTTTGCTGAACCGAGTCAACTCGGTTTGCTAACCCGAGTCAACTCGGTCTGCTAACCCGAGTCAACTCGGTCTGCTAACCCGAGTCAACTCGGTTTGCTGAACCGAGTCAACTCGGTTTGCTGAACCGAGTCAATTCGGTTTGCTAACCCGAGTCAACTCGGTTTGCTGAACCGAGTCAACTCGTTTTGCTGACCTGAGTCAACTCGGTCTCCTGAACCGAGTCCACTCGGTTTGCTAACCCGAGTCAACTCGGTCTGCTAACCCGAGTCAACTCGGTTTGCTAACCCGAGTCAACTCGGTTTGCTGAACCGAGTCAACTCGGTTTGCTGACCTGAGTCAACTCGGTTTGCTAACCCGAGTCAACTCGGTTTGCTAACCCGAGTCAACTCGGTCTGCTAACCCGAGTCAACTCGGTTTGCTAACCCGAGTCAACTCGGTTTGCTAACCCGAGTCATCTCGGTTTGCTGAAACGAGACAACTCGGTTTGCTGAAACGAGTCAACTCGGTTTGCTGAACCGAGTCAACTCGGTTTGCTAACCCGAGTCAACTCGGTTTGCTAACCCGAGTCAACTCGGTTTGCTAACCCGAGTCAACTCGGTTTGCTGAACCGAGTCAACTCGGTTTGCTGAAACGAGTCAACTCGGTTTGCTGAACCGAGTCAACTCGGTCTGCTAACCCGAGTCAACTCGGTTTGCTAACCCGAGTCAACTCGGTTTGCTAACCCGAGTCATCTCGGTTTGCTGAAACGAGTCAACTCGGTTTGCTGAAACGAGTCAACTCGGTTTGCTGAACCAAGTCAACTCGGTTTGCTAACCCGAGTCAACTCGGTTTGCTAACCCGAGTCAACTCGGTTTGCTGAACCGAGTCAACTCGTTTTGCTGACCTGAGTCAACTCGGTCTCCTGAACCGAGTCCACTCGGTTTGCTTACCCGAGTCAACTCGGTCTTCTAACCCGAGTCAACTCGGTCTGCTAACCCGAGTCAACTCGGTTTGCTGAACCGAGTCAACTCGGTTTGCTGAACCGAGTCAACTCGGTTTGCTAACCCGAGTCCACTCGGTTTGCTAAACCGAGTCAACTCGGTTTGCTGAACCGAGTCAACTCGGTTTGCTAACCCGAGTCAACTCGGTTTGCTAAACCGAGTCAACTCGGTTTGCTAACCCGAGTCAACTCGGTTTGCTGAACCGAGTCAACTCGGTTTGCTGACCTGAGTCAACTCGGTTTCCTGAACCGAGTTCACTCGGTTTGCTAACCCGAGTCAACTCGGTCTGCTAACCCGAGTCAACTCGGTCTGCTAACCCGAGTCAACTCGGTTTGCTGAACCGAGTCAACTCGGTTTGCTAACCCGAGTCAACTCGGTTTGCTAACCCGAGTCAACTCTGTTAGCTAACCCGAGTCAACACGGTTTGCTAACCCGAGTCATCTCGGTTTGCTGAAACGAGTCAACTCGGTTTGCTGAACCGAGTCAACTCAGTTTGCTAACCCGAGTCAACTCGGTTTGCTAACCCGAGTCAACTCGGTTTGCTGAACCGAGTCAACTCGGTTTGCTGAACCGAGTCAACTCGGTTTGCTAACCCGAGTCAACTCGGTTTGCTAACCCGAGTCAACTCGGTTTGCTGAACCGAGTCAACTCAGTTTGCTAACCCGAGTCAACTCGGTTTGCTAACCCGAGTCAACTCGGTTTGCTGAACCGAGTCAACTCGTTTTGCTGACCTGAGTCAACTCGGTCTGCTAACCCGAGTCAACTCGGTTTGCTGAACCGAGTCAACTCGGTTTGCTAACCCGAGTCAACTCGGTTTGCTAACCCGAGTCAACTCGGTTTGCTAACCCGTGTCAACTCGGTTTGCTAACCCGAGTCAACTCGGTTTGCTAACCCGAGTCAACTCGGTCTGCTGAACCGAGTCAACTCGGTTTGCTAACCCGAGTCAACTCGGTTTGCTGAAACGAGTCAACTCGGTTTGCTGAAACGAGTCAACTGGGTTTGCTGAACCGAGTCAACTCGGTTTGCTAACCCGAGTCAACTCGGTTTGCTGAACCGAGTCAACTCGGTTTGCTGATCCGAGTCAACTCGGTTTGCTAACCCGAGTCAACTCGGTTTGCTAACCTGAGTCAACTCGGTTTGCTGAACCGAGTCAACTCGGTTTGCTGAACCGAGTCAACTCGGTTTGCTAACCCGAGTCAACACGGTTTGCTAACCCGAGTCAACTCGGTTTGCTGAACCGAGTCAACTCGGTTTGCTTACCCGAGTCAACTCGGTCTGCTAACCCGAGTCAACTCGGTCTGCTGAACCGAGTCAACTCGGTTTGCTGAACAGAGTCAACTCGGTTTGCTAACCCGAGTCATCTCGGTTTGCTGAAACGAGTCAACTCGGTTTGCTGAACCGAGTCAACTCGGATTGCTAACCCGAGTCAACTCGGTTTGCTGAACCGAGTCAACTCGGTTTGCTAACCCGAGTCAACTCGGTTTGCTGAACCGAGTCAACTCGGTTTGCTGAACCGAGTCAACTCGGTTTGCTAACCCGAGTCAACTCGGTTTGCTAACCCGAGTCAACTCGGTTTGCTGAACCGAGTCAACTCGGTTTGCTGAACCGAGTCAACTCGGTTTGCTGAACCGAGTCAACTCGGTTTGCTGAACCGAGTCAACTCGGTTTGCTAACCCGAGTCAACTCGGTTTGCTAACCCGAGTCAACTCGGTTTGCTAACCCGAGTCAACTCGGTCTGCTAACCCGAGTCAACTCGGTTTGCTAACCCGAGTCAACTCGGTTTGCTAACCCGAGTCAACTCGGTTTGCTAACCCGAGTCAACTCGGTTTGCTAACCCGAGTCAACTCGGTCTGCTAACCCGAGTCAACTCGGTCTGCTAACCCGAGTCAACTCGGTTTGCTGAACCGAGTCAACTCGGTTTGCTGAACCGAGTCAACTCGGTTTGCTAACCCGAGTCAACTGGGTTTGCTAACCCGAGTCAACTCGGTTTGCTAACCCGAGTCAACTCGGTTTGCTAACCCGAGTCAACTCGGTTTGCTGAACCGAGTCAACTCGGTTTGCTGACCTGATACAACTCGGTTTCCTGAACCGAGTCCACTCGGTTTGCTAACCCGAGTCAACTCGGTTTGCTGAACCGAGTCAACTCGGTTTGCTAACCCGAGTCAACTCGGTTTGCTTACCCGAGTCAACTCGGTTTGCTAACCCGAGTCAACTCGGTTTGCTGAACCGAGTCAACTCGGTTTGCTGACCTGAGTCAACTCGGTTTGCTAACCCGAGTCAACTCGGTTTGCTAACCCGAGTCAACTCGGTTTGCTGAACCGAGTCAACTCGGTTTGCTAACCCGAGTCAACTCGGTTTGCTAACCCGAGTCAACTCGGTTTGCTAACCCGAGTCAACTCGGTTTGCTAACCCGAGTCAACTCGGTTTGCTAACCCGAGTCAACTCGGTCTGCTAACCCGAGTCAACTCGGTCTGCTGAACCGAGTCAACTCGGTTTGCTAACCCGAGTCAACTCGGTTTGCTGAAACGAGTCAACTGGGTTTGCTGAACCGAGTCAACTCGGTTTGCTAACCCGAGTCAACTCGGTTTGCTGAACCGAGTCAACTCGGTTTGCTGAACCGAGTCAACTCGGTTTGCTGAACCAAGTCAACTCGGTTTGCTAACCCGAGTCAACTCGGTTTGCTAACCCGAGTCAACTCGGTTTGCTGAACCGAGTCAACTCGGTTTGCTGAACCGAGTCAACTCGGTTTGCTAACCCGAGTCAACTCGGTTTGCTAACCCGAGTCAACTCGGTCTGCTATCCCGAGTCAACTCGGTCTGCTGAACCGAGTCAACTCGGTTTGCTAACCCGAGTCAACTCGGTTTGCTGAAACGAGTCAACTGGGTTTGCTGAACCGAGTCAACTCGGTTTGCTAACCCGAGTCAACTCGGTTTGCTGAACCGAGTCAACTCGGTTTGCTGAACCGAGTCAACTCGGTTTGCTGAACCAAGTCAACTCGGTTTGCTAACCCGAGTCAACTCGGTTTGCTAACCCGAGTCAACTCGGTTTGCTGAACCGAGTCAACTCGGTTTGCTGAACCGAGTCAACTTGGTTTGCTAACCCGAGTCAACTCGGTTTGCTAACCCGAGTCAACTCGGTTTGCTAACCCGAGTCAACTCGGTTTGCTGACCTGAGTCAACTCGGTTTCCTGAACCGAGTCCACTCGGTTTGCTAACCCGAGTCAACTCGGTCTGCTAACCCGAGTCAACTAGGTCTGCTAACCCGAGTCAACTCGGTTTGCTGAACCGAGTCAACTCGGTTTGCTAGCCCGAGTCAACTCGGTTTGCTAACCCGAGTCAACTCGGTTTGCTAACCCGAGTCAACTCGGTTTGCTAACCCGAGTCATCTCGGTTTGCTGAACCGAGTCAACTCGGTTTGCTAACCCGAGTCAACTCGGTTTGCTAACCCTAGTCAACTCGGTTTGCTAGCCCGAGTTAACTCGGTTCGCTGAACCGAGTCAACTCGGTTTGCTGACCTGAGTCAACTCGGTTTCCTGAACCGAGTCCACTCGGTTTGCTAGCCCGAGTCAACTCGGTTTGCTAACCCGAGTCAACTCGGTCTGCTAACCCGAGTCAACTCGGTTTGCTGAACCGAGTCAACTCGGTTTGCTAACCCGAGTCAACTCGGTTTGCTGAACCGAGTCAACTTGGTTTGCTGAACCGAGTCAACTCGGTTTGCTGACCTGAGTCAACTCGGTTTGCTAACCCGAGTCAACTCGGTTTGCTGAACCGAGTCAACTCGGTTTGCTAACCCGAGTCAACTCGGTTTGCTAACCCGAGTCAACTCGGTTTGGTAACCCGAGTCAACTCGGTTTGGTAACCCGAGTCAACTCGGTTTGCTAACCCGAGTCAACTTGGTTTGCTAACCCGAGTCATCTCGGTTTGCTGAAACGAGTCAACTCGGTTTGCTGAACCGAGTCAACTCGGTTTGCCTAAACGAGTCAACTCGGTTTGCTGAAACGAGTCAACTCGGTTTGCTGAACCGAGTCAACTCGGTTTGCTGAACCGAGTCAACTCGGTCTGCTAACCCGAGTCAACTCGGTTTGCTAACCCGAGTCAACTCGGTCTGCTAACCCGAGTCAACTCGGTTTGCTGAACCGAGTCAACTCGGTTTGCTAACCCGAGTCAACTCGGTTTGCTAACCCGAGTCAACTCGGTTTGCTAACCCGAGTCAACTCGGTTTGCTGAACCGAGTCAACTCGGTTTACTGAAACGAGTCAACTCGGTTTGCTGAAACGAGTCAACTCGGTTTGCAGAACCGAGTCAACTCGGTCTGCTAACCAGAGTCAACTCGGTTTGCTAACCTGAGTCAACTCGGTTTGCTAACCCGAGTCAACTCGGTTTGCTGAACCGAGTCAACTCGGTTTGCTAACCCGAGTCAACTCGATTTGCTAACCCGAGTCAACTCGGTTTGCTAACCCGAGTCAACTCGGTTTGCTAGCCTGATTCAACTCGGTTTGCTGAACCGAGTCAACTCGGTTTGCTAACCCGAGTCAACTCGGTTTGCTGAACCGAGTCAACTCGGTTTGCTGAACCGAGTCAACTCGGTTTGCTAACCCGAGTCAACTCGGTTTGCTAACCCGAGTCAACTCGGTCTGCTAACCCGAGTCAACTCGGTTTGCTGAACCGAGTCAACTCGGTTTGCTGAACCGAGTCAACTCGGTTTGCTAACCCGAGTCAACTCGGTTTGCTAACCCGAGTCAACTCGGTTTGCTAACCCGAGTCAACTCGGTTTGCTGAACCGAGTCAACTCGGTTTGCTGAACCGAGTCAACTCGTTTTGCTGACCTGAGTCAACTCGGTCTCCTGAACCGAGTCAACTCGATTTGCTAACCCGAGTCAACTCGGTTTGCTAACCTGATTCAACTCGGTTTGCTGAACCGAGTCAACTCGGTTTGCTAACCCGAGTCAACTCGGTTTGCTGAACCGAGTCAACTCGGTTTGCTAACCCGAGTCAACTCGGTTAGCTAACCCGTGTCACCTCGGTTTGCTAAACCGAGTCAACTCGGTTTGCTAAACCGAGTCAACTCGGTTTGCTGACCTGAGTCAACTCGGTTTGCTAACCCGAGTTGACTCGGGTTAGCAAACCGAGTTGACTCGGGTTAGCAAACCGAGTTGACTCGGGTTAGCAAACCGAGTTGACTCGGTTCAGCAAACCGAGTTGACTCGTTTCAGCAAACCGAGTTGACTCGTTTCAGCAAACCGAGATGACTCGGGTTAGCAGACCGAGTTGACTCGGGTTAGCAGACCGAGTTGACTCGGGTTAGCAGACCGAGTTGACTCGGTTCAGCAAACCGAGTTGACTCGGGTTAGCAAACCGAGTTGACTCGGTTCAGCAAACCGAGTTGACTCGGTTCAGCAAACCGAGTTGACTCGGGTTAGCAGACCGAGTTGACTCGGGTTAGCAAACCGAGTTGACTCGGGTTAGCAAACCGAGTTGACTCGTTTCAGCAAACCGAGTTGACTCGGTTCAGCAAACCGAGTTGACTCGGGTTAGCAAACCGAGTTGACTCGGGTTAGCAAACCGAGATGACTCGGGTTAGCAAATCGAGTTGACTCGGGTTAGCAAACCGAGTTGACTCGGTTCAGCAAACCGAGTTGACTCGTTTCAGAAAACCGAGTTGACTCGTTTCAGCAAACCGAGATGACTCGGGTTAGCAAACCGAGTTGACTCGGGTTAGCAAACCGAGTTGACTCGGGTTAGCAGACCGAGATGACTCGGGTTAGCAGACCGAGTTGACTCGGTTCAGCAAACCGAGTTGACTCGGTTCAGCAAACCGAGTTGACTCGTTTCAGCAAACCGAGTTGACTCGTTTCAGCAAACCGAGTTGACTCGGGTTAGCAAACCGAGTTGACTCAGGTTAGCAAACCGAGTTGACTCTGGTTAGCAGACCGAGTTGACTCGGTTCTGCAAACCGAGTTGACTCGGTTCAACAAACCGAGTTGACTCGTTTCAGCAAACCGAGTTGACTCGTTTCAGTAAACCGAGTTGACTCGGTTCAGCAAACCGAGTTGACTCGGGTTAGCAAACCGAGTTGACTCGGGTTAGCAAACCGAGTTGACTCGGGTTAGCAAACCGAGTTGACTCGGTTCAGCAAACCGAGTTGACTCGGGTTAGCAGACCGAGTTTACTCGGGTTAGCAAACCGAGTTGACTCGGGTTAGCAGACCGAGTTGACTCGGTTCAGCAAACCGAGTTGACTCGGTTCAGCAAACCGAGTTGACTCGTTTCAGCAAACCGAGTTGACTCGTTTAGGCAAACCGAGTTGACTCGGTTCAGCAAACCGAGTTGACTCGTTTCAGCAAACCGAGATGACTCAGGTTAGCAAACCAAGTTGACTCGGGTTAGCAAACCGAGTTGACTCGGGTTACCAAACCGAGTTGACTCGGGTTAGCAAACCGAGTTGACTCGGTTCAGCAAACCGAGTTTACTCGGTTCAGCAAACCGAGTTGACTCGGTTCAGCAAACCGAGTTGACTCGGGTTAGCAAACCGAGTTGACTCAGGTCAGCAAACCGAGTTGACTCGGTTCAGCAAACCGAGTTGACTCGGTTCAGCAAACCGAGTTGACTCGGGTTAGCAAACCGAGTTGACTCGGTTCAGCAAACCGAGTTGACTCGGGTTAGCAGACCGAGTTGACTCGGGTTAGCAAACCGAGTTGACTCGGGCTAGCAAACCGAGTGGACTCGGTTCAGGAAACCGAGTTGACTCGGTTCAGCGAACCGAGTTAACTCGGGCTAGCAAACCGAGTTGACTAGGGTTAGCAAACCGAGTTGACTCGGGTTAGCAATCCGAGTTTACTCGGTTCAGCAAACCGAGATGACTCGGGTTA
The DNA here is from genome assembly GCA_914767635.1 of Melanostoma mellinum. NCBI lineage: Eukaryota > Metazoa > Arthropoda > Insecta > Diptera > Syrphidae > Melanostoma > Melanostoma mellinum. The sequence goes on along the minus strand of OU612058.1, from coordinate 160,880,316 downwards.
GCAAACCGAGTTGACTCGGGTTAGCAAACCGAGTTGACTCGGGTTAGCAAACCGAGTTGACTCGGGCTAGCAAACCGAGTTGACTCGGGTTAGCAAACCGAGTTGACTCGGGTTAGCAAACCGAGTTGACTCGGTTCAGCAAACCGAGTTGACTCGGTTCAGCAAACCGAGTTGACTCGGGTTAGCAGACCGAGTTGACTCGGGTTAGCAGACCGAGTTGACTCGGGTTAGCAAACCGAGTGGACTCGGTTCAGGAAACCGAGTTGACTCAGGTCAGCAAACCGAGTTGACTCGGTTCAGCAAACCGAGTTGACTCGGGTTAGCAAACCGAGTTGACTCGGGTTAGCAAACCGAGTTGACTCGGTTCAGCAAACCGAGTTGACTCGGTTCAGCAAACCGAGTTGACTCGGGTTAGCAAACCGAGTTGACTCGGGTTAGCAAACCGAGTTGACTCGGGTTAGCAAACCAAGTTGACTCGGTTCAGCAAACCGAGTTGACTCGTTTCAGCAAACCGAGATGACTCGTTTCAGCAAACCGAGATGACTCGGGTTAGCAAACCGAGTTGACTCGGGTTAGCAAACCGAGTTGACTCGGGTTAGCAAACCGAGTTGACTCGGGTTAGCAGACCGAGTTGACTCGGGTTAGCAAACCGAGTTGACTCGGGTTAGCAAACCGAGTTGACTCAGGTCAGCAAACCGAGTTGACTCGGTTCAGCAAACCGAGTTGACTCGGGTTAGCAAACCGAGTTGACTCGGGTAAGCAAACCGAGTTGACTCGGGTTAGCAAACCGAGTTGACTCGGTTCAGCAAACCGAGTTGACTCGGGTTAGCAAACCGAGTGGACTCGGTTCAGGAAACCGAGTTGTATCAGGTCAGCAAACCGAGTTGACTCGGTTCAGCAAACCGAGTTGACTCGGGTTAGCAAACCGAGTTGACTCGGGTTAGCAAACCGAGTTGACTCGGTTCAGCAAACCGAGTTGACTCGGGTTAGCAGACCGAGTTGACTCGGGTTAGCAAACCGAGTTGACTCGGGTTAGCAAACCGAGTTGACTCGGGTTAGCAAACCGAGTTGACTCGGGTTAGCAAACCGAGTTGATTCGGTTCAGCAAACCGAGTTGACTCGGGTTAGCAGACCGAGTTGACTCGGGTTAGCAAACCGAGTTGACTCGGGTTAGCAAACCGAGTTGACGAGTTGACTCGGGTTAGCAAACCGAGTTGACTCGGGTTAGCAAACCGAGTTGACTCGGGTTAGCAAACCGAGTTGACTCGGTTCAGCAAACCGAGTTGACTCGGTTCAGCAAACCGAGTTGACTCGGTTCAGCAAACCGAGTTGACTCGGGCTAGCAAACCGAGTTGACTCGGGTTAGCAAACCGAGTTGACTTGGGTTAGCAGACCGAGTTGACTCGGTTCACCAAACCGAGTTGACTCGGTTCAGCAAACCGAGTTGACTCGTTTCAGCAAACCGAGTTGACTCGTTTCAGCAAACCGAGTTGACTCGGTTCAGCAAACCGAGTTGACTCGGGTTAGCAAACCGAGTTGACTCGGGTTAGCAAACCGAGTTGACTCGGTTCAGCAAACCGAGTTGACTCGGTTCAGCAAACCGAGTTGACTCGGTTCAGCAAACCGAGTTGACTCGGGTTAGCAGACCGAGTTGACTCGGGTTAGCAAACCGAGTTGACTCGGTTCAGCAAACCGAGTTGACTCGGTTCAGCAAACCGAGTTGACTCGGTTCAGCAAACCGAGTTGACTCGGGTTAGCAAACCGAGTTGACTCGGGTTAGCAAACCGAATTGACTCGGTTCAGCAAACCGAGTTGACTCGTTTCAGCAAACCGAGTTGACTCGTTTCAGCAAACCGAGATGACTCGGGTTAGCAAACCGAGTTGACTCGGGTTAGCAAACCGAGTTGACTCGGGTTAGCAGACCGAGTTGACTCGGGTAAGCAGACCGAGTTGACTCGGGTTAGCAAACCGAGTTGACTCGGGTTAGCAAACCGAGTTGACTCAGGTCAGCAAACCGAGTTGACTCGGTTCAGCAAACCGAGTTGACTCGGGTTAGCAAACCGAGTTGACTCGGGTTAGCAAACCGAGTTGACTCGGGTTAGCAAACCGAGTTGACTCGGTTCAGCAAACCGAGTTGACTCGGTTCAGCAAACCGACTTGACTCGGGTTAGCAGACCGAGTTGACTCGGGTTAGCAGACCGAGTTGACTCGGGTTAGCAAACCGAGTTGACTCGGGTTAGCAGACCGAGTTGACTCGGGTTAGCAGACCGAGTTGACTCGGGTTAGCAGACCGAGTTGACTCGGGTAAGCAGACCGAGTTGACTCGGGTTAGCAAACCGAGTGGACTCGGTTCAGGAGACCGAGTTGACTCGGGTTAGCAAACCAAGTGGACTCGGTTCAGGAGACCGAGTTGACTCAGGTCAGCAAAACGAGTTGACTCGGTTCAGCAAACCGAGTTGACTCGGGTTAGCAAACCGAGTTGACTCGGGTTAGCAAACCGAGTTGACTCGGTTCAGCAAACCGAGTTGACTCGTTTCAGCAAACCGAGATGACTCGGGTTAGCAAACCGAGTTGACTCGGGTTAGCAAACCGAGATGACTCGGGTTAGCAGACCGAGTTGACTCGGGTTAGCAGACCGAGTTTACTCGGGTTAGCAAACCGAGTTGACTCGAGTTGCTAGCCCGAGTCAACTCGGTTTGCTAACCCGAGTCAACTCGGTTTGCTGAACCGAGTCAACTCGTTTTGCTGACCTGAGTCAACTCGGTCTCCTGAACCGAGTCCACTCGGTTTGCTTACCCGAGTCAACTCGGTCTGCTAACCCGAGTCAACTCGGTCTGCTAACCCGAGTCAACTCGGTCTGCTAACCCGAGTCAACTCGGTTTGCTAACCCGAGTCAACTCGGTCTGCTAACCCGAGTCAACTCGGTCTGCTAACCCGAGTCAACTCGGTTTGCTGAACCGAGTCAACTCGGTTTGCTGAACCGAGTCAACTCGGTTTGCTGAACCGAGTCAACTCGGTTTGCTAACCCGAGTCAACTCGGTTTGCTAACCCGAGTCAACTCGGTTTGCTAACCCGAGTCAACTCGGTTTGCTGAACCGAGTCAACTCGGTTTGCTGACCTGAGTAAACTCGGTTTGCTAACCCGAGTCAACTCGGTTTGCTAACCCGAGTCAACTCGGTCTGCTAACCCGAGTCAACTCGGTCTGCTAACCCGAGTCAACTCGGTTTGCTAACCCGAGTCAACTCGGTTTGCTAACCCGAGTCATCTCGGTTTGCTGAAACGAGTCAACTCGGTTTGCTGAAACGAGTCAACTCGGTTTGCTGAACCGAGTCAATTCGGTTTGCTAACCCGAGTCAACTCGGTTTGCTAACCCGAGTCAACTCGGTTTGCTGAACCGAGTCAACTCGGTTTGCTGAACCGAGTCAACTCGGTTTGCTGAACCGAGTCAACTCGGTTTGCTGAACCGAGTCAACTCGGTTTGCTGAACCGAGTCAACTCGGTTTGCTGAACCGAGTCAACTCGGTTTGCTAACCCGAGTCAACTCGGTTTGCTAACCCGAGTCAACTCGGTTTGCTAACCCGAGTCAACTCGGTCTGCTAACCCGAGTCAACTCGGTTTGCTGAACCGAGTCAACTCGGTTTGCTGAACCGAGTCAACTCGGTTTGCTAACCCGAGTCAACTCGGTTTGCTAACCCGAGTCAACTCGGTTTGCTGAACCGAGTCAACTCGGTTTGCTGAAACGAGTCAACTCGGTTTGCTGAAACGAGTCAACTCGGTTTGCTGAACCGAGTCAACTCGGTTTGCAGAACGGAGTCAACTCGGTCTGCTAACCCAAGTCAACTCGGTTTGCTAACCCGAGTCAACTCGGTTTGCTAGCCCGAGTCAACTCGGTTTGCTGAACCGAGTCAACTCGGTTTGCTGACCTGATACAACTCGGTTTCCTGAACCGAGTCCACTCGGTTTGCTAACCCGAGTCAACTCGGTTTGCTGAACCGAGTCAACTCGGTTTGCTAACCCGAGTCAACTCGGTTTGCTTACCCGAGTCAACTCGGTTTGCTAACCCGAGTCAACTCGGTTTGCTGAACCGAGTCAACTCGGTTTGCTGACCTGAGTCAACTCGGTTTGCTAACCCGAGTCAACTCTGTTTGCTAACCCGAGTCAACTCGGTCTGCTAACCCGAGTCAACTCGGTTTGCTAACCCGAGTCAACTCGGTTTGCTAACCCGAGTCATCTCGGTTTGCTGAAACGAGTCATCTCGGTTTGCTGAAACGAGTCAACTCGGTTTGCTGAACCGAGTCAACTTGGTTTGCTAACCCGAGTCAACTCGGTTTGCTAACCCGAGTCAACTCGGTTTGCTAACCCGAGTCAACTCGGTTTGCTAACCCGAGTCAACTCGGTTTGCTAACCCGAGTCAACTCGGTTTGCTAACCCGAGTCAACTCGGTTTGCTGAACCGAGTCAACTCGGTTTGCTGAACCGAGTCAACTCGGTTTGCTGAACCGAGTCAACTCGGTTTGCTAACCCGAGTCAACTCGGTTTGCTAACCCGAGTCAACTCGGTTTGCTGAACCGAGTCAACTCGGTTTGCTGACCTGAGTCAACTCGGTTTCCTGAACCGAGTCCACTCGGTTTGCTAACCCGAGTCAACTCGGTCTGCTAACCCGAGTCAACTCGGTCTGCTAACCCGAGTCAACTCGGTTTGCTGAACCGAGTCAACTCGGTTTGCTGAACCGAGTCAACTCGGTTTGCTAACCCGAGTCAACTCGGTTTGCTAACCCGAGTCAACTCGGTTTGCTAGCCCGAGTCAACTCGGTCTGCTAACCCGAGTCAACTCGGTTTGCTAACCCGAGTCAACTCGGTTTGCTAACCCGAGTCAACTCGGTTTGCTAACCCGAGTCATCTCGGTTTGCTGAACCGAGTCAACTCGGTTTGCTAACCCGAGTCAACTCGGTTTGCTAACCCTAGTCAACTCGGTTTGCTAGCCCGAGTTAACTCGGTTCGCTGAACCGAGTCAACTCGGTTTGCTGACCTGAGTCAACTCGGTTTCCTGAACCGAGTCCACTCGGTTTGCTAGCCCGAGTCAACTCGGTTTGCTAGCCCGAGTCAACTCGGTTTGCTGAACCGAGTCAACTTGGTTTGCTAACCCGAGTCAACTCGGTTTGCTAACCCGAGTCAACTCGGTTTGCTAACCCGAGTCAACTCGGTTTGCTAACCCGAGTCAACTCGGTTTGCTGAATCGAGTCAACTCGGTTTGCTGAACCGAGTCAACTCGGTTTGCTGAACCGAGTCAACTCGGTTTGCTAACCCGAGTCAACTCGGTTTGCTAACCCGAGTCAACTCGGTTTGCTGAACCGAGTCAACTCGGTTTGCTGACCTGAGTCAACTCGGTTTCCTGAACCGAGTCCACTCGGTTTGCTTACCCGAGTCAACTCGGTCTGCTAACCCGAGTCAACTCGGTCTGCTAACCCGAGTCAACTCGGTTTGCTGAACCGAGTCAACTCGGTTTGCTAACCCGAGTCAACTCGGTTTGCTGAACCGAGTCAACTCGGTTTGCTGACCTGAGTCAACTCGGTTTGCTAACCCGAGTCAACTCGGTTTGCTGAACCGAGTCAACTCGGTTTGCTGAACCGAGTAAACTCGGTTTGCTGAACCGAGTCAACTCGGTTTGCTAACCCGAGTCAACTCGGTTTGGTAACCCGAGTCAACTTGGTTTGCTAACCCGAGTCATCTCGGTTTGCTGAAACGAGTCAACTCGGTTTGCCGAACCGAGTCAACTCGGTTTGCTGAATCGAGTCAACTCGGTTTGCTGAACCGAGTCAACTCGGTTTGCTGAACCGAGTCAACTCGGTCTGCTAACCCGAGTCAACTCGGTTTGCTAACCCGAGTCAACTCGGTCTGCTAACCCGAGTCAACTCGGTTTGCTGAACCGAGTCAACTCGGTTTGCTGAACCGAGTCAACTCGGTTTGCTAACCCGAGTCAACTCGGTTTGCTAACCCGAGTCAACTCGGTTTGCTAACCCGAGTCAACTCGGTTTGCTGAACCGAGTCAACTCGGTTTACTGAAACGAGTCAACTCGGTTTGCTGAACCGAGTCAACTCGGTTTGCAGAACCGAGTCAACTCGGTCTGCTAACCAGAGTCAACTCGGTTTGCTAACCTGAGTCAACTCGGTTTGCTAACCTGAGTCAACTCGGTTTGCTGAACCGAGTCAACTCGGTTTGCTGAAACGAGTCAACTCGGTTTGCTGAAACGAGTCAACTCGGTTTGCTTAACCGAGTCAACTCGGTCTGCTAACCCGAGTCATCTCGGTCTGCTAACCCGAGTCAACTCGGTTTGCTAACCCGAGTCAACTCGGTTTGCTAACCCGAGTCATCTCGGTTTGCTGAAACGAGTCAACTCGGTTTTCTGAAACGAGTCAACTCGGTTTGCTGAACCGAGTCAACTCGGTTTGCTAACCCGAGTCAACTCGATTTGCTAACCCGAGTCAACTCGGTTTGCTAACCCGAGTCAACTCGGTTTGCTAACCTGATTCAACTCGGTTTGCTGAACCGAGTCAACCTGGTTTGCTAACCCGAGTCAACTCGGTTTGCTGAACCGAGTCAACTCGGTTTGCTGAACCGAGTCAACTCGGTTTGCTAACCCGAGTCAACTCGGTTTGCTAACCCGAGTCAACTCGGTCTGCTAACCCGAGTCAACTCGGTTTGCTGAACCGAGTCAACTCGGTTTGCTGAACCGAGTCAACTCGGTTTGCTAACCCGAGTCAACTCGGTTTGCTGAACCGAGTCAACTCGGTTTGCTGAACCGAGTCAACTCGGTCTGCTAACCCGAGTCAACTCGGTCTGCTAACCCGAGTCAACTCGGTCTGCTAACCCGAGTCATCTCGGTTTGCTGAAACGAGTCAACTCGGTTTGCTGAAACGAGTCAACTCGGTTTGCTGAACCAAGTCAACTCGGTTTGCTAACCCGAGTCAACTCGGTTTGCTGAACCGAGTCAACTCGGTTTGCTGAACCGAGTCAACTCGGTTGGCTAACCCGAGTCATCTCGGTTTGCTGAACCGAGTCAACTCGGTTTGCTAACCCGAGTCAACTCGATTTGCTAACCCGAGTCAACTCGGTCTGCTAACCCGAGTCAACTCGGTTTGCTAACCTGATTCAACTCGGTTTGCTGAACCGAGTCAACTCGGTTTGCTAACCCGATTCAACTCGGTTTGCTGAACCGAGTCAACTCGGTTTGCTGAACCGAGTCAACTCGGTTTGCTAACCCGAGTCAACTCGGTTTGCTAACCCGAGTCAACTCGGTCTGCTAACCCGAGTCAACTCGGTTTGCTGAACCGAGTCAACTCGGTTTGCTGAACCGAGTCAACTCGGTTTGCTAACCCGAGTCAACTCGGTTTGCTAACCCGAGTCAACTCGGTTTGCTAACCCGAGTCAACTCGGTTTGCTGAACCGAGTCAACTCGGTTTGCTGAACCGAGTCAACTCGTTTTGCTGACCTGAGTCAACTCGGTCTCCTGAACCGAGTCCACTCGGTTAGCTAACCCGAGTCACCTCGGTTTGCTAACCCGAGTCAACTCAGTTTGCTGAACCGAGTCAACTCGGTTTGCTGACCTGAGTCAACTCGGTTTGCTGACCTGAGTCAACTCGGTTTGCTAACCCGAGTCAACTCGGTTTGCTAACCCGAGTAAACTCGGTCTGCTAACCCGAGTCAACTCGGTCTGCTAACCCGAGTCATCTCGGTTTGCTAACCCGAGTCAACTCGGTTTGCTAACCCGAGTCATCTCGGTTTGCTGAAACGAGTCAACTCGGTTTGCTGAACCGAGTCAACTCGGTTTGCTGAACCGAGTCAACTCGGTTTGCTAACCCGAGTCAACTCGGTTTGCTAACCCGAGTCAACTCGGTTTGCTAACCCGAGTCAACTCGGTTTGCTAACCCGAGTCAACTCGGTTTGCTAACCCGAGTCAACTCGGTTTGCTAACCCGAGTCAACTCGGTTTGCTGAACCGAGTCAACTCGTTTTGCTGACCTGAGTCAACTCGGTCTCCTGAACCGAGTCCACTCGGTTTGCTAACCCGAGTCAACTCGGTCTGCTAACCCGAGTCAACTCGGTCTGCTAACCCGAGTCAACTCGGTCTGCTAACCCGAGTCAACTCGGTTTGCTAACCCGAGTCAACTCGGTCTGCTAACCCGAGTCAACTCGGTCTGCTAACCCGAGTCAACTCGGTTTGCTGAACCGAGTCAACTCGGTTTGCTGAACCGAGTCAACTCGGTTTGCTAACCCGAGTCAACTCGGTTTGCTAACCCGAGTCAACTCGGTTTGCTAACCCGAGTCAACTCGGTTTGCTGAACCGAGTCAACTCGGTTTGCTGACCTGAGTCAACTCGGTTTGCTAACCCGAGTCAACTCGGTTTGCTAACCCGAGTCAACTCGGTCTGCTAACCCGAGTCAACTCGGTTTGCTAACCCGAGTCAACTCGGTTTGCTAACCCGAGTCATCTCGGTTTGCTGAAACGAGTCAACTCGGTTTGCTGAAACGAGTCAACTCGGTTTGCTGAACCGAGTCAATTCGGTTTGCTAACCCGAGTCAACTCGGTTTGCTAACCCGAGTCAACTCGGTTTGCTGAACCGAGTCAACTCGGTTTGCTGAACCGAGTCAACTCGGATTGCTGAACCGAGTCAACTCGGTTTGCTGAACCGAGTCAACTCGGTTTGCTAACCCGAGTCAACTCGGTTTGCTAACCCGAGTCAACTCGGTTTGCTATCCCGAGTCAACTCGGTCTGCTAACCCGAGTCAACTCGGTCTGCTAACCCGAGTCAACTCGGTTTGCTAACCCGAGTCAACTCGGTTTGCTGAACCGAGTCAACTCGGTTTGCCAACCCGAGTCAACTCGGTTTGCTAACCCGAGTCAACTCGGTTTGCTGAACCGAGTCAACTCGGTTTGCTGAAACGAGTCAACTCGGTTTGCTGAAACGAGTCAACTCGGTTTGCTGAACCGAGTCAACTCGGTTTGCTGAACCGAGTCAACTCGGTCTGCTAACCCAAGTCAACTCGGTTTGCTAACCCGAGTCAACTCGGTTTGCTAACCCGAGTCAACTCGGTTTGCTGAATTGAGTCAACTCGGTTTGCTGAAACGAGTCAACTCGGTTTGCAGAACCGAGTCAACTCGGTTTGCTGAACCGAGTCAACTCGGTTTGCTGAACCGAGTCAACTCGGTCTGCTAACCCGAGTCAACTCGGTCTGCTAACCCGAGTCAACTCGGTCTGCTAACCCGAGTCATCTCGGTTGGCTGAAACGAGTCAACTCGGTTTGCTGAAACGAGTCAACTCGGTTTGCTGAACCGAATCAACTCGGTTTGCTAACCCGAGTCAACTCGGTTTGCTAACCCGAGTCAACTCGGTTTGCTGAACCGAGTCAACTCGGTTTGCTGAACCGAGTCAACTCGGTTGGCTAACCCGAGTCATCTCGGTTTGCTGAAACGAGTCAACTCGGTTTGCTGAAACGAGTCAACTCGGTCTGCTAACCCGAGTCAACTCGGTTTGCTGAACCGAGTCAACTCGGTTTGCTGAACCGAGTCAACTCGGTTTGCTGAACCGAGTCAACTCGGTTTGCTGAACCGAGTCAACTCGGTTTGCTAACCCGAGTCAACTTGGTTTGCTAACCCGAGTCAACTCGGTTTGCTAACCCGAGTCAACTCGGTTTGCTGAACCGAGTCAACTCGGTTTGCTGACCTGAGTCAACTCGGTTTGCTAACCCGAGTCAACTCGGTTTGCTAACCCGAGTCAACTCGGTCTGCTAACCCGAGTCAACTCGGTTTGCTAACCCGAGTCAACTCGGTTTGCTAACCCGAGTCAACTCGGTTTGCTAACCCGAGTCAACTCGGTTTGCTAACCCGAGTCAACTCGGTTTGCTGAACCGAGTCAACTCGGTTTGCTGACCTGAGTCAACTCGGGTTGCTAACCCGAGTCAACTCGGTTTGCTAACCCGAGTCAACTCGGTCTGCTAACCCGAGTCAACTCGGTCTGCTAACCCGAGTCAACTCGGTTTGCTAACCCGAGTCATCTCGGTTTGCTGAAACGAGTCAACTCGGTTTGCTGAAACGAGTCAACTCGGTTTGCTGAACCGAGTCAATTCGGTTTGCTAACCCGAGTCAACTCGGTTTGCTAACCCGAGTCAACTCGGTTTGCTGAACCGAGTCAACTCGGTTTGCTGAACCGAGTCAACTCGGTTTGCTGAACCGAGTCAACTCGGTTTGCTGAACCGAGTCAACTCGGTTTGCTAACCCGAATCAACTCGGTTTGCTAACCCGAATCAACTCGGTTTGCTAACCCGAGTCAACTCGGTTTGCTAACCCGAGTCAACTCAGTCTGCTAACCCGAGTCAACTCGGTCTGCTAACCCGAGTCAACTCGGTTTGCTGAACCGAGTCAACTCGGTTTGCTTACCCGAGTCAACTCGGTTTGCTAACCCGAGTCAACTCGGTTTGCTGAACCGAGTCAACTCGGTTTGCTGAAACGAGTCAACTCGGTTTGCTGAAACGAGTCAACTCGGTTTGCTGAACCGAGTCAACTCGGTTTGCTGAACCGAGTCAACTCGGTCTGCTAACCCAAGTCAACTCGGTTTGCTAACCCGAGTCAACTCGGTTTGCTAACCCGAGTCAACTCGGTTTGCTAACCCGAGTCAACTCGGTTTGCTAACCCGAGTCAACTCGGTTTGCTGAACCGAGTCAACTCGGTTTGCTGAATTGAGTCAACTCGGTTTGCTGAAACGAGTCAACTCGGTTTGCTGAACCGAGTCAACTCGGTCTGCTAACCCGAGTCAACTCGGTCTGCTAACCCGAGTCAACTCGGTCTGCTAACCCGAGTCATCTCGGTTTGCTGAAACGAGTCAACTCGGTTTGCTGAAACGAGTCAACTCGGTTTGCTGAACCGAGTCAACTCGGTTTGCTAACCCGAGTCAACTCGGTTTGCTAACCCGAGTCAACTCGGTTTGCTGAACCGAGTCAACTCGGTTTGCTGAACCGAGTCAACTCGGTTGGCTAACCCGAGTCATCTCGGTTTGCTGAAACGAGTCAACTCGGTTTGCTGAAACGAGTCAACTCGGTTTGCTGAACCGAGTCAAATCGGTTTGCTAACCCGAGTCAACTCGGTTTGCTAACCCGAGTAAACTCGGTTTGCTGAACCGAGTCAACTCGGTTTGCTGAACCGAGTCAACTCGGTTTGCTGAACCGAGTCAACTCGGTTTGCTGAACCGAGTCAACTCGGTTTGCTGAACCGAGTCTACTCGGTTTGCTGAACCGAGTCAACTCGGTTTGCTGAACCGAGTCAACTCGGTGTGCTAACCCGAGTCAACTCGGTTTGCTAACCCGAGTCAACTCGGTTTGCTAACCCGAGTCAACTCGGTTTGCTAACCCGAGTCAACTCGGTCTGCTAACCCGAGTCAACTCGGTTTGCTGAACCGAGTCAACTCGGTTTGCTGAACCGAGTCAACTCGGTTTGCTGAACCGAGTCAACTCGGTCTGCTTACCCGAGTCAACTCGGTTTGCTAACCCGAGTCAACTCGGTTTGCTAACCCGAGTCAACTCGGTTTGCTGAACCGAGTCAACTCGTTTTGCTGACCTGAGTCCACTCGGTTTGCTAACCCGAGTCAACTCGGTCTGCTAACCCGAGTCAACTCGGTCTGCTAACCCGAGTCAACTCGGTCTGCTAACCCGAGTCAACTCGGTTTGCTGAACCGAGTCAACTCGGTTTGCTAACCCGAGTCAACTCGGTTTGCTGAACCGAGTCAACTCGGTTTGCTGACCTGAGTCAACTCGGTTTGCTAACCCGAGTCAACTCGGTTTGCTATCCCGAGTCAACTCGGTCTGCTAACCCGAGTCAACTCGGTCTGCTAACCCGAGTCAACTCGGTTTGCTAACCCGAGTCAACTCGGTTTGCTAACCCGAGTCATCTCGGTTTGCTGAAACGAGTCAACTCGATTTGCTGAAACGAGTCAACTCGGTTTGCTGAAACGAGTCAACTCGGTTTGCTGAACCGAGTCAACTCGGTTTGCTAACCCGAGTCAACTCGGTTTGCTGAACCGAGTCAACTCGGTTTGCTGAACCGAGTCAACTCGGTTTGCTAACCCGAGTCAACTCGGTTTGCTAACCCGAGTCAACTCGGTTTGCTAACCCGAGTCAACTCAGTCTGCTAACCCGAGTCAACTCGGTTTGCTGAACCGAGTCAACTCGGTTTGCTGAACCGAGTCAACTCGGTTTGCTGAACCGAGTCAACTCGGTTTGCTGAACCGAGTCAACTCGGTTTGCAAACCCGAGTCAACTCGGTTTGCTAACCCGAGTCAATTCGGTTTGCTAACCCGAGTCAACTCGGTTTGCTGAACCGAGTCAATTCGTTTTGCTGACCTGAGTCAACTCGGTCTCCTGAACCGAGTCCACTCGGTTTGCTAACCCGAGTCAACTCGGTCTGCTAACCCGAGTCAACTCGGTCTGCTAACCCGAGTCAACTCGGTTTGCTGAACCGAGTCAACTCGGTTTGCTGAACCGAGTCAACTCGGTTTGCTGAACCGAGTCAACTCGGTTTGCTAACCCGAGTCAACTCGGTTTGCTAACCCGAGTCAACTCGGTTTGCTAACCCGAGTCAACTCGGTTTGCTGAACCGAATCAACTCGGTTTGCTGAACCGAGTCAACTCGGTTTGCTAACCCGAGTCAACTCGGTTAGCTAGCCCGAGTCAACTCGGTCTGCTAACCCGAGTCAACTCGGTTTGCTGAACCGAGTCAACTCGGTTTGCTGACCTGAGTCAACTCGGTTTGCTAACCCGAGTCAACTCGGTTTGCTAACCCGAGTCAACTCGGTCTGCTAACCCGAGTCAACTCGGTCTGCTAACCCGAGTCAACTCGGTTTGCTAACCCGAGTCAACTCGGTTTGCTAACCCGAGTCATCTCGGTTTGCTGAAACGAGTCAACTAGGTTTGCTGAAACGAGTCAACTCGGTTTGCTGAACCGAGTCAACTCGGTTTGCTAACCCGAGTCAACTCGGTTTGCTAACCCGAGTCAACTCGGTTTGCTAACCCGAGTCAACTCGGTTTGCTGAACCGAGTCAACTCGGTTTGCTGAACCGAGTCAACTCGGTTTGCTGAACCGAGTCAACTCGGTTTGCTGAACCGAGTCAACTCGGTTTGCTAACCCGAGTCAACTCGGTTTGCTAACCCGAATCAACTCGGTCTGCTAAAACGAGTCAACTCGGTTTGCTGAACCGAGTCAACTCGGTTTGCTGAATTGAGTCAACTCGGTTTGCTGAAACGAGTCAACTCGGTTTGCAGAACCGAGTCAACTCGGTTTGCTGAACCGAGTCAACTCGGTTTGCTGAACCGAGTCAACTCGGTCTGCTAACCCGAGTCAACTCGGTCTGCCAACCCGAGTCAACTCGGTCTGCTAACCCGAGTCATCTCGGTTTGCTGAAACGAGTCAACTCGGTTTGCTGAAACGAGTCAACTCGGTTTGCTGAACCGAATCAACTCGGTTTGCTAACCCTAGTCAACTCGGTTTGCTAACCCGAGTCAACTCGGTTTGCTGAACCGAGTCAACTCGGTTTGCTGAACCGAGTCAACTCGGTTGGCTAACCCGAGTCATCTCGGTTTGCTGAAACGAGTCAACTCGGTTTGCTGAAACGAGTCAACTCGGTCTGCTAACCCGAGTTAACTCGGTTTGCTGAACCGAGTCAACTCGGTTTGCTGAACCGAGTCAACTCGGTTTGCTGAACCGAGTCAACTCGGTTTGCTAACCCGAGTCAACTTGGTTTGCTAACCCGAGTCAACTCGGTTTGCTAACCCGAGTCAACTCGGTTTGCTGAACCGAGTCAACTCGGTTTGCTGACCTGAGTCAACTCGGTTTGCTAACCCGAGTCAACTCGGTTTGCTAACCCGAGTCAACTCGGTCTGCTAACCCGAGTCAACTCGGTCTGCTAACCCGAGTCAACTCGGTTTGCTAACCCGAGTCATCTCGGTTTGCTGAAACGAGTCAACTCGGTTTGCTGAAACGAGTCAACTCGGTTTGCTGAACCGAGTCAATTCGGTTTGCTAACCCGAGTCAACTCGGTTTGCTAACCCGAGTCAACTCGGTTTGCTGAACCGAGTCAACTCGGTTTGCTGAACCGAGTCAACTCGGTTTGCTGAACCGAGTCAACTCGGTTTGCTAACCCGAATCAACTCGGTTTGCTAACCCGAATCAACTCGGTTTGCTAACCCGAGTCAACTCGGTTTGCTAACCCTAGTCAACTCGGTCTGCTAACCCGAGTCAACTCGGTCTGCTAACCCGAGTCAACTCGGTTTGCTGAACCGAGTCAACTCGGTTTGCTAACCCGAGTCAACTCGGTTTGCTAACCCGAGTCAACTCGGTTTGCTGAACCGAGTCAACTCGGTTTGCTGAAACGAGTCAACTCGGTTTGCTGAAACGAGTCAACTCGGTTTGCTGAACCGAGTCAACTCGGTTTGCTGAACCGAGTCAACTCGGTCTGCTAACCCAAGTCAACTCGGTTTGCTAACCCGAGTCAACTCGGTTTGCTAACCCGAGTCAACTCGGTTTGCTAACCCGAGTCAACTCGGTTTGCTGAACCGAGTCAACTCGGTTTGCTGAATTGAGTCAACTCGGTTTGCTGAAACGAGTCAACTCGGTTTGCTGAACCGAGTCAACTCGGTTTGCTGAACCGAGTCAACTCGGTCTGCTAACCCGAGTCAACTCGGTCTGCTAACCCGAGTCAACTCGGTCTGCTAACCCGAGTCATCTCGGTTTGCTGAAACGAGTCAACTCGGTTTGCTGAAACGAGTCAACTCGGTTTGCTGAACCGAGTCAACTCGGTTTGCTAACCCGAGTCAACTCGGTTTGCTAACCCGAGTCAACTCGGTTTGCTGAACCGAGTCAACTCGGTTTGCTGAACCGAGTCAACTCGGTTGGCTAACCCGAGTCATCTCGGTTTGCTGAAACGAGTCAACTCGGTTTGCTGAAACGAGTCAACTCGGTTTGCTGAACCGAGTCAAATCGGTTTGCTAACCCGAGTCAACTCGGTTTGCTAACCCGAGTAAACTCGGTTTGCTGAACCGAGTCAACTCGGTTTGCTGAACCTAGTCAACTCGGTTTGCTGAACCGAGTCAACTCGGTTTGCTGAACCGAGTCAACTCGGTTTGCTGAACCGAGTCTACTCGGTTTGCTGAACCGAGTCAACTCGGTTTGCTGAACCGAGTCAACTCGGTTTGCTGAACCGAGTCAACTCGGTGTGCTAACCCGAGTCAACTCGGTTTGCTAACCCGAGTCAACTCGGTTTGCTAACCCGAGTCAACTCGGTCTGCTAACCCGAGTCAACTCGGTTTGCTGAACCGAGTGAACTCGGTTTGCTGAACCGAGTCAACTCGGTTTGCTGAACCGAGTCAACTCGGTCTGCTTACCCGAGTCAACTCGGTTTGCTAACCCGAGTCAACTCGGTTTGCTAACCCGAGTCAACTCGGTTTGCTGAACCGAGTCAACTCGTTTTGCTGACCTGAGTCCACTCGGTTTGCTAACCCGAGTCAACTCGGTCTGCTAACCCGAGTCAACTCGGTCTGCTAACCCGAGTCAACTCGGTCTGCTAACCCGAGTCAACTCGGTTTGCTGAACCGAGTCAACTCGGTTTGCTAACCCGAGTCAACTCGGTTTGCTGAACCGAGTCAACTCGGTTTGCTGACCTGAGTCAACTCGGTTTGCTAACCCGAGTCAACTCGGTTTGCTATCCCGAGTCAAGTCGGTCTGCTAACCCGAGTCAACTCGGTTTGCTGAACCGAGTCAAATCGGTTTGCTAACCCGAGTCAACTCGGTTTGCTAACCCGAGTAAACTCGGTTTGCTGAACCGAGTCAACTCGGTTTGCTGAACCGAGTCAACTCGGTTTGCTGAACCGAGTCAACTCGGTTTGCTGAACCGAGTCAACTCGGTTTGCAAACCCGAGTCAACTCGGTTTGCTAACCCGAGTCAACTCGGTTTGCTAACCCGAGTCAACTCGGTTTGCTGAACCGAGTCAATTCGTTTTGCTGACCTGAGTCAACTCGGTCTCCTGAACCGAGTCCACTCGGTTTGCTAACCCGAGTCAACTTGGTCTGCTAACCCGAGTCAACTCGGTCTGCTAACCCGAGTCAACTCGGTTTGCTGAACCGAGTCAACTCGGTTTGCTGAACCGAGTCAACTCGGTTTGCTAACCCGAGTCAACTCGGTTTGCTAACCCGAGTCAACTCGGTTTGCTAACCCGAGTCAACTCGGTTTGCTGAACGGAGTCAACTCGGTTTGCTGAACCGAGTGAACTCGGTTTGCTAACCCGAGTCAACTCGGTTAGCTAGCCCGAGTCAACTCGGTTTGCTAACCCGAGTCAACTCGGTTTGCTGAACCGAGTCAACTCGGTTTGCTGACCTGAGTCAACTCGGTTTGCTAACCCGAGTCAACTCGGTTTGCTAACCCGAGTCAACTCGGTCTGCTAACCCGAGTCAACTCGGTCTGCTAACCCGAGTCAACTCGGTCTGCTAACCCGAGTCAACTCGGTTTGCTAACCCGAGTCAACTCGGTTTGCTAACCCGAGTCATCTCGGTTTGCTGAAACGAGTCAACTCGGTTTGCTGAACCGAGTCAACTCGGTTTGCTAACCCGAGTCAACTCGGTTTGCTAACCCGAGTCAACTCGGTTTGCTAACCCGAGTCAACTCGGTTTGCTGAACCGAGTCAACTCGGTTTGCTGAACCGAGTCAACTCGGTTTGCTGAACCGAGTCAACTCGGTTTGCTGAACCGAGTCAACTCGGTTTGCTAACCCGAGTCAACTCGGTTTGCTAACCCGAGTCAACTCGGTTTGCTAACCCGAATCAACTCGGTCTGCTAAAACGAGTCAACTCGGTTTGCTGAACCGAGTCAACTCGGTTTGCTAACCCGAGTCAACTCGGTTTGCTAACCTGAGTCAACTCGGTTTGCTGAACCGAGTCAACTCGGTTTGCTGAAACGAGTCAACTCGGTTTGCTGACCTGAGTCAACTCGGTTTGCTGAACCGAGTCAACTCGGTCTGCTAACCCGAGTCAACTCGGTTTGCTAACCCGAGTCAACTCGGTTTGCTAACCCGAGTCAACTCGGTTTGCTAACCCGAGTCAACTCGGTTTGCTGAAACGAGTCCACTCGGTTTGCTGAAACGAGTCAACTCGGTTTAATGAACCGAGTCAACTCGGTCTGCTAACCCGAGTCAACTCGGTCTGCTAACCCGAGTCAACTCGGTCTGCTAACCCAAGTCAACTCGGTTTGCTAACCCGAGTCAACTCGGTTTGCTAACCCGAGTCATCTCGGTTTGCTGAAACGAGTCAACTCGGTTTGCTGAAACGAGTCAACTCGGTTTGCTGAACCGAGTCAACTCGGTTTGCTAACCCGAGTCAACTCGGTTTGCTAACCCGAGTCAACTCGGTTTGCTAACCCGAGTCAACTCGGTTTGCTAACCCGAGTCAACTCGGTTTGCTGAACCGAGTCAACTCGGTTGGCTAACCCGAGTCATCTCGGTTTGCTGAAACGAGTCAACTCGGTTTGCTGAAACGAGTCAACTCGGTTTGCTGAACCGAGTCAACTCGGTTTGCTAACCCGAGTCAACTCGGTTTGCTAACCCGAGTCAACTCGGTTTGCTAACCCGAGTCAACTCGGTTTGCTGAACCGAGTCAACTCGGTTTGCTAACCCGAGTCAACTCGGTTTGCTAACCCGAATCAACTCGGTTTGCTAACCCGAGTCAACTCGGTTTGCTGAACCAAGTCAACTCGGTTTGCTGAACCGAGTCAACTCGGTTTGCTGAACCGAGTCAACTCGGTTTGCTGAACCGAGTCAACTCGGTTTGCTGAACCGAGTCAACTCGGTTTGCTGAACCGAGTCAACTCGGTTTGCTAACCCGAGTCAACTCGGTTTGCTAACCCGAGTCAACTCGGTTTGCTAACCCGAGTCAACTCGGTCTGCTAACCCGAGTCAACTCGGTTTGCTGAACCGAGTCAACTCGGTTTGCTAACCCGAGTCAACTCGGTTTGCTAACCCGAGTCAACTGGGTTTGCTAACCCGAGTCAACTCGGTTTGCTGAACCGAGTCAACTCGTTTTGCTGACCTGAGTCCACTCGGTTTGCTAACCCGAGTCAACTCGTTCTGCTAACCCGAGTCAACTCGGTCTGCTAACCCGAGTCAACTCGGTTTGCTGAACTGAGTCAACTCGGTTTGCTGAACCGAGTCAACTCGGTTTGCTAACCCGAGTCAACTCGGTTTGCTAACCCGAGTCAACTCGGTTTGCTAACCCGAGTCAACTCGGTTTGCTGAACCGATTCAACTCGGTTTGCTGACCTGAGTCAACTCGGTTTCCTGAACCGAGTCCACTCGGTTTGCTAACCCGAGTCAACTCGGTCTGCTAACCCGAGTCAACTCGGTCTGCTAACCCGAGTCAACTCGGTCTGCTAACCCGAGTCAACTCGGTTTGCTGAACCGAGTCAACTCGGTTTACTAACCCGAGTCAACTCGGTTTGCTGAACCGAGTCCACTCGTTTTGCTAAAACCGAGTCAACTCGGTTTGCTAACCCGAGTCAACTCGGTTTGCTAACCCGAGTCAACTCGGTTTGCTGAACCGAGTCAACTCGGTTTGCTGACCTGAGTCAACTCGGTTTGCTAACCCGAGTCAACTCGGTTTGCTAACCCGAGTCAACTCGGTCTGCTAACCCGAGTCAACTCGGTCTGCTAACCCGAGTCAACTCGGTTTGCTGAACCGAGTCAACTCGGTTTGCTGCACCGAGTCAACTCGGTTTGCTAACCCGAGTCAACTCGGTTTGCTAACCCGAGTCAACTCGGTTTGCTAACCCGAGTCATCTCGGTTTGCTGAAACGAGTCAACTAGGTTTGCTGAAACGAGTCAACTCGGTTTGCTGAACCGAGTCAACTCGGTTTGCTAACCCGAGTCAACTCGGTTTGCTAACCCGAGTCAACTCGGTTTGCTAACCCGAGTCAACTCGGTTTGCTAACCCGAGTCAACTCGGTTTGCTGAACCGAGTCAACTCGGTTTGCTAACCCGAGTCAACTCGGTCTGCTAACCCGAGTCAACTCGGTTTGCTGAACCGAGTCAACTCGGTTTGCTAACCCGAGTCAACTCGGTTTGCTGAACCGAGTCAACTCGGTTTGCTGACCTGAGTCAACTCGGTTTGCTAACCCGAGTCAACTCGGTTTGCTAACCCGAGTCAACTCGGTCTGCTAACCCGAGTCAACTCGGTTTGCTAACCCGAGTCAACTCGGTTTGCTGAAACGAGTCAACTAGGTTTGCTGAAACGAGTCAACTCGGTTTGCTGAACCGAGTCAACTCGGTTTGCTAACCCGAGTCAACTCGGTTTGCTAACCCGAGTCAACTCGGTTTGCTGAACCGAGTCAACTCGGTTTGCTAACCCGAGTCAACTCGGTCTGCTAACCCGAGTCAACTCGGTTTGCTGAACCGAGTCAACTCGGTTTGCTGACCTGAGTCAACTCGGTCTGCTAACCCGAGTCAACTCGGTCTGCTAACCCGAGTCAACTCGGTTTGCTAACCCGAGTCAACTCGGTTTGCTAACCCGAGTCATCTCGGTTTGCTGAAACGAGTCAACTCGGTTTGCTGAAACGAGTCAACTCGGTTTGCTGAAACGAGTCAACTCGGTTTGCTGAACCGAGTCAACTCGGTTTGCTAACCCGAGTCAACTCGGTTTGCTAACCCGAGTCAACTCGGTTTGCTTAACCGAGTCAACTCGGTGTGCTGAACCGAGTCAACTCGGTTTGCTAACCCGAGTCAACTCGGTTTGCTAACCCGAGTCAACTCGGTTTGCTAACCCGAGTCAACTCAGTCTGCTAACCCGAGTCAACTCGGTTTGCTGAACCGAGTCAACTCGGTTTGCTGAACCGAGTCAACTCGGTTTGCTGAACCGAGTCAACTCGGTTTGCAAACCCGAGTCAACTCGGTTTGCTAACCCGAGTCAACTCGGTTTGCTAACCCGAGTCAACTCGGTTTGCTGAACCGAGTCAATTCGTTTTGCTGACCTGAGTCAACTCGGTCTCCTGAACCGAGTCCACTCGGTTTGCTAACCCGAGTCAACTCGGTCTGCTAACCCGAGTCAACTCGGTCTGCTAACCCGAGTCAACTCGGTTTGCTGAACCGAGTCAACTCGGTTTGCTGAACCGAGTCAACTCGGTTTGCTAACCCGAGTCAACTCGGTTTGCTAACCCGAGTCAACTCGGTTTGCTAACCCGAGTCAACTCGGTTAGCTAGCCCGAGTCAACTCGGTTTGCTAACCCGAGTCAACTCGGTTTGCTGAACCGAGTCAACTCGGTTTGCTTACCTGAGTCAACTCGGTTTGCTAACCCGAGTCAACTCGGTTTGCTAACCCGAGTCAACTCGGTTTGCTAACCCGAGTCAACTCGGTTTGCTAACCCGAGTCAACTCGGTTTGCTAACCCGAGTCATCTCGGTTTGCTGAAACGAGTCAACTAGGTTTGCTGAAACGAGTCAACTCGGTTTGCTGAACCGAGTCAACTCGGTTTGCTAACCCGAGTCAACTCGGTTTGCTAACCCGAGTCAACTCGGTTTGCTAACCCGAGTCAACTCGGTTTGCTGAACCGAGTCAACTCGGTTTGCTGAACCGAGTCAACTCGGTTTGCTGAACCGAGTCAACTCGGTTTGCTGAACCGAGTCAATTCGGTTTGCTAACCCGAGTCAACTCGGTTTGCTAACCCGAATCAACTCGGTCTGCTAAAACGAGTCAACTCGGTTTGCTGAACCGAGTCAACTCGGTTTGCTAACCCGAGTCAACTCGGTTTGCTAACCCGAGTCAACTCGGTTTGCTGAACCGAGTCAACTCGGTTTGCTGAAACGAGTCAACTCGGTTTGCTGAACCGAGTCAACTCGGTTTGCTGAACCGAGTCAACTCGGTCTGCTAACCCGAGTCAACTCGGTTTGCTAACCCGAGTCAACTCGGTTTGCTAACCCGAGTCAACTCGGTTTGCTAACCCGAGTCAACTCGGTTTGCTGAACCGAGTCAACTCGGTTTGCTGAAACGAGTCCACTCGGTTTGCTGAAACGAGTCAACTCGGTTTAATGAACCGAGTCAACTCGGTCTGCTAACCCGAGTCAACTCGGTCTGCTAACCCGAGTCAACTCGGTTTGCTAACCCAAGTCAACTCGGTTTGCTAACCCGAGTCAACTCGGTTTGCTAACCCGAGTCATCTCGGTTTGCTGAAACGAGTCAACTCGGTTTGCTGAAACGAGTCAACTCGGTTTGCTGAACCGAGTCAACTCGGTTTGCTAACCCGAGTCAACTCGGTTTGCTAACCCGAGTCAACTCGGTTTGCTAACCCGAGTCAACTCGGTTTGCTGAACCGAGTCAACTCGGTTTGCTGAACCGAGTCAACTCGGTTGGCTAACCCGAGTCATCTCGGTGTGCTGAAACGAGTCAACTCGGTTTGCTGAAACGAGTCAACTCGGTTTGCTGAACCGAGTCAACTCGGTTTGCTAACCCGAGTCAACTCGGTTTGCTAACCCGAGTCAACTCGGTTTGCTGAACCGAGTCAACTCGGTTTGCTAACCCGAGTCAACTCGGTTTGCTAACCCGAATCAACTCGGTTTGCTAACCCGAGTCAACTCGGTTTGCTGAACCAAGTCAACTCGGTTTGCTGAACCGAGTCAACTCGGTTTGCTGAACCGAGTCAACTCGGTTTGCTGAACCGAGTCAACTCGGTTTGCTGAACCGAGTCAACTCGGTTTGCTGAACCGAGTCAACTCGGTTTGCTAACCCGAGTCAACTCGGTTTGCTAACCCGAGTCAACTCGGTTTGCTAACCCGAGTCAACTCGGTCTGCTAACCCGAGTCAACTCGGTTTGCTGAACCGAGTCAACTCGGTTTGCTGAACCGAGTCAACTCGGTTTGCTAACCCGAGTCAACTCGGTTTGCTAACCCGAGTCAACTGGGTTTGCTAACCCGAGTCAACTCGGTTTGCTGAACCGAGTCAACTCGTTTTGCTGACCTGAGTCCACTCGGTTTGCTAACCCGAGTCAACTCGGTCTGCTAACTCGAGTCAACTCGGTCTGCTAACCCGAGTCAACTCGGTTTGCTGAACTGAGTCAACTCGGTTTGCTGAACCGAGTCAACTCGGTTTGCTAACCCGAGTCAACTCGGTTTGCTAACCCGAGTCAACTCGGTTTGCTAACCCGAGTCAACTCGGTTTGCTAACCCGAGTCAACTCGGTTTGCTGAACCGATTCAACTCGGTTTGCTGACCTGAGTCAACTCGGTTTCCTGAACCGAGTCCACTCGGTTTGCTAACCCGAGTCAACTCGGTCTGCTAACCCGAGTCAACTCGGTCTGCTAACCCGAGTCAACTCGGTTTGCTGAACCGAGTCCACTCGTTTTGCTAAAACCGAGTCAACTCGGTTTGCTAACCCGAGTCAACTCGGTTTGCTAACCCGAGTCAACTCGGTTTGCTGAACCGAGTCAACTCGGTTTGCTGACCTGAGTCAACTCGGTTTGCTAACCCGAGTCAACTCGGTTTGCTAACCCGAGTCAACTCGGTCTGCTAACCCGAGTCAACTCGGTCTGCTAACCCGAGTCAACTCGGTTTGCTGAACCGAGTCAACTCGGTTTGCTGAACCGAGTCAACTCGGTTTGCTAACCCGAGTCAACTCGGTTTGCTAACCCGAGTCAACTCGGTTTGCTTACCCGAGTCAACTCGGTTTGCTGACCTGAGTCAACTCGGTTTGCTAACCCGAGTAACTCGGTTTGCTAACCTGAGTAACTCGGTTTGCTAACCTGAGTAACTCGGTTTGCTAACCCGAGTCAACTCGGTTTGCTGAACCGAGTCAACTCGGTTTGCTGAACCGAGTCAACTCGGTTTGCTGAACCGAGTCAACTCGGTTTGCTGACCCGAGTCAACTCGGTTTGCTGAACCGAGTCAACTCGGTTTGCTGAAACGAGTCAACTCGGTTTGCTGAAACGAGTCAACTCGGTTTGCTGAACCGAGTCAACTCGGTTTGCTAACCCGAGTCAACTCGGTTTGCTAACCCGAGTCAACTCGGTTTGCTGAACCGAGTCAACTCGGTTTGCTGAAACAAGTCAACTCGGTTTGCTGAACCGAGTCAACTCGGTTTGCTGAACCGAGTCAACTCGGTCTGCTAACCCGAGTCAACTCGGTTTGCTAACCCGAGTCAACTCGGTTTGCTAACCCGAGTCAACTCGGTTTGCTAACCCGAGTCAACTCGGTTTGCTGAACCGAGTCAACTCGGTTTGCTGAAACGAGTCCACTCGGTTTGCTGAAACGAGTCAACTCGGTTTAATGAACCGAGTCAACTCGGTCTGCTAACCCGAGTCAACTCGGTCTGCTAACCCGAGTCAACTCGGTTTGCTAACCCAAGTCAACTCGGTTTGCTGACCCGAGTCAACTCGGTTTGCTGAACCGAGTCAACTCGGTTTGCTGAAACGAGTCAACTCGGTTTGCTGAACCGAGTCAACTCGGTTTGCTAACCCGAGTCAACTCGGTTTGCTAACCCGAGTCAACTCGGTTTGCTGAACCGAGTCAACTCGGTTTGCTAACCCGAGTCGACTCGGTTTGCTAACCCGAGTCAACTCGGTCTGCTAACCCGAGTCAACTCGGTTTGCTGAACCGAGTCAACTCGGTTTGCTGAACCGAGTCAACTCGGTTTGCTGAACCGAGTCAACTCGGTTTGCTGACCCGAGTCAACTCGGTTTGCTAACCCGAGTCAACTCGGTTTGCTAACCCGAGTCAACTCGGTTTGCTAAACCGAGTCAACTCGGTTTGCTGAACCGAGTCAACTCAGTTTGCTGACCTGAGTCAACTCGGTTTGCTAACCCGAGTCAACTCGGTTTGCTTTCCCGAGTCACTCGGTTTGCTGAACTGAGTCAACTCGTTTTGCTGAACCGAGTCAACTCGGTTTGCTAACCCGAGTCAACTCGGTTTGCTAACCCGAGTCAACTCGGTTTGCTAACCCGAGTCAACTCGGTTTGCTAACCCGAGTCAACTCGGTTTGCTAACCCGAGTCAACTCGGTTTGCTAACCCGAGGCAACTCGGTTTGCTGAACCGAGTCAACTTGGTTTGCTGACTTGAGTCAACTCGGTTTGCTAACCCGAGTCAACTCGGTTTGCTAACCCGAGTCAACTCGGTTTGCTAACCCGAGTCAACTCGGTCTGCTAACCCGAGTCAACTCGGTCTGCTAACCCGAGTCAACTCGGTTTGCTAACCCGAGTCAACTCGGTTTGCTAACCCGAGTCATCTCGGTTTGCTGAAACGAGTCAACTCGGTTTGCTAACCCGAGTCAACTCGGTTTGCTAACCCGAGTCAGATCGGTTTGCTAACCCGAGTCAACTCTGTTTGCTGAACCGAGTCAACTCGGTTTGCTGACCTGAGTCAACTCGGTTTGCTAACCCGAGTCAACTCGGCTTGCTAACCCGAGTCAACTCGGTCTGCTAACCCGAGTCAACTCGGTCTGCTAACCCGAGTCAACTCGGTTTGCTAACCCGAGTCAACTCGGTTTGCTAACCCGAGTCATCTCGGTTTGCTGAAACGAGTCAACTCGGTTTGCTGAAACGAGTCAACTCGGTTTGCTGAACCGAGTCAACTCGGTTTGCTAACCCGAGTCAACTCGGTTTGCTAACCCGAGTCAACTCTATTTGCTGAACCGAGTCAACTCGGTTTGCTGAACCGAGTCAACTCGGTTTGCTGAACCGAGTCAACTCGGTTTGCTAACCCGAGTCAACTCGGTTTGCTAACCCGAGTCAACTCGGTCTGCTAACCCGAGTCAACTCGGTTTGCTAACCCGAGTCAACTCGGTCTGCTAACCCGAGTCAACTTGGTTTGCTGAACCGAGTCAACTCGGTTTGCTGAACCGAGTCAACTCGGTTTGCTAACCTGAGTCAACTCGGTTTGCTAACCCGAGTCAACTCGGTTTGCTGAACCGAGTCAACTCGGTTTGCTGAACCGAGTCAACTCGGTTTGCTGAAACGAGTCAACACGGTCTGCTAACCCGAGTCAACTCGGTTTGCTAACCCGAGTCAACTCGGTTTGCTAACCCGAGTCAACTCGGTTTGCTGAACCGAGTCAACTCGGTTTGCTGAAACGAGTCAACTCGGTTTGCTAACCCGAGTCAACTCGGTCTGCTAACCCGAGTCAACTCGGTTTGCTGAACCGAGTCAACTCGGTTTGCTGAACCGAGTCAACTCGGTTTGCTAACCCGAGTCAACTCGGTTTGCTAACCCGAGTCAACTCGGTTTGCTAACCCGAGTCAACTCGGTTTGCTGAACCGAGTCAACTCGTTTTGCTGACCTGAGTCAACTCGGTCTCCTGAACCGAGTCCACTCGTTTTGCTAACCCGAGTCAACTCGGTCTGCTAACCCGAGTCAACTCGGTCTGCTAACCCGAGTCAACTCGGTTTGCTGAACCGAGTCAACTCGGTTTGCTGAACCGAGTCAACTCGGTTTGCTGAACCGAGTCAACTCGGTTTGCTGAACCGAGTCAACTCGGTTTGCTGACCTTAGTCAACTCGGTTTCCTGAACCGAGTCCACTCGGTTTGCTAACCCGAGTCAACTCGGTCTGCTAACCCGAGTCAACTCGGTTTGCTAACCCGAGTCAACTCGGTTTGCTGAACCGAGTCAACTCGGTTTGCTGAACCGAGTCAACTCGGTTTGCTAACCCGAGTCAACTCGGTTTGCTAACCCGAGTCAACTCGGTTTGCTAACCCGAGTCAACTCGGTTTGCTGAACCGAGTCAACTCGGTTTGCTGACCTGAGTCAACTCGGTTTGCTAACCCGAGTCAACTCGGTCTGCTAACCCGAGTCAACTCGGTCTGCTAACCCGAGTCAACTCGGTTTGCTAACCCGAGTCATCTCGGTTTGCTGAAACGAGTCAACTCGGTTTGCTGAAACGAGTCAACTCGGTTTGCTGAACCGAGTCAACTCGGTTTGCTAACCCGAGTCAACTCGGTTTGCTAACCCGAGTCAACTCGGTTTGCTGAACCGAGTCAACTCGGTTTGCTGAACCGAGTCAACTCGGTTTGCTGAACCGAGTCAACTCGGTTTGCTAACCCGAGTCAACTTGGTTTGCTAACCCGAGTCAACTCGGTCTGCTAACCCGAGTCAACTCGGTTTGCTGAACCGAGTCAACTCGGTTTGCTGAAACGAGTCAACTCGGTTTGCTGAAACGAGTCAACTCGGTTTGCTGAACCGAGTCAACTCGGTCTGCTAACCCGAGTCAACTCGGTTTGCTAACCCGAGTCAACTCGGTTTGCTAACCCGAGTCAACTCGGTTTGCTAACCCGAGTCAACTCGGTTTGCTGAACCGAGTCAACTCGGTTTGCTGAAACGAGTCAACTCGGTTTGCTGAACCGAGTCAACTCGGTCTGCTAACCCGAGTCAACTCAATCTGCTAACCCGAGTCAACTCGGTTTGCTTACCCGAGTCAACTCGGTTTGCTAACCCGAGTCATCTCGGTTTGCTGAAACGAGTCAACTCGGTTTGCTGAACCGAGTCAACTCGGTTTGCTAACCCGAGTCAACTCGGTTTGCTAACCCGAGTCAACTCGGTTTGCTAACCCGAGTCAACTCGAATTGCTAACCCGAGTCAACTCGGTTTGCTGAACCGAGTCAACTCGGTTTGCTGAACCGAGTCAACTCGGTTTGCTAACCCGAGTCAACTCGGTTTGCTAACCCGAGTCAACTCGGTCTGCTAACCCGAGTCAACTCGGTTTGCTGCACCGAGTCAACTCGGTTTGTTGAACCGAGTCAACTCGGTTTGCTAACCCGAGTCAACTCGGTTTGCTAACCCGAGTCAACTCGGTTTGCTAACCCGAGTCAACTCGGTTTGCTGAACCGAGTCAACTCGTTTTGCTGACCTGAGTCAACTCGGTCTCCTGAACCGAGTCCACTCGGTTTGCTAACCCGAGTCAACTCGGTCTGCTAACCCGAGTCAACTCGGTCTGCTAACCCGAGTCAACTCGGTTTGCTGAACCGAGTCAACTCGGTTTGCTGAACCGAGTCAACTCGGTTTGCTAACCCGAGTCAACTCGGTTTGCTAACCCGAGTCAACTCGGTTTGCTGACCTGAGTCAACTCGGTTTCCTGAACCGAGTCCACTCGGTTTGCTAACCCGAGTCAACTCGGTCTGCTAACCCGAGTCAACTCGGTCTGCTAACCCGAGTCAACTCGGTCTGCTAACCCGAGTCAACTCGGTTTGCTGAACCGAGTCAACTCGGTTTGCTGAACCGAGTCAACTCGGTTTGCTAACCCAAGTCAACTCGGTTTGCTAACCCGAGTCAACTCGGTTTGCTGACCTGAGTCAACTCGCTTTCCTGAACCGAGTCCACTCGGTTTGCTAACCCGAGTCAACTCGGTCTGCTAACCCGAGTCAACTCGGTCTGCTAACCCGGGTCAACTCGGTTTGCTGAACCGAGTCAACTCGGTTTGCTAACCCGAGTCAACTCTGTTTGCTAACCCAAGTCTACTCGGTTTGCTTCCCCGAGTCAACTCTGTTTGCTCACCCGAGTCAACTCGGTTTGCTAACCCGAGTCAACTCGGTCTGCTAACCCGAGTCAACTCGGTCTGCTAACCCGAGTCAACTTGGTTTGCTAACCCGAGTCAACTCGGTTTGCTGAACCGAGTCAACTCGGTTTGCTAACCCGAGTCAACTCTGTTTGCTAACCCAAGTCTACTCGGTTTGCTTCCCCGAGTCAACTCTGTTTGCTCACCCGAGTCAACTCGGTTTGCTAACCCGAGTCAACTCGGTTTGGTAACCCGAGTCAACTCGGTTTGGCAACCCGAGTCAACTCGGTTTGGTAACCCGAGTCAACTAGGTTTGCTAACCCGAGTCAACTCGGTTTGCTAACCCGAGTCAACTCGGTTTGCTAACCCGAGTCAACTCGGTTTGGTAACCCGAGTCAACTCGGTTTGCTGAAACGAGTCAACTCGGTTTGCTGAAACGAGTCAACTCGGTTTGCTGAACCGAGTCAACTCGGTTTGCTGAACCGAGTTAACTCGGTCTGCTAACCCGAGTCAACTCGGTTTGCTAACCCGAGTCAACTCGGTTTGCTAACCCGAGTCAACTCGGTTTGCTAACCCGAGTCAACTCGGTTTGCTGAACCGAGTCAACTCGGTTTGCTGAAACGAGTCAACTCGGTTTGCTGAACCGAGTCAACTCGGTTTGCTGAACCGAGTCAACTCGGTTTGCTAACCCGAGTCAACTCGGTTTGCTAACCCGAGTCAACTCGGTTTGCTAACCCGAGTCAACTCGGTCTGCTAACCCGAGTCAACTCGGTTTGCTGAACCGAGTCAACTCGGTTTGCTGAACCGAGGCAACTCGGTTTGCTAACCCGAGTCAACTCGGTTTGCTAACCCGAGTCAACTCGGTTTGCTAACCCGAGTCAACTCGGTTTGCTGAACCGAGTCAACTCGTTTTGCTGACCTGAGTCAACTCGGTCTCCTGAACCGAGTTCACTCGCTTTGCTAACCCGAGTCAACTCGGTCTGCTAACCCGAGTCAACTCGGTTTGCTGAACCGAGTCAACTCGGTTTGCTAACCCGAGTCAACTCGGTTTGCTAACCCGAGTCAACTCGGTTTGGTAACCCGAGTCAACTCGGTTTGGTAACCCGAGTCAACTCGGTTTGCTAACCCGAGTCATCTCGGTTTGCTGAAACGAGTCAACTCGGTTTGCTGAAACGAATCAACTCGGTTTGCTGAACCGAGTCAACTCGGTTTGCTGAACCGAGTCAACTCGGTTTGCTAACCCGAGTCAACTCGGTTTGCTAACCCGAGTCAACTCGGTTTGCTAACCCGAGTCAACTCGGTTTGCTGAAACGAGTCAACTCGGTTTGCTAACCCGAGTCAACTCGGTTTGCTAACCCGAGTCAACTCGGTTTGCTAACCCGAGTCAACTCGGTTTGCTGAACCGAGTCAACTCGGTTTGCTGAACCGAGTCTACTCGGTTTGCTAACCCGAGTCAACTCGGCTTGCTAACCCGAGTCAACTCGGTCTGCTAACCCGAGTCAACTCGGTTTGCTGAACCGAGTCAACTCGGTTTGCTAACCCGAGTCAACTCGGTTTGCTAACCCGAGTCAACTCGGTTTCCTGAACCGAGTCCAATCGGTTTGCTAACCCGAGTCAACACGGTCTGCTAACCCGAATCAACTCGGTCTGCTAACCCGAGTCAACTCGGTTTGCTGAACCGAGTCAACTCGGTTTCCTGAACCGAGTCCACTCGGTTTGCTAGCCCGAGTCAACTCGGTCTGCTAACCCGAGTCAACTCGGTCTGCTAACCCGAGTCAACTCGGTTTGCTGAACCGAGTCAACTCGGTTTGCTGAACCGAGTCAACTCGGTTTGCTGAACCGAGTCAACTCGGTTTGCTAACCCGAGTCAACTCGGTTTGCTAACCCGAGTCAACTCGGTTTGCTAACCCGAGTCAACTCGGTTTGCTGAACCGAGTCAACTCGGTCTGCTAACCCGAGTCAACTCGGTCTGCTAACCCGAGTCAACTGGGTTTGCTGAACCGAGTCAACTCGGTTTGCTGACCCGAGTCAACTCGGTTTGCTAACCCGAGTCAACTCGGTTTGCTGAACCGAGTCAACTCGCTTTGCTGACCTGAGTCAACTCGGTTTCCTGAACCGAGTCCACTCGGTTTGCTAACCCGAGTCAACTCGGTCTGCTAACCCGAGTCAACTCGGTCTGCTAACCCGAGTCAACTCGGTTTGCTGAACCGAGTCAACTCGGTTTGCTAACCCGAGTCAACTCGGTTTGCTGAACCGAGTCAACTCGGTTTGCTGAACCGAGTCAACTCGGTTTGCTAACCCGAGTCAACTCGGTTTGCTAACCCGAGTCAACTCGGTTTGCTTACCCGAGTCAACTCGGTTTGCTAACCCGAGTCAACTCGGTCTGCTAACCCGAGTCAACTCGGTTTGCTAACCCGAGTCAACTCGGTTTGCTAACCCGAGTCAACTCGGTTTGCTAACCCGAGTCAACTCGGTTTGCTAACCCAAGTCAACTCGGTTTGCTGACCTGAGTCAACTCGGTTTCCTGAACCGAGTCCACTCGGTTTGCTAACCCGAGTCAACTCGGTCTGCTAACCCGAGTCAACTCGGTCTGCCAACCCGAGTCAACTCGGTTTGCTGAACCGAGTCAACTCGGTTTGCTGAACCGAGTCAACTCGGTTTGCTAACCCGAGTCAACTCGATTTGCTAACCCGAGTCAACTCGGTTTGCTAACCCGAGTCAACTCGGTTTGCTAACCCGAGTCAACTCGGTTTGCTAACCCGAGTCAACTCGGTCTGCTAACCCGAGTCAACTCGGTTTGCTAACCCGAGTCAACTCGGTTTGCTAACCCGAGTCATCTCGGTTTGCTGAAACGAGTCATCTCGGTTTGCTGAAACGAGTGAACTCGGTTTGCTGAACCGAGTCAACTCGGTTTGCTAACCCGAGTCAACTCGGTTTGCTAACCCGAGTCAACTCGGTTTGCTAACCCGAGTCAACTCGGTTTGCTGAACTTAGTCAACTCGGTTTGCTGAACCGAGTCAACTCGGTTTGCTGAACCGAGTCAACTCGGTTTGCTAACCCGAGTCAACTCGGTTTGCTAACCCGAGTCAACTCGGTTTGCTAACCCAAGTCAACTCGGTCTGCTAACCCGAGTCAACTCGGTTTGCTGAACCGAGTCAACTCGGTTTGCTAACCCGAGTCAACTCGGTTTGCTAACCCGAGTCAACTCGGTTTGCTAACCCGAGTCAACTCGTTTTGCTGACCTGAGTCAACTCGGTCTCCTGAACCGAGTCCACTCGGTCTGCTAACCCGAGTCAACTCGGTCTGCTAACCCGAGTCAAATCGGTTTGCTGAACCGAGTCAACTCGGTTTGCTGAACCGAGTCAACTCGGTTTGCTAACCCGAGTCAACTCGGTTTACTAACCCGAGTCAACTCGGTTTGCTAACCCGAGTCAACTCGGTTTGCTGACCTGAGTCAACTCGGTTTCCTGAACCGAGTCCACTCGGTTTGCTAACCCGAGTCAACTCGGTCTGCTAACCCGAGTCAACTCGGTCTGCTAACCCGAGTCAACTCGGTCTGCTGAACCGAGTCAACTCGGTTTGCTGAACCGAGTCAACTCGGTTTGCTAACCCGAGTCAACTCGGTTTGCTTACCCGAGTCAACTCGGTTTGCTAACCCGAGTCAACTCGGTTTGCTAACCCGAGTCAACTCGGTTTGCTAACCCGAGTCAACTCGGTTTGCTAACCAGAGTCAACTCGGTTTGCTAACCCGAGTCATCTCGGTTTGCTGAACCGAGTCAACTTGGTTTGCTAACCCGAGTCAACTCGGTTTGCTGAACCGAGTCAACTCGGTTTGCTAACCCGAGTCAACTCGGTATGCTAACCCGAGTCAACTCGGTTTGCTAACCCTAGTCAACTCGGCTTGCTAGCCCGAGTTAACTCGGTTTGCTGAACCGAGTCAACTCGGTTTGCTGACCTGAGTCAACTCGGTTTCCTGAACCGAGTCCACTCGGTTTGCTAACCGAGTCAACTCGGTTTGCTGAACCGAGTCAACTCGCTTTGCTAACCCGAGTCAACTCGGTTTGCTAACCCGAGTCAACTCTGTTTGCTCTAACCCAAGTCTACTCGGTTTGCTTCCCCGAGTCAACTCGGTTTGCTCACCCGAGTCAACTCGGTTTGCTAACCCGATACAACTCGGTTTGGTAACCCGAGTCAACTGGGTTTGGTAACCCGAGTCAACTTGGTTTGGTAACCCGAGTCAACTAGGTTTGCTAACCCGAGTCAACTCGGTTTGCTGAACCGAGTCAACTCGGTTTGCTAACCCGAGTCAACTCGGTTTGCTAACCCGAGTCATCTCGGTTTGCTGAAACGAGTCAACCCGGTTTGCTGAAACGAGTCAACTCGGTTTGCTGAACCGAATCAACTCAGTTTGCTGAACCGAGTCAACTCGGTTTGCTAACCCGAGTCAACTCGGTTTGCTAACCCGAGTCAACTCGGTTTGCTGAACCGAGTCAACTCGGTTTGCTGAACCGAGTCAACTCGGTTTGCTAACCCGAGTCAACTCGGTATGCTAACCCGAGTCAACTCGGTTTGCTAACCCGAGTCAACTCGGTTTGCTAACCCGAGTCAACTCGGTCTGCTAACCCGAGTCAACTCGGTTTGCTAACCCGAGTCAACTCGGTTTGCTGAACCGAGTCAACTTGGTTTGCTAACCCGAGTCAACTCGGTTTGCTAACCCGAGTCAACTCGGTTTGCTAGCCCGAGTCAACTCGGTTTGCTGAACCGAGTCAACTCGGTTTGCTGACCTGAGTCAACTCGGTTTGCTAACCCGAGTCCACTTGGTTTGCTAACCCGAGTCAACTCGGTCTGCTAACCCGAGTCAACTCGGTCTGCTAACCCGAGTCCACTCGGTTTGCTGAACCGAGTCAACTCGGTTTGCTGAACCGAGTCAACTCGGTTTGCTAACCCGAGTCAACTCGGTTTGTTGAACCGAGTCAACTCGGTTTGCTAACCCGAGTCAACTCGGTTTGCTAACCCGAGTCAACTCGGTTTGCTAAACCGAGTCAACTCGGTTTGCTGAACCGAGTCAACTCGGTTTGCTAACCCGAGTCAACTCGGTATGCTAACCCGAGTCAACTCGGTTTGCTAACCCTAGTCAACTCGGTTTGCTAGCCCGAGTTAACTCGGTTTGCTGAACCGAGTCAACTCGGTTTGCTGACCTGAGTCAACTCGGTTTCCTGAACCGAGTCCACTCGGTTTGCTGAACCGAGTCAACTCGGTTTGCTGAACCGAGTCAACTCGGTTTGCTGAACCGAGTCAACTCGGTTTGCTGAACCGAGTCAACTCGGTTTGCTAACCCGAGTCAACTCGGTTTGCTTACCCGAGTCAACTCTGTTTGCTAACCCAAGTCTACTCGGTTTGCTTCCCCGAGTCAACTCGGTTTGCTCACCCGAGTCAACTCGGTTTGCTAACCCGATACAACTCGGTTTGGTAACCCGAGTCAACTCGGTTTGGTAACCCGAGTCAACTAGGTTTGCTAACCCGAGTCAACTCGGTTTGCTAAACCGAGTCAACTCGGTTTGCTAACCCGAGTCAACTCGGTTTGCTAACCCGAGTCATCTCGGTTTGCTGAAACGAGTCAACTCGGTTTGCTGAACCGAGTCAACTCGGTTTGCTGAACCGAGTCAACTCGGTTTGCTAACCCGAGTCAACTCGGTTTGCTAACCCGAGTCAACTCGGTTTGCTAACCCGAGTCAACTCGGAATGCTAACCCGAGTCAACTCGGTTTGCTGAACCGAGTCAACTCGGTTTGCTAACCCGAGTCAACTCGGTATGCTGAATCGAGTCAACTCGGTTTGCTAACCCGAGTCAACTCGGTTTGCTGAACTGAGTCAACTCGGTTTGCTAACCCGAGTCAACTCGGTTTGCTAACCCGAGTCAACTCGGTTTGCTAGCCCGAGTCAACTCGGTTTGCTGAACCGAGTCAACTCGGTTTGCTGACCTGAGTCAACTCGGTTTCCTGACCTGAGTCAACTCGGTTTGCTAACCCGAGTCAACTCGGTCTGCTAACCCGAGTCAACTCGGTCTGCTAACCCGAGTCAACTCGGTCTGCTAACCCGAGTCAACTCGGTCTGCTAACCCGAGTCAACTCGGTTTGCTGAACCGAGTCAACTCGGTTTGCTGAACCGAGTCAACTCGGTTTGCTAACCCGAGTCAACTCGGTTTGCTAACCCGAGTCAACTCGGTTTGCTAACCCGAGTCAACTCGGTTTGCTGAACCGAGTCAACTCGGTTTGCTAACCCGAGTCAACTCGGTGTGCTAACCCTAGTCAACTCGGTTTGCTGAACCGAGTCTACTCGGTTTGCTAACCCGAGTCAACTCGGTTTGCTAACCCGAGTCAACTCGGTTTGCTAACCCGAGTTAACTCGGTTTGCTTACCCGAGTCAACTCGGTTTGCTAACCCGAGTCAACTCGGTTTCCTGAACCGAGTCCACTCGGTTTGCTAACCCGAGTCAACTCGGTCTGCTAACCCGAGTCAACTCGGTTTGCTGAACCGAGTCAACTCGGTTTGCTAACCCGAGTCAACTCGGTTTGCTAACCCGAGTCAACTCGGTTTGCTGAACCGAGTCAACTCGGTTTGCTAGCCCGAGTTAACTCGGTTTGCTGAACCGAGTCAACTCGGTTTGCTTACCTGAGTCAACTCGGTTTGCTAAACCGAGTCAACTCGGTCTGCTAACCCGAGTCAACTCGGTTTGCTGAACCGAGTCAACTCGGTTTGCTAACCCGAGTCAACTCGGTTTGCTAGCCCGAGTCAACTCGGTTTGCTGAACCGAATCAACTCGGTTTGCTGACCTGATTCAACTCGGTTTCCTGAACCGAGTCCACTCGGTTTGCTAACCCGAGTCAACTCGGTCTGCTAACCCGAGTCAACTCGGTTTGCTGACTGGAGTCAACTCGGTTTGCTGAACCGAGTCAACTCGGTTTGCTAACCCGAGTCAACTCGGTTTGCTAACCCGAGTCAACTCGGTTTGCTAACCCGAGTCAACTCGGTTTGCTAACCCGAGTCAACTCGGTTTGCTAACCCGAGTCAACTCGGTTTGCTGACCTGAGTCAACTCGGTTTCCTGAACCGAGTCCACTCGGTTATCTAACCGAGTCAACTCGGTCTGCTAACCCGAGTCAACTCGGTCTGCTAACCCGAGTCAACTCAGTTTGCTTAACCCGAGTCAACTCGGTTTGCTAACCCGAGTCCACTCGGTTTGCTAACCCGAGTCAACTCGGTCTGCTAACCCGAGTCAACTCGGTCTGCTAACCCGAGTCAACTCGGTTTGCTGAACCGAGTCAACTCGGTTTGCTGAACCGAGTCAACTCAGTTTGCTAACCCGAGTCAACTCGGTTTGCTAACCCGAGTCAACTCGGTTTGCTAACCCGAGTCAACTCGGTTTGCTAACCCGAGTCAACTCGGTTTGCTAACCCGAGTCAACTCGGTTTGCTGACCCGAGTCATCTCGGTTTGCTGAACCGAGTCAACTCGGTTTGCTAACCCGAGTCAACTCGGTGTGCTAACCCTAGTCAACTCGGTTTGCTGAACCGAGTCTACTCGGTTTGCTAACCCGAGTCAACTCGGTTTGCTAACCCGAGTCAACTCGGTTTGCTAACCCGAGTCAACTCGGTTTCCTAACCCGATTCAACTCGGTTTGCTAACCCGAGTAAACTCGGTTTGCTAACCCGAGTCAACTCGGTTTGCTAACCCGAGTCAGCTCGGTTTCCTGAACCGAGTCCACTCGGTTTGCTAACCCGAGTCAACTCGGTCTAATAACCCGAGTCAACTCGGTCT
Source organism: Melanostoma mellinum (assembly GCA_914767635.1). Taxonomy (NCBI): domain Eukaryota; kingdom Metazoa; phylum Arthropoda; class Insecta; order Diptera; family Syrphidae; genus Melanostoma; species Melanostoma mellinum. The sequence goes on along the minus strand of OU612058.1, from coordinate 160,844,959 downwards.
GCTAACCCGAGTCAACTCGGTTTGCTGAACCGAGTCAACTCGGTTTCCTGAACCGAGTCCACTCGGTTTGCTAACCCGAGTCAACTCGGTCTGCTAACCCGAGTCAACTCGGTCTGCTAACCCGAGTCAACTCGGTTTGCTGAACCGAGTCAACTCGGTTTGCTGAACCGAGTCAACTCGGTTTGCTGAACCGAGTCAACTCGGTTTGCTAACCCGAGTCAACTCGGTTTGCTATCCCGAGTCAACTCGGTTTGCTGAACCGAGTCAACTCGGTCTGCTAACCCGAGTCAACTCGGTCTGCTAACCCGAGTCAACTCGGTTTGCTGAACCGAGTCAACTCGGTTTGCTGACCTAAGTCAACTCGGTTTGCTAACCCGAGTCAACTCGGTTTGCTGAACCGAGTCAACTCGGTTTGCTGACCTGAGTCAACTCGGTTTCCTGAACCGAGTCCACTCGGTTTGCTAACCCGAGTCAACTCGGTCTGCTAACCCGAGTCAACTCGGTCTGCTAACCCGAGTCAACTCGGTCTGCTAACCCGAGTCAACTCGGTTTGCTAACCCGAGTCAACTCGGTTTGCTAACCCGAGTCATCTCGGTTTGCTGAAACGAGTCAACTCGGTTTGCTGAAACGAGTCAACTCGGTTTGCTGACCCGAGTCAACTCGGTTTGCTAACCCGAGTCAACTCGGTTTGCTAACCCGAGTCAACTCGGTTTGCTGAACCGAGTCAACTCGGTTTGCTGAACCGAGTCAACTCGGTTTGCTAACCCGAGTCAACTCGGTTTGCTAACCCGAGTCAGCTCGGTTTGCTAACCCGAGTCAACTCGGTTTGCTAACCCGAGTCAACTCGGTTTGCTAACCCGAGTCAGCTCGGTTTGCTAACCCGAGTCAACTCGGTGTGCTAACCCGAGTCAACTCGGTTTGCTGAACCGAGTCAACTCGGTTTGCTAACCCGAGTCAACTCGGTTTGCTAACCCGAGTCAACTCGGTTTGCTAACCCGAGTCAACTTGGTTTGCTGACCTGAGTCAACTCGGTTTCCTGAACCGAGTCCACTCGGTTTGCTAACCCGAGTCAACTCGGTCTGCTAACCCGAGTCAACTCGGTCTGCTAACCCGAGCCAACTCGGTTTGCTGAACCGAGTCAACTCGGTTTGCTGAACCGAGTCAACTCGGTTTGCTGAACCGAGTCAACTCGGTTTGCTAACCCGAGTCAACTCGGTTTGCTAACCCGAGTCAACTCGGTTTGCTAACCCGAGTCAACTCGGTTTGCTAACCCGAGTCAACTCGGTTTGCTGAACCGAGTCAACTCGGTTTGCTGACCTGAGTCAACTCGGTTTGCTAACCCGAGTCAACTCGGTTTGCTAACCCGAGTCAACTCGGTCTGCTAACCGTAGTCAACTCGGTCTGCTAACCCGAGTCAACTCGGTTTGCTAACCCGAGTCAACTCGGTTTGCTAACCCGAGTCATCTCGGTTTGCTGAAACGAGTCAACTCGGTTTGCTGAAACGAGTCAACTCGGTTTGCTGAACCGAGTCAACTCGGTTTGCTAACCCGAGTCAACTCGGTTTGCTAACCCGAGTCAACTCGGTTTGCTGAACCGAGTCAACTCGTTTTGCTGACCTGAGTCAACTCGGTCTCCTGAACCGAGTCCACTCGGTTTGCTAACCCGAGTCAACTCGGTCTGCTAACCCGAGTCAACTCGGTCTGCTAACCCGAGTCAACTCGGTTTGCTGAACCGAGTCAACTCGGTTTGCTGAACCGAGTCAACTCGGTTTGCTAACCCGAGTCAACTCGGTTTGCTAACCCGAGTCAACTCGGTTTGCTAACCCGAGTCAACTCGGTTTGCTGACCCGAGTCATCTCGGTTTGCTGAACCGCGACAACTCGGTTTGCTAACCCGAGTCAACTCGGTGTGCTAACCCTAGTCAACTCGGTTTGCTAGCCCGAGTTAACTCGGTTTGCTGAACCGAGTCAACTCGGTTTGCTTACCTGAGTCAACTCGGTTTCCTGAACCGAGTCCACTCGGTTTGCTAACCCGAGTCAACTCGGTTTCCTGAACCGAGTCCACTCGGTTTGCTAACCCGAGTCAACTCGGTCTAATAACCCGAGTCAACTCGGTCTGCTAACCCGAGTCAACTCGGTTTGCTGAACCGAGTCAACTCGGTTTGCTGAACCGAGTCAACTCGGTTTCCTGAACCGAGTCCACTCGGTTTGCTAGCCCGAGTCAACTCGGTCCGCTAACCCGAGTCAACTCGGTCTGCTAACCCGAGTCAACTCGGTTTGCTGAACCGAGTCAACTCGGTTTGCTAAACCGAGTCAACTCGGTTTCCTGAACCGAGTCAACTCGGTTTGCTAACCCGAGTCAACTCGGTTTGCTAACCCGAGTCAACTCGGTTTGCTAACCCGAGTCAACTCGGTTTGCTAACCCGAGTCAACTCGGTTTGCTGACCCGAGTCATCTCGGTTTGCTGAACCGAGTCAACTCGGTTTGCTAACCCGAGTCAACTCGGTGTGCTAACCCTAGTCAACTCGGTTTGCTAGCCCGAGTCAACTCGGTTTGCTGAACCGAGTCAACTCGTTTTGCTGACCTGAGTCAACTCGGTCTCCTGAACCGAGTCTACTCGGTTTGCTAACCCGAGTCAACTCGGTTTGCTAACCCGAGTCAACTCGGTTTGCTAACCCGAGTCAACTCGGTTTGCTAACCCGAGTCAACTCGGTTTGCTAACCCGAGTTAACTCGGTTTGCTAACCCGAGTCAACTCGGTTTGCTAACCCGAGTCAACTCGGTTTCCTGAACCGAGTCCACTCGGTTTGCTAACCCGAGTCAACTCGGTCTAATAACCCGAGTCAACTCGGTCTGCTAACCCGAGTCAACTCGGTTTGCTGAACCGAGTCAACTCGGTTTCCTGAACCGAGTCCACTCGGTTTGCTAACCCGAGTCAACTCGGTCTGCTAACCCGAGTCAACTCGGTCTGCTAACCCGAGTCAACTCGGTTTGCTGAACCGAGTCAACTCGGTTTGCTGAACCGAGTCAACTCGGTTTGCTAACCCGAGTCAACTCAGTTTGCTTACCCGAGTCAACTCGGTTTGCTGAACCGAGTCAACTCGGTCTGCTAACCCGAGTCAACTCGGTTTGCTGAACCGAGTCAACTCGGTTTGCTGACCCGAGTCAACTCGGTTTGCTAACCCGAGTCAACTCGGTTTGCTAACCCGAGTCAACTCGGTTTGCTGAACCGAGTCAACTCGGTTTGCTGACCTGAGTCAACTCGGTTTCCTGAACCGAGTCCACTCGGTTTGCTAACCCGAGTCAACTCGGTCTGCTAACCCGAGTCAACTCGGTCTGCTAACCCGAGTTAACTCGGTTTGCTGAACCGAGTCAACTCGGTTTGCTTACCTGAGTCAACTCGGTTTGCTAAACCGAGTCAACTCGGTCTGCTAACCCGAGTCAACTCGGTTTGCTGAACCGAGTCAACTCGGTTTGCTAACCCGAGTCAACTCGGTTTGCTAGCCCGAGTCAACTCGGTTTGCTGAACCGAATCAACTCGGTTTGCTGACCCTGATTCAACTCGGTTTCCTGAACCGAGTCCACTCGGTTTGCTAACCCGAGTCAACTCGGTCTGCTAACCCGAGTCAACTCGGTCTGCTAACCCGAGTCAACTCGGTCTGCTAACCCGAGTCAACTCGGTTTGCTGAACCGAGTCAACTCGGTTTGCTAACCCGAGTCAACTCGGTTTGCTAGCCCGAGTCAACTCGGTTTGCTGAACCGAATCAACTCGGTTTGCTGACCTGATTCAACTCGGTTTCCTGAACCGAGTCCACTCGGTTTGCTAACCCGAGTCAACTCGGTTTGCTAACCCGAGTCAACTCGGTCTGCTAACCCGAGTCAACTCGGTCTGCTAACCCGAGTCAACTCGGTTTGCTGAACCGAGTCAACTCGGTTTGCTGAACCGAGTCAACTCGGTTTGCTGAACCGAGTCAACTCGGTTTGCTAACCCGAGTCAACTCGGTTTGCTATCCCGAGTCAACTCGGTTTGCTGAACCGAGTCAACTCGGTCTGCTAACCCGAGTCAACTCGGTCTGCTAACCCGAGTCAACTCGGTTTGCTGAACCGAGTCAACTCGGTTTGCTGACCTAAGTCAACTCGGTTTGCTAACCCGAGTCAACTCGGTTTGCTGAACCGAGTCAACTCGGTTTGCTGACCTGAGTCAACTCGGTTTCCTGAACCGAGTCCACTCGGTTTGCTAACCCGAGTCAACTCGGTCTGCTAACCCGAGTCAACTCGGTCTGCTAACCCGAGTCAACTCGGTCTGCTAACCCGAGTCAACTCGGTTTGCTAACCCGAGTCAACTCGGTTTGCTAACCCGAGTCATCTCGGTTTGCTGAAACGAGTCAACTCGGTTTGCTGAAACGAGTCAACTCGGTTTGCTGAACCGAGTCAACTCGGTTTGCTAACCCGAGTCAACTCGGTTTGCTAACCCGAGTCAACTCGGTTTGCTGAACCGAGTCAACTCGGTTTGCTGAACCGAGTCAACTCGGTTTGCTAACCCGAGTCAACTCGGTTTGCTAACCCGAGTCAACTCGGTTTGCTAACCCGAGTCAACTCGGTTTGCTAACCCGAGTCAGCTCGGTTTGCTAAACCGAGTCAACTCGGTGTGCTAACCCGAGTCAACTCGGTTTGCTGAACCGAGTCAACTCGGTTTGCTAACCCGAGTCAACTCGGTTTGCTAACCCGAGTCAACTCGGTTTGCTAACCCGAGTCAACTCGGTTTGCTAACCCGAGTCAACTTGGTTTGCTGACCTGAGTCAACTCGGTTTCCTGAACCGAGTCCACTCGGTTTGCTAAACCGAGTCAACTCGGTCTGCTAACCCGAGTCAACTCGGTCTGCTAACCCGAGCCAACTCGGTTTGCTGACCTGAGTCAACTCGGTTTGCTGAACCGAGTCAACTCGGTTTGCTGAACCGAGTCAACTCGGTTTGCTGACCTGAGTCAACTCGGTTTACTAACCCGAGTCAACTCGGTTTGCTAACCCGAGTCAACTCGGTTTGCTAACCCGAGTCAACTCGGTCTGCTAACCGTAGTCAACTCGGTCTGCTAACCCGAGTCAACTCGGTTTGCTAACCCGAGTCAACTCGGTTTGCTAACCCGAGTCATCTCGGTTTGCTGAAACGAGTCAACTCGGTTTGCTGAACCGAGTCAACTCGGTTTGCTGAACCGAGTCAACTCGGTTTGCTAACCCGAGTCAACTCGGTTTGCTAACCCGAGTCAACTCGGTTTGCTAACCCGAGTCAACTCGGTTTGCTGACCCGAGTCATCTCGGTTTGCTGAACCGCGTCAACTCGGTTTGCTAAAACGAGTCAACTCGGTGTGCTAACCCTAGTCAACTCGATTTGCTAGCCCGAGTTAACTCGGTTTGCTGAACCGAGTCAACTCGGTTTGCTTACCTGAGTCAACTCGGTTTCCTGAACCGAGTCCACTCGGTTTGCTAACCCGAGTCAACTCGGTTTCCTGAACCGAGTCCACTCGGTTTGCTAACCCGAGTCAACTCGGTCTAATAACCCGAGTCAACTCGGTCTGCTAACCCGAGTCAACTCGGTTTGCTGAACCGAGTCAACTCGGTTTGCTGAACCGAGTAAACTCGGTTTCCTGAACCGAGTCCACTCGGTTTGCTAGCCCGAGTCAACTCGGTCCGCTAACCCGAGTCAACTCGGTCTGCTAACCCGAGTCAACTCGGTTTGCTGAACCGAGTCAACTCGGTTTGCTAAACCGAGTCAACTCGGTTTCCTGAACCGAGTCAACTCGGTTTGCTAACCCGAGTCAACTCGGTTTGCTAACCCGAGTCAACTCGGTTTGCTAACCCGAGTCAACTCGGTTTGCTAACCCGAGTCAACTCGGTTTGCTGACCCGAGTCATCTCGGTTTGCTGAACCGAGTCAACTCGGTTTGCTAACCCGAGTCAACTCGGTGTGCTAACCCTAGTCAACTCGGTTTGCTAGCCCGAGTCAACTCGGTTTGCTGAACCGAGTCAACTCGTTTTGCTGACCTGAGTCAACTCGGTCTCCTGAACCGAGTCTACTCGGTTTGCTAACCCGAGTCAACTCGGTTTGCTAACCCGAGTCAACTCGGTTTGCTAACCCGAGTCAACTCGGTTTGCTAACCCGAGTCAACTCGGTTTGCTAACCCGAGTTAACTCGGTTTGCTAACCCGAGTCAACTCGGTTTGCTAACCCGAGTCAACTCGGTTTCCTGAACCGAGTCCACTCGGTTTGCTAACCCGAGTCAACTCGGTCTAATAACCCGAGTCAACTCGGTCTGCTAACCCGAGTCAACTCGGTTTGCTGAACCGAGTCAACTCGGTTTCCTGAACCGAGTCCACTCGGTTTGCTAACCCGAGTCAACTCGGTCTGCTAACCCGAGTCAACTCGGTCTGCTAACCCGAGTCAACTCGGTTTGCTGAACCGAGTCAACTCGGTTTGCTGAACCGAGTCAACTCGGTTTGCTAACCCGAGTCAACTCAGTTTGCTTACCCGAGTCAACTCGGTTTGCTGAACCGAGTCAACTCGGTCTGCTAACCCGAGTCAACTCGGTTTGCTGAACCGAGTCAACTCGGTTTGCTGACCCGAGTCAACTCGGTTTGCTAACCCGAGTCAACTCGGTTTGCTAACCCGAGTCAACTCGGTTTGCTGAACCGAGTCAACTCGGTTTGCTGACCTGAGTCAACTCGGTTTCCTGAACCGAGTCCACTCGGTTTGCTAACCCGAGTCAACTCGGTCTGCTAACCCGAGTCAACTCGGTCTGCTAACCCGAGTTAACTCGGTTTGCTGAACCGAGTCAACTCAGTTTGCTTACCTGAGTCAACTCGGTTTGCTAAACCGAGTCAACTCGGTCTGCTAACCCGAGTCAACTCGGTTTGCTGAACCGAGTCAACTCGGTTTGCTAACCCGAGTCAACTCGGTTTGCTAGCCCGAGTCAACTCGGTTTGCTGAACCGAATCAACTCGGTTTGCTGACCTGATTCAACTCGGTTTCCTGAACCGAGTCCACTCGGTTTGCTAACCCGAGTCAACTCGGTCTGCTAACCCGAGTCAACTCGGTCTGCTAACCCGAGTCAACTCGGTTTGCTGACTGGAGTCAACTCGGTTTGCTGAACCGAGTCAACTCGGTTTGCTAACCCGAGTCAACTCGGTTTGCTAACCCGAGTCAACTCGGTTTGCTAACCCGAGTCAACTCGGTTTGCTGACCTGAGTCAACTCGGTTTCCTGAACCGAGTCCACTCGGTTATCTAACCGAGTCAACTCGGTCTGCTAACCCGAGTCAACTCTGTCTGCTAACCCGAGTCAACTCAGTTTGCTGAACCCGAGTCAACTCGGTCTGCTAACCCGAGTCAACTCAGTTTGCTGAACCCGAGTCAACTCGGTTTGCTAACCCGAGTCCACTCGGTTTGCTAACCCGAGTCAACTCGGTCTGCTAACCCGAGTCAACTCGGTCTGCTAACCCGAGTCAACTCGGTTTGCTGAACCGAGTCAACTCGGTTTGCTGAACCGAGTCAACTCGGTTTGCTGAACCGAGTCAACTCAGTTTGCTAACCCGAGTCAACTCGGTTTGCTAACCCGAGTCAACTCGGTTTGCTAACCCGAGTCAACTCGGTTTGCTATCCCGAGTCAACTCGGTTTGCTGACCCGAGTCATCTCGGTTTGCTGAACCGAGTCAACTCGGTTTGCTAACCCGAGTCAACTCGGTGTGCTAACCCTAGTCAACTCGGTTTGCTGAACCGAGTCTACTCGGTTTGCTAACCCGAGTCAACTCGGTTTGCTAACCCGAGTCAACTCGGTTTGCTAACCCGATTCAACTCGGTTTGCTAACCCGAGTAAACTCGGTTTGCTAACCCGAGTCAACTCGGTTTGCTAACCCGAGTCAGCTCGGTTTCCTGAACCGAGTCCACTCGGTTTGCTAACCCGAGTCAACTCGGTCTAATAACCCGAGTCAACTCGGTCTGCTAACCCGAGTCAACTCGGTTTGCTGAACCGAGTCAACTCGGTTTCCTGAACCGAGTCCACTCGGTTTGCTAACCCGAGTCAACTCGGTCTGCTAACCCGAGTCAACTCGGTTTGCTGAACCGAGTCAACTCGGTTTGCTGAACCGAGTCAACTCGGTTTGCTGAACCGAGTCAACTCGGTTTGCTAACCCGAGTCAACTCGGTTTGCTATCCCGAGTCAACTCGGTTTGCTGAACCGAGTCAACTCGGTCTGCTAACCCGAGTCAACTCGGTCTGCTAACCCGAGTCAACTCGGTTTGCTGAACCGAGTCAACTCGGTTTGCTGACCTAAGTCAACTCGGTTTGCTAACCCGAGTCAACTCGGTTTGCTGAACCGAGTCAACTCGGTTTGCTGACCTGAGTCAACTCGGTTTCCTGAACCGAGTCCACTCGGTTTGCTAACCCGAGTCAACTCGGTCTGCTAACCCGAGTCAACTCGGTCTGCTAACCCGAGTCAACTCGGTCTGCTAACCCGAGTCAACTCGGTCTGCTAACCCGAGTCAACTCGGTTTGCTAACCCGAGTCAACTCGGTTTGCTAACCCGAGTCATCTCGGTTTGCTGAAACGAGTCAACTCGGTTTGCTGAACCGAGTCAACTCGGTTTGCTAACCCGAGTCAACTCGGTTTGCTAACCCGAGTCAACTCGGTTTGCTGAACCGAGTCAACTCGGTTTGCTGAACCGAGTCAACTCGGTTTGCTAACCCGAGTCAACTCGGTTTGCTAACCCGAGTCAACTCGGTTTGCTAACCCGAGTCAACTCGGTTTGCTAACCCGATTCAACTCGGTTTGCTAACCCGAGTCAACTCGGTTTGCTAACCCGAGTCAGCTCGGTTTGCTAACCCGAGTCAACTCGGTGTGCTAACCCGAGTCAACTCGGTTTGCTGAACCGAGTCAACTCGGTTTGCTAACCCGAGTCAACTCGGTTTGCTAACCCGAGTCAACTCGGTTTGCTAGCCCGAGTCAACTTGGTTTGCTGACCTGAGTCAACTCGGTTTCCTGAACCGAGTCCACTCGGTTTGCTAACCCGAGTCAACTCGGTCTGCTAACCCGAGTCAACTCGGTCTGCTAACCCGAGTCAACTCGGTCTGCTAACCCGAGCCAACTCGGTTTGCTGAACCGAGTCAACTCGGTTTGCTGAACCGAGTCAACTCGGTTTGCTAACCCGAGTCAACTCGGTTTGCTAACCCGAGTCAACTCGGTTTGCTAACCCGAGTCAACTCGGTTTGCTGAACCGAGTCAACTCGGTTTGCTGACCTGAGTCAACTCGGTTTGCTAACCCGAGTCAACTCGGTTTGCTAACCCGAGTCAACTCGGTCTGCTATCCGTAGTCAACTCGGTCTGCTAACCCGAGTCAACTCGGTTTGCTAACCCGAGTCAACTCGGTTTGCTAACCCGAGTCATCTCGGTTTGCTGAAACGAGTCAACTCGGTTTGCTGAAACGAGTCAACTCGGTTTGCTGAACCGAGTCAACTCGGTTTGCTGAACCGAGTCAACTCGGTTTGCTAACCCGAGTCAACTCGGTTTGCTAACCCGAGTCAACTCGGTTTGCTGAACCGAGTCAACTCGTTTTGCTGACCTGAGTCAACTCGGTCTCCTGAACCGAGTCCACTCGGTTTGCTAACCCGAGTCAACTCGGTCTGCTAACCCGAGTCAACTCGGTCTGCTAACCCGAGTCAACTCGGTTTGCTGAACCGAGTCAACTCGGTTTGCTGAACCGAGTCAACTCGGTTTGCTAACCCGAGTCAACTCGGTTTGCTAACCCGAGTCAACTCGGTTTGCTAACCCGAGTCAACTCGGTTTGCTGACCCGAGTCATCTCGGTTTGCTGAACCGCGTCAACTCGGTTTGCTAACCCGAGTCAACTCGGTGTGCTAACCCTAGTCAACTCGGTTTGCTAGCCCGAGTTAACTCGGTTTGCTGAACCGAGTCAACTCGGTTTGCTTACCTGAGTCAACTCGGTTTCCTGAACCGAGTCCACTCGGTTTGCTAACCCGAGTCAACTCGGTTTCCTGAACCGAGTCCACTCGGTTTGCTAACCCGAGTCAACTCGGTCTAATAACCCGAGTCAACTCGGTCTGCTAACCCGAGTCAACTCGGTTTGCTGAACCGAGTCAACTCGGTTTGCTGAACCGAGTCAACTCGGTTTCCTGAACCGAGTCCACTCGGTTTGCTAGCCCGAGTCAACTCGGTCCGCTAACCCGAGTCAACTCGGTCTGCTAACCCGAGTCAACTCGGTTTGCTAACCCGAGTCAACTCTGTTTGCTAACCCGAGTCAACTCGGTCTGCTAACCCGAGTCAACTCGGTTTGCTAACCCGAGTCAACTCGGTTTGCTAACCCGAGTCAACTCGGTTTGCTAACCCGAGTCAACTCGGTTTGCTAACCCGAGTCAACTCGGTTTGCTGACCCGAGTCACCTCGGTTTGCTGAACCGAGTCAACTCGGTTTGCTAACCCGAGTCAACTCGGTGTGCTAACCCTAGTCAACTCGGTTTGCTAGCCCGAGTCAACTCGGTTTGCTGAACCGAGTCAACTCGTTTTGCTGACCTGAGTCAACTCGGTCTCCTGAACCGAGTCTACTCGGTTTGCTAACCCGAGTCAACTCGGTTTGCTAACCCGAGTCAACTCGGTTTGCTAACCCGAGTCAACTCGGTTTGCTAACCCGAGTCAACTCGGTTTGCTAACCCGAGTTAACTCGGTTTGCTAACCCGAGTCAACTCGGTTTGCTAACCCGAGTCAACTCGGTTTCCTGAACCGAGTCCACTCGGTTTGCTAACCCGAGTCAACTCGGTCTAATAACCCATGTCAACTCGGTCTGCTAACCCGAGTCAACTCGGTTTGCTGAACCGAGTCAACTCGGTTTCCTGAACCGAGTCCACTCGGTTTGCTAACCCGAGTCAACTCGGTCTGCTAACCCGAGTCAACTCGGTCTGCTAACCCGAGTCAACTCGGTTTGCTGAACCGAGTCAACTCGGTTTGCTGAACCGAGTCAACTCGGTTTGCTAACCCGAGTCAACTCAGTTTGCTTACCCGAGTCAACTCGGTTTGCTGAACCGAGTCAACTCGGTCTGCTAACCCGAGTCAACTCGGTTTGCTGAACCGAGTCAACTCGGTTTGCTGACCCGAGTCAACTCGGTTTGCTAACCCGAGTCAACTCGGTTTGCTAACCCGAGTCAACTCGGTTTGCTGAACCGAGTCAACTCGGTTTGCTGACCTGAGTCAACTCGGTTTCCTGAACCGAGTCCACTCGGTTTGCTAACCCGAGTCAACTCGGTCTGCTAACCCGAGTCAACTCGGTCTGCTAACCCGAGTCAACTCGGTTTGCTAACCCGAGTCAACTCGGTTTGCTAACCCGAGTCATCTCGGTTTGCTGAAACGAGTCAACTCGGTTTGCTGAACCGAGTCAACTCGGTTTGCTGAACCGAGTCAACTCGGTTTGCTGAACCGAGTCAACTCGGTTTGCTAACCCGAGTCAACTCGGTTTGCTAACCCGAGTCAACTCGGTTTGCTGAACCGAGTCAACTCGTTTTGCTGACCTGAGTCAACTCGGTCTCCTGAACCGAGTCCACTCGGTTTGCTAACCCGAGTCAACTCGGTCTGCTAACCCGAGTCAACTCGGTCTGCTAACCCGAGTCAACTCGGTTTGCTGAACCGAGTCAACTCGGTTTGCTAGCCCGAGTCAACTCGGTTTGCTGAAACGAGTCAACTCGGTTTGCTGAAACGAGTCAACTCGGTTTGCTGAACCGAGTCAACTCGGTTTGCTGAACCGAGTCAACTCGGTTTGCTAACCCGAGTCAACTCGGTTTGCTAACCCGAGTCAACTCGGTTTGCTAACCCGAGTCAACTCGGTTTGCTTACCCGAGTCAACTCGGTTTGCTAACCCGAGTCATCTCGGTTTGCTGAACCGAGTCAACTCGGTTTGCTAACCCGAGTCAACTCGGTGTGCTAACCCTAGTCAACTCGGTTTGCTAGCCCGAGTTAACTCGGTTTGCTGAACCGAGTCAACTCGGTTTGCTTACCTGAGTCAACTCGGTTTCCTGAACCGAGTCCACTCGGTTTGCTAACCCGAGTCAACTCGGTCTGCTAACCCGAGTCAACTCGGTCTGCTAACCCGAGTCAACTCGGTTTGCTAACCCGAGTCAACTCGGTCTGCTAACCCGAGTCAACTCGGTTTGCTGAACCGAGTCAACTCGGTTTCCTGAACCGAGTCCACTCGGTTTGCTAACCCGAGTCCACTCGGTTTGCTAACCCGAGTCAACTCGGTCTGCTAACCCGAGTCAACTCGGTCTGCTAACCCGAGTCAACTCGGTTTGCTGAACCGAGTCAACTCGGTTTGCTGAACCGAGTCAACTCAGTTTGCTAACCCGAGTCAACTCGGCTTGCTAACCCGAGTCAACTCGGTTTGCTGTACCGAGTCAACTCGGTCTGCTAACCCGAGTCAACTCGGTCTGCTAACCCGAGTCAACTCGGTTTGCTGAACCGAGTCAACTCGGTTTGCTGACCCGAGTCAACTCGGTTTGCTAACCCGAGTCAACTCGGTTTGCTGAACCGAGTCAACTCGGTTTGCTGACCTGAGTCAACTCGGTTTCCTGAACCGAGTCCACTCGGTTTGCTAACCCGAGTCAACTCGGTCTGCTAACCCGAGTCAACTCGGTCTGCTAACCCGAGTCAACTCGGTCTGCTAACCCGAGTCAACTCGGTTTGCTTACCCGAGTCATCTCGGTTTGCTGAAACGAGTCAACTCGGTTTGCTGAACCGAGTCAACTCGGTTTGCTGAACCGAGTCAACTCGGTTTGCTAACCCGAGTCAACTCGGTTTGCTAACCCGAGTCAACTCGGTTTGCTGAACCGAGTCAACTCGGTTTGCTGAACCGAGTCAACTCGGTTTGCTAACCCGAGTCAACTCGGTTTGCTAACCCGAGTCAACTCGGTTTGCTAACCCGAGTCAACTCGGTTTGCTAACCCGAGTCAACTCGGTTTGCTAACCCGAGTCAACTCGGTTTGCTTACCCGAGTCATCTCGGTTTGCTGAAACGAGTCAACTCGGTTTGCTGAACCGAGTCAACTCGGTTTGCTAACCCGATTCAACTCGGTTTGCTAACCCGAGTCAACTCGGTTTGCTGAACCGAGTCAACTCGGTTTGCTGAACCGAGTCAACTCGGTTTGCTGAACCGAGTCAACTCGGTTTGCTAACCCGAGTCAACTTGGTTTGCTAACCCGAGTCAACTCGGTTTGCTAACCCTAGTCAACTCGGTTTGCTAACCCTAGTCAACTCGGTTTGCTAACCCGAGTCAACTCGGTTTGCTAACCTGAGTCAACTCGGTTTGCTAACCCGAGTCAACTCGGTCTGCTAACCCGAGTCAACTCGGTTTGCTAACCCGAGTCAACTCGGTTTGCTAACCCGAGTCAACTCGGTTTGCTAACCCGAGTCAACTCGGTTTGCTGACCTGAGTCAACTCGGTTTCCTGAACCGAGTCGACTCGGTTTGCTAAACCGAGTCAACTCGGTCTGCTAACCCGAGTCAACTCGGCCTGCTAACCCGAGTCAACTCGGTTTGCTGAACCGAGTCAACTCGGTTTGCTGAACCGAGTCAACTCGGTTTGCTAACCCGAGTCAACTCGGTTTGCTAACCCGAGTCAACTCGGTTTGCTAGCCCGAGTCAACTCGGTTTGCTAACCCGAGTCAACTCGGTTTGCTGAACCGAGTCAACTCGGTTTGCTGACCTGAGTCAACTCGGTTTGCTAACCCGAGTCAACTCGGTTTGCTAACCCGAGTCAACTCGGTCTGCTAACCCGAGTCAACTCGGTCTGCTAACCCGAGTCAACTCGGTTTGCTAACCCGAGTCAACTCGGTTTGCTAACCCGAGTCATCTCGGTTTGCTGAAACGAGTCAACTCGGTTTGCTGAAACGAGTCAACTCGGTTTGCTGAACCGAGTCAACTCGGTTTGCTGAACCGAGTCAACTCGGTTTGCTAACCCGAGTCAACTCGGTTTGCTAACCCGAGTCAACTCAGTTTGCTGAACCGAGTCAACTCGTTTCGCTGACCTGAGTCAACTCGGTCTCCTGAACCGAGTCCACTCGGTTTGCTAACCCGAGTCAACTCGGTCTGCTAACCCGAGTCAACTCGGTCTGCTAACCCGAGTCAACTCGGTTTGCTGAACCGAGTCAACTCGGTTTGCTGAACCGAGTCAACTCGGTTTGCTAGCCCGAGTTAACTCGGTTTGCTGAACCGAGTCAACTCGGTTTGCTGACCTGAGTCAACTCGGTTTCCTGAACCGAGTCCACTCGGTTTGCTAACCCGAGTCAACTCGGTCTGCTAACCCGAGTCAACTCGGTTTGCTGAACCGAGTCAACTCGGTTTGCTAACCCGAGTCAACTCGGTATGCTAACCCGAGTCAACTCGGTTTGCTAACCCGAGTCAACTCGGTTTGCTAGCCCGAGTCAACTCGGTTTGCTAACCCGAGTCAACTCGGTCTGCTAACCCGAGTCAACTCGGTTTGCTGAACCGAGTCAACTCGGTTTGCTAACCCGAGTCAACTCGGTTTGCTGAACCGAGTCAACTCGGTTTGCTAACCCGAGTCAACTCGGTTTGCTAACCCGAGTCAACTCGGTTTGCTAACCCGAGTCAACTCGGTTTGCTAACCCGAGTCAACTCGGTTTGCTGAAACGAGTCAACTCGGTTTGCTGAAACGAGTCAACTCGGTTTGCTGAACCGAGTCAACTCGGTTTGCTGAACCGAGTCAACTCGGTTTGCTAACCCGAGTCAACTCGGTTTGCTGAACCGAGTCAACTCGGTTTGCTAACCCGAGTCAACTCGGTATGCTAACCCGAGTCAACTCGGTCTGCTAACCCGAGTCAACTCGGTTTGCTAACCCGAGTCAACTCGGTCTGCTAACCCGAGTCAACTCGGTTTGCTGAACCGAGTCAACTCGGTTTGCTAACCCGAGTCAACTCGGTTTGCTGAACCGAGTCAACTCGGTTTGCTTACCCGAGTCAACTCGGTTTGCTAACCCGAGTCAACTCGGTTTGCTAGCCCGAGTCAACTCGGTTTGCTGACCTGAGTCAACTCGATTTGCTGAACCGAGTCAACTCGGTTTGCTGAACCGAGTCAACTCGGTTTGCTGAACCGAGTCAACTCGGTGTGCTAACCCGAGTCAACTCAGTTTGCTAACCCGAGTCAACTCGGTTTGCTAACCCGAGGCAACTCGGTTTGCTGAACCGAGTCAACTCGGTTTGCTGAACCGAGTCAACTCGGTTTGCTGAACCGAGTCAACTCGGTTTGCTAACCCGAGTCAACTCGGTTTGCTAACCCGAGTCAACTCGGTTTGCTAACCCTAGTCAACTCGGTTTGCTAACCCGAGTCAACTCGGTTTGCTAACCCGAGTCAACTCGGTCTGCTAACCCGAGTCAACTCGGTTTGCTGAACCGAGTCAACTCGGTTTGCTAACCCGAGTCAACTCGGTTTGCTAACCCGAGTCAACTCGGTTTGCTAACCCAAGTCAACTCGGTTTGCTGAACCGAGTCAACTCGGTTTGCTGACCTGAGTCAACTCGGTTTGCTAACCCGAGTCCACTCGGTTTGCTAACCCGAGTCAACTCGGTCTGCTAACCCGAGTCAACTCGGTCTGCTAACCCGAGTCAACTCGGTTTGCTGAACCGAGTCAACTCGGTTTGCTAACCCGAGTCAACTCGGTTTGCTTACCCGAGTCAACTCGGTTTGCTGAACCGAGTCAACTCGGTTTGCTGACCTGAGTCAACTCGGTTTCCTGAACCGAGTCAACTCGGTCTGCTAACCCGAGTCAACTCGGTCTGCTAACCCGAGTCAACTCGGTCTGCTAACGCGAGTCAACTCGGTTTGCTGAACCGAGTCAACTCGGTTTGCTGAACCGAGTCAACTCGGTTTGCTAACCCGAGTCAACTCGGTTTGCTAACCCGAGTCAACTCGGTTTGCTAACCCGAGTCAACTCGGTTTGCTGACCTGAGTCAACTCGGTTTCCTGAACCGAGTCCACTCGGTTTGCTAACCCGAGTCAACTCGGTCTGCTAACCCAAGTCATCTCGGTTTGCTAACCCTAGTCAACTCGGTTTGCTAGCCCGAGTTAACTCGGTTTGCTGAACCGAGTCAACTCGGTTTGCTGAAACGAGTCAACTCGGTTTGCTGAAACGAGTCAACTCGGTTTGCTGAACCGAGTCAACTCGGTTTGCTGAACCGAGTCAACTCGGTTTGCTGAACCGAGTCAACTCGGTTTGCTGAACCGAGTCAACTCGGTTTCCTGAACCGAGTCCACTCGGTTTGCTAACCCGAGTCAACTCGGTCTGCTAACCCGAGTCAACTCGGTCTGCTAACCCGAGTCAACTCGGTTTGCTGAACCAAGTCAACTCGGTTTGCTGAACCGAGTCAACTCGGTTTGCTGAACCGAGTCAACTCGTTTTGCTGAGCCGAGTCAACTCGGTTTGCTAACCCGAGTCAACTCGGTTTGCTGAACCGAGTCAACTCGGTTTGCTGAACCGAGTCAACTCGGTTTGCTGAACCGAGTCAACTCGGTTTGCTAACCCGAGTCAACTCGGTTTGCTAACCCGAGTCAACTCGGTTTGCTAACCCGAGTCAACTCGGTTTGCTGAACCGAGTCAACTCGGTTTGCTGACCTGAGTCAACTCGGTTTCCTGAACCGAGTCCACTCGGTTTGCTAACCCGAGTCAACTCGGTCTGCTAACCCGAGTCAACTCGGTCTGCTAACCCGAGTCAACTCGGTTTGCTGAACCGAGTCAACTCGGTTTGCTGAACCGAGTCAACTCGGTTTGCTAGCCCGAGTTAACTCGGTTTGCTGAACCGAGTCAACTCGGTTTGCTGACCTGAGTCAACTCGGTTTCCTGAACCGAGTCCACTCGGTTTGCTAACCCGAGTCAACTCGGTTTGCTAACCCGAGTTAACTCGGTTTGCTAACCCGAGTCAACTCGGTTTGCTAACCCGAGTCAACTCGGTTTGCTAACCCGAGTTAACTCGGTTTGCTAACCCGAGTCAACTCGGTTTGCTAACCCGAGTCAACTCGGTTTCCTGAACCGAGTCCACTCGGTTTGCTAACCCGAGTCAACTCGGTCTAATAACCCGAGTCAACTCGGTCTGCTAACCCGAGTCAACTCGGTTTGCTGAACCGAGTCAACTCGGTTTCCTGAACCGAGTCCACTCGGTTTGCTAACCCGAGTCAACTCGGTCTGCTAACCCGAGTCAACTCGGTCTGCTAACCCGAGTCAACTCGGTTTGCTGAACCGAGTCAACTCGGTTTGCTGAACCGAGTCAACTCGGTTTGCTAACCCGAGTCAACTCAGTTTGCTTACCCGAGTCAACTCGGTTTGCTGAACCGAGTCAACTCGGTCTGCTAACCCGAGTCAACTCGGTTTGCTGAACCGAGTCAACTCGGTTTGCTGACCCGAGTCAACTCGGTTTGCTAACCCGAGTCAACTCGGTTTGCTAACCCGAGTCAACTCGGTTTGCTGAACCGAGTCAACTCGGTTTGCTGACCTGAGTCAACTCGGTTTCCTGAACCGAGTCCACTCGGTTTGCTAACCCGAGTCAACTCGGTCTGCTAACCCGAGTCAACTCGGTCTGCTAACCCGAGTCAACTCGGTTTGCTAACCCGAGTCAACTCGGTTTGCTAACCCGAGTCATCTCGGTTTGCTGAAACGAGTCAACTCGGTTTGCTGAACCGAGTCAACTCGGTTTGCTGAACCGAGTCAACTCGGTTTGCTGAACCGAGTCAACTCGGTTTGCTAACCCGAGTCAACTCGGTTTGCTAACCCGAGTCAACTCGGTTTGCTGAACCGAGTCAACTCGTTTTGCTGACCTGAGTCAACTCGGTCTCCTGAACCGAGTCCACTCGGTTTGCTAACCCGAGTCAACTCGGTCTGCTAACCCGAGTCAACTCGGTCTGCTAACCCGAGTCAACTCGGTTTGCTGAACCGAGTCAACTCGGTTTGCTAGCCCGAGTCAACTCGGTTTGCTGAAACGAGTCAACTCGGTTTGCTGAAACGAGTCAACTCGGTTTGCTGAACCGAGTCAACTCGGTTTGCTGAACCGAGTCAACTCGGTTTGCTAACCCGAGTCAACTCGGTTTGCTAACCCGAGTCAACTCGGTTTGCTAACCCGAGTCAACTCGGTTTGCTTACCCGAGTCAACTCGGTTTGCTAACCCGAGTCATCTCGGTTTGCTGAACCGAGTCAACTCGGTTTGCTAACCCGAGTCAACTCGGTGTGCTAACCCTAGTCAACTCGGTTTGCTAGCCCGAGTTAACTCGGTTTGCTGAACCGAGTCAACTCGGTTTGCTTACCTGAGTCAACTCGGTTTCCTGAACCGAGTCCACTCGGTTTGCTAACCCGAGTCAACTCGGTCTGCTAACCCGAGTCAACTCGGTCTGCTAACCCGAGTCAACTCGGTTTGCTAACCCGAGTCAACTCGGTCTGCTAACCCGAGTCAACTCGGTTTGCTGAACCGAGTCAACTCGGTTTCCTGAACCGAGTCCACTCGGTTTGCTAACCCGAGTCCACTCGGTTTGCTAACCCGAGTCAACTCGGTCTGCTAACCCGAGTCAACTCGGTCTGCTAACCCGAGTCAACTCGGTTTGCTGAACCGAGTCAACTCGGTTTGCTGAACCGAGTCAACTCAGTTTGCTAACCCGAGTCAACTCGGCTTGCTAACCCGAGTCAACTCGGTTTGCTGTACCGAGTCAACTCGGTCTGCTAACCCGAGTCAACTCGGTCTGCTAACCCGAGTCAACTCGGTTTGCAGAACCGAGTCAACTCGGTTTGCTGACCCGAGTCAACTCGGTTTGCTAACCCGAGTCAACTCGGTTTGCTGAACCGAGTCAACTCGGTTTGCTGACCTGAGTCAACTCGGTTTCCTGAACCGAGTCCACTCGGTTTGCTAACCCGAGTCAACTCGGTCTGCTAACCCGAGTCAACTCGGTCTGCTAACCCGAGTCAACTCGGTCTGCTAACCCGAGTCAACTCGGTTTGCTTACCCGAGTCATCTCGGTTTGCTGAAACGAGTCAACTCGGTTTGCTGAACCGAGTCAACTCGGTTTGCTAACCCGAGTCAACTCGGTTTGCTAACCCGAGTCAACTCGGTTTGCTAACCCGAGTCAACTCGGTTTGCTAACCCGAGTCAACTCGGTTTGCTAACCCGAGTCAACTCGGTTTGCTTACCCGAGTCATCTCGGTTTGCTGAAACGAGTCAACTCGGTTTGCTGAACCGAGTCAACTCGGTTTGCTAACCCGATTCAACTCGGTTTGCTAACCCGAGTCAACTCGGTTTGCTGAACCGAGTCAACTCGGTTTGCTGAACCGAGTCAACTCGGTTTGCTGAACCGAGTCAACTCGGTTTGCTAACCCGAGTCAACTTGGTTTGCTAACCCGAGTCAACTCGGTTTGCTAACCCTAGTCAACTCGGTTTGCTAACCCTAGTCAACTCGGTTTGCTAACCCGAGTCAACTCGGTTTGCTAACCTGAGTCAACTCGGTTTGCTAACCCGAGTCAACTCGGTCTGCTAACCCGAGTCAACTCGGTTTGCTAACCCGAGTCAACTCGGTTTGCTAACCCGAGTCAACTCGGTTTGCTAACCCGAGTCAACTCGGTTTGCTGACCTGAGTCAACTCGGTTTCCTGAACCGAGTCAACTCGGTTTGCTAAACCGAGTCAACTCGGTCTGCTAACCCGAGTCAACTCGGCCTGCTAACCCGAGTCAACTCGGTTTGCTGAACCGAGTCAACTCGGTTTGCTGAACCGAGTCAACTCGGTTTGCTAACCCGAGTCAACTCGGTTTGCTAACCCGAGTCAACTCGGTTTGCTAGCCCGAGTCAACTCGGTTTGCTAACCCGAGTCAACTCGGTTTGCTGAACCGAGTCAACTCGGTTTGCTGACCTGAGTCAACTCGGTTTGCTAACCCGAGTCAACTCGGTTTGCTAACCCGAGTCAACTCGGTCTGCTAACCCGAGTCAACTCGGTCTGCTAACCCGAGTCAACTCGGTTTGCTAACCCGAGTCAACTCGGTTTGCTAACCCGAGTCATCTCGGTTTGCTGAAACGAGTCAACTCGGTTTGCTGAAACGAGTCAACTCGGTTTGCTGAACCGAGTCAACTCGGTTTGCTGAACCGAGTCAACTCGGTTTGCTAACCCGAGTCAACTCGGTTTGCTAACCCGAGTCAACTCAGTTTGCTGAACCGAGTCAACTCGTTTTGCTGACCTGAGTCAACTCGGTCTCCTGAACCGAGTCCACTCGGTTTGCTAACCCGAGTCAACTCGGTCTGCTAACCCAAGTCAACTCGGTCTGCTAACCCGAGTCAACTCGGTTTGCTGAACCGAGTCAACTCGGTTTGCTGAACCGAGTCAACTCGGTTTGCTAGCCCGAGTTAACTCGGTTTGCTGAACCGAGTCAACTCGGTTTGCTGACCTGAGTCAACTCGGTTTCCTGAACCGAGTCCACTCGGTTTGCTAACCCGAGTCAACTCGGTCTGCTAACCCGAGTCAACTCGGTTTGCTAACCCGAGTCAACTCGGTTTGCTAGCCCGAGTCAACTCGGTTTGCTAACCCGAGTCAACTCGGTCTGCTAACCCGAGTCAACTCGGTTTGCTGAACCGAGTCAACTCGGTTTGCTAACCCGAGTCAACTCGGTTTGCTGAACCGAGTCAACTCGGTTTGCTAACCCGAGTCAACTCGGTTTGCTAACCCGAGTCAACTCGGTTTGCTAACCCGAGTCAACTCGGTTTGCTAACCCGAGTCAACTCGGTTTGCTGAAACGAGTCAACTCGGTTTGCTGAAACGAGTCAACTCGGTTTGCTGAACCGAGTCAACTCGGTTTGCTGAACCGAGTCAACTCGGTTTGCTAACCCGAGTCAACTCGGTTTGCTGAACCGAGTCAACTCGGTTTGCTAACCCGAGTCAACTCGGTATGCTAACCCGAGTCAACTCGGTCTGCTAACCCGAGTCAACTCGGTTTGCTAACCCGAGTCAACTCGGTCTGCTAACCCGAGTCAACTCGGTTTGCTGAACCGAGTCAACTCGGTTTGCTAACCCGAGTCAACTCGGTTTGCTGAACCGAGTCAACTCGGTTTGCTTACCCGAGTCAACTCGGTTTGCTTACCCGAGTCAACTCGGTTTGCTAGCCCGAGTCAACTCGGTTTGCTGACCTGAGTCAACTCGATTTGCTGAACCGAGTCAACTCGGTTTGCTGAACCGAGTCAACTCGGTTTGCTGAACCGAGTCAACTCGGTGTGCTAACCCGAGTCAACTCAGTTTGCTAACCCGAGTCAACTCGGTTTGCTAACCCGAGGCAACTCGGTTTGCTGAACCGAGTCAACTCGGTTTGCTGAACCGAGTCAACTCGGTTTGCTGAACCGAGTCAACTCGGTTTGCTAACCCGAGTCAACTCGGTTTGCTAACCCGAGTCAACTCGGTTTGCTAACCCTAGTCAACTCGGTTTGCTAACCCGAGTCAACTCGGTTTGCTAACCCGAGTCAACTCGGTCTGCTAACCCGAGTCAACTCGGTTTGCTGAACCGAGTCAACTCGGTTTGCTAACCCGAGTCAACTCGGTTTGCTAACCCGAGTCAACTCGGTTTGCTAACCCAAGTCAACTCGGTTTGCTGAACCGAGTCAACTCGGTTTGCTGACCTGAGTCAACTCGGTTTGCTAACCCGAGTCCACTCGGTTTGCTAACCCGAGTCAACTCGGTCTGCTAACCCGAGTCAACTCGGTCTGCTAACCCGAGTCAACTCGGTTTGCTGAACCGAGTCAACTCGGTTTGCTAACCCGAGTCAACTCGGTTTGCTTACCCGAGTCAACTCGGTTTGCTGAACCGAGTCAACTCGGTTTGCTGACCTGAGTCAACTCGGTTTCCTGAACCGAGTCAACTCGGTCTGCTAACCCGAGTCAACTCGGTCTGCTAACCCGAGTCAACTCGGTCTGCTAACGCGAGTCAACTCGGTTTGCTGAACCGAGTCAACTCGGTTTGCTGAACCGAGTCAACTCGGTTTGCTAACCCGAGTCAACTCGGTTTGCTAACCCGAGTCAACTCGGTTTGCTAACCCGAGTCAACTCGGTTTGCTGACCTGAGTCAACTCGGTTTCCTGAACCGAGTCCACTCGGTTTGCTAACCCGAGTCAACTCGGTCTGCTAACCCAAGTCATCTCGGTTTGCTAACCCTAGTCAACTCGGTTTGCTAGCCCGAGTTAACTCGGTTTGCTGAACCGAGTCAACTCGGTTTGCTGAAACGAGTCAACTCGGTTTGCTGAAACGAGTCAACTCGGTTTGCTGAACCGAGTCAACTCGGTTTGCTGAACCGAGTCAACTCGGTTTGCTGAACCGAGTCAACTCGGTTTGCTGAACCGAGTCAACTCGGTTTGCTGACCTGAGTCAACTCGGTTTCCTGAACCGAGTCCACTCGGTTTGCTAACCCGAGTCAACTCGGTCTGCTAACCCGAGTCAACTCGGTCTGCTAACCCGAGTCAACTCGGTTTGCTGAACCAAGTCAACTCGGTTTGCTGAACCGAGTCAACTCGGTTTGCTGAACCGAGTCAACTCGTTTTGCTGAGCCGAGTCAACTCGGTTTGCTAACCCGAGTCAACTCGGTTTGCTGAACCGAGTCAACTCGGTTTGCTGAACCGAGTCAACTCGGTTTGCTGAACCGAGTCAACTCGGTTTGCTAACCCGAGTCAACTCGGTTTGCTAACCCGAGTCAACTCGGTTTGCTAACCCGAGTCAACTCGGTTTGCTGAACCGAGTCAACTCGGTTTGCTGACCTGAGTCAACTCGGTTTCCTGAACCGAGTCCACTCGGTTTGCTAACCCGAGTCAACTCGGTCTGCTAACCCGAGTCAACTCGGTCTGCTAACCCGAGTCAACTCGGTTTGCTGAACCGAGTCAACTCGGTTTGCTGAACCGAGTCAACTCGGTTTGCTGAACCGAGTCAACTCGGTTTGCTAGCCCGAGTTAACTCGGTTTGCTGAACCGAGTCAACTCGGTTTGCTGACCTGAGTCAACTCGGTTTCCTGAACCGAGTCCACTCGGTTTGCTAACCCGAGTCAACTCGGTCTGCTAACCCGAGTCAACTCGGTTTGCTGAACCGAGTCAACTCGGTTTGCTAACCCGAGTCAACTCGGTATGCTAACCCGAGTCAACTCGGTTTGCTAACCCGAGTCAACTCGGTTTGCTAGCCCGAGTCAACTCGGTTTGCTAACCCGAGTCAACTCGGTCTGCTAACCCGAGTCAACTCGGTTTGCTGAACCGAGTCAACTCGGTTTGCTAACCCGAGTCAACTCGGTTTGCTGAACCGAGTCAACTCGGTTTGCTAACCCGAGTCAACTCGGTTTGCTAACCCGAGTCAACTCGGTTTGCTAACCCGAGTCAACTCGGTTTGCTAACCCGAGTCAACTCGGTTTGCTGAAACGAGTCAACTCGGTTTGCTGAAACGAGTCAACTCGGTTTGCTGAACCGAGTCAACTCGGTTTGCTGAACCGAGTCAACTCGGTTTGCTAACCCGAGTCAACTCGGTTTGCTAACCCGAGTCAACTCGGTTTGCTGAACCGAGTCAACTCGGTTTGCTAACCCGAGTCAACTCGGTATGCTAACCCGAGTCAACTCGGTCTGCTAACCCGAGTCAACTCGGTTTGCTAACCCGAGTCAACTCGGTCTGCTAACCCGAGTCAACTCGGTTTGCTGAACCGAGTCAACTCGGTTTGCTAACCCGAGTCAACTCGGTTTGCTGAACCGAGTCAACTCGGTTTGCTTACCCGAGTCAACTCGGTTTGCTAACCCGAGTCAACTCGGTTTGCTAGCCCGAGTCAACTCGGTTTGCTGACCTGAGTCAACTCGATTTGCTGAACCGAGTCAACTCGGTTTGCTGAACCGAGTCAACTCGGTTTGCTGAACCGAGTCAACTCGGTGTGCTAACCCGAGTCAACTCAGTTTGCTAACCCGAGTCAACTCGGTTTGCTAACCCGAGTCAACTCGGTTTGCTAACCCGAGTCAACTCGGTTTGCTAACCCGAGTCAACTCGGTTTGCTAACCCGAGTCAACTCGGTCTGCTAACCCGAGTCAACTCGGTTTGCTGAACCGAGTCAACTCGGTTTGCTAACCCGAGTCAACTCGGTTTGCTAACCCGAGTCAACTCGGTTTGCTAACCCAAGTCAACTCGGTTTGCTGAACCGAGTCAACTCGGTTTGCTGACCTGAGTCAACTCGGTTTGCTAACCCGAGTCCACTCGGTTTGCTAACCCGAGTCAACTCGGTCTGCTAACCCGAGTCAACTCGGTCTGCTAACCCGAGTCAACTCGGTTTGCTGAACCGAGTCAACTCGGTTTGCTAACCCGAGTCAACTCGGTTTGCTTACCCGAGTCAACTCGGTTTGCTGAACCGAGTCAACTCGGTTTGCTGACCCGAGTCAACTCGGTTTCCTGAACCGAGTCAACTCGGTCTGCTAACCCGAGTCAACTCGGTCTGCTAACCCGAGTCAACTCGGTCTGCTAACGCGAGTCAACTCGGTTTGCTGAACCGAGTCAACTCGGTTTGCTGAACCGAGTCAACTCGGTTTGCTAACCCGAGTCAACTCGGTTTGCTAACCCGAGTCAACTCGGTTTGCTAACCCGAGTCAACTCGGTTTGCTGACCTGAGTCAACTCGGTTTCCTGAACCGAGTCCACTCGGTTTGCTAACCCGAGTCAACTCGGTCTGCTAACCCAAGTCATCTCGGTTTGCTAACCCTAGTCAACTCGGTTTGCTAGCCCGAGTTAACTCGGTTTGCTGAACCGAGTCAACTCGGTTTGCTGAAACGAGTCAACTCGGTTTGCTGAAACGAGTCAACTCGGTTTGCTGAACCGAGTCAACTCGGTTTGCTGAACCGAGTCAACTCGGTTTGCTGAACCGAGTCAACTCGGTTTGCTGAACCGAGTCAACTCGGTTTGCTGAACCGAGTCAACTCGGTTTGCTGACCTGAGTCAACTCGGTTTCCTGAACCGAGTCCACTCGGTTTGCTAACCCGAGTCAACTCGGTCTGCTAACCCGAGTCAACTCGGTCTGCTAACCCGAGTCAACTCGGTTTGCTGAACCAAGTCAACTCGGTTTGCTGAACCGAGTCAACTCGGTTTGCTGAACCGAGTCAACTCGTTTTGCTGAGCCGAGTCAACTCGGTTTGCTAACCCGAGTCAACTCGGTTTGCTGAACCGAGTCAACTCGGTTTGCTGAACCGAGTCAACTCGGTTTGCTGAACCGAGTCAACTCGGTTTGCTAACCCGAGTCAACTCGGTTTGCTAACCCGAGTCAACTCGGTTTGCTAACCCGAGTCAACTCGGTTTGCTAACCCTAGTCAACTCGGTTTGCTAACCCGAGTCAACTCGGTTTGCTGAACCGAGTTAACTCGGTTTGCTGAAACGAGTCAACTCGGTTTGCTGAAACGAGTCAACTCGGTTTGCTGAAACGAGTCAACTCGGTTTGCTGAACCGAGTCAACTCGGTCTGCTAACCCGAGTCAACTCGGTTTGCTAACCCGAGTCAACTCGGTTTGCTAACCCGAGTCAACTCGGTTTGCTAACCCGAGTCAACTCGGTTTGCTAACCCGAGTCATCTCGGTTTGCTGAACCGAGTCAACTCGGTTTGCTAACCCGAGTCAACTCGGTGTGCTAACCCTAGTCAACTCGGTTTGCTAGCCCGAGTTAACTCGGTTTGCTGAACCAAGTCAACTCGGTTTGCTTACCTGAGTCAACTCGGTTTCCTGAACCGAGTCCACTCGGTTTGCTAGCCCGAGTCAACTCGGTCTGCTGACCCGAGTCAACTCGGTCTGCTAACCCGAGTCAACTCGGTTTGCTGAACCTAGTCAACTCGGTTTGCTGAACCGAGTCAACTCGGTTTGCTGAACCGAGTCAACTCGGTCTGCTAACCCGAGTCAACTCGGTTTGCTAACCCGAGTCAACTCTGTTTGCTAACCCAAGTCTACTCGGTTTGCTACCCTTAGTCAACTCGGTTTGCTCACCCGAGTCAACTCGGTTTGCTAACCCGAGTCAACTCGGTTTGCTAACCTGAGTCAACTCGGTTTGGTAACCCGAGTCAACTCGGTTTGGTAACCCGAGTCAACTCGGTTTGCTAACCCGAGTCAACTAGGTTTGCTAACCTGAGTCAACTCGGTTTGCTGAACCGAGTCAATTCGGTTTGCTGAAACGAGTCAATTCGGTTTGCTGAACCGAGTCAACTCGGTTTGCTAACCCCAGTCAACTCGGTTTGCTAACGCGAGTCAACTCAGTTTGCTAACCCGAGTCAACTCGGTTTGCTAACCCGAGTCCACTCTTTTTGCTAACCCGAGTCAACTCGGTTTGCTAACCCGAGTCAACTCGGTTTGCTAACCCGAGTCAACTCGGTTTGCTAACCCGAGTCAACTCGGTTTGTTACCCAAGTCAACTCGGTTTGCTAACCCGAGTTAACTCGGTTTGCTTACCCGAGTCAACTCGGTTTGCTTACCCGAGTCAACTCGGTTTGCTGAACCGAGTCGACTCGGTTTGCTGAACCGAGTCATCACGGTTTGCTGAACCGAGTCAACTCGGTTTGCTGTTAATTTAGTTTTTTGTCTAAGATCACTTCCAAGTATCTGGCTTGATCAGAGATCTTAAGAGGGTTCTCATTTAGTCTTGGTAACTCAAAAGTAGGTATTTTTCTTCTATTTGTGAAGAGTACCAGCTCTGTTTTGAGGGTCTTAACTGCAAGGCCGCACCTTTTTGTCCAAGCGCTTACCTTGGTTAGGGAATTTCCCCGTCGCCAGAAGAGCTAGACCATCGGCATAGCCAACCACGTTCACGCCATCATGTTTGAGAGCTACGAGGATCTAATTCATGACCAGGATCCAAAGCAGGGGTGAGAGGATACCTCCTTGTGGGGTTCCTCGTGACACACACTTTTTCAAGTTTGCACCTCCCAGTTCACTGTAGATCTGACGTTTTGTTAGCATACTCATGATCCAATTTGTGATTGTTTCTTCTACTTCTAGATCATTTAGGGCCTTCACTTAGGGCCTTTGCGTACTTAGTGCAACTTTGTGTACGTGGCGTATTTTACGTACTCTGCGTCAATCTGCAATCCTTTCGCATACTGTAGGTTTGCGTTTTTCACGTAACTTTGCGTTCTTTCCGTCCGTAGCTTTGCGCAACTTTTTGCACCTTTACACAGCTTGGCGCAACTTTTAAATTTGCATTACTCTTTGCCGATACAAGGAAAAAAATAAGTAATGTAACTTTTCCGCACCGTATTTGTTTTCCGCCAAAGATTTTACATTCAAACATTTGTAAGAAAATTAACATAGTATAAAAATATTCGTGAAAAAAAGATGAAAAGTTGATTTTTTTTTTTTTTGTTTATTACGTAGAAGAATTGCTGAAGCTTTTTAACTTTAACAGGTTATTTCAATAGGAGCCTGAAAAATCGATCTGCTGTCATATAAAACTTGAACCACCATACTCTGTCTATGGCGCAATGTTCTAAGAATTTCCAGACTAAATACTTTTAAAAACTCGCACGACTCAGTTTGACTTATGTTGTTGAGTTTTTGGAACGGGATTTTGAATACAAAATAAATGAAATAAGAAGGAGTTGCTACGCAGCAAAAGAAAAGAATAAAGTACATCTGCCTTATCGTGTATTGGCAATAGCGCAGCGAATTTTATTTTCCAATTTTGCTATTTCAAATTCCCCGCAAAAAAACTGTCTGACGGTATTTAATCGCACATCCTGGAAGCTAACTCGCATATCCAAAACCCGAAAATAGGCGCTCCATAAATCAATTTTGGCACGGGCTGTGTGGTAAATGTTGCACCGTCTTGTTGAAACCACAACTCCCACACATGAAGACGATTATCTATCTATACACCCTTCGTTGAGTTTATACTTCTCGTCGGCATCGTATGCTGGAAGTAAGGACCAATGATTCTACCAGTCCATAACGCACACCCAAATGTCAGTGTTTCCGAAGGTAAGGGCGCGATGGCCGGCGGCGGTTTCAGAAATGGTTTGAGGATTGTCTACACTCCAAATGTGGCTGATTTGCTTATTGACGCAGACTTTAAACAAGAAATGAGCTTTATTATGTTCAAAATAAATAAAATAAAATAAATAATAGATCTTCGAATAAAAAGACCTGAACAATTTGCACCCTTTTTTTTAGTTATCAGTCGGAGTTGGATAACAAAATGACGATGAAATATCAAATAAAACTAAGGATAAAATGTTAAAAAAAAAAATATGGCCGTTGATTAAAAACAGTTGCGAACCTAGAGCTCTATACCTACTTTTCTAAAAACACCCTCAATTTTACCTGTCTCATCGACATTGATTAGAATTTATGGAAGCAAATGATTACCAATGTTTTCTTTTATTTTCGAATTCAGAACATAAATACAAACTGAAAACTTCTTTGGTTACAAACCTCTGATAAAAAACCATTCAACATGTGCAAATTTCGAGTAATTTCATTCATTTGAAACTCAAATTCTCAACATCCTGTCACCATAAAAGAACCAACAAAAGACATCCCCAACGAATAAAAATATTCGCATTGCTGCTTGTATGTCATATCCGAGATCCGACTTGTTTATAAGGAAACTATAAAAAAAAACATCAACAAGTGACCATCTCAACTCTAAGCATTACCTTACCTATACTCCCTACTTCACCACCTACTACATAGTTGACACTACACTCACGGTTGCCAGTTTGGTCATTTATGTCCAAATCTGGTCATTATTTTTTCACTTGGTCATATGGTCACTTTTTATTCCATTTGGTCATTTTTTCAACGAAATGAAATAAGAGAAACACTTCAGTTTATAGGTCCTTAAAATTGAAATTTATACGTAAAGCAGTTGTTTATAAAATCATGTAAAAAGTGCATCAATAAGTTCGTTCAATCAAGCCCAACGATTGTACTGAGGTAGCCGCAATGAGTTCTCTTGAAAAACTTCACATTTTTTTAGTTCTGCGCTCGCAGCCTTGAAGTAGAGCTAAGATTTTGCAGGTAGCAAACACTGATATCAAATCTCAAATGGCACGTGCTTTTCTTCAAATGACAGGCATGTGTGGTAATTTCGTGATAAAATCTGTTGTAAGAACTGAAAGCTAAGGTTTTTTGGCAACAAGATATAACGCTTACGCTTCACAGCTTGTTTCTGTCAATACAGTCATACGCAGGTTTTTTCTAAGATCTCCTGTGTGCTGTACGAATTTGTTAACGTAGGGCGTTTCCAAAGTAGGACGTTCTCAAAGACAAGACATCGCATCTGATGTTAAGGAAGAGTATTCCTCTATAATTGGTGCAATTGTATGATTTTCCATTCATTAAACATGCTTTCTCCCGACTAAATCATGCAGCTGGTGGACTGTCCTCTCAAGCTAATCACTAGCTTCCTTGAAAATTTCGGCGTCGAGACCGTCTGCAAATCCAGTTTTATTTCCTCTTTAGAGTATGGCATTTTTGTAATCGTCTAAGTTGAGTCTGCATAATTAACTTTTCAAGATCCTCAGAGATGAATGCGGTTCTTCAGCTATGTTTGCTTGGTGGTCTTTACGGGCTTGGTTCTTGGTTTTCCACCCTGGTATGATTTTTTAACTTTTGGTGCAAACTTTGAAGCTCAAACTTTCATGAAATTTCTATATTTCCTTAATCAAGCGCTTCTCTCTTCTTTCTTCATCGGAAGCAATCATAGTTTTGGTCATTTCAAGCTATGTTTGGTCATTTTTATTTTCATTTTTGGACACATGTTTTTTTGGCAAGTGGCAACCGTGACTACACTCCTTCTCCACATCTTCACCTACCACTACCACAAAAAAGTCTTCAAACACAGCACGAAAATGAACTCAAAAGTAAACAACTCTCTTTTTGCTAAGAGTAGTAGATGGCAGGGATGAAATAGTTCGGTACAACTGTATCGATTTCGATACAATCGAGTTTGTAAAAGTACAGGAGTAAAATTTGACGGAATTCAGTGCAAGATACAAAGATACAATTATTATTTTTTTAAGAAAAAAAAGAAGAAAAAAAAGGGAAATGAAACTGACTGAGTTTGCTTAAATGTTAAAGGCTCTGTCAAACAAACGTGGTCTGACGGCAACGCCGGTAAAATGAGTAGTTGGCCGTCGTGTTTTTTTATGCTAAACAAGGGTCGCCACCAAAAACATAACGAAAAAGTATGAATCACTTACATGCTCGAAGTTCATTCAATTCGTTAAGCAGTTTTTGTGTTTTGTGCTTTGTGCAAATCATACCCATTGTCGCACTCGATCGAAAAGTCTTCAGCATGATTCCGAACTACACAAAGTTTTTGTCCTCACTACCGTGCCGCACTGTGGGTCCAAGTGAAAATCGTCTCAAAAGCTTAAATTTTCTCAAGTCTAAGGTAAAAACTTTTTTCGATATTATTAAAAACAAAATTAAAACTAAACTTCTTAAATTAAGGTGTAAAATACCCAAGTAAATTTGAAATTAATTTCAGATTACACTTCAAGTCGTGTATTGATGAAACTGGAAGTTAAACAAATTTCGAACACCCAAAACTATAAAGAAAAAGATTCTACGAAGTTTCTACGAAGTGCTATCTGGACAAAGGGTGGTTATGATAAAAAAAACTATAACTTCATATACTTGACGCAAGCACGTGTGTCAGTACTTGAGAATCCATCTCGTTAGAATCCTTTAAGAAATTAGTGCATTTGTTTAGGATATAGAAACCGAAATAAGTCCAAAAATTTTATGATTTTTCATGTAATTTTTCAAATATCTTAGAAACTAGCAAGCGGATCAACTTCAAAACCTTAACTTATCTAAGGTAATAAACCTTTTTTCGTTGAAAGTTATCGCATAACAAAATTATATTTTCGCGAGCATACACAATTTTTTAATTTTTTGTTCTTCGAATAACGTCGGTTGTGCCCAGTTGATCGAATTCAAAATTTGACGTAATCTAAATTTTAAAATACTCACACTTGCATAACAGACTCAGTTGCATATTTTATTTTTATACGCTATTTACAATTTACACGCTTCCAATTTACCTAGAGACTTGTGCGCCAGGCAGCTTCCTAAAATTGTATTGGCTTTCGATTCATTGCTATGAGAAGTTTGAAAAAGTTCTTAAACATGACGAAAAAGGGATATGAAAATATTCCACCTTAGGCGAAACTAATGATGCCTGACTAGAATACTATATACATATTTTGTAAGGAAACACATGATAGGTTGTGACGTAAAATTCGATTTTTGTTCGAAAAGCATAAATCCAGTATGTCAACATCATTCAAAAGTAGACTTCATTTGCTTAAGTTGCGTTTTGCAGGTCACATCGTCATAAAATACACTGAAAACCAGTCCAAAAATATGTTCAAAATAAAGAAGAAAAAGAAAGGCAAAAAGTTTTTTTATTCGCTATTCAAAAGTTGTATGTGAGTTTTTTTTTCATATGTAGGTATTTCAGAGTATGCCAAAACGTTTAGAAAGGTAAGGATTAAAATAGGTATGCCCATCGTACACATATATGAGCTTCAACACAACATACATGTCCATACAAAATTACAAACGCATATAAGTATATGAGGGTCTGGCCAGGCACCATTGGTCTCGACTAATCAGATCGTTGGTCTCGACGGGGGTTAGTTAATAAATGTTATTAAAAAAAATGAATGGAAAAATTATTGATTGCTTTTTTACGGTTCTTCAAAAATCACCTGAATTTCATGCTTTTATCATTTGTTATCCATAACTAGATTGCACGCTAGCTCCGTAATAAATGTCATCACTGGACATTGTTTGATAGGAAGACACGCCATAACACTCGGCGTTACCTCTAATGACATCTGCAGAAGTTGCTTAGATGAGGAGGAGGAGGAGACAATCCCACACCTCCTCTGCTCATGTCCTGCACTCTCTTTTAAAAGAAAACGGCATCTAGGAAAATAATTTCTTGATGATCCAAGCGATCTGGTGAACATAGATCGCCTACACCTCCTTCGCTTTATTTAAAGCTCCAAATAAAAAAAAAAAAAAAATAGGGTGGCGCAACAGAGCGAGGAGCCCCTGGGCCTAGCGCATTTCTCACAACCATGCCTTGTGAGGGAATGGAGGGGACCTACAATTTTTCGCCCGTTCCTAACGGCTAATTGAGAATGCGCTTTTCATGGCAATGAATTTGCTAACGGATGACTTGCCAATTCCTCGCGAAAGACGATGCCCGTGGAAAAACATTTTTGCATTTTGCCTCTGCTGGGATTCGAACGTTTTGTTTTTATTAATTTTTATGGTATCACAATGTACCTAATATTGGTCTAAGTGTGTCAGTTGTATTCCTGACAGCGATTTTAACCTAACTTAAAAAAGTAAAGAAAAAATTACTCGCATTACTAATTGAACTTTAGGAATTTTTGATTAGATTCAATTAACCTTCCGATGACAACAGGGGTGCTATAGTACCCCAGGCCTTCTTATTTTAACTGTAATTTTGTTTTCGCTTCACTTCTCTTTCTACCATTCTATGTATTTGTCATTTAATACCTCAGGTCTTAGTTACTGATGAGCAGTCCCCGCGATAGGCTGTAGTTTTTGATACAGAGCGGTTTCCGTATGCACTGGGGTTGTATAGAACCCCATGTTGTTATTCGCGTATGCGAAAATTTGTAGGACATTTTTTTTTCTTCATTGAGTAGGTTAATAAAATGGCATCCACCGGTCGGGAAACTATTGAAAATTATATAAAAAATGTTTTGGAATGAGAGGATGGTGGAATGTAGTCAGTTTCAGACGATGATTGCCCAGATATAACAGATCATCATTCAATACAATCTGAAATGGATGATGACCACTTATAGGTCAATCATCGGATGAAAAAGAGCCGCTTGCAGAAGCATCGAAAAAGCTTTTGAAAGGAAAAAAATGTTCATTTCTAGAGTAAACTAAAGGAATTACGTTTACAACTGACCAAACCTCATATGGAGCAACATTTGCTCAAAAAATTTCCTGAAGGAATAAAAGGGGTTCTAGACCCCTCCCCCCCCCCCCTTGAAGTCCAATGAAGGTGAGCCCCCTCTTAAACTTCAGAGGCAATCACGTTGTGCATTTCGCCCACGAAAACAAGACCTCAAGAGCAAGCTTTCGTGTTATGAATGTCAATGTTCTGTATGGCCTGAGCACAGAAAACAAATTCGCAATAATTGCATTTGACTTATTTTTTTTATGTGAATATCCTTATATATATAAAATTTCCCTGTCACAATGTTAGTTACCGTACTCCTCCGAAACGGCTTTACCGATTCCTACCAAATTTTATATGCGTGCTCAGTAGGTCTGAGAATCGGCTACTAATAATTTTTCATACCTCTAAGTGATAAGGGTCATCTACCCTTAACATTGTTTCTTTAATTTACACTGTGACACGAGAATTTTATAAATTAGATTTTAAAGTCTCAGTGTAAATGTCATATTTATCAATTTATTTTTTGGAAATTAATTCTGAAACAAATTGTGCTTTTCATCAAACAAGTTTGCTTGAGCTAGGGCTTTACCGCCGTATTAATAAACGCGGAATAGCCTTATTCCATGGATTAGGTTACCATTTTCAATTTAATTAAAGCTACCATTATGCCATTTTCCACTTAATCCATGGAACCCAGCTATTCCGCGTTTATTAATACGGCGGCCACTGTTTACTATGAATAAGGAGAAATGCATTTCGAATTTCGAAAAATATCCAAGTGGCATTCCATAAGCTGAACGAATTTCTATACGATTTCAATTTTTGTTGTCAAAGTCGAGTAAATTAAATGCAATTTGAATAGTTAAAAAATGTGTATGTTTTGCAATTACTTTTACTACCAAGTACCAACTACGTAGAATCGAAAGGTGAATCACAGTTCCATTTTAAGTCTGACACAAAGTTAAGATTAATTAAGTCGTTCATGAGCTGACAGAAAAGTTTCGAAGTTTCGAAGCTGCATTGAACGCGAGTAATCTAGGGGAGTCACCGTTGTGTTTATAGTCAGATCGTTCAATTTGAAAATTGATTCTAAAGCGGGAAATACACGATACAATTATTGTACTGATAATCGCACATCGCATGGTAGATTGTATCGTGTGTGTGCATGAAGTGAACCGCTGTAACGATGTCACAGTGTAGAATGCCTTGAACTCAAAACCAAAATCGATCGTATGCGATCCAAGTCGCATACGATAATTGTATCGTGTATTCCCCGCTTAAGACCTACTGAATACGCACATAAAAATTGGTGAAAATTGGTAAAGCCGTTTCGGAGGAGTACGGTAACTAACATTGTTACAGTGAAATTTTATATATATAAAGATAAAGTTACTTTTTGTCTACACTAGAATTTATCTAGAAACTAGAAATAATTTACAAGGTAAAACAACGTTTGCCGGGTCAGCTAGTATATATATATATATTTTATGAATCTCTTTTTTCTGTTTTTGATAAAGCTTATGAGTTGTTTTGTTTCAATAAATATTTTAAGTTATCTGTAAAAGCATTTTTTTTTTTTAATTTAATCCTGACTGGGGTGTTTATTTACGTATATTTTAAATGTGTTGTTATCGGAAGGTTAAGAAGGATGAGATTCTTGTTAGAGATATTCTGGCGATTCCTAGATCGATCATATATTGCTGATATATGTTTTCAAAAATCTTATAGAAAAGCTGCTCTCAAACTTCTGCCCTCTTAAGTCAAAAAACATTCAAGATAGATATATAAAAGTTGAAGCCTTTTTTTGTTCGTAGATTTAAAACTAGTAATCAAAGCTGTTCTCTATCAAACAAAACGACTCTTATTTGTTCAGTGAACGCCATTAAGATTCGGTTTAAGATCGGTGTTATTTGATAGCCTCGACGAAAAAATATTTTTTGAATCAAATAAAACATCAAAAAGTAAAAATAAAAAAAAAGAACCACTCAAAGAAAAATGCTTTATTAACATTCGGCTTCTTATACATAGTACCTGTAATTTTTTCGTTAATTTGTTTCAACAATATTTTGTGGGATACTCTTTACTGGATAAAACTCCGTTCAGTCGCTGGTTCTTATTTTTTTTTAATTAATTCTTAGGGTGCATTCTATCACCAATTTATCCCCAAGTCATTGTCTACTCTCCTCCATTCATAACGTAAACGTTGCATATCGTACAACTTGCACAGTAAAGTGATGGGACATTATTTCTTTATGAAAAACGTGGCGAATAATATACTTATAAAATAACCCCAGTCTAACTATTGTTAAGTAAAATACTCAAGACTTATATTTAATGATAAAAAAACGAATATTAATGTCACTCACTGTATTACCTAAAGCAATCAATAAATTTTTAAAACTACGCAATTTTTGAGACTAGTCTCTTCATTTGGCCCATAGGCCCCAAATTACATTGTGTTTGACCATATAAATCCTGAACACTGAAAGCACCTTTTCCCACCCAGTAAATCTTGGTTGGAACGTGAAAACCCATTTATATCTCCATTACAGTTCAGGGTTGCAAAGACTTAAATCACTTTTAGCTTAACTCTGGACTTTAATTCATAAGCTAGTCGGTAACTTATGAATCAAAGAAAAAATAATTCATAAGCTAGTATTTGACTTGTAAACTAAATAAACCATAAGTCATAAGTTAGCAATTGACTTTTCTTATTATTCTTATTTTTTATTATTCTTTATTCATAAGTCACCTACCGACTTAAGAATATTTCTTACTTAATTCTTAAGTCACTTCCTAGCTTATGACTTGTGACTTATTTAATTCATAAGTCACATACTAGCTTATGTGTTAGTTTTTTTTAAATTCATAAGTCACTTACTAACTTATGACTTAATGATTTTTTAATTCACAAACTCGAAACCCTGTTACAGTTTTCACCACTGCTACAGCGATCAGTTACCTCCCACACTTATGTAGTTTCAATTTACAATATTGTATAAACTAAAATGCTTTCAACAAACTAAAATTCAACTCCTGTTTGATTTTTTTCTTCTCTTTTTATAAAACTACTGTTTTTAAATTCAACTGACATCAATTTCAGTACAATTATAATACAGTATTAAAATACAGCAGAACAAATTAATTTTCCATCCCTGGCAGATAGCAGTCAAACTCTGGCATTCATTTTAAAGAGGAACGACAAACAAAGAGAAAATAGATGATTCACAATTCACGATGAACATTCTCTTCTCTTCCACTTTACTTCTATTCTGTTCATCCGTTTTATGATTTTGATTTTTTAGACAACCGCATAAAGTTAAACGAATCGTATTCAAGGGAATCAGTATAGCAGATGACTTTCTT
This sequence comes from Melanostoma mellinum, assembly GCA_914767635.1. Lineage (NCBI taxonomy): Eukaryota > Metazoa > Arthropoda > Insecta > Diptera > Syrphidae > Melanostoma > Melanostoma mellinum. Next base: position 160,808,605 of record OU612058.1, on the reverse strand, counting down.
TTATTTGGTTACGTTTTACGGAACAAAAAACTCAAGTCTTAATTATTAAATGGTTTTCGCGTAGTATGGACGTGAGATACAGTACATTCTCACCAAAATCAGCAATAAAAAATATTCAAAAACCCACGCAAACAATCAAAACGTTTCTTATACGGAAATGTCGAATAAGTTTAATCGGTCGTACATTTTACATACTTTACCCGACATAAACTAAACTCTAATTCAAAAAATACAATTCTCATGGAATAGATAAAAAATATTTTCTAAAAAACAAAAAATAGTTGGTATTCGGCAAAATATACTTATTTAAAACTCGTGTAGCGATTGCACTTTCTGTGGTACAAATTTTTAATTCAATTTTCTTATTAATTTAAACGAAAAGAAATAAATAAATCCAAAAAACAAGTGATAAAGTGAATGCTAAATAAAAATCAAAACAACAACACAAAACAAAAAAAAAAAAGTCAAAATCTACTGTGCCAGTATTGCAAAGCTTTACAAATCAAATTGAAAGAAATTTAATTTTACTTTCTTCTGTCTTTAAGTTTTTAAATTTAACAAAATCAAAAAATCAAAATGTGGTGCATAGTAAATCTACCAAATGGAACCCAACAGGCTGTTAAATGGGATCCCAAAGCCATCGGACAGGAATGCTTAGAGAAGGTAAGGATGGGTGTTTTTTTTTTTTTTTTAATTTTGAGGATTAACTATTAAATTTGAGTGTACTCGAGTGAAAATGTGTATTTTAAAGCATGTCTCTGGCTCCACATCTTATCACAAAAATACCTTTCCTTCATACTTACTTGAAGCTTCCAGGTGTAAATTCCAACTTATATTCTTCATTCTTTAGGTTGTACGCAGTGTACCGTGTGTTTTTCCTCTTTTCGGAGTTTTCTTTCTTTGTTTAGACTTTTTTTCTTCTTTTACACAAAGACGAATCCCCAGTGTATTGTGTACGTTTATGCAGATACTTCTCACCTCAAGTGCCTTGTAGGTGTGTAAAAGCTGCATTTAAAGTTGCGTGGGGAGTAGTGAAGCTATTATCATAGGAGAAGGGAAAAAAAATTTTTCGTGCGGTGGAATTATTCAGGCAGTCATGAAAATATAATTTATTCGTTTCTTCCTTTTTTCCCTTTTTTTGTTGTTCGTACAGTACGAGCTGTGATAGCTATGCCGTTAGGTATATCTTCTAGAACTGTAGTCCAAACAGGATATTGGCAAATTAAAGCTGTGCGCGAAAATAAAATAAAAATAAAAGGTAGTTTTCATAAATTCATAACGTTTGTGGAGATTTTTGAGTATAAGTGAGGGTTAGGCACATGAAGAGGGTTTGACATTTTAAGATGGGGAAACGTGGGTAACTTCTTTTCATTTCAATATAAGCTCAACTTAATTCTCAATATTTCAATAAAACTTTTTAATTTGATAACTGACGTTTTGAGGCAGAAAGAATGGTGTTTAAAAAGACATTAGACAATTGGAAGAATCGTCTTACGTGATGTGATAGTTGACAGTTGACAGTCGTTTTCGTTGTCAGCTTTGATTTTATCGAATCTTGATTGATCTGTGTAAGGCGATCAAGGAATACGATTGCAATGGAAACATAGGTAAGTAGGTTCCTACCTTCCCTGTCTCTTTCTGTTGGATCTTAAGCCGTATCATGGCTTCCGCCAGCAAGCATACATACGAGTAGGTATATCGCATCGTTTTCTGTCTGTCTCTCTTTATCGTAGATGTCAAGCAAAGACTTACTGCGCCATACCTCTTCGGAGTTGAACCCAATAAGCAAATGAAAAACATCGCAAATGTACGACAGCTACACAGGTGTCCTAAAAAAAAAATTTATTATCAATCTGATAGTCGCCTTAAATGAAGCAACAATCTAGATTTGAATAATCAAATATCGTTTATCATCTTAACCTATTCCTTAACAATGTTTTTGTGGTGAATCATTGTACCTTGATAAGCCAAGTACCTACCTACCTTTTACTTTTTATTTTTGTCAACACATTCTTTTCTTTACCTACCCCAGTTTTTGTTCAAATTCGAGCAAAACTAAATGCGCACTTTGGAACAGCCTTTGAATTGAGTGCTCTGAGCGAGTGGTTCGTATAAAGTTTCCGGTTTTAATGCTTGAATTTTTGTTGTTAGGTTGCTTGGGTTAACTTAATTTAAGTCCACAAACCATTGATTGAGTTAATATTATAATGTTAAATTATTGCCGGCTGTCGCTTATTCAAATAAGGTAGGCGGTGCCGGACTTTGGACAGTGGTTTATTTTATTTTCCATGAAAACACTTTACTTAAAGTGGAAAGAAAAACAACATGTTTTGACTTAAGTCTTAAGTCGAAAACAGTTTCTTAGATTTGATATAATTCCATCCTACTTGACAAAATAAAGCAAAAGATAAGATAGTGCGTATACCTAATAGTTCCTGAAAAATATTTTCACACTCGGCAACTACCTACACCGTCTTATTCCGAATTGAGTAGCGATTCTTATCAATTTGAGTGGCTAAGTTTACCTTTGGACTTCTTGAAATTTGAACCATTGCAATTAATCTCCCTAAGAACGATAAAGTACCTGCCTTTCAAAGGTATTGATAAGTTGAACAAAAAACTATGTCATTTAAAGGATTTATGCTTTTGCGATTTTCAACCCCGAGAACAATAACTTATTTTTACAAATATTATAACATAATACTCGTGTTTTCTTTGTTTAGTACAAAGTAGCCACTCCACCCAATTCAATCTCGATGATGAAACAAGGTTTTCACATAACTTATTTCGTCGTAAGGGTTTTTGTGTGAAACGACAACTGTGCTGTTTCGGGGTGAGGGTGAGCGAAATCAAAAACGATTTTCAGATTCGTTTATTTTCTTTTTCGTTGCTTCCTAGGTATTTGTTGGCTTGTTTTTTCTTCTTTTCTTCTTTTTTTGGCATCATGTACGGTACGGCAACAAAAGAAATTGAAAAGTCAAAAACATGCCCCTAAACGTGCATTGGATTACGTAAAAGGTTTTAATGGCAGTTTCAACGTTGTTGTTGACATCATCAGTCAATATTGTGTAATTTTTTAAATTTACTTTTCAGTTTGTTTTAACTCGAGGCTTGAGGGTTCCTTGCTTCAAACACACATCACAGGAAAAAGAGGAAATGATCCTGCAACACACACGCTTTGGGTGTTGATTTTTTGATTCCATCAAGACGATTACTTGGAAAGAGCTGAGAATACTTAAAACTTTATAACCCTCATATTCGTATTACTGCAAGCCTTGAAACTCTCTGAAAAGGTGAAATATTCAAAATGAAACCCATAACGACATCAAAGCAGCTAAGCTTTTTGAACTGAAGCGTCACGAAAAAAAGTGGGTGTGTATTCATACACTAGATTATTATTGTCTAGATTATTATTAGTCTTGTTCAGCATTAATTGTAGGCACTTACGAGGTTAAGCCAACTTGCACTGTTTTCACTCAACTGCCTACAGTTTTTTATTCTTCCTCGACTTGAAATCAGCAAAGGTGTTATTACGTCTGCTTTTTGCTGAAAGTACTTAGAAGTTCTGTCACGACTACGACCAGACGTAAAAACTGTGTCGTTGAACTGAAAAAAAGCTTTGCATTTTGCAAGTAACTTTGTTTCATATCAATAAGGACTCCAAACCAATATTAATGAAACAATTTATCGATCGGCTTTGCTTAACGCGGCTATACTCATTATTATTCAAATGGCATGGGAAAATGTTTGCAGAAGCACACAGTTTCACTGTTTTGCCAGTCTTTTGTCATGTGTATGGTTTACTAGGCTAGCAGTTTCATGTCCCAATGAAATTCTCACAATTAAAATGGGATTTAATTGAACAAGGAAACTTAATGCACAGCACAACCCATCCAAGAACAGCCGACTTGACTTTGGCAATTGAAGTATACTCAATAATAATTGTCATTCATAATTAATACCGCCTCTGTGAGCTGAATGCAGTCATCTAATTGTCTTTGCAATATTAATCTATCAGTTAATTTCAGCCCAAGCTTGCAAATTAATTTTCCCCGAGTGCAATTTATTTGCATGTGATAGTTTGTGCTTTGTACGCGGTGCGGTGGCGGCGTAGCTCGAACGTACGACCGGTACGAGTAGTTAAAGATCCTTTCATTATGAATTCATTTGATGTTAGGTCGGCCACATGCTTTTGCAATGTGATTCGTATGTATATTTGTTGTGTGTTGCACAAGTTGAACAATTTTCTACCAATGCACGTGTCCAAGCGCATGGTACCTATTTTGTTGGAATAAGCCTTTTTTGTATAGCCCTGAACTGTATATGGTCATATCAAGATTGTAATTGAAACACAGGCGAATGCAGAGTGCGTTTATTGGATTTAGTTAGGGTGTTGTGTGTTAGGTATTCGCTTTGAGAATAAATAGTTAGCTACCGTTGAGGGTAGTATGGCAACAAGAACAGTAGCAAATTTGCACCAATTTATTTGAAAGTGTCTTTAATAACGCGTGCGCGCTGGAATGTTGGGAAAGTCTTGCAATGCAAATTGTAAAGAAGCCCAACAAGGTTATTTGTGGGTTTTGAAAATCAATGAGCTTTCTAGTTCACAGAGATTGTGATAAGGACGTTACTTTGTAACGAAACCCGTTCGGATTTCCTTGAGGCTTAAGGGTGTCTAATAGCAAAAGCAACTTGAACCTTGTACCATCTACTCAAACTCACTTACCACTATCCAGAAAATGAAAATTTTCTAGAAAAGCACTTTACCATGTGGTTTTTAGGTAGCTTGCACTTTTTACGGTCTGTCTAAGCTATCAAAAACACCATAACAAAAACTGCAAAACCAACAAGTTGCCCAGTGACCATCCCTTGCATCTTCTTCTACTCAAAACTCCCTACACAAGAACGGTTGACAAAGCAAGCCCCAGCTGTTGCGTTAACAAACTATCAATTTTTCTTACATTTTTGTTTGGTTGTCAGCCTTTTTTCAAATGGGGCTTTTGAACGACATATCCATTAGCTAAGGTCTACTTGATATGATGGCTATAACATCAAAATTAAACGCTGACACACACTCATTCGCTACATTTTCATCTATTTCGAACTATGAACTAAACAAAAATAAAATCGATAAATGATTCCCCAGGGTGGTCGGCCTTTCCCTTAACCACGAGCTACATGTACCATACAACCAGAGTGTAATATTCGACATATATATACATTCGTTTGCATTGAGTGCGTTTTCAAAGTTTTGTGGAGAAGAGAAGCGCACCCATTTTTCAACACAAAGAGGGCTTATAGCAAATAGAGTTAGATTATACATACTACATACATACATGGATGTACATTATTCCTCCCTCCCTCCCTCCCCCTTTTAGTAAGATATTTTCCAAGTGTATGGTCCTTTGTGTGTTTAAAGAGATACGAGCAAATGTATTGCCCATGACGCATAAACACTAGGAAGATGTCAATATTGACATTTGTTGCTCGAAAATGTGCTTGTTGTGTATTTATTTATCTTCCCATATATCCAAGGATAGGTAAGTACTTTTAAAAGCTGATTGCTACTTCTGGTCTTCTGGAACGAACAAAGTTTTTGGGACTCACCCTTGATTTTTATTTCTGTATATACTTGTTTTTGTCTGCTATGTGGGGGGTGAGGGGGTTATTCAATCGATTAGTGAATGGAATAAGGTTCACATATATTAAAAGAGAAGTAGATTGTGATGAAAACCATGTTAAGGAAGACAAATCGAATGAAGAAACAATAACATACATCCATGTAATTGGGTTTGAAGTTCAATTATAGATTTTGATTAGAAAGGAAAAGCAACAAGATTGGCAATCAATTTGGACAGAAGGCCTCTGTTGCAAATTATGGAATAATTTCAGTTGAATTGAGTCTACAAGAAATGAGGAATAACTTGCTATGTATGCCTAATTGCTATTATTCAGTGGAAGGAAATGATTACAAGTTGAACTTTGTATGTCTTCACAAAGAAGTAAGTTAATACCTAAGACTTGTTTGAATCTTTGCCTTATTAAATTTGGCACAACAGAGCTTCAACAAATGGGGTCTAGAAGATTTCTCTTAACCAAGCGCATTCTCATTTTACTGTTTGGATTCGCAAAAATTAAGAGTGCCCGCCCATTTTTTACATGGCGAGTGTACGGAATAAAGGGGAGCTATTTATTTTTGTCGTATCCGAGCAGCTTAGTTGAACTGTGCTTTTCACGATAGTCGATCTCGGAAGACCTGCCAATTCTTCCCAAAAGGCGAAACCAACAGTTGGATGTGTCTGGTAGTCGAACATCAGCCAAAAATGCTGAGGATTATCTTATCGGCACCACGCGGTCTGTAGGTTAGAAAGGAGAGACATATAGGAATGCATAGAACCTAAGTACAAGATAAAGAAAAGTCTGATGGAGCAATTAAAATGCGTCAGAAGTGGAATTTTAGAAAAGACAAGGTGACTACGTAAGCCCGTACAAAGAGCAGACGAAGATTATAAGAATTATTTGTATTCTACCTCTTTCTCTCGACGACTTAATCTATACATTCAAGGGTTTCCCTCTACAATGGTGGTGCAACAAAGTGGGTGGCGTGGGAGCCTAGCTCATTTCTCACAGCCATACCTTGTCAGGAATGGAAGAGACCTTCCAACTGCTAACGAAAAATCGCTTTACCTCACAATAAAATTACTGTCTAAAGTCTTCCCGAATCCGTGTGAAAGGCGATACTCGTGAAAAACATTTTTTGTTTCATGTTGGGACTTCAAACCTCCTACAATAGGCAGACGTGCTAACCATCAATCCACGGGTGTCGTGACGTATTTTCGTTTCATCGAGTTTCAAATCACGATGCTAAAGAAGTAGCACTTCAAAACCTGACTTGCTACTGAAACCAAAGATTTCATTTTGTTTTGTTTATCGATCAGATTATAGTTTGTCAGAACTAAGCTAATAACAGTTGGACAGACTTCGTTTGATGGAAGTTGGATAGCCTGATGTAGTTTGGGTTCACACTTTATCAAGCTCGTCGTCCAACTTTATGTCACATACCTTTCAACTCCGTCCAACTTTTTGAAAACCATCCAAAAAGTTGGACAAGCACACTATCAAGCATTGGTCGTTCAAGCCCCAGCCTGTCCAACTAATTGCACAGTTTGAACAGGGCTAATGGGATTTTAAAGAATTTTCAAAACTCATTTGTTTTTGAAATTCATGTAGTTTTATAGCAAAATCACATTTTTCATGTACGTTCCGTTACCAGAAATGAGTTAACTTTGATAACTCTGCTCAAAAATGGTTTCGTTTTCAATTCTTCTAAGTATTCTGGAGTATAACTCCCATATCTGGTCAGGTGCTTCTCAAACATCTTTGCGCCTATGTACTCGATAGGGTACAAAATAGAGCGTTAAAATTGATAGGTGATAGTTCAATCGTAGAATCGATTGATTCTCTTGAACATCGTCGAAACTTCACCTGTCTCTCTATTTTTTATCGCTTTTTTCACAAACAGTGCTCTAGTGAAGTAGCCAGTTGCATTCCTCCCCTGAAAAAATTTAGCCGCAATACCCACCTCGATAGGAATGCTCATCAGTTTTACCTTGAGCCCAACTTCGCACGTACAGTAAAGTATAGAGATTCGTATTTCAGTCGCACCACCCGAATGTGGAATGTTTTACCTGGCTCTGTATTTCTCCTGCATTACGATTCACAAAAGTTCAAAAGCAACGTGCATCGGTGTCTCCTTTCAAATCCTCTCCTATTTTCCTAAATGTTCGCACTGTGTTCTATAATATTAGAAGGGTAGTCATAACCCCTTCATGTGCGTGTTTATTATAAAAAAAAAATCACTTTTGTAGCTTTCACGTACGTATTAAATATGTTTGTGTGCATAGAAATAAATAAATACTTTGGTGAACTTTACCCGGAGTAGAGCAAGGGTCTGTAGTGTATTTCTATGTAGTTTTCTCCCGCTTCGAAACAGTTAACTGGGTGAATACAATGACTCACTGCCGAATACATAGCCGAACCCCAAAAATGTATTAGCATGTAATAGTTCCAAGAAAAGCTCGTGGAACTTCGGGGTTTAATTTAAAATAAAATGTAATGCCTATTCCGAATGGCTAAGTGTTTTTATGGGAGTGTGTAATTACTCCCAAAGGGTTGGCCAATTCCTCGCAAAAAGCTATACCCATTAGTTCAAAAAACGAAAAAAATCCTGCATTTGTGCCTAATTGATTTTCATTTTTCTGCGAAGCTGGGCATCCACTAATAAACGGCACTCTTGGATTGTACGTTGCTTGGGACGAAATGTCTGAGTAGCGCACTCATAAATAAATAAATAAAATAAATAGGGTGGCGCAACAGGGCGAGGAGCCCCTGGGCCTAGCGCATTTCTCAAAACCATGCCTTGTGAGGGAATGGAAGGAACCTACAATTTTCTGCCGGTTCCGAACGGCTAATCGAGAAAGCGCTTTTCATGGCAATGAAAAGAGGACTTGCCAATTCCTCGCGAAAGGCGATACCCATGGAAAAAAACATTTTTGACTTTGTTGGGATTCGAACTCGAGCCTCTGGCGCTCATAAATTACTTAACATACATTTTTTCTTCACGTCTCCAAGTCGATAGCCATTTGTAGGATTATGCCATCACACTTGTAGAAGATCAAACAAATTTCTATCTATGTGTTAAGGAAATTTTTTGAAACTTGTCGAAACTCACAAGCCTTACAAGTAATTGTAGTTTTGTATTTCAAGCCCCTGTAGTGTTTTTCATGAGTGAAGTGCCCATCTTAAAAGGCTTACAACTCTGTTTTGAATGTTAGCCTCACACACGAAACAATAAATTTCAAACAAAACACATACAAAAAATGAATCTGCACAGGTATCGATACATTTCTTACTTACCCGTCTGTTCAGTGTTCAAAATTCTAAATTTAGAAATACAATTCAATGGAATTCAAGCAAACATCTATCAACTAAATGGAAATCGTATTTTTGACAAGGCGTGTGTCTGCCAACTTAAAATCGAGTAGGTATGTTGTACCGCAACCAACACAGCTAGCTAATTCGACGTAAATATGTAAAATTGCCAGTCACTTACTTCAGTCCCAACTGTCACACTAAATACAGCAGCAAATCCCCCCAAAGTTCAACCTTTGTATTTTTGTCTGATGAAATTCGCAAGGAATTCACAAGGGGTTCAAACAAATTTTTATAAATTTAATTTTATGGTTCTTTCAATTTATTTTTATTAAAAGAAAAAAAAACACAAATAAAATCCCCCACAGTTGAGCTCCTATAATATATCCAAATCCAAATCTATCGCTTAACACGTTTGCCTGTACTTCTACACACATTTTTATATCCAAATAAAAACATGCTGTGTGAGTATACAAATTAACGCCCGCCATGATGATGTTGCTCATCGGCATTATGGGGAGCAATCACTTGGTGGATACGTGAAGTCCAAAGTCCAAATACAATTTTGTACCAGCAGAAAATATCTTCTTTTTTTTGTTGCTTTTTTGAACGAAAAAGCGGATCAAAAAGAAAAGAGGAAAGAAAATAAATAAAGAAGGAAAACAAGACCCAGAAACTAAACTATTTTACTGACTGTTTGGATATATTTGTATGTGTACTTTATTTCTCTGTGTAGAAATGTAGAATGTAGATACAAATGTCTCTTTGTTTAGCCAATAAGAGAACCATGCACAGAATCGCAGATAAATTTGTGTTGAAGAGCGATCAACCTGCCTTTTGGCACGTATAAATTGAATAAACTTCGCGCCGCATTGATGTCATTCGAACTAATGAGCCTATTCAAGTTGTCGTCTCGTACTTGATACAATCCACCTCCCCCATATTTGTTTTATTACCTTATTTTGTGTCGACTGGATGGATAGTAAAATGAACGTTTATATTTGAATATGGATCATAATGCTATTAACTTGAGTAGGTGTAGGTAGGTACACAACACATTCATTCTTCTTCAAGGATGCCATCTGAGCTTACTGGTCTTGCACAGTGTAGGTAGAAGGTGTTTGATGTTTGAATAAAATAAAAAAGACTTATTAAGGTGTCCAAACCGTTGAGGAATAAGATTTCTCTTCTGTGGTTCAAACGATTGCAAGATCTGATTGTCAATATTAGCGGCGTTCCATTCGACCTTGAGATCAGACTGCTTTGTTTCAAGTACATTGTAGTAGATGACGATTGGATAATGATGAACAAGTGAAAGTAGTTGATCACAGCCAACATTACTTGGCAATACTTTGAATGAAGACACAATGAAACACCCCGATTGTGTGTTGAAGATTGTGACATCTGTCAGTGCCCTCGATCATTCATTCAAAATGGCGGAGACTGGGAAAGAATGAAAGAGAGGAAAGACCAGATCTTACAATCTCCTGAACATAGCTTTAGATAAAACTGAGTAAGACTCGAAACAGAATACAGCAGGTCACTTGTACTTAAAAGCAAACTTCTGAGAAAAAGTTTTAGTTAGAAAATAAAAACATAAACAAAGATTATGTGAGCAATTCTTCTTTTCTTTCTTTTTGACAAATAAAAAAAACTGAGCAGAATGAAGAAAAGACAAAAACAAAGCAATAAATATAAAGGCCATTCCCATTCCACACATTCAGTTCAAGGAGAACGCTTGAAATGAATATTGTTCTTAAAATAGCCATTTAACAATGTTCTTAAAATACTCGCATTAACCTGCTTTGACTGATAAAAAATATTTGTTTTGCACATGAGGGAGTTTACAAAGAATATCAGAATTTTGTTGTTTTGACTTTGAGGACTAATTACAAATGGAATATCTACAATCTACACACAAATGGTCAATCACCTTGAATTCTTAAAACGTCCTTCACTCGTAAGTTTGTCTTAAACCGCCGTCATTTCTACCATTGAGTATACTAATTAACGTTATCAAGATATTTTATGAACATATGTACGTATTTAGTTACACGAGCATTTCACATTTGTGGAAAGGGTTCCAGTTTTAATTAAAAAAAGAAATACTATAATAAATTACCGCACTTCAATTATTTTGTTGTCATTTATTTTTTAAAACAAATGACACAACTAACTGAGCTGTCACTCAGTTGCATTTCAATCACTCAATACCCACACTGATGGTTGAAAACTACTCATATTTTCCCAAGGACTCGAACAGAGCTTTACGCAACGCGCTACGGGTAGAAAAGGGCGAAACGCAAAATTAATTATGAGTTATAGTCAGGGTAGAAATGAATCCTTGGTTGTGATAAAGTTCAGCCAATTATTCTGGAAGCACAACACGTGGGTGAAGAATATGAACAGGAGCATTGCATCAGCACCAGAAGCTGAACATTTGATTAACGTAACAGATTGTTGAGTAGTACGTTGTATGGTACACGTACAACAATGTCCTTCGACTCCAATTACTGGCATCAATACTGATTTGACATTGTGCACATGTCACATGAAACAAAGAAGAACATTTAACAAGGGTTTTTTGATTGGAAAGAGACGGTTAGGTAGGTAGCTAAGGAACCAAATTAAAATTCACTGATGTGAAATTTTTAAACGACCGCAAATTGTAGACACCAGAACCCAGAAGTCGTAAACATTTCTCAAGAGAAGCAATTTGACAACCAGATGCGTTGAATTTACTCCGAAAAGAGTAAACGAAAGCAATGGTCACTTTAATCGAATGAAAATCGATGTGGCAACTTTTTTTTGATAATAATTTTGAAATCATTTCTTTCTTAAGTTGTGAAAACTTCCATATGAGCATTAATTGTGCCTTGTCAACTGCCAGGCAATGATTAAAAATAAATAAGCAAGTTCAACATTTACTATTAATATTCTCAAACAATAACCTACTTATACGACGATCCTTCTTTGGAAAAAACTACCTCACGTTGCACACGCCTTTTTAATGTGGTTTATTAAAATATCTCATTATTTATAAATTTTTATATCTTACTGACACCGCACCGTACCAGAATATTTGCATATCGATGTGATATTTTATTCCATTGTGCACATTTACATAACCTCGATTGATTTACGCCTCGCAAGGAAAGGAGAGAAACAATTTTATAAAGTAGAAAAGTAGAAAGAACAACATGTTCGCAAACTGGTTTGGTAATAAAAAAAAAAAAGAAAAAAAAATTAACTGATATCATTTAAAAGTTAAAGGTGTGCAAAAGCAAAGAAAATAACAACAATAATGGTATTTCTACATTTTAATTTTATATACGAGCGTAGGTTGTTTTGAGCTTGCAACGTTTTGTTTGTTTGTTTGTTTTTGACTTGTTTTTGTTTTTAACGAATTCCTTCGTTTATTTAAGTCATGGTCTTTGGAGCGAAGAAATCCAACAATAAACCTTCAAGCAAAGGCGAAAACAACAGGATACAATTTTTATTGATCCATCGATTTTAAGCTGGGTCGTTTTTGAGACTGTGTTTGCACGAGGTCTAACTTATTTAGCTCAAACGAGTGGAAAGCCTTGTAATGAAACAGTAACAATACTGCTCAGTTGTTAAAATCTCAAGACCGACGACGAACAGACTTTTTGAGTGCTCCTTTTTACCATCGGTCATTGTTCAAATTCAAACTTTCAATTTATTGGTATGTAGCTTGTGGCTTATCCTTGAATTTTCGTCAGTATTCCAAGTACTTACAATTCAGAGTACTAACAATCACAACACACATAAAAAAAGAAACTCGGACTGTCAGTTATTCGAGTGTTCAGTAGAACATTCAAGTTTTGTTTGTGAAGACGTTGAAGCTAGCTTAGCTACGTTACATTACGGTTCTTTGTGATCAAACTGACATTTTTAGTCATCCATTCAGATTTCTGACAAGCTCTCTTCTGCACTTGAACTTTTAAAGCGGGCTTTTACATAGAGTTGAGCAACAGAGCGGGAAGCCTGGAGCCTCGCGCATTTCTCACAACCGTGAATTTTGAGAGAATCAAGGGGACCTAAAATTTTTCTCCGATTCCGAACGGCTAATCGAAAAAGCGCTTTTCATGGCTATGAATCTACTATCGGAGGCAATATCAGTGGGAAAACATTTCATGTTTTCGGTTGGGATTTGAACCACGAACTTCCCCGTGACAGCCAGACATGTTGACAATTACGCCACGGGCACCACAGCGGGCCATATCAGAATTTAAAAAAAGGGTTACACACACCTAACAGAAGTAGAGAGATCTTGCAATTATTTTTACTTACTTCACAATTTTCAACAGTAACAAACAGGAAACAAATAGTCAGCTTGCACCTCTAAGCTCCTAGATAATCATCAAATGTCTGTAAACAACACTTCAAATTAAAATAAGAGCACAAAAAGACCATTTCTAGTTGGCTTTCACGACATATTTTCAACAATTAGCATACTAATTGATTATCAACTTACTACACTTCGCAACCTTCGTTCAGGTGATCAGATTAATCAACTACCTCAAGTAATTACTGATACTCAAACCGCTTTCCAACCATTCATGAAGAAAACATGAACTTGTACTCTTTTTTCTTTGTTTTTTTTTTTTTATAAGTAAGAGCTCATAATCAAGTCTCATATCACGTTTCTTATTACCAAGAGCTGTGTTCAACACCCGGCTTGCGGTTAGCCTCAAAAGGTCATTATTTTTTGAACTGACTTTTGATAAATAGCACTGAATATAGACATTGCTAATTGCCAAGCATGCCTTAAAGTGATAACGTTTTATTTAGAGATAACGATGTAAATTTAAATGGAAACGAGATTATTCTCCAATGGTAAAAGTGAACGAACAGAAAAGTTTGTTGTCATTTAGAGACGAGATCAAAAGAACCATTAAAGATTAATATTTGTGTGTATTACACTATCGTAGATGAGAATGATGAGATGAGCCCTTCTGACGACAGTGGTCGCTGTCTGCCGATACTATTTTTGTTGATAAGTGACAAAAAAGTGAAACGTTTGCATTCGCTTTGATGAATAAAAATTTGCGTCATATAAGATCGCAGCATTATCAATAGTTGCTTAGTGCTGTGTCTCCAATTGAGTACTTGATTCGATGTCTCAATGAAGCCACCTACCTTTAATATGCGTGCTTAAAGGTTATTTCTGATCACTTGCGTCTGTTGCGTATATTCAAGTAACCTTTTCTTCCTTTAGGTCGATAGTTCTGCACTGAATTCACCCCAAAAATGAAGTCAATGAGTCGAAACCACCATCGGAAACAACAGCGTGGAGATTCTAAAAATAGAAATAGTTTGCAAATATATTTCACTTTTTGAAGTATGAAACAAAATATTCCATTGTCTTTGCTTCCATACATGCTCATAAATAAGTAGGGTGGCGCAACAGAGGGAGTAGGCCCAGAACCTAGCGCAATTTTCACAATCATGCCTTGTGAGGGAATGGAGAGGACCTACAACTTTCTGCCGGTTCCGAAAGACTAATCGAAAAAGCGTTTTTTAGGGCAAGAAGACAAACCTCAAAGCGAAAATGAGAAATCCGCCGTTCTCCTTGTAGCTGTGAAGCACTTTCTTAAAACGTTCTCCACTGACATAAAAGTTATGTTGTGCACCTCTTCTCTGCAGTGGCTTTCCACCAATACATCATTCATTCATATTCATAAGGCTGGAAGCAGATGAAAGGGTTTCACGTGCTTTTTTTCCTGTACTTAATCGTAATAATTTGATAAAATCTCATTTTATCTTAATTTTAAGCAAATGATAAGAATTGTATCCTCCCGATCGCTTTGAAAATCCTTTGTATGATAATTAGCTGTCAAAGTTTTGATATTACCAAAATGAGCAGAGTTGGATCCAATTATGTGTGCAAATTTAGTGAGAAGCTCACGCCAACCAAATGTTCTCTTGCCATATAATTTCACTCACATATCTGATTATGAAGCCAACAAAATAGTCAACTGACTTTACATTTCAATTTCGTCGATTTCATTGACGAATGCCATAATCCGATTGAACATCCTTTGCACTTGATTCAGCCAACCAGCAAAATATGTAATCCAATAAAATACCGCATAAAGTGAAACCACCCTTGGCCTATTGAAATCGAATACATATGCCGCCTGCCTTGCTCGTAAAATGCAACCGAAAAACCTTCAAAAGCAATAACTAGGTTCTCGGTTCGATATTATGCTTTTTCATAAATCAATTTTTACCTTGCAAAAGTTTCTCAAAGCTAAAAAATATTCATGCGAATATTGAATTCCTAAATCTTAATACTCCACCTGGGTAAAGCAATGTCATCGACAAGGTGGTGTGCGAGTATTATATTGTAGAGCAGCATGCTGCAGCAAAGCTACACTTCCATATAATAAGTGCAAGTGGAATTTTTGTTGTTGTTTGTGAAAATAGAAAAGATAAAGAGGAAAAAGCAACCGGAAGCCTCATAAATAAAATCCTAGAAAAAAATCTAAATTCAATATCATTCAATGTGCCTGTGTGAAGGCTTTTGTAAAAATAAAAACTCTGGCTCTGTATTGCACAAACTTCAATTGATTTTGTGGTTCATAGTCAAGCACATTGACTGCGTGGTTTGTTTTGAACGATGTTTTGGAAATAAAAACTGAATAAATTTGCTAACCACCAGAACCTACAATAAATATATGGGCAAACTACCAGAACCTGCAATAAATATGCCATGGAAGATTATAGAAAAATTCGTACATAGCTACCACCCCCACGCTCGATTGGAGGCCAAGTTCGAACTGTGGTGGTTGTTGTTGTTGCCATAGGCTCCTACTATTGCTTCACCTCTTTTCCTTTATATTTCTCCTTAAAGCATAGCACTTTTAGCATGTTGGACTTGGTAGTATAGTGAAGACAATAAAAGTTTCATGGGAAGAAAAAATCAATTTATTTTAAGAGCTTTGCTTTTAGAAAGAAGGAGTGTTGAAATATTTTTCTATAGCAGAGTGAAAAAATATATATGTATGGGTATATAAGAGCGTTTATCTTAACCTGAGGGTTTTTTTTTTGTAATGAAATAGGCTTTCAGACTTTTTGTGGGATCTTAAAGGGAGAGGGACAGGTTAATGAGAAAAGAAATGGAATATCCCAATAAGTATTTTGTTCCATTTGTCTTCTGTCGCTGTTCAGCAGAATAAAAGGATTTTATATGCAATTTAGCGAATGAGGATTGATTAGGTTTATCTTCGATTATGTTAATGGAGTGAATATTTAAAGGTTTCGTAAATTCGTGAGAAATTTTTTTGTTTTGCGTTATCGACCCGCATTTCGTTTTACCAAAGATCCCTTCCAAGGGTAGGGGGTGTCTTTTTTACAAATTAGTACCTAGTGCAATATTTGAATTGAAAATAATGATCTAGCTAAAACACTGCAAACTTTTAACCCGCAGTACCATTCGTGGTTTGTACTGTGTATTTACCCACTCCAAAAAATCTTAGTTGTTCGTAAAGGGATATTTTATTTTACTATCTACTGACTTCAAGGAAATGGCATCCCAAATCTTATCCTTTAATCTGATCACAGAGATGAGAAAGATTTAAACAAAAATTAAAGGATATCGTTGTTGCGACTTGCCACTACCGCTATTCAGTAGGCATTAGGGAGATTGCCTTAAAAAATTGAGAATAATGAAACAAACTTAATTGAGCCCTTCAAGTTCACGACACCTTTTCAAAATTGTAGCACTCACTTGAATGCATTTACTTTAGGGCCGTTGAAAGGGTTTCAACCATTGGACTATTGGGCTCAAAATTAAATCAAAACCTACAAAGACCCCTTTGTTCAATTTAATCAGCATTAGTTTACATTGTTTTATGATCATTTAAATATTTAAACATTTCAGTGGCAGTAAACGTGATAGGAATCAATAGATATGCACTGTACTTTCGCTGCCGTTTGCTAATGTCCACAAATACGTATAGGTACAATATTAACTGAAATATTAAACTGATGACTTCATTGCTCACTTGAATGATTTTGCAGTTGCATTCAAAGCACTCGTTGTTTAATTGGCATTCATTATTTTGCAATGCAATAAAATTGTATAGATTCTTAATTTCGATAGATGGGCTGAAGTATAGAGGCTTGTCACTGTGCGGCTTTATGAAACGAAACGTGAATAGCTAAAGCTCGTTGCCATCCAACTGATTGTAATCAATTGAGAATATTAAAATGCTAACAAATAGTATTTTGTTTTCACTGTTTCTAAGAAAAACTTTAATGATTTGATTGGCATTGCAAATTATTGTGGGGTGAACATACTGCTGAATGTCCAGACTTGCAAAAAAGTTTAATTTTTTTGGTTACACAACAACAAACGTCCTTCTAGTAACAGCCATTCCAATTCCCTTGATAGATCCTAATATGCAGCAATAACAAATTACTGTCAGGACAAAATGTGCTAAAGAAACAATTAAGTTAATTTTCCAAATAACTTGTCGCATAGTGTCAAATGTCTCTTTCATTTTTTGTGTGTTGTTCCGTCGTCGACCGACATCTCGTTGTCATGCACGATGCGCATCTGTGTGCTTTCTACATTAATAATAAAATGCCGTTTAAAAAGACGCCAGTGTCGCACAACCCAACCCAGCCACCCTCTTAGCCTAAACGCGGCAATTTGTCTTAAGGAAAAGACACCGCATAACGGGGAGTAAGGACTAAGGACTGTTTATATGCTTGTGTTAGGTTTTTGCGGTGTCTTACCCAAATTCAAAATAATTCACAGCCACCTTATAAAGAGGTATGTGTACTTTTTAATTTAAAAATGTTGAATTGCAAAGGCTAAGAGGATTATTTATGTATATGGTTTCAGAGGATGTGGGAGTCCTCCTTTTGTTGAATTATACATATAAATATACGAAGCGAGTTATTGACAAAGATTTAGCATAAGGAAATAATTAAGTACTTATGTAGAAAACCGCATAATGCCACGCGACTTTTCGTCTTCAAAATTTATCTCGAGACTTTTGTAATGGATGATGATGGATTAGCTGAAATGTAAGTATGATTTTATAACTCGATACAATACTCCCGTCGGTGTCGGCATAATCAGGTTTCCAGGAGGCGAAAAAACACCGTGTTATTATTAATATCGCCGAATCGTGCAGTGAGAGCTTCAACGGAGTATGAAATCGAAACAGCGGTGTATTCCTTGAAGAGCTTATGACGCCATTTTGGGAAATTTGGCTTATTCAATATCGTAAAAATGGGTTTCTTTTTAAGGGAAAATAATTTCGTTTTACCTAACTAATTATTTTCCTTACTCACTTTTAGTTTACACCTTAAGGCTGCCCACTATTGCAAACCAATTTCAATATCTGTGGTGGCGAAAATAGTACCTCCCCACAACCCCACTGTGCTAAAGTGCAGTCTTCTGACTATTTTCTAATGAAAAATGTAATTGTTTAAAGTTTTATTAAGTTGCTGGAGTATAGCTCATAAACTATTTTACAATTCCACATCTTTGCCTTGCAATCAAAGTTTGAAGCCAATGATTACATCTAATCGTACACAAGTTGAGCCAAATTGATGAAGTGTTTTGGCACTTTAAACGGTATCAATAACATAAATTATTTTATGGTTGGACTTTGGTTAGAAAAATATATTTTGAACTTAAACTCCATTATCGTGTCGGTGGCTTTGTTCAATGTTTACGATATGAGAAACTAAAACCAAGACCACAACTGACGTAAAGCCTAAAAGATAAAATCGACACGTTTCTTATATTTGCATTAAAGATAAACGAGCGCTTGTTAATGAATGTTTGTACCTACTACCAATTTGTTTTTGTTTTCGTTCTTTCAAGTAACACGGAAGTGTCAAAATTACTTGTTTTTTTTCTCTCTTTCTTTTGTATCAAAACATATTCACGTCACAAATCAAGTATTCCCGAGGGTGGATGGATATTATGGTAATCGATATCGTTTGTAGGCATAATTTGGAAATTAATAGGTTTTCGGTATTTCATGTCAATCACCTACAACTGTTTGGCTTTTATTATAATCTGCCCTTTTATGATTTGGATCTTATGGGGGCTGGCTATCTGAAACAAAATGTTTTACAAGCTCTTGGATAGGATAATTGCCTTACGTGCTCTAAGAAAGTCATATACTTCCTTCAGGCAATGGCACTGAAAACCACTTACGCCTTTGTTTCTCCTTTGTTAAATCACAGTCTAGCGTGTATGTTACGAGGTTGTATTCAACCATCAATTACTTTTTGATGAAGTTTTGAATGACACACAAGATTTACTGTTGATGCATTTTATATGAATTGTATTTTTTTCTTTCATAAATTCAAATCATACTTAATAGTACATTTGGTTTTGCAACTCATCGAGTCTCTGTGTAATATGACCGACTGATTGTGAAATGCGGGGGAAATTATTATCTTTTTATGTTTTGATTTCATCAATTTAATTGGTGTGTGGGAAGATCATTCGAATGAAATTACAAACACCGTAATTCGTGCCATACAAACCAGACGGTATTTTCGAAAAATAAAAGCAGTGCTTCGATATCTTTCTCAAATAACAACTTGCACGTTCGGGATAGTGAAGAATTAGTTATCAATGAAGATTTCTTTTTTTATTCAAATTTTGTTTACGTACTGAGGAATTCGGTATGCAGAGATTCTTTTTCAAGTAATTTTAGTGCAGTGTTCCCAGATTGGTGGTTTTTCCCACCAAAATGGTGGGATTTATACTGTTTGGGGGGCAAAATGGTGGGAATAAATTGATGGTGGGATTTATGGTGGGAAAATATTTGAAAAACTTTTTATATGGTGGGACAATAATTTTTATTATATTCGTGAACTATCTCTTTGTATATAGAAATCTTTCGACTTTGTTCATTGCCTATTCTTTTTCGATCTGTACTGTACTCTTCTCATTTTTATTTATGTATTCATATATTTAGTGGAGTTCAGACTATCCAATTTGTTTGTCAAGCATCGAGTTTGTCAAGCAAATTTGTTAATAGCCGAGTTCACACTGTACAATTAGTTGGACAGACTTCGTTTGATGGAATTTGGATGGTCGGATGTAGCTTGCGTTCACACTCTTATCAAGCTTGTCGTCCAACTTTATGTCACATACTCTTCCACTCCGTCCAACTTCTAGAATTTCAAAAATATTTAAAAACCATCCAACAAATTGGTTACGCGGTCGTCTGAGGGTTCACACTATTAAGCATTGGTCTTTAAAGCCAAAGTTAGTCCAACTAATTGTACTATGTGAACTCTACATCAAGCGGCTTGTCAAATTTGTTGGATAGATTTCAAAATTTTTTCATATTTTTGCAAGTTGGACAACAAGTTTGATGAATGTGAACGCTAGTCGTCAAACTTGGACGAAGTTTCATTTCAAAAATGTTTTCAAGTAGTGCACATCGCACGGAAAGAATATTTTTTCTTTGTTGGGTACATTAAAAGTGGAGTTTATGATGATTTCAGGTAGTGGACTTCGCAAGGAAATTTTTTTTTTTGATGGGCGCATTGAAGTAGGAATTTACAATGTTTATAGGTAGCCCACCTCTTTAGTCCCTACACACTTTCTTTTGTTTTTCTTGCTTTTCTAAAATTTAATCCTTAATAAGCGCTGCTACTGCTATGTCCTTTATGGTTGAAATTCAAATCAGAATGAAGTTTGACGATTTATTTGATGAGTGTGAACGCATTGGGTTTTTTCCGTCAAACTTTTCATCCAGAAATTTGACGAACATATTGGATAGGATTTTGCGTTGACGTCTGACTATATTTCACACAGACTCAGAATAATTACTCATTTTTGTTGTACCTACAATATTACAAAATTTAAATATATATAACATGAAAATATTACCAATTTCTTCTAAAACCTAACAGAAAAAGTCTAATTTAATTTTATTTATTTTATTTATTATTTTGATTGATTTTAAGCAATAACAAAAAATATTTTATTATTGTCGTGTTTTTTTGTCCTGGAGTTGACAATTTAATTTGATTAAAAATTTAAAAAGAAATAAATTTCTTATTAGAAAAGTTGTTCTTTTGCAAGACTTATTTATAGTTTGCTTTCTTGAAATCATTAGAAGTAAGTATTGATCTGCATTTCTTTCTTAAAAAAAGTTTATACTTTTAACTTCTGCTTTGGTGGTTTTTTTTTCCTTGTAGTACAAATACGGTGGGATTTTTTTTGGATTTTGGGGGATTTTAAAAATCTCATCTGGCATCACTGTTTTAGTGCCAACTCATGGCGCCGATGATGTTCACTGATCTTATGCAGCAGGTAGTCTTTCTTGTAAATAAAAGCAAGGTTATATTCTGTTAGCACATTCTTACGATTGAAGCTTGTTTCTTAATTGTAATCAATCAGACGCCAGTGTTGGTTGTTTAGAATGCCTGCTTTTATGTAAGAATTTTTCATGAATTTGGTGAATTGAGTTTAATATTGATGAATCACTTAGATTTGTAATTTGCACATTTGTTGTAGAAATCAGGCATTTTGTTTTAATTGAACCAAATCTTATGATACGAAACCACAACACAAAAATTTACAGAGAACACTAATTGTGATTGGTTTTAATTGTTTAATTATTTTCTCAATTTATAAAGTGATTTGTTCGGATACGATGTTATATCAGAACAATTTCGATTACAATTATTACATAATAGAAAGGGTTTGCGTCAATAGAAATGTAATTGTATTTTGTAATGGAATAGTTCCAGTTACAACATCTTACTTATTGATTTTTTTACAGGATTGATAAACTGTTGACGATTAAAATGTAACTTATGTCCTTTAACAATTGTGGTCTAATGAGGTTATGTCAACCATCGAACTTTGATTAGACATTCTACAGTCGGGAACTAGGATATTACATCATATAAAAACCTGCACCCGTGCCAATGATTGACGTTCGCATATTTTATTTCCACCCGTTCCGGTTTTATTTGTTTCTTTCTTCTCTTCAATTTGTTGCCAACTGATGAATGATTAAAACTAGAAAAGTCATTCACCAGGAGAATAGAGAAAATAATAATGAAAAAGCTCATACCAAAGTTAAATAGGAAAAAAGCAAAGGTGCAAGTCAAGAAAATATTTGTTCTTTGCTAAGGTTTAAGTCTGTTCCTGTATAAATGTGCTTAGTCTTCTTCTCGTATGAGTGTTTGCAAATCGATATAAGTTTATAGCTTTGAATATAAGACCGGATTCGAAAATGTTGAAATTGGCGCCCAACGTGAGACATATTGAGACCTCTAACATTTCGAAGGCATAATGCAGTTTACAACCGGAGTAACGTCTTTGAGTCTAACTGACTTTTTCATATATAGCCAACAGCTGTCATTCTACAGCAAATGTTGGCTATGCTTTTTGTGGGTGCACAAGGCTGTCGGTGCATGTATCGAGTAATTTTCAAATCGATTTAAGTTAATACTTGAAATCGTAAGATCTTACTTACAAAAATAATTTTACTAGAGCTCTTCCTAAATCAGGATTATGACGTTTTTTTTAAACCTAATGAGTATATCGACGGTAGCAGTGCTATTGATGCAGAGGTTTCGATGTTACTTTGTGGTATGGCTCAGCGTTATTTTTTTTTTAGTTGAAAAAGGCGATAGTTACTGATCCAGAAAACTGTAGCATTTTTCCAAGTTGATAGCTCCTTAGCTTTGACACTATCAAAAAACTACTTAACTGGCGCCCAACGTTCGCAAAAAGTATATTTTTGCAAATGTATGTCTTATAGCGACTTTAGGTAGTTTGGAGACGGGTTACAGTGCATAAAGTAAGCAAGTAAGGTACAGTGTATAGGTGGCTGTGGAGGAGGACGCAATTGCGCAAATGAAAAATGGAATTATATTGGTGAACTCATCGAAGTTGTTTCAGAATTTAAATACCTAGGAGTAAATTTCACTAGAACTCTAAATATGGAAAAACATTTAAAAGAAAAACTCATGAAAGCTAAAAGTGCAGTGAACTCAATTTGGAATAAATGTTTCTATAACAAAAGTATAGCCCATAGCAGCAAGTACAGGATATTTGAAGCAGTATCAGAATCGGTGCTCTTTTACGCGGCGCAAACTTGGGGAACAAAGATGTATGATACAGTCGAGAAGCTTCTGCGATACTATTGCAAAAGAATTTTTCAATTGCCGAATAGTACACCTAACTACGTAATCATGTTAGAAACCGGTTTATCCCCGCTGTTCATACGAATTTTGAAAATGCAGGTGGATTACATATTGAAGGCACTAAAGATGAATGATAATCGACTTCCAAAGATAGCAGCTCTGCAAGCCATAAGGAACAAAACAGGCTGGTATGCTGATTGGATAGAACTAGCAACAGAATGTGGCATAGATATAAACGTAAATTATACCAACGTTAAAGAGCTTGAAACGTCGCTTTACCAGCTAATTTCTGCAGTAGATCTTAGACAACGAGAAAAATTTTTGAATGATGCAACTGAATCTCTGCATAGGCAAATCTACAGCAGATTAGAACACAATCTGGGGGACAAAAACTATTTCAATGACAAGAATAGTATTGCCGAAATATCAACAATGGTAAAACTGAGAGCAGAACTTCTGCCACTGAACTACATACCGCATAGAGAAGAACTACCCATTATATGTTCGCTATGCAACTTAAACGAAAGAGAAGATGTTGCTCATTTTATGGGAAAATGTCCGATCTTTAAGGAAATAAGAAGGGAATTTTTTGGAAGCGACATTCTAACACTAAACCAAGTCGTAGGCTTGCTGAATGACATGGATGTAAAGAAGTTATTCCAATTCTGCAGACTAGCTACTCTTTATAGAAAATGTATTATAAATGAAAACTTTTGAATGCAAAATATATTTGGTAATTTATTTTTGAAGTAAACTTTGTCACATATTGTAACTGAAAGTTCTTTTTTAAAAACTTGTGATAATTAACTGAAAGGAAAATCTTACTTATATTTATTGATTTATTTTTTATGTTTTGTCAACTAGGCAGACGGCAAAAATGCCATGCTTTTTGCTTTTTTTAGTAAACTTTGTAATAGAACAATGAAAACTAATAAAACTATCTATCTATCTATCTATCTATCTATCTATCTAGGTGGCTATAATTTCGAGGCCTTAAATGACTTTTTCCGACAGCTTTCATTCCCTATCAAGCAAAGAGTTTCATTTTTGTGTGTGCTAAAGACGATGGCTTCTCATCTTCAGCTGATTCAAAGTGCTTGGAGCTTATTTATAATCAGTTCGTATTTAAACGAAAAACAATTTGAGTGGCGCCCAACGTTTACAAGAACTTCATTTCTAAATCATTCTTCTAAGGTTTTTTTTGGAGACTTCAAAGAACAAACGTTGTTTGTTGCTGACTTAGGTTTACTGTCATCATTTTTTAGTGTGATACCTCAATTTGTCAGGTAACACAAAAAGCTTAGCAGGTTTTAAGTGTTCTACGGACGATGATTGCTCTTCTTTAAAACTATTTTTAGCTGGTTCTCAATCAAATAAGACTTTGTGCCCAAGGCCCAACTTTTCAGAAATGAATTTCTTTTAGTGCATAGGGGCCGTCCATAAAATACGTCACACTAAAATTAGCTTTTTTCGAACCCCCCCTCCCCCCGTGTCACACTGTGTCACACTTTCTGTGACCCCCCTATGAATATTACGTCACAAAAGCGTATACCCCCCCCCCCCCTTGCGCATGATAAAATTTAATTGATAGTGCAGTTGTAAGTTTTAATTTTTTTTATAATAAATTAACAAAACGCTAGAGTCGCGCCAATGAGCTAGCGCTCATGTTAATATATTGAGTGACAATTTATTGCATTAAAAATATATGCATTTAAATGTCTGTATATTACTAATACCAAATGAGTTACTTTTATCATGACAACGATTTAAAAAAAAGCTAGTCGAGAGAATCACTGTAGTAAAATTTTTTGATGAACGGCGAACGTTACGTTGCCGTAGACCCCCCTCCCCCCATGTCACATCTTGTCACACTCAGCGAGACCCCTCCCTCCCCCCTGTATGCGAACGTATTTTATGGACGGCCCCATATTGAAATACAAAATATTTGCTTGACATGATAATTCATATTTTGTTCAAATGACTGCATCCAGTTGGATTGCTATGCCAACTAACAGCTACAAATTGTCTCTCCTGGCCGGAGATTTAATTTCTTAGCCCCACAATTGCTTAAATTTTTTTTTTTTCATCATCTCTTTGATTTATTAACAGCAGGCATACGTCATACTCATCATGCAAGCTTCAAAATTAGATTTTCTTTGGCTTTTCATATTTATTTTGTTTAATGGCACAGCAACAGCACCATCGCTTGGCAAGCAATCGATGAAAAAGAGATGCCTTAATTTAAATTGAAATCAAACGTAAAATTTAAATTTAAGCAAAGCGTTCAATTTAATGAATTTTTAATTCATTGCGGAAAGAATAAGTCAGTCCATCTGTGTTGATAAAATTGTTCCTTTGGTCAAATCAAACACGGCCACTCGTTCGAAGCATTGGGGTATGTTGTGAATAAAGTTGAAACTTCCACAAACATCAACAATGAAACAGCTTTCATGAATGTGGCGTTCTTGTGGACGGTGATATCTCGACAAAAAAAAAAACTTTCAAGATGCATCCATGTAGATAAGAAATAAAAAAATATTCTCATTTTATTCGTTGTCGTCGTCGCCATCGCCACTATTACGTAGCTCTTCTGGTTTGCTCTTCCATGCTTTGATTTTTTTTTTTTTTTTTGTTCAGCATTTTCTTTTTGTTTTGTTGCTGCTGTTTTGTTAGCCGGAGATGGGTGTCAGTGCTCTGTGCTGTGTGCTGTGTGCACCACGTTAAATGGACAATTTTATGGCACGTGCTTACCGAGTGATCGCAACAGAAACAGAACGATAATGCTGGTTGTTTTTATTTTTTAATAGCGAGGGGGCGCTGGGTTTGGGGGTGTCATTGACAAAGAAGATGGTGAAGTGGTTTAAGAAAGTGTACGTGGAAAAGTGTTTGTGTTAAACTCTATGATGGTTTTTTTTCTGTATTCAACCGTCTTAAATGAAGGCAATGTGATGTCTGAAACGTATAATGATGGTATAAGATGGGGATGGTATGTAAGTAGGTATATGTTGGTATGTCATTAAAAGTGTCCCCTATTTTGAATAACTACAAAAATAAAACAAAAAGTAGGTAGAAATAAAAGCAGTTTAGTGAGATGGAAATATCGTAGAATAAATGACCATAAAATGTTGTTGAAAATCGTTGAATTATATTGAATCTCGGATTATTTTTAAAGCTGCTTTAATGTCAATGCATTCAGAAGTAAAAATAAAGTTAGTTAGATCCTTGTCGCAAACTGATTCATTCCCAATTTCTTCACAGTGCTGACGATATTCGTTACTCATTACCATTTTGAATAAATGACTCTTCCAATCCATTTGCAACCACAATTTTCAAACTTAACAAACGGCTTTTACCTAAAACAATCCGTCATCATTGTGAATTGACAGACGTCAGCGCTTACAGTTACTTTTACTCATCTTGCTACTGAACTGAAACATGAAACATGATTTACCTACCTGGCTGATGATTGAAAGCAGACATTCCACCGTCTGTCCCAAGATTTCTTTAATTTCTTCAACCATAAAGAGCTTTGTTATTTATCAACCTTTTAGACATTTACACAACACATTCACCACATATGGTTAATTCATTTCTTTAATGAATCATGCTTGGCAACCAATCTAGTTTCAACCACATTTTTGTTTATTTCTCCACTTCCGTTTTAACCCTTAACAAACCCTTACACATTTTGTGTGTGGCCACCTACGTACCTATCTACCACACTGATAAATTTCACACATCATCTATTTTACGAGAAGCAAACAAATGGTACACCCTCAATCTTAATTAATCTTTGGTCCTTTCATTTAAGGACTGAAAACTATATGGTGGTAATTTCTCGGAGTTAACATAACTCACATGTGTTTTATGTCATTTTTATCGGAAAACATTTCCAACTTAATTACATTTTAGCCTATTCAGCACCCATTTTGGGTCATAAATTTTCCACGCTCTTTTCTCTAATAAGCTTTCAGTAAATTGCAGCCAATCGAGAATCCTTTTTACATACCGTCTATCCCAAACGACCCCAAAATCCACCCCCTCTTTTTGTACTCAACAGAAACAAATAAAAAGTAGAATGGGTCGAGAACGGAAGCACAAACTCTTGTTTATTATCAGAAAACAACTTTAAATAAAGTGAGTTTGTAGGTAGGGCGCCCAACGCCGGCCGCACCCACCACACACAATTAGTCACTTGCGGAATAGCTACTTTTGAATAGATAGGCAAAAAGAAGCAGCGCCTAGAGTTAGAGTTGCATCAACCTTTTTCAATACAAAAAACAACTACAAATATTCATTTGAGCACACAAAAGGCATATGAAAGATAAACCCTGCAGCTACGTACCCAACGAGCGGAAAAATACTCAATAAAAAAAAATATAAACATTTTAATATCTATACACACTTTTGTGCACGTTTGCAATCGGTGCGGCGGCGGCCAGAGTGTCTTTTTTGTGTTTTCTTTTGAGTCTGATCTAAAAAGTGAAGTGTATGCCACCAAATAGCATTCAACTTACACCATCATGATCGCCGTCGAGTCCAAAGTCCGATTTCTGTTTGGGTCGCTGTTCAAAGTCCAATCTGACTTTCGCGGTTTTTTTTCATTTTCTTTTTTTTTTAACAATCTGTTTTGTCAGCTACTTTTATCCACAATATCTTTTCCTCGTCGTACTCTTTTGAAATGTGATTCTCTTGAATCGAAGAGAGTTAGTTTCAAAATGAACTTTTGTTCACATTGATTGGTATAGGCTATAAGGTATTGCCAATGCGGAGCAGAATGTAGCATAGAAAAAGGTTTTGGGATAAATAAATAAAACATAAGCATTGTATATGGAATTTATAGTACTATCGAAAACAAAAACGACCGCTCAAAGCCATCTATTGATCCGCCGGCGTACTAACATTCCCCTGTAATTTCTAGAGCGCCGGCGGATCAATATATGGCTTTGAGCGGTCGTTTTTGTTTTCGATAGTACTATAAATTCCATATACAATGACATAAGTCTGTTTTTAAGAAAAGAAGTGACCTGATGGAACCAAAGTCAATAGCTTTTAATTACTCTTAAATGACACATTCGACTGAAATGAACTGCTATTTTCAAAATGATGTTCTGCAAAGTGATAATTTTGTTTGCTTCATGCTTAAATTTTTTGTCTTCGCTAGAGCTCCTCTTAGGGCTGCCATATTAAGAATGTAGAAAAAAGGGACATTGCTAGCTTTTCTTTAGACGTCTGAAACTCCTAGCTATCGCTTTTATTTTAAAACATTTGCATGATCTAGACAAAAGCTTTAAGTTTAAGGACCTAACTACAAAGGGTTTAAGTTTTTCCACAAATTAGTTACCAACAAGGTCAAAGGCCAAAAGAAGTATCTGATGTTGTTTGGTTCTCTTTTTTTCTCAATGAAAGCATTAGGATGCTGCTTTATCCCTCAGTTACTTAGATTATATTTCATCCCTATATTTATACGGAAACAGAAATGGGAACGAGAACGGGAACCTCAAAACCTTTTGACCGAATTCAAGTCAAGTGATTTCTTTCAGCCCCCTTGTATAATGCGTTTGAAAAACTTTTTTATTCTTTTTAACTGCTTCAGGAAACTGAGTAGCAAAAAACTGAATGAATCTGAGCAGTTCAACTTTTTGGGTTCATAAAACACGTACGGCTCACGGTATGCTGCCTAAGTATTCACTGTTGTATTTGCGATCGGGTCTAAAGAATATTTTTTTAGAGTACTATCGTTGTCGCTTTATAAAGATGACTGTAAGACAACAGTGCTCGAGAAGCGACAGCTGATTTTGAGTAAAAACTAAAACTTTTCATGCTTCTTGTTCTTAATTTTACAATCGTAACGATAATAGTTTTACTTAAAATACCGATTCTTGCTTACGATTGAGATGTGTTTTAAGTAAGTTTCCACTGACTTGTCTTCATCTGACTGAGAATCCGCACAAGTATTATGATATAGACGCTCAAAATAGCTATAAGAGGATCAATTACTAATAGTAATGTTATATGAAAGAGTCTTTTCGTCATATCGATTATGACAAGCAAATAAACGAATATCGTTTTTAGAGTTATAAGTAATGTTGTATTTTTCACAATAATCTGCTTTTAAAAGTCTATAACATAAGATATCATAAAACTTGATCTGAATATCATCAAAAATGTCGTGAGTCTAACATTCTCGATGAAAAGAAGGCATTTATGACTTCATATACGTTGTAGCTCCGTTAATACGACACCAGAAATACCTTTGTAAGCACTTTAACTTGGGGAACCTGTGGAAATTAAATGTTTGCTATCAATACGCTGTTAAAGGACGATATAGTTATCTACTTAAGTTTAGACTTGAAGTCTTTCAACAAAATTTTTCTAAATTTTTCAAAACTACATAAAAATAAAAGCTGTTGACTTAAATATTAAAGTGTGAATATTTTGTCAGTCTCTGTTCTTTCTTGGCTTGAGCATAAATTCCATACCCAAGTTTACCACACACACCTTACTACTTCAAAAAAAGCATAATTGATCTCGGATTAACAGCCACGGCAACACTAATTGACTTTTTTCTTTATATGCAATCTCCCATATCAATTTGTCAATACTGTTCTCTTTGGAAATTAAACAGTCGAAGAGTTTCAGCCATCTCTTTGATTGATAAACGTTGGTTTGTTCATTTGTTGTTTTTGATCACTAAATAAATGGTATCTCTTTTTGTATCCGAATTTCCGAATACGAAACAAGACACAGATAGAGTGTTATGATATGAGAAAACGTGTTTCTTTATGGTAAACATAGTCTAAAATTTCCTACAGCTGTTTTGTGTAGACTATTGTCTATAGCTCAACTCAATTGGACTTAGGACTTTACAAAAGAAAAAAAAAATTATCACAACCTTCTATCGTGATGAATTCCTATATATAGCAAACTAGGTAGAATATAGATTTTTGTTCAACGCTGTGTGGATAGAATACTTGCTAAACTCTGGTGTTTGTTTGGATGCTGGGATCCAGGGCTTTGAGAATGATGCAATTTCTGGAGGCTTTGCATGCATGTATTTTTAGTCATTTGAACATCTCCAAGCGAATTGAGTTGGTTCGACATGTAGAATAAATCATCGTTAAAATTTTAATTATAGATAACCAAATAGCATAGCAGAGTAGATAGATACTTTGTGTTGTCAGTTCTCCTCTAAATTTCTTCTCATCTTCTTGCCATATAAAGAAGAAGAAAAAAATAGTCTCCAGACCAAAACAATATTTAATTGATCTGCATTTGTTGATGGCTCCCTGGATAACAATTCCACTTCAATCAGAAAATAAAAGAAAGTAATTCAGTGGAAATTCGTGAAAGGTCTGAATAAGGTTTTGTTCGAATATGGTTTCCAGTTTCAATGGCATTGCAGTACCAAAGGGGATAGACAAATAAAAGCAAATTTGAAAACATTTTCACTGCAAAGGTGTAGGGAAATGAGGGCACAAACAATTTTAATTATTGTTTAAATGAATGTGTTAAAATGTTTCATCCATTGAGACACCTTTGATTACTACAAATCTGCATTCTTTGGTCAGTCCTCACGAACAAAAAAATATATTTTTTACTTCCAATTGACCAGACCACTGACAGGCGGCATAACCACAAGGGTTTCGAGCAACACACGTCCTTAAATCACTCACTTATGCATGCAAAACGGCAATAGTTTATACACTTATAACTCAGCAACTGAACCGGTAAATTGGCCCCTGGTTATTCTTTAATCATTTCAATGAAACCAAAAGCACGCAAAACATTCGTTTCCAATAACCTCGATCTAATTTCCAAAGTTATGTCCCCCTATGTTGTTGTTTTTCATTTTCTAATAAATTGCGTTCTTGATGGGCTTAAAAAATTTAACATATGGAAGGAATAATGAACTTCGCAGCAGGCATTCAATTTATTTGTATTCGTTCCCCTAGAATTCTTAAGTCGTTTATTTATTCAAGTGGGAATAGCTAAGCTATAATCAATTCGAAAAAACCCCAATGAAAAACTCTGTTTCTGTTTGAAAGTCCTTTGTGATGAAGAAGAAAACAAAAACACATGAATCATTGACAAACAATTTTTTCTTATTTTAGATTTTAATATTGAAAAAAAGGTTATTGATCCTTTAAGACTCCTCGAAAGGAGGAAACCTATGGCCGCACGTGTCTGCAACGCATTATGTAGGTAGTCTATTTTTATTGCAAACTTTAACTGGGGATAAAAAACTATTGGCGGTTTGCGGTTCATGTGTAACTACTTACTCCAATCTCACCCACAACAGCGCCTTTTTCTAATTTCCGGCGACAATTAAGAGTGATTTTCTTTTTTTTTTCCTTTTTGCTCAACTTTCGCCATAGTGAAAGAACTTCATAAGCAAAAAGTCTTTATAAACCGAGAAAATAATCGGAATTTAGTAAAGAATAGAGCTTTGTTAACTTGGTTTTGCTTAAACCAACATAACTTTTTGCACTCAGGGTGATTCACTAAATGGTTTTTTGGTATAAGAAAACCTTTGAATCTCTTCTGCCGTGATAAGGAGCGACAATTTTCCAACAAAAACGTAGGGAAAGCATTCTTTTTTTCATTATTATGTAAGAGGGAATTTTTGTAGCTGAGCCTTGAAACTAATGAATTTCCAGGCCAAAGCGACGTAGTAATTAGTTTTGCAGAAAATCTGATGGTTTATGTTCTGGCTTTTGTTAAAGTAGTTTTTGCTTTGGCGACAGCTTTGAACAGTTGTGCAATACCTAAAAGCTCCATGAAATCTCAAGGTTTCTTTCGTAGTACCACAAAAAGAAAGCAAATAAGATGTTGTATTCTTCCCAGTTATTGAACGTATCAAATGACAACCAAGTTTAAGGTAAGCAAAAACATGCATATTTCGCTAAAATTCTCGCAACAGTGCCATTTGGTCAAAGCCTGCTACGTGGAAGGTTCGAGGTTCGAATCCCAGAAACATCAACGAAAAAAATGCTTTTAAACGGAGAGGAATTGGCAATTTCTCCGATATAGAAATTTCATGCGCTTAATTTACTATCAGAAGCGGCATAAAATTGTAGGTCCCTTCAATTCCCTCTCAAAGTATGATTGAGAGGAATGCGATAGACCTCGGGGCCAACCACTTTATTGTGCCACCTTAACCGTGTATGTATGTAGGTACTTCTGGAAGTTGGCTGGATTCTCTAAGTTGCGTTTCTGCGGGCGAAAAACTTAAGGAGACAAGAATAAGACCATAACGAACAATGATTATACAAAAATTCTTTGTAGTGCAGTCAATGAAGCATTTTAGATCCGAATTTTTTTACTGTGAACCGATTTGCATGAAATTTTGGAATTAGGCTCATCTCACCCTTAACTTCAAAAGTGAAAATGATTTGAACACCGCCAACACCCTGGGGGTGGTTGCCACCCCTTTTCGGGGGTGAATTTTTTTTCTTTAAAATAATCTCGGATATCGATAAAAGGCCTAATTTTAAGCAAAAAATCAAATATAAAGTTTTTCTTTTAGTCCAATACTTTTCGAGTTATTGGCAATTGAAAATTCGCAATTTTTTCACGTTTTTCATCTATTTACTGCAAATATCTCCAAAACTATACGTTTTATCGAAAATTTTATAAAGAACAAAATTGTAGCAAGTAAATCAATAAACAATTTGGTTTTTTATAAAGTATTCTAAGAACAATATTAAGCTAGATATAAAAAACCAAAGCCATTTTTTATTTTGTCTGAAATTTAATCGTTGTGTTCAATGCCATTTAGCGGCGAGCAGATGCATTTTATGCATTCTAACACCAAAAGATGTTTTGTAGTGATTGAAATAAGCTTTAAAATGAGCACTATTTAAAGTCTTTTGCACGTAAAATAAGTGAGCTGTAGTGCAAATAAGGAGAGCATCTAATGTTTTTTTCTTTTAAATCAATGAGTTTTTGGACCATAACTACTTCAATTTTCATGCTAGCACAACTTATAAAAAACCATTGTAAAGGTAATTTAGAGAGCTACAACATGCTTTATTGCAATATGTAGTAAACAACATTTTGCTAAAACGGTGAAGGGTTAAAGGACTTAAGAGAGGCTGCGATTGCGCTGCCACGCGCTCTTTAAAATCATATCTCCGTCAATTTTTGTCTGACAGAAGAAACTAAAAAACCAAATTGTTTGTCAGAAAAATACCTAAATTTTCCCTTTTAACACTTTTATACGCATCTGTCGTCATTTTTGAGATATTATGAAAAAAAGTAGGTTTTTTAAAAATTTTAAAATTTTTTGTTTTTTTTAATCGTGACTTTTTTGAAAAATATGTGTTCTGAAGCATCCAAACCGATACTATCTATCAAACTCTTCATAACAAACTTAATTTTAGGCGGAATACGATTAAATTTAATTTTGGTGGAAATGGCACTTATGAAACCCATTGATTTAAAAGAAAAAAACATTAGATGCTCTCCTTATTTGCACTACAGCTCACTTATTTTTCGTGCAAAAGACTTTAAATAGTGCTCATTTTAAAGCTTTTTTCAATCACTACAAAACATCTTTTGGTATTAGAATGCATAAAATGCATCTGCTCGCCGCTAAATGGCATTGAACACAACGATTAAATTTCAGACAAAATAAAAAATGGCTTTGGTTTTTTATATCTAGCTTAATATTGTTCTTAGAATACTTTATAAAAAACCAAATTGTTTATTGATTTACTTGCTACAATTTTGTTCTTTATAAAATTTTCGATAAAACGTATAGTTTTGGAGATATTTGCAGTAAATAGATGAAAAACGTGAAAAAATTGCGAATTTTCAATTGCCAATAACTCGAAAAGTATTGTACTTAAAGAAAAACTTTATATTTGATTTTTTGCTTAAAATTAGGCCTTTTATCGATATCCGAGGTTATTTTGAAGAAAAAAAATTCACTCCCGAAAAGGGGTGGCAACCACCCCAGGGTGGTGGCGGTGTTCAAATCATTTTCACTTTTGAAGTTAAGGGTGAGATGAGCCTAATTCCAAAATTTCATGCAAATCGGTTCACAGTAAAAAAATTCGGAGGTAAGGCCCTATTTTTCGCTTCATTGACTGCACTATTGATT
The DNA here is from genome assembly GCA_914767635.1 of Melanostoma mellinum. NCBI lineage: Eukaryota > Metazoa > Arthropoda > Insecta > Diptera > Syrphidae > Melanostoma > Melanostoma mellinum. The sequence continues at coordinate 160,774,389 of OU612058.1, read as the reverse complement.
TTGATTCTTGTATTCTCATGAATGTTGTCGACTTGGCTATCAAAATGAATAAAAAAGCGAGTTTGAGGTTAACACTTCAAAAAATACCGCGAAAATCGTTTTTGTATTCCACACATCAAGTGTGGATTGCATGTGGAACGCGAACAAAGTTTGACAGCTCGGATGTCGGATCTGCTGGATTTTTATTCTTGGCAAACACAATTCTTTCTTTTCTTTGTATAAGCTGTATTTCCATCTCTTCCATGAGGTTTCGTAAAAAAATCTGGGCTAGTAATTGCTTAAAACTTCATTTCTTGACTTATTCGTCGTTCGCTGGGCCTACTAAGTGAATTGTCCTTTAAAGGCTACTTTAAACTTTACTTTGCTACTTATGAATTTTGAATCAGGATTAACGCGTCATCTGACAGCTTTTACTTCTACATCATCGTCTTTAAATAAATCAGTTCAAAATACACTCTCTCTTATAACACTTCTTCCGTTTCCTTTACCTTTAACGTTCCTTCTTCATTATTGAATCAATAGCATTACCGATTGGGTTATTTTCGCAACGTTAAGTGTAAGAAAGTAGTGAAAAATCAATAGTTCCCCCTTCCGGATACTAATTGCTTCGGTCTACATGACATATTGTATATCTACCTACCAAGTCCCCTTGATAACTCGATAAGAACGATGTCAAAGTTGTTGACATGCTTGTGTAAAAAGAAGCACTCCAAGGCTGTTTTATACGTCACACATTGTAATTTTGCGCTGAAATTATTGACAAACGCATTATTTGAAATGCAAAATGGCTACTTTCATACCCATACCCAGAAACAAATAAGACTACATATTTATTTTTCCATTTCGCATTCAATTACAAGAGGTACGAGTGTTACTTTCCACAAGTATCTTATCGCTGCAATTTATTTAATATTTTTTCATACGTAAACATGTTTCCCGAATGTAAAATGTATTCATCTTATCTCAGATAAAACAAACCTGATGGACTATTTTTGACAAAAGACAAAGAAACACATCGAACAACAAAGTGGAGGGAAGAAGAACAACAAATTTGTTTTTCGCTCTTATCTGGTCTGAAGAATTATTGTTGTTTGCACGAAATATACTTTTTTGTATCTACACTTCATATTTTGAAATGTGATACGTCAAATTCCAGAACGAAGATATCTTTTCTTTGTTCAGGTTGCGACAGCAATTCAATCTTTGATTTGATTGCCATTAAAAACCGTCATTGGACGCACTTGACAGTAAAAACGGCGTCGCAGTTTCATGTGTCGCACCTTTGTGGAAGATATTGAGTTTTGTGAAACTTATCCATATTCTTACACTGACAACATTTGCATACTCGTATTCATTGCTTGATTACACTTTACCATTTGGAGTCGATAAATCTAATGGTTAAGTTTTAATTAAATCAAAGTCGTGATCGATCGCTAGAACCTTGCTCATATTCAAGTTCAATTATAATGCAAAGCGTTGGTAGCTATGCACCATACAAGTCAACCGCATTCCATCTAGTCTGTTAGACAGGTATTAATTTATTACTTATTTTCTGGTGGTTTTTGTCCCACTCAAAGTACACGATTTGAAAGAATCTTGTAGTGTTAGGTTGTAGAGATAATAATTGTGGTTCTAAATCTAATTTGTATTTCGTTTTGTTTATTTGCAGGTTTGCAAAGCCCTTGGCGTCATATGTGAAATGGAATATTTCGGACTCGAACACTGGATGCCCAATCAGAAGGAAACCCGCCCCCGCCAATGGATAAATCTACGGAATCGTCTCACCCAAGATGGCAGTTGTAGCAGTGGCATACAACTTATGCTGGCACTGCGTGTCAAATTCTGGGTACCTGTACATTTCATTCTTCAAGAAAATGTCCGCAATCTCTTCTACATGCAAGCCAAAGTTGATCTGTTGGAGGGACGGCTAAATGCCAAAGATTGGAATAACGCTGCTAAGTTAAGTGCGCTTTTGTGTCAAGCCGATAGTATTCGATTCAATGACATGTCATTGAAATCCAAATGTCCCCTTCGTATGAAACGTGAACAGCAGGAACAACTTCTTAAACTAATCCAATTACAACACAAGGATAAGAAAGAGAAAGATTATGGATTTACATTAAAAAAACGTCGCCTCTCAAAGCAAAAATCCTGTGAAAACATTGACAATCCTCATCATTTGATCAATCATCATAGTCATCCACAAATAGCCGTTGGTGTTCATTCTTCAATTGCTTCAACTTCATCATCATCAAGTCCCGCCATAAGTACTCCTCATCCTGCAGCAGCATCGTCATCATCGGCCACATTATTATCATCGTCGTCGGCGTCGTCATCAGCGACATCAACGACAGTATCAAACAATTCGACCGATGCATTAAGTGTGGAAAGTTTAATGGTTTCATCGCCGTTAAAAATCTACGAGGACTATATCATCAGACCAGCAAATGATACTAACGGTGAGCTGCCCGATGAGTTCCTTCGTCAAATTGCAGTCGAACATGAGAAGCTGGCCAGGTTGAATATGCCACCGAAATCGGCCAAATACTGGTTGCTACAGGAAATTCAAGAGCTGCCTGGTTATGGGGAAGAAATTTTTAGTGGTGTAACCACAAACGAGAATCCAGTGCGTTGTGATATTGCGGTAGGTGCTCATGGCATCACGGTTTGCACTGGAGATGAGAAAAACAAGTAAGTACTTTACTTAAATTCTATTATGGTAGTTAGTTTAGTGTGTAGGCAAGAATACAGTGTGCTTCAAAAGAATTAGTACCGAAAAAAATTTATAGGAAGGGATGCCAGGTTTCTGTTGAACAAAACTGATTTCAACTTTAATGGTTTTTTGATCAGAAAATGCAGGAGACATGTTTGATCTTTTAAAAGATGAGGGAAGCTTGGGCTTCGTGAAGATGTAAATTCAGTTAGAATATTTTCCAGAAGTTGAATGTTGAATCAAGTCAATTTCCTTCTCAGTTAAAGTAAAGGATTTGTTTCGTAAGATAAAGAAACCGAAAGGTTCTTGAAATTGACAAAATCTTAACGAAATTTAACGATTATTCTTCTTTTTCGTGAAGTAAAAGTTCTGAGTCAAGCTATGACATTAATGTTGATGAAACTGGAAGACAAGTCTCTGGTTTGTTAAATAATAATTCTGAGTTAATTTGTAAATTATGAGAGTCGGATTAAAGCCGAAGCTTATGTGCAAAATCGAAATATCTTAAGGTGCGTCCGTAATATGCCAACCGGCATACGGATCCATTTCATTTGATTCGAATTCGGTAAGAAGGGAGGCCGATCGGCATGTGCAGATTAATGCCGTTCGGCATAGTGTGCACACACCTTTATGTCGATATTTCTTCTAGAAAAACTTGACGAAACTTAACGGTAATTTGTTCTGGCTTGAAATGAAAGGTTCTGAGCTTAGGTATGACTACAACAGTCGAAAAAAGACAAAATCTCTTGAATCAGAACTGAACGACCCTGGAAAACTACTTCTTTTAGCTACAAAACAACAGCTATGTAGGTATGGAAAACTGAAACTTTTGTCAAAATTCAACAAAACATATCTCCATGATCTATCACTTGCAAAAGCTCCACTACATGCGTTTTCTTAACGAAACTGCTTTTCAAATACTTTTTTGAGACATCCAACATTTGTCTGGTGACGCCTACTGGCGAACCTGACGAGTAGATCACTAGTGTGAAACAGTTAAGTGAGAGAGTTGTGATCCCTTCGAGATGACGATGGTCTTTACGAACGAAAGGCAGAAAGAAGAAGTCCTACTTTCTTCTGTTTCCTGTGTGTTAGAGTGAACTGTTTCTTTCGTTTCTAATTGAACGAAACTTAACGAAATCGTACTCCTGTGCAGTTGAATTGAGTAATTTCACTATTATAGTTTGACCCTACGGCACTAATTGCTCATTGAATTAAAGGATTGTTTGTCCTGAAAAGTTCCTAATTCAGATTTAACGTCATAGACCAAATGTGGCTACTTAAACTCCTATTTAAGCTTGCACCCGGTTTTCTATCATATACGAGATGATCAATCAAAAATTATTCTCACGAATCCATATCTGCCAAAAAGGTGAAAAAGGTGAAACCAATCAAATTTATGTTCAGATTCCTCACTGTAATTTATTTTGTTTCCAATCCTTCCAACTTTTATGACAACTGTTACAAACATCAGCATTGCCATCATCGACATGCTTTCAACCAATAGATGTTTTGGTAAAAACACATTTTCTCTGCCTTCAATCATAACCTTTATAAATAACTGATGAGAGTTTACATGTAGCTGCACCACCTGTCATCGTTTGTCTTCTGTGTATCCTCCCCACATCGCTACCTGTTTGACCAACTTAGGATGGGCAACAGCATACAGCAGCAACCAGTTTAACCTTGTTCCTTACAAATCAGTATTTTGCACATGTAACTATATACAGAGCTTCTTTGATTTATACAATTTCTCCGTATTCCTTCTTCGGTCAAGACTTCCAGTTAGGAAAAAGTTGCTTGAATCAGACATGTACACAAACATAAAAGTGTATACACTTAATTGATGGATGGAAAGGCAAGGTAAAATGATGCTTTGGTCATGAAAGACCATTGGGTGTCAGTCATCCTTTTGGGAGATTATTATTGATGCACACTCATATATGTTCCTGTTTATATAATATGGATGAATTGCCCGAGGGAATTGTGGAGCGTTGTATTAGTCCATCAAGCGATGTAAATCTTTTGACTTCCCGATTAACCTTATTTGTCGTGATGAAAGAACGTGTGCAATGGAAATAGCCTACGTGTGTGCCATCATCTCTCAATCCTTTTTGTTTGTGTAAAAAAGGAAACTTCTTCGTGCATAGTTTTCTTTTGCCGTGTAATTGACTCAATTTATGACGAAAAATAAATCCAAGGAATCATTTTTATTGTTTTACTTTGGCTTAGTTTCATTTAATAATATCGACTCTCTGTTGGAGTTTTGCTTTCATAACCAGATTACTCTCATTTATCATAAAAACACAACTTTTCCTTCTTGAGTTGGATTGTTTTTTTTTATTCCTTTGCGTTTGTTTGTTTGTTGAGACAAAACTTTACGAATAAAGACAAGTCATCCTTGATGTATTCACCTCTATTCAACAACTGGTGCTGTGTGGCTTTTGACAAGATATAATAAAGCAACCAGCTTCGGGGATGTTGCGACAAAGCTACATGAAAAGATGAATGGGCATTTGAATAAGAAAAGTTTGTCCAAAAAAATATAAAGATTTATCTATACTCGTACTTTACACAGGCGGAGAGTTGCTGCCTTTGAGCTCATGACCCAAGGTTTGAGTGAACATTTTAGGACGATTTTTTTTATTGCTATCTTTTGAGTGCCTCCTCATCCTTACGTCGAAACTTAAGATTTATTTTCTTTCAAGACACAAACTCCCTCTTAGCTTACTAAATGAGAGACAATCAACATTTTTTATATAACAATTCAAGTAGATTTTCATCAAAGCTTTTGACTGTTAGGCACTTAATCAACGGAAAATATCAGTGCTCGAGTTGTTACGTGGTTATTTTTATGAGAAGGAGAACTTGAAATATTCTTGTCAAGTCCTTTATTAAATGAAAAATGCTTTTTGATTGATAAGAAAATTCTCGGCAGTTTGTCGGTTGTTTTCGACAATAAGGGTGCGGTTGAATAACCAACACAAACAGTATCAATCATTTTTTAATGTGTTTGCGTGTTAGGTATACCTGTTCTACGAGGAGAGCACATGCAACTCTTTCAGGTCATGAAGAAGAGAAGTGCTTGCAAGTAACAACCTTGTTTACTTTCCAACTTCAGTCAATCAATGATTGATAATCCTTTCGAAACGTGCACAATCCCTCCAAGGCTGTAAAGTTAATCTTCCTTATGGATTTATTGTTGACACAACAACTGTAACCGAGCCTTTGAGGAATTCAATTTCCCGAAGAGCACAGAAAAAAACTTTGAGGTCAAAGTTCTGGAAGCTTCTCTCGTTTCTAATCCACAAGTGGAAAATTACTTTGCAGTTGTTTTGATTGTACAGCTCATTACATTTCTCAAGTTTTGTGTTTTGCCTGATGCCAGCAACAGCATTAGTCAAGTAAATCACATTTCTACTTTGAAATGTCATGCTTCTTCTGGGAAATCCATTATTTAAATTTACATATTTCAGATAAACACGCCTAGAAATTTTCTCATGCGATTGCATGTGGCGCTTATTACCATGTTGTTTTTATCTGTGGGTTTGAGTACTTTTTTTTGTTTTCCTGGTCCATTATGCAATTACAGATTCAGGCTGGGTGTACGCTAATCTACGTCCACAATTGTGTGTTTTTAAGTGTTTTTCTGTTCAAAGCGGTGTGAATGTGCGGCAGCTTAGAAAGTAGGAAAATAAACTGACCATGTTCAAACTGATGACTGAAACACTGACTCCCCATTCCCGTATCTTGATTTAATTGAGTGTTAGCCTTGGTTAACTACTATTTGAAGCTAGTTTAATGAATGTTCCATAATCTCTTCTACTTGATCTAATCACAATCTTTTATTTTCTTTCATTGCAGCATCCCATTCAGTGCGATTGCAGCAGCTAAGTCCTTCCGTCGGACATTTAAGCTTGAATACGTCGACGATCACAACGATCGTAAGGAACTCGAAATCAAGCTACAAAAGCATGCAATCGCTGCTGGTCTCTATCGGTCAATAACCGAACGCCATGCATTCTACGTCTGTGATAAAGTCCGTGGTGTGGTTACCAATCAATTTACACGTGATCTCAAAGGAACCATTGCTTCGATGTTTAAGGAGGATACAGAACTGGGAAAACGTTATGTTTTTGATATTCAACGCACTTGCCGTGAGGTACACGATCAGGCACGAAGAATTCTACACGAACGAGGTATTGAAATTACGGCTGCATCGACGAGTACAACTGAAGATATCAGTAGATTGTTACCCAGCACGACAAAAGATGGAGTGATTGTTGGCGGAACAGCTGGAAAAGTTGATATAGCCATCAAAGAAAAAGAAGAACGGGAGGCGGCAATTGAACGATGTGTCGATACAAGGATCTCAGAGGCGATGACATGCAAAATTTGTATGGACCGCTCCATAAACAGTATGTTCAATCCGTGTCGACATGTGATGGCATGCAGTCAGTGTGCAGCAAGGTAAGCATCAACTAAAATAAACTCGCAAATATAAAATCTATGAAATTTGAAGAGGGTAGGCTGGTGGCATTTTTTCTTTTGATCCGAATTCAATTTTAGTATCGATAAAGGATAAGGCTCACGAGTTGGGCGCCAACAATTAAAACCTCGTAATCATTGACATTCTTTATGGAGTGCTAGTGAAGTGTCATTTCCATGTCTATGTCATCTCCACCTTAACAAGAACCTTAGAACCGGCAACACCAGCGCAATTAATGCTACCTGGTGGCCAAATTGATAATTCTCAACGTAGAACCAACTGCCATCTACTGTTGATTTGTTCAAAAAATAGGCCCTGCATTCCGTAACGTCAACGTTAACAACTGTCACTTAAATTTTAGGTATTAATAAAAGTGTTTAGAACCCTGAAAAGTTACTAAAATTTGTAAGACTGTATAAAAACTTTCATTAACCGCTGAAATCGGAATTACATGAAACAATCTTTTGGCGATACAATCGACGCGACGATGGACGAATTAACGATAATCGTTTGAAAACTGAGTCTGTGTCCAGTAAAAAAGTCAAACAGTTTGAATACCTATCCGTCAATTTTTGATCTTTGAAGCAGGAAAAAACAAGTGTCAAGTTTATAAATACAAAGGGTAGCGCAACAGGAGCCCCGGGGCCTTGCATTTCTCGCGACCTACAATTTTCTGCCAATATCTACGAACCTCCCGCGTAACAGGCAGACATGCCTTTGATCAAACCATCCTGCTCCACTAAAAGTCTTTAAATGCTTGCCAGTTTCAAACTCTGAGATGACCACCTTCATGCCTTAACTCCTCTTATATCGTTTTTTATTCAAACATTCAACTAACAATTTGTTTCCTTTGTCTATTTACAGATTAACCAACTGCCCTAATTGCCGAGTAAAAATCACAAATGTTGTTAAAATATTCCTACCCCCAGAATTACGTGCCAATATGCTGGCCAATTCTACCGGCCCTGATGGCACCATCAACATCATGAACGCCAATGACACAAACAGCGATGATAGCGCTGCGCCATCCGCCAGTAACTCACCAACCAATAGTTCCGGCACAGCACCAATTTCGACACCGAAAATTACAGCGGCTGCCTAGAATTGGCTTTGGTCTTGGCTATTTCGAATCTTAGAATGGGTTTGTGTACCGGTTGTATAAAACGTCTTTCTTTGATTTCTTCGAGTTCGAATTTGCCATGTTGGATTCGTTTCATCATCTTCTCCACACTCTCAGTTGAGATTTGAAATTTTAGTTTTTGAAATCTTGAAATTCATTTTGAGAATGAATAGATACAAAACCACAAGAAAGAAAAAGAGCATTTTAAAAAAGAAAAGTGTACAGACATAAACAAAGAAAAAAATAAATCGGAGAAAAACAAACAAAAAAAAGGGTAGTGAACCGGAAGCGATGTATCGTTTAATTTTTGCGCTTGAAGATAACCGTGATATCAGATGTGATTTATATTATTCTAATTTTTTATTTCTTACTTAACCTGTTAATGTTTTTAATTTTAATTTGTTAATTTATTGCTTTTTTTTAATTTGTTCAAACAATTGCTTCAAAACATTACAGCGAAGAAGCCTTTTGATTCCTTTCATAGCATTTAAGTATATCTATATTTAACAATAGTTCGTCACTATATAACAGTGAAAAAAACAAGAAACAAACAATCAATGCAAATATAACAGAACAGTTAATCAAAGTTAATGAGCTAATTTTTATTTTTCATTTAATCCATTTGAAAGTTTTGAGAGTGCATAACAAAAGTGTGACTGAAAATTAAACGATGATGGATGGACGCATATATAAATAGATATTAATAATGTAGGGAAAAAATAAACCTAATATATTTTTAAAACTTAGTTTAAGCTTAAAATCCTTGAAAATAAACTCTCAAGAGATATAGTTATTATTTTTGTGCAAACCCCAGTTATGTACCTTTAATGAAAAAATGATGAACATTTTGTATTGTTATAAATATAAGATTGTCCCAACGTAACCTTATTTATATCTAAAAAGAAAAATGTAATTCTGAAAAATTAAACTTAGTTGAAAAGGAAACAAAATGAAGAATAAACTGAGTGCATTATTTTCCACAAGACTTAACTTAGTTTTTTTTTGTCATAGCTGTTTATGTATCTTGATACGTAGTTTGTTCTTAGAAAGTCACTTCGTGAAATGTTTATTATCGAAACAAGTTATACACACATAAATATATTTACTTGTACACCAAATTAAATTGATAAAAACTTCTATAACCGCAATTTGCATAGTGTATGAGTAGTTTTAGAAGAAACGCACCGTTGTTGCAAAGCGGTTGCAAAATGAAACAAAAAACATGTATACACATAGGTAATAATATTAGAGGACAACAATGTATATAAACTTAATGCTAAATGTATGTACAAAAAAATATGTAAGAAAACGACAACTAATAACAGTAAACAGATGTATGTTAAAGTAGAGAATGAATGAAAAATATAAAATATACACAGAATTTTAAAATGAATTGTTTTATTGGAGCAAGGACAAGAGATTTTATTTGTGATTGATTGATTGAAAAGGGAAGTTTTTACATTCTTAAGTATTACGAAGCCAAAAATATCGGTGACGAATTGGAATAGGATTGGATTTCGATGCAGGTATGTACTTACCTCACCGATTAGGCTGATCGAATTCAAATAGAGTCAAATTTTGTACACGTTTTAGAATGAGAACTTTGAATGCATGTAATTGTGAATTTCAATGCATTCACACATTCGTTAAAGACGGATCATTTTCAAATTTCAAAAACAATTGCACTATAGAACAACAATGGAAAGCTAAGAAACCTCTTAACCACACAATTGCCATAGGATTACTGGATCTAGTTACACACACAGCCTTTCGGTCGTCTAGGTACCAAGGCCGTATAGAATCGGGTAATCCTGTTTCGAGTCGATCTGGATATACACTGGTAATAATTTGAACTGATTCAATTCTAAGTGGAAAAGAGATTTTGAATAAAGTGCAATTTTCTTTAAGACAAGCTATAGCTTCCGCAGTGCTGCGATGCGGTTCACTTAAGGTTGTTGAATATTTTTCAGACAGATTTCTAAAAATAGCTTCCTTTATGCAATTTGGCAAATTAAATCACAAGTTTCATGGAGGATAACTATGTCTAATAAGGCTTTTATAAAGCTGGCCAAAATGAGTAGAATTTTAATAAGTAAAGACTTCGTTTCTTCGAATTCTCCTTTGTTCTGCCTTCCCGTGTCGCAAATCCTACCTATAACATGATGAAATCCAGTTTCATGAAACTAGTTTCACATTTCTAATTATCTTTCATTCGCTGTTTTTGTTTTTGGGGAAAAATAGTTATCTACTAGTGTCTGCTGTCTGGTTGCTTCAAAAGCTTTTTTATTAACTAGCTGACCCGCTCGGCGTGTAGCTCAGGCCCTTCGTTAATCGAATTAAGTAAGTTTAGTTAAGTAGTTTCCAAGTTTCCATTCTAGTAGGAGAATGGGGACGAAATATAGTTTGAGTTACTCACAGGAACAGTTAATCAATCTAACGATGACATAGTTTTTGGAATCGGCCCAGTATACTGTAAAAATGAAATACGTATTGAAATTGGTACAGTGGTTTTTTTTTAATTCCCGTTCCTGTGGGAAAATGCTGATGAAATAAAGTTTAGATTGCTCAGGGACAATGAAGCATTCTAACAGTGAAAAAAATTTTGTAATCGCTTCAGTATTTTCCAGTTTCTTGGTTATTTCATCATTCCCGTTTCCGTTCCTGAAAGAATATGGGAAGGAAATATAGCCTTCAATACTCAGAAGTAATGAAGCATTCTAACATTGAAAGATTTTTAGGAACTGGTCCAATATTTTCCAAGTTCCCGCTAATGTTGTTGTTCCCGTCCCGTTGCTGAAGCTCGTGACACTTGTTGAGTACAACAAAGTGTCAGCACCGTTCAACATGGTCACAGAGACCACCAAGTGGTCTAACAATCCCCTTATTCGAGCCTTTATTACCTTACTCATTTCTTCTTGACTATATAATAATCAAAGAACTTCCACTTCGTTTCGAACCCTATATCCCTTCGAGATCCTTATCTCTACCAAAGTCCTAGAAAACGTTCGTTTTAATAATTTCGTGTAACAATTTTAACTAAAAAAAGTTTAAATCTTTATTCTTACCAGGCGAAAATCAAAAGAGTTCCAATAATCTTACTATTTGTTATTAAATTAGCTGAGCCACCTGGCGTTGCTCGGGTCTGTAGTTTTAAGGCTGTTTCTGTTCCCGTGGGATTATAGGGATGAAATCTACGCTTAGTTACTACAGCCATATTAATAAAAAACGCTTATTCCACTCTTATTCTACAGACCTACTAAACCATAGAATACGACTTAGTCCATGGGTTAAAATTTCTCATTAATAAAAATAAATTGTTCCCGGAATAGTAAAGTGACGTTTAACAGAGATTTCCCTTAGGGAAATTTAATTTTGCAGCTTGACAAGTAACTTGAAATATTTATTTCGAAAGTTCATATTCTTATGTTTCTGGAGAAACAAATTTAAAGTGTGGTTTGCATATTTTGCTGCTATGAGATTAGATTCTATCACCACATGTAAAATAGCGTGTTTTATGTCCGGTTAAATGGCCCGGAGAGATGCCAAGCAAATGTAAGTTCTTTGCAATAAATTTGGACGACCAGCACATTATGATAAATTGATTGCAACTTGCAGGGCCAGATTTGTTGACAAAACTCATTAAAGCAGTAAACAAGGATCGTTTCATCGATTTAGAAAAACTAACTAGAACAAACTATTTATTTATTGGATAACTTTTGCGTCATTTCAGCAAAGTAATATTACTCAACCGCGCAAAATTTTCAACTGGATCGTGAAATTGAAGAAAGTGCTCGGAGCACAGTCACGAGATCAACAACTTGTCAACTATTGGTTATTAGAGTCCACGCTTGCAATTCAACTAAGCAAACAGCAAGCAAATAGCGAAACCGTTTACCTTCTTTTGTGTTTACTTAATAAAAAATAAACGAAAATTTGTTTTGTAATTTTCAACCACTACAAAGTCGGTTTTATCACTCTCAATTCTTATTAGTTTGGTTGTATCAAAGTATAAAACATAATAAATTTTTATTTCTTGCAACCATAGCGACCACGATTGTGTTTGAATTTGCCTCTCTTTGATAGCTCGTATTGGCGAGTGTATGCGAGTAGGGTACTCCAGGTTCCTTTGCGATGTGCTTATTAGTAATACGGGCAGTACCCATACCCTGCAAGAACAAGGTCTTATTGCTTGTTGGCGATTTGAGGGCCCACTGATTAAAAATTATAACTTCACCATTATCCTTCAGGATGCACTCACGGGCCTTTTCGGCTTCAAAGACTAAACTCCTCCAAATGCTTGGAAAAGATGAAGATTAATTTCAGTCTTCGATCGGGAACACTTTGAAAGAACTTTTAAAAAAAATAATAATTCTTAATATTGCTCTTGTTCGTCTCAACGATAAATAACGCAAGGCAACTTTGTTAAATGTTTCTCGAAGAGACCATCAACCAGGGTCTTCGAAAATAAAGTTGTTACATTCTGATCGTTGAATGGAATGCAAAGACTGGCTTCATAGTTTCTGTATTGCTGTCTTTTGGTATGAGTGGTGTAATGACTATGCACATTTCTCATCGTTTTAAAAGTTCTGTGAATATCACTTCAAGTGTGAGAATGCACGACAAAACTGGTTGCTTCCGTGTTAAACATTGCTTGAGGTGTCCTATGATATCCAATAAATCTTTCGCTTTTCGTCGCGATTTGAGCGGTCCACCACCAAAGTAATTATTTTTTGCAGGCACATTGTATTTTAGCTCAAAAATTTTTTTCGTTTTGTTATCTGACATATTTCTTTGTTATTCCGTCGCTAAACCACCCTCATCGGTGGAATAACTTAGTAGACGTCAGTTAACAAAAATTTTCCTTTATTAATAGTGATTTCCACTTAGTCCATGGAATAAGGCTTAACCCTTCGCTACTCCACGTTTATTAATACGGCTGTGAGGGATTATGTGGCATCCCAGTTGCTCTGCTTTTTTGTGTCTGTCATTTTCTTGCCTTCTGCTATGAATTTAAAGCAAGGTGAGACACAGCGTCACTGAGAGGTAATGTAACATCCTAGAGTTGAAAGAATTTTTGGAATCTGTCAAGCATTGTGTAAAGAAACTACAGTAAAACCATGGCGGGGAAAGCGATGGTATCGCCATCTGCGGTCTCCATTAAAGGATCTAGGATTTATCGGTTCAAAATATTTTGCTGTGGCTGTTCACTTAGGTATGTGGATGGTGTTTTCGTGGATTTTATGTGCGAGTGTGAGAGTTGAGGTTCGATAGCAATAGAAAATTATTTAAAGTTATTATAATTATTATAACACATTTAACATTAAGGAGAAAGGAGCAAGAAAGATCCCATTGGAAAATTTGAAGGAATTGACAGTTGCTACTTGCTACCCTTATACATTTTTTAGTCTCCTTATACAATGCTGCCAAGTAACTTTAAGGTTCCCGTTTTCGTTCCTGTTCCTTTTCCCGTAGGCTTACAGCTATAAAATAAAAGCTTTTAAACCTTTCCTAGACCTACACGAACATTTTAATGTCAAGATAAGATAAATCCGTTCAGCCGTTTTCGAGTTTTAGCCAGACTAACGAACAGCAGTTCATTAATTGCCTGGGCGCAGATTCCGTAACTTTGCAGACGATTATCGTTCAATCGTCTATCGTCAAAAGATAGTTTCCTATAGTAATGCTTTCAGCTATTTTGCTATCGTACTACAAATTTTGGCAACTTTTTCAGAGTCGTAAACAGGTTTTTTTAGTGCCTGAAATTCAGACGATAATCGTTTAAAACGTTAAAGAATCCGGCCTCTGACAAATTGTAAGTTGCCTACGTAACATCCGAAGCACGGAAAGGAATTTGAAAGGATTATAAATGTGAGCTGATCTTGCCATTTGCTGAAAATGAAGCCGCATTTGGGAAAAATCAAATTCTAATAAAAATCTTTCTTTCGAAAACATACTTTCTTGCTTAGAACACTCTTAGAAAGTTGTCCGGCGAGACGGTGACCGAATTTGGAAAATCTTAGCCAACTTCGAGTTAATAATCGCATTCCAACAGTTTTCAAATAAGCTCTCAAATACTCACTGCCTGGATTCTGTCAAATAGGCATTAAAAAAATAAAATGTGGCGTTCACGATGCATCCGCACGGTACCAGTATATAAGCCTTGATATGCGATTTCATCAACTAAAACCCTTTGAAATACAGTGTGCCAAAAGACTTGAACTAGGCCAATGCAAAACAGCTCATATGACTATTCCGAGTCTCATAAAATTATCAAATTTGGGTTATTATTCAATGAAATTATTGAAACCAATATTTTCGCACCTTAAACTACTGAGTTTCTTCGATTTCAACACTCTCAATCGTGTTTTACAATATTTATGATGAAAATGTTCGCCTGCACCCATAGTTTTTCATGCGCATCCTATAACAAGACGTATGGATGAATTTTGCATGTTGTGTCTATTTCCTTTTTTCATCTGCACTTACAGATGCATGTAAATCCTCCATAAATGCTACTGTATCTGCTAATATTTATTTTGAATCTGTATTTTTCAAAAGTTGCCTACTGTGTTTCTCCCTTAATACAATTATTTGTCTTTCTGCTCATACTAGCGCTACCTATCAACTCAAATGAAATGCAGCTCGTTCGAGACTTCGAAACAATAATGGCCGCCGTAATTCGAATAAGATATTTCGAAAACCGAAAAATAAACACAACTTTTCAGCTTTCTCACTTGCGCGAAAGAGAAACTCGCAACCCGGCGCCTTGAAACAAGCGAGTCCGCTACATTCACTTCTTTTCTCCCAAAAAAATCTGACTTGACAGAATAAAATCCAAGATGGACGCTTCAAGAATCTGCAGAGTTTCGTTCGTTCGTTGGATTTCTATCCGTTTTTTGGCCAACAAATAAACTCCATTCAACGGCAAACGAATCAAAATAACAAAATTTATTAAGTGTTTGTGTAAATATTCAAAGTTTTATACATCTAATTCAATTTTTATCAAAGCTATTCGTGAAACTTACAAATCGCGAGTTCAGTGGAACAGAAGAAAAGAAAAAAAAAAAAAAGATTTCCCATTCACCATCAATTTTTGTTTGTCAAACTCTGATACACGGAATTTCTCTGCCGTCTTTTCGTCGTCTTTCTCGTCTTCAAAAAGGAAGCCGTCTTCGTTTCGTTCTCCTCGCCGTGGCATTATTTTGTTTTTCCATAAACCGTCCGTATCGTATTGCTGCTAATCGTTTAAGAACGTCAAATAGGACGACGACGGACGACGAAATCCTGCTTTGGACGACGGGAGGAGAATTCCTCATACATCGCCGTGTCTGTACTCAATGCACCCGTTTAATCCACTCTGATATCTGACCGCCCCTCAATAAATTGCCTTCTGAAAAATATTTTCACTTTCGCATTTAATCCGCCGCAGCCTTGTGTGTGAAGAAAAAAAAAATCAAATTTTTGTTTCCTTAAAATGTGTGTTTGTTTTGATGCTGATGATTGCCAAGAAATAGAATAAGAAAAATGATCAAGAAATTACGAGTGTTGTAAAGTTTTCAATTGAAATAGTGAAAATGCAAATTTGTACAAAAGGAATTCTCCCATTCACCATGAAGGCGATCAAAAGTCTTACAAATTGCGGATAGTCTCCAGCGTTGTTCGTCATAAATTTTCTATAAATCAATTCGCGTTAAAGAGGCTTCGAGTCGAAAGTTGCATTGCAGTCGGCTTAAGCGAGCTGGGCTCCCTTAATCTCTACTGTCAATAGAAAACCACACGAGCGGCAAAAATAAAATAAATAAAACGAGAAAGGACTGGGGATTATTATTCCCTTGTCGACCTTTATTGGATTATAAATAAATTTCACGTTTCACCTCGTATTTCGGTTGCATCCCCCTCATACTTACTTCGTACCCCGTTTTATTGTGTGTAGCCTTTCGGATTTGGTGGATTCACTTGTCGTCATCGTCGTCGCTGTCGTTGTTGTCGTCGTTGTCGTCTCGCACCCGATCCAAATCTCTGTCTCTCGACGAATACAACCAGTGAGGCATTTCTTTTGGGATTATACTCTGACGAAGGAGCTGAGCTTAGCTGTGGAATCAATGCGAGGGATCTGCTGGGGTGAGCGTTGAGACTAGTACTGCAGTTTTAAGGATAAAATCGACAAAAAGGTGAGTTTTGTGTTTGCGAATTTATGTTTAAAATTTGGTAAACTAAGAGAAAAAAATGAATTCCTTTCCTTTGAAATTTTTGCATTAAACGCAAAGTCTAAAATGTGGTTGAACGGTTCCTGAATGGAACCAAATAGTTTAATGGAAATGACTTATTTTTGTGTCTATGAAGGTAACTTTTGTTTTTGTAAGTTTAAGGCTACCAGGAGCGAAGTATTAACAGGGCTCCTTCCGCTTCATGAAACCTAAACTGCACTTGATTTTAAAAACAATTCTATGGCGCTTTTATTTAAAAAAAAAAACTGGTTTCAATTTCAAGCTCTCTAATGAAAGTAGTGTGAACAGCACCTGATTTCAACAATTCAGGTTCTCAAAAGTATGATCGTTAGAGTCGCTTAACAAAGGCACCGTTAATTGGTAATCCATGCAAATGGCTTTAGTCAAAGTTCTTGCTCAGAATTGATGCCTTTGTCTGATAAACAAATCAGCTCGTCATGCAAGAATCTTCTAGTTGGAATTATTACTCACAAAATTCTACTACGCCTCAGGCTGCCGTAGGCAGACAATCCCCAGTCAACAATACTGGGAGAAAGTTTCAAATGTTGTCACATTTAGTATTTAGTATAGTATATTAGTATAGTAGAGAGTTCTCTGCACTCTGAGTTCAGTATGACTGAATCTAAGTAAATGTGGGAGTTATTTTGCTAATGCCTTTGAGGATCTTTGTCGCGGTGGCGGTTCAATCGTAGGCAAATTTACAGTTAAACTAGAATTGGATTTCTGGCGAGCTTTATTCAGTTACGTCATTTAAGTTAATTTCAGCCTTTTTTTGCATCGTCCGTCATAAAAATAAAAAATTAAATAAACAAGGTAACGCAACAGAGCAGAGAGCCCGTAGCCTAGTTCATTTTTCTCAACCATACCTTGTTCGGGAATGGGAGGGACCTACAATTTTTGTCGATTCCGAGCAGTTAATCGAGAAAGCGCTTTTCATGGCGTGATTGCCAATTCTTTGCAAAAGGCGACACCCGTGGAAAAACATTTTTTTCTTGATGGTTTCCGGATCCGAAACCGCTACGTAACAGGAGACATTCCAACCATTACGCTACGAACACCACGTTATTTAAATAATTAAGATAAATAGGGTGTCGCAACAAAGCTATGGACCTATAACCCAAGAACTTTCCTTTTTGTGCTTATTCCGAACAGTTAAGTTAGAAAGCGGAGAATTTGTCTATTCTCGGCAAAAAGCTATACCCGTTGAAAAACGATCGTTGTCTTTATGAACAATGTTCTGGGAATCGAACCTTTAACCATGACGCCATTGGCACCACACATACTAATAATTCACTTGGTTGGTACATCACCTATGATCCTATGCACAAACAGCATTCTGATAGTCTCGTTCATGTAGGTGTGAGACATTTTCTTCATTCCTTGCTGGAAATTGTAGTACTTGACTACCTGCTCGAAGGAAAGGTAAAGGGTAACTGACAGCAAAGTGCATTAGTTACAATATTTAATTCTTTGTCCTTGCAACAAGAGATTGGCGCATGGTTAGTAGTTTTATAAGGGTACCGTGTTAAAAAGAAAAGACTAAATACTTATTTTACCTGTTTTCTGATCCACTTCACAGAAGCAAGGAAGTTTGCTATCTCCTGTGATCGGAAAATATCCTCTTAGCTGAAGGGAAGATCAGGATTGTTCGTTTAGTTTTTACTAACGGTTCAATATATTGAACAATGTACGAAAAATATGAGAATTAATTGATGTCAGCTGAGGTGATTCTGTTGTACAGGGTGTTTTGTTAGAGGTTGGTTTTTCGAATAGGGACAGAACTGATATCTTTTGAATAACACGGCCAACTCAAATGTCATTTATGTTCAGTTTGGTTTGCCGTTTTATAATGAACAGTTTGACAAAAGAACAACGCTTGAAAATCGTGCAAATTTGTTTCGAAAATAATTGTTCATTTTGCAAAGTTTACGGCAAGCCCCGTCCATTTTATGGTCGACATAATCGTCCATCAGAGCAATTAATTCGGTTAACCATGGATCGTTTTTTGCACAACGTTTACTTTATGTGATAACACGCCGCAGAGACGTCGAACAATGCCGAAGAAAAAATGCCGCTGTAAAGCAAAGTCTTTAAGAGGACCCCAATGAATCGATTGGCCACCGTGCACAGTAATTCGAGCTTTGTCCATCAACTTTATGCAATATGTTGCGCAAAGATCTTGGCTTAAAACTTTACAAGATCCAGCTTGGCAAGAATTAAATCCGCAAGACCATGCAATGCGTCGTGATGTTGGTGTATGGGCCTAAAATTTTGTTCAATGATGAGGCTCATTTTTGGTTTAATGGTTAGGTTAGGTTAGGTTAAAATGGCTGTCAGGAAAACAACTGACACACTTAAACCAGTATTAGGTCCATTGTGATACCATAAGAAATTAAGCGAGGAAGAACCACACTTAACAAAACCATTTGGAGCTTTTGATAAAGCGAAAAAGATGCAGGATATCTGTGTTTGCCAGATCGTTTAGATCATCGAGGAAATATTTTCCTAGATGCCGTTTTCTTTTAAAGGAGAGTGCAGGATATGAGCAGAGGAGGTGTTGAATTGTCTCTTCCTCCTCCTCATCTAGGCAACTTCTTCAGAAGTCATTACAGGGAACGCCGAGTCTTATGGCGTGTCTTCCTATCAGACAATGTCCGGTGATGACATTGATTATGGAGCTAAAGTGCAATCTGGTTATGGATAGCAAATGTCCTGTGCGTTTTGGATCTAGTCCTGGCCATAACTGTTTTGTTGCCACACACGTGATGAATATTTTATTCATTTCAAGCTTAAAACTAAATTAACAATTGAAGTTGATAAGTTGAAAATAGAATAATAGTGTCAATTCTTAACTTTAACAGTTAGTGATGAATGACACATCAGTAAACAAATAATTCAGAATTATAATAAGATGTGGGGTAACATCAGTGCAATGAATTTTAATAAGCTTAATTTGTTTAACTTTCAAAAATAAATTCAAAGATAACGATATAATTATACTCTTTGATACAGAAGAATTCGAATGATCAAATCAAAAAAAAAAAAATTATGAAATTGAAAAATGCTAAAAGAATGATTCAATACAGTTATAAATTAAGGCAAATAGCCAGCATTTAACTATTTTGATAAAAGAGGAAGCAATTACAGTTTCTCTAATACTCAACGGCAACTTGTTGAATAGCTTTGGAGCTGTACTTGTATAAAAATGTGCAAAATGGTTATTATGTGCAAATGGGACACAGACCATCCTCAGATTATTAATTCGTAAATTATAAATTTGAGAATTTCGGCTTGGAACATTACCACTTTGTATAAAAAACTCCTTTAATACTTTAAACACATAAATGTCTCATTGGAAGAATATGCAGTTCTTTAAATAACGGCCAGCTTCTAGCGTATCTATTCTTTCTACAAATTATTCTTAACAAATGCTTTTGAGATGTCAATAAAGGTCCAAAAGTATTAGTATACGAACCACCCCAGCTAGTAATGCCATATTGTAACTTTGAGTGTGCAAGGCCATAGTATATACTACGTAAAACTTTTTTTGAACAAAAATCTTGTAAAAGATACAATTTTCGTGTAACTAACAACATATATGATTTTAACGACTGGATATGTTCCTT
This sequence comes from Melanostoma mellinum, assembly GCA_914767635.1. NCBI lineage: Eukaryota > Metazoa > Arthropoda > Insecta > Diptera > Syrphidae > Melanostoma > Melanostoma mellinum. The sequence goes on along the minus strand of OU612058.1, from coordinate 160,754,213 downwards.
CCAGTTCAACTTTGAATCAATCATAACACCTAAATATTTAAACTGATTAACTGATTTAATACTGAAACAACTACTAGAGCACTGCAAATTAGAATTAAAGTTTTGTGTACCGCACTTATTAAGAGGAAAAGAACATTGTTTACAATCATGCGTATGGAAGCAAGGACTAAACTCAAAGAGACTATCACCCGATATCTTAAAGTACATTAACTTTGTTTTCTCACTTATAATAAGACTATGCGAAGTAAACCACAGCCTCATAACTTCAAGATCTTTTTCAATTTTAGCAATACAGTCGAATAGAGAGTTTGATTCATAAGTTATTGCTATGTCATCAGCAAAGGCGGTTGAAGACCCGTTTAGAGTAAGTTTGAAAAAAGAATTAATATAAACTAAGAAAAACAACGGGCCAAGTACCGAGCCCTGGGGAACACCATTTTTAAGAACTCTTGGTTCACCTAAGACTCCGTTTATTTTAACTTTTTGCATTCTCCCTTTTAAATATGACTCTAGCCATTCAAAAGTGTTACCACGAAAACCAGCGTTATATAACTTACTCAACAACAAGTTATGATCAACCATGTCAAACGCTTTAGTCATGTCAATAAATAAGCTCATCGTTGATTTATTGTTATTGAGACTACTATAAAGTTGACTACAAACTCTCAAAATTGCATCTTCTGTCGACATTCCTGCTCTAAAACCGAACTGGTTGTTGCAAAAAAATTTATGCTTGTCTAAAAACGACAAAATACGAGTCTTTATTAGTTTTTCAAATATTTTTGAAAGTGTGGAGAGTAAGGAAATAGGCCTATAGTCCGCAACATTTTCTGTTCTGTTTCCTTTTTTAAACAATGGAATAACCTCTGCACATTTCAAAATATCAGGAAAGCAGCCTCTTTTAACGCTGCTGTTAAAAAGGAAACTCAAAACATCATAGACGTACCAAACGATACTTTTTATTAAAGCGCTTGAAATTCCATCACTTGTGCAAGAATTTTTATTTTTTAGACGCATGACAACATTGTAAATTTCACTGGCGGTAATATCCGCAAAAACGAAACTGTTAAACTATATATCTTCACGAATATTAGAAACACTTAAGCAATTGCATGCTGAAGAACTTACAAAAACTGGTTTGAGCTTTTCAGAAACTTCAGTAAAATACTCGTTGAAAATATTTGATATATTAAAGAAATCAGATTCTATAACACCCTCTAGTTCAATATTTTCAATTAAAACCTGGCTTCTATCATTTCCTAAAATGCTATCAACGACTCGCCATTCTTCTCTTACATCACCACCTGCCTTTGCAAATAAGTCAGCATAATACTTGTTGCGTGTGTCTTCAATATTTTTTACAACCGATTTGCAATAAGAGTCGTAATACTTTTTCAACTTAATATTATTTTGATGTTTTTTACATTTGCTGCCCAGCTTATTTTTCTTCCTTATTTGCCTCAGGAGATTATTTGTCATCCATGGCTTAAGATGTATATTTTTTTTTGAGTTGTTCCTTGACAAAAATGAACACGATTTTATGTGGCTTTGTAAAATGCTGACAAAAATATCAAAGGCAGTAGAGGGATTGCTTTCAGAGTAAACTGGATCCCAAAATTCGTATTTTAAACGTTCTCTCAAAAGTGCATAATCAACCTTGTATCTACTTGAGTTCGAAATATTATCTAAGTGTTTATCATTAGAAACATTTTTGACATAGAGGCCAATCATGCTATGATCTGTTATTCGAAGATCGTAAACTCTACCGCTAAAAACATTTAGGTTGTTGTTTTGAGATCTAACAAAAATATGATCAATGCAACTCTTTGATGTTTCGGTCACACGAGTTGGTTCGTTTATTAAACTTTCAAGACCATTTACTGCCATTGTTAAGGAATAGTTTTCAGTATCTTTATCTAATTTGTCAAGCAAATTTATATTTATATCACCCAAAACAATAACGTTTTTCGATTTAATTGAAGAAAGAACATTTACTAATTCATCAATGTTAATGGGGACCGGTATAGAGCCATGATAACCGACTATTTTGTTCCCGAATTGGATGGCATGAATGTGGACGAGATGTGGTTCTAACAACACGGTGCTACATGCCACACACCGCACGTCACAATCGATTTATTGAGGGAAACTTTTAATGAGCGAATACTTTCGCGGGATGGACCTGTCAATTGGCCACCAAGATCGTGTGATTTGACACGATTGGATTATTTTCTTTGGAGATATGTAAAGTTATTCGTCTACGTCAGCAAACCAGAAAGCCAACATTCTAGGCGTTATCGCCGACAAACTGTCTCAAATGCTCAAAAAATTGGTTGAAAATTGGACTTCTACACTTGGCCTTTTTTGAAATGATATTTAAACATTAATGCCATAAAATTATCCTTCCAATGAAGCCAAATTGATGGACATTTGATTGTGTTTTATTTCAATTCGAAGTTGTATACCTTTAAAAAAAGCCCTTTAGAATCCAATTATAGAAGCACCTTTGAGTTTCGTGGAAGCCTTCACGTCATAAACACCATCTTGTAGCAAGAAAGACAGAAAACTACATTATTAACTGGAACTGTTATGTTGAATACAAAAAATACGCCACCTAGGACGAGGTCTTCGCCTTCCGCCAATTCCCTGCAATGTGCTTTTGAATACCCGTCGAACCGGTGCGTTGAGGTCCAACCGATCTACGGGGCCCAACCATCGTGGCCTAGGCATGGGTACTCTTCTATCTATGCCCATGAGGGCGAACAGCTCATACAGCTCGTTGTTGTATCTTCTTCTCCACCCATTGTTTTCGCATACGAAACCTAAGATCATTCGGAGTATTTTTCTCTCGAAACGACCAACGGTTTTCTCGTCCGCTTTCGATAAGGTCCACGCTTGCGCGTCTTAAAGCAGGACTGGGATGATCAAGGCTTTATACAGTGTTACCTTAGTTTTTCTAGAGATGGGTTTTCAATTGCATTATTAACGCATAGAAGCAACTATTGGTAATTCACTGTTTGATCTCCGCACTGATGTTGTCTACAGCGGATCCCAAGGTAGACGAAGTCCTGCACTACATTGAAGTAATGTCTGTCTATTGTGAAGTTTTATCTAACTCGTCGATGTTCTGTGTTCTTGTTTGATGACAACATATACTTCGTTTTACCCTCATTAACAATCAAACCCATTTCTTCACTTCTGTAACAATTCTCGCAAAAGCACCTGCGACATCACGCTTCCTTTTTCACTGGGAAGATCAGGGCTTGTTTTATTACTCCATTGTCTCCTTATCAAAAGTAACTGCCATTGGCAAGAGTAGTTGTCCATTTGATCTCCGCATTAATGTTTTTTTTTGGCACGATCGCGATTTTATTCAAATAAGTAAGTGCGCTTAACTTCATTTAGTTGTCAAGATAAGAGCCACACTTTTTTTTGATTAAAGGAAAGTACATAGGTATATGTCATATTGTTGCAGATTTCAGTTAAGTTATAGAACAGCGCTTCCACTTAACTGCTTCACACAAGAGTGATCCTCTCGTGTGGTACGCCCGCGCCGACTTCAGAAAGCGTAGGCAAGCGGTTTTGGTTTGGAGTGAAGAGCAGAATATTTCAGAAAGAGTTTAGTATAACACAATCTACCACATGACTTTAGTAAAATCAAATACTCACCTTTTTCACAAGTAATTTTATATCTCGGTGTGAGACTGCCCATAAAATTATTACTTTTAAGCAGGATTATATTTAAGCTGAATTATATTTAGATAAAATTGTCTCGATTATATGATTTTGTCATTTATTGTCTAATTACGCACTGCTTCATATCCGATAGCAAAATAGGTTCACATCCTTTAGTCTCGTACCTTTACAAAAGTCGATCTACTTATTTTTAACTCTGGATATGGTTGTTTAAATAAGAGGTGCGTATAGATATCGAAAACCTTCATAATTTCTTTTCAAAATTTGCTTAAATATTCTTCTGATAGCGCATTGGAAAGAATTATCAAGCTGTGGACGTTACGTTTAAGCACAAGTTATAAATAGGTTGTCATTTTTGATAAATGCAACGATGAGTTCGTACACATGATATGAAAATATTCTAAATAAGATTGACGTCTGCGAACAAGGGTGGATGAAAAGCTGTTTGCAATTGGAGAATGTTTGCTGCTTCTTGTTGCTGTCACTGACAGTTGTTCCAGTGCAAGTACTTATCTAAATGACATGCCATGACAGTTGCAGTATTTCGATAACCGAAGATAAGAAACAAAAATGGTGCAAAAAGAGGTTGTGGTTCTAAATTTTTTCAGTTTTTTCAGAAATTCTGAATTTAGACATGGATACGTAAATGTAGCATGTACTGGTCTATGAATTTGGTTTCTGTTGTCTTCAAAAACATTTGTTTTTGCCTTAATTACGTATTTGGATACAATCTCTTCAATCATTTTGATTTTGATATGATGAACCAAACGAAACAACAATAAGTCGGTACGTGACTGATTAAGTGCTGGTCTATCTGCACACAAGTCTTTCTGTCCTTAGAAGTTGTATCGAGTTATTTAAATTAATAGGGTGGGGCAGCCGTACCATGGTGAAGAATGGTGACGAACTACACATTTTTGCCGATTCCGAAATTGGCTCAGCTGGCATCACAGTGGCGCATCCTGTCAATCAAAATTCCAACACATTTTGGGCTGTAACTCACCGATTATGCAGATAATATTGACCTTAAACGCTTGAATCGTTCCAAAATTGTTGGCATAACAGCGGTCTTTTAGGTTACCCCACAAAAAAGTCCAAAGGTATGAAATGGCAGATCCATGGTGCCCAATTGACATCGCCAAAAGACGGCTGATAACACGATTTGGGAATTTGGTGCTCAAAAGACAAGGCGCACCATACCACTTTAACCAGAAGTCGTCCAGAGGCAAGTAATAAATCAAAAAAAGAAGGCGGTTAAAATGACTTGGAGCCGTTTTTGACCGAATCGTTGTTCCCAGCTTCATTTTCAAAGAAAAATGATGCAGTGACCAATTATGATCATCATCTATGAGTGCATTAGCTTCTCGACAGTAAAGTGCGCGATGTCTGCGCCGCTGCTTTAGGGCTGCTTTAGTTTGTGCGTCTTCTTTTGCTGAGTTAGCTGGATCTTGTAATCGAATATATTTAGATCATTGTGCAGAGTTTTTCTCAGGCTCGTACCTGAAATGTTGAACTATTCAGATCGATGGCAACTTGATGTTCGCGGATTGAGTCTCACACTTTGATTTTTTTTTCTGTTGGAGGTTTTTTAAAATACCAGCCAGACCCAAATACCGGCCAATAACTACCAGTTAGCAACCTCCTTTTGTTATAGCTTTCCAGATGTTTGGAGAAAGGCCAAAAGACGCTGCCGTGATAAGAAGATTAAGCTATCAGCTCTCACCATGCCTGCGCCGAATATCTGTAACCTCGTTCGAGTAAAAGCAGGCCCTTTACAAAGTAAGTGATCTGCGGTATTCTCATCTTCTGCACAAGATTCACAGAGCAAGGTGTCATTTAAGCCTAACACGTTTAAAAGCTTGGTAACAGAGAAGTGCCCGCTGGCAATACCAATAAGCTTTCTACAGTCTTTTCTGCTACGAGATAGCAAAAATGTTGCAGTTTTCTTTTGGGTAGCATACGTTTGGTCTGTTTGCATCCAATGGAGGCAAGTCATCTACGGTTGTGCTCTTGACAGATCCAATCGTTGATTGAAGCCCTCACTGAGGACGCTGGCAGATCTATCGTCAGTTCAGGTCCTGAGAAAGCTGTCTGAGATCCATGCCTAGCAAGTTCATCGGCGATCTCATTTCCAGTTATGCCGTAATGGCCTGGAACCCAAATGAGACTCAAGGATTTTTTGGTCTTCGATCGCATTCAGAGAACTGTTGCATTCCTGGATCATTTTCGAAGTAGTTAGAGGGCTGAGAAGTGGCTGTCGCTGCAAACTTAGATATTTCTCCCATCTAGTCATTGTTCGTAACTTGGCTTAAAGCTATTTGAATAGCATACGCCTCCGCTTGGAAATTGGATGTGTATGATCCTAAAGAAGCGTGCAGTCTAATGTCGTCGTTCTCCACAAAGGCACCAGCACTAGATCCACCATCTGTGAAGATTAGGTAACAGTTCTTTTTAGGTTCAGATTTTGGAGTGAACCAGTCCTGAAACGAAGGAAAGCTGACTGAGTATTTTTGACGCAGTTTGAGCCTTGGGATCATAGTATCAGAGGGCATTTCCATTAGACGTGAGTCATAACCCATAAGATATGCTGTTTGTGAGTTCGTCAAAGCTCCAGTGCAAATTGTGCCAGAGACCACATCTCTTCAAACGAGAAATGGTCTTGAGAGTATAACATCCATTGATGTACACAGGTATCAAGGGGAGGAAGATTCAGCAGTGCATTGAGAGCAGCAAGTGGGGAAGGCCCCAGCTCAGCCAAGACAAATTGTCACATTTTCGGTTACAACGGCGACATTCTCGTCTGTGCGCTACATGCGAAGAGGGGGCCCATGAGTGTTTTGCACTTACAGCCAGTCTACCTACCAAAATCTTGAGCTGGAAACAGCTGCAAAAATAAACTAGGATTTAAAAAGGATCCACGATGCGTTCCAATCATGACTTCTCTTTAAAAACGTGTACGAAAAGATAGAAAAGAAAAGGTGTCTGTTATAAATAAATTTTTAAATTGAATTGCAATAAGGCTTGAATTCTTGGAAGTTAACTTTAAAAGCTCAAGATAGATTCTCTATTTACTAACCAGTGTTGCCATACCTTATTTGATCAAAACTAAATTGCAAACTTTAACACAAAAACTAATTAAGTTCAGGATCGTGATCCATAAATTATGCCATTACTGTCTGCAAACAAAATATCATAAACTCTACTTACTGGCTTACTCTTTTATGAAAGGACAACATGAAAAAATCTGGGCGTTACCATAAATAAACATGAGAAATCCCATTTTTAATGTAATTGAACTAAAAAATGCATGCACTACATTGTAACTCAACTTGATGTGTAATTATAAATCGATAAACTGGTCTCGAGAAATAAAATCCAAACTTTTTATCTGCCCTGCTGTGCTGTGTGTGTATCTGTGTGTGTTTGTGTACTTAAAGTTGCTTTTCTAAAGCGGAAACTACACTTTACTCTAAAGTCGAGGTAAACTAAAACTATTTTCCTTGAGAGAGTGAGAGAAAGAAGGGAAAAGTACAATTACGACGAATATAGCTAGGAGCAAGTGCAAATTTAAAACAAGAACAAACGCAAGATTAAAAACTAGATAAATTTAATTAAATCTCATTTCCTGGAGCTGAAAACACACAGATGAGTGTACACCGTGAACCACGCTGCCTCCACGCCGCTGGTCTATGCGCCGCATGAGGGTAAAATAGAATAAAAAATAAAAAAAATAAAAACATCTCATTTTGGTTGTAGAAACTTTGCCACTATTAATTCCCTTTTATGCACACAATTTTATACCGGATTTAAGCTCTATCCGTTCAAATTGCGTTCACACACACATTTTCTGCTTAAAAGTGTCTGCCCACCGTGTAGAGCAGCCAGCGACGCGCCGTGCATCATGCCGCGCCGCGCCGCGCCATGGAACCCACACACTAGAATTTTTCTTTTTAAATTAATTTTATAAATTGCAAATTCAAAATGTATCCCAACAAATACAATTAAAATAATCAAATTATGTAAAAAAAAGAGAAAACATAACGCTGAGGGAGTTATACTGAATTTGAATCAATGGCAAATAAAAAACAAAAAACTCTTTGGCTTAAATCGGTTGTATTGAGTTCGAAATTGTGCTATTCTTTGTTTTGTTTGATGTTTTTTCATTTCGAATATTTATTTTATGTGGGAAAATATGTGCTGCAGAAGTCATTAGAACGGTTTCATAATATGGCTGGCTTCACGGTGGGAGACGATGTTATAAAAAAATGAGACGTGTTTTTTTGCAGCGGAAATCTAATTTCACATGCACGAGAGATTAGTGCGCCAGACGTAAAACATTTAAAAAAAAAGAAACATAATTGAATACCTACACATTTATGACATAATTTGATTTTAAAAATTAATTTGCAATGGAAATAGGAACTATTTTCAAGCGTGTCGTCGCGTCGGTTGTCTTTTAACTTTACCATACAAACAGTTTGTAGGAAGGAGTGTAGCTATAGTGTAGGGTCAGAATTTGGGGAATAATTTGATTGAAGTCGTTTTTTATGAGGACGTAGAAAGGGGCGAGTGTTGAGTACTACACGAGCGGATCACTAATGTGAAGCAATTAAGTGGGAGAGCTGTGATTTCTCTGAGATCATGATGCTCGTAAAGCCGGAAAAAGAGATTGTAAGCCATGAAGTGGGTATTAGGGTTCGGGGTGAAATTTGACCTCAACCAATACGTTTTGCCAAAAATGTCAATTTCGTACGCGATCTTCCCAGTCTTGCATTCTAAGTTGGCTGCTTTTCCACTTGATTGTGGTACCTTAGACGAGGTATTCTCTTCCTCTCAGACTGACCAGGTTCGAATCCCAGCAGAGGCAAAATGCTAAAATGTTTTCCCACGGGTATCGCCTTTCGCGAGGAATTGGCAAGTCCTCCGTTTGTAAATTCATTGCCATGAAAAGCGCATTCTCAATTAGCCGTTCGGAACCGGCGAAAAATTGTAGGTCCCCTCCATTCCCTCACAAGGCATGGTTGTGAGAAATGCGCTAGGCCCAGCGGCTCCTCGCTCTGTTGCGCCACCCTATTTATTTTATTTATTTCAGACTGATCTGCAATGTCCCCCCCCCCACGAGGGCTTCACCTTGTCGTTGGTGGGGGGGGGGGGGGCTTACTTTTGGCTCTTGAGTCAAACAAACTAAGAAAGCCCAAGGTGTGCGTGGCTGGCTGCTGGTTTCTGGCTTGACTAGTGGCTGGCTGCGTACATTGAGGTTGCCAGGCCTCGAGTATTGGCGTACTCATCTGGAAGTAACCTTCGGGTTGCGAGGCTTCACCAGAAGTTGAGCTCTGGTACCACGGGAGATAGGCCCTCCTGGATGACGTTCGGCGCTTGAGGTGCGGGGCGTTGTCTTGAACTATCTATGAGGTAGGCCCTCTTTGTGGATGTATCGTGGTGGCTGTGGTTATCCAAATGCGGAAACGATTGGCATTCTTCTGGCAATAGGGTGGTGGTTGGCACTCAATTTAACTCCGATATGTGAGTAGACTCGCCGTGGAATTTAAGCCTTGATTGGCAGGTGTCCACGTAAAACAAGACTTCATCTGTCCTTCAATGTGCTTTCGACAACTCGTCGAGTCGGAGCGTTACGTTGGTGTCCATCTTCGATCTCGAAGGGATCCCAGCTCTCCTACTTATCTGCTTCACACTAGTTACCCGCTCGTGGGGTACGTCTAATTAGCCTCAGAACGCCTTTTAAAAGAACGACCGGAGGTTTTTTTTCAGCATCCGCAAAACGTTCTTGCGTAGCATTTGTTAGTAGAAAGATGAGTAAAGTATAATATGTCTTTATGAATAAAACAAATAAACTATTTCTTTCCTCTTCTGAAATTCACCCCAAAAGGAATGCAGAAGGTTTCACATTTTCCAAAAAAGTAAACAAGCTCTCTATGCATTTCATATTCCCCTCATTTGGTGGCATACTGAATGCAACTTGCCCCAACTCTACAAAGTCCTAATTTCTTAAAGTAAAAGTTGTGGATGGTAGATCCCAGTAGAGCACACGTAGGCCTACGTCCTCGTCAACCGCTATCTCATGATCGACATGATCTTAGGTCGTGGTACTCTCCAACTACATCAGAATGAGATCGCAGACTGTATCTCCCATCGCTGTCTTCATTTCAAACCCTTTGAGAGAGAATACTGAGTAGCAGATCATAGCTGTAGAACAAGACATTCTTTGATTCGGTCATACGCCAACATTTTGGTACTCGTGGTGTGATGGTTACCATGTCTGCCTGTTAACCCAGAGGTTCTTAGTTCTAATCCCAACAGAGGCAAAAATGTTTTTCCATGGGTATGGCAAGTCTTCCTTTAATAAATTCATTGCCATGAGCTTTCTCGATTCGCCATTCGGAGTTCGGTACCAACGAAAAATTGTAGGTCCCCTCCATTCTCTCACAATTTATTTTTATATTGTGAGAAATGCGTCCTGGGGCTCCTCGCTCTGTTGTGCCACCTCTCTCTCTCTCCCTCTGGGAACCTGATCGTTTAGGAGGCAAACTCAATTTCGGTGTAAAAAGCTGTACAACGTCACTATCACGTTGCGGATTTTGTACTTCGCTCGGCACCTTTCTATAATTAGTAATTACCCTTCGAATACCACTCATACTTCCCTGCTTAAGTGGTTTGACTTATGGATGACATAGGTAACCACAATTACCAGTATAGATAAGTTTTGATGTCAGATAATAGTGTGTACAGCATTAAGAGAGACGAAAGTGAAAACTCCTCAAAGCTTTGATTTAGTCCACTTTCGAATTTCCCCTTCTTTATAAAACACCACAATTTGATAAGGAGCCAATTCGAATTTGAAGTGCTTTTTCAGTTGCTCGTCTGACGGCTTCATATATGAACAAATGAACATTCTCTGAAAAATGATGAGTGGTACTACACCAACCCGCTTGTTGTGCATTTTAACTGCACTGGTGACACTCAACAAGGTTTTTGCTTTTTTTTCTTTTCTTTTGAATGTTACCTGTGCAAACGATTGCCCATTGATTTGTGTGATTGCATTGAGACCTTCCTCTCGGACGAACACCCATGACTCCACTTCTGATTCAAAACAGTTTGTGTGTCAATTGATACAGAAAATTGCTGTGGAACCATCTGTTTAAGTGATGTTCTCGTTTGATCTGGGTTGGTCATTTGTCAACGTGTTGTTCCGTTAGTGTACTCGATGTATCCCAATTAGTGCTGTAGCAAATGGTAAGTATTCGTTACTCAGTAACAAGTATTCTCTTTTGTACCGAATAACGAAACGTTACTCGCAAAAAAATGTCGTTACTTTTACGATGTCGTTACTTTCGTTACTTTCGTTACTTTCGTTACTCGGTATCGGTATCTTCATTTCGTATGTTTAGTTACTTTGGGTAGTTTGGTACTCGGGTTGGTATTTCGCATGTTTAGTTACTTTCGTTACTCGGTATCGGTATCGGCATTTCGTATGTTTAGTTACTTTGGGTAGTTAGGTATCGGATCGGCATTTGGTATGTTTAGTTACTTTGGGTAGTTTGGTACTTAGATTGGTATTTCGCATGTTTAGTTACTTTCGTTACTCGGTATCGGTATCGGAATTTCGTATGTTAAGTTACTTTGGGTAGTTAGGTATCGGATCGGCATTTGGTATGTTTAGTTACTTTGGGTAGTTTGGCACTCGGATTGGTATTTCGCATGTTTAGTTACTTTCGTTACTCGGTATCGGTATCGGCATTTCGTATGTTTAGTTATTTTGGGTAGTTTGGTACTCGGGTGGGTAGTCGAGTTGGTATCGATATCAGTACCAGTACCTGTACCTTGTGTGTGTACTGTGTAATGTGTATAGTCAGTGTATTGTATGCTTGCTATGGAGATGAAGGGTGCAACAAATAGACTTATTTGTGTGTCTGATTGGGAAACAAATGTATTTCTTTTTTCTATTGTTTCAGGTTTGTATATCTTTTTGAATGAGACAATTAAATGGAGCTAAATTTTTTTCTTATGTGGTGCTGTTATACGTTATGGTTTGTTATTGGAATTACTTGTATCTTTTATTGTATCTTGCTTTATTTAATTTATTTTAACGATTATGCGGGCATTATTGCTTTTTCTGAGTTCTAAAAATGGCAAATTTTTGGTCAGGTCTGTCAATAAAGTTTAGCAATGGCATGTTAAGATAACATGATAAAAAAGATGTTTGGAAAATTGTGGAGAACTATTGACCTATCTTAAATTTTTAAACATTTATGTACATATTATTATTTTGGCGATAGGTTTCTATGGTTAATTATTTAATTTTTGAATTTGTAGGCGAAGTAGAAAATTTGCATATCAATGAAAAAAAGTTGAATTCCCATAGGTTGTGTAATTTTCATTGAGCAAAATTTCTGCAACGATGTAAACTGAAAAGTCTTGTTAATCAATCAAATCGGTATGTGTGGGTAGTTTGCATTTCTAGCAGAAATTCGAGGGTATCTACACCATTTCTTCCTTTAAATACAGTTCTATAATTATATGAAAACGCCAGGCATATGGCTGAATATAAGGTAATAACTTTTAAGCAAAATTTTTCTACAATTATGATATAAATATTTTACCCTATACAACGACACAGCTAAATATACCATTTTTTAAGAGATTTCGCCATAAAAAGTACTTTTTTAGACACCAATACCAGCTTTTCAAAAAGTAACGAAAGTAACGACATTTTTATACCGAGTACTCAGATCAAAAGTAACGTATACATACGGGTAGTCATTTTATCATTACTTTTACAGCTCTAATCCCAATATCATTGGACCTTTTAAAATCAATCGATAACATTTATTCCAAGATTCAAGATTTATATAACCTATTCGACACAATAAATACTCTGTTTCCACCATTCCAATGGATTAATTGTTTAGGAAATGTCAACCAATGCTAAGGTGCCGCATTCGTATAATGACATTCGTCATCTGGGCCCGTATTACGAATTACGAAACACGAGAACAAAAACGAAACCCAAAGCTACGATAGTTACCACACGCACATAGGCCGATTATGAATTACGAGAATGGATCCATGAAAATGTCAGAACGAAAACAAAAACAAAAGACCGCCAAAAATATTCGTAAATGTGAGCGAGTATCATGAAACGTAATCGCAACATAATGATAACGAGGGGTCTTACGAGTATCGTTATTTGTTGTACGGGGCTCTGTGTTGCCAGCAGATAAAATTAATTTCTTTGTAGTTACGTTTTCGAAGTCAGCTGCAAAAAAATTAAGAAATATACATATTTGTGCCATATATGCCATGAATATAAAAAACTTAGCCCAGTTTTAAAAAATGCGTTGATGTAGTCACGGCTCACGACTACTAAACTGTAAACCTACTGCTAAACTTAAAGCCAGGCTCATTTCTCGCCGGTGAAAACATAGCTTAACCATTTGCTTCCTAGTGGTTTTGCGGAGTAACCACACAGTAAATATTTTTCTCTAAATTCGTAATGGTTTCTTGATAAAATTTTTGCAGCCTTTTATGCAAACATTTTGAAAAAAGGTTAGATGCGAGTCCTAGGAGATTATCTTCAGTTTCTTGTGACAAACACTGTTTCCTTCCTACAGTTGACCACGACAGAATATGAAAAGATTTTTCATGAGGCTACAACTTACTTTGCGATGGTTGGTCCTTCCTTTAAATAAATAAGCAAAATTCAGCATATCGTTTACTTGTTGTCGCGATGCTAATAGCCAGATTTCTAAAAAAAAAAAAAATTTAACACCTTTTAATCGATTCTTCTTGGCATTCTAATGTCTACGCGTGCTGTGTTGTCTTTCTTAATCGGCAATGAAACGGATCCACATCAGTCTTGTTGAACGTATGATGGTCGACAGAAAACTCCCAAAAAATCATTTTTGTCAGAAGGTTGTTGGACAGCAGCTGTACAACTCTTTCCTATTTTTTTTTCAGGGTAATTTTTGACAGTCAAATATGTTTTGTACAATGTTACTCATTGATGACCTATACTTCCCAAGTATAGAACTTCAGTTTGATAAGTTCTAAGATCTACGGTATCGTATGAATTCTTTATGCACCCTGCTTTTGAGCCGGGAAGCGTTTTTATACTTTATAAAACAATCTTCGTCTGAGTACATCCACTAAAAGTCGTCAACATGTGTTAGTTATCCGTAGAAGTTGTTTCAGATATGACGACTACTTTCATTCGTACATTCGTAACCAACCATAGGAAGCACTTGTAATGGTGGCCTATTTACATTTGTATTGAAAAAATTCACAAAAAAAAAAGAAGCTAGATCAGTCCTTCAACCAAATTTGGTAAAATTATAACTTTCCGATCGGCCTATCCCGTATTCTTCCTGGTACTATAAGAAGTTAGTATACTTTTCAATTCTCAGTGCGAATATGACTTTGTTCATTATTATATGACGTAGAAATAACGCTCGGAATCGTCAAGAAGGGCTCCATTCCTCACAAGTTATGGGTTATGGAGAAATGCGCCAGACTCCCGAATCCCCGAGCTTGCTATGCACCTCCTTTTATTTTATTTGTTCATGACATTTTTAAATTTTGAGGAACAAAGCTAACATTATATGGAAATATGGCTTTGAAGAAAGTATTCGGAATCACAAATAAAGTATTCTCGACTTGCTTATTGTTTTGTCTTCTGGAGATAAAACATTCTCATGAATTTTAGAGTTGTCTAAGTAGACGAAGAAACGATTCCCATGTGGTTTAATGTAGCAATCGATTTCATATTCAAATCTCTTTAGCAATATGAACTATGGATTTGTTTACGGAACCTTATTCTGCTTGTAAAGGGTGGGTTAGATACAAATTTCTTTTTAAGATTGCAATAAAATGAACAAAAGCAAGTTTTTTGTGTGTGTATTCTGGTTTTTGTGCAGTTCATAGTACAATCCCATTAATTTATAAAACACTGCATCGACCAAATGTGGCTGTGGTTTCTGTCACTTCGATTTTTGAAGACCTTATTGATGGTTTTGGGCTGTAGCTATAAGGAATTGCTAGGACGATATTGATGGCCTTAAGTACTGAAATCGTTTCTGGATTGTTGGCATAACATCGGCTCTTCATAGTTCCCCACGAAGAAAGTCCTTAGGTTTTAAATTGCAGCTTCGCAGAGGCCAATTTTCATGATGATGAACTTTGGATAGCACAATTTGCGAATTAGGTGCGCAGAAGATCAACTGTGGTATGGACTGTGTGAAATGGTGCGCCATCCCACATGAACCACATCAGGTCGTCCAAATCCATGTCATCAAAATTTCAGAAAAAAGGCCTGTTAACGTGGCTCTTAACACCAACCGTCGAACAAAATTATGCTCTGAGTCTTTTTTTCGCAGAAAATTCGTCCACCACTCCAAAATCCGCACCAAAATGTCAGTCTCTATGAATGCATTGGCTTCTTGACAATAATATGTGGGTTTTCTGAACTCCTGACAATTTGTTTCAAAATTCTAATCGTGGTCCATGAAATGAAAATGCGCCTTGTCGAAAAAGATGATTTTTCGTTTAAAACCGTAGTAAGGCGATAATGACGTGATGTGCATCGGCATCTCCTTTCTTATCCTTTCCTTATTTCCTAACACCCGCACTGTATTCTAAACATTTTTAAAAAAAATGAAACATTGAACTGTTGAGATCGATAGCGAGTTGATGTTGCAGACTGAATCTCATACACTCGGCTATAGTAGCTTTTTTTTCGTATGTGAGCAACGTACAAAAGCGGGGACTCTGAGTGTTGCCTAATTTAAAGACAGCTTCGCGAAACTTTTTACACCAACTTATACCTGGAGCATGGTGGTACCTGGTACCCTTGACGTGATGGTTAGCATGTCTGCCTGTTAACCAAGAGGTTCTTGATTTGAACTCCAACAGAGGCAAAAACGTTTTTCCACGAGTATCACCTTTCGCGAGGATTTGGAAAGTCCTCCGATAGTAAAATCTTTGCCTCAAAAAAGTCTTTCAAAAACTACAGAAAATCTTAGGCCCCTCCAACCCCTCACAAGGTATGGTTGTGGGAAATGAGCTACGCCCTGGGACTCCTCGCTCTGTTGCGCCAGCCTATTCATTTTTATTTTCATGCCTGGAGCAGGCGCAGTAAATGCTTCAAAACCTCTTTTCCAAAACTCACCGTTCAGTTGTACGCATCACTCACTTTGGAAATAAGTTTTCCCATCGTTGTTGAAACGCAAAGCAATTCAATTCGTTCCACTGAGGTATGATATTGACTTTCTGTCAAGATTTCGAGCGAAAAAAAGGCCGTCTGTGTCAAAATAACGTATGGTTTAAAAAGAAACCGCTAGATGGCCATACCCTTTTATGAATGAACCTTTACTGTGTGGGTAGTGGGGTACGAAAGCCACAAAAGAACTCGAAGAACTAAAAGAGTTCAACTTTTGATAAAATCCTTATTAAGCATCTAAGGATAAAAGCGCACAGTAAAGCTGGTGAACTTTCTTATCTCTCGTTTTGTTTAAGTCAACTCTTTATGAGTTCAGTCATACCTCATACCACAAAACTTTTTATCATCTTTCAAAAAAAGTACAATCTTATTGCAACATCTTAATAAAATCAAAAGAAAAGTCATATTTATTGCAGACTTATTTTGTGTGCTTGAAAAACGGAAGTTTTACTAGCTCTGAAGGCTTCTCTTTTAGAAGCACTTAATCCCCAACCAAACCTTTTATTATGGCCAAAGTTAAAGGCAACAACATACACTCACAGCAAACTAGACCATCACAAAACTTCAAACGACTTGCATAAAGAAGAAAAAATAAAAATAAAATGTTATAAGCTTTATGGATACCAAAAAGAGTACACCTTATCCGGTGTAACGTCAGGTCAGAACCCAAACATAGACATTTAAGAGGCAAAGCATTACCGCCGCACAACCAGCTCCCTTCAGCAGCATCACGTCCTCCTTCAATTGTGTATTCACATTTTTCCGGCACTCAAATTGAACATTTTTGCAATTCACAAAACTCTTGTAACAGAGTAATTTTGTTATAAACCAACGTCCGTCCGTCGCGTCGGTCCGTCGAACGCAAAAAAAAAAAACGAAAGAAAAACCAGGGATGAGATTCCATTTTGAACCGACCGACCGTACATATAGCGAGCCACCACCCACACCCAGAGTACATAAACATGTATGTTTGTATATAGAAGAAATTGACGGATGAATAGTTAGATGTTGCTAACCAAGCACAAGCGAGGGGTGGCGGCAAATTCAGACTTTGTCATTGAATTGCTATTTTGAATATTTTTTTATGAAATTTTTTTGCACCACCTCTGGATATTTCTTGCGCTGTATGTCTGTCTGCATGGTGATAGTCTGATGAACGATTGGAATGGATGGATTCTGGAGCTTATATTACGTGTACCGTGTTCCGTGTACCGTCACACATATTTATTTATTTACTTAATGCTATAGATAATGGTGCACATTCATTTGGCGTGTTGTTTTGCTTCTGTCATTGCATCGGTGAGGGATTATCCCCAAAAGAGGTTGTTCCACATAGCTAGCGCATTCATTTTGATCAATTTGTGTGATTACGGTGTGGAAGCCACTTCTCGAGTTCCTTTTTTGTTTTCATTAATATTTGTCTTTTGATATATGTTGTTGCTGAGTTATTATTGTTTGTTTTTTGTTCGTCTTGTTGACAAACAAAAACGAATTGTCGGCATTAATTTTTTCATTTTTTTTTTCATTTTTAATAAAGTGGTACACCCATCAGAGCCTTATCAGAGTGCAAACAGGAATGTTCCGTTCTGAATACTTACTCGAATGTGGAAATGAAAAATATGCGTATTTGCTGTACTTGAACTTTTTTTTCTTGCTGTTGTTTATTTTTGTATTTTGAAATTCGCATGGGTATACATTGTTTTATGGGATATACTTAACTATTTATAAACCTACGGAGGCCTTGCTGGTAAAACGCTTTGTGTGCTGGAGAGTAATGTGTTTGTGCTGTTTTTATTTTTATTTTGTTCTTATAATTCTTGTAAGGTTGCTGCCGTTAAGCTCTACATGCAATCAAGCGAACGTGGAGCTAATTTAATGGGGAAAGTTGCTCGTGTCACAATGTTTGCAAAAAACTTTTGAGACTTTTGCTGCTTGTCAACCTACTTAGCAGGGTTCTGCGTGTTCTTTAAATTGCTTATCAGCAAGTGACGGTAGGCGTATGCTTAGTTTAGAATCTTAAAGAGTTTATTTATTAAAAATTTAACTAATATTTTTTTTGTGCTATTGAAAGGACAGATTGATTATGAAATATCAAATCATTATATTGATTCTTCTTTTTTTAAAAGAGCTGTGATTGGAAGAGTTTGACTAGGTTTTCAGATAAATATAATAAAATGAAGAAATATGTTGACACAACAGAGAGGGAATCCCAGGGGCCTTGTACATTTCTCACAACCATCCTTAGGTGAGAATTTTTTTTTTTTTTTTTGCATCTCAGAGACTTAAGTGGTACTGAACTTAGAGCAAGCTCGTCTGTACACACTTATCTACGCTCTTCATCATTAATGCAAGTGTTAGTGGTTAGTAAATAACGCCAACACAAGCACAAAGAGAACGTATACGAGGAAAAATAAAAAAACATTACAAAAATATAACAAAGTAAAACTTAAATTAAATTAACATTAAGAGAACAAACTAAACTAGTGAAACATAACTAAACAAGGTTATAAATAAAAAATGAAATTAAACTACAGTAATTAAAAATCTACTAAATATGAATCATGCAGATGGTACACTGGTTCTTAATATTAATTTTAAACTACTTTTACTAATGTTGAAATCAACAATAAAAGGATTAGAGTTGAATAACCTACTCATGCGTGCTAATGGCTCATGCATTCCATAGTTAGTTCGGTGGTGGTAGCGATGTATTAACTCTAGATTACGTAGTTGGTGAGTTCCTCCGCGATAGTTGAATCCTACGTGGGAGAGCAAGTCGGGAGCATCAATTATACCGGTTATTAATTGATGAAAAAATACTAAATCATTGTTGATTCTTCTCTGTGAGAGGGTTTGAAGATTTAATAAGCGAATACGATTTTCATAAGGAGGGAGATTGAAAGGATCTTGCCAAGGAAGACCTTTGAGAGCGAAGCGTATGAATCTGTGCTGTATTGCTTCGATTCGTGATTTATGAATATCATAAAATGGTGACCACACCTGAGAAGCATACTCTAGATGGGGACGAACATAACAGTTGTATAAAGAGAGGGTGACATAAGGGTCACTAAACTCCTTTGCCCATCGCTTAATAAAGCCAAGCATTGAATTAGCTTTGTTAATAATCAGGTTGATGTGTTCATTAAATTCGAGGTTGGTACTAAAAAGAACACCGAGGTCACGAAATCTAGAAACTTGTGATAAAGATTGTTGCGATATTGAATATTCTCCAATGCTAGGAGATCTTTTGCGGGAAAAAGTCATACTTTGGCACTTGGAAGTGTTTAAAGTTAGTCCGTTCATTAAACACCATACAACAAAACTATCAATATCTTTTTGTAAGAAGTCGCGATCTGAAGCATTTTTGATGATTTTAAAAATCTTCATATCATCAGCAAAGATTAAAATGTCGCTATAGGAGATGCAAGAAATTACATCATTTATAGCAATAATGAAAAGCAAGGGGCCAAGATGACTACCTTGTGGTACGCCAGACATAGCATTGAAAGGTTTTGACAAAATGTTACGAAATTTGACTTCATAAGTCCTATTTTTTAAGTAGGAGGTTATCCAAGCAATAAATACTGTGGGAAATCCAAAAGCTTTTAGTTTATAAAGTATGATGTTATGAGACAGTTGGTCAAACGCCTTAGAGAAGTCAGTGTAAATGCAATCAAGCTCGTTCCCACATTCAAGAGCATTGGAACACTTATGATGAAAGGATAGAAGGTTGGTAACCGTCGATCTTCTTTGCATAAATCCGTGCTGCTGGTGGCAGACAACATTCCTTGAAAAAAAGGATACGCTTTCGCAGACTACTTGTTCAAATACCTTAGGTATACATGAGAGCTTTGAAATAGGTCTATAGTTTTTTATATCGGATTTTTCACCCTTTTTGAAAACAGGTATGATAAAAGATTTTTTCCAAAGAGTGGGGAATATTCCAGATTTTAATGAAAGCTTGAAAAGATGTTCAAGTGGAAAGGATAATCGTGAGGAACACTTCTTTAAAACAATTGGCGGAATCCTGTCCGGGCCAGAAGAAACGTCATCTTTGAGAGAAGAGAGGTAGTAAGTAATTCTGTCACTTTGAATAGGGATATTATTAAAATTCACT
The DNA here is from genome assembly GCA_914767635.1 of Melanostoma mellinum. Classification (NCBI taxonomy): domain Eukaryota; kingdom Metazoa; phylum Arthropoda; class Insecta; order Diptera; family Syrphidae; genus Melanostoma; species Melanostoma mellinum. The sequence goes on along the minus strand of OU612058.1, from coordinate 160,734,168 downwards.
TGCGAGCAGTGAGTTAAATATTCAAAGTAGTTTTCATCAATTTCTAGATTTGTATTACAAAAAGAGCCATTAAAATGGTCTGCAAAGGCATTACAAATGTCGGGAGTATTTTTTAATGAAATGGCATTATAAATAAAGTTGGCTGGATAGCCGTCTGATTTTTTTTTAGAATTTACAAATGACCAAAAGCTTTTTGGATCGTTTTTCAGAGAACAGCCCATTTGGGTGACGTAGCTAGAGTACAGGTTCTGAGAAAGCGTTTTGAAGTCTTCAAAAAAACTCATAAATATTTGGTGGTCGGTTGGAGAAAGAGTAATTAAATAGGTCTTCCAAGCCTTGTTTCTTTTATTTCTCAGAGCCTTTAGTTCCTTGGTAAACCACGGTTGACAAAAACTAGCATTTCTGAGCGTCTTTTGGGGAATGGTTTTTTCCATGCAAGTTTCTAGAATGGAGTAAAAGCAAGCGACTGCTTCGTCAATATTTGCAATGGTTGATATATTTTCAATACCAGCCCTGCTTAATTCATTCGAAAGCAAATCGAAATTCGCCTTTCGAAAGTCAAAAGTATATAAACAGTCATTTGAATTATTAATAACGTGAGATACGTTGCTTAGTTCAATAAAAATATCTAAGGGGGGATGAAGATCATCAATTCTAGTTATGCCTGAATTAGATTGAATAACAACCGTGCTAATAGCTTCGGAAGAGAAAACAAGGTCTAACATACGGTTTTGGAAATTTCTAATACAGCTTACTTGCTGTAAGTCAGTAGATATAACATTATCTAAACAAGAAAGCTCACGCTGCGGTGAAGTTAGAGAAGGTTTTTGGAATGATCCATCGTCAGAGGGTAACCATTGGACATATGGCAAATTAAAGTCACCTAGTAACAGAATTTGGCTTTCTAGGTCCGACAATTCAAAAATATGATCCAAAATTAGCGACAGTTCAGCATAAGCAGAGGCTGAACTTTTTGGAACAATGTAAACGTTAACGATAAAAATATTTTTAGACAGTGTACAGACTTTCACACAAACAACATCAATAGTCAGTTCAAACGGAAAGAGTATACGAGACGACATATATGTGTTCCTGACCGAAATCAGAACACCACCACCGACCTCATCTGGCCTGTCTATGTGCCGATCCTTACGGTAGACCGAGAACTCAGGGCTCAAGATTTCGGAATTCAAGAAACTTGGACTTAGCCAAGTTTCAGTCAAAACAAACACGTCATGTTTGAAAACGTGGGAGTTAACATACAAATCAGCAGTTTTACTGCGAAGACCTCTTACATTTTGATAAAAGAGGGAAAATCTAATTAGTTTTTTGGAGCAGTATTTATAACCAATTTGTTTTTGGCTCTCCTGTTGATGGAAAATTCTTTAACAAGAGCACCACCAGGCCAAGAGTTACTGTCACAAATAGAGTCGAAAGACGAGGGCGGGACAAGTAATTTGAACGAGGACACAAAGCTATCAGTTTTGCTTATCTTACTACATTTAATAAAATTTTCATTGGGAATCAATTTCTTTGAAACGAGATAATGCAAAACATCGTTTGTATTAAGATCTGGCCTAAGTCGAGACACAAAAATTAATTTCGGTTTTGGAACCGTCTCTATTGGTGTGAAAGATGCACCAGACTCAGGTTCAGAACTGGAATTAGTTGACAACGATCTATTTTCGAGGTCCACTACTTCTGCTACTACTTCCATCGGGACAGAAGGACCATTAACTCTGACAGAGTTGCTTCTCAATGTCTTGCGCTTTGAAGGAGGGCTCAAATTTTTGCTAGCCACTGTGCCTTCACTGATCTTCTTAGCGCCCGTATTTGGAAATGAAACAGAGCTCAATGTCGTAGATTGAGCATTAAGATCCTTCAAGCCAAGGGTTTTTTTGGGAATTGTAATTTCTAAGTCCTCTGTAGATGTAGACATGTCAACAGAGCTACAGGGAGAGGAAAATGATGCTAAGTTCAAAACGGATTTATTAAAAACTTTGAAAAGTTGGTCAAAACCTTTCGACAGCTTTTCAATATCTAGTTTGAACGTAGACATTTTAATTGCTAAGTGGGAGACAGATATCTTTTTACACTCCTCACAATACCAACAAGCACTTTTAAAAGCACTTATTTAATCTAAAAGCGCATTGTTCGCCCCAATACATTTTGCATGAAATGCTTTGCCACATATACCATAGCATGCAAAAACAGGTGAGTTGGAACTATCCAAACATTTAACTGCACAATCCATAGTTAGCAAATAAAAAAAGTATTTAGAACAGAACAAAAATATAAAAATATTGGGCAAAAAAAAAAAAAAAAATTTTTGGGATGGACTGGGAGTTGAACCTAGAATGGATTACTAAGTATGTATTCCAAAAATAAATCTACGCTTTTACCAACTGCACCAAGCAGACGATAATTAAGAGTTATGCAAAGTTATATATTTCAAATGTGGTTATGGAAGGAAATTATAGTTTGAGGAGAAAGGATAGATTAGGAAATCAAGTAAGTTAAAGGGAGAGACAAATATTAAAAGAAAACAACTCAAATTTCACTCAATTAATGGGAACGGGTAAAAAAAACTTTTTCTTACCAATCACTACACAATTAAGCTAAGGAAGAAAACTTGTAAATACACAGAATTTAGGTTACTTTACAAAGAAAATTAACACTTTAAACAAAGATACGAACTCTAAACACTTATTTAACTTGCAGTTTATAATTAAAATTATTAGACTACACAAGATAAATGAAAATAAATAAGACGCGATTAGAACACAATCTAAACACACAAGAACCAGTGTTACCACGAATTGAAGAGGACCTTTAATTTTTTGCCGATTCCGATCTGCTAATGGAGAAAGAGCTTTTCATGACTGTGATATTACTTTCGGAGGGCCTGCTAATTCCTCGCGAAACGTGATACTCTTGAAGGAACGATGGTTCGTTTCGATCGAACTTCGAACACCCGCATAACGGACATAAATGCTGAGAATTACACCACAAAGTGCTGTCGATATTTATATAGAATATTTAAAAAAAAATTATAGTTGCGATTTTTCTGACTTTAAAACAATCATTTCAATAAGAGAATACTTAAGATCACGTAAACTTACAGAATAGAGCTGAATGTGTTCGTCAAATTTCATGTAAGAGGTTCTGATAACACCTACTTCGTCTGCATCTTATTTTTTCTGGCGCTACGAGCATCGTAATCCCACAGCTCTTTCACTAATCTGCTTCAAACTTTAAACTATTAATCCGGTAGTGAAGTACGTCGGGGTTACGTAAGCACCTAGTTCTCATAATTTCAAAACGCTAAATAATTTATTCTCTTCTTGAAATTTCAGAATATATCATTTGCCACGATTTCGTTATAGTAAAAATAATCTTCACATGAGTGGTTATAAGAATTTTATCCTCTCCCAAATGATAATCAATCATTTAGGAAAGGACTTAAATGGCTATCTTTTGCGACTTCAAACAAATCATTAACAGGCTAAGAAAAAATGTGTGTTGCCATTTTCGTAGAGAATAGATTGTTGTTCTTTATCATTTTCTTAAACGGCGCTATGAACATTCTTACTTCGACTAGGTTACAATCATTTCATTTATCTGCTTCGCAGAAGTGATCCACCTGTGGCGTACGTAGCGTTGATTTCATAAAACGCCGGGAGGCTTTCCAATTTCAGAGCTCATATTTCCAATCCGAGACAAACCTTTTCCTGGTGTTGTCGGGTATGTTTTAGTGATGAGATTTATTGTGCTGGGCCTGGATTCCATAACTTCTAACAGAACTTTCGTCTAGGCTCGGGTTACTAAAGAAGCGTGTTTAAATAAAATTTTTGAGACGGTATTTAAATAGCTATGCTTCAATCGCTGAAAGCGAAGTCACATGAAATAATGTTTATAATGGCGTTTAATGGCGATACAATCAACAATAGACGATTTGACCGTAATCGTTTAAAAAGTTTTGAAATACAGGGTCTGTAGGTCACAATTGTGTCGGAACTTTGTATGATATTGCTTTTAGGTCAGGTATTTTCCGGATCTCTCGTTTCCGCTATAAATGACGTAAAGATTCTTCGGATCTTAATTCTTTGAAGTTTGATGTCGTCATCTCCATTAACTTCCTTTGATCAGTCACTTTTGACGCATTTTTCCATTCAAATAAATGCCTTCACTAGGCTTGTCACACCCGAAAAATAGACAAAGCGAGTAGTTAGTCTTGATTGATAAGGTGACCACTTCCTTTGAAAACACCCAGACGTCAAGTACTTGATGCAGGTGATTTGATCCTCCCCTATTATGGAAACGTCACGTCGATCGTTAGCAAGGACTATTTATGTGATTTAGTGTGTGTTATTCTAACTTCAAGCGAATAATAAAGAAAAGACAGATCACTCAAGACGTTCTTTTGGTGCACATATACTGTGAAATTGACTTTTTTGGAGTTCTAAACCCCATACCAACTTCATCGGCTACAGTATTTTCGTTAGGTTAAGTTTAGCCCCAGAAAGTGCTTTCGGGTAAACTGTTCGTTCCAACAGTCTTCACAATACTGTCGCCACCTGTGAAGAATCTAGTCGTCATCCACAAGAAAAAGTTCTTGGACTTAAAACCTTTATGGCTTCTCTTCTCTTCTTTTTTTTGCGACATCCTATAATAGGTTGTGAAAATCTGGTCAAAAGACATCTTCTTCCATCCGCTCAGACAATTGGGACTGGAATTACAATGCGCAATATTACATTTTCTTGAATTGCCAATTTGAAATTCATCAAATGGTCACTGGACTTCGAAAATGTCCATATGATGCCAAATAACACTTCTGCAAGGACGATATAATTTTTTTTTTGGTTAGATCGAGGATCCCCTAGGCCTAGCGCATTGCTCACAGTCCTTGGCTTTGTGAGGGAATGGAGGGAACCTACGATTTTCTGTCGATTCCAAACGACTTATCGAGAAAGCGCTTTTCATGGCATTGCAAAAGGCGATACCCGTCTGTTGGGATTTGAACCACGAACCTTCCGGTTATCTGGCAGACATGCTAACCATTACGCTACGGGCACCAATTGGATTATTTGTCGCAAATTTGTCTTTAAAAAACCATATGTTGTGATAACTTGACGGTCAAGTTAGCACACTTTGGAAGCTAATATTTTGTCGCGCCCCCTTTAACAGATAATTTTTCAAAAAGGGTAGTGTGTAGTGCTTAAACGAAGTCTTAAATGTCTCCAATATATTAAACAGGGTTCAAACAAACAAACACATCTAGTCATTTTGTATAATTTTGTCCATGCTTATCGTTTAAGAAATTAAAACTTTGTGCCAAAGTTGCTGAAATTCTTCTTCTTCTTTTTCATTTTCGGCGTTACGAGTAGTGATCTTGAAGCGATCACAACTCTCCCACTTTTCTGCTTCACACTAGTGATCCGCCTGTGGGGTACGCCGCGTTGACCTCAGAAATCGTCGGCAAGCCTCCCGGTTTTGGATTGTTCCATGTCTGAGGCCAACCAAATGCTGCTGTTTTTGCATTTGCTTGTACCAGGAGTGTTTTGGCCTGCCTTTTCTTTTTTGTCGCGAATTTGTTGAAACGTTGTACGATATTGCCTTTTTGACGGGGTTCTGCTGAAATACCTTATCGAATTGGATAGAACGGAATCTGTTCGTTTAAAGTGTTTAAGAAGTGTGAGTATAGGCATCAAACGGTTCTCAAAAAGTTATCATTCTAGTTCGATGCCTTAAGAGATTTTGTCTTTCACACAATCGCTTCAAAAGCTTAGGAAACAATTTTATAATTAAAGGCCCGTAACTTTCTGCTTGATTTCTCTTTATTTTGTTTTGTAAAGTTAATACGAAAGTTACATTGTGACTGAATGTTTTAGTTAACAGTCAAAAGAGAAACTGAGTTAATCACTATGACGAGGTAATAACGTGAATGAAAATTCATCGTTCTTTGTTTCATTTCTAATTTATTGACTGACTCAATTAAAAGGAAAGAAGCAAATACGAAATCGAATCACCTCGTTGATGTACATAAGTAATCTTACCTTAAACAGTTACGACAACCGATTTAATCTCACAATTAAAGTTTTAGAAGTAAATTTGATTCCATTGAAGTGAATTACTAGCCTACAACAAAATCGATGAAATACTTTACAGGGATTGCGTCAGAAATATTAAATTCATTGATATGATTTTATTGCCTTGGGTTAAGGGAAGTAAAATAAATGTAATTAGGCCAAATTGAAAATGTCTTTCTAAAAAATGAGTGAAATGGTTGACTGGCATTTCAAATCATGAGAATATCCTTCACGAAAAGATAAGGTTATCGTCTATTAGGTGCAGTTGTTGTCCCAAGTTTTCACGCTATCTCTGTTTTCTGTCATGTTTGACAAATCGATTCATTTCGTGTTTAATAAATCCCAAGTTTTGTACTTGGGAGGTTATATTCTTCTTTTATTGAACCAAAAACGTAGTTTTCTTTTTGTTTTTCCTGTGCTGCAACAAGTTTCTGTAAAGTTATAAGCCCCATTGTAAGGATATTCCCATCAAGGTCATTTAGGCTTACTCCATTCCAAGCTCACAGCAATTTTTGCAATGATATGTACGTACGTAAAACACATTGCTCCTATACTTCTTAAGCCACATTCAAACCTTGATTCAGTGTAATTTCAAATCCGCTGCTGGTCCTTGGAATGGGTACAAAAATAAAAAAAAATGCATTGTTTCGATAAGTCAAAAAATCAGAAAATCTTGATAAAAGCAGTAAACGAACACTAAACCTTATCTGGAAGTATACAAAAAATATTAATCGGAATTTGATAAATTTCACAAGAAATGACTCAGATCAACATCGATTGTGTCGGTGGGCTACAAACAAAAATAGGTTTTTCGTACAACTGCTTCACTTCAAAGTCAAACTGTCTATCTCCATGCTAAACTTCTTAGTTTGCTATCATAAAAAAAAATGCCTGTATCAAAACTGTCACCTAACTGTCTGTTCCATACAAATATTTGTCAGACAATCTTATTTCATAGTCAAATTAATTTATTAAATAAACTGCCCTTGTATGATGGCAAGCAACCCGAAGCAAAAAAGCTAAACCCGAAACGGTAACTTTCCACAGAGAGCCCACCCAAAACACAAAACAGACAGCAAAGATGATGTACAAAACAAAATGTATCTCATTATATTATTTATTCATTCATTCTTAGATCACATCGCAATCGCATAGATACCAAAATCAAATTTCCAATTTATATAACTTTTCTTCCAAAGGAATACCTAATTTTTCAACTTTTCAACATTCAACATTCAACTTGGCTCCGTCTCCCCGTCTCCATCTTTAGCTCCAGCTCTTTGGCTGTCAGTTTTTGATTCGAAAAGCACGCAACAAGAAGAAGAAAAAGTTGCCATCTTCCTCTCCTCCATCCGAAAGAAACTTTCAACCCCAGTATACTCTAACATCCAAGTTTTGTTTTTGCTTTTTTTTGCACGCTCTCGATAAAATTAAACTTTGCACGTATATACGTGTGCAAATCAAATAAAAAAGGCTCTAAAAAATAGAAGAAGAAAAAATAAAATAAATAAAACGGAAGTGGAAGTGAGGTTTTTACATGTACGGCATATTTCCAGAGCAACCATGTTTCCACACTAACCAGGGGTATGTGAATAACAAAATAGGTCATGGCTGTGTGTTGTGTGCGATAAGTCTGCTTGCCTGCTTGCTGCCTCTATGCTGCCTCAGACCATCAACATGCCCATTCTTTGTTGCATGTTAAAAGAGTGGACTTCGGTCCAACTAAATATGTAGTCTTTTCATTTTTGCATTTATTTCTGCATACTTTTGCATATATGTATGTATAAATACTCTCCTACACAGAGTTTGAATACAAAAAGGCTTTGCCGTGCATGCCTGGTGAATGTGAATCAATAAACTGTGATGAAGTAAAAAAAGAGAATATGTGCGAAACGCTACACATATATATCTCAATTTCGCGCCAAAAGAAAAAAAATCAGTACAACTTGTTTTTTAAAGAGCTGCTCTCAAAATCTTCCAACGAATCCCCTGAATCTAAGATGACCATAAAGATACGCTTTGACCAAAAAAGGTAGCATAACAAGACAACACGAAGGACTACAAAAAAGGTGAACCCAAAAAAAGGCCCTTTGGCAAGTATGGAGTATAGAATACCTAACGAACACCCAAGAATGAAATTCCAAGTAAACAGGTAAAGAGTTGGAGGAAAATATCCCAAAATAAACCGAAAAAGTTCACAAAATAAAAGATGAGCGTTTTCATTTTAGGGCATCATCGAAACGGGTCTTTCATTTGATGTTATACAAAACTACACCTACATATATATTGTTAATTAAAAAAGAAAAAGGAAGAAAAAAAAGAGCTAAAAAGGTCCAAATAACCATTGGAATTTGATTCTTTATGATAAAGGCCATATTTTTTGTTAGTCAATTTTGATATTACGATTGTCTTGGTCTAGGCCCTCGGGACTTTCAGGTTTTGTGTGCTTTTTATGTATTTGTATTTGGGGCTTCGTCTTCGATAGATATCCGTCCTGTATATCGATAAAAGTGACCAATTTCAAAGTAGAAATGTAAGCTTCACGTTTGGTTTAAACTTGAGTTCAGCAATTAATTCGGTTTCAGAACGTTTTTTTAAACCTCAAACTGCGATGTTGTTTTTAACGACGGTATTTTGCATCGAACCCGGGGCGAAATTTGAAATTTACAACCGAATGAATGCTATGAAAAAATACATTCACAAAACTTACAGTGATGTTAACTTACTTTCATAATATTATGTAATTCATGTACTAATCCAAAAGCGGGAGGTTTGCTGACAAATTCTGACGTCCACGCGGCGTACCCCACCGGCAAAACGCTAGTCTAAAGCACTTTAGTGGGATAGCTGTGACCACTTCGAGATCACGATATTCGTAACGCCAAAAAAGGAAGAAAAAGAAAACGAGTTTTAGTTAACAACGCGAGACCAAGTTAAACTTAACATTGTAAAAAGAAATTTAGGTTTAGTTAAACTTCAATTTCAAGTGTTAGATTCGTCATAATAAACTTGGTTAGCTTTCATAAGTTTTGTGGGTTTTTGTCTGTCGGATGTTTTTTGAAATAGTAATACTCAGACCTAAGTACTGGTCCATTGTAATACCAGCAGTATTCTTTTGTTAGTTTTCCAAATATTATGTAAAAGACGCTGCGTGGGGTCTAGGTTATCAGCTCTTACCATGTCTACGCCGAGTATCTAACCTGATTTGACAAAATCCAAGAAATAAAAAAGAAGAAGTGCTCAGCGATGTGGTCATTTTCTCCACAGGATTGGTAGTCAGTCTAGCAAGTTTAAATATTGTCAAAGAGAAGTTCCCAAAAAGCTTTCTCGAGTCTTATCTGCTACGGGAAAGTAAAAAATGTAGTTGCGTTCGTACCAAAAAAGGAGAACATAGGTTCAGTTTGTCTGCATCCAACGGAGGCATGTCATCTAAAGTTGTGGTTTTTGACAAGTCCGGGCGTTGTCAGTGGGAGCAGTGAGAAACCCGACAGACCAAATTCAGAATTGAAGCTGTCTTAGATTCTTGTCTTGTAAGTTCTTCGACGATCTCGTTTCCAGTTATGCCGTGATGGAATTTAGTCTTCTTGGCATTTTTGGATTATTTTCGAAATAGCGCGAGGGTTGAGTGAGTAGAGACCTAACCACAGCTTGTCTGTCACTGCAGACTCAATGACTTCTCTCTGTGCAGCCATTATCCGTTACATATAGCTTGTATTTGTTTCCTCTATAATTTGAAAACTATTCTAAAACAAAAATCGCAGTGTTGTTTTTGTCTTTGGCAAAATAAAGTGGTCTACTTAATTAATATGTTATTGAAAGACATTCTGTTTGTGAGTTCCTAAAAACGTCAGTGTGAACTGTGCCAAACAGAAATAGGTCCTTAGAGTGCATCCCATGATGTTGGTATCAAGTTTAGGAAGATTCGACAGCCTCCGGAATGCTGGTGCGCATACAAAACATAATTGTTCTTTGCAATTTGGGGAACCAATGACATAAAACACTTAAAAATAAAAGATATTCTCATGCCATTAATCCTTAAAATGATTTTCTGTCTGTATGTCTGTCTGCCCGTATATGGATTTACAACCTGAACACCTGGTCCGATTTTCTTCAAAATTCGCAGTTAAGATTGGTGCGGCAGCCTAAAAAGGGGGTTTTGTAATAAAGTCTCTAGTTCTTGAAATTACGGTGTACCTGCCGTACAACCTCTATGATAATCCTTATTTTTCTCGAGAACGGCTCCAACGATTTCGATAAAATTTTATGTGAGGTATTATTTCTTAATTATTGTCTTTCTTATGATGTAAGTTCTTTTTTTTTTTTTAAATAAGTCTGAAAACCGAGTTTCTCGTTAATGGCTAACAAGATTTTGACGAAATTTAAAATTTTAGAGGGGTTAGATTGTTTATTAAATTTTTTTTATTAATTTGAATATTTTCAAAATGGCATCTCTGTTTTCCTACAAATTATTTGTCAAACTATCTTCTGTTAAGATCTGAAAGCTTGCATTCTTGATTTTCAATAAATCGTGTTAAAAAAATATAAAGCTGTTTAAAAAAAAACTGGTCTATCGATTTTGATTAAATTTGCAGCGTTTATAATTATGTATTAGCATTATATATTCATATGTACATGTATATTATATGAATTAGCAACTGCAGAAAATTGCGTTTTTATGTTTTCGCCAAAAAACCTTTGGAGATTTTATTTAAATTTTTCAGTATTCTCTATTAAATTTCCATAATTAATGTGTAGTTGCCAACCCTGCTGTTGCAAAATATTCAGTAGATAGGCCAAACGCGTGAGTTTGAATCCCGCTGTTGGCATCTATTTTTCTTTCAAACTCCCAGTTTCCTCTGGACGCCCGCCGTTCTTGAGGTTATATGTGAAGTTACAACCATCTTATTTCCATCAAAAAGGGAAGGCTGCTGCCCTGGTAGTGCAATGGACTGGCAATCAAGTCTGAGTGTTCCAGATTAGAATGACTTCGTAGCCCGTATCGCCAAATATATTATGAAAAAGCCCGTACCGCCAAATATAACGGGTGATTTTTTAGCTGGTTTGGTTTTGGCAACACTGGTTTTGACAGCTGACGTGTGTTTAGTACCTTGTGTCACTGTCAAACAGCTTCAGTTTGGTTTGCAATTTAACCATGGATCGTCTTAATGAACAACGCTTGCAAATTCTTGAATTTTACTATCAAAATTCGTGCTCGGTTCGAAATGTTCGGTTCGAAATGTTCGAAACAATGGCGCAATTGCGAGGCGAGTTTGGTGAACAGTTAATTTCACGTTTCGGGCCGGTCAATTGGCCACCTAGATCGTGCGATTTGACACCATTAGACTATTTTTTGTGGGGGTATGTCAAGGCTAATGTCTATAGGGACAAGCCCGCTTCGATTGACGCACTGGAAGCCAACATCCATGCATTCATTCGTGAGATACCGGCCGATATGTGTGAAAGAGTATGCCAAAATTGGACTCAGCGGATGGGCTACCTGAGACGCAGCCGCATTTGCAACATTTGCATGAAATTATCTTTAAACATTAAATTGTAAGGTTCAAACTATCGATTCAAATAAATATTTCATTCATTTTTTCGAATTTTTTGTGTTTTTTTTTTTTAAAAAGTTCTAAACCTCTTAAAAAATCACCCGTTATTATGAAAAGCGAATGGTTAAAACTGCAAGTTTGTGCGACCCAGTCATGCGCGTTTTTTAACTCACCTTTTCTAATGTTGTACTATTGATGGAGTAATTATAATTGAAGACATTTTTCTTGCACAAATAAAACTTTACTTTTGGACAAATTTAGAAAAAAAAAAAAAATTGAATTTTGCTACACCACTCAGCAAGCTGCGTTAAGTCTTCCTGGAGCAAAAGATGGTCGATTTAAATATTTTCAGATCATCTGCAGAAATTAAATATTTAGAATGCTGAAAAATATCTGGTAATAGGAGTGATTGATTTCCTTTTTAAAAAACACACTTGTTGTTAAGAAAATTAATTTTTTATTTAATGTGCAGTTCAATCAATACAATTAAGTTAAAAAAAAAAAACGTCATTCAAATGGCCACCATGACTTTCTGCAGCAACAAATTCGACTAACCCAATTTTCGAGCACTTTTTCCACTAAATCAAGTCGTTGTACGTTCAATATTGACTTGCAAAGTTTGAAGAGAATCTGGTTTGCTTTGAAAGACCAATGACTTCAAATAACCCTGCAAGAAATAGTCTGATGGTGTTAAATCACGACTTCTTGGAGGCCATTCAATATCATCATTTCTTGAATAAATCTCTAAACTTTTATCGCAATAATTCAATTATTGCAATTTCTGTAAGGCACGTAGCCCTGTCTTCTTGAAACCAAATGTTGTCAAGCTCAATATCTCCCAATTTCGTCCATAAAAAGTTGGTTATCATCGATCTATACCGCTCTCCATTGACAGTAATGGTGTTACCAGCTTCATTTTGAAAGAAGTACGGACCGATAAATGCACCAGCCCAAAAACCACACCAAACTGTCAATTTAGGTGAATGTAATGGTTTTTTATGAATATTTTGTGGATTTTCATCGCATCAGAATCGACAGTTTTGTTTATTTACCGCACCAGTCAAATAAAAGTGAGCCTAATCGGAAAATGGAATTGGAGAACGATTATTTTGATAACAAAACTAAATTATTTGTAAAATAATACCATACCTTTTGGAAAGCCTTTTATGTCATTTATGAATCAATTGATCAATAACAGGCCAAAATGACTTCCTTGTGGAAGTCTTGAAGTGACCTTAACAGACCTGAACAAAAATGTACCTTTTTTACGTGTGCGTAAATATACTTTTCTAAATATAAATTCGAACTAAATCCTATTTAAGACAATTTGTATAATCAATCTCTTCTATCAACTCTTTTCAAAACCATTTTGTATGTGTATTCGTTTGGAGATTCCAATCTTTAATGGCTACTAGCGACCCGCCCCGACTTCGCACGGGTACAATGCTGATACTAAACCATGATATACGACGCGCTATTTATAGGATCCGCTCCAAGAAAAAGTTCACTTTTTTTTGTTCACATGATTAGACGCACCTGTAAAATTTGTTAGTTGGCCGCGATCTGTTACGTGGATTACAGTTAGCTGTAAAGTTTAAGCAATAAAAAAGTGTTTGCCACAGATTTCAGTCCAAACTGTTGGAAAAAAAAGTTTTAGCTGCAGAAGGAAAAGGGAAAATTGACGTGTTGCAATCCGAAGAGTTTTCAATGAGAAGAATTGCAACAAAAATAGGCCGAAGTGACCACGTTGTGAGGAATTTTATTAAAAACAGTGATTCATATGATAAAAACTCCAAAGGAAGGACAAAAACGGCTTTAACTCCTCAGGATAAGAGAAAATTTTTTAAAAATGCATCAAATTCAGCTCTTTGCACCAGTAAAATAAAGGTAAAAGCGGGGGTAACAGCCAGCACATTAACTGTTCGTCGAGCTATTTTAAGTGCAGACCATCTTCAATTAAAAAAGCAACAAAAAACGCCTCCATTCAACGCCATAAGAGAGAACAGCGGTTGGAGTTCGCACGCGTTCACATGACCTGGGATCTGGGATACTGGGTCCTTAGAAAAGCATATGCTGTCGGGGACTTTTTTATTCATCTTTTTAAGATATACAATTCCGTAGTACATAAATTTGATATACAGTCAAATCTGGATAAGAAAGAGTTCAAGGGAGCACAATCTCATTCTCGCTTATAGAGGTTTCTCACTACCCCGAGTTTCTCTCTTATTAAGGTACATGGGTACCGTTTCTCACTTATAGAGGTAAGTAACAATAACAAGTGACAGCAAGAACGAATGTAGTTAATATGTAATAATGATAAAATTACATAAACACAGGGACAAGTGTTCATTCGAAAAGAATGCGATAAAATAACAAAAATTTTTTAGTTCCACGAAATAGAATGGGTACAATATTGACGAGAAAACAATACAAAAACAATGGTAGGAAGTTCCACTAAAGTAAAGAACGAGCCATAAAATAGCAGATGTTAAATTTGTTTGCTCGACTGTCGCTTAGAGTGGTATAGTTAAGTAGCAGTCTCACTTACGGAGGTCGATGAGGGAAAAACGGCTCTCTCTTACAGAGGTTTCTGTTTCTCGCTAATAGAGGTTTTGGGAGCTTAAAATGTTGGGTCCTGGCTATTACTCTCACTTATAGAGTTTTCTCACTTATCCAGTTCCCACTCATCCAGGTTTGACTGTATATCTAGTAAGGTTTAGGTAGCGTTTGCAATGTAAGCGCCGAAAAATATGTTTCTCTTACGACATCACATTACAAATCTTTGAATTTATCGGCTCTACTATAATACATATGCATGTATGATACATATAAACCTTCCTCTTAAATCACTCTATTCATTAAAGAAAACCGCATCATAGTCCGTTGCGTAGTTTTAAAAATCAAAGCATACATAGGGACAAAAGGACAGAGAAAGCGACTTTGTTTTATACTATGTTGTGATTAGGTAAATAAAAACGAACAATTTATATATATGGCTAATCTGTTATACTAAAAAATAGTATATCAAATGTGAGTGATAACTTCATAAGGATCTTAGAAATTAGAAGTTAAGGCAGCTACCCCTTCAGAGATGAAACGAAACATCAGCAACAACAAAAACATGATTAAAAGTTGTTTTATAAAACCCGACAGTGCTACAAAGCGAGATAAAATGAATAATTTATGAATGCAAAGGGAAATGTTTTTTTTTAACTGACTCAGTTTTTTTTCTTCTTTGCAATTCTCTTCCAACCTTAGAGGTGAAAGAAAGTGTTCATACCTAGGTAATATACAACTCATTTGTAATTCAGATTTGTTGGGAAAAATGCTAATTGCCTGAGAAATTGACTGAACTGACATGAGACTAAGGAGTTTTTTAATTAAACCAACTTTATTAGCACTTTATACTATGCAAAGGTAAAATAAGAGAAACATGAGTATGGTTAATGTACTAAACAAGTTTGCGAAGAGAAAAGAATGGGAGCAGGAAACACTTGTACCTATGAGTTTGTTATATTTTAATTTGGCTCATTAGGATGTGTGTTTTATGAATTAAGATAGAAGTCAAAGAGATGAGGAGAGAAAGTGCCAATGGGTTTTTAATTAACACTAAAAATTAAGTCATTAAACAAAGCGATGGAGTAGTAGGGTACGACAAAAGGTACCAAATAGCAATGACAGATTCGCAGTGTATGTCTCTCGCTCGCTCAAGCCTTGTCGAAAAGTATATTTTCTGACAGGAGTTGTGATATCAAATGTGAAGTGCTAAGCTTAAAATGGAAGAACACACGTGGAAATGAAAAATTCATACGATGTTTGATGTCAAGAATTTTAACATTTTTACACAACCACGTCAATCACGAAAAACATACCATTTATACCCTAAAAGGATCTCTTCTCCTACAAAACGAACAAATTCTCGAAAAGCAATTAATTTGACATACTTTTACAGCAAGAACTTTAAGGAGCTTGAAAGGATGCTTTAATTTTTATGTAAGACTTTCTAGTCATACCATCGCATTCAAGTTTTCCTTTCTTCACTTTTTTTTTCTACAACAAATGGAAAAATAACACGAGCAAGGATCTAAGAGCGTAATAAATGAAATTTCTTTTATTCGTTTACTTCAGCACAAACCGAAATCCAACAGAATAAAGAAAAACAACACAGGCAATAAGGTGAAATCATCCATCCATTGTGCCATTCTCATTCCTATTTTACTTTCCTAAGTGTCCTTGAAGGATGTTATGAAAATTGTCTCGTGTTGTTCGATATGCGAGAAGGACTTTGTATGCGTGCAATGGCAGACACAATGGGGAGTGGGGTTATATCTCGAATAAAACCAAACCCGAAAGTATTCGCTGCTATGGATTGGAAATCCTTGTCATGTTATGTATATGAAGTCAGAATGTCCTTATTGCGTTTGTCAATTTTCTTTCTTGTTTGTCAAGGAGGGAGCTGGGGATGCCCCAGGGATATAATATTAAAATTTTATATGTAGATATGTATTTGTGTTTACTTCTACACATACTCGTACACATATCAACCGTTGCCGTCCTTGGAGTTTTACTTGTATTTGAATTGTTCAAGTTTTGCGTTATTTTGTGGTTCGACATTAATTTTGTATTTTTCCTACTGAGATGGGTAAGTTGATTTGACGGATGTACAAACCCGTTGCTGTGTATTCGCTGTCGTTGTCATTTTGTCATTGTCAATTCAAAATGAAACAACAGTGACGACCGACTTAATTTAATTGAGTTATTTATGTGGTTGTTTTGAACTTAACGCCTTTAAGCAGTTTGAGTGAAGTTGAGATTGTGAGCTTAGGGTATTTTATTGTTATGGGCCTCAATTTGAAAGAGGAGACAGGAGCATCTGGAAAATGTTGACTATGCAGACTATTTGGTGTCGAGGGAATTCAGAATTTCTAAATTTGTATATATTTTATATACTTGTAGATTGAAACTGGAAGCGCATTGAGGAGTTTTAATGAAACAAATTGAGGAGTGTATGCAAAATAGTGAAGGTTGTGAAAGTTGTCGATGAAAAAGGATTCCACCTATACTGATCCATTGTGACCCTAGCATTTTTACTGCGTATAGCTCCCAAATATTTACTATTTGTGGATTCTTTTGATGTACTAATGCTTATTTTTAATTAATACATCAACGGAAAAACTTGTCGCCCATTGCACCTTTTTAAAATTGAAAGTTTTTTACACTTGCTATTTGAATAACTCATAGAAAACTCATTTTTACTATAGCTTAGTTATTAGAAGTTTATAGAAATAATATAAACTGTTATTGTCTCTTTGGAGCTCCACGCACCGCTTCCACCTCCGCTCCCACCTCCACTCCCACCCCTTCTTTCGCCTCCAGTACATCGACGTGGTGAGTCCCTTTGAGGTACTCATTCATTCCGGTTACCACAGTAGCCATCCAGTCCTTCCCATCCATCTCAATTTTCGATAAAAGGTCACTACAGATGGACATTCGAAGGTGTTTTTAGTAAAACGTAAGCATTTTCGGGACCATCTTGGCACAAATCTTTCTCATGTCTAGCTCCTCGTGTAAAATCTGCCTCATCTTTTCTTTGTTGATATTCAAAACCTAGGACAACTCCGGGAGTGTTAACCGACTGTCTGATGTTACCAACGTGCGAATACGATAGACATTGGTGGGGGTTCGAGAGGTGACGGCCGCACCCGGCCTCGGATCGTCTTCTATCAAAACACGCCCCTCCCTGAACCGCTTTGCCCACTCAAACACGGCAGTTTTCGACAGAGAATCATCTCCATACACTTCTTTAAGCATACGACAGATTTCCGCGGATGTTTCGTTTCTTTTAACCAAAATTTCGATAACCGCGCGTTGCTTCTTAATTACAACACTCACGACGCGACGTGTAGAAAAAACCTTGTTTTACAAAAACATACGTGAAACACAAACTAAACGTGCTACCACTTTCGAAATTTAACTGGTACTAGAGGAAAGTTCCCTCTTTCGAACGAGACCAGCTGGTGTTGTTAGCTCGGGAGATATCGGTCGATTCCGGGTATAAAATTGCCACACCTCATACATACTTGAATCAAAATGATTTGGCATATAAAAGGACATCAAGAGCAATATCGTTGAACTTATTGTGACTTTTAAAGCTCTGTATATCCTACCACAGCATTGTTTTGGTTGATCCAAATCAGAGTCCTATTGAAACAAACCCCAAGCTTTTAGCTGTTTTTACCGTAATATACTAGAATTCCATTTAACTCAAGAAAACATTCTCGTTATCCCTTTAGTCTTGCCGCAAAGGACTGTTAACATTGATGACAAAAAAAAAAACCACGCACCTTGTTACCAAACGAATGTGTGTATCTGTATAGTCTTGGGCAATATTGTTAGTGGTATTTGACCCTAAGACACTTCTCAAAGTGTTATTATTCCAAACGCATTTGTTCGGCCTAATGTCACTTTGCAAAATTTCTCATTGTGCTAAATTTCTCCATTTGGCCCAATGTCACTAGCTAATTTGACCCTATGGTACTTCTACAAAGCGTCATTATACCAATCGCTAATCTTTGGCTCAATGTCGCGGCACCATCAAAATCTGAAGTCTGAATAAAAGGTTATTGTTTTGCTAATAATAATGATTTTTAAGTTGATATAAGGTTGCCCACTGCACATTAATTATGAAAATTGAAATAAATCACGCAAGATATTAAAAAAAATTATATTTAATATTCCAAAGGTTTCAAGCGAAAATCTAAAAACGTCATTCTTTTGCAATTGCTAATACGTACAGGCTCTGAAAGTTTAATCAGAATTGTTGAACCAGTTCTAGAAAAAAAATTTGTTTTTATTTTCCACACGAACTGCCAGAAGTTGTTTAAAAAAAAATTTTAAAAAATCAAAGATAATATTCAAAAATTAAAATTTTTGAGATGTTGATATGGAATCTTTCTCAAATAACCTACGGCTTCTAACCTACAATATTTTGTTAATGTCGTCCAGGCCATTAACGAGAAAGTTGGGTTTAAACAAAACGTCCTTCATAGAAAATTTTATCGAAACCGTTGAAGCAGTTTTTGAGAAAAATAAGTAGGTATTATCATATCGGTTGAATGGCAGGTACCATTATTTCAAGACCTCGAAACTCAACTCCAACTCCAATCTGTAAGCTGCCCAAAACTGTAAATTTTGAAGGAAATCGGTGGTCCATCGGTTCACGATGTAGATTCATATACGAACAGACCAGTAAAAATGAACACGACTGCATTACACGTACTTGAAATTGTGTGCTATATTGAAATCTGAAGTCTGAATATGAGATTTTTGTAGTAGAGAGATGAGATTTTTGTAGTAGTTTATTTTTTGGGCTACAGGTCAGTAAAGAAAAGGAAAACAAATTCTTTTTTAAGACGACGTTTCGTTCATGAATACGAATATCATCAGGTCCTACAACTGTATTGCTTTTTACATGAAAAAAATATATGATACATTTATACGTTCACTTATGATTAAGACTGAACTTACATTTAATACATCTTTCACAAATTACTATAAAAATTATTCAACACTAAACATTTAAATACATATAAACATATATATTGCACTTTTTATTATAATTTAACAAAACAACTCGTCTTGTACCCAAGACTGCACAAGAAAACAAACAAATTATGAGATTTATGTTTTTAAGTTGATACAGGCCTGCCAACTGCTCACTAATTATGAAAATTAAATTAAATCACAGAAAGTATTTCAAAAGTTCTCCCATGCCACTTTTTTGCTGTTGCAAACGTTGAAAATTTAATCAATATCGTTAGACTATTTTCTTAAAATCGACTTTTATTTTTCACTTTTTTTTTTTTTAAATAAGTGCCTTTTGAAAACAAGCTGCAAGTTTTAAGATCTTGTTAAAAGAGGCTCCGATAAAAAAATTTGTAAACAATCGAAGATACCGTTTTGAAAATATTCCAAGAAATCATTTATTTTTTTGCAACGAAATCTGTATTTTGTTTGCCTTAGACATTGTACCAAATAAAACCGGGAGGTTTGCCGATGTATTCTAAAGTCAATCAGGCGCATCCGTAGTATGAAGCAGCTAAGTGTTAGTGCTGTGGTCCCTTCAATCTCACGATGTACGAGACGATAGAAAATGAAGAGGAAGAAGAGCCCATTTGCTCATTTGGGTGTTCCAGGACTTTTTGGCCCTATTTTTCTTCTTTCTTGATCTTGGCCGGGTTGGAACTACGGTTTATATTGCCTTGATACTTTGAATTCTAACAACTTGTTTTACTACTACGGAGCATCTTCATAGTGGTCAATCTAGTCCCACACTTTCTGTACATTTTTCAACTTAATGAGTTGGTAAGTGTTGGGCTCATAACCGGTGTATAGTCTTTGGAAATCAAACATT
Source organism: Melanostoma mellinum (assembly GCA_914767635.1). Taxonomy (NCBI): domain Eukaryota; kingdom Metazoa; phylum Arthropoda; class Insecta; order Diptera; family Syrphidae; genus Melanostoma; species Melanostoma mellinum. The sequence continues at coordinate 160,714,114 of OU612058.1, read as the reverse complement.
TTTTTTGTAGTAAGTTTGATTTCATTTATTTAATTTTAAAATCATTTCATACGAAATGTACAAAAGTAAAGTTGGTGGAATGACTAAGCGACTAAGGTGATGATGAGTTTTAGGTTGTAGTTGAAACATTGCATTGGTTGGTGGTGTTTCTTTTTTAGGCAACGTGTCTTACTTCAATGAACACGTTTTGAGGCGTCTTAAGGCCTGCTCCCATTACAGCCATCCCTTGAAGTTTGGGGTATTTTTCGAACACAGAGTACAAGAGTGTTTTTTCGTTACATCACCACCTTACGTTCAACCCATTCCTGATGTTGTCACCGCAAGTTGTTTTACAGTTATTTAAACTTCTTCTATCACTCTGAAAGCACATTTCTTTGGAAGTGCTCGCTACAGGGATGTATTGTATCGGCATGTCAGTACAATAAAATCTATTTTTGGATTGACATACGGGAAATTAAATTAAATTGTGACAAAGAATAGTTCATGTTATTTGTTGTAAAGTACTTTACCTTCGACCAGTTACTATAAAGAAGAGGACTCAAGACGAATCCCTTATGTACATCACCAATATATCCTGCTTCTACAGCTTTATAGAAAAATAAGACCAATAGACACTTATCAGAAGCTCTGATGCAGTTTCTAGTCAATTGTTCAAATTTTCATTCGTGTTTATTTTAGAATAATTGAATTTGTTTTTCCTCCTGTTAAGAAAAAACTTGTTGTACAGCGGATATTGATATCCGTTATCCTCTTACAGTCGTTATTCCTTACTCGTGATGATGATATTCATTTCAAAATATGCAAATTGTGTGATAAAATTAATCTGACATTAAGCAGCTCAAGTAACCAAAAATAAGAAAAAAATATAACAACTTCAAGTCACAATCCAGTTTACAATGTGACAACACTTTAAACACAACCAACCTCTCCGAACCCTAATCTGCAACCCAAGGAACGAGAAGATGCATCTTATTCCTGTTTTCATTTCGAATCTGGTTTTTTTTATTAAAGTTTCACGGTTTTAATTTTTTTTTTTTTTTAATTTTGCCGTTTCTGATAAAAAATAGCAAAAAAAAAGAACTCAAAGCAAAAAACTGACCTCAAACGTCGTCAGCATTAACATCACTTCATCATCGTCATCGCCTCACCAATAGCTGTAGCCAGCCACGAGGCACCAGAGGCAACACATCATGATTAAAACCACAAAGATGAACAAGAGGAAACTGTGCATTTGCTTTGCAAATTTCTTTAGGTCAAAGGGGCACTTTTGGAACGAATTAAGGGTCAGTTGCCTTACACTTTTTCATGTTAAAATAAATAAACAACTTCGTCGTGTTTATATATGATTACTTTATTCACTTTGTGGTTCTCTAGACGAACCGGTTGAGTTCATGTAATGGAGATGCCCCAGAGGGCACAACAACTAAAGTTCAACAATTCTTGTGAGTTTGATGGGCAAGTGGGTATACTTGTGAAGACGAGTAAGGCTGACGTCTCTTCTCATTTCACTCTATACCGTCGTAAAGGTGTAAACAAATGATTAATGGGAAGCATTTGCTTCCTCAGCAGTTGACACATAGTTGTTTTCTTTCTTTTTGTTGGAAAGGGAAAAACAAGTAAATTTGCTCGGAATATGATAACCATTCTACTCTCAATCTAGTTTCCTTCAAGTCTTCAAGGAGAATTGACTCTACGGGGTTGCTGATGTGGTCTCACTTGTTTGTCTTTCACCCCAGTTTTTGGGAATAAATTTGATAATTTAAAGACACTGCATCAAATTATTTAACGTGCCTAACTGTATCACGAGATCAGGTAATCTACGACTTCGTTTATCATGGCAGACAAATTTTAGCAAAGCAAAAAAGCAAAAATATCATCCAACCATAAACGACAGCAATTATGGCTCTCTTTTATTCTTTTAACAAGATACTGTGGCTATGGCGAAATCTCTGCGGTCATAAAAAAATAAAATTAAGAAACTTTTATAACAAACGGTAAAAGAAAGAATATTCCGGAAAGCTTCTTTAAAGCACTAAAATATCATAAAAGATAAAGCTGTGTACCATGAACAAAAGAAGACAACGACCAACATCCAACACCAAAGAGAGAAAAAGGTAAATTAACTTTTATGATTCAAATAGAACAAACGTGTTTGAGTTCATTGGCTTTTGTAAATCCGTAGGTAGGTAGGTAGGTGAGTGTGGATGTTAAAATGCTTTAAGCTTCAAACTACTGCCTTCGGATAAAAATATTTGCTAGAAATTTAAACAAACAAGAGAAATATTGATTAAAAAATGAGTTTATTCATTGTATGAGTGCAAAAAGTTCCACGCGATTTAAGTTTTCTTTTTGAAATTCCCGTAGGTAAACATACTGACAAATTTGAGCGACGAATTTTTTTTATTGAGGAGACTCTTTTCTTTTTGATGCTGATGACGTGACGAGTATTGTTTATGATTTGATTGTTGTCATTGTCAATTCAGGTTGAAGTTTGAAATTTAAATATTGATAAACGATACATGTTTTGGTGCTTAGTTTAAGGCATGGCGGTATGACATCACTTTGACAGTTAGTTTACATTTAAATGACTTCATATTTAAGAAATCAGTTTATTTTTTTAATTATTTGGATTAAGTTTTTGAATGAATTGAAATATTAATTAAACGCGTCATTTATTGAATTTAATTTATTCATCAGCGAGCTTAGCTCAAATATTAATTTCAAATTTTTAAATTTACTTATTTATTTCGACAGCAACTTAAGATACAATATGTTATTAAAGCAGTGTAACAATAGATTTTATAAAAAAAAATGGCACGAGCTTGCGTTTGTGTGCTAAGTACGATATCAAAATCTTAAGGCTGAGAAAAAGGCTTTAGTATTCGCTCTTCATAATATATTTGGTGTCACAAGGTTGCCAGCTACACATTGATATATTGATTTAAATATTAAATTAAATATTTTTACTTTTTTGTGGTACCCGTGGCGTAATGGTTAGCATGTCCACCTGCTAACCCAGAGGTTCGAGGTTCGAATCCCGGCAGAGGCAAAATGCAAAAATGTTTTTTCCACGGGTATCGCCTTTCGCGAGGAATTGGCAAGTCCTCCGTTAGTAAATTCATTGCCATGAAAAGCGCATTCTCAATTAGCCGTTCGGAACCGGCGCAAAATTGTAGGCCCCCTCCATTCCCTGACAAGGCATGGTTGTGAGAAATGTGCTAGTCCTAGGGGCTCCTCGCTCTGTTGCGCCACCCTATTTATTTTTTATAAATATTTTTACGGTTTCAAAAGTCTTAAAACGCGATTCTTTTGCACATTGTCTTCGCATACGGGACCAAAGATCATTCGGAGAATTTTTCTTTCGAAACGACCAAGGGTTTCCTCGTCCGCTTTCGATAAAGTCCATGCTTCCGCGCCGTAAAGCAGGACTGGGATGATCAAGGTTTTATACACGGTTACCTTAGTTTTTCTGGAAAGGATTTTGTTTCTCAATTACCTTCTTAACCCAAAGAAGCAACGGTTGGCAAGAGTTATTCTACGTTTGATCTCCGCACTGATGTTGTTGTTCGTGTCTACAGCGGATTCTAGGTAGACGAAGTCCTGTACTACCTCGAAGTTATGTCTGTCTATTGTGACGTTTTGTCCAATTCGTCGATGTTCTGTGTCCTTGTTTAATGACAGCATATACTTCGTTTTGCCCTCATTAACCATCAAACCCATTTTTGCCGCTTCTGTTTCAATACTCGCAAAAGCACCTACGACATCACGCTTTTTTCTTCCCATTACGTCAATATCGTCTGCATAGGCGAGTAATTGCACAGACTTTTGAAAGATTATTCCTCTGGTGTTGACGTTTGAGTTTCTTACAATCTGTTCAAGTATGATGTTGAAGAAATCGCATGACAGTTTATCGCCTTGCCTTAAACTTTTTTCGACATCAAAGGTCTCGGTGAGTTCTTTACCGACCTTAACGGAGCAGCGTGAATTCTCCAAAGTCATCCTGCATAGTCGTACGAGTTTTGCAGGGATGCCGAAACTAGACATGGCTCTGTACAGCTCGTCTCTGTAGATACTGTCATACGCGGCCTTGAAATCGATAAAAAGATGGTGAATATCGATATTGTGTTCTCGGGTTTTTTCCAAGATCTGCCGTAATGTGAAAATTTGGTCTATTGTGGACTTCTCCGGTCTAAAACCACATTGATAAGGACCTATCAAGTTGTTGACGTGGGGTTTCAGACGTTCACATATTACAGCAGACAAGATCTTATTAGCGACGTTAAGGAGGCTTATCCCTCTATAATTGGCGCAGTTGTGAGGGTCTCCTTTCTTTAGGATCGGGCATACGATACTGAGGTTCCATTCATCGGGCATGCTTTCTTTCGACCATATCATGCAGATCAGCTGGTGCATGCTCCTTTCCAACTGATCTCCAGCTGCCTTGAAGAGTTCGGCATCAAGGTCATCTGCACCTGCAGTCTTATTTAACTTAATTAACTTCCTCTAGGTCGGGAGGACGGCATTCTTGACCATCGTCCAAGCTGAATGGGGCAATCTGCCTCACAGCGTAATTTGTGTGCTCATCGCCGTTAAGCAGTCTGCAGAAATGATCTTTCCAGATCCTTAGTAGCGACTGTGACTCTATAACTATGTTTCCCTGCTGGTCTTTACAGGCTTGAGTTCGGGGTTTGCCACCCTGGCAGGATCTTTTTACCTTTTCGTAAAACTTCCGAATCTCGTTCCTGTCATGACACTTCTCTATTTCCTCAAACGAACGCTTCTCATGCTGCTTTTTTTCTTTTTGAGAATTCGGCGGTCTTCCCTTCTTTTCTCCTTGTAGATCCCGTTATACTGATCGTAAGCAGCCCTCGTTCGTGTTTGCATAAGCATTTGTCGTGCTTTTTGCTTGGCTGCATTTGCCTGCCATTATTCTTCATCGAACCATGGGTTTCGTTTTGGTGGCCGAGTGAAACCCAGAACCTCAGAGGCAGCTGTTCTGATGGCTTCTTGACATTGCTGCTACTGGTCTTCAATGCTCAATGCTGGCGGCATTAAAAACACAATTAAAAACGCATACCTGTATGCATTTCCGTTATCGGAATTCTTTGAATTGTCAACACCTCCAGGAATTTAAAAATAGCAAATCGGTCTCAAACAAAACTGCAAGCATATTAAAACAGAAAAAAATTAAACTCTTATTTTTTTCAAAAGAATCATTCGCGGTGCTTTAGCGATATTGATTGATTGTTTTGTTTGTTTGTATATAGTCTTATTAACATCGGGGGGATGTCTTATTAATTCGACCGAAAAAAGCCCTATTTTTAAGATTTTTTTTGCCGTTTCGTTCGTTTATTAAGAAATATGCAATTATAATAAAGTAACATTTGAACAGCTTTCTCCGGAAATTTGCATTGCGAAATACTCAAAATTGAACGAGTCAAAATTAAACTCCAGAGGCGCCTCGAAAAAAGTTGCTTTGCCGTTGGTTTAAACTTTTCAAACAAACAAATGATCGGGCTTCCTGATCCGGATATGTTGTAAAATTGTCGTACCATATACATCTGCACAGGTTCCGTGTAAACGATCCGTGCCGGATTCGTTTGAAAGAAGCATGCTGACTACATTTCTAAGATCCATGCTGGATCTATTCAGGAGTCCCATACCCGTTCCAGTCTATTGCCTAATTACAGTGGGTTACAAAAAAAGTTGATTTAGTGTATAGTTTTTGAGTAATTAAGTCTCAAATTTAAATTAAAAAAAGATTATATTTTTTTCTAAATGCAGTTTTAACAAAATTTTGCCTAAAATCAATGCTTAGTTTTAAGTCAAACACAGAAAACCGAACGAGAAAATTTTAGTTTTTTTTCTTGACTGGAGTTTATCTTAGAACTGAAAAGGGAGTTTTTGGAAAAAGTAGCTTCCATTTATTTTTTATTTTTTTTAGATTTAGAATTAAGAAAAACTACCCCGTTTGGTTTTCTGTGTTTGATTCCAAACTAATAGGAGCATTGATTATTTAAAAGAAAAGTGAACCATATAGGCATAATTTTATAAAAATTAATTTTTTTTTGAGACTTTATTACTCAAAAACTATTCACCAAATTCAAATTCACTGAAGTACAATCTATATTATATAAAATAGAATGTATGTAGATATGTATGTATGTATGTCCGGTATAGACTCCTAAACCACCAGACTGATTCTTATGAAATTTTCAGGGAGACATAGATTAGCCCAGATATGGTTCCTGTCAAGGTTTGATCTCATATTCCCACATGAATGGGGTTGGGAACGGAAACTACGGGACAGATTTCAAAAATTTTTAGTGTTAGGGGTGCTACATTATCCGCCTCCATCAGTAACTTAGGCAATAATTCATCCCTATAATTCCACGGGAAAAGAAAAGGGAACTAGAGCGGGAACATTAAAGTTACTTGACCGATTTCAAAAATTCTTTCAACTCAGGATGTTACATTACCTCTCAGTGACATAGACATAGATTTTTATATTTCTATGGGGACGGAAGATTCCCACTGGAACGTGCCTCGGAACGAAGATTTAGAAACTACTGGACAGACCCGAGCAACGCCGAGCCGGGGGCCTCAGCTAGTTTTATTTGAAAAACAAACTAGCTTTCAGAAAGCAGTAAATTTAGTTGATTTTCAATAGTTTGTTTTAGAACTTTATGTAATTTTTTTTCTAAATCTGCCCCTCCCTGAATTCAGATAGATTCGCCATGCGATTTATTCTTGTCTTTACCCAACTTAGCCGTACCGAGCTTCTGTCACATCTTATGCAAAACACTTTGTATATTTATTTATTTATATAAATATCGTTGATGTTATTGGGTGTTTTTCAGTTTACTACGATGTAACCCATACGCAGTTGTGCATAATACCCGCTACTGTTGAAAGATTCTCGGGTCGATGATGTTGGGAGCTGCTACTCAATCATTTAATCAGCTAGTGTGACCATCTTCTTTGTGTCGCTTTTTGACAGATTTAGACTTAGGGCCGGTCTGTTCAAGTGTGGTTAAATCTGTGGGTTGGTTATCAGAGATTTTGCTTAACCCGTGGTTATGGATCTATGGTTAAGGAATTGCGTCTTTTCACTATTTTTTCGGCCTTGGTTAACAAACCGTAGGTTATCGAGAAATTCCAATATTTTTCCAGTCTATCTGTCAAATTAATCACTAACCCCAATCAATGGTTATCTTTTTTGGTGACATGTGTTTATTGTCGGCAGTTCATAGTGAGTTATTTTATAATTATTCATGTTTTTTTTTTCTATGTTATTCATAATTTTTGTTATTTTTGAAGAAAATGTCACAATCAAAGCAACGATCTGCGAATTTCTCCAAAAGTGAAGAAGAAAAACTTGTAGCTTTGGTGTTAGAAAAAAAGAACATTTTCGAAAACAAGAAAACTGACCAATAATTCCTCGTCATCCCTAACGCCACTACCATCAGAACTCCACAAATCCCAAACACAATTTACACGTGAACTAAATTTGTAAATGGAACAGTATTTTATAAAAAAGAACTAAAACAAGAATAATATTGGAGATAAATATAACGAAAAATTAAAAACAAACACACTCCATCACACTGAATTGTTGTATAGCCAAATGATGAGTCAAAAATAATGCGTGAAGACAGATTAGCCAAACGTGAAAAGACGAAATTCCAGTAAATCGATGGTTAAATAGCGTTAACCGACCAAAATCGACTGGTTAACAATTTCTCTGGTTAGTAAACCAAACCATTCATTTGTTAACCAAACCAAGGTTGAAAAGACGCATTCTATGGTAACCACTGGAAATAACCACGGGTTAAAATTAACCAAACTTGAACAGACCGGCCCTTAGACTTAGTTACTAAAATTCTGATTTCAATCGATCAATTGAAAAGCATCAAAACGGATGACAGCTTAATCTCCAAAGTTCAATAGCAAACGAAATCAACTTATCACGATGTTATAGAAATTTTTGCAACCTATACATTATGTGATTGAAAAAGAAAAAAAAAAAACAGACTTTCATATTGATATCGGAAACGCAAAAATCCAAATGTAAAAAGTCTTTACATTTGACTTAGCAGTCAGTTTAATTGTTTGAGTTTTTTTTTTTTGATTAATTGGCCTAATGAAAAACACTTACATTTAATACGTGATTGAGTTGTTTAAATTGTAAGTGCTTACATAACATGTGTCGGTATTTCAATAACAGACAAAAAATTAGGTACAGCTGTCAAGAACATGAATACCCTTTTCTTTCAAATACACTTCCTTTCCTATTATCTTCAACTCTAACTATCTTTTAAGTAGCTTTCTTAAAGTTCTGTTCCTATTATCTTACATAAAATAATAACTCGAAAGAAGCTCCTTTCTTAGGAATTTCCTTGTCTACAGTCTACACACAAAGATTCCTTTAAATTTCAACTACTCCCAAGGGGGGACCACATCCTGCTCACAAAAGAGCCTTCCAAATCCCATCTCAACATGTTGCTCTAACAATGGAATGCTTTCTTACCTCTTCCTTGGAATTATGCTTTCTTCTCCGTTTTCGGCACCTGATATTCTAAAATGATGTTGCTATGGACAATGTTATCATACCTCCAAAAAGAGTGTCAGTGGCGGAAGATGGCTGAAGTTGTCGTAGTTGCAGCCATCGAATAATAAAATTCTTCAAATAATTTATTTGTCTACAAGGCATATTGCCATGGTTCGTTTTTATGTGGAGTATGTGCTTTTGTGATTATCCCCATGACTACTACCTCGTATGTGTAGGCTATACACATATATGCTAAAGCTCATGCATCATTTTATATTTCATCAATCAACGTTCATAATCCCTGACAACATCCATCGCAAGCAGTTATTTTATCCTTCAATAATCGCAAAAACCAACCTGCTCACTTATGTATGAGAAAATCGATCATATTTATGTTGGTCGGTGGTAGTAGGTATCCTGAACAAAGACTTGTTCTGTTCAAAATGAAGAGTACAAAGTTCTTAATTAGCATCAATTTCAATGAAAGAAACTTAAAACATAACAAAAAAAGTATAAAACTTTCCAACAAACGAATAAAAAGACAAACAAGAAAGAAAAAAAAGGTTAAAGAAGAAAACTTTCGAATTAAATGGCAACTTTATTCTGAAGAAGTTTCCTCTCCTTTTGCAACTCTTAAAGATAAAAGTCATCTACCAACCAAAACATACACATCCACTTCAACCCCTTCTCACGCGCCTTGCCATCGTTCCACAGAATCCTTTCTGTCGACATCGTCTTCGAACATTCTTCTTAAAGCAGAAATTACTTTCCGCTTTAACCTCCTTCATACTATCCTCTTCCAATGAACACAACGAAAAGGAAAAGTTTTCTCTTCAAATCAAAAAGCAAAAGGATGCACATACACACACGTAACACAAGAAATAAGGACAAGGATATGAAAAAAAAGACGACATCTAACGGAAATTCGCAAAAGGAGTAAAGTACATACCCTTAGACACACACACACACACACACACACATAAAAGGAATAAAATGAAAGAAAAAGAAAATCGAGTAAAACCTGAAATTGTAAGAAAACTATTTTCCAAAGATGATGAAACTTTGATAAAACTTTCTGCCTCGTCCTTTTCCCCGTTGCACAGTGTTGCATAGTTTTGGTGTCTGTGTGAAAAGTTTTCTCCGTTGCCGAGACCTGATGGAGAAAACTATAATGTGGGTGTTGTGTTGTATGTCCTTACCTCGAGCTATCCTGGCAGCCATCCTTGGCTCGAGGATAAAGTTCTCTCCATTCCTATAGAACACGACATTCAAATGGGTGTGTTGTGTACAGGTCTTGATAGTTGTCTTTGCGCTGTTGGACAAAGTTGCTTTGATTACTTTTAATAGAACAATTTACAGAAAAAAAGGCAGAAAGAAAATATACTAAAGAAATGAAAAAAGGCTTACAAAACTAGGACACCACCCCTTAGGTTCTTGAAAATGACTTATTTAAATGATATTTTTTTGGTTTGCTGAGTGGAGGAAAAGTAGAAAGAAAGTAGGTACTTTCTTTGTAGTTGTATAGCTTTTTATGGTTTCCTTAAATATTTCTGATTCTTCAAAACAATTTTTTTTGTCCTGCTGTCATGTTTCGTGTGAGTGGTGGTAATGTCCTGATGAAATATTTACTCTCTGTTAATGGAAGGGCAAACAAAAAAATTGGATTGTTCGTCAACAGAAGTTGGGTCACTCCGAAACAGCAGAAGATATGTAATAAAGAATTCGTTCAAATAAATAGATAATTAGAACTTTGTACAATTTTTCATTTCGTTTGTTGTATATTTATACCTACATCAGTGTCAAATGATGTGAAAGGTGGTACCTTAACAATCGGTCGTCTCTGATTTGTAAAGGACATTTCTCGGTATACGCAATCTCATTGTCAAATTGTTTAAACGACAAAAGGTGGGTCTTAAAAGAAAGTAGTGTGGGTGAAACTTGAAGAGAAAAGGATATCCGATTGATAACTACTACCCGTCTCCCCTGGTTTATGTTTAAGTATACTTTCTCGAATTGAAAGTTTTTTTTATAACTATTTTTTCTACAAAATAAAATTATTTCATCTCTCTATCTACTTTCAATTCGATAGTTTTCTGTTTTAGTTTTGTTTTGTTACTTAAATCCTTAAAGTGAAGACACACCTATGCTCCAAATGGTAGATTACAAAGAAAATTTTAATGAATAAAAAGTTTCACTCTTTGCAATATGTAAGGGTCACATCATTCAAATCGAAAGGGTTTTTTTTGTAACACGCATTCATTAGTTTCAACTTTATTGGGGTATGTAATGGAATCTTTGGATTGAATTTCCACTCATTTCCAGGCATCCAAATGACGTAAGATTTTGCACGTATACTACGATCCGATGACAATACAATAATTTCACGTTTTTGTCATGGCCTTCTCACATCTCACCAAATAACTAAATCAATAGGCTGAGTGTCACTTTAACGTTACTTTCGTTTGAAGATGCAAAGCCGATGAACTCAATACAAGAAACACTGATCCACAATTCCTCTATCTTTTGTTGTTTGCCGTTTTACTAACTGCAGAAAATTTCTTAGAGTCTATTGAACATAATATGTAGAAAGCCTTTCAATTGTGGTTTATATATCGCATTGTGAAGTGGTGTTTATAAATTTTTGGATGTTTTGATTTCGATGAAGACAAATGTCGGATGTTTGATGGCCTTAAAAAGTTGATTGTTTGCTTTGAAAATTACCCAAGTACCTGACACATTGCGTTGCCAGAAGGGCTTTGCAAAATTATGTGCAAGGGTTTTGAATGAACTTGAATGTCAACGATATTTTGGTTGTAAATTGAATCGGTGATTGTTAAGACAACATAAGTAACATTTTCATTTTTTTATAATAGAGACAAAAATCTAGCCATAAGCAATGAAAATACGCAAAAATAACTAATTTTAATAATCTGTTACTTATGTTGTTTTAACAATCACCGATTCAATTGCTTCCAACATTTTTTATAGTCCAAGAGTCATTAAAAGGAATTCTTAAAAAACAAACAGGGGCTGTGATTGTTGTCGCAAATATCATACAAAAATACGTATTGTGGCGCAACAGAACGGAAAGCCGCGATTTTAACTAGATAGGGCGAAGGTTGATCACCTTTAATAGCACTTCGGCCTGAAAGATATCTTTTTTTGCATTTCCCTTAGGTTAAAGCCGCGGGGCTTACAATAACTTGATTAGGTTAGGTGAAGTTAGGTTTAAATGGCTGTTAGGAAAACAACTGACACGCTTAGATCAATATAAGGTCCATTATGATACCATAAGAATTATGTAAGGGAGAACCTCACTTAACAAAACCATTTGAAGCTTTTGATAAAGCGATAGAGATGAAGGGTTCCTGCGTTCGCCAGATCGCTTAGATCATCAAGGAAATATCTTCCTAGATGCAGTTTTCTTTTGAGGGATAGTGCAGGACATGAGCGAGGAGGTGTTGGACTGTTTCTTTCTCCTCTTCGTCTAAGCAGCTTCTGCAGAAGTCGTGAGCGGAAATACCGAGTCTTAAGGCGTGTCTACCTACCAGACAATGTCCGGTAATGAAGTTGATTACGGAGCTAATGTGCAATCTGGTTGTGGATAGCAAATGTCTTGTGCGTTTAAGATCTAGCTCCGGCCAAAGATCTAGAAACGACCAAATCGACATGAAGCGATTGGTATACCAATGTTCAACCTGCACCCAGAGAAAAGTCGGTGTAAAACTAACCTAAATCGCGGGTTAGCCTACCTTACTGCTAGCGCCCGTTTGAGCCTATGTCGACATTAGGGTAATATAACTTATTTTGCTTGCGTAAATCGAAAGGTGAACAAAATTTGTTGAATTTCCCCTCATTCTATCTTAAATGATAAGGTAATTGTACCTTATCATATAGTATAGGTTGCCTTAGAAACTTGGGTGGTTTTTACCTTAGCAAGGGGTTGATCTATCTTATATATAAGGTAGCACAATTAGTGCTTGCCTTATAGCTAGCGTAATTTATATTCGTTTGCGAGGGTAATTTTACCTTCTTATAGGGTGTTTTTTTACCAATTTTTTACCTTAGCAAGGGGTTGATCTATCTTATATATAAGGTAGCACAATTTGTGCTTGCCTTATAGCTAGCGTAATTTATATTCGTTTGCGAGGGTAATTTTACCTTCTTATAAGGTGTTTTTTTTACCAATTTTTTACCTTAGCAAGGGGTTGATCTATCTTATATATAAGGTAGCACAATTAGTGCTTGCCTTATAGCTAGCGTAATTTATATTCGTTTGCGAGGGTAATTTTACCTTCTTATAGGGTGTTTTTTTACCAATTTTTTACCTTAGCAAGGGGTTGATCTATCTTATATATAAGGTAGCACAATTTGTGCTTGCCTTATAGCTAGCGTAATTTATATTCGTTTGCGAGGGTAATTTTACCTTCTTATAAGGTGTTTTTTTTACCAATTTTTTACCTTAGCAAGGGGTTGATCTATCTTATATATAAGGTAGCACAATTAGTGCTTGCCTTATAGCTAGCGTAATTTATATTCGTTTGCGAGGGTAATTTTACCTTCTTATAGGGTGTTTTTTACCAATTTTTTACCTTAGCAAGGGGTTGATCTATCTTATATATAAGGTAGCACAATTTGTGCTTGCCTTATAGCTAGCGTAATTTATATTCGTTTGCGAGGGTAATTTTACCTTCTTATAGGGTGTTTTTTTTACCAATTTTTTACCTTAGCAAGGGGTTGATCTATCTTATATATAAGGTAGCACAATTAGTGCGTGCATTATAGCTAGCGTAATTTATATTCGTTTGCGAGGGTAATTTTACCTTCTTATAGGGTGTTTTTTTACCAATTTTTTACCTTAGCAAGGGGTTGATCTATCTTATATATAAGGTAGCACAATTAGTGCTTGCCTTATAGCTAGCGTAATTTATATTCGTTTGCGAGGGTAATTTTACCTTCTTATAAGGTGTTTTTTTTACCAATTTTTTACCTTAGCAAGGGGTTGATCTATCTTATATATAAGGTAGCACAATTAGTGCTTGCCTTATAGCTAGCGTAGTTTATATTCGTTTGCGAGGGTAATTTTACCTTCTTATGAGGCGTTTTCTACCAATTTTTTACCTTAGCAAGGGGTTGATCTATCTTATATATAAGGTAGCACAATTAGTGCTTGCCTTATAGCTAGCGTAATTTATATTGGCTTGCGAGGGTAGTTTTACCTTCTTATAGGGTGTTTTTAATAATTACTTACGTAAACAATTACATAATTAAAACATCAGTTACAAACGGAAAAGTCCAAATAAGCTGTTTCCTATAAGGGTTTCTTACCATTTCTTAGTTGAACAACCTGTATATCAATAAGGAAATATCTATAAACACGAGTTTAAGATTTAATTATTTGTTTTATTATTAAGACTTTTTTCATTTTTTCGTTGTACATATACACATGCGCTTACAATATTTTTGAACATCATATATAAATGTTTCAACAGATGGTATTTTTTCGTTATCTTCTATTTCAAAATAAAATATTTGTATAAATGTCCATACCGCAACGCACTGCGGTGGATATTCAATGTTCAAAACGAAACTGATTTAAAAAAAAATCTATACATTCTAAATATACGAATTGAATTTGTATTTCGTATTATCTATTGCTACAAAAAAGTTTTGGAATTTAAACTTCTCACCGACAACAATTATTAAAGGCTGCAGTAGTATTTTTTTTTTTGTAGACATTCTTCCCGTTTTTCATTCAGCATACTTTCGATATCCGCTGCCTGCTTTGCCTCTAGTGTAAATGATGAGACGGAGTCAAGTATCGTGAATTTTTTAAGTCTTCCCTGGAACTTTCGGGCAGCGGGAGACAAAACCCCGTGAAGAAGTGTGGCATAGGCGATGTTGATATTATCTGCAGATAACACAAGAAAAAAGTAAAATTACATTATTTATTTTTATTAAATAAGGTTAAGGAGAGGTTTACGAAAAAAATATTGCGATGCGATCAAGAGCTAATAATAATTTTTTGATCAAAACTTACCAATGTCAAGCATATCCAATTTTTCTTAAGTTCTCGGAAAAAGGTTTTCAGGAATCCACTTTTGATTCTATCTTCAAAAATATCTACGGCGCGTTTGCAGAAAATGTCCCACTTTTCAAATTTAAAGGTTTTGTCAGGCATGAAATTGAAGTCTATTTCAATCTGCATAGAATAAAAAGAAATGTAGTGCAGTTAATAAATCTGAAGAATGTTAAGACTTAAATATTTAGTATCAGGGTCTATTTCGTTCCCTTTTATCAGAAAATTTCCCATTACGCCAAAAGAGGGCGAAAAGACCCTATTCGTTTAAATATTTTTTTCTAAGAATACTTGTATGACTGAAAATCATTTCCTATGGTCTTAAAACAAATTGCAGGACGCCCTGTACGCAATTTAGAACAAAAATAAGTTGATTTTGTTCATAAACTTACTAATAGAGTATTGCTTTTTTACTTACTAGTTCTTGCGCTTTTGAATATTTGTAAAGTGGCCAACCCAAAAAGATTTTTTGAAGGCCGAGGTCATTATTTGTATCGATCATAGTTCTACGAAATCGCAATGTTTGAACCCATAGTTTTACCACGATTTCCCAGTTTCGGTTGTGTTTAAGTTGGTTGCAAATGCTTATCAGCTCAAGTTCGCTTAAAGATTTTATTCACGATAGGGCCCATTAAATAAGGTTAAGGAGAGGTTTACGAAAAAAATACTAAATAATAAGGTTAAGGAGAGGTTTACGAAAAAAATACTACGATGCGATCAAGAGCTAATGACGCTTGTAAAAAAAAGTTTTTTTTTGATCAAAACTTACCAATGTCAAGCGTATCAAATTTTTTCATAAGTTCTTGGAGAAAGGTCTTCAGGAATCCACTTTTGATTCTATCTTCAAAAATATCTACGGCGTGTTTGCAGAAAATGTCCCACTTTTCAAATTTAAAGGTTTTGTCAGGCTTCATGAAATTGAAGTCTATTTCAATCTGCATAGAATAAAAAGAAATGTAGTGCAGTTTATAAATCTGAAGAATGTTAAGACTTAAATATTTAGTATCGGGGTCTATTTCGTTCCCTTTTATCAGAAAATTTCCCATTACGCCAAAAGAGGGCGAAAAGACCCTATTCGTTTAAGGTCCCTATTATGAGTTGCGAATCGAACGTTCGACTGGAAGCGAATGTTTTAGAGAAACTCATTTATTGGATTATTATCAATAAACTTCGTCCATTCTCTACCTTAAACGTCGAAAAAAAAGTTTTCTACAAAGTTTTTGTTTCTACAACCTATAATACCGCTATAAAAGAAGCTCGCAAAAACATTCGCTTCTAATCGAACGTTCGATTCGCTACTCATAATAGGGACCTGAATATTTTTTTCTAAGAATACTTGTATGACTGAAAATTATTTCCTATGGTCTTAAAACAAATTGCAGGACGCCCTGTACGCAATTTAAAACAAAAATAAGTTGATTTTGTTCATAAACTAACTAATCGAGTATTGCTTTTTTACTTACCAGTTCTTGCGCTTTTGAATATTTGTAAAGTGGCCAATCCAAAAAGATTTTTTGAAGGCCGAGGTCATTATTTGTATCGATCATAGTTCTACGAAATCGCAATGTTTGAACCCATAGTTTTACCACGATTTCCCAGTTTCGGTTGTGTTTAAGTTGGTTGCAAATGCTTATCAGCTCAAGTTCGCTTAAAGATTCTATATAAAAATGTTTTTTGCGAGCCGTTCTTTTAAGATTTAATTATTTGCCATATTTATTAAGACTTTTTTTAATTTTTTCGTTGTACATATACACATGCGTTAACAATATTTTTTAACATCATTTATAAATGTTTCAACACATGGTATTGTTTCGCCATCTTCTATTTCAAAAAAAAATATTTGTATAAATGTCCATACCGCAACGCACTGCGGTGGATATTCAATGTTCAAAACGAAACTGATTTTTAAAAAAAAATCAATGCATTCTAAATACGAATTGAATTTGTATTTCGTACTATCTATTGCTACGAAAAAGTTTTGGAATTTAAACTTCTCACCGACAACAATTATTAAAGGCTGCAGTGGTATTTTTTTTTGTAGACATTCTTCCCGTTTTTCATTCAGCATACTTTCGATATCCGCTGCCTGCTTTGCCTCTAGTGTAAATGATGAGACGGAGTCAAGTATCGTGAATTTTTTAAGTCTTCCCTGGAACTTTCGGGCAGCGGGAGACAAAACCCCGTGAAGAAGTGTGGCATAGGCGATGTTGATATTATCTGCATATAACACATCAAAATATTATTGCATTATTTTTTTTACTTGCGATTATAGGTACTATAAGGCAAGTTTTGCAATCGTGCAGAAAAAAAATTTTGATGAATTTTGAGTCCACCAAAAATATTTGGAGCGAATACTAAAACCTTTTACTCAGCCTTAATATTTTGGTATTGTACTTAGCACACAATCGCAAGTTGGTGCGACCCAGTCGTGCCCATTTTTTTTATTGGGCCCTATCGGCAATCTCCCAGGTAATTTTGTTTCCCACGTAATATTTTGTTCCCACGGAACATTACGCCCGATCGTAAACCTCCTTCGAAATGAATTTCCCAGGGAATAAATTCTACCAACCTAACAAATTAAAAATGAGTTCAAAGATAGTTTTCGAATATGTTCTATAGTGCTCTAACAAGAATAAAGTAGAAATTTCTTTGGAATGCGAAACAAATCCAGTAAAATGGCAGATAATTTCCCATGGGAAATCCATTCACGATCGCTCAAAATTCCGCAAGGAACTTTCGAACATCATTGCCGATACCAATTTTCCGAATATGGGAAATGTTTCCAGGGAAATTTTATTCACGATAGGGCCCATTAAATAAGGTTAAGGAGAGGTTTACGAAAAAAATACTAAATAATAAGGTTAAGGAGAGGTTTACGAAAAAAATACTACGATGCGATCAAGAGCTAATGACGCTTGTAAAAAAAAAGTTTTTTTTTTGATCAAAACTTACCAATGTCAAGCGTATCAAATTTTTTCTTAAGTTCTTGGAGAAAGGTCTTCAGGAATCCACTTT